>CM060365.1:83980814-85368722 GCA_030545235.1 Helianthus tuberosus
GATAGCGTCGTAATAAAAAGAACCAACATAAGAAAATTATGAAAAGGCATGGCAAGCTTAGTTAAAATTTGATTATATATACTAGATCACATAAAAACCCATTCCCACAAAAGTGAGTTTTGAGCCTTTATTTGAGCATACAAATTCATATCATTAAACTTAATGCTCATTTTTCGTTTCTTGTGTGAATAGCCGCTTGGTTCTTACGACTCTAGAACTTGCCACGACGATACATTCCCGGTCCTTACCAACTTAAACCCGAGTAAGTAAATGATGAAGGCATTAGGACTAACCCTTTTTATTTCTACACCATTATTTTTCTTTTTTTTATCACCTACCCAAAATCCCCCTTGTTAACCCCTTTGAGCCTAAACCTTTTCATTTCTTAACCCAAAACCAAACACCCTTTCACCCCACCAAAACCTTTTTATTTTTACCCCTTTGTTTTAGTAACAAGCTCGGTTTTTTCGTTTGACTTAAATATATATTATATATATATATATATATATAGGGAGGAGCTCATGCGAGAACCACCTTTATTGTGAGAACCGCGAGAAACCAATGTGAACACAACCTAAAATAGCTAAAAAAAACCTAAAAAAAAACCTAACCCCCACCCCCCCCCCCCCAAAAAACCTAAACCCCCCCACCCACCCCCCCCCCCCTCAAGCTAAATGCTAAAAACTAAAACCCTCCAAAAAAACCTAAAAAAAAACTCAAACCCCCCACCCCCCCCCCCAAGCTAAAATGCTAAAAACTAAACCCCCCAAAAAACCTAAAAAAAATCTAAAAAAAATAAAAAAAAATATCTAAAATTTTTTTTTTGAATTTTTTTAATATTTTTTATAAAAAAATCGCTACTTTTCGAAACAAAAAAAAAATTTAAAATTTAAAAAATTTTTTTTTTTTTTTTTTTTGCTTCGAAAAGTAGCGATTTTTTTTATAAAAAATTCAAAAAAAAAAAATTTGTGTGATTTTTAGCTATTTTTAGGCATTTTTGGTTGTGTTCACATTGGTTTCTCGCGGTTTCTCGCAATAAGAGGTGGTTCTCGCATGATCTTCTCCCTATATATATATATATATATATATATATAATTTTTTATGTTTTGATGATGAAGCAAAAGAAATAAACAAACAAGTTCATCAAAAATAACTTTGTTTGAATAATAGCTTCATCAAAATAAAAATTGCAAAAATAAAAAGTCTTTCGAAAACCGACGCTTGTTACGCTTTTTCGCCCTTTTCTACTAACCACTAACCACTAACCCAACCACCTACCTTTAACCCAAGCCTAACCCCTTCACCCCAAAAGTCCTCTTGATATTTTACAAAGGTATATAGTTAAAAAGGAGGAGGATTGATTGCTTGGCAAGCCTATGGTAGGAGTAAGTTCCATGCCGCTCTCGAGTGATTCACTAAAATACATCTTCGGCCCGAGTGTTGAGTGATCCCCCCGTGAGGTATGTGAACTTGTATGTAAATAGAATTTTAAAGAAACATGTTATGCCCTAATAAGTAATTTGTCTTATGAAAAGTTTTTAAATAAATCATAACGAATAGGATTGTAAATAAATAAAAATAAAAACTAAAATAAAGAATCTTGAAAATCCCGACACTCTATGACAAGCCCAAAAAAAACCTTCTTTTCTACCCATTCCATTTGGGAGTGAAAAGCCATATTATAAAGAGTTTTGCTTGAGGACAATCAAAGATTCAAGTGTGGGGGTATTTGATGTGTGCAAAATGCAACATATAAATTACATCAATTGTGGCATAAAACTAACCCCTTTTTTAGTACTAATGTTGGAAAAAGTGTGCTTTTCTCTTCCTTTTGTATTTTCAGGATTAAATGAGCTCAAATTATCAAAAGAAGCAAAAAGACAGCAAAATCTAACATAAATACAAGAAAGGGAACAAACGTGACATGCCCGACCCCCACGACAGCATCTTCCCAAGCAAAACAAGAAGACAGAAGGCTGAACACGCCCTGTGCTCAGTGAGCACGGGGGCGTGCCCAAGTGTCCAGGCATAAAAGACAAAGTTGTAGAAGCTTCCATCGCCCACCACGGGGCCGTGCTCAGCGGACACGGGGTCGTGGTCAACTATAAGATTCGCAGAATCTGGGGCAAATCTTGATAGTACAGATATGCTTCTGCACACGGGGTCGTGCCCAGCGGACACGGGGCCCGTGGTCAACTAATAAAGACAAGAGCAATTAATGAAGAAAGAGAAGGATGTGGACACGGGGGCCGTGCCCACTGGACACGGGGCCCGTGCCCGGGCTTCTGTTCAGCCTATAAATAGGAGTGCTTGGCTTAAGCTCAAACCATCCCCTTGGCACACCACCTCTCTCACACTTCACCCACCACCCACCACCACCATAACACCCATCATCCACCACCATCATCCATTGTCCATCATAGAGTGTGTGAGTCGTCTCGGGATCCAAGATTGATCGTAAGAGTTCTTGAAAATCAAGGCCATGTTTGCCTAAGTCTCTTACATCACTTGGTGAAGACAAAGTGTCTAGTGTAATACTTTTTATTTTTAATCTTTTCGCACTTTTTAATTGGGTTATGTATTAATGACTTTAATAACTAGTTTCTTATGTTGAAGGTGATTCTTCCTTATCGTTTGTCCTGTGGTGTCTTGGCATTATTTTACTGTCTATATAAAATAAAAGATTTTCACCATTCATATCTCCACGGTCTATATGGAGGTATGTTGGCTACCTGGTCGGGGGTTAAGGGAACGGTTTGGTAAGAGTCTTGCCATTGTTCAGTGTATAGATCCTGCAAAGGGACCTGGGTCAAATTTAGTAGGACCTCCTTCAATACTTAACGGTATTTGGATGGCGGGGGTCCCAAACTCTTTGATCCCCTCATAAGTTAAACTACTATTAATACTTTAACCCGGCTACTTAGGACTGTATCCCTGCTGACTCAGACTACTTAGCCGAGGGTAACGTCACCTTTCAAAAGAGGGGCCTACCACATTATGCATTAATAACTTAATTAATTATCTTTCAATAATCCGACCCTTTAGGGATTGTATCCTTGCTGGACTCAAACTACTGGGTTGAGGGTAACGTCACCTCCAAAAGAGGGGGCCTACTACAATAACTAAGATAATCTCTTAAATAGTGCAAAAGTGCGGAAATAATCAAAGGTTACACTAAACACGAGTCGGAGCCAAGTGATTCATCTTGTCTATCTGTTTTTTTTTTTCAGCATTTTTAGTTAGTTTTTATTTTTCTTAGTTTAAAACCTTTTTTCTAAACTTTTTGATTTGATTAGACGTTGAGGATAAACCGGTACTAAAAGCTCTTGTGTCCTTGGACGACCTCGGTATCTTACCAACACTATACTACGCTCACGATGGGTGCACTTGCCCATATGTGTGTTTAGTGTTAGTAAAATATCGTGTTTTATAAATTTAAAACTTGGCTAAAGAAAGTGTAAAAGGGCTTAAAAATATACTTAAACCTACATATACACCTAACACGCATCAAGTTTTTGGCGCCGCTGCCGGGGACACAAGGATTTTAAGAAAAGTTAGGAATCAACAGCCTAATCGCTTTTCTTATTTTTCTATTTTTTTTTAGGATTTTTCTTAGTTTTTCAGCTTCCGCAGAACTCAGCACGGGCCGTGCCCGCTGAACACGCCCCCGTGCCCCAATCATTGGAACTGGCAATCCTGTTTTTAAGTCAGACAGTACGCTGAACACGGGGCCGTGCCCACTCAACACGCCCCGTGCCCAAGATTCAGTTACTGAAAACAGAACCGTAAGATCCCGACGGTTGGTAATTTCTGACACAAACATGAGTGATACTGATACTTTTTACTTTCGGCACTCTTATGGTACGTGGTGTCAATTATGTGGTGGTACCCATGAGGAACTAGAATGTTACTTTCTAAATTATAAGCCCCACTATATAGACCTATCGTTTCCTTGTATCCTTAAGAGGGGCGAAAGTAAAAATAATCCCTATCTCTCCCCTTGAATGCTCCCAACCAGATTTTCTAGGAGAAATGCTTCTTGATGAATTATTTCAATTAGAAGATCTAATTCTTAATTGGTTAAAAGAACTTAGGACAGATTTTCAATAATTTATTTCAAGATGATAACCCAAGAAGAAGTGTTGGAATCGCATTCAAACAACTTCGTTGTCCCCGACGATACTTCTAAACTCTAGTGAGGACCTTGAGCGATAGTCGTCCCTGTGCCGATTGTGCGGTGAAGGACTCCCCATCGACTTCGTTCGATGCATACATAGACCTGAGCGATTTCGGCATACACCTTCTTTAACGAGAGCCCGGGAAAGGGTTAGACTTGGTCCCACCTACTTATAGCATAGGAATCACCCTCACCGACAACCTCTTACATTCTCGTCTCAATCTAGAGCAATTAAGGTATCTTAGGCACTTTGGGGTTGTTTCCATCCAGTAAGGAACAACCCGATCCGGAAAAGTTCCTTCAAAAATAGACGAATTCCATAAGACAGCTTCTAGACACGGGGCCGTGTCCAGGTCAGCACGCCCCCATGTCCACCAAAAGATTCCCTTCTGATTTCATCAGAATACGGACAAAATTGTGTCCGGATTCTGTCTGCACACGGGGCCGTGTCCAGCCGACACGGGGCCGTGTGCAACGTACTGTCGTTTTCTATAAATGCAGCCAAGAATCCTGCACATTTAAACCATTCCAGGGATAGAGATTTGGGGAATATTCTCACATACCATCCTAGGTATTTTCTAAAAGAAGTTTCTCAATTACCTTCTTGTCCTTTCCTCTTTTATCCACTATCATCTTCTTCAATTTTTCTTTCCTTATACTTCCATTAAAGCTTGAAACTTCCATAATTTCAAGCTTTGTTGAGATGTTTGTTAGATTTTGTACATGGAATCTTGTTAATAATAAGTTCTACAACAATGTTTTAAGTTGTTGCTGTTCAAAAATGCTTTAAAATTCACGAAAACAATTTAAAACCCCAAGATTCCTTGTTCCTAAATCCTGCAGATATCTGAACACGGGGCCGTGTTCGTTGAACACGGGGCCGTGTCCGAGGTACTGGTCCCATAAAATTGAACTCTTTTCGGTATGTTTTCTCAGAATGGCAAGCAGAACAAGCGGAAACTCTTCGTCGCATTCCAGAAACAACCGGCAGGGGAGAAAATCATCAACGGTTGAGGACTCTTTGGTAAACTATGTTTACGCTCTAAGAGAAGCCATTGATGAGATAACGGGAGTGGAAGAAGCATTGGTCGACCGTATTAATCATCTAACGGTGGGACTAGAAGGATGTCTCCGGCAAGTCAACCTTTTGCACCAAAGGTTGAACATTCTCGCCTCTCCTCCTTTGGTGCCGATTATCACCCAAAGGGCATGGAATGTGGTACCGAAAGTCATCATTCCGGCCGAATGGTACGCCTTACATCCGGAGCCCCCTCGAGACATACTACAAGGGGTTCCGATTGGTGTCACTCCCCCTCAACAAGATGTTGAGGAACATGAAGCCGCCTCCCTTCTCCCGAGGGAGATAGAAGAATGGCTTTAGCAACATCTAAGGGACACCGCTCGGCTTGGAGTTCTGCAAGACTTTTAGAAACCGGAAAACTATTCCCGGAATTTTGGTTCTTATTGTAGAAGTAGAGCTCCTTAGGATGATTTTACGTATCACTTGACCTATCTAATTTAGGACTCTTAACTTTTATTTTCTGCTTTGTTTTTTTTTATTTTTAGGACTATTATGTAATTCTCTCTATGACTTAATGAATGATGGTTTTAGTTAATTTGGTGTTTGGATGGTGTTGAAATGAATAAAACACACTCGAGATGGCAAAGGTGTTACACCCCCAAAATCCACACGCGGAGTACCACCGCTTGGAGGCGTGACTGACCAGGATCAAGCCACCAATCATATTGAACATATAAGTAAATAGTAAATGTCATTCATCAATACGATAGGTGTTTTCAAAACCAACATAAACAAGTGTGTAGCGGAAGCAATAATGTAAAAACCCAACATAAGTATTAAGTTGAAGTGTCACAAAAGAGTGTATCATAACATCCAAAATCCGTGCCCACAATGACCGCGCCTCCCGTGCAAGCTCCAAGAGTACCTATGGTCCTGCAAGGCATGTAACAGAGAGTCAACAACTAGTTGAGCGAGTTCACATTTGGTTATTCAGTTATAGTGTTCGCATCGTAAATCGTAAGTTCGTTTAGTAATCATGTATCGTATGTAATGGTATCGCGGCCCTCTAGGCATGTTTGCGAAGTTTAGTGGGGGTTTCCCATGTGTTCTTCAGACTAGGTATATTTGTATCGCGGCCCACCCGGCATGTGTGCGAAGGTTAAAGTATAGTTCGCGGCCATTCCAGGAATGTATGCGAAGATTGTTCTATTATCGCGGCCGATCCCGACGTGTGTGCGAAGAGAAGTATATGTATCACTAGTCTAGCAGTAACTACCATTAACCTTCCTCTCCCGAGGCCTATGGTATGTAATTCCGATAACTCTTAAGCATAAATAATCAATCAACCCATCCCCAACCCCGGGAATCCCATGCCTTGGTAAGAGTGTGAACTCACCTTGGTTTGCTCGGTATGCTAAGTTAAGTGCTCACAATAAATCAGTCAAGTCCTATAGTGCACGTATACTCAATCAGTTCACGTTCGTAATATTTCACATGTAACTATCATCACAGTAATATCACAGAGTGTGTTTGGCAGTTAATCATACATCACATAACAGTTAATCACATGCGCACAATTCGTGTTTTCACATAACAGTCTTTCACAGTTTATTATAGCATATTATCCAATAACATACTTAATACAGTTACTGACTTAGCATAGTTAATGAGCCATAACATGGTTGGATCAGAACTAACAGAGTTAACATATGTAATAAGGTTAACATACTTAACATGGTTTGATATTTATAACAGAGATGCTAAACTAATAATGAGAGTTAACTAACAAGGTTAACAGACAATAAAAGTTAACAACTTACTAACCTAACAGAGTTTACTCGATTAACAGAGAGTCACATGCTTAACAGAGTTAATATACCAAACAGGTTCAACAACTAACGTAGTTAATAACTAACCGAGTTAATAACTAACTAAGCAATTAAACCAATATTATTACTGAATAATATAACGAAATCACATGTGACATTTAAGGCCTTGGCGAAATCCCTTTATGGGCCGAAATCACCTTTGGGCCGAGAACACCTTATGGGCCGAAATCACCTTAGTGATTTCATCCAGTTTGTTAACAAATGTGGTGGGTGCTTTCGTGAGACCAGAACATATCATCAACATCAATATCAGTTACGAAATCAGAAATCCCCAAATCATCATCATCGACATCACATTACGGCTTGAACATTCATTACTCAATCAAAGCAGATCATGTAGCCACATGGATTACCAAATCATTATACAATCAAGATCAAGGAAAATCATAATATCATATCATTCTGCCATCCAGATCTTATACAATCATCATAGCATTCATAAGGAGGCATAACACAACATCAGTATTAAATTAAACATATTCGTACAGATATGTGATCATGCAAGAATCAAACAACAATGATTACTAACCAAGATGAAAGGGTCACTAGTTTGATCCGAAAGAAAATCTTGAAGGCTTGTTGTCACCGCCGCACAGGAAGAAAATAGAGTTCTAGGGTTTGGCGATTAAACTTACACGCAAAATTTGAAAATAAATATAACTGCTTCACTAGTGGGCCTAAAGCCCATCTTGATTTCGTCCATAAGCCTCTAGACGAAAACACTAAGGTGTTTTCATCCAAGACTGATTTCGTGGGGGTGTTGGGCCTAATAGATCTCTTTGTTTTCATTAATTACACAAGGCTTATCACTAATACAAATTATATAATATAAACCCACTTATAATGCACACTATAAATAAATATACAATCACACTTTGTAAGCAAGTAATATGTGTAATAAGTCGAGTAGAGACCTTGAAAACTCGGGTTGTCACATTATCCCCAACTTGAAAGAAATTTCGTCCCGAAATTTAGCATGCGGTTACTGAGGAAGCTAGGTAAGTTGTATCGTTTATTGGTTTCCCTGGGGTGTCACATCATCCCCCCGTTGATTTGGAATTTCGTCCCAAAATTCGGTAGTAGTAGCTTCAGCCTCAGTAGTAGTTGCATTGGTTCCGAATAACTGGGGATACTTGAGTTCCATTTGGTCTTCTCGTTCCCAGGTATACTCTGGGCCACGACGGGAGTTCTAACGAACTCGAACAAGAGGTATTCTGGTGTTCTTGAGGACCTTAACATCCCGGTCCGTGATTTCAACTGGTTCTTTGACGAAATGCAACCGTTCGTCGATAGTGAGCTCCTTCAAAGGAACTATGAGGGTCTCATCTGACAGACACTTCTTCAGATTCGACACGTGAAAGACGTTGTGAACTGCACTGAGTTCAGCTGGTAAGTTTAGTCTGTAGGCCACTTTGCCTATTTTCTCGATGACTTCAAATGGTCCCACGTATCGTGGATTGAGCTTGCCTCGTTTGCCAAAACGAACAACACCCTTCCAGGGTGAAACTTTGAGTAGCACTCGATCCCCAACCTGGAATTCGAGTAGTTTCCTGTCTTTATCGGCGTATGCTTTCTGACGGTCACGAGCCGCCGCCATGCGTTGTCGTATTTGAGCAATCTTTTCTGTTGTGTCTACTACCAGTTCTGGACCTGTGATCTGACTATCACCCACCTCTGCCCAACAGAGAGGTGATCGGCATTTACGCCCGTACAATGCCTCGAATGGAGCGGCTTTAATGCTGGTGTGGTAACTGTTGTTATACGAGAACTCCACTAACGGGAGATGTTTTTTCCCAGCCGTTGCCGAAATCGATTACACATGCACGAAGCATGTCTTCTAAAGTTTGAATAGTGCGCTCAGACTGCCCATCCGTCTGAGGGTGATAAGCTGTGCTCATGTCTAAACGAGAGCCAAAAGATTTGTGCATTGCTTGCCATAGTTCCGAAGTAAAACGTGCGTCACGATCAGAGATAATAGAGGTTGGCACCCCGTGCCTTGAAACCACTTCTTTTAAGTAGATGTCTGCTAAGGTAGAGAACTTGTCTGTTTCCTTAATAGCCAGGAAGTGTGCAGACTTAGTGAGTCGATCCACGATCACCCAAATAGTATCATTCCCACGTTGAGATCTAGGCAGGCCAGTAACAAAATCCATGGAAATTTGTTCCCATTTCCATTGTGGTATCTCAGGTTGTTGGAGTGGGCCTGAAGGTTTCTGATATTCCGCTTTGACTCTAGCACAAGTCAAACACCTGCTGACGTAAGTTGCTATGTGAGCCCTCATGCTAGGCCACCAGTATGTAGTTCTGAGGTCGTGGTACATCTTATCCGAACCAGGATGTACTGAGTAGCGAGACTTGTGTGCCTCATCCATCACAAGCTCTCGTAGGTTGCCATAGTGTGGGACCCAAATGCGTCCTGTTACATAGTAGGCGCCGTCTGCCTTTTGTTCTAACCATTGCCTTGAATCGCGTAGGGCTTCAGCCCTGACGTTTTCTGGTTTCAATGCTTCTACCTGAGCATCTCGTATCTGAGAAGGAAGACTAGACTGAATAGTGAGTTGCAACGCTCGTACACGCCTAGGTGTAGTATCCTTTCGACTGAGGGCGTCGGCCACCACATTGGCTTTGCCCGGATGGTACTTTATAGCACATTCGTAATCGTTCAGTAGTTCAACCCATCTACGTTGTCGCATGTTCAATTCTTTCTGCTTGAAGATATGTTCGAGACTCCTGTGATCGGTGTAGATGGTGCACTTAGTGCCATACAAGTAATGTCGCCATATCTTGAGCGCAAAAACAACAGCTCCCAGCTCTAGATCATGTGTAGTGTAATTCCGTTCGTGAATCTTAAGTTGGCGTGAAGCATAAGCAATGACTTTATCCCGCTGCATCAACACACATCCAAGACCTTGGATGGATGCGTCGCAGTAGACTACAAAATCGTCCGTGCCTTCAGGCAATGAGAGGATAGGTGCACTACAAAGTCTGTCCTTTAAGTGCTGAAACGCTGTTTCCTGTGTATTACCCCAACGGTAAACAATACCTTTCTGTGTCAGTAATGTAAGCGGCTGTGCAATATTTGAGAAGTCTTTGATGAACCGTCTGTAATAACCCGCCAAACCCAAGAATTGGCGTATTTCGGTTGGTGTACGAGGTGCAGGCCAGTTCTTGATCGAATCTACCTTGGATGGATCGACATGAATCCCATCCTTGTTTACCACGTGGCCTAGGAAGTGGACTTCACGAAGCCAGAAGTCGCATTTTGAAAACTTGGCGTACAGCTGTTCTGCTCGAAGGAGTTCCAAAATAAGTCGTAAATGCTGCTCGTGTTCCTCCTGACTCTTCGAATAGATCAGGATGTCGTCGATGAAAACAATGACGAACTTGTCAAGATAAAGTTTGCACACCATGTTCATAAGATCCATGAAAACCGCAGGCGCGTTTGTTAATCCGAATGGCATGACCAGAAATTCGTAGTGACCGTAGCGTGTTCTAAATGCTGTTTTGGAGACGTCCTCGTCCCGGACTCTCAATTGATGATAGCCTGACCTCAGGTCAATCTTCGAGTAATAGCTCGACCCTTGCAACTGGTCGAATAAGTCGTCGATGCGTGGAAGAGGATAGCGATTCTTCACGGTCACTTTGTTCAGTTCGCGTTAATCGATGCACATGCGGAAAGTACCGTCTTTCTTCTTCACAAATAATACTGGAGCTCCCCAGGGCGAAGAGCTAGGACGTATGAAACCCTTTTCCAAGAGTTCTTGCAATTGCTTAGACAGTTCTTCCAGTTCAGTTGGAGCTAAGCGATAAGGTGCTCGAGCTATAGGTGCTGCTCCTGGAGCTAGCTCGATCTGAAATTCGACTTGGCGATGAGGCGGTAACCCAGGTAACTCTTCAGGAAACACTTGAGGAAAGTCGCGTACAACAGGAATATCCTCTAACTTCTTCTCTTTCGTCGATGTATCTGTAACGAGTGCTAAAATAGCTGTGTGGCCCTTTCGCAAACACTTCTGTGCCTTCAAGAGGGAGATGATGCCATTCACGACACCACTCTTGTCGCCTTGAACTTCGAGAGGTTCTTTGCCAGAACGAGGAATACGAATGATCTTCTCTTTGCATAGGATCTCTGCTTGCTGTTGGGATAACCAATCCATACCAATGACGATATCGAAACTACTCAGAGTTATAGGAATGAGATCGATAGAGAAAGTCTGACCAGCGAGGATAAGATTACAACCCTGAACTATGTGTGTGGCCTCTAGACTTTTACCGTTAGCTAACTCTACGACATGTTTGGTGTTCAAAAGTGTTGGTGCGCGTTTAAGCATTGTACTAACTTTCAGAGACATATAACTGGTATCCGCACCCGAATCAAATAATACAGTAACATAAAAGTCTTCGAGAAGAAACTTACCCATAACCACATTAGGATCATTCCTTGCATCACCCTGACCAATCACAAATGCACGACCCCGAGCACCATTGTTGTTGTTGTTTCCCCCATTGTTGTTCCCATTGCCCTGATTATTATTGTTGTTATTCTGATTCTGGTTTAACTGGGGGCAGTCCCGCTTGAAATGGCCTTCAGCCCCACATTGAAAGCATCCCTTATTGTCTCGCTGTTGTTGTTGTTGTTGCTGGTTGCGTGGAGCTAGTGGCTGTTGTTGCTGGTTCTGATTCGCAGGCCTTGAGCTCCTGCAATCTTTAGCTTCATGACCCATCTTGAGACATCTCTGACAGCGGCCCTTGCGACATTGACCACTGTGGTGTCTGTTGCACTTGTTACACAGTGGGTGAATTCCCCGATATCCACCCTGTCCCTGACCACCAGAAGATTGCTGACTCGGACTCTGGTAATCATTAGTCTTGCGTTGCTGAGCTTGAGACTGAATGGTAGCTGAACCCCTGCTGGAATCCCCTTCCCATTTCCGCTTGTTGTCACTGGGAGTAGCAGGAGTAGCTGAAGTGGTAGCGCTGATACGTTTAGGCAGGCTGTTTTGTTCCACTGCCTGATCGGTGAGGCGATGAGCTAACTTGACGATCTGTTGAATGGTGCCAAGATTCGCTGAGGTTACATGACTTTGAATCTCCGGCACCAGACCATTGAGATACAGTTCGATACGCTTAATGGGAGGGTCTACCATAGTAGGACACAGAATAGCCAACTCATTCGATCTTTTGGTGTACGCTTCAATTTCTGACCCCGTCATTTTCAAGTGGTAAAACTCTACCTCCAGCTTATGAATGTCATCACGGCTATAGTATTCCTCTTTGATCAACTCCTTGAAATCATTCCAGGGTGTGGCGTTAGCAACAGCCAACCCTAACATCTGAACTTGCGCATTCCACCAAGTCAGCGCAATGCCTTCTAGAGTTCCAGTGGCGTACTTCACCCTGCGAGCCTCAGGGCATTCACACATCTCAAAAATGGACTCGAGCTTTTCAAACCAATGGAGAAGTCCAACTGCTCCTTCTGTGCCACTAAAAGTAGCAGGACGACAGTCCATGAAAGTTTTGAAGGTGCAAACAGGTGGCTGAGCGTGCTGACCTCCTGCTTGTGCGGCTGCAAGTGCCGCAGCAACTCGTTCGTTAATGAGAGCCGTCAACTGGGCTTGTGTCATGTTAATGCGTCCCGACATGATCTTCATAGCAAAGGTAACATAAGTAAGAGAGGTTCGCGAATAGTGCGATGACAGAAGAAAGTGAGCACACAAGTATTCTCAAGCAATAAGGGTTATGTGTATCTAAGCATACCATGAGCAAAGTTCTATGTAATTCTAGCAAGTAGGCAATAAAACATGTACCATATCACCTAGGATGTTGAGTCTTGCACGTGGAGCGAAGCGTCGTTGTGGATCGTTGAGCACTGTTCTGGTTATAGTCTGGTTTTAATAAAAACGTTTTCCCCTTATTAAAACCGAGTTCTCTATAACCAATGGCTCTGATACCAATCTGTCACACCCCCAAAATCCACACGCGGAGTACCACCGCTTGGAGGCGTGACTGACCAGGATCAAGCCACCAATCATATTGAACATATAAGTAAATAGTAAATGTCATTCATCAATACGATAGGTGTTTTCAAAACCAACATAAACAAGTGTGTAGCGGAAGCAATAATGTAAAAACCCAACATAAGTATTAAGTTGAAGTGTCACAAAAGAGTGTATCATAACATCCAAAATCCGTGCCCACAACGACCGCGCCTCCCGTGCAAGCTCCAAGAGTACCTATGGTCCTGCAAGGCATGTAACAGAGAGTCAACAACTAGTTGAGCGAGTTCACATTTGGTTATTCAGTTATAGTGTTCGCATCGTAAATCGTAAGTTCGTTTAGTAATCATGTATCGTATGTAATGGTATCGCGGCCCTCTAGGCATGTTTGCGAAGTTTAGTGGGGGTTTCCCATGTGTTCTTCAGACTAGGTATATTTGTATCGCGGCCTACCCGGCATGTGTGCGAAGGTTAAAGTATAGTTCGCGGCCATTCCAGGAATGTATGCGAAGATTGTTCTATTATCGCGGCCGATCCCGGCGTGTGTGCGAAGAGAAGTATATGTATCACTAGTCTAGCAATAACTACCATTAACCTTCCTCTCCCGAGGCCTATGGTATGTAATTCCGATAACTCTTAAGCATAAATAATCAATCAACCCATCCCCAACCCCGGGAATCCCATGCCTTGGTAAGAGTGTGAACTCACCTTGGTTTGCTCGGTATGCTAAGTTAAGTGCTCACAATAAATCAGTCAAGTCCTATAGTGCACGTATACTCAATCAGTTCACGTTCGTAATATTTCACATGTAACTATCATCACAGTAATATCACAGAGTGTGTTTGGCAGTTAATCATACATCACATAACAGTTAATCACATGCGCACAATTCGTGTTTTCACATAACAGTCTTTCACAGTTTATTATAGCATATTATCCAATAACATACTTAATACAGTTACTGACTTAGCATAGTTAATGAGCCATAACATGGTTGGATCAGAACTAACAGAGTTAACATATGTAATAAGGTTAACATACTTAACATGGTTTGATATTTATAACAGAGATGCTAAACTAATAATGAGAGTTAACTAACAAGGTTAACAGACAATAAAAGTTAACAACTTACTAACCTAACAGAGTTTACTCGATTAACAGAGAGTCACATACTTAACAGAGTTAATATACCAAACAGGTTCAACAACTAACGTAGTTAATAACTAACCGAGTTAATAACTAACTAAGCAATTAAACCAATATTATTACTGAATAATATAACGAAATCACATGTGACATTTAAGGCCTTGGCGAAATCCCTTTATGGGCCGAAATCACCTTTGGGCCGAGAACACCTTATGGGCCGAAATCACCTTAGTGATTTCGTCCAGTTTGTTAACAAATGTGGTGGGTGTTTTCGTGAGACCAGAACATATCATCAACATCAATATCAATTACGAAATCAGAAATCCCCAAATCATCATCATCGACATCACATTACGGCTTGAACATTCATTACTCGATCAAAGCAGATCATGTAGCCACATGGATTACCAAATCATTATACAATCAAGATCAAGGCAAATCATAATATCATATCATTCTGCCATCCAGATCTTATACAATCATCATAGCATTCATAAGGAGGCATAACACAACATCAGTATTAAATTAAACATATTCGTACAGATATGTGATCATGCAAGAATCAAACAACAATGATTACTAACCAAGATGAAAGGGTCACTAGTTTGATCCGAAAGAAAAGCTTGAAGGCTTGTTGTCACCGCCGCACAGGAAGAAAATAGAGTTCTAGGGTTTGGCGATTAAACTTACACGCAAAATTTGAAAATAAATATAACTGCTTCACTAGTGGGCCTAAAGCCCATCTTGATTTCGTCCATAAGCCTCTAGACGAAAACACTAAGGTGTTTTCATCCAAGACTGATTTCGTGGGGGTGTTGGGCCTAATAGATCTCTTTGTTTTCATTAATTACACAAGGCTTATCACTAATACAAATTATATAATATAAACCCACTTATAATGCACACTATAAATAAATATACAATCACACTTTGTAAGCAAGTAATATGTGTAATAAGTCGAGTAGAGACCTTGAAAACTCGGGTTGTCACAAAAGGATACAAGGGAAACTTGAACCAGCACCCCATGCAGGAAAACAGGGCCATCCGACAATTTTCTTCATTAACAGTAAGCTCAGCACGGGCCGTGTCCGCCCAACACGGCCCCGTGCTGCACAGTCTGCAGAAATGACCCAGATCAGGTAAACTGGACACGGGCCGTGTTCACCCAACACGCCCCCGTGTCGAGGCTTCTGTTTCTTTTGTTTAATTTTCGTTACTGGCACTTGAACACGGGGCCGTGCCCGGACAACACGGGGCCGTGTCCAGCGCCCAGTAACACAAATTTTTGCTTTTTCACACCTTTTTACACATTCAATCAACCTAAAAATTTATTTTTGGGACACATTGAGGACAATTTGTAATTTAAGTGTGGGGGGGATGCTAAAACCTTGAATCTTGCAAGTCCTAATAACAAGCCTTACACAAAACTCTATTGGAACCGCTAATCACCCCAAATTTTTTTCAAAAATTTTCATTTTTTTTACTTGTCTAGGTTTAATTTGGGAATTTCAAAATTCTAAAAAGGTTATATTTTTACAAATTTACAACCGATAGCGTCGTGATAAAAAGAACCAACATAAGAAAATTATGAAAAGGCATGGCAAGCTTAGTTAAAATTTGATTATATATACTTGATCACGTAAAAACCCATTCCCACAAAAGTGAGTTTTGAGCCTTTATTGAGCATACAAATTCATATCATTAAACTAAATGCTCATTTTTCGTTTCTTGTGTGAATAGCCGCTTGGTTCTTACGACACTAGAACTTGCCACGACGATACATTCCCGGTCCTTACCAACTTAAACCCGAGTAAGTAAATGATGGAGGCATTAGGACTAACCCCTTTTATTTCTACACCATTATTTTTCTTTTTTTTACCACCAACCCAAAATCCCCCTAGTTAACCCCTTTGAGCCTAAACCTTTTCATTTCTTAACCCAAACCAAACACCCTTTCACCCACCAAAACCTTTTTATTTTTACCCCTTTGTTTTAGTAACAAGCTCGGTTTTTCGTTTGACTTAAAATATATATATATATATATATATATATATATATACTAGTCGTTTACCCGCGCGATGCGGCGGGAAACATATCACTTAGGTTGGTGAGTTTAGGGCTATGTACGGGGATGTAGTTTCAGATGTGGCGTGCGACGACAATGGTGGCAGTGTAGCAGAACGTGGGGGTCGGTTGAGGGCTTCTTCAGCGGCAGCGAATCAACGGTGTGCGTCGATTGGTGGTTTCGTGATGGCGTTTGGTGGTTATTGTGTGACGGTCGGTTACCGGCTTCAGGAGAAAACAAAGAAAATTGTGTGATTCTAGTTATGTTATAAGGGGTTTTAAAGATTTGGGTAAATCAACGGTTTTGAATGATGAATCGTATCATCAGTTACAATGAGGCCTTCGGCAGTGGCGAAGCTTGACGTTTTTGACCGGGGGGGGGGGGGTATGCCCTAAGCCTGATGGTATACTCGAAACATTTGGGACGGGTATACTCGAAACATTTGGGACGGGTATACCCTAAGCCTGATGGGTATGGGATTAGTTTTTTAAAAAAAATTACGGGTATGGGATTAGGTGATACCTGACCCCATTACCCGAAATCACATACCCATTTACCCGAACCATATACCCGAATTAAATACCCTAGAATATTTTATTTTCTCTTAATCATTGTTTATTGGTACTTTATTTTAATAGTTTCTATCATATTTTAATACCCCAGCATCATGCAACTCTAGTTTATGCCATTTTCTATGTTTTATCCTCATTAATTTTGTTACCATTAGTTAAATTTGGCATTTTAGTACCCCTGATCACATATATTTGTGTCTGCAAAATTTGAGAAAACACCTCTGCACCTTTTTCATAACTTAAAACATATATTCATAAGTAAAGCATATTCGTTATTAGGGTATTTCAATATAATAAAATGAAAACTGAAGTATAGAGACATGCTTGATGATTATAAAATGGATCGATCAAAAATTCATTCTCTCTTGTACATAATTGATGAGTAAACCAATTCGTGTCATTTCTACTATTTCATGGCTTTATAATTTGTTACAACAACAGCTGAGTTGCCAGTCCATCTTCCTTCAGAATCTCGGAGATTATAATAACGGTTGGTATGGCTGCATGTGTTACATCAACAGCTGTCGTTAAACTCATGTGTTTAAGTCGGTGAGCACTATGTGAGAATATAAATGATCATATGCTAACAAATATATGGATATTAAGACCTAAAATAGGGCAGGGGTAAACAAGTGAGAATATAAATGTTCATATGCTAAAAAATATATGGATATTAAGATAATTACCTTCTGTTTAACACTCAAGTCAACATGTTCATACTTGGGATCAGCAGATGCAGTACCGATGTTCAACAGGATCACCTTGCTGCAATTGTTAAAACAACGTCAAATATGCAATTTAAGTATTACAAACGGATGTATACATAAGAGAAGCATCTCCTGTTTCTAGAGCACATAGAGACATCCAACATATTTCCTTAAAGAAGGCATAGATACCGCATGATGCTTAAGGTACCAATCCAATCTATTCAAATCATTTTCATTTGACTTTGTTTCAAATTCCTTTAACACATCTTAGATACATAAATACATAACACTACCGAGCGAAAAATTCATCTCGAAATTTGCTACAAGGTATACAAAATTGATAGCCATGAAACCTAACAAATCGGAATTTCTTACCAAATATTGTAGGTCCATTTTCCACCAAAACAAGGAGTATAAACCCTTTGTATTGCAACAAACAGGAACCAAAACGCAGCAGCCCTTGAACTCATTTACCTTCAATAAAAGATCCCAAAATCACTTAAAATTTTGGTAAACCTTAAGCATAAGCAAACCAAACCACTTACCATAGATTACGGGTCAATTCCTCCACCAAAACAACCCAAATCAAGAGCTTGCAACCTTCATATCATAGCAGCCCTGAATCGGTTCAAAACAGCCTCACAGCTTGCTTTAAGGCAAGAAAAACACATCACATTCGTTGTCTAGGGCTTAACTGGTTCAAATACATTCAAAACCCATCTTCTAACCGCTAGATATCGCGACTCCAATCAGCACAATCGCGGGCAACCACTAACGGGTCAGTATCAGCTTCATCATGTTTAATAACAGTCACAAAACCGTCTCCATCTGTTAGGGTTTAAACATTACACACCATTACAGATTAAAAACACAGCATCTTAGTTTTATATGGACTGCTTTTCTTTACTAAATAGCATGCTATAGAACAGTGCAGATATAAAATACTTGAATTTTGTACTTTAGTAGATAAAACAGATAAAATTTTGTACCTAATATTTGGCAAATCATTTTGATCGCTTAAGCTTATTAACGATCTTCAAATCCTTAGTAGCATGCTTTAAATCCACGCGCGTTGGCTATTGCACTTCCCGTAATCTCTAAGAGCAATTGTAAGCAGTCAAGTAACCAAATCAACATCTTATTATAAACCCAAAGAACAATCCTTAAAGCAATTATAAAATCTAGAAATTACCATGGTTTTGCAGTGTACAGCAAAAGACGGCCAAACAACTCCACTCCTGTCGATTGTTCACCTTTAACACCTCTACCTCCATCGTCTTCGGTCATTGTCATAATACCACTGCTAAACACCCAGTCCGTAACCCATATGAGAGAGAGAGAGAGAGAGTACTGGGACGTAATTTAAATTTACCGAAAATCAGTTGAAGGATCTTTCCCTTGCCAACCCATTTCCTTCCATTGCTCAGAAATTATATCACGAAGTTCCTCTTCAGGAAATGCAGCCTTCCATAACGCCCTCAATGCTTCCTAAAACATCGATAAAATTGCAAAAATGGAAATATCAAGTTACCACTCCCTCTTTTCAAAACTCACAAACATCCATAACGTGCGTTTTATCTAACAAAACAGGTATCCACAAGAAATATAATGCACCTGATGTTCTGGAATCGAACCATCATAGGCTATGTCTAAACGGGTTTGCAGCCTTTGTAAGCAATGTTCCTGTCAATGCCAAATAAAACACCGAAAATCAGATTACTATGCCTATAAATAACAACGTACGCCATAACTCATTTGTACAAAATCGGGCTATAATGCATACAATCTTACCTGAGCAGGAGTCAAATCAAACGAGGGGCGTGAATCGCCTTCACGCCCCTCATCGCAAACACACGAGAGGCCTCTGCCAAGCCATGCTGCTGAGCCTGCAACAACCTCAGCTGCACATATATGAGAAACATTGGTCAAAATTAAGGTAATAAGTCTTACAGAAGTTAGGGTTTATTGCTACGCGATAATTTAAATAGTTAATCACATAATAACAAAAGCAGCAACCGATTACTCGATTTGATTATAAGTTTTCACATTAATTATATCATCATTACATCAACAAAAGCAATCATTCAAAAATTCAATTGAAACAGATCTGGATTTCTACAAATTAATTATTAACTCATGGAAGAGGAACATATTTCTAAAATTAGAATGAATTTAAAAGATGAGTGATATTCATAATATACCTGAAGTTGTATTGCAAGTATTGCCTCTGTCAAGACTATGTGAAATTCTTCTAACAGCAACAAATGATCCACCTCTATCCTCCATTATTACTAACAAACAATCACACTAATTCACCTTCATTTCCACCATTTGCAACCAACTAACGAAACCTAATTCAAATCAAGAAATAACATCAAAGCCTTGTACATGACAAAGTTAATATGTATACTATACACAAGAAAACACACACCTGGATAATATGCATATATTATACAGAAAACTAAAGAAAACACACACCTACCCTGAAACCATAGTATCCATCTTTCACTTTTGGTTTACCATCCATTCGGTTAGTGTGAAGTCCTCTTCTTTAACAATGGCATAGTATCCATCTTTCACTTTTGGTTTACCATCCATCTGGTTAATAACAACTATATCAAATTATCAATTTCAACTTCTGAAAACTATTTATTGCTCAAATATTACATCAATTCACAGATATAAACTACAAAATATGAATTCACAACAACCAAAAATACTGAAAATAAATCAAATTAAAACTCGATTTAATTTCACCAAATCTAAATTAAATCTAGTAAATCAACTTAATTAAACTTATACATCGATAAATTAAGCTTAATACGGAGTTATATGTATAGAATTAGACCTGGATTTTGGGGATTTTCATCGTTAGGGTTTGGTGGAGTTGACATCTTCACAGTTCACACTGCAAAACTGGAAGTTAATTGAAAAGCGAAATTAAAAACCGATAGATATAAAGAACATATACCTGTGATGGTAACCCTAGATCTGGTCAGATGTGCATCTTAAAAAAAACCCTAAAATCGAATTCGAACTTCAAAGCATCTGCGTGTTTTCAAGATCTGCAAACCCCAATTGGATTAAGAACACAATCAACCGTCCGTTTACGAACCCTAACTATACAAATTTAACCGAATTTGATCACTTCCTTTGCTAAAAACAGGAAAGAATTCAAAAGATTAAGCAACTGAAAATACCCAAATGGATTTAGAGCACAATTAACCACTACAACCAATAAAGTTTCAATCTTTGTACAAAAATTATATAAAATTGAGTTGTACCTGATCAATTGCAGAAGGGTTTTTACCATGGTGAAAAGTTGAGATCAAAATAGACATAGCTTGAACATGATTCATACTAACATTAAACTGATCTTGAAGCATTCTAGCCCTTTCATCACACAGTAGTGATGGTCGATCGTCTCAGGGTTGTGCGATTTGAGGGGAAAGAGAGGTCGGCTGGGGATAAAAATCAGAACTCCATCTACCAACAATCACTACTTTTCGCTTTCACAAATGGGTTTGTAGAGAGAGAGAGAGAAAGAAAGAAAGACAGGGATGAGTAAGAAACCCTAAATCGGAGAGAAAGCAGAGGACGGTTTGTGCTTTGTGAAATGTGAAATGAAAAGACAGGATCTGGGGAAGTGGGAATGAGCGGGCATTCAAATTTTGAACAAAAATGGCCGCTCAAAATTAGATTTAAAGGTTGGTGTGTTTTATAAGACTTGTACACCATGCTTTAAAAGTGTCAAAGGGTATAAGTGGAAAGTGATGTTTTATGGTGCTTAAAAGACTTGTACATTATGCTTTAGGGGTGTTTTAAGGAAATTTTTTTGGACTTTAAGAAGTCCTTCTAATATGTATTATAAAGTAGTATAGATATAGATATATATATATATATATATATATATATATATAATTTTTATGTTTTGATGATGAAGCAAAATAAATAAACAAACAAGTTCATCAAAAATAACTTTGTTTGAATAATAGCTTCATCAAAATAAAAATTGCAAAAATAAAAAGTCTTTCGAAAACCGACGCTTGTTACACTTTTTCGCCCTTTTCTACTAACCACTAACCCAACCACCTACCTTTAACCCAAGCCTAACCCTTCACCCCAAAAGTCCTCTTGATATTTACAAAGGTATATAGTTAAAAAGGAGGAGGATTGATTGCTTGGCAAGCCTATGGTAGGAGTAAGTTCCATGCCGCTCTCGAGTGATTCACTAAAATACATCTTCGGCCGAGTGTTGAGTGATCCCCCGTGAGGTATGTGAACTTGTATGTAAATAGAATTTTAAAGAAACATGTTATGCCCTAATAAGTAATTTGTCTTATGAAAAGTTTTAAATAAATCATGACGAATAGGATTGTAAATAAATAAAAATAAAACTAAATAAAGAATCTTGGAAATCCCGACACTCTATGACAAGCCCAAAAAACCTTCTTTTCTACCCATTCCATTTGGGAGTGAAAAGCCATATTATAAAGAGTTTTGCTTGAGGACAATCAAAGATTCAAGTGTGGGGGTATTTGATGTGTGCAAAATGCAACATATAAATTACATCAATTGTGGCATAAAACTAACCCTTTTTTAGTACTAATGTTGGAAAAAGTGTGCTTTTCTCTTCCTTTTGTATTTTCAGGATTAAATGAGCTCAATTTAACAAAAGAAGCAAAAAGACAGCAAAATCTAACATAAATACAAGAAAGGGAACAAACGTGACATGCCCGACCCCACGACAGCATCTTCCCAAGCAAAACAAGAAGACAGAAGGCTGAACACGCCCCGTGCTCAGTGAGCACGGGGGCGTGCCCAAGTGTCAGCATAAAAGACAAAGTTGTAGAAGCTTCCATCGCCCACCACGGGGCCGTGCTCAGCGGACACGGGGTCGTGGTCAACTATAAGATTCGCAGAATCTGGGCAAATCTTGATAGTACAGATATGCTTCTGCACACGGGGTCGTGCCCAGCGGACACGGGGCCGTGGTCAACTAATAAAGACAAGAGCAATTAATGAAGAAAGAGAAGGATGTGGACACGGGGCCGTGCCCACTGGACACGGGGTCGTGCCCGAGCTTCTGTTCAGCCTATAAATAGGAGTGCTTGGCTTAAGCTCAAACCATCCCTTGGCACACCACCTCTCTCACACTTCACCCACCACCCACCACCACCATAACACCATCATCCACCACCATCATCCATTGTCCATCATAGAGTGTGTGAGTCGTCTCGGGATCCAAGATTGATCGTAAGAGTTCTTGACAATCAAGGCCATGTTTGCCTAAGTCTCTTACATCACTTGGTGAAGACAAAGTGTCTAGTGTAATACTTTTTATTTTTAATCTTTTCGCACTTTTTAATTGGTTATGTATTAATGACTTTAATAACTAGTTTCTTATGTTGAAGGTGATTCTTCCTTATCGTTTGTCCGTGGTGTCTTGGCATTATTTTACTGTCTATATAAAATAAAAGATTTTCACCATTCATATCTCCACGGTCTATATGGAGGTATGTTGGCTACCTGGTCGGGGGTTAAGGGAACGGTTTGGTAAGAGTCTTGCCATTGTTCAGTGTATAGATCCTGCAAATGACCTGGGTCAAATTTAGTAGGACCTCCTTCAATACTTAACGGTATTGGATGGCGGGGGTCCAAACTCTTTGATCCCCTCATAAGTTAAACTACTATTAATACTTTAACCCGGCTACTTAGGACTGTATCCCTGCTGACTCAGACTACTTAGCCGAGGGTAACGTCACCTTCAAAAGAGGGGCCTACCATATTATGCATTAATAACTTAATTAATTATCTTTCAATAATCCGACCCTTTAGGATTGTATCCTTGCTGACTCAAACTACTGGGTTGAGGGTAACGTCACCTCCAAAAGAGGGGCCTACTACAATAACTAAGATAATCTCTTAAATAGTGCAAAAGTGCGGAAATAATCAAAGGTTACACTAAACACGAGTCGGAGCCAAGTGATTCATCTTGTCTATTTGTTTTTTTTTTTTGTTTTTTTTTCAGCATTTTAGTTAGTTTTTATTTTTCTTAGTTTAAAACCTTTTTCTAAACTTTTTGATTTGATTAGACGTTGAGGATAAACTGGTACTAAAAGCTCTTGTGTCCTTGGACGACCTCGGTATCTTACCAACACTATACTACGCTCACGATGGGTGCACTTGCCCATATGTGTGTTTAGTGTTAGTAAATATCGTGTTTTATAAATTTAAAACTTGGCTAAAGAAAGTGTAAAAGGGCTTAAAATATACTTAAACCTACATATACACCTAACACGCATCATCGTTTATCTTTGCGAGATGATATTTATTACCATCTCATATACATGACTCGCTCCGGTTTACACCGTACGGTCATTTTACTTATAAACCATTTCTTGACTCTTTTGACCCATTATGGCTTACGCCATGAAGTGTCTTTAAAAAACTAACGATTATCGTCAACGAGTGACCGAATTACCGTTTTACCATTTTTATATATGTTGGTTTACCCTATAAGGTAACCATTCAAAACTCATTATCTATTAGTCATTGCACGACTAAATAATCGTATTAGTCCTTTTTAACCATTAAACATGGTTTATTATTATTGTCTTTTGTTCCAACCCGTATCAAGTTGCATCGGAACATCATAATTCAAACATGACTTTCTATTATTCATAACCTATAAAATAAATAGGTATTCAATAAAAGGTGTAAGCTTTACTTACCTTGCATCCAGATTATGATTTTCCTTCATACTTGATTCGTTTGACCCGCTTCATTTCCAAACTTTCACCTAGCTTGTCAAGCGTCAAAATATCATTGTAATTTGTAAGATAGTTAGATTAGTCATAATCATTCACGACTATTCCATCCTACAATTTTTATGTCGAAATTATCATTCGATCATAATAAAGGTCATTTTGACTTTTTTAAAAATCAAACTGCCTATTCACGAAAGTAATTACACGATGTAGCTTAACTACTCGTTTTATTACTTTGTCAATATCCGGTAAGCATCATTCTTATGCTACCGTTTTAACTACTTATTAAATCAAGTTATCGAAATCATAACTCATTGAATTATCATTACATCAATCATTCTTAACACATGATGATATCAAACATCATTTTAACATGAATCTATCATCATTTTTCGTTTTATCATACAAAACCCAATTCATAGTAAGTATGATTATATACTCAAACACACAATTTGTTCAAGTATTTCCTTATTTCTATCATGTGTGATGATTCTAAGCAAATATACATTACTAATTCAACCATAGCTTCTATAATTCATACATAATTCGCGATTATGATGTTTCTTCAAATTTCACAACTTCACAAATCATCAAAATTTTACATACCTTATGATCCCCTAACGTGGGTGATCATTAATTCACGTTCAATTGTGAATTTGAGCTTCATTTGAGCCTTCAATTTGATGATTTGGTTGGAACTTAGGGTTTTGGCTCCAAGGAGTCTCCTGAGGTCGAATAGAACACACATATGTGTGTGTGTGTGTTTTGTTTTAAACCTCCTTTTTATTAAATGAACTTTCAAGTTTATCCAAATTTGGCCCCTTATATTTGGTTAGTTATTAAGTAGGCCACAACCTACTTATTTCTAATAATATTCCCACTTATTTAACTAAGTTAAACGTTACTAGTTAACTTAGTGAGTTTGGGAAACTTTATGACTAAGTTTATTTTAAGTCCCGTTAACTCGGACCTTTTTATAAACTTTCTTTTCTCAAAAGCCTTTATTCAACTTTTATTTAATATTAGGTTTATTTATTTAAAATCCTAATTTTTACCGAGTTAATTTTACCATTAACGGTACTTTACCCGTCTTTTAGTATTAACGTGGTTTGATTACCAAACTCGTTTTTAAGGTGTTACAATGTTTAAAATATTAATTGTTTATATTTAAAATATATGAGTTACCCAATTTACAAGACCCACTCATCTTTGCTTCCTCTTCCTCCGCTAGAGATCCTCACTAACCTTATAGTCAATACCCAAGTTTCTTCCAGCAACTTCTAATCTGCTTTTTCAAATTTAACTATTTTGACTATGAAATAAAACAATAAACGTAATAAACTTTTTGTAAATTATCATATGAATAACATAAATACTATATAATGTATTACGAGAGGATTGATAACTAATAGAAACGAGTACCGTGTTACAAATTGTTGTCGTCACCACATCGTACGGGTTTCCTACTAATGTGTGTATATATATATCATTTTTATATAAACCTGTTTAGTCATCTTTTCAAAATTTGGACTTAATTAATTCATTTGTTAAAATGGGTCCTAAGAGAATTTTTTCTGACAAAATATAAAAATGCTATATATGATTGGTCATATGCCCATTTAAATCGGTAGAAAATAAGAGAAAATGACACCACATAAGCAACTCGAGCGTAAAGGAGAGAAGAGCACCGTCGGTCATAGTTGATGTTAGTAAACTTTCTACAAAACACACCAGTTTTATAAACTTTAAACCAAATTACAAACCCTTTTCTTTTTGTCACAAAAAAAAAACAAAAGAAAAAAAAAATACATTTGTGTATCATCACACTATAATTAAACACTTATTTTGACCGGGAATTTATGAATGCAATCTGCCCACGGGTTACTATCCGACGGCTTCACGGATCTAACGGCTTCCCAAACCGCACTGTTGCATTTAAAGCCGCTACCGAACGCTATTTGCCAAACGCGGTTACCTTTCTTCATACGCCCTTTAGCCTCCGTATAAGCCAGCTCATACCAAATCGAGCTCGATGACGTATTACCAAACCGGTATAACGTCATCCTAGACGGCTCGACATGCTCATCAGACAACTGCAAGTTCTTCTCCAGCTCGTCGATCACTGCCCGCCCACCCGCGTGGATACAAAAGTGATCGAACGCGAGTTTAAAATCCGGAATATACGGTTTCATTTTAGAGTCCATTACTCTTCTAGCCACCAAACTCGCGAAAAACAACACTTGTTCGCTTATCGGGAGCACGAGTGGGCCCAAAGTGGTGATGTTTGCTTTTAACGCGCTGCCCGCGATAGCCATCAAGTCTTTGGAAAGCGAAACCCCGACCTTTCGGGCGTCGTCTTCCTCTTGGTACACGCAGTTGAATGCGGTGTCGTCCGCTCCACAGTGGGTTCGGACTGTGTGGATGAGCTTGTATTTTGCGCGGCGTTTGTCCGCGGATTTGTTTGATAATAACGACGCGGCGCCACCGACTCGGAATAAACAGTTGGGGATTAGCATTGATTTCTTGTTCCCGAAATACCAATTTTGAGTTATGTTTTCCATGCTGACGACTACAGCGTACGTGTTACGGTGTACCTGTAAAAAAAATAATAGATTAGTTAGAGTTTATTGTTATATCATTGTTACATTTACGGTTAGAATATGTTATTTCTAACCGTACCTGTAGCATATCTTTAGCCAAATCAACGGCGATCACACCCGCGCTACAACCCATACCGCCGAGGTTAAACGTCTTAATATTCCCCCGGAGTTTATACTTATTAACTATCATGGAACTCAACGACGGAGTCGGATTAAACAGGCTGCAATTCACCACCAAAATTCCGATATCTTTTGGGTTAACTTTAGTCGATTCGAACAGATTATCAAGAGCTCCAAACATAACATCCTCGGCCTCTTTCCTCGCGGCAGCCATCGAGGGAACAGGCGGGATGCTATGCAGGGCCTCGGGGAGATACGTCTCCTCCCCGAGACCTGATCTTTCTAAAATCTTCCTTTGAAACTCAAGTGCGGACTCGTTGAACCCACCGTGGAGCCTAGAGCGCTCCATGAAGACGTCGAATTTGACTTTCAAGTCATCCGGAGGGCGGTAACAAGAGTAGTCCACAAGGAAAACAGGTCGTGGTCGTGTCATCAAATACGCGGTTGTCCCAATCAAGGCGGCCCCGGATAACGCCATGACGGTTATAACGTTGTATTGGAGGTGGTTATACAGTTTTTCGACGTCGTCAAGGTTTAGTTGGGATAGGTTAACCGCGGTAACCGCCATTAGAGGGAGGAGACAAAGGGTTAGAAGGTGTGACATGAGGTAGTGATAACCTAATTTAACATATTTTAGTTTAACACTAGTGAGGAAATTTGGAAGTGGTCGTGGTGGGCGGATTTCGACGGTGGAGCCGGCGTGTGCCGCGGAGGGATGGTGGGAGGAGGTGGACATTGGTGGTTGAAGACTTGAAGGATGTGAGTTTTGAATATGTTTTTGAATGTATTTGAATAATGTTATTTGTGGAGGGTGGGTGAGAGGATAAAGGGTATATATAGGGTTGGAATGGTAGAGGGGTGGATACAACTTTGTGAAATAAAAGTCTATGCAACCAACCATCAACTACCAAGGGCCACAAGTCATAAAATTAAATGTTTTCTTCAATAATTGGTTACATTATTTTAGCTGTTACTTGTGTCATTTATATTTATATATGGTAAAATGCATTAAAGAATATCGAATAAGTTAGTTTTGGATGTTGTAACTAGTAAATTCTTCTAAACTTGTTACTTTTACCTCACTATAACTTATGAAGTTGTCTCTTAAAGGGATTAGGGTTAGCTAGGGTGATAGAAAAATGGGTTCAAAAGGCTAAACTAGAAGACTAAACTGATAAAAGGGAATCGAAACGAATACCATTTGATTTGTTTGGTATTTCTAAATAATTGCGATTTTGGTTTTTGGTTCGGTTTGGTTTTTATGTGATATATACTCATATAAACCTGAATTGATTGGTTTTAGTATAATCAAACCCTAATATATATAGTATCATGGAGATAAAGGCGTGTTATAAACGGTGGATGTTTGTGAGATTCACGTAGAAACGTCCCATGTACAAGAAATAACGTGTAACCTTCAATTGTACTAGTTTAAAGCACTTGTATCTTGATCGTTCCTTCTACATAACCCTAACTTGTTTCAGCCTTAAAGCCCTTTAGTCGTTCAGTTTTTCTAACGATTGTAGCTAATTTATAATACTTATCATTATTATTATTAAAAGTAAGAAAAGATTGTAGCTAACTTATAATACTTATCATTATTATTATTGTAAGTAAGAATTCATCATCTAATTATTGAAAATAAATTATTCCTAAATATCACATAAAGAAGTCAGGTTTTTTGGCTGAAGTGGAAAAATATGTCCAAACTAATGGGTTATAATGACAATTTACTTTATTCAAAAACTAAAAAACTTTTAAACTCATAATTTGATATAACTAAATTGATATTTTCAACACAAGAAAATGCTTATTTATTTGAGTTGGAGTGAAAGATTGGTAATGATATATAATGTCCATTTCTTTGTCTAGATCTTATTACCCTTTCACTTTTTTTTTTAAACCGTGAGCTTTGGGAGAGCTTTTCTTGCTCTCGATTTGAAGGCAAATAAAGGAGAAAAAACAAAAATCCCTTTGAAGTGTTAAAGAGATATATACATTTGATAGATTAATAAGTGTTAGGACAACATTTCTACTTATATATGATTTTATTGAGTTATATACTTTGTAGTACATGATCATTATTTTAATATCAATTAGGGTTGTAGTCAATGGTGGATCCATGATTTTTTTTTATTAGGGTCCATTTTTTTGTGTTAGAACTTTTCACAACGAAATATTAAAATTTTCGGGTCGATCATCGTAGTCGGGTCGGGTCAAGGCTAGGAAATAATGTAGAATCATTTAGTGGACATGGAACCACTATATTATTAAGAACCATTTTTAAGAATCAAGTTATCAAATTGTGGTGATTAATAAGTTGCTTGAAACCAATAGCAATCTAAACAACACAACTACTTCACATAACTTCAAAATTTTGTTTAAATTTTTTTATGAACGTCACTATATGTTGGAAGTCTTATTTGGTAATCAAATGTAAAATAAAATCATTCGGAGACATTAAATTTATCATTTTAAAGAAGCAAATTAGACGGTCAAGGGATGGTTTTGCTGTTTTAAAACACTAGTTTAATTTTGATGGAAAAAATAAACTAAAAAACAAGAGATGTAAGACTTGAACTTGAAACCTATTTGTTGGAACACAAGGGGATTTAACACCATACCATCTTTGCTTTTAATACTATGGGGTCCAACTAATTTATTTTATGAGGTCCTTGAAATATTTAACATACCGGTTCTACTATTTTTTTTAAACACACGGACCCCGACCCGCACCATGTGGGTCCGCCCCTGGTTGTAGTAACCTGTGCGTTGCGTCGAAACACGAATGGAATTTGCTACGTATCATACTCCATGACAACCTATAAATAAATTCGTAAATTAAACAAAATGATATATAAATGTGTTAATGTTATTTAGGTCATAGCTCGGCTCTAAATATTAAAATAATAAGAAAAGATAAAACAATAAGGTAAATAACAAAGGTAAACGTAAAAGAAAACGACATGAACTTGGTCGGTTTCGGTGTACTTGTTATAACAAACAGCAAAAAAAATACGTCCAAAAGGGTATCAGCTCGTGTTTAGTTCGTTTAAAAAGTTTCAAAAGTTAAAAGCGGTTTTCCAAATTGGTATCGGTTTCGTTCGTTAAGAAAAACTAAACTCCAAAAAAAAACAAACAAAAAAAGCACATGTTAGCATACGAAACTCAAAAGGGCTCATGTTAGCAAGCCTCCAAGGCTCATGTTATCATGTTGGTACTATTCAACTTCTTTTCTTTTATATAGAGATATTATATAACAAAATACTAAAGATATTAACTTTTTTTATATTTGAGAAATTGTAATACATCGTGTACAAATCCTAAAGAGAATAACTTATGATATAACATACATAAATAAATTGATTCAAACCAAAGTCCCAAACAAGAGCTTTAACCACGTCTTTTTGTATTATTCGTTATATAATCTTCAACGAACTCTTGAATCACGTCTTCTTGTACGATCCTTTGCTAAAAAATAAAAATAATGTTGACGGTCATGGTTGAGGTACGTGTTCAACACGTTCCCCTTTAAACAGATTCCGCGCCTCAACTTAGACAACGCATCTGTCTCACAGCATACAACAGTTGAAACAGTTTGTACTGCCGGAGATGGCTCACACACCCGAGGTTACACCGAGTAACTTAGTGTGGTTTATTAGTTGTTGAAAATAAAATATGATTGATGGTGGAATCGAGTAGAGAAAACTTATCTCTATAAGTTCCCAACATATAGGTCTTCAAATGTAAGACCCTAACATGTTTTAATCAAAAAGATGCAACGAAAATACGAACCTTAAAATTACTTTCTTTATAATCATTCAATATAATTGAAAAACCATTTAATATGACACTTTTACAAGAACTACATTTTTTTCGTTTTCCATTAAGAAATAAAACAAGACATACGATTACTAAACTACATGACCATTCAAACACAATAAACGTTTACCAAGAAATCAAAACAAGTAGTCAAGTTATACTAGTTTATACGAATCATAAAATAGATAATTATGTCAAACCGAGCACACGTTCATCCGGGCGGAAGTTACCGAGAGTTTTAGCCACTCATGGCAATCTTCACTGCTTCGGTTGTCATTCCAAAGTGCTTAAAGATCATCGAACGGACTTGAAAGATGTATGAAAGATGCCGAATTCGTCCTAGGGTTTATGTATATTGGTTGTGTATTGAAAATTATGAATTTCATTCCTTAAAAAATAAGTTTGGCCGACATAAATACAATTCCCGTAAATAGCTTCAGCCGCGTGTCTCGAAACCTGCTCACAAACCCCCCCCCCCCCCCGCATGTCGTGGGGGTCCCTTGTAACAACCCTCGCAAATCAACCCTAAACGTTCCTAAATACACCCCGTATGCGATAAACGAACCCGTATAACCTTTATATTAATAAAAAATCAAGAAAAACAAATAATCTAGCTCGCTCGCGGGCCGCGATTCAGTTAGCCGAAGTCTTCGCGGGGCGCGAGGCCAATTACTTACCGGGCACCCTTTGTGACCCGTATCCTGACACGTGTCGACCCTACTCGCTGACTCACCAGACCTATAGCCGACCTTAACACCCTCGCGGACCGTAAGAAAAGAGGATGATGGGGTCGCGGGCCGCCCTTCGACCAGCTATAAAAGGAGCAGAGATCGGCCATTTCAAATCGTTCAGAATTCTAATTCTTTTCTCTCAACTTATGTAGGCTAAAGCTATAGCCTAATACCCCCTAATAAACGAAGCTCTGCCTCGTTGTAAGTATTATAACTCTCGATCACATATCAGTTACCCTACACGATTGATTTAGGGCTCCGTAACCCATGTCAAGGCTCCGCCTGACTCAGTCGTTGGAGTCCTGTCTCGTGTTACACCCGATTGATCTAGAACTCCATAATGCATGTCAAGGCTCCGCCTGACTCAGTCATTGGAGTTCTGTCTCGAGTTGTACGGTTAATGTGATTTAGGTTATTTACTAATACGTGTGCATTATATATATCCTCACAGAAAATCAAGGATATAATCCAGAACTATTACCAGGAAGCCTGTAGAAATACCTAAATCTACAAATGTGAGTACATTCTCTTTTATAAAGTCCTTTTGTGAGTCAAAATGTTTTAAAATACAATTACAGTGATTAAGTCTTCGTAATTCTACAATTGCTGCCAGTATTATGGGGTTTGTATACAGTACTTGATAACCTTCACAATTGGGCGCGTATATCCAATGTGTGATATGACCATAGTCACAGATCCGTCGAGTGACACGTACTGACCGATGAATTGTGTAGATATAAACATTGTAATCGCCCTTAATATTGTGATGTGTAATAACTGATGTTTTACAAACTGGAATATACTCGCCAATATTTCTTGCTGATAAAATGTTTTTAAAACGCGTTTCAGGTAACACAATGTGAAAGCCAATAGAAGCCAGCTGAAGAGCACTGAAGGCATAGAAAAGTGGCTATAAAAGTTACCTGAATAAAAATGAGACTTGGTTTTCAATAATTAGGGTTTGTCCCTATAAATTATATTATCAATAAAACATGGGTTTTATCCCACTTGTTTATTATAAAAAAGGTGTTTTAAACTCTTATAAATACTACTTCACTATATTAAGGGTAAAATTTAGAAAACGCCAAACTTTGTATTATTTACTATAATACTTTCGAATAAATAAATACGATAAATTAGGAATTAAATCCTAAATATTTTTCAACCAGTATGGTTCAGCCCTCTGGTTAAAATTATTCTAATAAATCCATAAGATTGATATATTTCTTTTAGTTATTCACTCTTCGAAATATTATGTTCAATAAATTTAACAGAAAATTATTTTGTTACTATAAACGAAAATAAAGTTATGGGAATAAGCAGAATAATTAATACCATTAGTTATATAATTGGATTCTTATAAAAATGATTTGGTATTATATATATATATATAGGAAATTGAAATTTTTGTATACGTAAGCATATACAGAACAAAAATTCTTGATAGTATATACAATATAATAATCAAATATTTTCTGTAGAAGAACAAGCTTTTATATAACAGGAGAAACAAACCTACCTGTTCACTCAGAACCTCTTCCGATGATTTCTTAACCTATACCCAGAAGAAACCTTAAAGATAACCGTACTAGCACCAACTCTAAAAAGAACAATCCAGGATCTCATACTAGACCCTTATTTCCAGCCACAGTCACAACTACAGTTTCCACCAAACGTCCCAAATGTTTATCTAACCATGAGCATATAAGCTAAGTTGAGAAAATATAAGCCATTATTAGTGAAACATCGAGCCCGTAATCTAGACGAAAAGTTCGCCTGCAACTACGACAAAAGGGAAAAACATATAATAAATATATATACTTTCCTTATATTTTGATAAAACATATATAATGAAAGTAAATGATAATATATATATATATATATATTTAACCTAATACTGATAGGTATGATTATAATTGTGCTAATGTAATATGAGCGACAAAATGTGCTTGTATAATTGTTTAGTTATGTGATAATTATATTTGAACTTGTTTGCAATTCAGATGTCAAAGGAAATAGCAAGTAATCAAGAAATTCAGGCTAGTTATGAAAATTCTTTGGATAAAAATACCATAGAAAATATAATAGCTCAAGGAATATCTAATGCCATACCTTCGATCATTAAAGCTATTAAAATTTCTATGCCTATAAACAAGAATCCTACTACACGCTGTAAGCATACTCATCAATTCAAACCTAGCCCTAGTATCAATGGAGGCCATGATATTCATACCAAAACTCCATTTCCCAAACGAAAGAAAACCACAACCTATAGTTACTCTTATAAGGAATTCCGCTCTGACAAATCCGATGAGAAAAAAGAAGCTGAATCGTCAATCATGCAACCTACCTGCAGAAACTACAACAAGAAGCATTCAGGAAGACGCCATTCTAGGAATACACACCACTGTAACTTCTGCAAGAAGACTGGACATACCGAGGAAGAATGTAGGAGGAAAATTAACATCTGTTTTAACTGCAGAGAACCAAGCCATGTCCGTCCCTACTGCCCGAAACTATCTAAGGCACCCGACAACGAAGCTAAAACAATAGATGAAGCTAAGAAGGACGCATAAATATCTACGTCACAGGAAGCAACAGTAAATTTTAACATAAAAACCCGTACGTTTTGTCTGTACTGAAGTATTAGTTGACTTTTGGTTCCAATCAAAGTTTTATAATAAAAGATCCTTATATCACCGAGATTTCTTTCATAAAGCCAACACTTAATTGTCTCATCTCTTGACAAATTCATATGTTGCACATGCATTGCTTATTATGCATGTGATTCCACTTCAAGAAATCTTTTATTCACTAGTTCGAATATTATTTCGTGATACTCATTCTGATATTCTATATGATTACAAAATGTTGACTTTTTGATATCGAGTCAACATATTTCTTGGAAAACTTCGTTCCTTTTCAAAAATTTGCTTACCGGATTTCCGTGTAACCATTTCTTTCCGAATACATATATCCATTGTTGGCATATGTCCAAACCAAGCTCAAATTATTTGAACTTGCTCACATATATTGAATTCAAGATCCCATATGATGAATTGAGATCTTCATATTCAGGATAATCTCATTTGTTTGAATCGTAGTAGACTTGTTTAAAGTCTTCAACTCCAATAAATCATTTGTTAAATACGACACCTTGCGGTGGCGTTTTCTTTTGAAACCTGAACTCATTTCATCTAAGATACGAATTTATCTATCTTCTGTTGATTCATTATCCTAAGATAATCTTAACACAACTATGTGTTAGGATAAGGGTACACAAATTCATATTATATTCCAATGTACCTCCAACATTTCTTTCATCAATCCTACGATATTCATTCCTTCATTTGAACATCCTATCTTTTGAATATCCAGATTCACTTCATTGAAACTTTCAGTTAATTTCGAGAACGGTGAATTCGTTCAGTCACCGTAATCATTGAATTCTTTCAATCATTACAACATCTTGCGGTGTCTGTGTAAATTTGTAGCCTGAGCTAATCATAAACCCTAATCATTTCAATTCATATGTCATTCGTTTGACTCATTATTCAAGTAGTCTGGATACAATTATATATCAGGACAATGATACACTAAATTCTATTGTATTTTCGGTGTATCCCTGCCATTCAAATAAATGTCACTGATTTGTGATTTGATAGTTGACAAATCATTTTTCATACTTCTATTCTCATTTGAGATTATTAATTCAGAGTCTTCCTCAATTGACAAATCAAGTAAGTTCTCTTTTGACATCAAATCCTATTGTTTTTAAAAGTCATTAAATTTCACATCTCTCTTCTGATTTCGTGAAACTTAGTCACCTCGATGATTGTTTCATTTCCTCTAAGTTCATTGATTCCCAAAACTAATTTGGACAATTGAATTTCAATTGTTATATGATATCTTTATATTCATGTCTTGATTCTACCACAGACACCTTGATACTGTTTTTACTAACTACAAGACCTGACATAACTCCCAGGAGATATCGTAGCTCAAATCTCAAGGACGAGATTTAAAACAAGGTGGGGAGGATGTAACAACCCTCGCAAATCAACCTTAAACGTTCCTAAATACACCCCGTATGCAATAAACGAACCCGTATAACCTTTATATTAATAAAAAATCAAGAAAAACAAATAATTTGGGTCGCTCGCGGACCGCGGGGTCGCTCGCGGACCGCGACCCAGTTAGCCGAAGTCTTCGCGGGGCGCGAGGCCCATTACTTGCCGAGCACCCTTTGTGATGCGTGTCCTGACACGTGTCGACCCTACTCGCTGACTCACTAGACCTATAGCCGACCTTAACACCCTCGCGGGCCGCAAGAAAAGAAGAGGATGGGGTCGCGGGCCGCGAGCCGCCCTTCGACCAGCTATAAAAGGAGCAGAGATCGGCCATTTCAAATCATTCAGAATTCTAATTCTTTTCTCTCAACTTCTGTAGGCTAAAGTTATAGCCTAATACCCCCCTAATAAACGAAGCTCTGCCGCGTTGTAAGTATTATAACTCTCGATCACATGTCAGTTACCCTACACGATTGATTTAGGGCTCCGTAACGCATGTCAAGGCTCTGCCTGACTCAGTCGTTGGAGTTATGTCTCATGTTACACCCGATTGATCTAGGACTCTGTAATGCATGTCAAGGCTCTGCATGACTCAGTCACTGGAGTTCTGTCTCGAGTTGTACGGTTAATGTGATTTGGGTTATTTTACTAATGCGTTTGCATTATATATATATATATATATATATATATCCTCATAGAAACTCAAGGATATATAATCCAGAACTATTACCAGGAAGCCTGTAGAAATATCTAAATCTACAAATGTGAGTACATTCTCTTTTATAAACTCTTTTTATGAGTCAAAATGTTTTCAAATACAATTACAGTGATTAAGTCTTTGTAATTCTACAATTGCTCCCAGTATTATGGGGTTTATATACAGTACTTGATAACCTTCACAATTGGGCGTGGATATCCAATGTGTGATATGACCATAGTCACAGATCCATCGAGTGACAGGCATTGACCGAGTAATTGTGTAGATATAAACATTGTAATCGCCCTTAATACTGTAATGTGTAATAACTGATATTTTACAAACTGGAATATACTCACCAGTATTTCTTGCTGATAAAATGTTTTTAAAACGCGTTTCAGGTAACACAATGTGAAAGCCAATAGAAGCCAGCTGGAGAGCACTGAAGGCTTAGAAAAGTGGCTATAAAAGTTACCTGAATAAAAATGAGACTTGGTTTTCAATAATTAGGGTTTGTCCCTATAAATTATATTATAAATAAAACATGGGTTTTATCCCACCTGTTTATTATAAAAATGGTGTTTTAAACTCTGATAAATATTTCCTAACTACGGTCCTGATGAAAGTTTTCCGCTGCCAAATTAATAAACACCGATACCATCTGACTGGCTCACGGCTCCCGCTCCCAGGGTGGGGTCGGGGGTTGTGACATCCCTCCTTGACCGACTTCTCATTTAAAGTAGCCGACATGATGTTGAACTGCCAGGCGGGTCGCGGACATGGAACCAGATTCTTGCGCGTGTCTCGGGAGCCATCCAGGTTAACTGTTTTCCATTCCATCCATGCATTAACTTGTCAAATCCGTTTTTCAGCTCGCTTCTCTCATTTAGCCTTCATTAACACCTGTTTCTCACAAAAACATCAATACACGATAAGTATCTAAATAATAACAACTTAACGTATTTATCACAATAAAACTCGACGCGAACTAGTATAAAACACAACTTATTTTAACCCGACATCACCATGCTCCCATACAATCCATGTTCTCCGACTCAACCTTCACCCACTTGATCCTCATGACGATGATGGTGATCCATGTAACATGCAGTCATCGTACACATCCACATCATTAGAAATCGGTGACATCATACAGAATTTAAAACATATATGTATATAATTTAACAACATAACGCATTCATCCAATGTGTGATCATCCATTCGATTATCCTTTCGAATTCAATCATTGCATTACGACATCAAACCTTTAAAGGCCATCAATATCTTGCATGTTCTTTCATTCCAATCTCAAAGAAACATGATTAGCATCGTTAATACTTTACATATTAAAAACCACGATACCATAAGCTTCCAAACTCTTGTTTCTTTTGTTTCTTTGACCATTGCACCTCATTATTCCTTCATGTAAGCCTCTAAAACACATGTTTAACCCGACTACCACGCATGGTTGCAAAAGTCGCTAGGCGCTCCCTAGTCGGTCGACCGGGGAGTTAAGAGTACTCGGTCTAGGCGGAGAGTACTCGGGGAGTACTCGGACATGTTAAATTATAAAGAAATTACTTTTTGAAGGTTAAATATATGTCAAATAGCATAAATTTACTAATATTTATAACAAAATACGTGAAAATGATATTCATTCTTTAATATGATAGGCATAGAAATTATGTTTTATTATCATTTAAGTCAAACTAGGCCCGAGTTGACCTACTAGATCCAATTCTGGCCGAGGTTGACCGCGTTTGACCGACTCCGAGTAATTAGGCGGAGTCGAAGAAAGTCGCCTCGGCAGCCTACCTTGTAGCGACTACTCGGAGAGTACTCGGCCTTGGAAACCTTGTTTTACAACCATGCTACCACGTTAACCACCTTAAAGGTCAATTTACATCATTGTTAACCCGATTATACCAACCACCATGTTAAACGTTCTACTAAGTTATTTCCTTATTATGACACGTTTCCCCCACCATATGGATTCAAGCCTAGTTAAACTATGTTGATCCATTACAACATTTCTTACATTGGCACCAATATTAATAATCCACCCCTTTGTGATTCTCAAGTCTTCTTGCATATATAAATTCACTTACATAAACATAAATCACGCTTGGAAATCACTTACCTTGAGCGTCCGTGTTCAGGCTTGCTTCCTTGCCTCCTCTTGACCCGTTAGCCTTTCGCGCTTGAGTACATGCTAATGTGATTCCTATTATTTCATGTCATCATATCCACACATTTTAGTATGCATGTTCATTCACATCAATATTCATTTCCAACTCTTAGCTACATAGACTTTCATTAGTCGAACTTTAACATGCATAATACATGAATTGACAATCACATTGTTTGACATCCATGAAATTCAATTCCTCATCATGAATTGACAATCACATTTTTAGAAAGTCAACCGTTAAGCATACAAACTTCCAACTTAGGAACATATGTCCATGTCGATGTAGTAGACCATACTACTGACAGGCGACAACATATACAATTCACACCCATGTTGTAAGACACATACAACCACGAAACCACCTACTTACGTACACATATATAAACATAGTTAATTTTATACATACTAATGCTTTCATGATCCTACAATTGACAACCACATACAAAGTTAGCCAATTTAACATAACTCTGCCATCCTTACTTGCTAGTAGGTCCACACACTTCATATTTAGTACATGGCCATTTCCTAATTATAATCAAGCAATTAATCCCACATATGGTGTGCATCACACCTTCAAAGCATATAGTACAAGCTACTAATGAACAATTCTACACAATCATGAAATCGACAAGATTGCCCATATGGGCAATCACACCTTCTATAACGCTTCGCATTTTTGTACCTTCCATATTTAGATAGTTGTACTTGTATTTCTATTTTATGGAAACTTGTATTCGTATTTCATTTCCAATCTTGTAATCCGAGACGTTGATCATAATGGAATTCACTTTTATACATATATATGTTACATACTTGTGTTATACGCAAATCAATATATGTGTTTATTATCGAAACCGAGACCCGAAATACTTGGAAATATCAATCATATATGAATCACACTCATACAATACTTTGTTACACCTTGAATACCTAAAAACAAGCTAAAATATAAGAAAACAACATAAAATAACCTAAAATCCAAGTTCAGGGGCTAAAAATGGACAAAATGAAAAGGTTGGAAAAACATGACCCGTCGTGCCATGCGACAGAAACATGTTGGATTGTCAAGTGGCACGAAGAGGCGCGTTTTTCATCCAGATGCTTCTTGCTCGCGGATTGGACCTTTTTTCCACCTCCTTTCTTCCCCAATCACCTTCCAACCTTATTTAAACCCAAACCCTAATCCCCCACTATAAATATATCACTTCCACAACTCCTCCACCCTTTAGACATATCAAAACAACTCCCAAATCCTCATAATTCTCTCAAAATCTCCAAGTTGGGCAGATTGTACCAAGTCTCAAAACATTGAGTTTTGAGCACCTTCTTCTCATTTTTCTTCACGTTTTCTTCCAAAAAACTCCTTGGACAACCTCTAAAGATGTTACCCAAGGTTCACCAAGGTGTAACCAGGTGGTACATCACCTATATGAGGCTCCAAAGTCAGATTTAAATTTTGATTTATAAAAACTTTTACAAACTTGTCTTATTTCATTGTTCATCTTATGGAATCTTGTACCAACCTTGTCCTCAATCAAACTCATGGTTATGGGGCTTGTGTATGGTTGATATCTAGAGAATTTGAGGCTCAAAAACCTTAAGAACCTACTGTCCGAATGGTTTCCAAACAACTTACAAAGTGATGGAACCCTCAAAGCTTTCAACCTTCAATGTCGAAAGACTTGAGTATTGGTTAGGCATGAACAATGGAAGCTTTGGCTTTCCAACTATAATTCCACCACCTCACTTAGTTGGTTAACATATTTTTTTCTTTAACCTAGGTCATCAAGTAAACTTTCTAGCAATAAAGTGTCCAAACTACACCAAGTCTCCAAACATTTGTCATGATTGGAATGCACTAGTCTAGTTTGAGTGTCACTTGGTTACTTGATGATTTAGATGATTAGTTATTTGTACATTCTTTATTTCATTCATGACCAACCGAAATCATCAACTAAGTTAATGATTTTGTGCTTTTGTGAATCCATACAATGAGGTTAATGGATGGAATTCATCCTACCTTTATGCATCACAATATGTGACTTGGACTAAAATAATCATAAATATATATGTAATTATATGTTAGAACTGAATCATAACACCAACCAAACTCATGGTTGAATGTTATGTATTAGGGTCATCTTGGTCAAAGTTCCTCAAACTAAGGATTCTAATGGGTTAATCGGTACCCATGAAATCAACTACCAAAATAGTGTCCATAATGTGTGCTTTTAGACAAGATGTATTTTCTTGCAATATACATACTTTCATACTATCTTGAAACCCTAATCTAACTCCATACCAAATTCCATAAACTCATATGCCTCGTTCATCCTTGTAGGACAACCACGGCGTTCCTAAACTCTCAAGACTCCCCGTTCACGTTTTTGAAGCTTTTGCAAACCGTGAGTATACATGACCCTCTTTCCGTATTTACACTTTTGAGTGCAATATATATTACCATATTAAAACTCACACAAACACACATATGCAAATACTTTATTCATACAAACGAATCCGATATACTTGTTTTATAAGTTTATACTTTAGGAATACATGCTTGCTAGAAGCCATTCTTGCACTATACTTTGTCATTAACTTCGTACAAGCCTACCTTAACATGTATAGCGCTATAGGAGTAGCACACTGCCTGTTGATGGGTCTATGTTAAGAAATACACTCATAAAAATGCTCTTCTCGTTGTGACGACAAGATTACGCTAGTGGAATCTTTGGGTTGACACGTATGTGATGCTTGCTAGATCATGTTATGTTTATGCCTTAGTATACGTTTTACCATGTGGATCTCGTTAAATTCTTTTATACTTATGCTAGTACACCAAACTTGTATGCTCAGCAATGCATTTTTGTGTTGACATGTTACTTTAATATATATTGTAGTAGCATGATGATGATGCTTTGAAAAGAAATCTAGTAGGATGGACTAAAAACGCATTTTAGTTTAAATTATGTTTTTTTGTTTTAATTGTAATGTTGTTGTTATTTGCTTCCAAACAATGTATTCGAATTTGTGGAAATGAAATGAAAATCGTTATTTAAATTATTGCCACCAGCTAGTGGTTTTGAAGTCTCAAGCAATCTAGTTTTCGTCTCATTCCGATGTTATCGTCATCGACTGGGGTGTGACACCTTCCTCATGTAAGTTTACTAACAATTACATTATGATTACATCCTATACTTATTTACCAAGTTCTTGAATATAAAAATACCTTCTAACTTCACCTAGACATTTAATTAAACACTTGGTGTGCATACAACATTGAAGGCACAATGTATAAGTATCATATATGCTTAATTTCCTATTCATGATGTCAATCACCATGTTCTTTCCAATAACCAATTATCATTCATACTTAAACATTAACATATCATACATTCAAACATGATTCCTACTAAATTACATTGCATTTCCATAATTTCATACAAGACTCCCATAATCAAAAGCATCTACATACATCCTCATCTTTTAAGATTCTACAACTCACCTCATGCTTTTTAAGGTTGGATGATGAAGAATTTCATTCCATGCAAGAGATTAGGGTTCAATTTCATCACCAATTTGAGAATTTGGGTTGTTTTGGGAGAATCCCCATTCTTCCTACCTTGTGTATGTCAACACATACACACACAAACACCTAAATGCAGATTTTTAATGAAGTTTTCTCATTTATCACTTTTGGTCCCTCTACTTGGGTTTTTAATTAATGGTAACCAATACTTCCGTTCTTATCCATGTTTAACCCTTAAAACCACACCATGTGACAACCTAACTCTGTTCAATAAAGATTTGTAGGATTTTAACCAAGTTAGGCATTATTACAATTTTAGTCCTTGTTGTCAGGTATTTCCCACCATTAGCCAAATCTTTCACTTTTCTTACGATTTACTAACGTTGTTAGTTCCCACTAACCGTATTACGGGTTTACTCTCATATTCATATAAGCATGTAACCAAAGAGGTTAAATGGTACAATTGATTATTATTGTTTGGTCTTTCACATTACGGACCCAAACTACAACTTTCGTTTTCTTGTCTAGTGTAAATCCCAAAATGGGATGTTCCATCAAGTGTTTCTTCTTCTCCAAGAACTCTTCATGAATACATGTATTTTTCTTGTATCTTTTCTAACTTGTGTTTTTCTAGCCATTTTCAAAGGAGGCACATAGCCTACTATGTATACAAGATCCATGGGTGGTGAAGAGACTAACATTATTGAGACTTGATGTAACAACCCTAAAAAATATTCCCGACAACAACCCGTAATAAAAAACCCCAAGTACGCACAATGAAACTTGTAATACTCAATCAGAAAAATTAGCGGTTAAGGAAACTTGACGATTGATGAACCAACCCGTACAAAAGCACCCTTACTAAACTCATAATTAAAATCCAAACCATTTAGGATCAAGACCCGAGCATACACAATAAGTACCGACACGAAAATCAAGAAAAACGCGTGATTGGACGAAAAAGGCGGCCGAGGACACGTGTCATGCCCATGCACCACGTGTCAGACCTATGCTGGACACGTGGCAGGTCTAGGCTAGACTGACCTCCCTGGCGCCACGCGGGAGATGTCATGTCTCCTCCCGCGACGCGCGGGAGAGGTCCACCTGGCCTATATAAGGGCCAGGTCTGGGACAGATCCAGTTGCACCTTTTAGACTTCTGAATCGATGCTCTGATCCCTCGTTACTCTGTTTCTCTGTATTCTTGTGTATTAAACCCTAATCACTGTAACGATACCCTGTCTGATTGATCGATAAACAAATCAAACAGATGCCAAAGTGCTGCCTATATAAGGCTATACTTTGTTAACTACGTTGAGGTTTTGATCTCGTGATTATCGTTAAAGTTTGAGTTGGGTTTATACACTAAACCAATTACATTCTGGAAATTAGGGGTTAGAATCAAAAGGGTTAAAACCATAAATTCACTAATAAAGTAGATGATTAATTATCAGAATACTTGGATCTATAAACTTACTGTTAATCAAGAGGCTTAGTATCAGAGGCTTAGAATCATGAGGCATGTTAAAGCAGAACTATAGAACTTCATTGTGAGTCATTCTCTTTTTATCAAATTGCTTTCAAAACCCTAAATGTTTTCCAAGTTGTATTTACAGCGATTAAGTTTTTATATTCTTAAATTGCCGCCGGTATGTGGGGTTTTGTATACACTACTTGATAATCTTTGCTAATGGACAATGGGGCCAATAGTGACATGACCACAGTCACAGATAAGCGTTGCTAAAATGAATAGTAATCGGTCGAGTGACAAATACTGATTTGAGTAATTGAAGATATAAACAAATGTAAAAACCTTAATGCTGTAGTTATAAGAATGAGTCTTTTTATACAAATGAATGATCTCACCAGTATTTCCTACTGATAAAATATTTTTAAACATGTTTCTGGTGATTACAGTAGATCTGAATAAGAATTGTGATACGACACCGAAAGGCTTAAGGAAATGGCTTATTTTATCAACTAAATTAAGAAACCTTGTTTTATGTATTCGGATTTATCCCCTATTAAAGCTACCTTTGTAAAACATGGGTTTATCCCCATTTGTTTAATAAATAAAATCCGGTGTTTCTAAACTCTAATATTTTTCCTAACTCACGGTCCTGATAAAATTTTCGCTGCAATATTTTCAAAATAACCACCGGTACCAATTGACTGTTCACGGCTCCCGTCCAGGGTGTGGTCGGGGATTGTGACACTTAATTAGAGACATAAAACCTCTAATAAAGTGTTGTAAAAGAAACTCTACTCAAGAGTTTGTATTCAACAATCCCCCAGATGAATGGAGATCGTTCAAAACACACAGTTTGTTAATAATTTCACTAAATTATAAACCTCAAGAGTCTTGTTAATAATTATAATTTCACGAAATTATAAATTTACCATAATCCATTCACCGTATTTCCAACAATCCACCACATGAATGGAGATCGTTCAAAACACACAAAATTTCCAATGCAACCTTGATAGTCGAGTATTGCAGGATATGTAGGTATTATCTTTGAATCTTCCTTTGTGAAGCATACTTGGTCTCCAAGCAGTTTGTAGAAACACAAGCCAGTTTTTGGCAACATCTAGCTTGAACAGATTCAGGAAGAGGTATTTAAAACACACTCTCCTGAACCACACGTCTTTCCAGAATAACGCACCATTACCATCTCCTACCCATTTAGAAAATTTTTTTCCCAATAGCGACACCATAGCCCTCAAAGCCCTACCCAATTCTGGAAATGTTACCCCCCCCCCCCATGGACTTGAAAACGAAACCTCGGCTTGTCTTTTAGGAGCCAGCTTGTCAACGTTATGGATAGCCTTAATAACCTTCATTGACAACACTTGGTCTTCTTTAAAAAATCCCCACCACCACTTTGAAAGGAGGGCTAGTTTCTTTTTTTCAAGTTACAAACCCAAGACCTTCCGACTGCTTTGGTTTTGTAACAACATCCCTAGCGACCCAGCTGATTTTCTAGATAGTGTCCATATCGCCCCATAAAAAAACGTCTCCTAATCTTATCAAAGCTTTTCACCATCGCTTCGGGAGATTTGAACATAGAAAGATAATAAAGAGGAAGACTTCCTAAGACCGAGTTAACCAAGGTAAGTCTCCTCCCGAAAGAAAGATGGTTAACTTTCCACAAACTAAGCTTGGCATTGAATCTCTCAATAACCGGGTTCCATGGCATACACAAGTTCATGTCTTCACCAAGAGGGAGACCAAGATGGATGATGGGGAGCCACCCACTATCACAATTTAACACATTAGCCATCATTTCGACCTTTCTTCTTTCGACCCCGACACCAAATAAACGGCTTTTGTGAAAATTAACTTTGACGCCCAAAATTAAGTGGAAGCATCTAAGAACACGTTTGAGACCCAATAGATTGTTAAGGGACCATTCTCCTTGATTATTGAATCATTCATCACCCAGATTACATAAACCGAAAGCGTATACATCATCTACAAGCTGGTTTAGATCACAAAGATCTAAATATAGCTTTCTCACTAACACATAGTCACCTCTCTAGAATGTGCACACACTATTGAGAAATTCCTATATATAGTTTGTGATAGTTGTACAAAGCTTGTTCTTAATCTAACCTACACATTCCACAAGTCATGACTACAAACCTAGTCCAAATTTGCTATATAAATTTGGACATATCACTAAAACCTCTAGTCATTTTATCAACTGACAAAACAACTAAATAAGTTCTGACAAGCTATAATAACAAGCTATAAATTCGGACAAGCTATACTAACAAATTCGAACCCTATTATACTCAAAACTATCCGACTTTGTTAGATAGAAGATATCACATTTCCACAAATTACAAATAAGACCCTGAAGAATCTTGAAGTAGCAGCATTCAGCATTTATCATCCAAAGGTGCAATTACAAAACTTTTATCATAGCCATGGATTTTTTTTTTAAATAGTTGATAAAACAAATTTGAACCTAACACTAAACATAAACGACATTAATATGTTACATTCGGCGTGATTGACAAACATATAAGGAGCCAAATAGGGTATATGACTTATATGTAAATCTATATAGTTTTTTTGTAATAAATTATAAAGCATAGCGTGCTAATATATCATTAGTATTTTGGAGATAAAGACTTACTATATCGGGAGAAAAAAAACGTCACATGTTTTACTTCAAACTATACCATTTTTCACGCAAATTGTTTTTTTTTTTTAAACCAGTGATAAAAAAAAAAAAATTATTACACGTCACATCGTTAGGCTGGTGGGTGTGGGATGGAGCCCCTAGGGGCTTTATCAAGACACGTAAGCACCACGTAGGATCCACGTCAGCCATAACGCCACCTTTAATTTGCACGGTGTGGGATGGAGCCCCCTATTAATCAAAATTAAAAAAAAAAAATTGAATGGTGCAAAACAAATGGGCCCCACCTGAACACCCCCTTCCTCCCGTTAACATGATGGCGGACACCTCTATAGCGCCCCTCCTTGAAGTGCTCGGTGTGGGGGTATAGCGCCGGCGGCGCCATAGTTGGTGAGCTGGCGGTGGTGGCGCCCCCCACACCCTCCGGCCTTACGACCATCATCAATAAGAAAACGTATAATTAATGAAGGTTGTTGTTGGGTATTATCCCATTTAAACGCCAACTTTATTTAAATAACTAGCTTACAAACTAGTTTATAACACGAATTGAATATGCTTCTTCAATAAAAAAAGATATCAGCTAGAAAAGTTGTTCTAGAAGTCAAAGACATATACTTGTGTGTGGAAGCATCGAGATGTCAAGTACGTCATTTTAAATTGAATTCAGGCTATACGGTATGGGGATCGGCTTTGGACCGTCCCCATCCGTCGCCGATCCTACCTCGATGCCGCTCCCCCATCGTCGCGTCGTCTCCGTCGTATTCTCAACGTCCAGGACGGAGCAAAACAAGTGGGCCCCCTATTCTTTGTTTGTTTGTTTGTTTGTTTGTGAATAAGATTTGTACATTAGACATGGATACTTGTACAAAGTGGGATGGGGTAGGACCATCCTCCCATACCCTCTAGTTTTGGAGGATGGACCATCCTTGTGAGTACTATGACGTGGCGCCTACGTGGCGGACCATCCTTCAAGAATGGACCATCACCATACCCACTAGCCTCAAAGGACAGCGTTTTTCTTGTTCGGAAAACTGGCTAATGCTGTGAAATGTCGATAAACCCCTCACAAGTCACCACCTACTCTACCCCTATTTATTGATGAATAGTTACGACTTGCAAGAAACCCATACTATAATTAATTGTTTGCTTCATCTATTTCAGATATAATATAATTATTAAGAAAAGAAAAACTTATATCAAAAGTAATTAAAAAATACATATTAAATTTTATACATAAGAGTAAGTGTCTATTGGGTATAAGATAATAGAATAGATGAGTAAACGAAATTGATAAGAGAATGAAGTGAATAATAGAAATAAATGGACAATTACCAATCTATTATCTTATTTGGTTACACTTAGTTTTTTTTCTATATTAAATATGTACACACCTAATCATATATTGTCATCTCAATCACCAACCAATTCCCCCCAATATTACAAACCTTTTGGGGATTTTAGGGTGAGAAAGAGTGAGTTTATGTGTCACTTATATAGTACTGATGTGTTGGCAGTGGTGACGGCTGCTGCTGCTATTGCTACCACCATTTCTACTACTGCTACTATTACTACTACTACTCATATTGTTGTTGCTACTAATAATAATTCCGTTCTTCAAAGGAATGAAAAACATCCATTCTTAAGGAATGTAAATATCTGAGGTGAGGGGAATAACATTCCTTATAAAATGATCCATTTCATTAATGCATAATAACCAAACATGTTTTCTTACATTCTCCATAAATGATCCCTTACGTCTCGTCTTTAATTCCTACATTTTTTTGGACGACTAGATCACCCGGTTAGGCCTTTGGCCTTTGATCATCCAGGTCATGAGTAGGAATCACGCACTTGGCATATTATTGTCAGTTTGAACCGGTGCCACAGTTCGCCCCCGCAAGATTTGACCCTGAGACCTCCCGGACAGAAACCCCACATAAGTGGGTAAACCTTCCCACCTCCCCCAACCAATTGGTCTACGGATCCTTGGCCTTTAATTCCTACATACCAAACACTATCGAAATGTAAGCATGAGTAGATTTATTTTGATTACAGGTTAAACATTGATAAAAAAAGATGATTGATTAATTCATTTAGTCATTAGTTAATCGTTGACTTTGGACATTGTTGGATTAATAAACGATAATAAATATGTTATTTACATAATATAATTTTAAAACAAGTTGAGGCATTGGGGTGTTGTACCTCATGTTTTGGAGGTTTTTCAAAAAAAAAAATTGATGTTTCATTTTAAACCCAAAACTACTTGATTTTGTAGTTTTAACCCAAAAGTTTTTAGTTTTTCCAATTTAACCTCACAACTTTTTACTTTCAACTTTGATCCCCTATGTTTTTCATATTTTGCAAAATTTTTCGTTTTACGTTTAGATCTAAATTTTGCGACTTAACACGGCACAATGTGTGTGTGGTTCAACAATTTTACGTTTTGTTATACGCTTCGTTCTAAATTTTGCGAGTTAACATGGATCAACGTACGTGTGTGGTTTAGTGCGTTTACGTCGTCTATTTTTTCCCGTTTAATAAGTTCGTCACAACGCGCGAGTCCTAAATCGAGTTAGTTATTATTTTCTATGTTTTATATGTCGGTCTAATTTTTCCACGTTAAGAAGCCACAACTTCAATGTTGGTGGTCGTTGGCTACAGTGTGACATTGGTGCAGTAACGCGGGGAGCTTAATACGATAGGTTATTTATATGGATACAAGTCATGTAACTGATGTAACGTAGTAATTATGATATCATTAATTGTATTGAACTTATTTGGTGAATTACATATTTGTATAAGATAGTAATATATACTTAACCGACAAAAACATCTTTAACACATTGTAAATGTGAATCTGATTAACAACATGTCAATTTCGTTGGCCGTGGCGCAACGCGCGCGGGTCAATCTTCTAGTTTATATAAATTTACAACAAAACTAGAATGAACTATTACAATCTATTGCTTATTACTTGGCAGGACTCAAGTGTCACGACCCCCAACCACACCCTGGACGGGAGGCGCGAGCAGTCAAGTGGTACCGGTGATTATTTTATTTTAAAAACATTGCAGCGGAATTGTTTATCAGGATCGTGAGTTAGGAAAAATATCAGAGTTTTGAAACACCGGATTTTTATTTATTCAACAGATGGGAATAAACCCATGTTTTTCAAAGGTAGCTTTAGTATGGGATAAACCCGAACAACATTTCTTGATTTAGTTTAATTGATAAAATAAGCCACTTCTTAAGCCTCTCGGTGCCGTATCACAATTCTTATTCCGATCTACTGTAATCACCTTAAACGCGTTTTAAAAAGGTTTTGGTCAGCAGGAAATACTGGTGAGTTCATTCATTTTGTACTAAAACATATTTGTTATAATTCACAGCACTAAGAGTTTTTACATTTGCTTCTTCAAGATTGGCAAAGACTTAATCACTGCAATTACAACTTTGTTATAATTCACAGTATTAAGAGCGATTACAATGTTTATATATCAACCAATTACCCCAAATCGGTATTTGTCACTCGACCGTATCTGTGACTATGGTCATATCACCCATTGGCTATCTCGTTGTCCAACGGTGACGGTTATCAAGTAATGTATACAAAACCCCACATACCGATAGTAATTGAAGATTACAAAGACTTAATTCCTGTAATTATAACTTTGCAAACAAATAGGGTTTGGAAACAATTTGGTAAAAAGAGAATGACTCACCTTGTTAGCATATAGTCTTGATTTAACAGGCCTCCTGATTCTAAGTCTTCTGATAACTAAGCATCTATTTTGATTGTAAGTGTATAGTGCAGAGTTTCTGGTAGTTAAACATTTAGTTTAACAGAGTGGAATACGTATTAGTGTTAAACCCAATCAAACCTAACGATGGTCACGAGATCAGAACCTTAACGAAATTCACAAAGTATAGTTTTATTTAGACAACACTTTGGCATTCGTCCGTTGGTTTCCGAATCGATCAGACAAAATATCGTATTGGTGATTATTGGTTAGAACACCAATGTATAGAGAGAAGAATAGAAGGAATGAGCAAAGAAAAATGAATTCTAAGCTTCCTATTTATAGGTAGGAAATATTAAATTTCCAGGAAGTTTCCTATATACTTTCTAGGAAATTACATATACTTTTCTAGGAAGTTACCTATACATTTTCTAGGGAGCTTCCTACCCACATATATATCTTCTTACACCTTCCTAGCACCTTCCTCATATATATCTATTTTCATGTATATCTATTTAGGTGTTAAATTTACTTAGTTAATTAATCTTACTTGGCTGATTAATTAATCTTACTTAGCTTAATTAATCCTACCTAGCTGATTAATTAATCTTACTTAGCTTAATTAATCGTACTTAACTGATTAATTAATCTTACTTAACTGATTAATTAATCTTACTTAGCTGTTAAGTTTACTTATCTATTAAGTTTCTTAATCGCTAAGTTTTACTTAATTGCTAAGCATTCTAGTTAAACAGTTTCCTGAGTATGAGTTCTAATTCTAGATACAATGGAACTCGTATTAGCGTAATTACCCAAGTCAACTTTAACGAAAATCACGAGATCAAAATCCTCACAATGAATGACAAAGTATAGCCAGATATTGGCAGCACTTAAACATCCATCGGATCGGTTTTAATCGATCGGATAAAGTATTGTATCAATTATTAGAGTTATTACCCTAATAATGGGAAGACTTTTGGGGTTTAGAAGTTCTGACATTAGAATGACAGAACAAGAGAGCAAGAGAAAGAAAAGAATTGAACTGAAACCATCGACTGCTATATATATGCTGACATCGGGGCGGGTCATGGCCTGCGACACCTTCTAGATACAATGAAACCATCGACTGCTATATATATGCTGACATAGGGCGGTTTAGGGTGGCTGAGTCATAGTGTTAGGTCGACACGTGTAGAGACACGTGGCGTAACACGGGTCTGGATTGAGATGAATCTCTCGCGCCCCGCGAGAGATCTCTCTTCGTTGGTCGTGGCCCGCGAGAACACCAAAAATCACAATTTTTGATTTCTCGTTTCGGTTTTCGTCGTATGCGTTTAGGGTTTCAGTTAAGTTCGTTCTAGGGTGTTTTTGAGGGTTGTTACATCAAGCCCATCCTCTCTCACATGTGGACTTTTTTTTAAAGGAAAATTTCATTAAAACAAAGCAGACCCGTAAAAACTACGAGCCGGCTAACCACAACTGCTTATACTATATACAATGGGTATTTACACTACTCTTTCCAATCTATATCTAGAGATGAGCATATCGGATTTTTTTTAATACCCGGAACCGGTTCCTAACCGGAACCGGTTCTTGTATGAGTATGGGCGGAACCGGGTCTTGTTGGAACCAGTTCCAGTTCCTATCCAGATTAATACTGGAACCGATAGTAACCGATCCCGGGTAGGGTTGTAACCGGTTCCTCTGAAGAACCGGTTCCATCGGGAAAGTCAATAAAAACGCTACAAAGTTACTGTAGGAATCGGTTCTTAAAAAAATACCTTAAATTGATAAAAACTTAATATCATAAAAAAAGAAAATCACTAATACTTTGAATAAAAATTACATATAAAAAAATACAAATATATTGCATTGTAACCGGTTTATTTCTTTGACCGTTTACTTGTCGTGGGTGCGGCCATTTGACTTGCGGCTCGCTTTAGTTGGGCCACTTCGGTACAATCGTCTTCAGAATCATTAGTCTCTATTTCGTCTTCCTCCTCTTCATCAACAATCTTATTCTCTAATTCCACTTCGTCTTCTAGACTTGTCTTATCTCAAATATGGTCGACGACATCCAAATGCCTTTAGGCAAGTTGCCATCTCTATTGATTCTGGCGTTAGTCTTGTTCACTATATATACTAACTGGAATTGATTCCAACGGCTAGGAATCGATTCCAACGGTAACATAACCATTAAATGGTTGAATTTAATGCATCGGGTTGGATTTGATTACGAAGGAACCGGTTCTGGGTAGAAACCGGGTACGAACCATTTTTTTTATAAAATGTGGAACCGGGTAAGAACCTACGGGTTTTTTGAACCCGGAACCGGTTCTTCAATAAAGCGGGTAGGAACTGGAACCGGTTCCAGGTCGGGTCTACCGGGTCGGGTCTGGAACCGGTTATTATGCCCATCACTATCTATATCCCTATGTTTTGATCTACATTTAAACCATAGAAATCCCAATGTTTTAATTTCTCCAAAGATGTCATCACTCCTTCCACGCCCATTGGAAAAAATCTTTTCGTTTCTCGATCTCCAAATACACCAACAAGTGACAATCACCAACCCATGAACCACATATTTATGTTTTCTCCCCAGCCCACAATTCTTGTATATCTTCATAAGGTCCTGAAAACCGAAGGCATAGATGGGTGGCAATTTCGCCCAATTACTAAACTGAATCCAAACCTGAATCGCCACATTGCAAGCCGTAAACATGTGTTCTACCGTCTTTTGATCCTCCTCACACAACGCACATACATCATTATATATTTGTATATTTCGCCTTATCAAAGCTTCTCTAGTAGGTATTCTATTTAATTCAGCCCTCCACTCAAAAATCAAACATTTAGCCGGAACCCATTTACATCTTTTTATCACAAACCTTTGACCTTTACCCAAGTCCTCGATGTTTAACCACTTAAAAGATGCAGTGGAATATACTCCAGAGTAATCTGCGATCCAGCTCCATTTATCTTTTCGGTTTGAAATACGTACTTGTGACATCTCCACTATACAGTCTTCCCATTCTTCGATCTCAAATATATCCGAAGGGGGTCTCCCCAGCTCCAATTCCAATCCACCACATTACAATCTTACGTAAAACGATCACTAACCTTACATGTTTTATCCGATTCAAGCACAAAGAGACTAGGCCACTTAAATTCACATTAGCCTCCAATCTAATTATCTTATTCCAAACCCCTATTAGCGCAGGGTTTGAAGGTAACACCGACCATCTCCTCCTCCTCCCATGACACACCGCCACCACTTTCCTCCACGAACTATCTTCTTCCACCCTAAATCTCCAAATCCACTTCACTAAAAGAGCCTCATTCACCATTTTAAGTATATGCAATCCCAAACCTCCTAATTTTCTGGGTACCGCCACATTATCCCATGCCACCCAATGCATTTTCGCTTTATCATCCGAGCCACCCCAAAGGAAGTTCTTCATAAAAGATTCTAACTTATCTAACACCTTTACTGGAGCTTTAAAGATAGAGAAAAAAATAAATCGGCAAACTTTTCAAAACCGCTTTGATTAAAGTGACTCGCCCTCCTATAGAAAGAAACCTCTTTTTAGTTTGATAATCACCCTCTTTTCAAAGTTAACATATAAGAAATTGTAAATGTCCAGATGGTTAAAAAATAAGATGATGTAGGAAACAAGGTCTTTTGTAGATAACTAGAGGGGGTGAATAAGTTGTCTTAAGAATTTACTTGTAACCATTTAGGGCCATGTTTGGAACCCAACAACACATTTAACCAATAATAATTCTTAAAGCACCTAAGTAAATAGTTGAAGGGAATGAATGAAAAAACCGAATTATAGAGGTTTAAGGGATGTTAATTATTCACTTTACGTCATCTCCCCGATCCTCGATTCGAGAGTTGCTCCACTAGTTTTCTTCCTAAACTATAGGGGTCAGCGATACACCTACATCTTGTTAAGCAAAGGTAGTGATCAACTTGTACAAACATCTCACTCTTTCAAAAGAAGTGATCATATTCTTCGTGTCACTAATCTTAGGTGGTAGTGATCACCACTATCTTTAATCACTAACCAAACTTAGTAATGCCCAGTGACGGACCCAATATTTTTTTTTCAATGGGGTCCACTTTTTTTAGTGTTCAAATTTTTCATAACAAAAGTTAGAATTTTGGGACGGGACCACCAAGTAGTTCTTAAACCCATATACCATCAGAAGTGCCTTAATCACTGTTGCAGAAATCGGCCTAGGCGGCCGATTAATCGCCGCCTAGGCGCTAGTCGGCTAGTAATCGCCTAATTTTAAGCAAATCGGTCAATTAATCGGTCCAGGTCAAAATCGGTCCTAGTCGGTCAAAAGTCGGTCCTAGTCGGTCAAAAGTCGGTCTAGTCGGACTAATCGGACCATGGTTTTTTTTGCTCAAAATCGGTCCTGGTCGGGATTAATCGGTCCTAGTCGGGATTAATCGGTCCTAGTTGGTCAAAAGTTGCTTAATTTTTGAATTTTTATGTGAATTTTGAAGTATTTATGTGAATTTTGAAGTATTATTTTTATATTATTGGGTATATATATATAATTTTGAAAAAAATACATATAAAAATCCCATTCCGATTAATCCCGATTAATCCCGGTTAATCCCTAGGCTGTACCTCACCGCCCGACTAGCGCCTAGCGCCTTCTACAACATTGGCCTTAATGATTCAAATATGTTGGAGTTTCAAAATTTATTTTTCATGACCTTGTTGTTGATGGTGCTTATTTTTGTTAATAAATTCAGAAGATTTGGAGTAACGTCAACACTGTTATATACATTAGATTCATCGATAAAAAACAACATTAGCATTAGCAATAATTAATATCAAAGAATACATTATTTTCACATTTACAACTAAAAATTTATAAACCCATTGACTTTTATTTAAATATGGATAGTTACTAAAACTACCAATGTTCAACATAAACTATTGACTTTTACTTAGTGATCTGTGTAGAGAAGCTAGAGGACACTTGCATGCTAGTGGGGAAATTAAAAAAAAAACAGATGGTAGGGAGTCTCGAAACTGAGACCTTTGGTTTAAGATGGAAGGGGTTTACCACTGCAACAAGGTTGAATTTCATATAATGGGATACTTTGAAATAATTTTATGGGGTCCTTCAAAAAAATTATATATCGTTTCTATTACTTTTTCAAAAAAGATTGGGGTCCGTGGAACCCGACCCACTAAGTGTGTGTCCGCCCCTGGTAATGCCCCTTCCAAATCTCTCACAAAGATAAGATATAGTGCTCACAATAAAATGCTCAATACAAGAATGAATGAAAACTTAGTTATAGAATAGCTCTTCTATTTTGCTCTAATCTTGATCTTGATTCTCTCTTTGAATTTATGTTTGAATCACAAAGGAATGAAAGAGATATCACATTATGGATTAGGATCAAATACAAAGGATCCTAATTGTAAGAAGTGTAAGAAGGATTTATAAAGCGACAAGTGTCCAATAACCTAAAAAAACCCACTACAAAAAAAAAAAACTTAAACATCCACCACCACCAAAAACCTAAACCCCCAGCCCCCCTCCCCCATCACCCACCCAAAATTTTTTTTTTTTTTTTTTGCCGAGGGGGTGGGGGGTTTAGTTTTGTTTAGATTTTTTTTTGGGGGGGGGGGGGGAGGTTAGGTTTTTTGGGGTTTTTTTTTTGTGAGGTATAGTTTTTTTTTTTTTTTTTGGGGGGGGGGGGGGGGGTTAGGTTTTTGGGTGGTGGTAGGGTGGGGTGGGGGTGGGGGTGGGTGTTTAGGTTTTTGGTGGTGATGTAGTAGGTTTAATTTTAGGTTATTGGACACTTGTCACTCTATAAATCCTTTTTACACTTCTTACAATTAGAAGCCTTTGTAGAATAACTTGACCCCATTATAATCATATGAGTGAAATGCAAGTTTTGTCCTTTATCTTTAGGCCATTTTGCAAGTTTTGTCCTTTATGTTTAAATTTGACGAGTTTTGTCCTTTATGTTTAAAAATCAAGCACGTTTTACCCTTTGGGCCTTAAAAATCAAGCATGTTTTGTCCTTTATGTTTAAAAATCAAGCACGTTTTGTCCTTTATGTTTAAAAAATCAAGCACGTTTTGTCCTTAAAAATCAAGCACGTTTTGCCCCAAAGGGTAAAACGTGCTTAATTTTTAAACATAAAGGACAAAACTCGTCAAATTTAAACATAAAGGACAAAACTTACAAAATGGCCTAAAGATAAAAGACAAAACTTGCAATTCACTCTAATCATATTAAAAAGAGTTTAGAGCAAAAGGGACAAATTAGAAAGAAAGATGATAGTTCTATGTATATGTACAAAACACAAAATACAAAGTCATGATTGCTGGTCTGGCGATTGATATGCCATCGATTGCCGGATAGCTGGTACTAGTTTATTTATTGTTTTGTGTTGTGAATATTATGAATTATCCCATCTACTATTTTAACCTATTTAAACACATTTTCTCCTGATTTTGAGTCTCAATAATGGGTGCTACTTTCTACACCCCCCATATTTACTTTTTTCACTTCCCTCCTCTCACATACTTACAGGTGGGGCCTGCGTGGGACCGACAGTTTTCCTCTCAAAGGGGGGGTGTAATCAGGAAGGGAGGGGGGTGTGTGTAGAATGAGCCTCAAGGGTATCATATTTGACTTGCTAACTTTGAAGAATGTTAAACACAAAAAAGATAAGTTGCTTTTGAGATTTTGAAAAGGGTCTAGATGTTTACCAAAAGTGTTTCTCCTTAAACTATTTTAAGTAGTTTTATGTCTTGAAGATAGACGCACTTTGAATCTTTACCAAGTTTAGCAAGCTTCATCCATCAACTTTCAAATTATCTATTATCTATATTAATAAGAAGTTCTCATGAAGAGTAGGCATTTTTAATCTATTTTATTATTATTAGTTTGTTACTATTATATTTATTATTAGTATACTATTATAACTAAATTTTTTAATAATTATTTTTTATCCTGTACTATAAAATATTATAATATTAACTCTATTACATTTTACAACTTTCGTGAACAATGGTTTATTATTTATTTTTATTATTTTTTATTTTTTTTTTTGTTTTCTTTTGGGCCAAACCAATTTACGATTTTGTCCTGCTTTAAAATTACGATTTTGTCATCAATTTAAAATTACGTTTTATCCACCAGTTCAAAATAAAAAATGCTTTCCCCTAGTGAAAAATTACAATTTTGCCATCGGTTCAAAATTACGATTTTGCCCTGTTTAAATTTACAGTTTCGCCATTAGTTTTGTTTTCTTCCTCCCAGCTAAATTACGATTTTGCCTCAATTTAAATTTACATTTTTGTCATCGTTTTTGTTTGCTTTCTTAGTCAAATTATGATTTTGCCCCCAGTGTATAACTACAGACACAAGATGGAGGAGTAGTGCTAGGCAGCTGCCTAGAACTCCCCCACATTGGCCCAACCAATTTACGATTTTATTCCTGCTTTAAAATTACGATTTTGCCATCAGTTTAAAATTACATTTTTACCCCCAGTTCAAAATTAAATTATGCTTTTGACCCCAACTAAAAATTACAATTTTGTCCTCGGTTAAAAATTACGATTTTGACCCGTTTTAATTTACAATTTTGCCATTATTTTTGCTTTTTTCCTCCCTGCCAAATTACGATTTGGCCCTCAATTTAAATTTACATTTTTGCATCGTTTTTCTTTGCTTTCCCAGTTAAATTACAATTTTGTCCCTAGTGTAAAATTACAGTCATGCAATCGTTTTAGCTTTTTTTTTTTTTTGAGAAAATTGTGGTAGTGCTTTATTTTAATTGTTTGGCTTGGTGTAATTTTTATTCGTGCTAGACGACTTCCTGGCACACGCTCTTTTACCCTGAAAAATTACAATTTTGTCCTCAGTTTAAAATTATAGTTTTTCTATCGTTTTTGTTTTTTTAAGCAAAAGTATGATAGTGTTTTAATTTATTTGGTTGACTCAATGTAATTTTTTTGAGATCGTGTTATAAGTAGTATGTACAGGTAACCAAAACACGGACGTACATGTTATGATAGAGAAATATTCGGCTTAGTGCTCCGCAACGCGGGCGGAGAAAACCCCTAGTTCAAATTAATTCAAAACCAATTCTTTATAATTTTGCGAGACTTATTAGTTTTGTGAAGATTAATTTGGTGTCTATAAATTTTTTTTGGGAAAATATCATGACTTTATAAAAATGATATTTTTATAAGTTAGTAGTGATTATATGAAAACCATTCAGTAATACTTTTCTTGATTCCTAAGGGATTCATTTGTTGGTTCAACTTTGATCTTCACTTCTAGATATTGGTTTTCATATGTTTATCTGTGTAAGCTTCCAATTAATTATCTTTGACTAGTGTCCACCTTGATCTTCATTCAGCTGATGTCAATTGCCATTGATCTTTATCAATGTTTAATCAACTGATATACGTGGAACCTAATCTTTAATCTATAATCAATTCCCTCCAATTTATCATTGTTGTTCTTGTTTGATGTGCATATCCTAACGAATATAATCTCAATTTAACTTCTAACTCTTCGTCTACTTTCTTTAGATATACATTAAATGTGGTGGTAACATATATGCGGTATACGCACATTGTTTAACAATTTCCTAAGGGAGCACGGTGTGGTTGCGGGGACACACCTCGGGGAGTGAATTCACTGATCGGTGAATCACACTGGGTGTTTGAATGGGGAGTGGGGAGTAGGAGAGAGAGTGTTTTTCGGTGTATACTCACTAAAGGTGAAGAAGAACAAAGGGAGGAGAGAGAGAGAAAAGAGGAGAGAAAAACCAATCAAAATTTTTTATTTTTTAATTGAGTGGGTGTTTGAACCATACCTAGTGTTTGAGTAGAAAATGGGGAGTGAAGAGGGGAGTTGACATAGCTTTATATCATTGGGTAGAGAAAACTCAAACACCCTAACTCACCCCAACCATACCGTCCACCCTAATAACGTTCCTAATTTCAATCATATCAAAACTAGGGATCATCTGTTTCATAATTTACCACACTTTACCCATTATTATCCAAACAACATCTTTTATTATCAGAGAAAGAAAGACACATTAAAGAATCTTGTTACCATCATAATCGTATACTAAATTTGTAGTGACTAATGATAAAAGATCACATTTTCCCACCCAAATTAACTTTATTTTGATCCCGTTGACATTTGCAGTTCTTCTATGTGCTAATAAGAAATGAGAAACATACCAAGTTAAAAAAAAAACGACATATGAGCAACGAATAGAACAAATAACAACACACATATCTATATATGTTATGAAAATATTACAAAGAATAGAGAACATGTCAGAACAATGTGTGCGTATTATAAATTGAAACAAAAATTAGTAGTTAGAACAATGTGTGCGCTTTATAACTTGAAACAAAAATTAGTACATATATGTATCACAAGAAACAAAACAAAGAAGAGGTAGCACAATAGGGGTGTTCAAAAAAATCTGAATCCGAAACCGAATCCGAAATATCCGAAAACCCGTATCCGAAATATCCGAAATTTCGGATATCCGAATTTTCGGATATCCGAATTTTCGGATATCCGAAAATCGGATAATCCGAAGTTTCGGATTCGGATGTGAGTTTTAAATTTTTTCGGATAATCGGATTATCCGAATCCGAAAACTTAAAAAATAAATAAATAGATATGTATTAATATATTATGCCCATTAACCATTTAACTTAACCTAAACAGACCAGACCTTACACGCACATTCACATTATAGCAGACATTCATATTTGAAGAACTAGGGTTTCTCAGTTCTCCCTATCACAACGCCGTCGCCACTCATCCCCGCCCTTCTCGCATCTTCCATCGCCGGCCGCCGTATGCACCATTCACTCTCGTGTCTCCGGTCAAAGAAGTCTCCGCCGAGATCTGTAAGTTATATACTTCAGATTAATTGTAATTGCTCGTGAGACTTATCACAACGTCGTCGCCCCTCTCCCATCTTCCATCACCGGTCGCGGAGATGGATTGTTATTATGTTGCCCTGTATCGATGTCTTCAGTCAAGAAAGCCTTCGTCTTGGTCGTCTTTGCTCGTTTGGTTAGGTTTTTTCGGGATGGATATTGCAGAATTGTAGGGATGTGTATACTTCAAATTGGTTGAATTTGCTCATTTGGTTGTCTGTATATTGCAGAATTCCGGCAATTTATCGTTTTAATTGTTGTGATTTATTTAAAACTTGGAATTGTTTGTGGTTTATTTGAAACTTGGAAGTGTTTAAGTTTGAATGTTGTTATGAATTTGATTATTTTTTGCGGTTGCGGATACATAGAACAATTTTTTTGTTTTTTTTTTTAATTCGGATTATCCGTTTGGATATCCGAATCCGAACCCGAAATTTCGGATACCCGAAAATCGGATATCCGAAATTTCGGATTCGGGTTCGGATGTCAATATTCACTATCCGAAATTTTCGGATATCCGATTTTCGGATATCCGAAAAGCGGATAATCCGATCTTGAACACCCCTATAGCACAATGATTTGATGAAACAATGTATATAAATAGGGAATTATTGGATTTAAATAGCCTAAATTTTCCATATTTGCCCGACAACACTTCAAACCTACGAATTGTACCACAATAGTCCCAACTTTCAACTTATTTTCCACTGGCACCCAAAACTAACTGAACCAACCCAATTAGCTGACGTCAGATGCCACATCACTAAACAAGCACCACAATATAAAAAAAGCCGAGCCAGATGGCAGGTCACTAAATAAGTACCACGTCGCTAAATAAGCGCCACATCAACTGAACCTTTGGACTGTACTGGTGAAAGTGCCCAAATCTCAGCGACTAAAATGACATGTTACTCTAAAAAAAGGTCCTATATATTCCTTGTGCGAAAAAATGTTACATATAACCTGGCTTTCAAAGGTTTTGGATTATATTAAGATAAAGATGTATGTTTTTTTTAAGGGGTGAGGATCAAATAGAAAGTTTAGTTTGGATAGGAAGCGTAGGAAGCAATAATGGAATGACATGTGGTAAATAACTAAAAAACATAGAGAGAGGCATTTTAGTCAACTACAAATTAGTTTTATATAACCCTAGATCTAAAAGAAAAACCAGTACTAACACACTCACCATGCCCACCGTTTCCACACCACCAACTCCACCGCCACCTCCTAAAACCACCACAACAATCACCGCCACCGCTACTCTGCTAATTAACACATGTAATCCCAATTCCGTTAAGATGATACAGACGAGTGGGATTGAATTTGGTTACGATTATGGTTGCAGGCCACACTTTTATCTTCTCCGTGCTTAGTTGTTCTCGAAACTTTGCTATGACCTGCAAACCACCAGATTACTTCACCTTGAAGTCATACCCCCAAACAAACAAAGAGACTGTCAATTTGAGGCAGAAAGTGAGGATACATTTGTGAGTTTTTTTTTTTTTTTTGAAAGGTAAACTTCATTAACAACAACGACGACCCAAGTCGGGCCGACAAAACAAACTACCAAATTACATATTTACAAAAGAATATCAATCCTTCCAATCTATCCCTTTATGTTTCGATCTTTTAGAAAACCATAAAAAACTCAAAGCCTTAATTTCACTTAAAATACCTTCTATTTTGACCGGAACGTTCGAAAACTTAACGTTATTCCTGGCTCGCCACTGACTCCAACATGTAATCATAATAATGCCTTGTACCGCCTCCTTTTTCTTCTCCGACACAGCAAGACCTTTATGAATTGAAAGGAGATCTTGAAAAGAAAATGCGAAAATATGAGGAATTTTACACCAAATACTAACTCCATTCCACACCGTTGAAGCGATGAAAAGGTGATCAGCAGTCTCGACTTCTGAATTGCATAACGGGTACGACGAATCATTAATTCCAATATTACGATGCATAAGAGCCTCGGCAGTGGGAACTTTGTTCATTTCCAGCCTCCAAACATGAATGTTTACTTTCGTCGGTAACCATCTGCACCATTCCAGAACAAAACGGTTGTTCGAAACACTATCCTTCATCAGCAGACTTTTTACAGCCTTAACCGAGTAGCAACCAGCCGGATCAAACATCCACTTCCATCTGTCTGATTCAGTTGAATCTGCACCCCTGTAAGCGATCCTAACAGCTGATCGAAACTGGTCCGCAATACTTCTGAAGACAATTCCGCATTCCAGCTCCAATTAAATGAAACATTTCCATTTTGAACTTTAATTCTTTTAGCCACTGCACATTTCTTATCTGTTTCAACTCTAAATAATTCTGGAAACGCAAATTTGAGTGGCTCGTCAAGTATCCAACAGTCAAGCCAAAAAGCCACGTCCTCTCCATTATCGACCAATCCTTTTAAGAAGTTCCTTAGAGGCCGACCGGCTGCCTTTGTGTTTATAAAAATTTTAGCTATGTTATTCCAAACTCCGGGAAGCGATTTTTTAAAGGGAATACATTCCCACCCCTTCCTATTTAAGTGAAGAGCTGCGATGACTTTTTTCCAAAGATTGTTACCTTCTATCTTGAATCTCCATCCCCATTTCCTCAAAAGAGACGTATTCACCAATTCTAATTTGTTTAAACCCAAACCTCCATCTTTTTTATGACGAGTGACCGTATCCCATGCAACCCAGTGCATTTTTCTTTCTTCCAAGGACCCCCACAGAAAACTTTTGATCAAAGATTCCAAATCTGAAATTACCTTTTTAGGAGCTCTATTAAGAGAAAAATAATATGTCGGAAGGCTTTCCAAGACGGACTTAATTAAAACTACCCTTCCCCCAATAGAAAGGAGATGTGACTTCCACTAAGACAAACGTGCCCGAAAAATCTCTATAACCGGTTGCCAATTGGCAATCCAGTTCATATTGGCTCCAACTTTAAGACCAAGATATTTGAAAGGCGGACAATCCGGGTTACACCCCACCATGTTAGCCATCTCCCCAGTCTCTGCCAATCCCACTCCAATACCATAAAGGTTGGACTTGTCGATGTTGATTTTAAGACCTGAACAAAGATAAAAAAACACGAAGGATTCTCACAATGTTAATTATTTCCGCTCTAGACCATTCTCCCATCATAATTGCGTCTTCCTCATAAAGAAGATGTGAAATGTTCGGTCCATTATTAGGAATGCGAATCTCTCTTATAATCTCGGCTTCTTTAGCATTGCAGATCATACAAGACAGAGCCTCCATTACAACCAAGAATAAAAACGGTGAAAGCGGGTCGCCTTGTCTCATACCCTTCTCACATCTAAATGTGAAAGTAGGCGAACCATTGATCAAAACTGAAGAATTTGCCAATTTAAGAACTCCCATAATCCAAGAACACCACTTGTTATGAAATCCCATTTGGTGAAGGATACTCACAACGAAATCCCAACTCACGTTATCATACGCTTTATCAAATTCGATCTTTAAAATGAATGCCTTGGATTTCTTCTTTTTAATCCAAGAGATTAGTTCATTGACTATAAGAGGACCATCCAAGATGAATCTCCCTTTGAGAAAGGCCGACTGGGTGTCAGAAATAACTTCGTCAAGAACCATCCTCATACGATTAGTAAGAACCTTTGAGATCACCTTACTAATCACTCCAACCAAATTAATTGGCCTATAGTTATTTAACGATACCGGATCTTTAACCTTAGGAATCAGTGTAATAAAAGAGGCCCCACTTCCTAAGTTAATATCACCAGAGTTATAGAAAACATCGAAAATCTTCACGAAATCCTCCTTAAAAATGTTTAATAAATCTGAAGTTCATCCCATCCGGGCCCGGAGCCCTCTCATCCCCACAATCGAAAACGGCCTCTCGAATTTCTCGCTCAGTGAATGGTTCAATTAAAAAATTCCAATTCACCTCCGAGATCTTCTTAATATTCTGGCACGTCAACTCTGGCCTACTAGATACACAGTCTTTAAACTTATCCCGAAAAAACGAGAGTACCTGTTTCTTAATTAACGCAGGTTTGGAACACCATTCACCATTAATGTTGAGGCCGTGAATCGTGTTAACAAATTTCCTATTATTCACCAAGGCGTGGAAAAAATTTGAGTTCTCATCCCCCTCTAAAGCCCACTTCGAACGAGATCTTTGCTTAAGATCAGCATTCTTCCTATAATCCATTTCTCTCACTAATTTCCTATTTTCCGCCATAATCCATTCTTCTTCCTCTCAGAGATCCCTATTCTCCATTTCATTCTCTAAAAACTCCAATTCTGATAAAGCCAGATTCTCACTTTCATTTTCTTTAGATAGGTATTCATCCCTCCACGTCTTCATCCGGGCTCTAATATGGGCAAACTTGGATGTGAGACATGAGTCAGGAGGACAAAACGAGACAAAACTCTCTGCTTCCTCAACAACTGCTTCCTCAAAACCCGGCTGACCAGTCCATGAACTAAAAACCCGGAACGGCCGAGGACCAAATTTAAAATCCACAACCTCCAGAATAATAGGACAGTGATCTGAATGTCTCCCAGAGAGCACCCTCGCACAAGCCGAAGGCCACGAGTTAAAAAATTCAAAGCATACCAAAAAACTGTCCAACTTGCTTAATTTTCTGCCATTATCCCTGATACATGTGAATTTACGCCCTTGCAAAGGATATTCCTGTAACCCATTCTCAAAAATGAATTTGTTAAAATTTTCTGCACACGCCGCTTTAAAGTTAGAGTGTTTCCTTTCATCGATAGAACGAACTGCATTGAAATCACCTGCTATAACCCACTGACCTTCATATGAGCTAATTAAAACCGAGAGCTCATCCCACAGCTAACGTTTGGCCGCCGTACTTTGTGGCGCATAAACATTAACCAGATTTAAAGAGGCCCCATTACCAGACAACGTGCCTCTAATTAAAAGAAAACTTCTATTCTGAACAGAGACTTCAACTTTAAAAAAATTCGGATCCTAAATCCATATTAACCCTCCAGAAAGACCAACCGAAGCAGCGAAAACAAAATCAAAATTGTTATTACCCCAAAAACCCACCAGATTAGCTCTAGAGACAGACTCCAATTTAGATTCTTGTAAAGCGACCGCACCAATTTTATTAATCATCCTCATCTCCTTGACCCACACAACCTTACCACCCCCATAAATGCCTCTAATGTTTAAGGAAAGAAGACTCATGGGTTCACCGCGTACATACCTTCGTTTCTAATAGCCTCCTTGATAAGCTCACTGTGGTTTCCAAGATCTGCTCCCGCCAAATTTCCGATATGGATTGTAGCCTCTACCTCAACATTAGCCTGTGACTCGAAGGTATCGACAACCACATCATCATGTTCTTCACTCGAACCCTTGACACCAGATACTATTTTAGGATCACTTGCTTCTGTGCATCGATCATCTCTCGATTGAGTACGAACCTTATCCGAATCAGTCTGCATATGATCTTCCTTATCTGATTGAATTATACCTTGGTAGATCATAGCCGGGTCCACATTAAGGTCAAAGTTAAATTCACCAGCATCCCTGGGCCTCTTTTTTGGTCTCTCGGCTGAATTTGGACTGAACATCCCATTTTGACTTTGGGCTTTATTCCTGGGCCTTAATATAACATTCCTTTTTTGGGCCACTTTCCTTGATCCGCCGACTTGAAATAAAATAAATCATTCACTGTGGGATTACCACACCTTTTGAACCTTGGGCCCCACTAGAGTGCGAATGCAGTTCCCCAACAATCTTGGAATGTGAAACGTTTCTACCAGTTTCAATACTCTTTCCATTATTCAAATCCATGTTTTCGGCTTCATTAAATGAATCAAACCTTTCGAGTTCTTGTGTTACCGACCGAAGATCCGACCCGTTTGTCGACTCACCGTCTTCTTGAGAATCGACGTCAGAACCAGGATATTCCGGCGGCTTCACATCAACTTCTATAACATTCACCCTACCTACTGAGTCCGGAACCCAGTCACAAAGTTCTTCTTCGATCCATACGCGAAACTGTTTGTCCTTCCACTTTAAAGTAACGTGATCATGTATCCTATCTCCTTCTCCTACCAGCAACCCGATCCAGCTTACCGAAATGTTACCATCTTCTGCCTCCAGCTGAGAGCCGTGAACGATTTTCCCAAAATGTTCAGCAATGTTATTAAGGACGTCATTATCCGCTAGGTGCATGGGAACACCGAGGACCCTAACCCACGCCAATCTCTCGAACGGAAGCAGTTGACATACCCATGGATCCAGATTGAAAAACCATTCCTTCCATGTCTGATGATCAAGCAAAAAATTAGAGCAAGTTTCCTCCTCATCAAACTTGAAAAGCATAGAGAGACCTCCCATATTACTTAACGAAACCCCCCTGATACTCGACTCGGATAAAAATATGTTTAGATTCCTCAAACCTTAAGGTCCTTACACCTTCCCACCAGCGCGTTACCAATTAGCTCCTTGAAAGCAGAAGTGTCATCATCTATTTCAATACAAACGTCAGGGGCCATAGTCGGATTACTCTTATTATCTGCCGATGAACTTTCTTTGGAAAACAAATCACTGAAAAGTTTTCCTTTTCCTTTGTTTATGAAAGCATTGTTGTTAACCATAAATTTCTGCATAGGTTTAGCCTGCACCTTTCCTTTACCTTTTCCATCTTCTTTCTCCCCTCCTTCTAGTCCGGCATTCTCCTTAGCAAATCTGGCAAGGTTAGCAATGAGTTTGTGTCCTCCCATATTAGTGCCATTAAGCGCCCGCTCCATATCCTTCACATCAGCCACATTTTTAAAGCTGACAAAACCGAATCGTCTTCCTTCTTTATCTTTCTTCCTGGCAATGTATACCCCAGTAACCTCTCCAAATACCTTTACGAACTCGGCTACATCCCAAGTGTTACATCCCAGAGGAAGATTAGTGATGTAAAATTTAGAAATATTCCTACCATAACTCCTGTTGCCGTTGAAACCTTGGTTCTTGGTCTTCTTCTTGGATGGAACACCGTTCCAACTCCCTCCTTCATCCCCCACGTTCATATTGGAAGAACGAGATCTAAGAGAAGTGTACGGAGCGAATGGATGAAAGGTTAACCTGTTAGGGTGAACGGACTGCTCAAGATTGTTCCGAAGAACTAATCGAACGATCCCCTGATCCACCTATGAGTAAGTGAGCTTACTAAACAAATCCAATAATTTAATGGAGGTAGTTTTAAGTATTTGTTTTTTTATGCCTTTTTAATAAATTTTGTATTGCGTTTTAGAGATCTGTGTGTTTATTTTTTATGATTTGTGTTTTAATTTGTAGTTTTAAAAGCAAAAGTAACACGTGGTTGCAGGGATTTGTTTTTGTATGCATTATATTAATAAGTTTTGTATTGCGTTTTAGGATGTTTTTTTAATTTGTAGCTTTAAAAGTTTTAAAAAACAAGTTAGTTTTAGGAATTTGTTTTTATGCATTTTTGATAAATTTTGTATTGGGTTTCCGGATGTTTTTAAGTTGTAGTTTTTAAAAGCTAAAAGAACACACCATTGAGTTTTGAATGAGTATATGTGTAAATATTTATAATTGTGTTTTACAACACAATGATAAATTTATTGTGTTTTAATTCATTGGATTTTATAATACAATGAACAAACATAATTTTTTTTTGTCTTTTTAGTTTATTGTGTTTTATAAAATAATAAAAAAAACATATTTTTGTGTATTGCGTTTTAAAAAAATGAAATAACATATTTTTTTGTGCTTAGTTCATTGCGTTTTATAAAAAAAACATTTTTTTTTGTTTTTAATCCGTTACGTTATAGAAAAAACATTTTTTTTTAGTTTTTATCCGTTGCGTTTTAGAGTAAAACACTATGTTTTTAGTTCATTGCATTTTAGAAAAAAAAAACATTTTCTTTTATGTTTTAAGTCTATTGCGATTTAGAGAAAAGATATTTCTTTGTGTTTTTAGTCAATTTCGTTTTAGAATATATATTTTCTTTTATGTTTTTAGTCAATTGCGTTTTAGAATAAACATTTTCTTTTGCATTTTTAATCAATTGCGTTTTTGAAAAACACTTTGTTTTGTGTTTTGATCGATTGCATTTTAGAAAAGACATTTTTTGTGTTTTTTGTCCATTGCGTTATAGAAAGGACAATTTCTTTTATGTTTTTAGTCCAATGCGTTTTAAAAAAAATCATCTTTTTGTGTTTTTTCTCCATTGCGTTTTAGCCTCTGGGTTATCGAAAACTTTTTTTTTCCAAAAGTATAGCAATAGTGTGCTGGTTTTAAAGATAAAATAACACTCGTTTTTATGGTGTAATTTTTATAAAAAAAAAAATAATATTGGATGAAAAAGTTATTAACGTTTTAAAAATGAGGGGAAATTAGAAGAGAGAAAAACTATTGACTTGGATGGACTAATCTCACACGTCTTTTTTTTTTTTTTTTTTGTTCAATTCTATCTATTTAATCCAAGTCATTGATAGATCAATTGATGATCAAAATTACTTTTTATCGTTCTATCAAAACAAACTTTTTTTTAACAGCATCTCGGCCAGGGCTATACATGACCAAAGCTCGGTCGAATCCCTATGGATCTTGGTTCATGATGGCCTTTTTATTAATAGAACTGAAAGAGTTGAAAAAGAAAGAGATTCATTAGCTATGGAATCTGACAGGTATCGGTAAGAGATTCAAACCTAAGCGTTCCAGGCAGTGGCGAAGCTTGCCCTCGAAAACGAGGGGGGGGGGGGGAACGTATGTACTCAAAATTTTAATACGAAAACTACATATATAACACTAATGAACGAAAAATTCGGGGGCACTTATCCTGCGCCCCTGACTCCAGAACAGGAATACTCAAATGAACTTCCTAACATATCTTAACTTTTTTTTTAAGTTTTGAATTTAAGGGCAAAGCACGGCCCGTTTTTGTAACTATTGCCGAGATTGTCAAACTAGGTAGCAATGTCTAACTTGATAAACAATGAAATATTACACAAAATTACTGGTACGATGATAGTTGACGGTTGGTAGTTGGTAGAATCAAATGAGGATAATGCTATAAAATACAAATATACTTATTTTAATATTTTCCATTGGTTATTTTGTAGATTCTATAATTTAGTCATAGGACCTAACAATAGATTTCAATTTCATCATTTTACAACATCTAATGTGAAACCTTTTGATCGCGTTTGTTCGCATTTTATGACATAAAGATATAACAAAATTAAATATTTTTTGTTTATATATTTATTGACTAAATTGATAAAAATTAAAATATAATAATAGGTGCTTTGCTATTTAACAAAACTACTCATTATATTAAAAAAATTAAACAATTTTCATATCAAACAAATGATTAAGGTTGTCTTACTAATATGATAGATTGAAGTCTCGTCGATTAACCATAAGCTTCATAACAAGCATATATCAAAAAACGAAAACGCATAGGTAAGAATTATGTTGTTTCACATGCAATGACGTTGATAAACAATTTATAGCTTGGCTTAACCTTTAAGTTCAGATATGTGGTATACATTGCTATGTCATTAATATTTATTTATTTATTAAGAACGGCCATTATTTATTATCATTATTTTTATAAAAGACACTACCCACTATTTATAAATGTTGAATATCAACTTTGACCGACATATATAGCAAGTTGAATTTGGTTGGTCAACCTCAATCATATTTTACACAAATTAAATTGGGAATTTATATAGAGGACTCTTAACACTTATCCAACTTTGTACTTATTATTATTACTAGGTGTACACCCGTGTGAACACACGGGTTTGTTCTAATAACAATCGGAATCAAATACTAAAAAACATATTATAATATGTCTTATTTGTATATCAACCATGTTTTATAAACAACATATTAGTTCATGTTTTCATTTTAGACAACATATTACCAAGTACTTAGCTTATTTGTATATCAACCATGTACACTAACACATAATTTCATTAACATTGTTTTATAAGGATATGTAAATAAATGCAAATAATTTAAATCATATATTATAATCTGTTTTTAGTATTATTGAATTATACAATAACAATGGACCTTTACTGAGTTTTACACTAACAATGTGCCAAAAAAAATTAACATCATATATAAAAAGTTATTAGACAACATAAAATTAGGTTATGCTTTCATTTTCGACAAAATATTATCAATTATTTTCCTTATTTCTATATCAAACATGTACACTAAAACAAATTGTCTGTAACATTGTTTTATAATATGTAACTAAACATAAAGAATTTAAATAATATATTATAATATGTTTTTTAGTATTTGGTTCCGATCGTTATTAAAACAAACCAGTGTGCTCACACGGGTGTACACCTAGTTATTTAATAAAGAAAACTCGAATTATATACGGAAGGGATCATGAGTCCCTGCTATGTGAAAAGTCCATAATACCCCCCACCCTTTAATATCTACACTTAAAGTCCATTCACCAGTTACAATTTTTCATCATCATCATCAACAGCTCCCAATATCATCATCATCATCAACAGCTATCATCATCATCAACCTCAACATCGAAGAGATCAACAGATCATCTTCATCGAACATCGAACAGATCATCTTCATCTTCATCGAACAGATCAGGTTCATTTTCATCCTCATATATTGGTCATTCGATGTGTTTATGTGTTTATATTGTGAAAAAAACAGAGCGATGATTCTAGGTTTGATTTTGGGTTCCATTCGATGATTTTCGTTTGATTTTGGGTTACATTCGATGATTTGGGTGGATTTTGAAAAAACAGAGGGTTGTTTTCATTCGATATGTTTATGTGTTTATATTGTGAAAAAACAGAGGGTTGATTCTGGGTTTGATTTTGGGTTCCATTCGATGATTTTGGGTTGATTTTGGGTTACATTCGATGATTTGGGTTGATTTTGAAAAAACAGAGGGTTGATTTTGGGTTTGATTTTGGGTTCCATTCGATTTTGAAAAACAGAGGGTTGATTTTGAGTTCCTCATTTGAATGTGTTTGATCGGATCAGTTTCGGATAGAATGTGTTCTTCATTTCTTGATTCGATGATAACAGTGATTTGGTTTTTTTGGATTTGATTTGATGATTTGAATGTGTTATTTGGGGTTAGGGTTTAGGGTTTAGGGTTGAATGGATTTTTGGTTTGATTGTTGTGGGTTTAGGGTTGAATGGATTTTTGGTTTGATTCTTGTGGGTTTAGGGTTTAGGGTATCAACTGAGTGGAGTATATTGTTAAAAATGCATCAAAACAGAGGTTTGCAATGTGTTTAGTTGTACAGAATGTGTTTTGGTTTGGTTTGGTTTGATTAGGTTTGATTCTTGTTTTGTTGGTTTGATTCTTGTTTTGTTGTATAGAATGTGTTTTGGTTTGAATGTGTTTAGGGTTTAGGGTATCAACTGAGTGTTAAGAACTGATCGGATCAGATTCGAATGTGTTGCTCATTTGAATGTGTTTTGTTGTACAGAATGGCTGCGGATGTAAAGATACGCAAAACATCAAGTACGAAGGCGAGAACACTTGACAACCTCCTAGAAGATGCGGTGCACATAAGGAAGTGATTGATATGAATGAATATAACCCCAGTGGAGCTCTTCGATTTTCCTTGAAATTCCAGAGCTCGCTAATTACATATCTACCACTGGGGTTATATTCATTCATATGAATAAATATAACCCAAGTGGCAGATATGTAATTAGATAGACTTGAGTTATATTCATTCATATCTGGATCAGACTTCCGAAGTGCACCCGTCAGTAAATATCCATTATTGCTTCTGGTCGTATGACGTTTTGTCTATGTATTGTATGTTACGGTCTTTTGTTATCGAGTCTGTAAGTTCCCTGAACTCTACGAAGTTGGTATGACGGGTCTTTTGTTATCGAGTCTGTAAGTTCCGTCAACTCTACGAAGTTGGTATGACGTTTTGTCTCTGTGTTGTATGTATAAAAAGTTTACATTTAATATACAATTTAGGCTTTGATAATTTGTTATACATTTAATATACAAGTTTACATTTAGGGACTCAGCTCACTCATACCATAGGGACGCAAAGTGTTATTAATATATGGAAAAAAGACGGTCTTACCCCTGCCTCTAACAGTCAACCTGACGGGAGGGACTCAAAGTGTTATAAATTAATACCAAACACCTGTTCAGTCTTAAACAGACGTTTGGCCTTAAACAAATGTTTCACCTTCTCTATCAGATATTTGAACTAAAACAGATGTTTGGCCTTAAACAGATGTTTGGCCTTAAACCTCTGTTGACAAACCGGAGGGATTTAAACCTTTGTTGACTTATCAAACATCTGTTCAGTTTTACCATATGAAAAGACAATGTCATTTTATGGCCCACTGTGCCCCCGATCGCCTAAAACCACTTGGAATGCCCTGCCAAACTATAGATACTATAATTGATATCGAGCAGCAAAGGCAAAGTTGATTTTAAGGAACCTTTGATATAGTTCATGCGTCATCTTTTATCTTTTATGAACTATAAACACACAGGTATTCTAAGTAAAGTAAAACAATTATATTTCTTAAACTGAGTTTGTATTTTTTTTACATGTCTAGGTGGGATATAAGGTGTGGCCATAAACATCAGTATCACTAATAAGAAGAAGATGACAAAAATTGTGATAAAGTATAAAATTTCAAAATTTGTCGTCAAATCTAAACAAACTTTTAAATAATAAGTCAAGAAGTCGAACACATACAAAAGAGAAATATTGATCATGGTGTTTTCACTTCCATGTTTATAAACTTGAATATTTTTTTCTATTACATATCAAATTAGCCCCTGAATAAAACATGCAATAGAACAAACCTTTAACATACCCTAACATTAGCAGCCCCAAAACTGCACCTAATTGCATGTTGTTGCTATTCCTTTTGTTGTTTTGTTATGGTACTCGTTACCCCTACTATCCAATGTTATTTGACCACTGTTTACTGCATCGAGGCACCACCCACGCAGCCACAAACAACCCAAATCGCTGCTGCCCCAACACAAGTATTTGCTCCATAAACCGTAGGACGCATCACAATGTGGTCTGGTTCGCTGCGCTTTTATAACAAAGTCTTTACATTAGTTTTTCAATTATAATTAAATCTTCTTTTACTACACCATTACCTATAGAGTAAACTCAATAGGAAGTATCTAATCGTTAATACGAACTCAAGTTAGCAGAGACTATTATAAATAAGCGGTTGTAAATTTACCTGTTTAAGTACGTTGATTTTTTTTTCCAAATAAGCACCAAGCAATATGAAATCCATTCCACAATGACCAGTTTTATGCACTTGATTTTTAAGTCCAGTTGAAAGTAAAAACACATCTGCATTAACATGAACATCATCAAATAAAGTCTAAGTTTTTAGCACATGAATGAATAAAATTTCGTTCGAAAAGTTCAAAATAATACAGTTAACACTCCAATCAATTCTTAATGTTAAACTATGTTTATAATAATAACAAAGTATGTTAAAGCTATATATGGGGTATGTTAGTCAAAATTCAATAATCTCAGTATGTACCCTATGATAGAGATTCATTATCATGAGCTAACTTATCAGTTTATATTCTACAAACTCTTAGCGACCAATTGGGATGAATTTCATTTTAGAACGAACATAACTAAAAGGTTTAACTTTATCACAATTATAATTAACTCATGATTAATAACAGTTTTAAAATCTAACCATTACCTTGGACCTAATGACTTTCATGCCAAGATCCAGGGATGTTTGGGATACTTAGCAGCAACCTTTCGTACAATATCGTAGGAAAACCCAAACAGTGTTTCTGGCTTTGGTGCAGCCTTTCTTGCATTGGCAATGTCTGCAAAAAACCTAAATCAGAAAGGTTGGAAATAAAATTTGAAATCGGTAAATATAATAAACCTGCCACTTACATATATTCAGTCCATCCTCATTCATAATGCTTTTTCCTAATGTTTTCTTTGCTTTTTAGGGGGAAGATGGGTGCTTCTCTCCATAGGGCATACAAAGCACAGATTGTTGGCGGAAGCCCGCCACATTTAACATATAAAGTTTTTTTATATGTTAAATATGGCGGGCTGCCGCCAATAACCTGTGTTTTGTATTCCCTAGGAGAGAAGCACCTATGTTCCCCTTAAAAAGCAAAGAAAACATTAGATTTTTGGATTTGATGTTTTTCAATGCTGAAATGTCATTAGTGATGACTGTGTGATCATGCTTTACCTGAGAACAAATGCACCAAGTTAAGCTCAAGGTTTTTCAACGTGATCAAATGTCACTTATACCCTTTAATAAAGACCTTGTTCGTTTTTTGCACGCCCTGTTCTTTTTTTTTAATGTTGAAACAACGTTAAAACCTAAAACCCTATGCTGAAGTATTGTTTTTTGCACCTGATTGGGCCGAGGCGTCGCCTCAAAACGCTTCACGTGTTTTGACGCTTCAGAGCAAATAAAACGTTTTGCCAAACGGTTAACACTTTAAGCGAGCTTAAAGCGCGCTTTTTTAAACTAAGTTTCCAACACAAGAAAACTACACAATTGTTTTATTCTATTTTTTACTATTTTCTTCTTTAGCAAATTAAATGTAATAATTGAATGTGATAAGAAAAGCAGTGTGACTTACAGGAAGTGACTCCCATATGGCTTCATCAGTCAAATGTTCTTCATTTACTGGAAGTAACGCCTTGCACATTCTGTACACATTACAAATCTTGTTTTCAGATTATAGGGTTACTAAAGCGACCTAATGGTCGGACCATGGGTTCCCTTCAATAATCAGATTACCAAACTTAGAATGCTTGTACTCCAATTACTGTGTAGGCCTCAGTTGATATGGAAGCAACCATAACAGAAGATACTCAATGGTATTTAATGCTCGGACCATCGGTTCCCCTTCAACAATAACTTGAGGTAAGCCTACAACAGGAAACAACACGCCATAAACCCAAAATTTTAACCAAATTTTAACGAAACAACACGTCATAAACCCAAAATTTTAACCAACCCGTAGCAATCTTGGATAAAAGAAACTGGTAAAACTAAAATTGCAAAATTATGAAAGCAGTGAAACGTTGAATATTCAATAATAAACCATAGTATTACAAAATTATGATTTAGAAAAAAAATAAAAATTAAACATTACAATTAACACTTAATAGAATATCTCGTTCTCTCGCCTTCTTCCATGCAATTTCGTTTTTTGTTTTAATTTGTAGATCTGCTAGCATATCACAGGTCTTCTGATCCTGTTTCAGCAAATTTGTAATAAACTCTTCTGCTTTTTGTTTAAACTCTGTTGGAGTAGAAGAGGCAACTTCATCTAGCAGTGCAATGCTACTCCAGGTTTGCTTATAATATTTATCACTAACAATAGCAACCTTTTGGTTGAGTTCTTCAGCGTTTCTTTGTTCTTGGAGCGACCAGGTTGAAAATTCGATTTTAAGATCAGTGGTATCGGACCAGTGGTAGAAGGTTTTCCTTGCCATTTAGGAAGAATGTAAGTGTTTTTGGACAATTTGTTTTAGGATGAATGTTTTTTTTTAAACTGAAGTGTTGATGTTTTCAAGTAAAATAATAATGATGCTTTATAGTGTTTAAAATCTTTGATAGAGAAAATGAAGAGACATCTCCTAATTATGATAACCTTTTTTTGAAGGTTTCAATTTTGTTCCTTGGTTTTCTACATATTTAATTTTACTTGTTTTCCCATTAAAACTCATTTTTCAAAGGTTTTCCATTAAAATGCTTAATAGGATAACTGAACAGGCAATTCCCATATACACGTTTTTTACTCTTAAATCATTAAATGTACATGGTTTTTAAGTATAAATGTTAATTTAAAGTTTGCCTTTAAAGCTGACCTTTGGGCTGTTACATATAGTATATAATAGCATTGCCAATAATTTTTTTTTCATCAAAACAGATTCATTCAGTGAAACAAAAGTGCAACTATTATTGTTTTGCCTTTGTTCTTATAAATATATTAGAATGGAGTCATATACTACTGCAAAATCTGAAGATTTCAAGGTACGCTTTATTAAACAAATCGAAGACCAAGTCTTGGCTGATAGATCTACTCTTCAAGAGTTAAAGAGGTGTTTTAACGGACTGGAACTTGGTCTGCTGACAAGAGACCAAGTTTCGAGGGACTTGAGGGCAATGCCGACTACTTCCGTTCGTGACCTGTGTGTTGCGAGTAATATAGAATGTGGAGAAAGAGATCTGGAGTTCATGAGAAAGATCAATGAGATACACAGAGAGGTTCAGCGCTCCATGGAGTTGAAGTTAAAGTTCCTTGATTCTTGCAATTAGAGTTAGATGTCTCTGATTAGTTTTCTTTTTTATATGTAATTGCTACTTTCTTAATACTTCATATTTTATAAGTATTATTCTTTTTTATATGTAATTGCACTCAATATGGTACTCTTACAGACTCAAGTGTAGTTGTTTGATCAAGTGATTCTAATGTTTTATTATTAGCATTTTATTGATTCTTTGTTAGTTACATTTGATGGTGATCATATGAATAGTTAAGATCTATGAAAAACTTCAATTCAATGAAAGTTAAGTACCTTTTCAAGCTGATGTATTAAAATACTTCTATAAACTTCAATTCGATTATATCTCGGTCACACAGCCACCACAACTTCCGGTCGTTCCCAGCTCTCCTGCAGAATCAAAACTTAATTAGGTATTTAATTAAAAACTTGATGAACACAATTCAAAGAACAATTCTGCCTTGTCCTGTATCTGAGCATAATGTGCACATTATACAAGATTAACTACTTACATGACAGTTAATTTATACAAGATTGTTTGGTAGTTGTATATATTCTAGGGCTAAAGTCGAAAGCTCCATTAGTGGGAGCAGCAATCAATATGCTAGTCTTATAGACTCAAGTTTATATCTTTTAATATATGTTCGTTTATGTAACAACATATTTTTGATAACAAACGAAGTTGAACACGAAAATAATTTTATAGCCCTGAGATTAGAAAAAGACGTATAACAGGCAAGAAAGTAATTTTATGAAACCATGTTGAGGTAAAATGAGAAAAACAACCATTTAGTCATTTAAGATGATTTTCGTCCAAATTTTACATTAAGAAACTGAAGCTTCAAATTATAAAACAAAATCATATCAACTAATATACTGCAGTAACTCTCGTAACCTACTAATCATCTCAGATCTTATCATCCTAACTAATAATCATGAACAAAATATTGACCTAATCAACGAAACAGCCAAGAACAAATCTTTTTTAGGTTTGACTGAATACCCCACAATCTTAACTCAAATTCAAGCAAAACCCATATCAGCGAAACTTCAAATTTCTAAATTTCTACAAACAAATGTTATGATCAAGAACACAAACTCCTAGAAGCAAAATCAGAATGAAATCAACAACAAAATCATTCTTGACATTCTAATATTCAACTTCAATCAATATATATGTAAGATTAACCACCGATGAAAATTCATTTAATAATAATATCTCAAACTAAAACTTATCGGATTTTATTTAACTGTAAAGTTCATACATTCACGTGAGGAGACATAACAGTTGTTTAATCATAAGAGCAAAACACCTAGTCTCTGTCTCCTTTCAGAAAATACCAAACAATCTCATCAAATTTCAAACTTTAACAATATCAAACTTCAAACTTTAATAATTTCTAGTTCATACAAATAGATATAACAACCAGATTTAGGGTTCATAATGTAAATCAGAAAAGACTAACCAGCAAATTCCAAAGTTGAGAGAGTTTTGTTGTAGGGTTGATTTGAACAGAGACTTACTTCTTCTGCTGAAACGGAGATCTCGTTAGCTTTTTCATCGGCTTCTTGACGGATGAATTGGACCATTTGATGAAGAAGCTTGGAGACATCTGCATTGTTCATCGTTGGATCTGAATTTGGGGAAAACAAAGGTCACTTCAGTTGTGGTTCTTGATAAAAAAGATTCAGAAATCAAAAACCCTAAAATGACTGCTTACATGAAAAAGAGAGCCCCAGCCAAACACCATTATCTGAATCGGATGAGATGTAGGTGAAAGGTATGTAGTCCAAACCTGAATCGGAAGCGGAGTTTCAGAAATCAAAAACCCTAAAAGGAAGAATCCTGAATCGATGTTCTTCTGAGTTGAAGAGAGAGAGAGAGAGAGGTGAAGATGAATATGTTTTGAATTTTAAAAATGAAGCCTGGACTATATTTTGAATTTGATTTTGAAGTTCCCTCTTAAAAAAAATAAACATGATTTGTATATACATTGAGACTTAAAATGATTTAAACAAAATCGGATTTATGACATCAGCGGAATGACATCAGCCGAATCTATGTGGCATCCAATGTGGCATATCTAAGAGGCTGACACATAAGCAAAGTGAGGTCAGCAGTTAAGCTCCTTTTATAGATAGTATAGATTTAAACAAAATCGGATTTATGACATCAGCGGAATGACATCAGCCGAATCAATGTGGCATCCAATGTGGCATATCTAAGAGGCTGACACATAAGCAAAGTGAGGTCAGCAGTTAAGCTCCTTTTATAGATAGTATAGATTTTAAATTTTAAAACTTTTCTTTTTTACGTAAACACGTTTTAAAACTTATCATAAAAGAATACAAAATTATTTACTAGAAGAAATAGTATGTTTATTTAGAAATAATGTGTTCTTTCCATACAAAAGTAGATATATACAATACATATGTAAAGTAACAGTCAAAACGCAAAAAGGTTAGAAGGAGATTTGTATATCTGATTTATAACACTTCGCCTTATATATACATTATTGTTCATTATACACTATTAACAACATGCTTCATGATGATGTTAAATCGATACTTCAGGACTTATGAGTTAAGCTGATATTGTTGGACCAATTATGCTACATTGTTAAAAACCTTGCTAAGAAAGTCTAACTGGACAAAAGTTAGTTAGGGAAAAGAGTATAGCGTACACAACCCCCCCCCCCACCAATTTAACTAACATCTTTTAATCTACGAAGCCTAATCTTATGTGATAACTGCTCGAAATTGCTTCTAGGTAAAGAATTTATGAACATGTCTGCTAGATTTTCACTTGACTTGATCTGACGAACATCGATTTCTCCTACTTTCTGCAAGTCATACGTTGAGAAGTACTTTGGTTAGATATGCTTTGTTCTGTCGCCTTTGATGTAGCCTTCTCTGATTTGAGCTATGCCAACAGCATTGTCTTCAGAGATAGTCGTCAGGTCCTTCTTCATTTGTTCTAATCAACATGCTTCTTGTATATGATTAATTATTGATCTCAACCACACGCATTCTCGACCAGCATCATATAGGCCTATTAATTCCACGTGAATTGATGATGTTGCTGTAAGTGTTTGCTTGGTTAACTTCCAAGAAATTGTTGTACTACCGTTTGTGAATGCTAACATGTTTGAGATCTTGTTTTATGAGGATTTTATAGATATCCAACATCAGCATACCCAACAAGCTGGGACTTTTGATCTTTCTGGTAGAAAAGACCCTAAGTGTTGTGTCCTGCAAATATACCAGAATGTATGTTTTACTCCATTCCAGTGTCTACGTGTTGGATTCGAACTATATCTCGCTAGTACATAAGAGCACCGATCGAAAATGCAATGTCGGGTGTTGTGTTATTTGCGAGATACATAAGGGCACCGATCGCGCTTAAGTACGGTACTTCTGGACCAAGTACTTATTGTCCCTCTTCTTAAGGACGGTATGGATCCTTATGTGATCTAGGGGGTCGGACAACCATAGGTACGCTAAATGAGTGAGTTTATCGATATTAAAAAGCACTAACATCTTTTGGATGTAGTTTGATTTATGGACGAATGTGCCATTGCACAGATACTCAAACTGTAGGCCGATGCATTTTTTCATACTAAGATGTTTTATTTCAAATTCTTTCTTTAACAACTGAGCAACTTTCTCTAACTCTTCAGGAGACCCGATGATGTTGATATCATCAATATAAACTGCTATTATGGTAAATTTTGAGTATGACCTTTTTATAAAGACACCTGGACTGATTACATCAGACTTGTGTCCTTTTTTGAGATATTCACTAAGTCGATTGTACTACACACAACCAAATTGTTTGAGACCATATAAAGATCTCTAGAGTTTTATAGCACACCAATCTCGAGGTGTTGATTGTCATGATTCAAGCAATTTTAATCCTTAAGGGAATTTCATGTAGATGTCATTTTCCGATGTCCCGTATAAGTATGCGGTGACGACATTCATTAGGCTCATATAAAGTCTTTTAGAGATTGTGAGGCCGATTAGAAATCTAAGAGTTATCACATCCACAACAGGGGGGATACGTTTCCTCATAATCAACTCTTGGAATTAGGGAAAACCCTCGTGCTACAAGTCGAGCCTTATATCGTACAATCTCATTTTTTTCATTTCTCTTTATTGCAAACTCCAATTTTTTACCAACTGTTTGATGTCTATGGGTGTTCAGACTACAGGCCCGAAAACATGTCGCTTTTCGAGCGAATTTAGTTCCGCCTTTATGGCTTCTTGCCATCTTAGTCAATTATTGTGCATGCACTCTTCTAAAGTTTTATGGATGCAATCATTTTCATTGATTACATTTGTGTTGATAATGTAGAAAAAATAGTATGTTTATTTAGAAATAATGTGTTCTTTCCATTCAAAAGTAGATGTATACTATACATATGTAAATTAGCTGCTAAAACGATTATTCCATATATAAGCTTACAAGTTTTTTGTGTATCATTAGTTGTACTTTGTGCTTTGTGAGTTCTTCAAAAAAAAACTTGATTTTTTACTTTTAACCCAAAGGTTTTTACCTTTTTCAATTTTAACCTTACATAATTTGTTTTTTTAACTTTAACCCAAAACTTTTCATTATTTACAATTTGGCTTCGCAACTTTTGTCACTTATGCTTTTCATTTTTCGTAAATTTTCGTTTTACGTAAAGTTCTAAATTTTTCGAGTTAATACGAGACGACGTGCATGTGTGGTTCAACATTTTTACCTATATTTTTCATGTTTGACAGGTTCGTCGCAACACACATATCCTAGGTCAAGTCAGTGTTGGTGGTCGATGACGGTTGTTTGACATTAGTACTATTTGACACCGTTTTACGCCCCGCCGTAACGCGGGGTGTGCTTTGGGGGTTTTCAAAGAAAAAATAGTTATGCATATGGTTTTCGTAACGTTGGCTTTGTGGGTTTTCCAAAAAAAAATTTTTTTTTTTTACTTTTCACCCAAAAATATTTCATAAATTACTTTTAACCCAAAACTATTTGTTTTTTTTTACTTTTAACTCAAAACTTTTTATCTTTTGCAATCTATTCTCATAACTTTTTTTACTTTTAACTTTGGTCCTTTATAGTTTTCATTTTCCGCAAATTTTTCGCTTTATGCTTGGTTTTAAATTTTGTGACTTAACACATCGCAGCGTGCGTCTTTGGTTTAACGTTTTTATGTTTCGTTCTAAATTTTGCGAGTTAACACGACGCAACGTGCGTGTGTGGGTGAACGTTTTTACATCGTCTATTTTTTCCCTGTTTGACAGGTTTAACATAATGTGCGGGTCCTAGATCCACTTAGTTATAACTAAAGAATCCCCGCCGCATTGCGGCGGGTCGCAATCCTAGTTAGAAGAAAATTTGTATATCTGATTTATAACATTTACAATATTTTAGAACTAATTATATCAAGCGGGCTCCGCTTTGGGCCAAGACAAAAAATCACATCGCTTTTTGGAACGGTTTCGAGATAGCACTAATCAATCCATCAACGGAATTATGCGTCACTTATTAGTCAATAGTTTTACGACAGAGATATATCGACGAAGACTTTTTCGGTTACAATAAGCGATGAAATTAGTGACAAGACTTTTAACTTGTTTCTTAGTTTATTTTTCTGTACAAATTGTTGATGAACATTTTAAATCACTTTTACCTCGTATTTTTCATGGAATTTTCGATAATTCTAGATTAATTATATAATTACTCTACTTGAGTAATTATATATTTTTTTTTATTTTTTAGGTTTTAGGACTAAAAAACGTACTTGATTAGATATAATTTTTTTTTAAATCCCTTCATTTCTCACATTTAGCACGTTAAGATCTTTTTTTTAACGATCAATAGAATCAATCCCGAACACTCTCGAGGCACCCACTGGACCAAACTGAGTATTCCAAGAGTAGCCCGAGTCCACCACCAAATTTCGGGGAAAACCCAGTAACCCACCCGCCCGTAGCGAATATTAAATTTGTCAAAAAGTTCCCCCCTACAGGGCCGGTCCAAGATTTTTGAAGACCCAAAGCGAATATTAAATTTGGGGCTCTTTTGAATAAATATTATTTTACTTAGCATCTTAATGAGAATTGATAACTTATCAATATTACTAGATTAATCGCTTAATGATTCAATAACATGTTAACGAACATGTATCCATGACTCTTTGTTAATGGAGGAGAAATGAAATTTATTAAAATAAAGTTAAGGGATGCCGAGTAAGTAGGATTCCAGAAATTCAAAAGATACTAATTGCAATGTTTCAAAAAAAAATTTATTAACACTTATAGTATACTTGTTGAGAACGTCTAAGAGTTAAAATACCAGTCGCACAAAAAGTGATAAACTTATTCTTGTTTATAAGGGAACCAACCACGATTTTGCATTCTTGGTTGTGGCCATCGACAGTTTGAAAGCAATTTAGGATAATAGAATTTGCTCATCAACTTTAATAAACCGAAAAGACAAAAACCACTATTAAATTGATGATTTTGCTAACAAAACCCAACAATCTTAACAAATAAAATCAAATAAGAACATACAACAAGAAAGATCTGATTAAGTCACTGATACAGAGTTCTCCAACGCTTTGATTTCATTGACTTGTAGTGAATGAAATAAAAACAAAACAATCCAACATTGCTCAACATGAACTCCAATACTTATAAATAATCTTTTTTTTGGAAAATGAACTCCAATGAATATATATATATATATATATATATATATATACTAAGGGAACCTTCGTCCACGTTGTTATCCCGTTTTTATGATTAATAGGGAATTTTAGTGTGATTGGTTTTAATTTGCCTTATAAGTTAATTTGACGGGTTTCAATTTTGTAAAATTAATAAACCTTCTTTTGACGGTTTATGTTTTGTAAAACTTTATCCATAAGATTTCTCCTTATGGTATCAGAGCCATGGATTCAAAGGAAGTTATTGTATGTCTTGTTTCAATACTTTAAATTTAATCATGATAAATTTGTTTAGAAAGAAAAGTACTATAAAAAATAGTACTAATGAGGAATATGATATACCTCAAGATCTTGATCTACTTAATAAATGGACAATACCTCATATAAATCCTAAGGTTATATACCAAATTGGAAGTTTTGATAATTTAATAAATAAACAGGTGGTTAAAACTAATGAAGAATCAGCCTCTATAAAAGACGAGGAAATGATAATAAAAATGTTAAATATGTCTGACATAAACAGATATAAAAAAGATTTTAATTTTATGCATATTGGTTTAGTCCAAGTTGCTTTTAAACCTCTAACATTAAAATGTTTACCAGAAAGTTTTTTAGCTGTTTTAAGAGATGCTCATAATTTAAACTGGAAACAATCATTAATGGGTATAATAGAAATCAGTTTAGCACATGGTCCAGTATATTTTAATGTTTATCCTGATATTCATCCATCTTTAACAGATCAAAATATTGATGATGCTTTAACCTTATATGTTAAAACGCATGGTTATAATTATGCTGAAGGATCTGAAGTTATATGTATTTGTTATAGAATATATTATAGATTACTTACTACTATGAATGCTAGATGTAAAAGGGTTGATAAGTCTAGTGATGAAACTATTTTAATAGAAACAAATTATGGTAAATCTAATATTTCTATAAGGAGACCAGTTAAATGGGAAGAAATAACTTTCCCAGAAAATTGGGTCATTAATAGGGCTGTTAAAATACAACCACAAATAAATCATAAATTAAGGAGATTAATAGAAACTCCTGAAGGGAATGTAGAAATAGAATTTGAAGAAGAAAGGAAAGACAAAACTCTTTTAAAATCTATTTCTGCTAGATCATATATTTCACCTCTTGATTATAAAGTAGAATTACCAGAATCTTCTAGAGCCTCTACTTCTCAAATAAAAAATAGTAGAGTAGAAAATCTGAATGTTGATAATAACAATCTAGTTTCAGGAATATACCAACCTGTTAGTGAGGATGATACAGTCTCACACATGAGTTTTAGTTTATAATGAATAAAGACAAACTTGGTTTTAGTCCTGGTTCTGTCATCAGACAGAAAATATGTGAAAAATATAGAAATCCTATATGGAAACCATTTAAAGAATGGTTTTTAGAATCATATGATAGAAATAAAAGGTTTGAAATAGGAAGAGAGTTTTATGAAGATTTGGATAATATACAAAAAATCATAGAGTTTCCTGTTTGGTTCATAAATAAATATTCTTTGAAGTATATTTCAGTTATTGAGAAAAATTATAAACTTATTACAGGGGAAATAATAAAATCTGTTTTTCCTCCTCAAAATGATTTTGAAATGACAAAAGAAAATTATGCTATTCATTTTGCTGCTTTTAAAAGAGCTTTACATAATGAGTCTATGACTGCAACCATTGCTCATGTTAATCAAATTATACAACAAAATAATTATACAAATTTATGTCTTAAACATTTATCTGATAATATGCAAGAAATAAATAATAAAATTGAAAAGGTTTTGGAAAACCAGAAAAAGGAAATTGGAGAATCTAGTAATACAAATTCTTTTGAGCCTGAGTCAGTTATATTAGCTAAGGCTACTATCCAGCCTCCTCCTGAGATAGAAAATTATAAAATAAGACCTGAAGAAGAACTTAAGTCTATGGATGACTTAATTGAAATTATAAAAGAAAAATTTTCTAATGTTCAGATTAATGCCTTGAGTGAAGGAGAAAATATGGATGATAAAACTTATGAAGCTTATGTTACTGATTCTGTAAATAAATTTGGTAAAGGGAAAAAACATAAGAGCTATGATAATTATAATAGCAAATATGCTGATAGACCTAGACAAAGGTTATATTATTATCCTAGACCTACTCCTCAGGATGTTCTACATGAGGAACAAGAATTTGAAATAAATAATTCTTATAATGGAAAAGCCATCTATAAATGGAATTTAGATGGTTATACTGATAGGCAAGTTTATATGATGACACATAGAATGTTAATGTATGCCACCATAGCTAAAAATAATCAAAACACTGATGAAGTAGTCTGTAAAATGATAACTGCAGGTTTTACAGGTCAGTTAAAAGGATGGTGGGATAATTATATAGGTGATAAACAAGAACAAATTTATAAACATTCTAGACAAGAAGGTGATAAACAAATTTTTGATGCTGTTTACACTTTAATTATAACTATTATAGAACACTTTACAGGTAGATGGTCTGATAATTCTGAAACAATAAGGACACTGTTAAATGGTCTTAGATGTCATACTTTAACCTCATTTAGATGGTATAAAGATGTTTTTTTGAGTAGAGTCTATGAGCTCCCAGAGAATAATAGTTCTCACTGGAAGTCCAAGTTTATTGATGGTCTTCCGTCTTTATTTGCTGAAAGGGTAAGAAAAGTCCTTAGAGTGAATAATATTCAAATCCCTTATGATAGTTATACTTATGGCAGACTTATAGGAGTCTGTGTTCAAGAAGGTTTAGCCTTATGTAATGAGCTAAAATTAAATCATCAAATTAAAAAACAAAACCTAACAGAAAAAAGACAGTTAGGACAATTTTGTGAACAATTTGGTATGGATTATACCAAAGATAAAGATAATGAAAAATATTATAAAAAATATAAAAAAATTAGTAGAGAAAAGTATTTCCAGAAAAGAAGAGAAAAAAGAGAAAGACGAAAAACCCAAAGAAAAGAAAAATGGGTTCCTACTTGCTATATATGCAAGAAGAAAGGTCACAAGGCTAATGAATGTCGCCAAAGAAAAATAGTAAAAAATAAAATAAATAATTTAGACATTGAAGAAAATGTCAAAAATGAATTAAATAAAATTTTTTATTCTGAAGAATCCTCAGATTATAGTACTGAGGAAAGTTCTTGTTCTGATAATTGTCAAGAAAATTGTTGTAATAAAATTGTTTCTGATAATGAAATATTATATAAAGTCATCTCTCAATTCCAGGATAATGATCTTAATGAGAGTGAGATCAATGTTATAGATAGTAATATTTTAGAAAACATTATAAGTAAAATTAAAAATCCAGAAGAAAGGTTAAAGATTCTTCATATGTTATATAATAATGAAGAAACTCAAGGAGTTAAGAAGGATACTCGAATAGAGGAACCTGAAGGTCCCTATTCCATGAAATATGTTCATAATATTTTAAATACTAGGAAAGATAATTCCACTACTTCTGAAGATTTAAAAATGGAAATTACAAATTTAAAAGAAGAAATAATTTATTTAAAAAAGAAAAATTCTAATTTTGAAAAAAGGATTATAAATCTTGAAGGGAAAATCATAATAGGTGAAACTTTTTATAAACCTCCTACTCATGAAATAGGAGAAACCTCTTATAAACCTCCTTCTCCTATCAATAGTCCTACTAATACTTATGATCGGGACTTTCCTCCTTTAGTTATTAAAGATAGAGGAGGAGAAGAGTATATTAATAAAATGGAAAAATTTATTTCTCAAAAATGGTTAGTTAAAGTAACGTTATTAATACAAAATACTTTTAAAAAGAATTTTATTGCTCTTATTGATTCTGGAGCAGACTTAAATTGTTTAAGAGAAGTATTGATTCCTACAAAATATTTTGAAAAAACAACTCATATTCTTAAAGCGGCTAATAGGCAAGATATGGGAGTTGAATATAAGATCCCAAAGGCAAAGATTTGCAATAATGGAGAATGTATTCCTTTATCTTTTGTTCTTGTAAAAAATATAACAAATGAAGTCATATTAGGAACTCCATTTCTTTCAAAAATATTTCCTTTAAAAGAAGTTGATAAAAAAGGATTTAAAGCTTTTTATAATAATAAAGAGTTGTATTTTGAGTTTATAACTCAACCATTTGAAAAATATTTACATGAATTTCTTATACAGGCTAAGACAAATCAAATAAATTTCCTTAAAGAAGAAATTAATATTCTTACTATTGAGGAAAGATTAAAAAATCCTAAGTTAATATTAAAAATTGAAACTATAAAAAATCAATTTAATATGGAAATATGTAATGATCATCCTAATGCTTTCTGGAATAGAAAACAACATATTGTTTCTCTTCCTTATGAAGATAATTTTATAGAAAGCAATATTCCAACTAAAGCAAGACCTTGTCAGATGAATTCTGAATATTTGGAGTTATGTAAGAAAGAAATTGAATTACTCCAACAAAAAGGATTAATATGTCCTTCAAAATCCCCATGGTCATGTACTGCTTTTTATGTTAATAAACATTCTGAAATTGAAAGAGGTGTTCCAAGATTAGTTATAAACTACAAACCTCTTAATAAAATTTTGAAATGGATAAGGTATCCAATTCCTAATAAAAAAGATTTGTTAGATAGATTATATGATGCTTTAATATTTTCAAAATTTGATTTAAAATCTGGATATTGGCAGATTCAAATTGACAAAAAAGATAGGTATAAAACTGCTTTTAATGTCCCTTTTGGGCAATATGAATGGAATGTTATGCCATTTGGGTTAAAGAATGCCCCTTCAGAATTCCAAAAAATTATGAATGAAATATTTATTCCTTTTTCAAATTTTATAATTGTTTACATAGATGATATTTTGGTATTTTCAAAAGATATTGAAACTCATTTTAAGCACCTTGATATATTTAAAACAATTATTATAAAAAATGGTTTGGTCATTTCTAGTCCTAAGATGATGCTATTTCAAACAAGTATCAGATTTTTAGGTCATATCATTGAAAAAGGGAAAATAGTTCCTATTAATAGAAGTATAGAATTTGCTTCTAAATTCCCTGATAAAATTACTGATAAAACTCAACTTCAAAGGTTTTTAGGGAGTTTAAATTATATCGCTCCTTATTACCATGATTTAGCTAAAGATTCTTCTATCTTATATGATAGGTTAAAAAAGAATCCAAAGCCTTGGGATGAAAATCATACTCAAGCTGTCATAAAAATAAAAAAGAAAGTGTTAGGTCTTCCTTGTATGACTATTGCTAATCCAAATTGGGAAAAAAATTATAGAAACAGATGCCTCATAAATAGGTTATGGGGGAATATTAAAACAAATTTCTCCTCAAACAAAACAAGAATATCTTGTTAGGTTTCATTAAGGAAAATGGCTTGAAAGCCAGAAGAAATATGCTACTATTGCAAAAGAAATTTTAGCAATATTAAAATGTGTTCTAAAGTTTCAAGATGATTTATATAACCAAAAGTTTATAATAAAAACTGATTGTCAAACAGCTAAATTTATGTTTCAAAAAGATTTTAAACATGATGTTTCAAAACAAATGTTTGCTAGATGGCAATCTCAATTAGCTCCTTTTGATTTTGAAATACAATATAAAAAAGGAGAAGAAAATAGTCTTCCAGATTTTTTGACTAGAGAATATTTGAAGATAATATCTTCTGTTTAATTTGCAGGTGTTTTAATGACAAAGGCCAAAGGACCTCTGAAAACAGTTTTTAATAATATTCAGATTGAAAAAGATGATTATAATATCTTGAAAAGAATAACAATTATAACGATTCATAACTTAATGAATGATTATAGTAATCCTGATAGTCTTAAAGAACTTTCAGAGGAGTATATTATTTTAAATAATATCAAGAATAAAATAAGGGTTCTTGAGGAAAATGAGAAAATAATCTCATCAGCCTGATTTTTTACTTTCAGGTATGATTCCTCATAATAGAGGAAAACAACATTTTTCCCAATTATAGGGGAAGAGGCAGGGGAAGAGGAAGAGGCCAAGATTTAGTCTTGGTACAACAAGGAAACAGAAGGCTCATAGCCTCTGGTATTGCTTCTAGCAGCTCAAATAATAATAATATGGGTATTCAAATTAGTCTCAATGATCCGTCATATGAAAAGATCATGGCTATTATAAAAGCCCAGGAAGAGGAACAAGCTTCAAAAGCTCCCTCTTATGCTCATATAGCACAGGAAGATGATGATGATGATGAATGGGTTATATCTGACAGACAGAAGAAAATAATTCTTCTAAACCAAGAAGACAAAAAGTTTTTTGATGATCCTTGGTTTTTGATGCAAAAATATTTAGAGCCAGCATCATATGATGCTACTTCTTATAAACCAAGGCAATATTATGAAAGTATTGTACAAGTTTCTGAGTCTGCTGAAATAAGACACTTTTACCCAGCAGATAAAATTAAGAGTTCATTTAATTTTAGTAAAATCTTTATAAAATCTCTTTTATCTCCTCAAAAGTGGGGATTAAGTACTCTAAATGAAAAGGAATTTATAAATTCTAATAGGCAAACTTATAAATACAATTACTGGGATTATATCCAAAGTTTTGAAAAATGTTTATTTTATGAAAATCTCAGCAAGAAACACTCATGGTTCATAAAAGTGAGTGATAAGATTTATAAAGATGGAATTCCAAGTTGGTTCCAAAAAATGGTTCATTTTATATGGTCCATCGGTTCAAATCCTTCCTGAACCATTCAAAGGTCTTTACCAAGAATGGGTAGCAGTTTCTCCAGACCTTATAGAAGCCGAGTATAATAAAACTTGGTTTGAGGGAATAGCCTCGATGTACTTTTTTATAGAGTTTTCCATTCCATGGATTTGGAGGTGGAAACCCACAACAGGTCATACCCTGCGGGATAATATTCCCTGTCTCAAAAGAACTTCTTATACAAAGTTCTGGTAAAAAATGATAAGAGTTACTAACTCTACAAAAGAATTGGAAGGTCAAGACACCATAAATTTAATCACCAATAAAACTGAGTATTATAAAACTCAAATTAATAAAAGACAACAGAGACAGCTTCCAAGCCCCTTTGAACAGATGTCGAGAAGGATTCAAGATAAGCAAGCAGTCTCCATAGCCTTAAAGGCCGAAATTCTGGAATTATACAAAGAAGAAATGAAGAAGGAGTTAAAAAAGTTTTTTGAATCAACTACTGAAAGCTCCTCCAAAGCAATGTCAATCTCATCCACTAGCCAAGAAGATGAGAACCGTTTCTCATGTTTAGCAGGAGAATCTCAACCGATAGAAGATATTCCAGAAATAAGACTGGATGATGATCCAGAAGCATATCTTCAGACAGTGGTAAAAGAATTTACCCCGAAGAAAGAATCCAAAGATGAGGTGAAAAAAGATTGATAATTGAGCCGACACAAGGACCCCACTCATAATGGGCATCTTTGAAAGTTGAAAAAAGCAAGCCTTGATACACGGCATTTTGGGCAATCATAGAGCCCCTTTTTCTTTTGGGCAATTATAGAGTCCACTTTACTTTTGCTTTTACTTTTCCTTTGTCTGATCTTCTTTTTAGTTTTGTTTGTTTCCGTTGTATTTTGTTATATATAGGGCTAGTTAGAATTGAAGGGGACACGCCAATCTTTAGCCCCTCTTCTCTCTCTAAATTTTCTGCACTTGTAAAATATTTGAAGCATGATTAAATAAAATCCTCCAACTTTGAAGATCTCTCCGGTGCCCCAAAGTAAGAGTTTTAATTTTGATTTCTTTATTATAATCATGATGGGCTAAAGCCCTTAAAGTATTGAAGCATGGCTCAATTTCATCCTTTGATAACATGGTCCTAATATTATAAAAGATTTTTGGTTAAAACATAAACTGGCAGGGTTAAAATTTTAAACTGACAATTAATGAACTAAGGGAACCTTCGTCCACGTTGTTATCCCGTTTTTATGATTAATAGGGAATTTTAGTGTGACTGGTTTTAATTTGCCTTATAAGTTAATTTGACGGGTTTCAATTTTGTAAAATTAATAAACCTTCTTTTGACGGTTTATGTTTTGTAAAACTTTATATATATATATATATATATATATATATATATATATATATATATATTGGGTCAGGATTTAAAGAAAACGGTGGAAAGTGTGAGAACGCTTATGAATCGTCCGATCAAAACAATCTATGGACTAGATTGGCGCGGTGACATTTTCGTAAATAACATCAATTTTATTACGTAGACGCGCTTCATTAAGGGTAAAATAGTCTTTTGACTTCTCCACACAAAATGTCATCTCATGAAATAAAACACCAAACAAATAAAAACGCCAATTAATATAAAACGCCAAACTTAAGTATAATAAAATCCCGCCTAAAAAAATCGCCAAAAAATCCTATATATACAACATCTCAGACCTTCAATTAAAAAACACACACAAAACCCCAAACGCCATATTTAATATATATCATTCGTCTTAGAAACGCCAAAAAACCCAAACATCAAATATCTTCTAAACCAAAACGTTTATTTGAAATTCAGTTTGGTTGTCTGTAAGGTTTCACTCAATGTAATGGACAAAAAATCCTTAAGTGATGATACTGTCCATTTCATTGAGTATAATCTTATTGACTTTATCCTCAACTTTCATCCAATTTATAACGCCAAAACATACAAAAACATTATTGAGGTTTGTTGTCAATAAAGTTTAGCTGTATGGGGTGGACAACATTGTCAGTTATCTTTCTTAACCGAGGATTAACAATGTTGTCCATCCCATACAACAAAACATTATTGATTTTAGCATGATCAAATTTTGAGGTTTAAGGTGCTTTTATTTAGTGGCGTTTTTTTATCGGTAAAACGCCAAAATTAAAAAATCAAACATCGTTCATTGGAAACTTCAAGATTGTTGGCTGAAGGTTGTAAACTCAATAACATTTTGCTGCATGAGATGGACAAATCTTCAAGAAAAAGATGCTGATGTCAGACTTTGTGCTTCCAAACGGCAACAAAAAAACTACTTGAAAACAAAAAAACAAAATGAATCATACGAAAGTCGAACTAGCCAATTAAGATGATTCAAAAAAGAAGAAAGAGACTGGTGACAGTGAAGATTTGGAAGATCAATTGTTTGTATATTCTTTTTTTTTAATTTTCTTTTTCAGTTGATTGTTATATAATAAAAACGCCAAACAGCCAAATGCTTGTTAAAACGCTATCATGCCGTAAAACGCCCAAAAAAACTCACAAACTATAATAAAATTACTTTGGAAAAGTATTATAAAAAGCCCAAAAAATAAAAAAAATAAAAACCAAACTTGAAAATGTAACTAGAAACAGTAACTACAAAACAGTAAAAATGAAGAGACGGATAATTTATTATTTTAGAATCTAAAACGCCAAACTTGAAAGACGGGACGTGTTACAGACTTCAGAGACAAAAGCTTATAAAAAACAATAATTACAAACAGTAACTGAAACAACAAATAGTTTATTATAATAATGCACCACCTAACCTACGCCGCCTAAAGAAATCCTATAAAATAATGTCTCTCAGCAACTTCCATTTAATAAAACCAAAAAAACAAACGCCAATACTACTAAATACCACTCATTGTAAAACGCCAAAAAATTAAAAAAATCAAAGATAGCTGATATGCTTTCTTGGATATTCAGTATTGTTCTTCCTGAAGTTTCACTGAATAGATTGTTAGGTGAGGGGAGTAACTCAATAAGATTTTGCTGCACGAGATTGACAAATCTTCAAGAAAAAGATAATGATGACAATGGAATGTCATTTTGTGTTCTTTGTTCTTGAATAAAACTTGGATGAGGAGAAGAGATCAATGACACGGAAGAGTGGGATGATTATAAAGATGAAGATCAAGATGAAGAAAAAGCGAAAAACTCACCCACACGTCATAGATCTATGTCCCCAAACATCCACAAAAAGCCACTTCAACAGACGAGCAGGAAAAATAATCAACCCGATGGGTTTGTTAAGTTTTACATAAAACGCCATATATTTGGTGACAGTTCTTGTACTATTAAATAAGAGAGAGACTGATGACAGTGAATATTGTGAAGAGAGATCCGATTAAGACTTTTAATTTATTTTCTTCGCTTATATTTTTTTTCCCTGTGGTTGTAATATAATTTTACAATTGTAAAACGCCAAGATACCACAAACGCCAAAATGTATATAAAAAATAATAGAACAATGGGTCATCTTGTTTAAAACGCCTTGAAAAACGGCATTCAGATAGACGCCAAAAACGCCAAAAAGTTAATACAATGAAACCATTAAACGCCATTAATTATTGAATTTGGTTAACGCCAAAAATCTTAAACCCCAAAAAATAAAACAATATTGTGAAAAGCGGAACTGGAAAAGCAGAAGATAAAATGACAAAAAAACTCATACGCCCTAATTATATCGCGCGCCATGTGTTGGGCCAGGATGCATTCTCACACTTTTGAGCGTTTTCTCCTGATCTCGTTCCTATATATATGTATGTATATGTATATAGGGGGCCGCTAAAATGAAAACCACCTCCAGTTGTAAGAACCGTGAGAACTACACCGTACGGGGCGAGGTGGACCAAATTTTTTTTTCATAAACGTAGATGCGTGACACATTTGTAAAAAAAAAATCAAAAAAAAAAAAAATGTCGTGTGTGTAGTTTTGTTTGTGTTTACGGGTACCGTAAATTACGGTACCCGTAAACGCAAACTTGGGGTGCTCAAAACTACACACACGACATTTTTTTTTTACAAATGTGTCACGCATCTACGTTTATGGAAAAAAAATTTGGTCCACCTCGCCCCGTACGGTGTAGTTCTCACGGTTCTTACAACTAGAGGTGGTTTTCATTTTAGCGGTCCCCTATGTATATATATATATATTCATAGAACAACCCAGAAGTTCCATCAACATAAACCTAAACCATTGAAATATATTATTAATGATTTTTTGTACCTGGCCCTACGGAGGCTTCTCCAATTTAATAAGAAAAAAAAATAAGACTTAAACGTTGGTTGCATGGAATCAAACTGGGAACCGTGCTTTGACCAATACATAATGATAACCACTACATGAGTGAGATTCGTCAAACTAATCGAACTTCATCTTATTCTTACTAGTGGGGAACCCGCGCGTTGCGGCGGACTCGACAATACGGGTCGAGAGCATAATTCAATAAGAAAAATTATACAAAATAAGTTGTGTACACATATGAAATATTTGAGCCGTTAAGAATTTCAACAAATTGATGAATAGAACGATTTGGGTCATGTTCTATTTTTAACTAATCAAACGACCAACATGTTAAATCAATATTTAGCTTAAAACGAAGTGGGTCAATAGTGTGTATCTTTAGTGCATAAAACCTCCAAAATCATTTTATACAAAAACTAAATTATTATAGATAACATAAATTTTGTAACCATGTTTGACATGCCGACCAGCCCCATTCAACACGTCCCAAAGAGCTACCGCTTTTTACCTGTTACCTGAGCCTACTCACCCATCCATTTTGCCACCTGAAAAACTTATAATAAAAATTAATGGTTAACATACCTTGTTAGAGGTATAGGCACTATCTAGCATAGTAATCAGCCGACACCAAGCAGCATTTATAGTTTCGGTCAACTGCCTGGTTTCATCTTATCAGTTACATCATCCAGATTCCTCTAAGCTTTGTGACTCAACACCATTCTAAATATAAGATGAATGAAGATTGAGGTTCAGCTTCTCATTTTTAAACCAGGTAAACATACATGATATAGATACCTAATATGGTAAATCCTCACTGCTTAATGCACATCCAAAAAACTTATCAATTATTATACATCTACTCCAAAAAAAAATTAGAGCTGTTACCCTAAAATCTTTTAAAAATTAGAAAAAAAATATCCAAAATATTTCTAAATAAAAGACGCTGACAAATGCAGAAAAGCACATGAAAAAAAAGAAATTTACATTTTTTAGACATTTACGAATACATAGGACTCGGTTATTCCAATATGATTACTTCTGCCATCAGTAAAAGTGTTGAAAAGTTGATGACAGGTCAGCATGGCGAGAAGAAAGGTTCCTTTGCCACCTAAGGTAGAAAAGTGACGCAGGTCTTCAATTTTTGGGGCTTTAGGGGCATGGTTTGAAGAACCTTGGTTGTAACGTCTACCTCCTATATGGCCACCACGCCCGCCAGGGGTGTAGTTTCTTTCACCAGTAGCAGGTTTCAAAAACTCGTTAATGCTGAGTGACTGCAAATACCAAAACAGACTCTTAACACATGGACTAAAGGTTATGCTTTTGACCCATTTACACTTATCTATGGGTCTATATGTCAGTAACATGTCAAACAGATAAAACAATAAATAAATAAACTGACAAAGGGTCAAACAAGTAAAATTATCATAAAATTTATTTTGCTAGCATAACACCGTCCCATATTTATTGATTTAGAGAATAAAAATCTGGTATTATCATAATTAATATATAGTTGTGCTTTTGGTCGACTCGGCTTGAAAAGTTTTCAACCCATACATGATAATAATTGTTTTGACAAATTACCCAAAGGACATGCAACATAAGAATAAAGATGCCAAGAAAGAATATGTTATGCCTCTTTTTTTGGTTAAATACTAAAAATGAGGTGCCTCTTGGAGAAACAAGTGTAGATGTTGATAGAACAACTATAAACCACCATAATAAGATATGTTACTGCATGTATACAAGTAGAATTACTACTTACAACTTTCAAGTAAGAAGTCCATCCGTGTGCGCAAGGCTCCTATCAACCTATCGCCTCAGCGCGCTTCGCACTTGTTATCGAGTTTTCACCGCGGTGAGATAATTTTCTCGAACAAGACCGATCCACGTCTATATTCTACAAATTATTTGAGATTATTAAAACGGTTTATTTTGTTAGAGGATCTTCGACCCATTTACTTATAGATGGGTTAGACCAGTTTGTGTTTTATCTCAAATGGGTCAAAACAAACTAAAAGTGGGAATAGGGTCAAAAAAAAGTTAAAAGTCACCCACGTTTAACGCAGAAAATTTACTTATAGTTTATTCAAATATGTTATTGTTATAATATAGAGACGATCCAACCTCTTTCAATCTTTTATCCAACCGACCCAACCCGTTTTGACATGCATAAAAACTGACCTGCTTGAGTGCTGCCCATTTAACCTGCCCATGTATAAAGTATAAACTCTCGGAAATAATCTGGCATGGTTGACCAACCGATTTTTTTTGTGATTTCCTTATTAACATGCTTGCCAATTTTAAACCTTTTTCATATAATACAAAAAAGTAATATTTTTTAGCATCAAAGCACTATTAAACTAATTGAAATGTAATGGGTCAAAAGTAGTTTGTGAATTCCATAATAACCAAGTTGCAAATGACCAATTTACCCTTGTCCATTTTCATTACTTTCGTTTGATATCTTATTGAGGAACCAAGACCATAAAATGACCAGAATAGGCATGTTCTCGTCTTCATGTTAACGCTTAGATCGAAAAACTCTTAATGTTGGGGCTAAATGGTAAAAACCCAATAAACAACACCGGTTACCTTTGTTGCATGTAGTATGTATCATGGTCTGATGATCCTTAAGCTAGCATTGGCACCCCAGTCAAGCAAGCTCAATTTAGGTGTCTTCTTTCTTGAACCAAATTGCACAAACCTAAATTTGCCAAAATCAATAGAGTTATAATTAATGTGATAAGGTGGGTGGGTTAGCTAATGGTTCAAAACGGGCTAGGGTTGAAAGAAGCCGTGGTTGGGTTGACCCGGAAACAACTTGTATCCATTATCTTTCAAATAAGTAAACGAGTTGAACTTGTTACCTAGGTTTTTATTAATATTTTGAGTACAAAGCAGGTTTACTTTCAAAAACGAAAAAATAATATATTAAGAATGTTCTATAGGTGGCAAATTCAACCCATTTACTTATGAACAGGTCGACCCAAACAAGTTAAAAGTTGCCCAACATACATTATGATAGGTACAAAAGGGTTTTAATCCAATGATTCAATTTAATTGTAATAATACAGAATAATAAAAACTCTGAAAAAGGAGAGAGTATTTGCAGCACAGACCGACTCCGCCCAGCCCATTTTTAACCAGCACTAAAAATGACCTGTTACAGCTGAACCCCATTTTGACCAATTACCCAAACAACTATCGACCTATCAAGAAATTGAATGGGACATTTGGGCGCCTTTTTATATCAAGTAACCCATACGAAGTCAAATATCCGTTCTTGTATTCAAAATTAATACATCAGGTATTAAAAAAGTTAGAAAGAAAAATATATTTTCAGACCACTGCGACCAGTATTGATCTGTACACAATAAATGACATGATTTGCCCCCATTTAACCTGTTACTACTTACTACTTACCAAACCCGACTAACCCACACGTTTTGTCACCTTTTAACTAACCTTTATCAGTCATCGAATTCATCATTTTCATGTATCTTTTTTTTTATCTTTGCCTGACTTTCTTTTTCACCAGTTTTTGAGATGATACTTTGTTGAAGCTACAGTACACGTTTCTAAAAAAATGCTTGTTTTCTTAAAAGCCCTAACTAAATAAGAAAAACCAAAAAAATGTAAGCAATAGACAAGCCTGCTACAAAAACCCTAATACAATTGGAAGCAAGAGAACTGAAGAATAACAGTAAATTGATGTACAAAACCGTAAAAACAAATTAAATTCACTTTAAAATCAATCATAGAATCGAAATCAAACCTTTCAGATGTCAAATATTGAAGAGGACGAGCCAAATCTAATCCTGATGACAGCAACTTCAGCTTCAATCCGTCCTTTTAAACACCGATACACCTTCGAAACACGGGTATAGATCAGTCCCATTCGATTATCATCATTACTAAACATAATCAAACCCTAAAAATAAAGGGCTGAAGCAAAACCCTAACCCTAACCATACATGTGTCGCCAGAACCCAAAACTGTCGACCTTCTGATGCCTAATCGAACCACCACCGTCAAACACCCTCCTCTCCTCGCCGGTTCTTGATTTGAATCAACGATTTGTGCCTGATTTCAATGACGACTTCTTAATATAGTGGATTGCTAGAAACGTACGAGCCATTGAAGCAAAAACGATTGGATTGCATAAACTGATGATCGCATTTAATAGAGAATGGGTGAATTGAAAGAATCATTGGAAGCTCATTGAATGGGGGCAAATATGGGAGCAGAGGATGAAAATTGGGGATATTAGCCCTGACTTTTGATATCGCGTCTTACAAATCATGGGGGAAATTACAATTTTAGACATGGGAGATGCTTAATATAGGTTTATAGATTATACATAATATTTTTCAAATGGAGGCTCTAAAATTTTAGAGGCCCAAAGCGCTAGTCTAGGTTTGATACACTAACGGGCTGGCCCTGCCCCTTTGCCCTTCACAGGTGTAATTGGTTTGTACCAATTCATATTGAAATGTTGATTGTTGGGAGTACCTCCTCCTCCTTATAATTATCATTATTATTATTACTAGCTTAGAACCCCGTATTTTACACGGGTTGCATAAATTTAATTTTACATAACAAGGATTATAGTTATATCTTTAAAATACCTCATATATTACATGAGTTAAATAAATATAATGTCATTGATTAACACATATAGTCGTTAAGATATGTATTTAAATTATGAATTCGATGTACTATTTACTTACTAAAAAAGTTATTATCCTTATCTAGTTCGAAGTTTAATGAAAATGTTATTATGCTTATCTAAATTATATTTAGTTAAACTATTGTTTAATAGGAAAAAGAAATTGAAAAATAAGATAAGGAGATTATTAATTCAAAATTGGATAAAAGATATCCTTATCTAGTTCGAAGTTTAATGAAAATGTTATTATGCTTATCTAAATTATATTTAGTTAAACTATTGTTTAATAGGAAAAAGAAATTGAAAAATAAGATAAGGAGATTATTAATTCAAAATTGGATAAAAGATTATTACCCTTATCTAAATTATATTTAGTTAAACTATTGTTTAGTAGGAAAATATTGAAAAATAAGATAAGGATGCACCAGAGATTCACATGTGTCAATTTTTTTTTATTTATTAGTATAGAAAGATTATTTGTTTTCTTTAAGTTGATAGTATGAGTATAATATTTATGATCTAGTTGTCTAGTGGTATGAGTTCAAATTATTGTAAGCAATGTTTTAAAAACCGGTTTTAACTCATACCGGATTGAGCTAAAAAATGGTTCAACCGGGTTGTACCGGGTGGTTCAATCGGGTTGCCTAGTTAACTATATATTTTGTACATTAAGTACGAGTATAAAAAAAATCATCAAGCTAATAATTCAACTGTTTTATATACTAAAAAGGAATGAGCAGAAGGGTTGTTTCAGCTTCGAACGTGGATCCATAACAAATGCACTTTCATCGGCCACTATTTTATGATGAAGATGAATCGCTGATGATGGACATAATGTTGTGGATGAGCAGGTGATGAACCGTAACCAATGAAGTAATGATGCTTTTGAATTTTGATCGTTTTTTACGTCTGTGAGGGAAGCCAAAACGGTTTACGTTTAAAGTTGGGGATGGGCCATTAAAAAGCGTAAAAAACTAAAGTTCCAAACCCTAAAAGTTACCTTGGGCTGGTACCGGTATTGTGATTCAAACCTGTATACCAGGTTTTACCGCCGGTACAACTCTTATGCTATTTCATTAATTTACCGGGGTGTTTCGTACCGGATTTACATCCGAGACCGATAATACTGGTAATACCGACCGATATTTACCGGTTTTTAAAACACTGATTGTAAGTACAAGGTTAGGTAGTATTAGAGTATAAATAATTGTTGTTTAAAAAAGTAATTATTAATATGAACTGGTGATGGGCCGGATCACTCTTCAATCATGAACGTGGATGGCTTTTTGTCTATGGATGTATTCTGCTGGCCGGGCTTTGTTGTACATTAAAAAAATATATGATAATAATAATTATTATGATGGGAGATTTCCGACCATTTTCCGACTAAAACAATTATTCTTTTGTTATATAATCATGTGGGGGTATATGTGTGTACGTAAATGTATATGCTTGTGTCTATATGTATGTATATATATATATATATATATAGGGGAATGTTCATTGGGGAACACTAAAAAAGTGGGGAACAACGGGGAACCGACTCAAACGAACTTCGATTGGACTCATTCCAGCGGCGTTGGAACCGGCTCGTCGAACCCTAACTGGGATCCCTTAACCCTAAATCCTAACTCCTAAACTCTAAACCCTAAAGCTAAAAAATAAGGCTAAAACCTAAGCTAAACCGTAAAATCTAATTTATAAACCCTAAAAACTGAACCCTAAAGGCTAAACCTAAAGCTAAACCCTAAACCCTAAAGCTAAACTCTAAACCCTAAAGCTAAACCCCAAAAGTCAAACCCTAATATATTTAGGGTTTAGGGGTTATGATTTAGGGTTTAGGGTTAAGAGATCCTAGTTAGGGTTCGACGAGCCGGTTCCAACGCCGCTGGAATGAGTCCAATCGGAGTTCGTTTGAGTCGGTTCTCCACTGTTCCCCACTTTTTTAGTGTTCCCCAATGAACCTCACACTATATATATATATATATATATATATGTATGTATAAGTATTTGTTTGTCCAAGTGTACACACACGCATACATACACACATACATATATATATACACATACTTAGCCTGTTTTAATTAATGGGTCCCGATTGTCACACCCTGGCTTTGCGGAAGCGTGGGTTTATTTGGTGTGACTTCTTAATACCATAGCAACAATCATAACAATGTTATATGATAAAAACATGAGATATTCATCCATTAATAAAGTTTTAGAAAAATCCCATTTTCAACAATCACAAAATAAGTTACAAACCTTAACTTGATTTAATTGAGTTTATAAAGACTTAGCAAAAGACTTTAAACAATACTAGGTTTAGAGATATGTAACCCGTCCAGGAAGAGGTTACACCTTCTAAACCCTGGATGACTTCTTTATTCAAACGCAGCTTGAAAATACGTGCATACCGTGCCAGATCCGTTAGTTTCCTGAAATACATGTAGTTTGAAAAGTCAACATAAAGTTGAGCGAGTTCATGTGTAAGTGAGTATGTACAAACATTTGAAAATGTTGAAAGTATGTATAAAAGTCCCTGGTATGTAGCAATTAAGGAAAAAGAGATCACCATTGGGTTGCAAAGCCAATGATATGTGTGAAGTGCTGTAGGAAGACTCAAACCTAGCAGATTTTTGCGTCGGGCTCAAAGTCACCACCTGGTCCACTAAGCGGGCTCAAGGGTTGGGCTCGCTACACCCAGATAGATCTACCGCTACTGACCCTCGGTCCTACAATGAGGATTAATGGCCTCCAGTTCTCGCCTACCCACTCACATGATCTAAGTAGTAACCCTCCTTAAGCTAACCATACCATGTAAGTAAAAGTTCGTAATCATAGTAACATGTATTTCACCCCCGGAGTATAAAAACTGAAAACAGTTAAGAGAAAAGGGGGGGGGGGGGACATGAACTCACAGAAGTGCGTATCCAGCAACGTCAATCTCCAACTCTATCTGCTGCGTGACGACCTACACGTACTAATTCCTATTAGACGGACGGCCGTACCTTGGCTTAAGGTTTAACGTTTTTGGGAAATAGTTAGACAACTATTTCGTATTTACACTTCTTAATCATTAAATAAATATGTTCCTTCCCAAGGATGGGGGTATTAATACATGTGCGTTTTATAATTTCCGAAAATATATTTTTAAGTCTCACTTGAAAATATATTTTAATTCACTTGTCTAAATTATTCTGTTTCCAAAATATTCATATTTTTCCCAAAAATATTATATTTTACTTCATACAATTTTTCAAAATAATATTTTATCAAAATACACATTTAAGAGTATTTTCCAAAAATACGCAAGTTACATTTTAGAGTTCGCGTTGTATAAACAATACCGATGTAACTTAAATATTTATTTGTGAGGGCGTTGGTATTATTTTGGAGTCGTATTTTCATGATATTTCCAAGTAATATTATTTTTACCCCAAAAATAATATATCTCTAGTTCTCAAAATTAACACGTAAGCACACAAGCGTCTTATTACGAAATATATATTCTCAACATATATTTAACAGTTTTATTTACGAAAATCCACCTCCGACACTTGGTTATTTTGTAATAAATATCATGGCGAAATTTATGTTTTGGAAAACAAGTTAAAAATATATTTATAACACTTGTCACCAAAAACATTTCTAAGTGTTATATTTTCTGGAAAAATTTCGCCAGAGTGATACGTGGTTGAAAAACCGGTGATCGTTTATGCTTAAGTTGATGTTTTACGTAGCTTTTAATCGTGAATAGCCTACTTTTAATGGGATTTGTGTTTCACAGGTCTAAAAGAGTTTAAGGAGCTAATTGGGAGCTAAACGGAGCACCGGGAGCGAACGGGATCAACCGGGGATGTGAAATGAAGAAAACCGGGTTAACCACGAAGATTAGATGAGTTTTTGGGGGATATTAATGGATTTAAAATGAATATATTGGAAGATGTCATGATAGAGGGCTGAATTACGAGTACGTGGGCGAAAACGGTGAGTAAAACGGAGCTATAACGAAGAAGTTATGAAGAAAACAGTTTCGGACAAAACTGGAAAAACTAGAGGTCGTCGCCGACGGGCTCTAGGCCGTCGCCGACGGGCTCTAGAAACACCCGTCGGTGCGTATACAGTCAGTTAAGCCGTCGGATGGTTTCAGCACTTAGGGAGGCCGTCGCCGACGGGCCCCAGGCCGTCGCCGACGGGCAGTGGATCTCTGAAACGCGAATTTCATTTATTTGGGTGATGGGAACGGTTCTAATGGGTGGTTTTTGCATTGAATACGGGAGTTACATGTTTTAGGAGTAAAAAACTTTGTTCTTGGAGCCATTACCACCTACCATTCCACCATCCATCTTTTCTATCAACCCGAATCAAGAACAAAGCATGATCATCATCTTGATTCTTAAACCCTAGTTCCATCCAATTACCAATCCATCCATTCACCATCATCACACATCCAAAACCCTAACCTTCATCCACCAAGTTTCAAGATGGTTTCATTCGCGTTCCAAACTTCCGGTGATCAAGCTCTATCAACCATGAGCGGCTAATCATCTCGGTTTCACCCCGGTGTAGGTAGTTGTTACTTTTAGGGTTTCAATTTGTTCTTGTTTCATCTTAGTGACAATTTGTATTTGGTTTTTGAAACTTTTGACAATAGTATTACATTTGTTACGAATTCGTGAATTGTCGAACGATGTTAAAAGTTATGACTTTGCGAAACGGTGATATGTAATTGTACATTGTCGTTGTTAGGATTTACTTGTGTTGATTACAAAGTGTCTTTTTGTCCGTTCTTCGGGGCGTTGATAGTTAGTAGCACCTAAGTCACGGTACACTAAATCCGTTAATCAAATGCATTTGAGTTGAAGCTAAAACTTGTAGAAATCCTAGGTTAACAATTACCGAAACCGGGTGTGATTCCTTTTTATTATTATTGTTCTAGTATCCAAATTTCTTGCAAGCGTTAATTAGTAGTTGTTAATTAATTAATCCAATTCCAGAAGTTCAAATTCACATCTTTCTACTAAACAAAAATACAAAAATATCTGGCAAGCTTCATAATTGTGACAATTCTTTATAATTCAGTCAAATCCATACACAAACCACATACTCTTCGTGGTTCGACCCCTTGCTACCACTAGCTATTTGTTAAGGGTAATTAGGGCATATAAATATTATCTTTGACCGGAGCGCGACACTCCGATCACAGAGTTTCCTCTGTAAACGGAGGCGTCCACGCTTACTAGCGTATCATTTTCTTTTGTAAAATCATTCAATCAGTTCTCAATTAACAACCCCGACATTTAGACATGCAAAACGCTACTTATATCGTTTCAGTTTTAATATACAAAACTGGGCCGTTTTTGAGTATTTTAATAAAATAGTTATCTTGTTCCAAAAATTCCCAAATCTTTATAGAATGTCTTATATGAACAAAAAATTATTGTGTAAAAATATCGGGGTCCAAATCATCACCAATATTTTATAGAAAATCATTTTCCGGGCCGAAATCAGATTTATCTTTTTCTGATCACAGTCCACGGAATAATTTATTTAAAATTCGCCGTAAGTCCGATTTACGAAATTCCAGTGGGATAATTACAAATACATCGGTGGTCATCTACAGTAAAAATTTCATGATCCAACTCTACACAGGTTTCAAGTTATGACTAAAAATGTAACACTCATTTTCTGCTGTAAAAATGCAGCTCTAGCTGCTGTTACAAAACGACACTTTAAAAATAGTAAACGAAGTCCAAAAATTATGATTCCAGTGCCATTAGAACCGTATTTCATAGTACATAAATCTAGACTTTAGAAAATACATTTTTCGTTTCGTTAAGGACCTGTTACAGTCAGTTAAAGTCGGCTAAAAGTGCGATTCAGCATGCTGTTTAGGGGTTAAATGTTACTAAAACGCGCACATACGTTCGCCATCCTTTCTAATATGATTAAAATCAAATCATAAGTTTATTACAGCTGATTATGGTTTGTTTATTTCAGATTTATCATGATTTCAATCATCATTTAACCATACCTCTTCTCTAGTTTGTTTAAACTTCAAGACTTGTTCATGTTCTTTAATGTGCTTATGTTTTCTTCATAAAACACCTATTAACCGCTTAAATAGCAAGTAAAACACAAGGATCTAAGTGCTTACCACTAGCACAAAGCTAGGAGAGTTCAAGTGTAGAAAAGTGGTGGTTAATAGCTAATGGAGAAGGTCCTTCAACTTCCGAGTGCACCAAGCTTACTTGTTGGACCTCTTGCACCTTTGAGTGTATGGAAAATGCTTGAATGGAAGGTTGAAGATGGTTGTATGGTGGATGGTTGTGGCTGCCGAAAGCATGGAGGAAGAGAGAAGATGGCTAGTGTTGTTGGTTGTGAATGATGGTAGAGATGGTGGACTTGTGGTTAATATAGACATCTTCCAACATTCTTTTGTCCATAGTATATTATGTTACAAAAAGATGGGGACAAGATCAATTAAAGAATTCTAATAAAATCCATGGTGGGGGGGGGGGGTACTTGCAACCGTGTAGTAAAAGGGGGGGGGGGGGTCTTGGTTCAATTTGAACTAGATAGTTAAGTGTTAGTTAGATTAGTTAGGAGTTTAAGTAAGTTACTAGTGTGTGGTGTCTTGTAACGGGTGTCAGGGTGTTTGGGGACCCTAACTGGCTCAGAAAAGGAAAAAACAATGTCATTGGCAATATTTTTATGTTCCGGGTAAAGTCTGGTTGTTCGGTTGGATATTAATCCGTTAAAGTGCTAAATAAGTATTTAAAGTGTCGTTAATATTTGTTTTAGTGACACGATGAATTCCCGACACTTTGGAAAGTGTCTAGTATTATTTTCCAATGTTTTTGCACTTTACTAGTTAGTTTAAATGCTGAATTTTTGTATTAAAGTGCAGAATTTTGTACTTAAAGTACGTTTTAGGCACATCCGGTCACTATAACAATCACCTAGTGACGCAGTTCTACAATCCTCACCTCCCTACACTCCCTACTAGTGTAGTAATCTATTCCCGGCTCATACTGGTCTCAGAGACAGTGCCTGTCTGATGCTGGCTATGTCAGCATGTTTACTGGGTTATCCGTTCATGGTGCTACTGTGCTTTTGTGCATCAAGTTTGTCACTATAGTTCTGTGTAAATAATGGAGTGACAGCAATAAAGTATGATGCATGTATGTGTATGTATCAGAATTCAAGTAGCAGTTTAATCACAACTGTAAGCAAGCACAGTAATTAAGCATTAATTAAATATTAATTAATTCGTACGGATACCTGGTTTGGTGAGGGTTGTCACATTTTCCCCCCGTTAAAGAAATTTCGTCCTCGAAATTTGTACTACCTTAACTCCTTATGGTTAAGTCGCACACGTATGTATATGAATAATATCGAAGTAGATAATCATCAAATCGAAACAAACATTACTCACATTAGGTGAGTCCAAGAATATATAACAACCCGAATTCTAGGGTTGAAAGGTGTGTGCTTCTAGCATTGGATGTCAAAGGTACAAGACGCATTTGACGTATAGTCTAGTGTAATCCAGCTAGCAGGGGTTCCACAAAAGTGGAGTTTTGACTAATAAGATTTTTAAACGATCGGTTGCAATATGCAAACGAGTTTTCACAAACCATAGCACCCGCTATATGAACTCAAAAGCATCAACTCAACGTAATGGTAAAATGATCTGTCAATTCCTGAATAAATGTCTGGTAAGGTTTAGTGTGTTGACATTTTTGAATGGTGAAGATACGCCGAATGGAATACAAGCGAATCTGGTGTTTCATTGTCTTGATTCGTAGTTGCATCAGAAATGTTTGAATGACAAGTCAACAAATGTTGATGTAGTTTTACGTGAAACGGTTAACCATGATTAGCACAAGCTACAAGTTTGTAATGACACCACAAGGCGTCGTAATGGCATTATCCAATAATAGTGGTGACTGAACAAGTTCACCGTGTTTGAAATCAAATGAAAGTGTACTGAGACAATCTGAAGATTTGATTTATACCATGTTATAGAGTTTCCAATTAAATACGGAACATCAAAGGACCACTGTTTCCAATCGAAGATGAAAAGTAATAAGTATCGCAAGGCATTTGATTGACAACGAAAGAATCGTTAGGAGGTACATTGTGCTTATGAAATGGATACATGCATCATTTGCTACGCATGTGGTTTTGTTTCGAACAAACACTTCATTGAAATTTAAATATTACCTTGCTAAACCTAATTACTGATTCGTGATTCGAATGACCTACATTCATGGTTTATTTTGCGACCATAGCAACAATCATAACAATGCTATATGATAAAAACATGAGATATTCATCCATTAATAAAGTTTTAGAAAAATCCCATTTTCAACAATCACAAAATAAGTTACAAACCTTAACTTGATTTAATTGAGTTTATAAAGACTTAGCAAAAGACTTTAAACAATACTAGGTTTAGAGATATGTAACCCGTCCAGGAAGAGGTTACTCCTTCTAAACCCTGGATGACTTCTTTATTCAAACGCAGCTTGAAAATACGTGCATACCGTGCCAGATCCGTTAGTTTCCTGAAATACATGTAGTTTGAAAAGTAAACATAAAGTTGAGCGAGTTCATGTGTAAGTGAGTATGTACAAACATTTGAAAATGTTGTAAGTATGTATAAAAGTCCCTGGTATGTAGCAATTAAGGAAAAAGAGATCACCATTGGGTTGCAAAGCCAATGATATGTGTGAAGTGCTGTAGGAAGACTCAAACCTAGCAGATTTTTGCGTCGGGCTCAAAGTCACCACCTGGTCCACTAAGCGGGCTCAGGGGTTGGGCTCGCTACACCCAGATAGATCTACCTCTACTGACCCTCGGTCCTACAATGAGGATTAATGGCCTCCAGTTCTCGCCTACCCACTCACATGATCTAAGTAGTAACCCTCCTTAAGCTAACCATACCATGTAAGTAAAAGTTCGTAATCATAGTAACATGTATTTCACCCCCGGAGTATAAAAACTGAAAACAGTTAAGAGAAAAGGGGGGGACATGAACTCACAGAAGTGCGTATCCAGCAACGTCAATCTCCAACTCTATCTGCTGCGTGACGACCTACACGTACTAATTCCTATTAGACGGACGGCCGTGCCTTGGCTTAAGGTTTAACGTTTTTGGGAAATATTTAGACAACTATTTCGTATTTACACTTCTTAATCATTAAATAAATATGTTCCTTCCCAAGGATGGGGGTATTAATACATGTGCGTTTTATAATTTCCGAAAATATATTTTTAAGTCTCACTTGAAAATATATTTTAATTCACTTGTCTAAATTATTCTGTTTCCAAAATATTCATATTTTTCCCAAAAATATTATATTTTACGTCATACAATTTTCCAAAATAATACTTTATCAAAATACACATTTAAGAGTATTTTCCAAAAATACGCAAGTTACATTTTAGAGTTCGCGTTGTATAAACAATACCGATGTAACTTAAATATTTATTTGTGAGGGCGTTGGTATTATTTTGGAGTCGTATTTTCATGATATTTCCAAGTAATATTATTTTTACCCCAAAAATAATATATCTCTAGTTCTCAAAATAAACACGTAAGCACACAAGCGTCTTATTACGAAATATATATTCTCAACATATATTTAACAGTTTTATTTACGAAAATCCACCTCCGACACTTGGTTATTTTGTAATAAAAATCATGGCGAAATTTATGTTTTGGAAAACAAGTTAAAAATATATTTATAACACTTGTCACCAAAAACATTTCTAAGTGTTATATTTTCTGGAAAAATTTCGCCAGAGTTTCCTCTGTAAACGGAGGCGTCCACGCTTACTAGCGTATCATTTTCTTTTGTAAAATCATTCAATCAGTTCTCAATTAACCAACCCGACATTTAGACATGCAAAACGCTACTTATATCGTTTCAGTTTTAATATACAAAACTGGGCCGTTTTCGAGTATTTTAATAAAATAGTTATCTTGTTCCAAAAATTCCCAAATCTTTATAGAATGTCTTATAGGAACCAAAAATTATTGTGTAAAAATATCGGGGTCCAAATCATCACCAATATTTTATAGAAAATCATTTTCCGGGCCGAAATCAGATTTATCTTTTTCTGATCACAGTCCACGGAATAATTTATTTAAAATTCTTCGTAAGTCCGATTTACAAAATTCTAGTGGGATAATTACAAATACATCGGTGGTCATCTACAGTAAAAATTTCATGATCCAACTCTACACAGGTTTCAAGTTATGACTAAAAATGTAACACTCATTTTCTGCTGTAAAAATGCAGCTCTAGCTGCTGTTACAAAACGACACTTTAAAAATAGTAAACGAAGTCCAAAAATTATGATTCTAGTGCCATTAGAACCGTATTTCATAGTACATAAATCTAGACTTCAGAAAATATATTTTTCATTTCGTTAAGGACCTGTTATAGTCAGTTAAAGTCGGCTGAAAGTGCGATTCAGCATGCTGTTTAGGGGTTAAATGTTACTAAAACGCGCACATACGTTCGCCATCTTTTCTAATATGATTAAAATTAGATCATAAGTTTGTTACAGCAGATTATGGTTTGTTTATTTCAGATTTATCATGATTTCAATCATCATTTAACCATACCTCTTCTCTAGTTTGTTTAAACTTCAAGACTTGTTCATGTTCTTTAATGTGCTTATGTTTTCTTCATAAAACACCTATTAACCACTTAAATAGCAAGTAAAACACAAGGATCTAAGTGCTTACCACTAGCACAAAGCTAGGAGAGTTCAAGTGTAGAAAAGTGGTGGTTAATAGCTAATGGAGAAGGTCCTTCAACTTCCGAGTGCACCAAGCTTACTTGTTGGACCTCTTGCACCTTTGAGTGTATGGAAAATGCTTGAATGGAAGGTTGAAGATGGTTGTATGGTGGATGGTTGTGGCTGCCGAAAGCATGGAGGAAGAGAGAAGATGGCTAGTGTTGTTGGTTGTGAATGATGGTAGAGATGGTGGACTTGTGGTTAATATAGACATCTTCCAACATTCTTTTGTCCATAGTATATTATGTTACAAAAAGATGGGGACAAGATCAATTAAAGAATTCTAATAAAATCCATGGTGGGGGGGTACTTGCAACCGTGTAGTAAAAGGGGGGGAGGGGTCTTGGTTCAATTTGAACTAGATAGTTAAGTGTTAGTTAGATTAGTTAGGAGTTTAAGTAAGTTACTAGTGTGTGGTGTCTTGTAACGGGTGTCAGGGTGTTCGGGGACCCTAACTGGCTCAGAAAAGGAAAAACAATGTCATTGGCAATATTTTTATGTTCCGGGTAAAGTCTGGTTGTTCGGTTGGATATTAATCCGTTAAAGTGCTAAATAAGTATTTAAAGTGTCGTTAATATTTGTTTTAGTGACACGATGAATTCCCGACACTTTGGAAAGTGTCTAGTATTATTTTCCCATGTTTTTGCACTTTACTAGTTAGCTTAAATGCTGAATTTTTGTATTAAAGTGCATAATTTTGTACTTAAAGTACGTTTTAGGCACATCCGGTCACTATAACAATCACCTAATGACGCAGTTCTACAATCCTCACCTCCCTACACTCCCTACTAGTGTAGTAATCTATTCCCGGCTCATACTGGCCTCAGAGACAGTGCCTGTCTGATGCTGGCTATGTCAGCATGTTTACTGGGTTATCCGTTCATGGTGCTACTGTGCTTTTGTGCATCAAGTTTGTCACTATAGTTCTGTGTAAATAATGGAGTGACAGCAATAAAGTATGATGCATGTATGTGTATGTATCAGAATTCAAGTAGCAGTTTAATCACAACTGTAAGCAAGCACAGTAATTAAGCATTAATTAAATATTAATTAATTCGTCCGGATACCTGGTTTGGTGAGGGTTGTCACACCGATAGTGTACATACACGTATAAACGTGTACAATGCGTATAAGTTGGTAAAGTAAAAGTATTTCATGTATAATTAATGTGTACAAAAGATGGAATGGAAAAACGATGTTTAAAGGTTGAAAAAATGAAAAAAACAAAAATTGGTGTCGGTAAATGGTCGGAAATTTCCGACCACTTTCCGACGAAACACAACATTGGTCGGAAAGTTGTCGGAAATTTCCGACCATTTTCCGACTAAAACATTTATTGGTCGGAAAGTTGTCGGAAATTTCCGATCATTTTCCGACTAAAACATTTATTCTTTTGTTATATAATCATGTGGGGGTATATGTGTGTACGTAAATGTATATGATTGTGTCTATATGTATGTATGTATATATATATATATATGTATGTATAAGTATGTGTTTGTCCAAGTGTACACAAACGCATACATACACACATACATATATATACACATACTTAGCCTGTTTTAATTAATGGGTCCCGATAGTGTACATACACGTATAAACGTGTACAATGCGTATAAGTTGGTAAAGTAAAAGTATTTCATGTATAAGATGCAACACAAATGAGAGAAGATATGCAACGACAAATAACCGAGTTGATGAAGCAGTTTGGTAATCCTAGCAATCCTCCACCATAGTTTAGTTTTGTTTGTTGTCTTTTGCGGTTGAAGTTGTAATTTAAAAACCGTGGCATATTTGGTTGTTGAACCTACAATTTGACAACCGTTTTGTATTTTGTGGATGAACTTTCAGTTGTATAATCGTGTCGTATTTAGGATTTTTATTGGATTTTTTTTCTGCATTTTTAGTAGAAAAGTCTGGATTTTTTAGTTTTTTTATATTTTTTTATTAAAAAGTTTTTTAGTCGGAAATTGGTCGGAAAACTGTGGTCGGAAAGCTGTAGGAATATTGTGGTCGGGACTTTGTCGGAACCTTTTGGTCGGAAAATAGTAGGAAAACGGCGGTCGGAAAGCTGTAGGAAAACGGCGGTCGGGACTTTGTCGGAACCTTTTGGTCGGAACATAGTAGGAAAACGGCGGTCGGAAAGCTGTAGGAAAACTGTAGTCGGGACTTTGTCGGAACCTTTTGGTCGGAAAATAGTAGGAACACGGCTGTCGGAAAGCTGTAGGAAAGTTGTGGTCGGAACTTTGTCGGAAATAGTAACGTTTTCTTTTTGTCGGAAATTTGTCGCGAATTTAGTCGGAATGCTTGTCGGAAATATTTTCCTACAAGGCTTTTTCCTACAAACGTATTTCTGTCGGAAATTGGTCGGAAAAGCCGTTTTCCGACTAAAACCTTGGTCGGAAATGAGACAGTTTTTTAGTAGTGTAGTGAGTCAATTTAGGAGTGGGTCGATTTGTTATTTACGTTTAAGCCTATAAAAGTACAAGTATATATGGTACTTGATTCAAAAATCAAGTAACGAGAAAGAATATAATGGGAATTTTATTCGGGTTTTCAAAACGGTGGAAGATATTAAAGCAGTTTCATTCGTATGGATCAAGGCAAGGTCGACATTCAAAATCTATCGTGGGAGAGATAGGTCAACTTCAATGTGAGAGATGTAATATCTTGAGTCTAGTTTATTTATGTATTTTCCTTTTGTCGTTTTATTCTTTACTTGGGGTTTTATAGCCGTTTGCACTGGCCTCTTATTCTATATATCGTAGAATTTCCTGACGTTCAAAGAAAATGATACTTGATGGACGCGCCATCAAGCACCTCTGCCTGTTATTAACCCCTCACTAAACCGACTTGAACAATTGAACAAATCTTACATTCAGATCTATTCAAACTCAAATTCTACTCTCCTTAAACTTCAAGATTTTTAACTAACCAATGACTAAGCAACATGCAAGTGTAAGATCCCACCATATAAAGGAATATTTGATTTTAATAATCCCAACTATTCGTCGTTGGCCGTCAACAGTCCCAATTTAAAAAATAACCACAGGCAGTCCCAACTATTAACATATTGGCCTCCAATGGACCCTAACTAACAGAACCCTAACGCTGTTAGTCTCTGGTCACCGGAAAAATGTTTTTCGCCGGAAAACTCATTTTTGGCCGGAAAACTCAACATTTTTGTCCCAAACCTCTTTCTAACGTTATTACGGACAGGGGCGGACCCAAGCCCAGCCCAAGGTGGGCGGGCGCACCCCCGGGGAAAAAATTCAGTGCTAAGTTCCGTCGAAAATCTCGTCCGCACCCCTTGGAATTTTTCGTCCGCACCCCTTAGGTAAAAAGTTTTATCAATTTATATTTTAAATTTTTTTTAGCAAACTCTTATTTAAAAAAAAATACTACCTAAATTATATAACTTTTAATACCTAACTAACTAAACCCAAATACTCATATCTTTACCCACTTATAATTCCTAACTAGCTAGCCCACTAAGTATTAGCCCATTAACCAAACCCAACAATATTTCAAACTATAATAAAATAATTAAAGCCCAAAACCTTTAGAAATTCTTTCCCGCTCTCTCTCTCTTGCGTCCCTGCACTGCCAACGAACAACATCACCCAGCGACAACAGTCCAGCAACCGGCGACCACCGTAATCAGCCACCATACCACCGTCGTTTGACACCAAATCTAACTGGAATCCGAACACGGGTAAGTTTCTTTGTTATTTTGATGATTTTGGTTGATATTATAGGAGAAAAAAGGGTAATAAACTTGTTAAATAGGTTTGAAATTTTGTGTGTTTTGACGTTGTTTATGGTTGTTTTGATGATTTTTAGGGTGATTATGTTGTTTATATATTTTTAGGGTGATTATGTTGTTTATATATTTTTAGGGTGATTACAACTTACGTTATGATTTATAGGGCTTGAATAGTTGAAAATTAAAATTAAAATTGAAACATTATGTTATGGAGTGATGAACTTATGTTATATAGAGAAAGAATTGCTTAAGAAATTAGTTTTAGATGATGTTTTGTATAGATTTCAAAAAATGAAAACTCGTAGGGCGTCGACGTTTTAATTATGTTTGTAACAAGGTTTGACATGTTTTTGATGATTATATAAATTTAGTTTGATGTTCGTTTGTTTTACATGACCCGACCCGACCCGATAGGAACCGATTTTTTTACTTATATACCTAGGGGCCTAAAATTTTTAAAAATGTTCTGCACCCCCATGGAAAAATTCCTGGGTCCGCCACTGATTACGGACCTTAAGGAACCTTTTCCTAGTAAAAGCTTCGATTATTGAAGTCGCCGGAAAACTTCTTTTTGGCCGGAGAACTCAACTTTTTGGCCGGAAAACTCAACATTTTCGTCACAGACCTCTTAGTAACTTTAGATCGGACCTTTAGAAACATTTTTCTGGCCAAAAACGGTTTTCCGGCGACTGGAGACTAACATCGTTAGGGTTCTGTTAGTCAGGGTCCATTGGTTGCCAATATGTCAATAGTTGGGACTGCTAGTGGTTATTTTTTAAGTTGAGACTGTTGGTGACCAATGGTGAATAGTTAGGATTATTAAAAATCCAATATTCACCGTATAAATGGAGATATCAAATTGTTGGATGCAGTGGCGGATCCAGGAGTTTTTTTTCCAAGGTGTTCACTTTTCTAAGTGTCCGAACATAAAAAAAATACGAAACGGTTCGACGATTCGGGTCGGTAAAATTCATAACATAATAAAAATACGATACAAGAACGAAAAAAACATCGTCATAATAAATTTAAAACACGAAACATAAATAAGATAGTCTTTACGAATAAAATAAAAAGCTCATATACCCAAGATAGTCTATTTTCAATGGTTTACTATTTGAAGATGATGATTCAACATTTGATGGTTGTCTTTGGAAAAACACTTGAAATTCCCCTTTGCATACTACCTAAATTTCAAACACAAGTTTCAAAAGATTACAAAGTTACATCAAATTAAATTAAATGTTAAATCACAAATATTACAGCATTAGAAAGCTAATTTACCCAAAAAAAAAATTGACAATTTGCAACTAACAATAACACAATGAAATTAACAAAATCGTATGCATAAATCAGTATTTCTTACAATCACAAATTCACAATCACACAATCATATCATTATTCTATAACAGCAGCTACCACCTAGAAGATTTAAACAATTCCACTCTTATGTAAAATTTACAAAATATAGGGTTTAGTTACCAGATATCAAAATCGGTCAAAAACTGAGAGAGGCGGAGACGACGGTGGCTTTGTGGTCCGGCGAGGGCTGTGCCGCTGTGGCACGGTTGCGACGGTGGCTGGAGGGAGAGTGGAGACAAGGGCACAAGGCTGAAGACGGTGGCTCTATGGTGCTGGAGCGTGTTTTGAGTTTCTGTTGTGTTAAAGAAAGGAGCAAGACTGAAGACCTAACTAAAGTTAAACCCTAGATGTAATTTGTTTTTAAATTAAAAAAAAAGAAAAAAAACGCAAAATTTCAAGTTTAAAAGGTTTCGAACTCAAGACCTCTTATTAAAAAGCATGCACAATTACCACTACACCAATCTACAAATTTGTTTATAAGGTTCTTCTACAAAATATTAAGGGGTTCCTTCAGAATTTTATATATAGCTTAACACTATAAATTACAAACCAAACGGGTTTCCGGGAACCGCCCGAAGAAGTGTAAATCCGCCCCTGGTTGGATGACTTTATATTTTTTTTAAGTCCCCAGTTTTGTAGTATAATTTGTTCAAAAAATAAAAAATCTATATAAAAGTTATTTACGGTTGAAAAAATTACACACTCTGAGCCGACCGACATCTAGCTTGCCAGATGTGTTGTTATCATTTTAGATGATTTGATAATTCTTTTGGTCTAAGGCTACTAACGACAAATTCTTTTGGTATTGTGAATTTCCTTAGAAATTAGGCAGCCCTTTACTACCTATAATGCAGTTGCCAAATGTCTAGGATGCATGCTCCCGTTTGTGAAGTATGGATACATCCAGACCATGCAGAGTTTTGCCTCTAAAACTTGATGAAATGCTCGTTGAAAATGTTCCCCAAAATCCCTATTAGACCTCCTGTCCACATGTTCAAGCCCAAATAACAAAAAAAAAAAAAAAAACAAAAAAAAAATTCAAATAACATTTCAATATTGAACAAGATAACATATTCAAATTTAAGATATTGTTGTTGATCAGTTCTGTTTAAACTTAATGGAAAACATGAATAACATACCTGTTACAGCATTCAAAGCAGTGGAGAATCCAGTCAGAGATCCAGCCATTGAGTTCGACATACTTGTCAGGATGATCCGGTTCCTCCTTAGGGTGTAAAGTGATGATGGTGATGAAACCGAAAGTAGGGTTGATTTCGGTTAGGGAGAGAGATACGAATTTGATGTTATGAGGGTTGGTTGATTCACTAAATTGTGTAACCTTTAAACTCTCTAATAATCCCCTTATTTATACACCCAAGAGGAAACCTAATTAGTTAATAAGGGTAATATGGTCCATCAACAATTACCAACTAATTATTAATAGGTTATTAATATATATTGATCTAATATAATATAAATGATTATAAAAGCTACAAGATTAAATATTACATTAATAATATATTTAATCTCACAATTGTAAGTGTCAATGCTAAACGTTAAGGGGTAAAAATATAAAAGTTCAAAAAGACACATAAAAATAGAGTTCAAGTACTATTTACAAAAGTTTGGTAACCATTAGTTTTATGATAAAAATCCACATATTCAAATTTAAGAGATTGTGTCAATGCTAACATTGAGGGGGTAAAAATATAAAAGTTCAAAAAGACACATAAATAAAAATAGAGTTCAAGTACTATTTACAAAAGTCTGGTAACTATAATATAGTTAATGAAAACCTCTAGGAAATTCACCAAGAAAAGCATTGACTTACTCAAAATCACTAAAATAAACATTTAAAGCATCTACACATAGAGACTTCATATGGAGGAAGAGTTTGTGTAGCCTTTTTCCTCGTTTTTTTTTTCTCAAGGATTTTTAAACGGGCATCTTTTTCATACGTTTATATATGTTTAAAATAATTATACCAAATTAAAGAGAAAAGAATGATCTTTAATTTGGTATAGGGCTATAAATGAACCGAATGAACACGAACGAACACGAACATAAAACAAGACGTTGTTCGTGTTTGTTCGTTAAGGAACTGAATGTGTTCTTAAACTGTTTACGAACATTTACCAAACACAAATAAACTCAAACAAAATGTTTATGAACATAAATGAAGACAAATATCATTTATTAACACAAATGAGGGCACACGAACATATATTCATTTTAGAATAAAATCGACATTTTTCATTACAAAGGTTACAAAGAATCCACTAAAAAATAAATAAACACTTTACATAATTATATGAACACAACTGACAGAAGTTTGTCAGAAATAAATAAACACTTTACATAATTATTAGAAGAGTGAATTTCAAGGATTGTCCTTTATCTTTATACCCAATTTCAGGCGATGTCCTTTATGTTTAAAATTGACGAGTTTTGTCCTTTATGTTTCAGATTGTTGCACGGTTTATCCTTTGGCCCTAACCCAGTTGGTTTTTTCTGTTAAATCAGAACATGTGCAATGCACATGAGGGTAGTTTTGTCTTTTTACCCTATTATTTTAAAAAACCATTTAAAAGAAAAAAAATATATATATATATATAAGATATCATCATCAGCTCATTTCTTCCTCTCTACCATCACAACTACCATCTCCTCTTCCACCACCACCACCACCACCACCGTAACCGCCTTCAAGCACCACCACCGCAACCTCCTTCCACCACTCATCCTCTCTCTGCCTCCCTCTCTTTCTACACTACCCCGCCCCCATAGCCGGAGATCCGCCTTCAAGCACCCCCACATCAACATCGCACCACCTCCACACTACCTGTCACACCCCAACCGATGGCGGAAACATCGGGGCATGGCACTGAGCGAAACAGATTGTCCAGAAGTTTCCATAACAATTATCAATACTATTTAATTTAAATAATACGTCCCATACCGTATCTCAAACAGTAAAATAATTATTACAGACATAAATCCAGGCAAATATTATGTTCCGACAACTCAGATTTAAAATAGTCAGCAGTTGTTTATCTGCTTCTAGAGACCCTTAGTGTGACCACTACAGACAACTATTTGTTGGGCTCTAAAGCTTTATTCTAGCTTCAAATTCCTACCAAGTGTGCGTCCTAGACACCTGTCACATACGTTAAAATAAAGTCAATACATAAAATGTAAAGGTGAGCATACAAGTTTGATAATAGCATATAGAGTTCGAATTCGTTTACGCATAACCAGCACGTACACATAGTGAAATGAAGCACGTTAGTTATCGACATAGATCCTTCGATACCAATGACTGCGGGTTGACTGCCTGAGGCAGTTCGCAATACATGATTACCACCGTAATCCATGCAAGTAATGGTCCTTAACAACCCCCGTGTGAACGGGTGCTGAGTCCAAACTATAGTACTATCGTTGCTAAGGCAGGTAGACAACATTCCATGTGTAAACATAACAAACAAGCATTCATAAGCCACGTATAACATGCATTAACGGTTAGCGTTCAAATAGTATTGAGTAGTGTGATTGTTGTAGTTTGAATATTCGTAACGTATGTAACGCCCAAAAGTGCGTAAAGCAAAAAGGGATCGAGTATACTCACAGCGGTTAATGGATTGAAGGGAGCGCTTAGCGAGTAAGGTTAGCCTGAATAGATTCGATAGCATAACGATAAGTGACGTTTTACGCGTCAAATGGTGCAAAGTGCAAATGGGTCGGATAGTGGTTCGATCGGATGGTAATCCGATCGGATAGCAATCCGTGCGGATAACAATCCGTTCGGGTGGTCATTCGGTCGGACAGTGGTCCGGTCGGATGACGATTCGAGTGGATTGTTTCTTCCTATAAGAAGTATGTGTTTGTGTATGATGGCTTGACTTTTGAAGTTTTCGTTGTAGCATTTTGAAAGCATTGAAGTATCTCTATCCATCAAGTCGTTCGATCGGATGGTGGGTCGTGCGGATGACAATCCGTTCGGATGGTCATCCGGTCGGACGGTGGTCCGGTCGGACGGTAACTTAGTGGTGAGATTACTTAGTGAAGGCAAGCTCTAAGCTGAAGTGTCACTCGATCGGATGTCCATCCGATCGGGTGGCAACCCTGGTAATGAACATGTTGAAAATTGTTCAAGTCTTTAAAGTCTTAGTATCTCATGATCCGAAGAATAATCCAGTCAGATGGTCGTCCGATCGGATTGCAATTCGTCCGATACTCAAACTTCAGATAAGATTGTTTTAAAGGTGGGACCCAAGTGTGATCCGTTCGGATGGTAATCCGTTCGGATGAACTATCCGATCGGACAGCAATCCGTTACAGTTGTTCCGTTCGTCCTACACTTGGTCGTTTTGATGGTTTGTCATTATGTCGAGACACTTTGACAACGTGTTAGCCAACAGAACCCCTAGTTCGACCCAGATGACCAATCCGACTAGGAATCACCCTAGTCCGGCCGGTTACCGGCTCGAGACGGTTGTTCTTGACTAACCCGAAATCGGTAGTCTCGTGGGTAGAATCCGGATCTTGAGCTAGTACGACACTACGATCGAGTAGAAGACTAGATCAGGGTTGGATCCCATCGGCTTTGAGTGCATTGAGTGCAAAAGAGTTGAAAGAAAGTTAAAAACCATCTTTCAATCCTTTTTCACCACTCTTGTGTCGAGATCTTTACAAGATCTTTGTGGAAATCGGTTAGATCTAAGTTGTTCTTGGTGGATTGAGGCCAAAACATGAAGTTCTTGAAGAACACATGATGACATCATCCTAGAACACCCGAAATCTAGTGATTTCACGGTTGAAAGTTAAGATTTAAAAGATAGAAAGGTGTAGGAGTGCGTGTAGATCAAGAAAGTACAAGATTTAGGACGAGATCTTACCTTGATCGAGAGAAATCGAAGAAAAGGTGGGGAGCACGAGCTGTTCGGACAGAGGGTTTCCAAAAGTAGAAAGAATGAAAATGACAGGGGTATTTATAGGATTCCAAAAGAGGAAAGGGCTGTCCGATCGGATGGCATACCGCTCGGATGACCTATCCGGTCGGATGACATTCCGGTCGGATGGCACCTGGCCTGTGATATTGTGGCTATCCGGTCGGATGGCTATCCGGCCGGATGGCACCTGGTTCGAATGTTAGACGCGACGATTTTCGGCGTTTCGATTTCGATTGCGAGCGGTTCGATACGATAGGGTTTCCTAGTCAAATTACTTTCAGTCCCACTCACTCATATCGGGCACTATCCCTTCTCCACCAATTATCATAGTTCGATTACGATTCGAGTTCGATGTCGATTGAGTTCGATTGCCTTTCGAGTTAGATTGCGTTTCGATTGATTCTCCACAACACAATATAAATAAACACGCACAAGTAACATGTAAGGCACACACACACGTATAACAACTAAGTTTTCGTAAGTCGGGTTACGGTTCGTATCACGATTCGATGTCGATTTGATTAGCATAGCTTGATTATCAGTTGATTAGCTTTATCGCATTGTTACTTCCTATAGTTCACAGTCGTAAGTCGTTTGAATAACACGTCGATTGCTTGTAATTAACAACACTTACTCCACATAATACCAATAAAATAAAGAAATTTCTATAAGTCAAATCCGTATAACCGGTCGTTGACTTTGACCTTGACTTTGACTTTGACTTGTGGAAACACGGGGTGTTACACTACCAACTGCCACCACGTCTGGGTTGGATCCAGATTCCAGATGCACTTCAGAATCATTTGCAATGAAAAAACGGTTTGGTAGCCATGAGTCAAGCCATGGTTCCAGTCATCATCTTCCCCAAATATGAACCCTAATTCGCCCCTTTCGATTTCACGTCAAATTCGAGTTCCATGATCACATTTTATGGATAAAACCTTAGGGATTTTGATTGGAAAATGAAAACGAGTAGAATGGTGGCTAGCTCACCTCAAATCGGTGCACTAATTATGATGGTTTCTCGCCGGAAAAGCTTGCAATGGTGGTGTTTTTGTGAAGATTTTTTTTTGGGTACTGGGTTTTATCTAATGTTGGTCAACAATGAGGGCTTTTATTTTTGGGCTTCTCTGATATTGAGAGCAGTGGTTGTTGATGGTCACAATGGTGGTGTGGCGATGATATTAAGAGTGGTGGTGGAGAGAGGTAGAGAGAGAGAGGGCAGCGAGATGGAGGAGTAGAGAGAGAAAGGGTTTTGTTTTTTATATATTCATTTGTTTTATGTTTTATTAGTTTTCTAATTTTTGTTTGTTAGTTTTTTAAATAAATTAGTTAAAAGACTAAACTACCCTTGTGTTATCTGATTTAACAGAAAAAATTAACTGAGTTAAGGCTAAAGGACAAACCGTGCAACAATCTGATACATAAAGGACAAAACTCGTCAATTTTAAACATAAAGGACAGCGCCTGAAATTGGGTATAAAGATAAAGGACAAAACTTGAAATTCACTCTTATTACAAACATAGAAACATGATTAACACAAAATTAAAATGTTTGTCAAGTTCTAAAACAAACTGAAAGTGAGATGGTCAAAGGAGGGATGTTGGGGGAGACATGTCATAACTAGGGATTCAAATTTCTAAAAACTAAAAACAATGAAACAAAAATACAACATATAATAACCTTTAAATGAACAAACATAAATGAACATAAACAAGCGAACATAAATGAACACATTAACGTTCACCAACATAAACGAACGAATGCAACTTTTATTCATGTTCGTTTGTTTAACTTAAGGAACAAAATTTCTTGTTCGTATTCTTCATTTATTAAACGAACGAATGAACATAAACGTACTTCCCGCCGAACAGTTCACGAACTATTCGCTGAACGGTTCGGTTCATTTACAACCCTAATTTGGTCTATTTAAAAAAAATATTATCGTAAGGAAAAGTTATGCGCATTTAAAAATCATGGTGAAAAAAGAGGAAAAGGCTACATATAGAGACTCAAGTTAAATTCATGGACTCTTCCTCGTATAAAATTTGTAGAGTCTAAAGTCAGCAGCATGAATAGATGTATAGTCTATGTATACCTTTTAGTCATATGTCTTTTCTATTGGATCTCAGGATGGATCCACTGTAATTTAAGAGTTTATTTTCAGACCATGTGTAATGGTTAATGCCCCTTAAGGGGCATTTTTTGCCACCTCAACATTATAACGCCCCTGCAAAAAAATGTGTAACGGTTAATGTCCATTTCATTCAATACTTACCATTTTTTTCATCCTCTTTGGGCATTATTCTAGAAATGTCCCTCCCTTTTCATGTCCCTATAACGCCCAAGAGGATGGTGCTAGGGGCTTTATCAAACTCTTTCATGCCCCTATAATACCCATTACGCGTGATCTTAGAGACTTGGAACAAATGTTACGTTCTAAAATGAACAGATTTTAATTTAATGTATTCCCTAAATTAGACGCTATTTTGATGAAATTTGTTTGGTAAATATTTATTTTCTATCATTTTCCCAATATGTTTTGCATTTCATTTGCAAGTCAAAACTCCTAAGTGGGCAGTGGGCCCTGGTTGAACATATTGTGCCTTTGGACCTTTGGTTGAGCAGGTTTTGCTCCCAAATCTCTAAAATTGGGCTAAGTCTTAAACTATTTTTCCCAAATCTCAAAAATTGTACCAAGTCTTAAAATAAAAAAAATGTATTTGAAAGGTACTCTAAATTTTTATGTTTTCAGATGATAATCACTTTCTACTAGGGATAAAGATCGGCAATAAAGGTACTCCAAATTGTCACACCCACATATATAGGTTCAAATAGGAAACTTATTTTATCTAAGAAGGGTGAGAGGTATTTTTATTTTATTATGTTCAAATAAACTTTGATTGAACTCAATTTAGGGGTGTTGAAACCGGTTCGTCAAACTCCAACATCTTAGCTTTTAGGCTTTAATTTTCAGCTTTAGCTTTAATATTTAGCTTTGGGGTTTATGGTTTAGCTGTTAGGATTTAGTTTACAAGGTTTAGCTTTTAGGGATTATCTTTATGATTTACGATTTTAGCTTTAGGTGTAGCTTTAAGGTTTAGGTTTTAGGGTTTGATGAGCCGGGTCCAACATTCCCGGAATGCGTTCAATCGAAGTTCATTTGAGCCGGATGTTGCGTTTTTAAAATATTTCTCACACTTTTTTAGGCAACACAGACTTTTCATCTGAACATTCCCCTATTTAAAATATTTCTCACACTTTTTAGGCAACACAAACTTTTCATCGGAACATTCCCCTATATGTGTATATATATTTATATTTACATAATCTATCCTCTACTTTATCTAGTTAGATCATAATCATTTGCTATCTTTAAAGTAGTTAGATAATCATGTTTTTCATGTATGAACAGTCACATTGAAATGTGTTTCTTTAGTTTGGAAAAGGTTAGCTTTGGGTTTGTTAAAACCGTTTAAAAGAATTGGGTTAGTGGATTTTATCACCCCAACTATCGACCTTTGGCCGTTGCCACCCCCAACTAACACTTTGACGCCCGGCACCTCCAACTTGACATTCCGTTTGTGTTGGCACCACTCTGTTAACAAATCACTAACTCTGTTAGTTTTTAATCCTTCATGTCACCACCTTGTTTACTTGGACATCATTACGTGCGATTAAGTCCATATAAAAACCTGGATTGTCTCCTAACACTGATCTAAACCTAATCGATGAGCACAAAGACAAAGATACAAGAATCAAAGACGAAGATACAAGAATCAAGCCCTAATATTTCGCATTGAAGGTACGATTTGGCAAAATTTTGAATCTATGCATTGTTTTGAGATGGTGGAAACAATAGATGTCATGCTTTGGTATGGTGGTTATACTAAAGTAGGTTTGGTCAACCACAGTATGTTGGAGGTGAATCAAGGCTTGTTAGTATAGATGTAGACCACGTTTCATACTTTGAACTAGTAGAGTATGCAATGGAATCAGGTTTTTACAATTCCAGTGACATTTATATGTATGGGTTGGATGCTGATGATGGGGAACTTAGGCACTTTCATAATGATAAAGATGTTTTGGACTTGGCTATTAAGGTTTTTAACTAGACAAAACCATTTAGGGAAGTACTTATCCAACAAGGTCCATTAATGGCACCTAAAGCCCCCTCCAGTTCCAGGCCCACTAAACCAGCTGCCCAGGCCGCTTCCCAAGCCACTTCCTAGCACAAAGAACAAAAAGCCCAATCCAAAAAGTCATCTAGGTCAACTGATAGGGTTTCAGTGGATATAGACATAGAACATGCTGAAGACAGTGATGATAGTGACTATAATGTTGAAGTAGTTAGGTCAGGAGAGTCATTTGATGATTCAGATGATCAAGATTTTGATGAACTAGTTGAAAACAATGATTTACTAGTTGAAAACAGTGATGATGAAGTTCCGGAGGAGGTAATTGGTTCAGAGTCAGATAGAGAGGACTTCGAATGGAGACAATCACAAGATGAAGTTAGAAAGGCTAGTAAAATTGATCGTGAAGCCAAAAAAAGTTGTTTGATGACTGCTTACAAGAAAAAGAAATAGAGGGAAAGTTATATGAAACTAATGTTGATAGTGAGGATGATGATATCAGGGGTAAGAAGTATAAGGAAGTTGCTCCATCTGTAAGTGAACATACTAACTGGAAGAAATTTATTTCGAAGGTGGGAACAAGGTTTGCATCAAGGGATGCCTTTAAAGAGGCTGTGAGAAGGTATTTAGTGACTAATGGTAGGAATTTGTACCTTGCTAAGAGTGAGACGGCCAACTGTGGCCGTATAGCTATCAAGTGTGTAGAAGGGTATCCTTTTTTATATTGTGTTCACTGCATAAAGGGAAAAAGCGTTATATGGTAAAAAGAGTGAAGAATAAACATACCTACCAAAGAAGCATGATAAAGAATAGACAACTAACTGCAGGGTTTATAGCTAATGAGTTCCTACCATTGTTTAGATCCAAGCCCAATTGGTCTGCTAAGGAGATCATGTTGGCTGTAAAACAGAAGTATAAGGTCATAATTACCAAGAGGCTGGCTTACAATGCTAAAGCTTGTGCTCATAAAAAGTTGCATGGATCAATGAGGGATCATTATAGTAAAATTGGTTCATACATGGAAATTTTGAAGAAAACAAATCCAACATCAACATTTGTTCTTGTAACTGCACCAAAGGTTTCATTAATCTAGATCTAACAGCCACATGTGAAGCATTCTTCAGATTATTTGTATGTTTTGATGGTGTCAAAAGAGGGTTTTTAGCAGAATGCAGGAAGGTCTTGTGTTTAGACGGTTGTTTTCTTAAGACTTTGAGATTCCAAGATCCGGCAGGTTTGACGGAGTTTTGGTCCCGAGATAACCGGTTCGGTGAAGTATTATTGATAAGAAAGGAGTAGAAGTAGAATCGACACCGAACAAGTCAATTTAATCTGGTTTCTATTTAATGATTTGAAGTTACATACCCATGAAACCAGTTGGACAACATCTCTGTAACGCCTGCGTCCCTGAACTTTTAGCTATTGTCAGTTTTAGTCCTTATACTATGTGACTCTTGACACTTTTTACACTTGTGAATCTTTATGCTATGAAACTTGAATCTTATTGATACTTGATACTTAATACTATGAAGCTAGATTCTTGAAACTTGATTCTTAATACAAGATTCTTGATACTTAACTCTAGACACTTGATTCTTGATACTTGATGCTATGATACTTGATTCTAGATTCTTGATACTTGATTCTTGAGACTTGATTTTTGATGCTTGAGGCTTGATTCTTGATACTTGGTTCTTGACTCTTGAGGCTCGTTAAACTTGAGACTTGGTTGAACGAGGGACCGGAGACTTGTCACAGGCAGAAACTATGAAACTTGGAAACTTTTGTGTTAATGATATAATCTAGTTATGTGATACTATTACACAATAATACGTAACACAACGCTTAATCTGACTCACAAAACGAACTAAAGGCGGAAAGTGGAAAGGATGGGATTGACCGAATGGCAATCCGACCAGATGGCAATCCGATCTGATGACCATCCGATCGGAGGGCCACTTGATCGAACCGTCATCCGATCCGTGCCACACCGCCTTATTCCCCACTCTTGCACTATAAATAGGACCTGTCACATCATTCTTCACTGATGTGACAACCTCCTTCGACCAGACGCACGCCCTCTCACTTTTCTTCCATTTCTCGGCGACTTCGGTATGTTTTACAACTGGATTCTTGTACATCTCTGATCTATACACAATCCTCTACATGATTCTTCTTTGAAATCACACTTTTCACCATGAAATCTCTAAGATTTGAGCTATTGAAGATGACGTCATCACGGCGGTTGTACAAACAAGCTGTATGATGTTATTCCAGCCAAGATCTAGCTCAGATCTAAGGAATTTCATGTGTTGCTACACCAAATCCTTGCTAAACTTAGACTTTTAAGCTAAAACTCATGTTTCCTTCATCTTTTCTTAAAACGGTGGAATCCGGATCTAAACAGACAGTAGACTTAATGATTAGTCTGGAGTCGGCTTAGAAATGGATCATCGCCGGAAAAGATGGCCAGAGTATGGATTCCGACATGAACACCGTCAAGAACAGACACCTGAACGGACGGGGTGATTTCCCATCTGATCAGGCAGGCTGAGCTTTGACGTGTTTACAGTTGTCTCAATGCGTACCATGCCGTCACCGTTAATTCAGAAACTTAGAAACTTTACAAGGTTGAAAAAGGAATGAGGGCACCTCAATCGAATAGCAATCCGATCGGACTATCGTCCGATCGAACAGCCGTCCGATCGAAGTGGCAATGTGACTTAAAACCTTCAAACATTTGAACTATTTTTAAAACATAAACTTTAAACCTTGAAACTTGCTCGCGAAGGGTCATTCGACCGAACGGCCATCCGATCGGATGACCATCCGATCGAAAGCCCTGGTTTGAACACTTAACCATTTTGAAAACTCAATCATTGGATCGAATGACCATTCGATCGAATGGCCATCTGTACGGATGACCATCCGATCGTGTGGCCGTTCGTTCCATTCATATAAGTCACCTGACCGGATGACCATTCGACCGGATGACCGTCCGATCAGGTGATTGATCCGACACTTTGTTTGATTCTTGTATTCTGTCCGACGCTTATCTATTATACTCTAATCAGGCTAATCCTAAGAACTCCCTTTGATCCAATAACAATGTTACTGTTGAGCAATCACTGTGAGTATACTCGATGCCTTTTCGTTTTAAACTTTTGGGATGTAACATGTATTCTATGAAACTTGAAACTTTTGAATCTAAACTCTATCCTATGTGAATGTGAAACTTGATACTTGTGATTCTTGATTCTTTATTGTATGTGAACGTTTAATCCTTGTGTGTAGTTCCGCCTTAACAATAGTAGCGCTATAGGAAGATGCACCTTCCCGTTATTCTTAGGGGTATTGTTTGGAGGATTCTAGTTTTCCTTGAGTCTTGGGAAAACACCTAAAGCATCGGGACACTTGGGCTATCATTTGGACTGCGAACACTAGCATGGCTGAAACTATTTTTATCGTTTACATGATGGATATGAGTTCTTTTAATCTATTATGCTATATACTCAAACTTGTATACTCGCCAGTACGCTTTTATACTGACTTTATTTTAATACATGTTGCAGGCTGATAGGATGCTGATTCTCAAGAAACAAGCTAGGATTGATGCTTAGAAACTCGCCTAGTTAATCTAGAAACTTGAAACAATGTTTTGTTGTTGTATTTGGTACTTTGGTTCTGTGTTTGATGTTTTAGACAATGTTATCATGAAACTTAACTAATTACTATTGAAACTATTAGTGATATGGAAACTCTTGAGCAATCTGAATGCTTAGTGGCACCCCGATGTTTCCGCCATCGGTTGGGGTGTGACAGATTGGTATCAGAGCCATAGCTATAGGGAATTAGGATAAATAGGAATACTTGCCCTAGTCTATAGTTCTAGGAATCTTGACTCTTATCTATTGTTTAAAACTTATGCATTCTACCGTATCTGCTTCCTAGCATCACATTTCCTGTTAAACTTACATGCCTTTCCTAAGGCTGGCACAATATACACCTGTAAGCTTTGGAAACACTGCTAAACAGTGTTTGTATTTTGCATGAGATTTGCCCTCAAGTCAGGAGTGACATCCGAACCTTGATGGGAAATTTCCTTATCTTATTCTAGTAGGTCTTGTCTGTTGAGAAGTACTGACGCTTTTAGGGTACGATGTTGTCAAGATAGAGGTGATACTCAGACCTTGATAGCTAGTTCCACCCTTTGATTTTCATGTCTCGCCAAAGTCTCAAAAATTCCCAATCAATTAGGAACGTGGAGTGACCAAAAGGATGAATATCGTAGGCCTAACATCGATGACGTATTTGTCTAAGTAAGCCAAGACACGTTGCCTCAATTCGAAAAGGGGTTCGATTCACTTTGGTTCGTCACCGTTCCTCTACCCGGAACAATCCTATGTTTTATAAGCCTATCTTTTATGCTATCTCGATTTTTATGAATGGTTTTAAACTTGATTCTACGTTATTTTAAGACTTTTTACACAAATTGCACGTATGTCCGCAACCTAAAACTCTAATCTTAACCTCTCAGAACAAACTAAATTTACAAAGCTTCATGTTAATCTACGTGTGAATCTCGAACGACTATGATACTATGTGAAGCTATCTGATGAATCTATGTGATATTATGGTTGTGAAACACTAAGTGTAACATGGCATAGAAATACGGGACAAAAGTGACATGTCTGAAACATGGTGGATATGCCGCTGGTACTTCCTATATATAAGTGTTTCCGACATGTTACCAACTTTCGTACCACGTGCCATGCGAAACTTAGTGCTTTGCAGACCGGTGATGAGAATGTTGAACTCTAAGCTATAAGAAACTACTTGTGTAACCGATGTGAAATCTATGTGTAATCTACTTGTACTCTAGTTCGAATATGTTGTTTTGAGTAACAAAATACGAAACGTAGCCTAGCGCCGAAGACAAGGCGGACGTGGCATGTCCGAAACATGGTGGATACGCCGCTGGTACTTCCTATATATAAGTGCTTCTAGCATGTTACCAAACCTTCGTACCACGCGCTAAGTGAAGTTCGTAGTTTTGCGGACTCGGGATGAAGTTGTTGAATCTATTTGGTTAATCTATGTGAAAGTCTTGTGAGAATGATGGATTTTAGTGTTATGGTTAGCGAAGCACGACCCCGATGACGAGACGGACTTGGCATGATTGAAGCATGGTGGATACACCGCTGGTACTTCCTATATATAAGTGCTTCCATCATGTTGCCGAACTTTCGTAGCACGTGCCGTGTGGGGATTCGTTGTTTTGAAGATTATGGTGAGATGGTTGAACACTAATCTATGTGAATCTATTGGGTTAATCTGCGTGTGTATGATGATGATGATGATGAGTGTGTTGTTATGTTTGGCAATTGTGACACGTAACATGACATCGAATACGAGGCGGAAGCGATGTGCCCGAAGCGCGGTGGATACGCCGCTGGTACTTCCTATATAGAAGCGTTTCTGACATGATACCAAACTTTATACAACGTGCCATGCGAAGGTCGTGGGTTTGTGGTGTTGAATCTATTAAAATCTATGTGAAACTAAAACTCGAATCTTTAAACTACGTGAAACTTGTTGAATCTTGAGTCTTAAACTATCATGTGTGAGTCTATATACTGTGAGACTTTGTGATCTAGACTTATACGATCCTCTTGTTGGATCTTTAGATGTCTTCTCGTAAGCTATCCGACACTCTCAAGAGATCCAGGGAGAAGTCTCAGAAAAAGATGATGTCCTTCATGGCCGACCAGATCACTCGAGTCGTGCCAAAGATCGTCACTGAGATCCAGGGATCGAACACTCCACCCTCTTCTGTTGACTCTAAGACAGCGAAAGAGAAGCTTACGAAGTTCAACTACAAACACTTTGTCTCTTGCAACCCTAAGCCCTTCATGGGCAGTGATGGGGTGACTTGTGACACCTCGAAATTTCATGTCCAATATTATAACGACACGTGTCATGGGCTTAAAACGTGTAAAGGATTTAATTGAAGGACTAAAGTTGACAAACAAGAAAAGTATGTGAATATAAGGGTTCAAAATGTCAACAATGGGTGAATATACCTTACAATAGCCCTACATGGTGTCTATACCCTAAAACGAATGAATCATGGATCATACGAAACTAATTGTGAAAGAAAGTGAGAGGTTACAAACTACAGGGGTTAAATGTGTCAACATGTTTAAAGTATACCTCTGAGTGGCCTTTTAGCAAACCTGAAGCCTTGTAACGATTAAATATACTCACTAGAATGCATGGTAAAAATTTCACCAAGTTTCGTTATCATATGAGAAAGTTGTGATAAAATTCGTATACGAAGGGTTAGAAGCGTCGACATGTTAATTAATACCTCTGAACGACCTCAGTATAAATCCCAAGACCCTAATGTATATTGTAAACACCCGATATACTCAAATTCATTAAATACTATCAATGATTGACCCATAATTGCAAGGGTGGATCCTACGAAGAAATGCACGACAAACCTTCGTTTACGGTTTTCCTTTAAAGTCCATGAAAACATTTCAAAATGGTAGGGTACATAACTGTTCAAGACCCATAATAAGAGGCCCGATACTGATAATTGAGGCTAATATTCGAAATACACTGGTTTCCCTTTCAAAGCCCGAAAGATCAAAGGATTTTTGCCCCTGGTCAAGGCCTTACGGACCGTAAAGGACCCTCTTACGGTCCGTAAGCCTTTGCCAGCGACAGTAAATCGGGCAGTTGGCTGTTATAAGCTTGTAACCGACTTAGAAACGATTTTCCTCATCTTTGGACGACCCCTACATGTCTTTTAGACCCTAGGACACTTGTTGATGATCAGGGAACAAGGGTAGGCTTGGTTGTCAATGATCTAAGTAAGATTAAACACTATAAAAGGCCACAATGTTGCAACATTGTGATCACACCTTTCTTCTGCATTTCTGGAGCTTTTGGGAGTTCAAGAGCAGACCTTAAGCCTTCCTAATCGTGCATAGGACTTCAGTAAGTATGCTTAACCTTTCTTAGTTGAGTTTTTACTTAGTTTTAGCTTAAAAGTCAAACCGTCGTAATTACCGTTTGACTTAGCGATTAATCATTAATGGTCCAGTGATTAGTCGAATTGAAGGTAGTTATAAGTTGGTAATTATGTGGGCATTAACAAACCGAAAGCTTCATAATATTTAATTATACTCTCGGGAATGCCAAATAATGGCCGTTTAAGGTTTTTATGCCTATAAGTAAAGTTAAGCGCAACTTTGCAAGTTAGAGGGACTGAAAGTGTCAATATGTTTAATTATACCTCTGAATGACCTTTTAGCAAACCCGAAGCATCGTGATGTTTAATAATACTTCCAAGAATGCCTAATATGGATTAGGTGAGGCTTCAATGCTATTAAATGATGAAATGCGCAAGTATGCGCAATAGAGGGACCTAAAGCGTCAACTTTTGAATCTACGCCCTTCGGCGACCATTTAAGCGAACGGGAGCGTAGTAACATGTATGTATATACTTGGGAATGATCAATATGGGCCATGGAAAGCTTTTCTATCATTAAACAGCATTTCGCGCTACTTTGCGCAATTAGAGCACTATCTGCGTCAAACGGCAAAAGTATACCGATTCGTTGGGTTTCGAACCTTCCGGAATATAACCATGAGTTAAGCATGCCCTAATTATTCTTTATATAGCTTAGATATAAGCCTAGAGGTGTTCGGTGCGCAAAAAATAAACTTTTATGTCATTCAGGGACTAAAAGTGTCAAAAAGTGCACAAGTTTGCACTTTTGATCATATCTTGCATTCTGACTATCCCCGGACACCCAAAAATTTATGTAAGCACTAAAATATTTTATTTTAGTGATCGCCTTGATAAAATTCCTTTCGTCACGTCGTTTGGTTCGTTTTTAGCGTCCGTTCGTGTTTCGTCGTAATTAGACAAACAATGTGACCGTACGACCAAACGAACCGACATCCGACATGTTTTTGAACATGTTTCATATTCCCTATATGTGGGCCTCATAATGGAGCCTTGAAATGAGGTTAACGGACCATGGATGTGTCAGAAACACGTTTATATGCAAACAGGGACCAAATCTGCCAATTATGAAAGTTGTTTTGCTGACCTGGGACATGCAGGCGGGCCGCGTAAGACTGCTGAGTTACCTACGCGGGCCGCGTGGCCTGATCAGATGCAGAAATAGCTGGAAACAACCTGTTTCTTGCTGTTTTCATGTCCAACCTGGTTTCCTATACTCTCAACTCGACTCTAGGGGCTGCCCATAGTATATTGAAACCACTCAACACTTGCCATGATCTGGTTATGACCTCCCGACACTTGTCGCGATCTCGTGAGGTCCCGAAAAGTATAAATAGGAAGTGAATTCACTTGTTTTCTTCACACCTTCATTTCCATTCTGCTTATTCTCTGAATTCCTGGAGGATCTTGAGCTTCTTGAGAACCTCCTTTAACCCTTTGGACCCATTGTAAGTGTTCAATCGTGCTTAAGTTTAGTTATTTAGCGTTTATAGCCGAAAAGTCAAGCGTTGTGATAAACGCTTTGACTTTTAAACGGTTGAACCATGGTTCGTAACGAACCTGGCTACGTGACCGTAATTAGGTAGGTGATTAACCCTCAAGAGGGTACCTCCTAATTACCACGTTTACCTAGTTTAATTGTCGGGTCGAATAAAGGTCAAACGGGTTAGTTTTAAATAAAATACATAACTATTAATATAAGAGCTATAAAATCAGTTTTCTCACTTTAATAACTTGGTAAATATCAGTTGAACATGCCTAAGCATGATTCAACCCGACAATTCTAAGTATAGGGTCGGTTCGGAACCGAAAGTCGCAAAAGTTGACTTTTGCTTTGACTTTCAGTTCTGACCCGATTTAGATTAGTTTAGATATGCCTTAGGATTCCATTAGGACCATATTATAAGTTAGTATAACCCTCCAAGGTTATACAACTTGGTTCTATAGAAATCCTAGTTCATGCGTGTTTCCGTTATATGCCTAAACATTGACCATTATGCCCTTTTGACTATAAAACGTGATTTTTGAAAAAGTGAAAGAGTAGAAACATTAGTTACTGATTTATAAACTTGCACCTAAAATTTGATATCAGTTTGAGGTCTAGATTAAGAGTTATGCTCATTAGCGTAATTTGAAAGCTTTATGTTAATTAAATGGCGTAATTAGCGAATAGCCTATTTAAACCCACTTTTTGATATCAAACTTTTTACCCACTGATGTAATATAATATTTTGGGATTTTTGAAGATTTTTATTTAATTTTTTTGGCTGATCATAACATAGGTCTTTAAGTTTGATTCGGTTTATTACGGTTTTGCCCTTTTAGGCCATAAAATGAGTTTTACAAATCCTTTTGACCCAAAACCTTTTTCTACTGATTTTATTTGATAAATAAAATATTTTGAGCCTTCTGGAATTATAAAAATATCAGCTTTCCTTTGAAAACCCGGAAATGGCTCCAAATCGCATTTTTAAGCATTTTTAAAACATAGTATGTGCTAAAACCATACTAGACACATAAGTTATAAAATATTTTGTGCCACGTGCATTCAAATCAATTTTTAAACCATTTTCAAAATGAGTCAGTTAAATTGTATTTACCAGTGTAAACTGACATATTTTCCAAAAAGGTTAAGTGCAGGTACTACTCGTAATAGGCTGGCCTCTCCTTAGCATCAATAAGAGTCTCGCAAGCTTGGATGCCTTAAAGTCTGTTGAACAATGTTTCCTTAATTTTCGATCCGCCTGTGGATCCTATACATTCCGTTTGAAATACTTGATATTACTTTATATCGGTTTGTAATATATTTATCTTTTGGTTCCGCTGTGCATTTATATATTGTGTTGTTTGACTATGATGATGTCAACTACGTCACGATACTCCCCACCAGGCCCACCGGTGATACGTGGAAAATAGGGGTGTGACAGGTTGGTATCAGAGCCAACATTGAGTGAATTAAACACTAGTCTTTTGTGTTTAATCTCAGTGACACATTAGCACATTCTTTGACCTTCCGAGTCTAGACTTAACATAGGAATACTCTCGTCCCTATTCGGAGGATTATTACCTTCAATTATATATTTTAATATATCGCCAAACAAGAAGCTGTAATGGAAATTCTCCCCATTTGAAGCCAAGGAAAGGCCGAGCTTCGTGTTGCGACTAGGATTAACGTACGACCAAGGAGAGGACATTCAGAATTAAATTGAAGAAGAAACTCCTTTTGCTCGTTTCCTTAGTAAGTCCTTATAAGGGCATACTTATCCTTCAGTCCCTTCATGGACAATATCATTTCATTCAAGTCCCGCTTAGGGCAATTCTATACCTCTTTTAAAACCATTGGGATGTTTTATCTAAATTTCATTTATATCATTATATATGAATATAATATATGAAATAAATTAAAGTAACATTCCTTTTATAAGATCTACCATTATAATAAAATGGCAAAATCTAAAAAGGACTAGACCTAGCCTCGTGTCATTATTAAGACCCGGCCAAGATGGCAGTTCCTCAATTTAGGTTCAGATCCTTATTAACATCCCGAGTTAGGATTATTCTGCGTTAATTATTAAAAAAGGAATCTTAAAGGTAAACCTAGCCTATATGATGAGGCCAAGATGGTAGGACCTATTCAAGAAATTCACATCCTTGTTAACATCTGTAACATATTAACTTTCTGGCAGACGTGGTTCGATAAAGTCACATAAATCATACTTATAATGGATTCTCCCGAAATCTTTTCTTATTTTGTGATTTAAACATCCATTAGGGATATAATGCCTACGGGCTATAATTAATGTCCTCTGAGACTAAAGACAGTCGTAGCCTACAACTCCCTGTCAAGAAAAGGCGTGAACACGTTCAAGCCTAAATACCTTGATTTTACAAAATCATGGTTTATAATTTAAAGTTGCCCTTGTGACTTGACTTCTTGTGCTATAGTTATATTTTAATTAAATCCAGGATAATTATAATAAAAATCCTGAATAAAAATAAATATCATTCCTTTCCTGCCAGTATAAATATTAAAAGAGAATCTTAAAAGGTTTGACCTAGCTTGAATGTCATTGAAGACCTAGCTAAGATGGTAAAACCTGTTTAAAAAGAGATTCAGATCTTTGTTAACATCTGAAAATGTGTTAACACTCCTGACAACCGTGATGCGATAAAATCACACTTGTCATCCTTATATTAGGAATTCTCCAAACCCCTTATTTAGCCTAAATGATCAATAGGAATCATGGCTAATAAACGTCGAACATGATGTACACATCTAAACATCCACCTGGGATGTATACCTACGGGCAAAGATGTATACATGAAAAAGATAGTTTTATTTCATAACTTCTTGTCAAGACAATGAACTATGAAATTTTCCGATCCAAAGGAATCATCGAGTATGTTTTAAAGCTTCCCTAGTGACAAGGCATCTGTGCCATCAAAAAGTCCTTTGGAACAAACCCTTGTGCTATATAAAATGTCGATACGACATTGACGGTCGTGACTTGTGTCCCCTGTCTAATAAATATGAAGGATTATATTCCGTTTAAGCGCCAAGATGGATTACTTAAAAAAAAAACTAGGCAAAACATAATCAAATAAATTAAATACTATCTATTGGCCCATATGGTTTACTCGCACCATGGTTACTTAATTATCAAGTTCGACAATTCGCTATATAATTAAACCAATTTATTACTACTTGGTTTGTAGCCTTCAAAGCTTCACCATGGCTGACCCCTCTGAAGCTCACAATCGTCTAGTTGATCAGAATGATGATGCAAGACTGAACTTAACAAGCACCGAGTTACAGGCTATGATAGATACAGCCGTAAACAACGTTGTGGACCGTGTGTTAAAGGATCATAAGCGAAAGTGCGATGATACCCCAAATAAATGTTGTAAAAAGGGTAAGACCGGTTCAAACTATAACCAGTCCAAGCCAAAGGAGGCAAAACCCAAATGTAAAACCTGCAAGAAGAAGCACTTCGGAAAATGTTTCTATGAGCAGACCGGGGGATGTGTCATCTGCAAGGAGATTGATCACAAGACCCATGAGTGCAAGGACTTGAAGGACGCCACATGCTATGATTGTAGCGAGAAGGGGCACATAAATACCCGTTGCCCAAAGAAGGCAACTAAAGGGAAATGCACTCTGGAGTCACAAGCTAGGCCTTGTGGGATTTGTAACAAGAAAGGGCACAAGACCTTGGAGTGCCAAGACATAAAGGACGCAACCTGCTATGGTTGCAATGAAATAGGGCACATCAAGACAAATTGCCCAAATAAAACCAAGAAGCCTGAGGAGTCTAAGAAGACCGAAGATGGAAGCTCCCAAGTGGATGCTCAAGAGACTATTCAGGATGACGATGTCACAACAGGTACTTTCTTTATCAATAACGCTCATGCTTGAGTATTATTTTATTCAGGTTCAGATAAGCCTCTCATAGACAATAGATTTTGTAAATCAGTAAATCTGCCTGTTAAAACTCTAAGCGTTAAGTATAAAGTAGAATTTGGCCGATAGTACCTCAGGAACTGTTTCAGCAATATTAGATGGATGTTTAATGTCCATTAGAAATTTTTCCGCTGTCCTTGTTTCCGTTAAAATAAAGGAATTCGATATAGTGAAAAGAATGAATTGGTCGTCTTATAACCAAGCCCATATTGTGGGTAATAAGAAGTAAATAGTTATCAAGACTCCTTATGGAGAGCCTTTGACAATTCAAGGAAACACTAGGTATAAGTTACCTTAGCACTTGTTGAAATTGGTATTTAACAACAAAACTTCGAGTATGGAAAACTCAGAAGAAACAAACAACAGTCGCGATGCTAGAAATGCGACAAATATTAATGGTGCATCAAGTGTGAACCTCAATATTAATGGAATTAATCTCCAAAACTGAAGTTAACCCAGTTGTTAGAAAGGTTATAAGAAAAGTCACGAGAAGATTCAAGAAGCCAAATGGTGTTTGCTCAAAAAACACATGTCGCTACTTATGATAAGAGTTTTATTCATACTTCATATGCGAAGAATAATCCAGATAAAATCATATGTGGCAAGGAGTCCATTCTTTTTAGGTTTTACTTAAAAGTACCTCGTCTCTTGGAAGTCAAGAGACTTCAATAGTAAAAAGGGACCATCGATTTCAGAGAATTGTTAAATGAAATAAAAATCATTAGGTATGTCAGCAGTTATGCTGGAAAGGACACGGTGAGGTATACATCACTGTCATTCGATGGCAATATCCTTAATTAGTGGGGACATTAATGAAGTCCACAAGAAAGATCCTCTTATACATTATGGGATGGTCCAAGTTTTAAGGACCTTATTAGAAAACCTATTATCCGCATCACGAAATGGGAAAAGATGGAGTAATAATTTTCCGACTCCCCCATAAGATTTACAAACTATCAGCAGTGTGCTGCAAAACCTTGGTTCATTAATGGAAATAGTGCCCTTATTCGGTTAACCTAGAATTTAAGCATAATGTACTATATATTATGATTTAGCATCGGCAATAAGAGAGCACATTAAGGTTTCAAAGCCTGCTTATTATTAATCCATTATGGATCCACCTCAGCTACTCACGTTTTATAGATAACCAGTCAAGGCCGAGACTGCCCTACAATTTGTCAAAGATTTTATAGCCAAGTTTAAAAAGGATTAAGAATGAAGGCGTTTAACCCTCCTGATGAATAATTAGAGGTAGTTCACATTAATAATAACGCCAGATAAACCCTTAGTGTGATTTCTTTTGGCTAAGAGTTACGTTTGAATTCAGGTACTGCTAAGTCTCTCATAAGATTTTAAGCTTAGCAAACTTTTAGAAATTTTCCCGTAAGAACCCCAGATATTAAGTGTAAGGTAAAACTTACAGGCGAAATCATAAGAACCATTTCTTCTGTTCCTGTTAGAAATCTCTAATTATGGAATTCTAGAAGTATCCTCTCTCTAGAAGAAGTGCGTCAGCATATATAGTTGATATCTCCTTGATCTCTATCGATTACGAAAACCAGACAGTATGATAAAAGCGCCATATGAGGATTGATGTATCTTAATAAGTTCCATAGATTGCTTCCATGCCTGGTCAGTATGGAGGTTTAATGCATGGAACCGCAAGGATATTCTAATAGTCATACGGTACTAAAGTCAACTAATGGTATTCAAAGAAGATATCCAGAATGGAAATTGTCAAAGTAAATGTTCCCGATTAAGGAATTCATGGACTTGTGACATAAATGTGTCACTTATCTAACACATAATATGACAGATGAACTGGAGCCTGAGATTTGGAAAATCTTTGTACCCTCATTGTATCTTGATTTTCTTTTCCTAAGATTACCCTGTTTACCTCCTGAGAGGCAGGTAGAGTTGAGATTCATATCCCATTTAGGGCTGTATTATTATGAAATCTCCAAGACGGCTAGTGCCATTATTGGAAGAATCAAAACCCTAATTAAATAAGTTTTGAAATAAAGAATTCATATAGCCTAACCCTATATTCTAAGAATTCGGTATTGTTAATTAAGAAAGACGGTTCATTTTGCTTATGCATTGATTACCGCAACCCAAATTAGGCAACAATTAAGAATTTTCATCAGCTGCCCAGGATCGTCGATTGGTTCGACTAACGGCAAGGATTAGCTAATTCCTTAAGATTAGTTTTAAGAAATAGTTGGAATAACCATCTCACCTTAAATTAAGCTTTTCTATAATAGTTGATATATTAGTATCAAGGCTGCTCTTTTGGAGACCTTGTATAGATGGAATGTTAAGCATCTACTAGTAGACAGAAGATTGGTAAGTCCAATTATCAGGATCTGAAAGTTGCCTTGACGAGTAAGATCAAACAAACCCATGATTATCAGTAAGATGCCAGTATTCGGCAGAAAATCAAGGATTAATGAGAATATCAACCCTCTTGAATTCTTGTTGAGGAAGAAGGTTCAACAAAAGATATCACCCTGGAAGGGTGTACCAGTTTGTTAAATTATCAGGCTAGTTAAGCTCTGAATATATAGAATCATTCGAAGGAAATCGAATGTATCAAGATCAAATAGCTTATAAGCTAAAACCTATTTAAGGAGCTTGGCGGAGCATACAATGCATTGTACACTAATGAATTGAGGATGTGTTTCACCAATAAGTCAAGAAGCATTATCACATATTGATATGCAGATTTATGATATGATGAGCAATCTATATCGATTAAGGATCGACAGGTTAAGAAGCTCCAAAAGGATACATGTACCAAATATAAAGGTCACTTTGGGAGCTTGGAGAGACTCCAGATATGCTATAGAAGTTAAGTCCGTCATGTGACAAAAAGTACTTCCAGCATTTTAGCAAACCTCGAGGTTGAGATTTCTTTTAAGGGGGTGAGGATGTAACACCTCGTAAAATCACGTCCAATGATATATTGACACGTGTAATAAACCCTAATGAAGTCAAACACTGAAATTGAGGGACTAATTTTTCGAAAAATCAAAAACTTTGATTATGAAAGGACTGGAAGTGATAACATACCTAAAAATAGGTTTCTTATGATGTTTATATTCACAAATGTGCCACTTGATGAATAAGTGTAGCCGTTTGCGTAATTAATTGAAAGTTTGCGCAATAAAGGGGTTAAAAGCGTCAACATGTTAATTCTTACCTCTGAGTGACCTTTTAACAAACCGAAAGCTTCATAATATTTAATTATACTCTCGGGAATGCCAAATAATGGCCGTTTAAGGTTTTTATGCCTATAAGTAAAGTTAAGCGCAACTTTGCAAGTTAGAGGGACTGAAAGTGTCAATATGTTTAATTATACCTCTGAATGACCTTTTAGTAAACCCGAAGCATCGTGATGTTTAATAATACTTCCAAGAATGCCTAATATGGATTAGGTGAGGCTTCAATGCTATTAATTGATGAAATGCGCAAGTATGCGCAATAGAGGGACCTAAAGCGTCAACTTTTGAATCTACGCCCTTCGGCGACCATTTAAGCGAACGGGAGCGTAGTAACATGTATGTATATACTTGGGAATGATCAATATGGGCCATGGAAAGCTTTGCTGTCATTAAACAGCATTTCGCGCTACTTTGCGCAATTAGAGGACTATTTGCGTCAAACGGCAAAAGTATACCGATTCGTTGGGTTTCGAACCTTTCGGAATATAACCATGAGTTAAGCATGCCCTAATTATTCTTTATATAGCTTAGATATAAGCCTAGAGGTGTTCGGTGCGCAAAAAATAAACTTTTATGTCATTCAGGGACTAAAAGTGTCAAAAAGTGCACAAGTTTGCACTTTTGATCATATCTCGCATTCTGAATATCCCCGGACACCCAAAAATTTATGTAAGCACTAAAATATTTTATTATAGTGATCGCCTTGATAAAATTCCTTTCGTCACGTCGTTTGGTTCGTTTTTAGCGTCCGTTCGTGTTTCGTCGTAATTAGACAAACAATGTGACCGTACGGCCAAACGAACCGACATCCGACATGTTTTTGAACATGTTTCATATTCCCTATATGTGGGCCTCATAATGGAGCCTTGAAATGAGGTTAACGGACCATGGATGTGTCAGAAACACGTTTATATGCAAACAGGGACCAAATCTGCCAATTATGAAAGTTGTTTTGCTGACCTGGGACATGCAGGCGGGCCGCGTAAGACTGCTGAGTTACCTACGCGGGCCGCGTGGCCTGATCAGATGCAGAAATACCTGGAAACAGCCTGTTTCTTGCTGTTTTCATGTCCAACCTGGTTTCCTATACTCTCAACTCGACTCTAGGGGCTGCCCATAGTATATTGAAACCACTCAACACTTGCCATGATCTGGTTATGACCTCCCGACACTTGTCGCGATCTCGTGAGGTCCCGAAAAGTATAAATAGGAGGTGAATTCACTTGTTTTCTTCACACCTTCATTTCCATTCTGCTTATTCTCTGAATTCCTGGAGGATCTTGAGCTTCTTGAGAACCTCCTTTAACCCTTTGGACCCATTGTAAGTGTTCAATCGTGCTTAAGTTTACTTATTTAGCGTTTATAGCCGAAAAGTTAAGCGTTGTGATAAACGCTTTGACTTTTAAACGGTTGAACCATGGTTCGTAACGAACCTGCCTACGTGACCGTAATTAGGTAGGTGATTAACCCTCAAGAGGGCACCTCCTAATTACCACGTTTACCTAGTTTAATTGTCGGGTCGAATAAAGGTCAAACGGGTTAGTTTTAAATAAAATACATAACTATTAATATAAGAGCTATAAAATCAGTTTTCTCACTTTAATAACTTGGTAAATATCAGTTGAACATGCCTAAGCATGATTCAACCCGACAATTCTAAGTATAGGCTCGGTTCGGAACAGAAAGTCGCAAAAGTTGACTTTTGCTTTGACTTTCAGTTCTGACCCGATTTAGATTAGTTTAGATATGCCTTAGGATTCCATTAGGACCATATTATAAGTTAGTATAACCCTCCAAGGTTATACAACTTGGTTCCATAGAAATCCTAGTTCATGCGTGTTTCCGTTATATGCCTAAACATTGACCATTATGCCCTTTTGACTATAAAACGTGATTTTTGAAAAAGTGAAAGAGTAGAAACATTAGTTACTGATTTATAAACTTGCACCTAAAATTTGATATCAGTTTGAGGTCTAGATTAAGAGTTATGCTCATTAGCGTAATTTGAAAGCTTTATGTTAATTAAATGGCGTAATTAGCGAATAGCCTATTTAAACCCACTTTTTGATATCAAACTTTTTACTCACTGATGTAATATAATATTTTGGGATTTTTGAAGATTTTTATTTAATTTTTTTGGCTGATCATAACATAGGTCTTTAAGTTTGATTCGGTTTATGACGGTTTTGCCCTTTTTGGCCATAAAATGAGTTTTACAAATCCTTTTGACCCAAAACATTTTTTTACTGATTTTATTTGATAAATAAAATATTTTGAGCCTTCTGGAATTATAAAAATATCAGTTTTCCTTTGAAAACCCGGAAATGGCTCCAAATCGCCTTTTTAAGCATTTTTAACACATAGTATGTGCTAAAACCATACTAGACACATAAGGTTGATACCTACTGATATTTTTAGTATATTTTTATATATTAACAGTAAGTAAAAGTTTTTAAACTCAGGTTTCCAGTTTTGACCTTTTAAGCCTAAGTGAAATTACCAAAATACCCCTAAGGTGCATAGTTTGGTTTTAAATGATAAATTTCACATATAGGTCATACCCTACTGATATAATTTAGTAAATTAAGTATATTTACTAGGCAAATCAGACCTGTAACTCAGATTTATAAATAAACTCTTTTATAATCTTTAAAATGACCAAAATACCCCTACGGGGCTTATTTTGAGATTAAACTCGTTTTGGGCATAATGGAAGATATCCTACTGATATCACAACATATTAAAGGCATATTAACTTAGGAAACCTGTATATGACTCTTTTGGTTACTCGTTACGCACTTGTCGCGTTCAGATCGGCTTATGTGACTAGTTCGCATATATTAGCCGAAACGGGTTAAACCATATCATTTTTGTCTCAAAATCCAGAATGTGTTTAAGTTACCCGTATTAAACAAGCATACAAGCTTGTCGGGTCAAAACCACATTCTAAACCGGTCTTGCTTTATCATGCGTCTGACCGTGTCTTCCTTTTGAAAGTTAACCGGTCTAAGATTAGGATTAATTAAAGACCCGTTAGGAATCTAATAGGTTATTAAAAACCTTCGTTCCAGATTTAGGAGCCCAGTAAAAGCTATCTGTACTTGCTTGGTGGTATACGGCTGGGATAAATTGTATAAATTTGCTCAGGTAAATACTTTTAACTTATTTTCCCTATACGGGCTTAGGGTACGGTATATAAAATACCGCTTGGTCCGGCATTGAATTCTTAATCGAATATAGGTTAATTTATTGATATGCTATGTTTTGAATGTGTTTTGTTTGCTTAAAGCCTTTGGGGGGGTTAATGACCATGTCCCGGATATCCTCGGCATCATCTTATGAGATGGCCACGACCTGAGCACGGGGTGTAGGCGTACACCTGTCAGTGTATAACTCAATAATGTGGTGTGTCTATTAATCTTTAACCCGGTCTACGGATCGGGCTACTGAACGTATAAGAAACATGTAATTCCCTTACAAGATTATATTACATAATTATCCCAAGTTATAAAATATTTTGTGCCACGTGCATTCAAATCAATTTTTAAACCATTTTCAAAATGAGTCAGTTAAATTGTATTTACCAGTGTAAACTGACGTATTTTCCAAAAAGGTTAAGTGCAGGTACTACTCGTAATAGGCTGGCCTCTCCTTAGCATCAATAAGAGTCTCGCAAGCTTGGATGCCTTAAAGTCTGTTGAACAATGTTTCCTTAATTTTCGATCCGCCTGTGGATCCTATACATTCCGTTTGAAATACTTGATATTACTTTATATCGGTTTGTAATATATTTATCTTTTGCTTCCGCTGTGCATTTATATATTGTGTTGTTTGACTATGATGATGTCAACTACGTCATGATACTCCCCACCGGGCCCACTGGTGATACGTGGAAAATAGGGGTGTGACAGATTCCCACTCTAACTAGATCAAATGTCGGGTCAAAGTTGTTTAGAAAAAGTCAACAGAAACTTAATTTGCGATTTAACATGTAATTAGCAATGTAGAAGGCGTGTAACCTATTTTATCACTCATATAACTCAGTAATAAGTGTAAGAACATGTCTAAGCATGTTCGACCCGACAATTTTCTGTTTAGACCCGGTTCGGAACCGAAAGTCGCAAAACTTTGACTTTTGCTTTGACTTCAGTTCTGACCCGATTTTGTATGTTTTAGAAATGCCTTAGAGCTTTATTTGGACTAAGTTACATGCTAGTATAACCTGTTGGTGCATGTTTGTGACAACAGCTTAGATTTGGTCTTTGGATATCTTGTAATTAGATAAACGATAAACAGTTAGCGGGTTTAGCTTTGTAATAGTTTGATTATAGAGTTTGGGCTAAACAAAACCCAATTAGGGTGATGGGGGCGAATTGGGCCTGTCCAATTCGCAGTCCATGATGTTTAACCTTGGCCCAAGTAGCAAACCTTGTGTTATATAAACAAGGTTAGGCTTTAGGGTTGAGGTTAATCAGCCAAAACAGTTTGTGAGAGAGAGCAATTTCGTAATAGACATAGGCTTGGACGAAATTGGTTAGGGTTTGATTGATTGTAATTCTTTGTGATTGATAATCAATAGAAACCCAGTTTGAAAGTGAATTGCTGTTTCAGTTTTCTACTCGTTTCTGTGATATTCTGATCAAGAGGATTCCGCACTCTTGATTAGATTGACAATTCTGTGAAAGATCCATACACGTCAAGGGGACCTACAATTGGTATCAGAGCGTTAGGCTCTTGAAGGCTCGGTTCAGAATTGTGATCTGCAGATTACGGGTGGAAGGGTTTGAAATTTTCGAAAATTTTAAACCTGAAAACTAGGGTTTTCGAAATTCTTGAGTTTCTGATTTATTTGTGCGTTTGTGTTTGTGTTTTGATCAGTCTGCGTGTTGAATTTGCTGATTTGCAGGTTTTCGGGAAGGTGTTGATTGATTTTAGAAGTATATTTGGCTGGACAGAATTGAAGATTCGAAGATCGTTCTTCGTGTTCTTCGTATGTTTTTGACTGTTTTGGTTGTTTCGATTGTGCAGGTTTCTGTTAGAGTTAGATAAGATCTTCTAAATTTCTGAAAAGATTTGTTTTTGGCGAATTTGTTTGGCTTGGAGGAGAAGTTGTTGCTGTTCGTTAAATCTGCTGAAAAACCAGCGTTTTTGAGACCCTGCGAAGTGGTGATCCAGCGAAATTAACACACTGATCTGAACTTGCGAAATTAACTAAGCAGCATAGTTATCGGCGAAATTAAATCCAAAGGCGACTTTGGTAACCGTATAATTTTCCACAGCGAAATTATCACGGTTTCAGCGAAATTCAGCAGTGAATTTGACCAGCGAAAATAACCAGCGAATTTAGCAGGAAAATTGATCAGCGAACTTTGCTGACTTACCAGCGAATTTACACTGACTTAACAGCGAAATTATCAGAAAATTTAAAAACCAGCAAATTTAAAAAGGTGGAATATTTTCTGGCAAGCGTAACAAAAATTTCACGTTTTCGAAAATAGAAATTGATCCGTAGCTCGTTTGACAGAACCGTTTGCACCGTTAAATTCCTCATATTTTTAGGGCAAAAAAAAAAAAACCTCTGGAAAATCCCGAATTCGGTTTTCGACATTATATATCATTGGATTTGTCTTTTCGAGACGATTCTAAAGGTGTAATTTGGTAACCACTGTTTTCGGAGATATTTTGTACGGTTTTACCAGCCTGTTTGCGTTAAAATGTCGAACATGACAAAATTGAATGCACCTAAGATGATGAAGGTGGAGAATTATCTTACATGGAAGGACAACTTCAAATCTTTCATTGAATCTCAGGATGCACGTATGTGGATATGTATTGAAGATGGGTACATAAATCCTACACATGATTATGAGGGCAGACCACGTAGAACAGACTATGTGAACATGAAAGAGGATGATAAAAGGATGTATGAGGCTGAAAAGAGAGCCTTGGCTGCGATAAAGATGTCCTTACCTGATAGCATCAAGCATACCTTCACAAAGTACACTAATTCAAAGGATATGTGGGATGCATTACAAAAGCGATATCAGGGGAATGAGAGTGCCACTCAGGCATTCATGGCAGAGATAGTGCCAGTTGATGAGGCTGAAACTACTGTGAGTGATGCTGAATCTGAAGTGAAAAATGCTGAAGCTCAAGTGGAGAATGCTGAAGCAAAAGTGGATGCTGAAGTAGAGAAAGAAAGTGAAGCTGAACAGGTTGTTGCTGATGAAAATATAGAAGTTCATGAGGAAAAGGTACAATCTAATTCTGTGTGTTTAAGATGTCGTGAACTACAGGGTGAGGTTGACAGGTTGAGAACACAAAACCAAAGTCTGGTAAGCGAGATGTCGAACGTAAAAGAGTCAAACTTTTTTGCTAAAAGAAATGAATCGTCATACTTGAAGAAGATAAAAGGTTATGAAGCTGAAATTGAAGCTTTAACTTGCAAACTAAACGAAAAACTTCAAGTAATAGACTTAGCTCATGACATGATGGCTGAGAAAACAAAAGAGATTTCTGAAAAATGCAAAGAGTTGTCAGATGCACAACTCAAAATTGTTGAACTTGAAAAGAAATTAAGTCAATTCAGAGATTCCTCTTTTGTAATGAAACACATGATGGGTGGGTTAAAAAAGAGTAATGACAAGACCAGTGTGGGCTTCCAGGGCTTTAATGAAGTTCCACCTCCTCTTAGTCATGACTATTCATTCCTTCCTAGTGAAGATGAGCTAGCAAACTTTATGGCATCTGCACCAAGTAGTTTCGGATCCACATCAAGTCAAGGTGATGGATCTGAGAGTGATGATGCTAAGAAGAACAATAACAGGGAACCTTTGAAAAAGAAAAATTCACCGCCTAAGAATAAAAATCAAGCTTTTGTTAAAAAGATTAATTTTGTTCAAGGTAGTGATATGAAAAATGAAACAACTGTTATTGAAAATGAATCAAATGTAGAGTTTGCTAAAAATAAAAACAAAGAAAAATCTGAATCCAAGCAAACTAAACAAGGTTCATCCAAGGGATCATCACCATCTGATAAGGGATCTACCTCAGAGACTCCAGCTAAGAAGTCTTTGAAAAGGAGATCGTGCTTCAGGTGTCACATCAAAGGACATGTAGCTAGCTGCTGTCCTAACAAAAATAGTGAAGCACAACTTAGTGAAAAACAGAGAGGGAAATTACCAGAGAAGAAAGGTGATAGTGAGGAAAAAGGCTCAAATTCTCCAAAGAAATCTGCTCCTAAGCAACCAGAGAATGTTGCTGTTGGTGTAGATAAGGCTGGAACAGGAACTCCACAAGTTCCTCGTTTTCAAAGAAATCAACCAAGATTTCAGCCTAGATCTCCCACCAGGCAGATTTGACAGACCTAGAAGCAGTTCACCAAGAGTGAACAATTATAATGCTAATAATTTCAGAAGTCAAGGTCAATATCAAAATCGATACCAAAATAATGGTGGTCGAACTTTTTATAACAATGGCTTTAGAAATTACAACAATCAAGCTTCTTGGAATCAAAATTCAAGGTTTCAAAATCAGAATTTTCAAAGGTCAAATAGTCCAAACATATATAGGAACCCTCAGGACCAGAGACCTTATGGAAATCAAAATCAAATTCCATCAACAGGTCTGAGATCCAAGACTCCAGTCAGGAGTAATGGATATTGGATGGATGTTCCAGTAGTTGGTGAATTTGGACGACCCAAGACCATTAAGGCTTGGGTCCCCCAATCTAACTAATTTCTTAGTTGGTGTGTGCAGGAGCTGCTAAGGAGGATTATCAACTTATGTTGATAATGGCTGCTCTAGGCACATGAAGGGGAATGTGAGATTGTTGATATATATATATATGTTGATTGATTTAAATTGAAGTTCAAAGTGCTGAGTCGACACACTAGATAACCTGGCAGATCTTTATACTAAAGCATTTGACAGGGCTCGCTTTGAACATTTAGTCGAACTCAACGGGATGAGGAATCCTGAATAACTGGTTTTTCATAAGAATTTTGTAAATAGTTTACTGCTTTTCTTAAAATTTTAAAAATACAAAAACATTGAAAAATCAAAAACATAAAAAAAAATAGAAAAACAAAAATGAGTTATCACTGTGTGAAAAAGGAGAAATGATAGTACATCAGCAAGTTAGACTGTCACACTGAAAACTGAAATTAAATTGCTTAAGTGTGATAGCAGCTTCATCATACGATGTACCAGTAGGCAAAAAGCATGAAATAATCAACTTACCAATGTGATATAAACCTAAATAAACTATGTATGAGTGGGGAACACATCAGTGGTGTATGGTTTAATGACCTTAAATCTTGCGTTGATAGATTGCCAAAATCTGAAGTTTTGGGTCTTTATACTGTTATTTCATCTGGGGATATCAGGGGTGTCCTTCTGCTGCATCCAGATATATGCTGACCTAGACACACCCAGGATATCTTAAAAGAGCTAAAAATGCCAAAACCCTTAAATGAAGAAGCTCTCATAGAGAGTCATTCAAAATATGCAAAATGCATAAATCGTACCAAAAAATGGTATTTGTCATAGCCCTCGTTAGATATTTTGGTCTCTTTGCTGTACGGAAGTACTGACCTGTTCACCAATTATCTAAACGTTGAAAAATAAAACGGATGAATTCAGTATACTCACTTACTACGATGAATCTTTGTGCATACCTTGATCGCGGGGGTATATCCTGAAGTGGGACACGCTAGTATTTCAGAATTAATATTACCTTAATGTATCATATGGTAATGGTACTTGAAATGTTCATGCATTTTGTTTAAGTGGACAAACATACTGGTAATCGTCTTGGACTGCTTTTCACGAAAAATTAAATAAAGAATTATCTAATAGTGTGAAACAGTTTGATTTTGCTGATATGATCTTCTTACCAGTGATTCTCACAAAAATAGAGTGTTTATTGCTTTTGTTTTTACTTGCTTTCAGAAAATATAAAAATCCAAAAATAGTGTCTTTTTCAGTTTAAAATTCTTAACGTACGGAAAACTGTTATTCTTGGAGGAATTGTTACTGATAGGGGGAGACGGTGTTGGAAAGTGAGTTCAAAATTTTAAATCATGCGGGTTATAGGGTGTGATTAAAAAGTTTTGCGTGTTGGTGATAAACTGAAAATGCTTAATCTGTGATACAGTTTAACTATCTCTAGAAAAATAATAATTTATTTAACTTTGTTGAAAAATTCTTATGGTTTCTCGAGATGTTTGTTTTATAGTATACAGATTGAAGCAGTGTGTTGCTGAGAAGTTAAAGTGATGAGTTGCTGTGAAGATGTGAGAGTTTGATTGGATGCATGGTAGAACCTCCTTTCTACATTGCAGACAAAGTTGAAGAGTTTGAAGATTGCTTTACAAATGCTGAACTGGAGTTTACTCAAACGCTAAAGTTTTTGAAGATTTGGTGATTGGATGCATCAGCTTAGGGGGAGTCTGTTGCTGACAGAAGTTATTGAAGCTGAAGCTATCCAAAGACCAAAGATAGTGCAAGACTACATGAAGATTGCAAGAAGACTGAAGACAAAGTTATTTTATGAAGCTATTGTCAAGGGGGAGTTTGTTGGTGCATGTTTGTGACAACAGCTTAGATTTGGTCTTTGGATATCTTGTAATTAGATAAACGATAAACAGTTAGCGGGTTTAGCTTTGTAATAGTTTGATTATAGAGTTTGGGCTAAACAAAACCCAATTAGGGTGATGGGGGCGAATTGGGCCTGTCCAATTCGCAGTCCATGATGTTTAACCTTGGCCCAAGTAGCAAACCTTGTGTTATATAAACAAGGTTAGGCTTTAGGGTTGAGGTTAATCAGCCAAAACAGTTTGTGAGAGAGAGCAATTTCGTAATAGACATAGGCTTGGACGAAATTGGTTAGGGTTTGATTGATTGTAATTCTTTGTGATTGATAATCAATACAAACCCAGTTTGAAAGTGAATTGCTGTTTCAGTTTTCTACTCGTTTCTGTGATATTCTGATCAAGAGGATTCCGCACTCTTGATTAGATTGACAATTATGTGAAAGATCCATACACGTCAAGGGGACCTACATAACCCTCTGTGATTATACACCTTGGTTCATTAGTTATCCAATTAAAATGCATGATTCCGTTAATTGCTCATATGTTGACTATTATGCCCTTTTCACCATAAAACGTGATTTTTGAAAATGTAAAAGAGTAGAAACCTTAGTTACTGAATTATAAACTTGTACCCAAAATTTGACATCAGTTTGAGGTGTAGATTGAGAGTTATGCTCATTAGCGTAATTAGAAAGCTTTTTAGCGATTAAACGGCATAATTAGCATATAGCCTATTTAAACCCACTTTTTGATATCAAATTTTTACCCACTGATGTAATACATTATTTTGGGATTTTTAAAGATTTTTAATTAATTTTAGGCTGAGCATAACTTAGAGTTATAAGCTTGGGTCGGTAATTGTCGGTTTTGCCCTTTTGGGCTTTAAAATTAGTTTTACATATCTTTTTGACCCCAAACCTTTTGCTACTGATTTTATATGATAAATAAATTATTTTAAACCTTTTGGAATAATAAAAATATCAGCTTTCTATGTAGAACTCGGAAACGGCTTCTAATCGCCTTTGTAAGTGTTTTTAACGCATAGTATGTACTAAAGCTATTTTAAACATATAAGGGTTGATACCTACTGATATTTTAGGTAAATTATAATATTTTAACAGTAAGCAAAAGTTATTTAACTCAGACTTCAGTTTTGAGCTTTTCGGCTTATGTGAAATTACCAAAATGCCCCTACGGTGCAAAGTTTGGTTATAATTGATAAATTTCACATATATGCAAAACCCTACTGTTATAACTTAGTAAATTAAGTATTTTTACTGATTACATCAGACCTGTAACTCAGAATATTATTCAAACTCTTTTATAACCTTATAAATGACTAAAATACCCCTACGGGGCATAGTTTGTGTTTAAATTCGTTTCGGGCATAATAAAAGATATCTTACTGATGTCACAACATATTTGAGGCATATTAACTTAGGAAACCTGTATATGGCTCTTATGGTTACCCGTTACGCATTCTTCGCGTTCGGTTCGGTTTATGTAACTAGTTTACATAAATTAGCCGAAACGGGTCAAACCTTATCGTTTTTATCTCAAAATCCAGAATGTGTTTAGATTACCCATATAAGACAAGTCTTCAAACTTGTCGGGTCTAAATCACCTTCTATTCCGGTCTTCGCTTAATCACGCGTTCGAACCGTATCGTTCCTTAAAACTAATCGGTCTAAGCTTAAGCTTAACTAAAGACCGTTAGGATCCTAATAGGTTATTATAAACCTTTGTTCCAGAATAGGAGACCCGGTAAAAGCTACCCGCATTTGCTAATTGTGAATTATACTTGCAAAGGTAAATACTTTTAACTTATTTTCCCTTATACGGGCTTGGGGTACGGTATATAAAATACCGCTTGGTCGGGCATTCGACCCTAATCGATTGGTGGTTAGGTATTATCGAGATGACCCGTTTAAAATTATGTTTTGTTTGCTTAACGCCTTTGGGAGGTTAATGACCATGTCCCGGATATCCTTGGCATCATTTTACGAAATGGCCACGACCTAAGCGCGGGGTGTAGGCGTACACCCGTCAATGCATAAATAAATAATGTGGTGTGTCTATTGATCTTTAACCCAGCACGAACCGGGCTACTGAACGCATAAGGAACATGTAATTCTTTTACAAGTTTATATATTTAAATAATTATCCCAAGTTATAAAAATGTTTGTGCCACGTGCCTTCAAATCAATTTTATTAAACTTTTCAAAATGAGTCAGTTGAATGTATTTACCAGTGTAAACTGACGTATTTTCCCAAAAAGGTTAAGTGCAGGTACTAAGCGAACTAGGCTGGCTTTCTCCTAGCATCCACAATAAGTCTCGCAAGCTTGGATGTCAAAACTGTTGAACAATGTTTCCTATTTATTTTTGATCCGTCTGTGGATTAATTTCAACTGTTGTGATACTTGATATTACAATTATATTCGGTTGAAATATATATTTCTTTTGCTTCCGCTGTGCATTTAAATATTGTGTTGTTTGACTGTAATGTTGCCAACCACGTCACGATACTCCCCCACCGGGCCCATCGGTCAAACGTGGAAATATCGGGGTTGTTTGACGCCTACCTATCGTAACTCCTTTGGGCCACAGTCAGAAAACGAGCCCGAGAACCCACAACCTTCATATATACCTCTTCAGCGATCCCTTTCGCACAATTCCTTTGGTAACCCCACACCTGTTTTTCAAGGCCGGTTCAACCCGGCAAATTATATTCAAGAACCAGTGGGTTTTAACCCATTGGGACCGGAGGATCCGTTCTCGGAATACAATGCTATGGACATGGACGAGGACACGGATCCCGTCGAACCTGCAAGCGGTACCCCCAACCATCCCATCGAGATCTCGGATGGATCTTCTTTCCACGGATCACCCTACGGTGGTCCAGATAGTTATCAAGCGAGGTTTAACTAGCACGAATGGTATTTCACACCTTCGCACCATTCATCACCTCACCAGCAGCAGCAGCAGGATCCCTCTGGGGATTCACGATTCGTGGCAGTCACGCCACTGCCTCCACAGCCGCCAGTTCATCTAGCACCTCCCGAACCACCAAGGCGTAGGAGGACAGGCGCGCGAATATCCGTGCGTGGAGGGGATTTTCACTTCAGCACCCCTCATCACTCAAGTGGCAGCCATTATCCGCCACTGCAGGAAGACCCGCAAATGGGTGGGCCTTCAAACCCAGTTGCACCGCAGCCACCACCGATGGGTTTTGATAACCCGATTCCTGCATACACGGGTTCAATGGCGTACAACTCGTTTGAGCAGCCGGCTCACACCAACTATAATTACGCTGAAGCCGACCCATACTTGGTAGCGGCCAACTATAGCGCCCTTCATCCTGAAGGACCGTATGGAGCCCCTTGGGGAGTAGGGTACCCAACTCATGGGTACCAAATACCTGCTAGACCTATAATTCGGCAACAATCGCAGCCGCCACGGTTTTCCCCACCCGAACGGGAAGAAATTCTTCAAAGATTGGACCAAGTCGAGCGAGATTTTCAAAAAGATCGCAGGGAACGACAAGGTTTCCTCAAGGGCTTAGCAGGCTTGCTAAAGGGGAAGAAGAAGAGGGATCATTAAATCCCCACATGTATTGTTGTGTTTTCTATTTTCAATCAAGTCCCTGCGTGGACATTTATCTGTGTATTTAGTCCCTGCGTGGACTTATCTATTTAGTCCCTGCGTGGACTTATCTTTTTAGTCCCTGCGTGGACATCTATTCTAGTATTTGGTCCCTGCGTGGACTTGTATTTTAGTTAAACCCCTGCGAGGGTAATTTGTCTATTAAAAGTCCCGTTTAGGGCAAAGAGTACCCTTTTAAATGTTAATGGAATGTTAAGGTTTTAAATTTCATTTTTGTCACTATGGGCATAAATATATTATACATGAAATAAATAAATCAAAATCATTCCTTTTAAAATAATCTGCCTATTTAAATATTAATAAGAATCTTAAAAAGGTAAAACCTAGCTTGTAGGTCATTATAAAGACTTAGCCAATATGGTAAAACCTGTTTAAAAAGATTCGGATCACAGTTAACATCTGAAAACATGTTAACGCTCCTGGCAGACGTGATTCGTTAAAATCACACACGTCATTCTTATATAAGGATTCTTCAAAAGATTCCTAACCCAACTTAATGATCTATAAATCATGGGTTTAAATCATCAATTAAGATGATCACATTTTGACCATACATTGGTAATATAGTGCCTACGGGCCATACTCATTTTCATATGAAACAAAAGACAGTAGTAGTCTACGACCCTGTCTGAAAAAGGTAAAGAACTATGTTCAAACCTTCATGCCTTGATTCTCTGAAATCATGGCTTATAATTTAAAAATGTCCTCGTGACTAGGCCTTTTTTGCTACTAATAAAACTGTTATTGTTTTATAATTAGGATAAAATATAATAAAAATCCTAAATAAATATGATTAACAAATTAACCAAATATGGTCTATGTTTACCGTGGTTAATGAATTGCCATAAAAGACAATTCCATAATAAACTCCCAAGTAAACTATTGTCATTGTCTTATGTAACAGTTCAAATTAAAATGGCTGACTCGGACGAAATTAATAGTCACCCAAGAGAAAATCAGGATAACGCCCGAATTAATATAACGGGTGCTGAATTGCGAGCGTTAGTAGACAACACTGTTACAAAGGCCTTAGAGCGGCAGTATGAGGAACATAGCGGGACTCGAAGTAGGACCCTATCTACACCGCATTCAAAGCCTAAGACTCATTCTGAGGCTCACAGCAAGCCACCCTCCAAGAAGGATGAGCCAAAGAAAAACGATGACGATCGTCAATCTTCAAATCAGCAAAGTGTTCCATCTCAGAAGGTCGTACTGAACCAAGGACCCCGTGATAAGGGTTGCTCCTACAAATACTTTGTTTCGTGCAAACCCCGGGATTTCACCGGGGAGAAAGGAGCTATTGACTGTATGACATGGCTGGATGAGATGGACACCGTGGTTGATATCAGCGGATGCGCTGAAAAGGATGTGGTAAAGTTTGTGTCTCAATCGTTCAAAGGTGAGGCCTTAGCCTGGTGGAGATAGTTGATACAGGCTACTGGGAAGATTCCACTGTACAATATGTCGTGGGAACAATTTATTACCCTCATCAGGGAGAACTACTGTCCTCAGCATGAGGTAGAAAAGATTGAGTCGGACTTTCTGTCTTTGGTGATGAAGAATCTAGATTGCCAAGCTTACCTTACGAGCTTCAACACATTGTCAAGGTTGGTTCCGTATCTGGTGACCCCGGAACCCAAACGAATAGCTCGTTTCATTGGGGGTTTAGCCCCAGAAATAAAGGCAAGCGTGAAGGCCTCTCAGCCAACTACTTTCAGATCTGTAACTGATATATCCTTGTCCCTCACACTGGACGCGGTCAGACAGAGATCGCTGAGGAACACGGATGCCGAGAAAAGGAAACGTGAAGATGACAATTCACGAAGGTCAAACAAGAAGCACCGAGGAAACAATGACCACAAGAAAGGGTCTGAGTCTAAGAAGGATGGGCATCAATCTGGTGATAAGCCCAAGTGCAAAGTCTGCAAGAAACAGCACTTCGGGAAGTGCAGGTTTGAATCGAACTCGCAGACTCAGTCAAGAACTTTTGCATGTGGTATATGCAAGTCCAAGGAACACAAGACCTTGGATTGCAAGAAGCTGAAAGACGCAACATGCTACAGTTGCAACGAAAAAGGGCACATTAAGACAAATTGCCCAAAATATGCAAAGAAAGCTGATGAAGGAAAGAAGACCAATGCTAGGATCTTCAGGATGGATGCGAAGGAAGCTGTACAAGACGATAACGTGATCACAGGTACCTTCCTTGTAAATGATGTCTATGCAAGAGTACTTTTTGATTCAGGCGCTGATAAGTCTTTCGTAGATAATAAGTTTTGTGAATTGTTGAAATTGCTTGTTAAAACTTTAAGTGTGAAGTATGAGGTGGAACTAGCTGACGGAACCATAGAAACCGTCTCAACTGTGTTAGATGGATGTGTTATATCCATTAAGAACCATTCTTTTCCTTTGTCCCTACTTCCCTTTAAGTTAGCCGGTTTTGACATAGTTTTGGGTATGGACTGGTTATCTCATAACCAGGCCCAAATTGTCTGCAATAAGAAGCAAGTGGTGATCAAGACTCCGTCTGGTGAATCACTTACCGTTCGGGGAGATACCCAGTATGGACTGCCTGAGCAAGTGACTATGCTCAAGGCCTCTAAGTGTTTAAAGAAGGGTTGTGTCATCTACATGGCGCAAGTGACTATTGATGAGCCGAAGCCCAAAATTGAAGACATCCCCGTCATTTCTGAATACCCAGAAGTTTTTCCTGAAGAACTACCTGGTCTACCACCAGATAGGCAAATGGAATTCAGAATCGACATCATCCCTGGAGCAGCACCTGTTGCTAGAGCGCCTTATAGGTTGGCACCAACAGAGATGAAGGAATTGAGAACACAACTGGATGAATTGCTAGCCAAAGGTTTCATTAGACCTAGTTCATCTCCTTGGGGAGCACCAATATTATTTGTCAAGAAGAAGGATGGATCGATGCGTCTGTGCATCGATTACCGTGAGCTTAACAAGGTCACTATCAAGAATAGGTACACATTGCCCAGAATCGACGATCTGTTCGATCAGCTTCAAGGGGCAAGTTACTTCTCCAAGATCGATCTGAGGTCAGGCTATTATCAATTGAAGGTTAAAAATGAAGATGTACATAAGACTGCATTTAGGACTCGTTATGGTCATTACGAGTTCCTAGTGATGCCTTTTGGGCTCACTAATGCACCTGCCGCATTCATGGATCTCATGAATCGCGTTTGCAAGCCCTACTTGGACAAATTTGTCATCGTCTTCATTGACGACATCCTCATCTACTCGAAGAACCAAGCTGATCATGAGAAGCATCTTCAATGTATTCTTTCACTACTTCAGCAGGAGAAACTCTATGCCAAATTCTCTAAATGTGAATTCTGGCTTCGTGAAGTCCAATTCCTTGGACATGTGGTTAGTGAGCGTGGTATCCAAGTGGATCCCGCTAAGGTTGAAGCCGTCATGAATTGGAAGGAGCTGAAGACTCCCACAGAAATTCGCAGTTTCTTGGGATTGGCAGGATACTACAGGCGCTTTATTGAAAAATTTTCAAGGATTGCTGCACCCCTAACTTCATTGACTCGGAAGAAAGTAAAGTTCGATTGGGGTCCTAAGCAGCAAGAATCCTTCGATATTCTCAAACAGAAGCTAAGCAATGCACCTGTGTTGACATTGTCTGATGGAATAGAAGAATTCGTGGTTTACTGCGATGCATCACACACCGGGATGGGATGTGTGCTTATGCAGAGAGGCAAAGTTATTGCCTATGCTTCACGACAGTTAAAAGTGCATGAAAAGAATTACACCACCCATGACCTGGAGTTGGGTGCCTTTGTATTTGCACTAAAACTGTGGAGGCATTATTTGTATGGTATCAAGTGTGTGATCTATTCTGATCACAAGAGCCTCCAGCACCTCTTTAATCAAAAGGATTTAAACATGAGGCAGCGCCGATGGATGGAGACGTTGAATGATTATGATTGTGAAATCAGATACCATCCTGGCAAGGCGAATGTAGTCGCCGACGCCTTAAGTCGAAAGGAAAGGGTGAAACCCATCCGAATCAATGCCAAGAGCATTGAGATAAAGAACAGTTTGAACGAAAGGTTGTTAGCTGCATAGAAGGAAGCTGTGTTGGAAGCTAACTATCCTAATGAAAAGCTAGGAGTAACTGAAGAACAGTTATCTCAGGGCAAGGACGGAATTCTGAGATTGAATGGACGAATATGGGTTCCAGTTTATGGAGGACTACGGGATGTTATCCTCCTGGAAGCCCATAGTTCTAAATATTCCGTTCATCCTGGAGCTGATAAGATGTACCAGGATCTAAAGGCAAACTATTGGTGGATAGGCTTGAAAAAGTCTGTAGCTGCCTATGTAGCTAAATGTTTGACGTGTGCGCAAGTCAAAGCTGAACATCAAAAGCCGTCAGGTTTGCTACAACAGCCTGAACTTCCCACATGGAAATGGGAAATGGTGACGATGGATTTCATCACCAAGTTGCCAAGGACAAGGAAAGGCAATGATACGATATGGGTGATAGTTGATAGACTGACTAAGTCAGCACATTTCCTACCCATCAAGGAGACCTATAGCTCCGACATGTTAGCCCAATTGTACGTAGATAAGATCGTAGCTCTACATGGCGTACCAGTAGCTATTATCTCTGACAGAGATACTAGATACACGTCCCATTTTTGGAAAAGTTTCCAACAATCTTTGGGCACGCGCTTAAATTTCAGTACGGCTTACCATCATCAGACGGACGGACAGAGTGAGCGTACAATCCAAACGTTGGAAGACATGCTTCGTGCATGTGTGATCGACTTAGGTGGTAGTTGGGATAACCACCTGCCATTAATCGAGTTCTCATATAACAATAGCTACCATACCAGCATTAAGGCTGCGCCTTTCGAGGCCCTATACGGTAGAAAGTGCAGAACGCCCGTTTGTTGGGCGGAAGTTGGAGATGTCCAACTGTCAGGACCGGAAATAGTCTTTGAAACGACGGACAAGATTGTCCAGATTCGTGACCGCCTGAAAGCTGCCAGGGATAGGCAGAAAAGCTATGCAGATTTAAAGCGTAAAGCTTTTAACTTCGAGGTAGGTGACAAAGTGTTGCTTAAAGTATCACCCTGGAAGGGAGTGATGCGATTTGGTAAGAAAGGAAAGTTAAGTCCGAGATACATAGGACCATTCGAGGTCATCGAACGTGTCGGATCAGTTGCCTATAAGTTAAACTTACCTGAAGAGCTCAGCGGTATTCACAATGTATTCCACATCTGCAATCTGAAGAAGTGTTTCGCTGATGAATCACTAGTCATACCACATACAGATGTACGCATAGAAGAGAGCTTGAAGCTTGTTGAAAAACCTGTGTCGATCGAGGATCGACAGGTTAAGAAGCTTCGAAGGAAGCATGTACCTATTGTAAAGGTAAAATGGGATGCCCGTAGAGGTCCCGAGTATACGTGGGAGGTAGAGTCCACAATGAAAGAAAAGTACCCTCATTTTTTTCAGTAAATCTCGAGGTCGAGATTTCTTTTAAGGGGGTGAGGATGTGACACCTCGAAATTTCATGTCCAATATTATAACGACACGTGTCATGGGCTTAAAACGTGTAAAGGATTTAATTGAAGGACTAAAGTTGACAAACAAGAAAAGTATGTGAATATAAGGGTTCAAAATGTCAACAATGGGTGAATATACCTTACAATAGCCCTACATGGTGTCTATACCCTAAAACGAATGAATCATGGATCGTACGAAACTAATTGTGAAAGAAAGTGAGAGGTTACAAACTACAGGGGTTAAATGTGTCAACATGTTTAAAGTATACCTCTGAGTGGCCTTTTAGCAAACCTGAAGCCTTGTAACGATTAAATATGCTCACTAGAATGCATGGTAAAAATTTCACCAAGTTTCGTTATCATATGAGAAAGTTGTGATAAAATTCGTATACGAAGGGTTAGAAGCGTCGACATGTTAATTAATACCTCTGAACGACCTCGGTATAAATCCCAAGACCCTAATGTATATTGTAAACACCTGATATACTCAAATTCAGTAAATACTATCAATGATTGACCCATAATTGCAAGGGTGGATCCTACGAAGAAATGCACGACAAACCTTCGTTTACGGTTTTCCTTTAAAGTCCATGAAAACATTTCAAAATGGTAGGGTACATAACTGTTCAAGACCCATAATAAGAGGCCCCATACTGATAATTGAGGCTAAAATTCGAAATACACTGGTTGCCCTTTCAAAGCCCGAAAGATCAAAGGATTTTTGCCCCTGGTCAAGGCCTTACGGACCGTAAAGGACCCTCTTACGGTCCGTAAGCCTTTGCCAGCGACAGTAAATCGGGCAGTTGGCTGTTATAAGCTTTAACCGACTTAGAAACGATTTTCCTCATCTTTGGACGACTCCTACATGTCTTTTAGACCCTAGGACACTTGTTGATGATCAGGGAACAAGGGTAGGCTTGGTTGTCAATGATCTAAGTAAGATTAAACACTATAAAAGGCCACAATGTTGCAACATTGTGATCACACCTTTCTTCTGCATTTCTGGAGCTTTTGGGAGTTCAAGAGCAGACCTTAAGCCTTCCTAATCGTACATAGGACTTCAGTAAGTATGCTTAACCTTTCTTAGTTGAGTTTTTACTTAGTTTTAGCTTAAAAGTCAAACCGTCGTAATTACCGTTTGACTTAGCGATTAATCATTAATGGTCCAGTGATTAGTCAAATTGAAGGTAGTTATAAGTTGGTAATTATGTGGGCATTAAACCCTTAAAAGGGCACCCTCTGATTCCCACTCTAACTAGATCAAATGTCGGGTCAAAGTTGTTTAGAAAAAGTCAACAGAAACTTAATTTGCGATTTAACATGTAATTAGCAATGTAGAAGGTGTGTAACCTATTTTATCACTCATATAACTCAGTAATAAGTGTAAGAACATGTCTAAGCATGTTCGACCCGACAATTTTCTGTTTAGACCCGGTTCGGAACCGAGAGTCGCAAAACTTTGACTTTTGCTTTGACTTCAGTTCTGACCCGATTTAGTATGTTTTAGAAAGGCCTTAGAGATTTATTTGGACTAAGTTACATGCTAGTATAACCCTCTGTGATTATACACCTTGGTTCATTAGTTATCCAATTAAAATGCATGATTCCGTTAATTGCTCATATGTTGACTATTATGCCCTTTTCACCATAAAACGTGATTTTTGAAAATGTAAAAGAGTAGAAACCTTAGTTACTGAATTATAAACTTGTACCCAAAATTTGACATCAGTTTGAGGTGTAGATTGAGAGTTGTGCTCATTAGCGTAATTAGAAAGCTTTTTAGCGATTAAACGGCATAATTAGCATATAGCCTATTTAAACCCACTTTTTGATATCAAATTTTTACCCACTGATGTAATACATTATTTTGGGATTTTTGAAGATTTTTAATTAATTTTAGGCTGAGCATAACTTAGAGTTATAAGCTTGGGTCGATAATTGTCGGTTTTGCCCTTTTGGGCTATAAAATGAGTTTTACATATCTTTTTGACCCCAAACCTTTTGCTACTGATTTTATATGATAAATAAATTATTTTAAACCTTCTGGAATAATAAAAATACCAGCTTTCTATGTAGAACCCGGAAACGGCTTCTAATCGCCTTTGTAAGTGTTTTTAACGCATAGTATGTACTAAAGCTATTTTAAACATATAAGGGTTGATACCTACTGATATTTTAGGTAAATTATAATATTTTAACAGTAAGCAAAAGTTATTTAACTCTGACTTCAGTTTTGAGCTTTTCGGCTTATGTGAAATTACCAAAATGCCCCTACGGTGCAAAGTTTGGTTATAATTGATAAATTTCACATATATGCAAAACCCTACTGTTATAACTTAGTAAATTAAGTATTTTTACTGATTACATCAGACCTGTAACTCAGAATATTATTCAAACTCTTTTATAACCTTATAAATGACTAAAATACCCCTACGGGGCATAGTTTGTGTTTAAATTCGTTTCGGGCATAATAAAAGATATCTTACTGATGTTACAACATATTTGAGGCATATTAACTTAGGAAACCTGTATATGGCTCTTATGGTTACCCGTTACGCATTCTTCGCGTTCGGTTCGGTTTATGTAACTAGTTTACATAAATTAGCCGAAACGGGTCAAACCTTATCGTTTTTATCTCAAAATCCAGAATGTGTTTAGATTACCCATATAAGACAAGTCTTCAAACTTGTCGGGTCTAAATCACCTTCTATTCCGGTCTTCGCTTAATCACGCGTTCGAACCGTATCGTTCCTTAAAACTAATCGGTCTAAGCTTAAGCTTAACTAAAGACCGTTAGGATCCTAATAGGTTATTATAAAACTTTGTTCCAGAATAGGAGACCCAGTAAAAGCTACCCGCATTTGCTAATTGTGAATTACACTTGCAAAGGTAAATACTTTTAACTTATTTTCCCTTATACGGGCTTGGGGTACGGTATATAAAATACCGCTTGGTCGGGCATTCGACCCTAATCGATTGGTGGTTAGGTATTATCGAGATGACCCGTTTAAAATTATGTTTTGTTTGCTTAACGCCTTTGGGAGGTTAATGACCATGTCCCGGATATCCTTGGCATCATTTTACGAAATGGCCACGACCTAAGCGCGGGGTGTAGGCGTACACCCGTCAATGTATAAATAAATAATGTGGTGTGTCTATTGATCTTTAACCCGGCACGAACCGGGCTACTGAACGCATAAGGAACATGTAATTCTTTTACAAGTTTATATATTTAAATAATTATCCCAAGTTATAAAAATGTTTGTGCCACGTGCCTTCAAATCAATTTTATTAAAATTTTCAAAATGAGTCAGTTGAATGTATTTACCAGTGTAAACTGACGTATTTTCCCAAAAAGGTTAAGTGCAGGTACTAAGCGAACTAGGCTGGCTTTCTCCTAGCATCCACAATAAGTCTCGCAAGCTTGGATGTCAAAACTGTTGAACAATGTTTCCTATTTATTTTTGATCCGTCTGTGGATTAATTTCATCTGTTGTGATACTTGATATTACAATTATATTCGGTTGAAATATATATTTCTTTTGCTTCCGCTGTGCATTTAAATATTGTGTTGTTTGACTGTAATGTTGCCAACCACGTCACGATACTCCCCCACCGGGCCCACCGGTCAAACGTGGAAATATCGGGGTGTGACATGACTGCTATGCTGGAATGGTTTGATTGCATCGAGGTTACCTTCATTAACAGCGAGTGCCCATAGAATCTAAAGACTAGGAGTGCAACGGGAATGTTTCAGGGCAGAGCTCTAGAGTGGTGGTCAAATGAGAGAAACATCCGTTCTAATGAAGAAGTCTATGGTCTTCCATGGTCTGAGGTGCAAGAATTGATGATGCTTGAATTATGCCCTCCCCATGAACAACTGAAGCTCGAAGAAGAGTTCTGGCATTTGAAGCAGATCGGTGAAGACAATCTGGCTTATACTACCCGTTATAAACAACTTAGCCTAATCGTGCCTCACTTGGTTTCTACTCCTAAACGCATGATAACCAAGTACATCAATGGGTTACCTCCTGCTATGCGAGACTCGATTGAAGCAGCTCGGCTTGAGACAATTGAAGAAGTTTATCGTCTGGCGGTAAGTTTGAACAACAATCGCGTACGTGATAAACAGTTTGGAAACTCCGCCCCTTCGAAAACAGCGAATCAAGTTACCCAGCAGCCTAGTGGTAGCAAGAACAAGAGGAGAAAGTCAAAGGGTTCAGAATGCAATGCGATTGTTCCTGCTGCAAACCCTGCTGTTAAGCATGCTCCTGCTACTGTTGTTCCAAACCCTACTGCTCCTGAAATCAAAAAGCAGTACACTGGACCTCACCCTAAGTGTGCAACTTGCAACTTTCATTACCCTGCTACTTCTGCTTGTCGCTTGTGTGCCAACTTGAATCGCTACAGTCACACGACTCCTTACTGCCGTCAAGTTAACCCGGCCCAACCAGCTCAGCAAGCCCCAGTTCAGGCAGCTCTACCAGCTCTCCCAGCTCCTCCGCAAAATCCTAGACCAGTCAATGCAGTTCGCGCATGCTACTAGTGTGGAGACACTACTCATCTTCGTAACCAGTGCCCGCAGCTAAACCAGGAGCAACAGCCAGCCGCTCGTAGACGAGCGTTCAACCTCAATGCTAACCAGGCTCGTAACGAGAATGACGTCGTTAATGGTACGTTCCTCGTCAATAATCTTTACGCTTCGATACTATTTGACACTGGTGCCGACAGAAGCTTTGTGTCCGTAGAATTTGAATCTTTGTTAAATTGTGCACGCTCGAAACTACCTAAGTCATTCTCTGTTGAGGTTGCCAATGGCAAGTCTATTCTAGTTGATTCTATTCTTAGTGGTTGTTCCTTAACCCTTAACGACCACGTTTTTACTATTGATATCATACCCATGCAATTGGGTAGCTTTGACGTCATAATCGGCATGGGTTGGTTACGTAAGAATCATGCCGAGATTGCTTGTCACGAGAAGTTTGTTCTTCTACCTCTTCCGTCCGGTGATATCTTACACGTCTATGGAGACCGACCTTCTAGAGGACTGAAGTTGATGTCATGCACTCAAGCGAGCAGATGCTTACGTAAACAGAACTTTGCCTTCTTGTCCCACGTTGTGGAACAAAAGGGCAAGGGAAAGAACATAAGCGACGTTCCAGTAGTGTGTGATTTCCCTGACGTCTTTCCTGAAGATCTACCTGGTCTTCCTCCTCCTAGATCTGTTGATTTTCGTATTGATCTCATACCTGGCGCGACTCCTATCGCCAGGGCTCCTTATCGACTTGCACCATCCGAGATGTAGGAGCTATCTAGTCAATTACAAGAATTGCTCGACAAGGGATTCATTCGTCCAAGTACCTCTCCGTGGGGTGCACCTGTGCTATTCGTCAAGAAGAAAGATGGTTCATTTCGTATGTGTATCGACTACCATGAACTTAATAAGCTTACCATTAAGAATCGTTACCCTCTCCCTCGTATTGACGATCTGTTTGACCAACTACAAAGCGCGTCCTATTTCTCGAAAATCGACCTTCGATCTGGCTATCATCAGCTCTGTGTTCTCGAAGATGATGTACCCAAAACCGCATTTCGTACTCGTTATGGGCACTACGAGTTCGTGGTCATGCCTTTTGGCCTGACCAACGCACCCGCCATGTTCATGGATCTTATGAATCGTGTTTGTAAACCTTATCTGGACCGTTTTGTGATAGTCTTTATCGATGATATTCTCATTTATTCTAAAACTAGAACTGATCATGCTCGTCATTTACGCTTGATGCTTGAGTTAGTACGTGGTGAACGCTTATACGCTAAATTCCCTAAGTGTGAGTTTTGGATTGATGAAGTACAATTTCTTGGTCACGTCGTTAGTAAGCAAGGTATTCATGTTGACCCTTCTAAAATCGAAGCTGTGAAGAATTGGAGTACGCCTAAATCTGCATCTGAAATTCGTTCTTTCCTAGGATTGGCGGGTTATTACCGCCGATTCATCTAGGACTTCTCTAAGATCTCCGTTTCTCTTACTTCGTTGACTCAAAAAGAGAAACCTTTTGCTTGGGGTCCCGAGCAAGAGGAATCTTTTCAGACTCTTAAGACCCTTTTGTGTAACGCTCCTGTTCTTACTCTCCCTGATGGGAATGACGATTTCGTGGTATATTGCGATGCCTCGAACCATGGCTTGGGCTGTGTGCTCATGCAGCGGGACAAAGTTATTGCTTATGCCTTCCGTCAACTCAAGATACATGAGAAAAACTATACTACTCATGATCTGGAGCTTGGTGCAGTTGTGTTTGCCTTAAAGATTTGGCGGCACTATCTGTATGGGACTAAGTGTGTGGTTTTCACTGACCATAAGAGCCTTCAACATATCTTTAACCAGAAGGAACTTAACATGCGACAGAGACGTTGGATGGAATTACTTAACGACTACGACTGCGAAATCCGCTATCATCCTGGCAAGGCGAATGTTGTGGCCGACGCTCTTAGTCGTAAGGCTCATGTTAATACTATTCGTTGTTATCATACCTCTAGTAATCTTCATACTTGTATTCGGGAAGCTCAATATTCGTCAGAAAATGAAGGAAGTCTAGAAGTGGAAATCCAAGGCGCTAAAATCGATCAACTTGAAACAAAGTCGGATGGACTTCAATACTACCTCAATCGCATATGGGTACCGGATCGCGATAACCTTCGTGAGCTCATTATGAATGAGGCCCACAAGTCTCGATACTCTATTCATCCTGGTGCCGATAAGATGTACCACGACTTGCGTACGACCTATTGGTGGCCGGGCATGAAGAAGGATATCGCTACCTATGTCTCGAAGTGGCTCACTTGTTTGAAAGTGAAAGCCGAATATCAACGCCCTTCAGGTCTTCTTGAACAACCTGAAATCCCTGTTTGGAAATGGGATAGTATCGCTATGGACTTTATAACTAAACTACCCCGTACACCCGCTGGTCACGATAGTATTTGGGTAATCGTTGACCGATTGACTAAATCAGCCCACTTTCTTCCGATCCGTGAAGACTACAAAGTGGAGAAACTTGCTCGAATCTATACCGATGAGATTATATGCCGTCATGGCATACCCATTGACATAATCTCTGACCGTGATGGTCGATTCACTTCACGTCTTTGGCAAACTTTTCAGTCCGCTATGGGTTCTATTTTGAATCTTATCACAGCCTTTCATTCTCAAACAGATGGACAGACTGAGCGTACTATACAAACCCTAGAGGATATGCTCCACTCTTGTGTTATCGATTTTGGTGGTAATTGGGATGTACATTTACCATTGATTGAGTTCTCGTACAACAGAAGCTATCACTCCAGTATCCAGATGGCTCCTTTCGAAGCTTTGTAAGGTCGCAAGTGCCGATTTCCTCTCAGTTGGCATGAGATTGGTGACAAGCAACTTACTGGCCCTGAGATCATTCAAGAAACGACGGATAAGATTCTCCAAATCCGCGATAACTTGGTCAAGGCTAGGAGCAGACGAAAGAGCTATGCTGATAAAAGGCGTAAGCCTCTGGAATTTGGTGTTGGAGATCGGGTACTGCTCAAGGTATCTCCCTGGAAGGGAGTGGTTCGTTTTGGTAAGAAGGGAAAGCTCGCCCCTCGCTACGCAGGTCCTTTCGCAATACTCGAAAGGATTGGTAAGGTGGCATACCGACTCAACCTGCCACAAGAACTTAATAGTGTACATCCGGTAATCTCAGAAAGTGTTTGGCCAACGAGGAACTTTAGGTTCCCGTCGAAGACTTGCAAGTAAACGAAACCTTACATTTTGTAGAGAAACCAGTCGAAATCATGGACCAGGGTGTCAAGCGATTGAGGCGCAGCAAGATTCCCATAGTTAAAGTACGGTGGGAAGGCAAGCGTGGCGCTGAATTCACTTGGGAACTCAAGAGTGAAATGAAGACCAAATATCCGCAGCTCTTCGAGCAGTCTTCCTCTTAGATTTCGGGGACGAAATCTCCTAAAGGAGGGGAGACTGTAACGCCTGCGTCCCTGAACTTTTAGCTATTTTCAGTTTTAGTCCTTATACTATGTGACTCTTGACACTTTTGACACTTTTGAATCTTTATGCTATGAAACTTGAATCTTATTGATACTTGATACTTAATTCTATGAAGCTAGATTCTTGAAACTTGATTCTTAATACTAAATTCTTGATACTTAACTCTAGACACTTGATTCTTGATACTTGATGCTATGATACTTGATTCTAGATTCTTGATACTTGATTTTTGAGACTTGATTCTTGATGCTTGAGGCTTGATTCTTGATACTTGATACTTGGTGCTTGACTCTTGAGGCTCGTGAAACAAGCTTTATAATGTCATTCCAGCCAAGATCTAGCTCAGATATAAGGAATTTCATGTGTTGTTACACCAAATCCTTGCTAAACTTAGACTTCTCAGCTAAAACTCATGCTTCCTTCATCTTTTCTTAAAACGGTGGTATCCGAATGTAAACGGACTGTAGACTTGATGATTAGTCTGGAGTCGGCTTAGAAATGGATCATCACCGGAAAAGATGGCCGGAGTACGGATTCCGACATGAACACCGTCAAGAACAGACACCTGAACGGACGGGGTGATTTCCCATCCGATCAGGCAGGCTGAGCTTTGACGTGTTTACAGTTGTCTCAATGCGTACCATGCCGTCACCGTTAATTCAGAAACTTAGAAACTTTACAAGGTTGAAAAAGGAATGAGGGCACCTCAATCGAATGGCAATCCAATTGGACTGTCGTCCGACCGAACAGCCGTCCGATCGAAGTGGCAATGTGACTTAAAACCTTCAAACATTTGAACTATTTTTGAAACAGAAACTTTAAACCTTGAAACTTGCACGCGAAGGGTCATTCGACCGAACGATCATCCGATTGGATGACCATCCGATCGAAAGCCCTGGTTTGAACTCTTAATCATTTTGAAAACTCAATCATTGGATCGAATCACCATTCGATCGAATGGCCATCCGTACGGATGACCATCCGATCGTGTGGCGGTCCGTTCCATTCATGTCATCCGACCGGATGACCGTCCGATTAGGTGATTGATCCGACACTTTGTTTGATTCTTGTACTCTGTCCGACACTTATCTGTTATACTCTAATCAGGCTAATCCTAAGATCTCACTTTGATCCAATAACAGTGTTACTTGTCACACCCCGACCCGCAACGGAATGGTACGGGGCATGATGATTCCCCAAAGCTTATGGCACTATTAAAATTTCATAATTAAACAATACATGATTACATGTCACACTTTTCATATAAGTTTCAAATATTCAAATAATACATCAAACTTGTCTTTTTAATTACTAAGGCATTGTTCCTATGTGATCCTGGTCCAATCCAGTCTCCAATCCTCTACACATGTATCATGTGTAAAATAGTATTTTTGGGTCAGCTACAAGAGCTGGCGAGTAAACTTTGGTTAAGTAAAACAGGTTTACCATTTTAAAATTTAGAAATAAAGTAATATGTTTTACCTTTTTAATTCCAAATATTAATTTAAATATTAAGCATGCATTCAATCGTGTGTAAGCAATGCACAAGTAATATGAATATAGAAAGGTGGCTGAATAATGTATAAGACAAAGAACGACAACAAAACCAAAACCAACACCTTGCGTCCCACACCCAAAAAGGGTGTGACTGTGGCGATAGCAACATCCCATAGTTAGGAGGAAAGGTCAGCCCAAAACTAATGAGGCAATACCGACATCTCCAAGTCATGAGTTAAGGTCAGCCGTGGATCCACTGAATGAATGACTATTGACTATTGACTATCATGACCAACACAACAACAACATCAACAACCTCAACAAACAACACCAACAACATATATTGCATTTACAACACACTAGACTTTGTATGCTCGACGTTAGATGAAAACAATTAGTCAAAACACATTGATACACCCCAAAACGTTAATGACAAAAAAAGGGGAGAGAGTTTACTCACTTTAGCTAGCAGGAAAACACACAGCTTTTTGTAATGAGACGTAGAAAGAATACTCCAAACAATTCACCCTAAAATTTATTCAAATAATAGCGTTCAATAAGTGGTGAACTTGGATTAATGGCTAGTGTGTTATAGAACTAATAGCACTAGGGATTCTAGATCTAATTTGGGAAATTCTAAGGTTTTTGATTTAAATAGGTTTGTATTTAGACATCTGTTGAAGATAACTAAATTGTAGTTATATACCTATATGTTATGAATTGAGAAGATGATATACGACACATTTAATCTACAATCTAGTTATGGGTAAAATACAATTAGATTAAAATAATAATAATAATAATTAATTTAAGATTAAAAAAAGATTATATCTAAAATTTATTTAGATAACGCCGAGTTAGAAACAATGTTGGTAAAAATAGTTTTATAAATAATCTACCAATTTTGTTTTCTTTATTTATATACAATTGATACGATTTAATATAAAAAAAATTGTTAGCTTATAATTATTATCATGAAAGTAAAACGTTGAACTCACAAGTTCAACTAATTTAATTGATTTAATATGATCAACTTTTAGTTTTTAAAGAAAAAGGACTATATATAAAGTTGTTTAACTAGTTCTGATTAAGCAAAGCAATGGCAACACCAAAAGAATTAAAGAAAAGGGACCCGACGGTTTGAACCCGGGTCCGAGAGTTTAAAGACTTCATCAACACAACACAACACAACACAACACAAAACCAAGGGCATTTTAATTAGATTTAAACACTAATTGCGGTTAGTCCCTAATTCCCAAATTAGATAAAAAAGCCTAGTTCTATATAGGGGTGTTCAGAATTCGTTTCGAATTCGAAAAATTCGAAATTCGTTTAAATTCGATTCGATTATCAAGAATTCGTTTCGATTAAAAGAATTCGAATTTGAATTCGATTCAATTCAAGTCAAGTAAATCGAATACGAATTTATAATTTCAAATTCGATTCGATTCGAAATTCGAATAAAAATTATACATTTTTATTTATTATTTTTATATATAATGTATATATAACTTTTATTAAGCTATACTATAAATTATTTTCAAATTTTTTTCAAAGTATTAAAATTACCCATTACTATACCCACTACATGGCACATAACTAAAACCTAAGTAACAAATCTATCAATAGACTAGTGATAATACCCGCGAATTTCGTGGTGTTGAAAAATGATATGTTTTTTAATTTTTGAAAAAAAAAATTACGTTTAAACTGTTTATAAAGAAACTGTACGCATGAGCTTATTATGGATTGAAATATAAATTGAAAGCCTATTACTCTAATTGTTCTACTTGCTGAAGCTTCGTAAGCAATAACCTTGAATTCGTTTTTGACCAATTGAAAAAACAATCATCACCTAACGAAATATGTTCGACTTCAATTATATCACCCGTGACTGCTTCCCGGGTTGGAGAAAATTATTTAGATAAACATTAAGTGTATTAAAATAATATAAAAAAAATGCCATGTTACATAAATTGACAAAGTGAAAATACAATTTAATTTAAAGACAGTCGAGTCCATAAGATTAGTTGTAGACATAACAATATAATTTAGATAAAGAAAAATGAGTGTGAAAAGACACATTTTTTTTTAAACGGCCAACAAACACATTAAATACTCAATTGTAGACTTGAGAAATCTAAAAAAAATAATGGATTCACATGGAATATAGACAAGTTTGTTGGTTTATTATGTCAAAATTAGAAAATATAAGGGGGTAGGGGTGGTTTGTTAGTGATAGATTCCAGTGATGGAAGCAACCAATCAAATGATGCCATGTGGCACCCAATATTCTAGTGATAGTGATAGAAATGTAGGATGAGTGGTATCACTAGTGATAGGGATTCCAATGTACAAATATTAATGCACAATGTACAAGATACATGTTCCTTTTTTTATCTACAACGCGTTACCCACTCAACGCGTTATACTATCACGAGTGATAGAAACTAGTGGCGGCGGTGTTGAGTGATAGTTCCACGAGTGATAGAAACTATCACGCTACCACCCCGGGTGGCCTAATAATCAATCTTAAAAAAGACACTGATTACTAACTTTTAATCATAAACAGGGAAAGAAAACTTTAAAGTCACCTCCGTATTTATTATATTGTTAAAAATATGAAAATAAAAAAAACATATCAAACATACAGTAAATATTGTTTTCATAATTTTGGTCAAATTTAAATGTAATCCGTTTGAGTAATTTGAATATATATATATATATATGGTAAGGATAGTGTAAAAAGGGTCTAAAGTGTGAGAAGTGTATTATAACACTATATATAATACTATATAACACCATATAAACACTGTATAACAATATGTAGCACCATATAATACCATATAACACTATGTAACAGTATATATCATTATATAACAAATATAACACTATACATCTATTATATACATGCTATCAGACAACCTATGGTGTTATATTTGTTATATAATGATATATAGTGTTACAAAGTGTTATATGGTATTATATGGTGTTACATATTGTTATACAGTGTTTATATGGTGTTATATAGTATTATATATAGTGTTATAATACACTTCTCACACTTTGAGCACTTTTTACAGGATCCTCTACCTATATATATATATATATATATATATATATATAGGGGAGGGTTATCTTGAGAACGCTAAATATTGCGAGAACCGTGAGAACGAATGAAAAAACCAATCAAAACCATTTTTTTTAATACAAAACTCATTGTAAGTAAGATACAACATCAAAAAAAGAATTTACAACATCAAATAATTCATTTCTCCTTTCAAAATCACTATTTTTAGATTTTTTACACATGTGTAAATATAACAGATTTACACATGTGTAAATGGCAAACTTACGCATGTGTACATTTTCTTTATTTACGAATTCACGTAAATTTAAACGTGTAAATTAAATTTCTAATATTGTATTCGAATAATAATGATAAGTGTAGAAAAAAATTTTGAATTTGAATTGTTTTTGACCAAGTTCTCGTGGTTTTTTCATTTGTTCTCACGGTTCTCACAATATTTAGCGTTCTCATTTAAACCCTTCCCTATATATATATATATATATATAGGGGAGGGTTATCTTGAGAACGCTAAATATTGCGAGAACCGTGAGAACGAATAAAAAAACCAATCAAAACCAATTTTTTTAATACAAACCTCATTGTAATTAAGATACAACATCAAAAAAGAATTTACAACATCAAATAATTCATTTTCTTCTTTCAAAATCACGCTTTTTAGATTTTTTACACATGTGTAAATATAACAGATTTACACATGTGTAAATGGCAAACTTACACATGTGTAAATTTTATTTATTTACGAATTCACGTAAATTTAAACGTGTAAATTAAATTTCTAACATTGTATTCGAATAATAATGATAAGTGTAGAAAAAAAATTTGAATTTGAATTGTTTTTTACCAAGTTCTAGCGATTTTTTCATTTGTTCTCACGGTTCTCACAATATTTAGCGTTCTCATTTAAACCCTCCCCTATATATATATATATATGTATTTTTTTTTTAATTTTCCATGTGGTAAGAGATAATGCTAATGGAGATATCTGTTTAATTTTCCTTCCGTGGCCACAATTTCTTTCTAATATTTCGCTTTCTTATTTGCAGAATTTAAAACATGATTTTGGCGAATAAATTTGTAACACATCAACATTGTCAAACTCATCCATAACGACATTGAGGAATGATAATTTTTTGGAACAACCAAAACCATCTTATTTACCAAAAAAGGAAGTACAACAACAGCCTTAGGAATCTACTAAAGACTACAACAGAACAAAATCCCAAGGAACCATAAAACCCCATACAAAAGGAAAAAGAGAACAATTAAACATACACAAAACACAGACTGCTCAAAGCATTATGCCCACAGCTTTACTCCAGCTTCCATATCCATGCTAGCATACTTGTATCTTTTCACCATCTACCAATAAGTGTTTTCTTTAATATCTTCCACAACCATTGTTGTTATTATGTTTCTAGAATAAAAAATCTTCTCAAAGAATCGAAATCCTCCAAGTTGTCATGAGAAAGATCACATAAACCACATGCTTTTTCTTCCTTGGCATCTCTACCGAAGCATCTGGCGAAATACATCCCACTAAGAGATATATATAGGTTCATTTGAAATACATCACTGGAAATATGTCCTTAAGAGCCCCTCGGACCACAACAAAATTTTGTCTCCTTTCCCAACTTTACAAACCAATTTTGATGAATTCTTTATTAACTGATGCTATGGAAATCAACAAACAATTAACCACTTTCTTGGCATGAATTACTTTCTCTTCTAGCAGCTTTTCAAACTTAATGAAGTACTTGTTCATTACAATTGCTTGGATTTTGTTTCCCTGAAAACAGAAAAAAATAAAAACCTTTAAACCCTAAAATAAAACTTTTAAACCAAATAATATAAAATAAAGTTTATTTGTTTGAGTATTAATATATAAGGATCATCTCAATTGCGTACGATTCCCCAGAGACCTTAAACGAAGGTTGCCTCCACAATTTGTTTATACGAACTTTGATAGTGTAGATGTCCTTTGAAACATCAAGGTGGTTCAGAAAAGTGATATTCATAGGATCCATGAATAACCTGTAATAAAGAAGAGAAATTGTCGCTTAGATAAGAAGACGTGTAATGTTGAGGTGGTGTTTGATGGTTTATATAGTATCTTTAAAAAAACTGAATGGTTTCAAACACCAAAAATATCGAAATTAATTTTGTTAACCGCCATTAATCAAAACTGTTTCCATATATCTAATATCTAATATCTGATCATGCTGAGATCAAATCTCAGCTGTCTAAAGTAAAAACATGATTAAGAACGTGACCAATCCGCATCTTTGAAAGAGAGGTTACCAAAAATATCGGACATAATTTTGGTAACCCTCCCTATTTACTAACTGATCACAAATTCGAATTTAAATCCCTAAAATATCGCATTTTTATTTAAAGTATCCCGCCAACTGATAAACTCTAAAAACTTGGGTAACTCGGTTTTGTATGGAAATGTTCACAATTCGAATTCAAATTCCTAAAATCTCGCAAATTAATTCTCTTAAAAACCCTAAAATTAGTAATTAGTAATTAGTAAATTAGAGAACAATTAGAGAATTTATTATAGAAAGAAGATAAATATGGAATTGTTTTTAATTTAAAAAAAAATCTATGTATAGAAGCTTCGTATTATCCTATAAAAGGAAACTTTTAATTCTAATATTTTAAAAAAATATATGTATAGAAGATTCGTATTATCATATAAAAGGAAACTTTTAATTCTATTTTAAAAAAAATCTATGTATAAAAGCTTTTTATCCTATAGAAGGAAACTTTTAATTCTACTATTTTTAAAAAATCTATGTATAGAAGGTTCGTATCCTATAAAAAGAAACTTTTAATTCTAACTAGGTTTATTATGGTCGCCGCGTTGCGGCGTACTTCTTTTGTTATTTAGTCTGTGTTTATATGTATTTTGAAATCACTGCGAGCGCCTTGCGCACGGAACCACTGACAAAAATTAAAAAAATGTAGAAAAAACACTAAAAGAGAACCTGAAGAAAATCAACCAAAAAGTTATATGGTAATGATGTTCGTATGAAACTCATGGTCAAATATGAGCCAATGGTATTGGGTATCGGTACCGAATTTCACGAACCGAAATATATTAAGTAACAATTCGGTACCGACTTTTGGCGTTCATGGTACCGGTTCGCCACCGGTTTTACCTTCGTAAACCGGTACCGTAACCAGCATTTTCGGTACAAGTACCGATTCGGATTCGGTATCGGTTGGCACCGTGCTTATCCCTACCCCTAAAACTAAAATAAATAATTCATTAAAAGTTAAAGAAAACCAACAAAAAGTTGTGCGATAGCGTTATTGTTCGTACAATCGTACGGTACTCGTGATTAACGATGAAACAACGATACCATGTAGCATTAAAGAGTGGGACTTGAACCCATCCCCTTTGCAAACTAAAACACCACACAAACCACTTTACCAAACATACAAATATTTCATATTAAAGAAACCAAAAGTATATAAACAATAACATCAAAGGACGACACTCACTATTCACACTATTCATTAGCTTTTTAATATATATATATATAGGTAAAGAGTAAAATACAAATGCGCTTATCGTACGATACGTACGCGATCATCCCAGCCGTTCGATCAGGTGCAGATCTGGTGCGAATTCAATACATATCGCATGTGAAAAAATGGTTAGCATGGGGTAGTGTGAAAAATGGCATGGGGTGTGTAGATGGACAAAATCGCATGTGGAAGATTTGAATATCGCATCTGAAAAAATGGCATGGGGTAATGTGAAAAATGACATGGGGTGTGTAGAATCGCATGTGGAAGATTGAATATCGCATGTGAAAAAATGGCTAGCATGGGGGTAATGTGAAAAATAGCATGGGGTGTGTAGAATCGCATGTGGAAAATTGAATATCGCATGTGAAAAAATGGCATGGGGTAATGTGAAAAATGGCATGGGGTGTGTAGAATCGCATGTGGAAAATTTAATATCGCATGTGAAAAAATGGCATGGGGTAATGTGAAAAATGGCATGGGGTAATGTGAAAAATGGCATGGGGTGTGTAGAATCGCATGTGGAAAATTGAATATCGCATGTGAAAAAATGGCTAGCATGGGGTAATGTGAAAAATGGCATGGGGTGTGTAGAATCGCATGTGGAAAATTGAATATCGCATGTGAAAAATCTGTGTGTGTGTTACTGTTCATCTTCTTCGATTGTTGGTCGATCATTGTCAGTCTTCTTCTGTTTGACCCTTACAACTCCCAAATTAGTAGTTCTTATTATCGATATCGCACTAAAAGGAACGAAGGGAGGTTGGGGAAGAAGATTTTCAGGTTTTTGAATTTGATTTAGGGTTTGATTTTGAACTATCATCGGTCAATTACAGAGATTTATGACCTCGCAATGACGTTTTTAACCTTCCTGGTATGATTTAGATATACGTACGGCTGAGGGCATCGCGTACATAATGTAGGATAAGAGGTATTGTACGTTAACCGGCCTCTATATATATATATATATATATATATATAATATTTATTAAAAGGAAACTTTTCATTCTATGTATAGAAGCTTCGTATTATCTTATAAAAGGAAACTTTTAATTTTAATATTTTAAAAATCTATGTATAGAACCTTCATATTATTTTAAACTTTTAATTCTAATATTTAAAAAAATCTATGTATAGAAGACTAGTTGATGCCCCGCCCGCGTTGCGGGGCGATGGCCGAATAATGAGTGAGTGTTAGGCAGCTCATTGACACGAAAAACAATTAAATCGAGTCAACCAATTAAAACAAAACACTTTTATAGTTTTGATAAAAAAAACTGAAACAATGACAATATTGTAATTTTTAACTGAGGAAAAGTTGTATTTTTTTACTGTGGTAAAATCGTAATTTGCCAAAAGATAAACTGATGGTAGTACTGTAAACTTGAACCAGGGGCAAAATTGTAAATTTTCACAGGGGCAAATTCGTAAATTTGAACTTGGGGGTAATAACGTAATAGAAATTTGAACTAAGGGCACAATCGTAATTTTAGGCTGGAGGCAAAATCACAATTTTATTTTGAACCGAGGGCAAAATTGTAATTTTGAGTTGAGGTAAAAGCATAATTTTATTTTGAACTGGGGAAAAAAGTAATTTTAAACTGAGGACGAAATCATAATTTTTTAAACGGGGAAAAATCACATTTTTGAACAGAGGGCAAAATCGTATTTTTTAGCTGGGGGCAAAAACAAAATTTTAACTGTGTGCGAAAAGGTAATTCTGAGCTGAGGGCAAAACCACAATTTTGTTTTGAATCGAGAGAGAAATCGTAATTTTGAAATGGATATAAAATAATAACCCGGTTGGTCCAATGGGGGAGTGGCAGGCAAAATCGTAATTTTGAGTTAAGGGCAAAATCGTAATTTTGAGATGGGGAAAAAAACATAAATTTATTTTGAACTGAGGGCAAAACGGTAATTTTAAACAGGAGTAAAAACGTAATTTGAAATGGATATAAAATAATAAATTGTTTGGTCCAATGGGGGAGTGTCAGGCAGCTGCCTGGCACTATTCCCCCGTTTGATTTTTGTATGTATAGGAAATTCGTATTATCCTATAAAAGGAAATTTTTAATTCTAATATTTAAAAAAAAATCTATGTATAGAAGCTTCTCTTCATAACCTATAAGATTTAACTTACTCTTGGTCGATATCATCTAAATAATCTCAACAATACTAATTTATATAAAAAAAATCAGTATAAACAAAAGATTAAGCACACATGAAATTTGGGTTTGGTAACTTAGAAACGCTTTTTAACTAAAAATCACTATTCTCGCTAGAAAAACCGAAATAATCTAAAGATAGATAGGCGCATATTGTTAATTAAATTATTATATGAGAGGCATAGGTAACTTGTTGACGAATATCTGGTGGTGTAATAATTTGTTGATTTTGTGATTGAGGTGCTATCATCATCGATGGAGGAGGTAAAGATGAATATTGTTGGATGAAACCGGCGTAAGAAGTATTATGCATCGGATCTGTTCCAACGATCTGATGATGATAGTTAGACCATGTGTAGTGGTTTAGCCAAATAATGCCCCCACCATGGGGCATTATTCGACACGTGGCAGTCCAGTCAGCATGGGGCGCTATTGCAAAAGTGGCGTAGTGGGAATAATGCCCCTTCCAATCATTAAAAAAAAAAAAAAAAACTAGTTTCTCATTGGTGGGTCAAACCCAGTCAACCATTCCACAAACCATTTTAGGCGTTTTATATATAACGCTAAACCAATTTTTTTTCAAAAAAACTGCCCGAAAACGCCCTATGTAATGGAGGGGGCGTTTTTTTTTTTTGCAAATAATGCCCCAATAATGCCCCACTACGGGTGGTCTTATAATCATAGTCACCAACATGTTGTTCTTCCTCGTGCTTGTTGATGATATTGTTATGTTCACTATCCATAGTATCTCCGATGTTGTGTTTTGAATGATTGACTTGAAGTAGAAGTAAATCAAGAAAATGTTAGTAAATAGTAGCATATGAAGAGAAGTCGTAGAAACTTTTGAGGAAAACTGCAAATGAGATAAAGACCATTATCAATACAACAACCTGAGAGAGATTTCAACATGACCAAGTGTTCCTATTTCTGTCAATAACTCTTTCCTTTCATTACATGAAATCTGTGTTAATCTATCTTTTCACACCAATTGCTTGATCATCCTCAAAACACCCCTTCATTAAACCTCTAAACACCCTCCTTTACCAACCTTGTTTTCTGCAAAACACATGTACCAGTAAGTTAATAACATAAAAAAAGATTAAAATCCCACAAAAAGATTCAAGACATATTTGAAACCATAAGATATAACTTAATAACTTAATTATTAAAGACAGATTTATCAAAGGTTTTGAAAAACTAAAACGCAATGCAAGAATGTCATAATTCTGGGCCTAAAGGTTTATAATGAACTACCAACAAAATCACTTACCAGCAGAGCACATTTTTGGTTCTTATCGTTAGTTTACACAGGAACATTCATATAGCGAACCCCTGTACACCCCTTCCGATGGTTTATCTTTCTCTTTAACCCGTGCGTCTTTTTTTGTTACCCTCGTGTCACCATTACATTAATAACAATAACAATAATTAAGCATTTACACCTCATCATGATTTCATAACATGATTAACCTTTTGATTGCTTCAGACAATTCTTTTTTTTTTTTCATTTAATTTAAGCATTGGGATTAGTTTCAGGTGCAGTTAATCTTTCTCAAAGGAAACCTCGTTGCTCGTCCAGATCCCACCATATCTTTTCACATGAACATATAATATAGTTCCTATTAACTTACTTTGAGACTAACCACGATCGATGGAAGATTTCTGATTACGCTGATCGAGCCAAATTACCTTCTTATAGCCTCCTTCAACTATAGTAATTAACACATTCACGTCATAATTACCCAAAGAACAATAGCAATATTTAAAAAATTCGTACAATTATTTAACATCTATTATTACTTACGTAATACTTACATAAGGTACTAAATTAGTATATGTTCCTCTTCATCATATGGTATAATTTAACTCTGAATAATATATTTACCTTCAATGAGTGCCATATAGAACTTCCCACCAGCGAGACAGGTCTTCAATTTCAATTATGGTACCCGTAGACCTAACATTTAAAAGGATATTCATGAAAAATCATCTTCTTATATCAACTTATATAGTAACATATTATAACTGATTGTGTACCTTCTTTGGAGTATCTTCACCCTCGAATCGCATAGAAAAAATATTCTAAAATCAAAGAAATGAACGGGATAAGGTAAATTACACACGTTGATGATGTGTATTGCTCTAGAAATTTCAATCACGCTTAAACTTTTAAGCCAAGAATGCCCGCATGATCTTTGAATAAGAGCACTTTTTGTATGAGGTTTTAAAGCAACCTCAAGAGCATCCCAATCGATCCCTGGCCTCCATCATTTGCAAGCTGAAACAAAGTACAAAATAAGATATTACAATTATATGTTAGAAGTAAAGGTGTCAAAATGGGCAGTGCGGGTTGTGAAACAGGTTCATGTCAAAATGTGCAATTTCATAGTGGTATTAAACGGGTTGGGTTGGGTTGGGTTGGGTTGGATTGGATTGAAATTGCCCATTAAAAATAAATCTTCTATGATTAGATGGTATGTCAAATATGATGAACAAAATTTAATCCATTGCTATCTCTGATTCCCATAAATTCCTTAGCTCCAACAACCACCAAAAGCTGGTAACCCGATCACATATACCAACACCGAATGAAAATACGTTCAAAAATCACCATTAAATGAAAAAACGAACAATTACCTCATCACCTAGCATCCGAAATGCAAAAAGGGCACTGGTAATAGCATGGGTCCCTGAGAAGAAATGAATTAAAAGAGTGTTGAGTATATCATACTTGCACAAAGAAATGGTTATAAAAACATATTATTTATCAAAAATGATATAAGTTGTGCCAGAACAATTGCAGATTCAGCACCAAAAATATCTTTGAAGCTTGATCAAGGGCTTCTTGTCCCCAACTTATTCATGTCCATAGCCACTGCAACCACCAAAGTGCGAAATTAATATAATCATTAAAAATGTTTTAGAAAGCAAGATATAACTAATTATTTTACAAAAAGGCTCAAAGGAAGTTAGGAGCATAGTTTTATGATAATGCCGGTATGAACAATATATACATTAAAGTGAAAATAACTTTATGACATACATGGGATCCAACCCTAGCATTCTGAAAAGCTTTGAGAACTCTATATGCATCGCTGGCCACAAGATTGTCAATGGCCCTGAATTTTGGATGCATGTATGTATTTTTTTCAACATCATTTCTCATTTCTCCTAATATATTTTTAGTATTATTAAGACAAATAAATAAATAGTATCTCCACTTACAAATGCAGCTGATTTTGCCATGTTAATCAAAATGTCATTCACAACAGACTTGGTGAACCTAAGAAAATAAAGATACAACTCCATTGTCAGTTTTAAACAATCAGAAGATATATTTTATCTCTTTCACGATTATAGAGTCATATTCTGGTTAACTTCAAGAATACAAAGAATATTAGTCCAATACAATTTTTATCCTTACACTGAAATTTCTCATATCCCATGATACCAACAAATCACTTTTCAAACATGCAAGTAAATAGTGTATTATCCTTGTAAACTAAACAGATAAAATTCTTTCATGATAACTTCAACGAAAATGGTAAATAGTAACAGAGCATACAGGAACAACAATTGGGGAAGAGACATGTTTTTGTGTCATATGCATATTGATTTTCCCCAAATATTGAGTGTAAACTATGTTTGATTCGATCATCACTGAAAGGCATTGACGAAAAATAGGGATGAATGAAAATTGAGCAGTAAATTAAATTGGAGCATTAATGAAGTTTCAAGTTACAATTTAGCCAAAAGGCTAGGACAAAAACACACACACATATTAAGGAGCAATCTCCAATGTTTGTACCAAAGGAGGGTGGAAGCTCTTGTAAAAAAAATCATTTGTTTTCCTTGGTTTATGAAGAAAAATGACACCGTAGACCTTAAAATTAAACATAAACAAAGAAAATTTATACTACAATAACCCTAAAATCGCATGAACGGCCAAAACAAAGAGAAATAGATGAAGATTTACTTAGATTGCAGAGGGTTTTTGAGATCTGGATGGCAATGGGAAAATAGAAAGCCTAAATTGCTTCTTTGAAACCTTGATTTGCTGAAATCAAAAACAGTTTTGGAAGAGAATTAGGAAATCATTCGAACCTTTTTTAAATAAGCAAGTATTGAACTCTTTTAATCGATTTGAACGATGGAAGAACATCGGCGGTGAAGACCTCTGAGGAGCCGATTTAGAGATGGAGAAGAAAGACGTATGATGGAAGAATGAAACCCGAGATGGCAGAGAATGAAAGTTGTGTTCATCCGGATTATAACATTTATATGATAAGATTGGAAGAGTGCAAGAAAAAAATGAGATCTGATCAAGAATAAAGATGATTAATAGATAGAAAACTGAATCGTACCTTGGTATTGATGATCGTTCACGAATGAGATTTAGTGGGAGATGTATGATGGAAGAAGCAGAAACCCTAGATGCGAATGAAGGTTGTATGAGAGAAGATGAAGAATGGGGAAACAAAGGACCGGGTTGTGTGTTTATATATGAGATGTAAAGTCGACCCGAATTAGTGTAAATGGATCCCGCGTCGGGTTTCACTCAAGGGAAATCAACGGATTGCAAAATGGCGGGAAAATGAGGTTTAGAGGCCCTAGATGTGTCCTCTAGGTATGGCTTTTATTAGGTTAAGAAGATTTATAACCCTAAAAATATTAACCTGTAAAGGGAGGAGGGGTGGTGCGTTATTTTTCCCCTATCACTCGTTATTGCTTCTTGCACACCGCCGCCACCACTTTGGTAACGAGTGATAGGAATAACTCGTTGTTTATATAACGCGTTGAATAATTATTGAGGAATGTATATGACTTGTACATTGTGTATTAATACTTGTACATTGGAATCCCATCACTAGTGATGACCACCCCCACTACATTTCTATCATTAGTGATAGAATATTGGGTGATGACATGGCATGATTTGATTGGATATTGGGAGTGATAGAAATTTATCACTAGTGACCACCCCTCCCCCTAATGTGGAGTGGTTATTCCCGACTTCTCGTTTTAAATTTTAGACTTATGGTACGTTATTTGGAATTTTTTAATGTGATATCGTGTTTTATGGCCACTTTAAAATTTATGTTTCATTTTGATAGTTTTTTACATGTTTTTAAAGAATCTGAATTAAATCGAATTTATTCGAATTCGATTCGAATCCGAATTTTTAATCGAATACGAATCGAATACGAATTGGGTTTTTTATTCGAATACGAATTCAAGGGAAAATAAAAATTATTCGAATAATTCGAAAATTCGATATTCGATTCGATGAACACTCCTAGTTCTATATTCTGAACTTGAAGCCATACAGTTTCTGATTATAAGAATTGATTGTGGGTTTAAGATCTGAACCTTAAAACGAACAAGGTGCACATAATGGTACCTGTGATTGACGCTGAAAGGTGGAAAACAAAGTAGCCGGAACCCTTGTAATTCCGACGGAAATCCAGGGATACGCAGGAGAAACAGAACGACCACAAAAAAAGGGGTTGGTTTATTTCCACATCCCCTATAATCTTATTTTCACATCCCTATACCTATACGGGCCGTATAAAATGATACGGGCCGTATAGAATGTTTATGCACATAATTTTATGCGGTGGAATGTTTTTTTTGTTTTTATATGTATACGGGACGTATACTTATATATTGGCCGTATACATATTTGCATAATTTTGTTTCGAAGGTTTGCCAAGGGTTTTTAGTTTTGAAATATGTATACGGGCCGTATAATGTTATACGGCCCGTATAGAAAAGTTAATTTTTTGTTGCAACCAGGAAACCGTTTAATAAATTTTTGTATTTAAAATAGTGTTGTATATATCGGATCATGTTACGAGTTTGTAGTTAAACGTATTTATTATGTTTAATAAGTTTCCTCTTTGTAAAACGATAAATATGTATAGAAAAGTTAATTTTTTGTTGCAATCGGGAAACCGTTTAATAAGTTTTATAAATTTTAAAATAGTATTGTATATATCGGATTATGTTACGAGTTTCTAGTTAAACGTATTTATTATGTTTAATAAGTTTTCTATTTGTAAAACGATAAATATGTATAGAAAAGTTAATTTTTGTTGCAATCGGGAAACCATTTAATAAGTTTTATAAATTTTAAAATAGTATTGTATATATCGGATTATGTTACGAGTTTCTAGTTAAACGTATTTATAATGTTTAGTAAGTTTCCACTATGTAAAACGATAAATATGTGATATGATTATGATAAACTATGACAACAATTATTAAACAAACAACATAACATCTAAACAAAAGATTAATATTTATAATGTTTTACATCTAAAAAAAAAGATAAACTTTTACAAAGTTTCAAACGTAAAAAAAAATAATAATAATAATACAATAAGCAGCTACGGCGGTGGGGCAGCGCCAGCTCGTGGAGGTAGGGGCGTGGCAGAATGCATAGCCACAATCGCCCCGACCATCCACTGTACATCATCTCTCACTGCAGCTAAATCCCCTCTGACTGCAGCTAAATCCCCTCTGACTGCAGCTACAGCCGACTCGACCTGAACGAGTCTCTCCTCCACCCCCGGTGGAGGCATCACACGATGTCTCACGCTGCGTCGAACGTACGGGCGATCACCCCGTAACTCCTCCTCAACTACCTGTGATCGATCGGCAGCATGAGCGACCCCCTCTCCGTCGCCTCCCTCTCCCACGCCCTCGCCCTCGTCTCCCTCTCCCTCGTCTCCCTCCTCATCACCACCCTCTCCACGGGGTCCCTCACCCACACCATAAGCCCAAACCAGCTGCCCTCCCTCGACCTCGCGAGCCAAAGCCATCGATAGGGCTGTGTCCCTCCCAACCCTGTCAAGCTGGCGTGTCTGCGTCATATCCCTTGCCACCTGCGGGGTCAGGAGGCGCAAGTAACCCTTCGCCAGACGGGTGACGAAGGCCCCACAGCTGATGTGGGAAGAGGTACGCTTAAAAGCGTACTCGGCGAGATATGCGGCCAACTTGTACGCCAAGTTGGCCCCCCCGCCGGTAAGTAAGTCGTGCAAGAAGAATAGGTCACTTTGGGTGACCCATTCCCTGCTATCATGACGACCGGCGATCGTCACGGCGATACACCGATGTAGGTATCGGTGTAACGGGTCGTAAAGATCAGTCGCCCGTGCCTTCGGGGATCGCTGTCTCGGTTTCGCGAACTCCCCGAACCCAATAGTCTTCCAATACGGCCACAACACGTCAGTGGACGTGCTGACTGGCGCATCAAAAAATGCGCGTGACCTTGAGTCATCCGCTGAGTACAGACCCAAGGCAACAGCGAACTGAGGAAGTGTCATCCTCTGAGGCGTGCCGCAAATAGTAAAAGTTACGGCGTCTGTCGTCAAAAAATGCTGAAAACCCCCACCCCGGGTGTCCGTAAATGTAAAGGTAGATAAAAACTCTAAAGTAATCTCCCTGTGGGCCCGCTCTGCGGCGGCATCAAATAAGCGGTCCCACGGGGAGTTAGCTGGCATGAGCTCCCGGACCCGACCAATCGCTCCAATATCTGTCAAAAACTGAAAATCTATGGTCCGAGGCGCATCCAGCACCATCTCCCGTAATTTGCCCAAAATCCTATAGGCAACCGTACCTCGGGGGATATCTCTAACAAACTGCCCCGTCTCAGTAAAATCGGGCACAATCTCCTCCTCCTGTCCACGTCCACGTCCCCGTACGCGTCCACGTCCACGGTCCCGACCCTGACCCTGACCTCGACCTCTACGGGCCGCAGCAGCTGCTGATGACTCAGCCATATCGTCTGTAACAAATAACAATTACAACTTAGCAATCACTATACGATTATCGTTAACGTATTATACGAATACTGTTCTTGTATACGAACGTACTGTACATATGATATACGCTCGTACAATGTTTGAAGATTCAACAAGGATACGACCGTATACATTATATACGAGCGTATATTGTTTGAATATTCAAACGTTATACGATCGTATATAAATATACGAGCGTATATTGTTTGAAAATTCAAACATTATACGAGCGTATATAATGTATACGATCGTATAACCTTTTGAATATTCAAGTGTATACGATCGTATAAATTGTATACGATCGTATATTATTTGAATATTCAAACACTATACGATCGTATACAATTTATACGACCGTATAGACATAATAATCATTTACAATTTCCTGTTTCAAATTTTTTTTTCAAATTTACTTATACAATCGTAATCGTTACGCCTATCTACGCTTTACTATACAAGACCATAATCTAACATGTTACGTAATTTAAAATTTCACTATACGAAAACGTACCGTATAGGAAGAACGTGAAGAAAACGCCAAAAACGCCGAAGAACGCTGTCCAAGAACGATCCGAGAGAATTTTTGGTTGAAAGTTGAGGCCGTATGGTGGAAATGAGGTCGTATAAAACTTATACGACCTTTTTTTTGTATACGGGCCGTATAAAAGTATACGGCCCGTATACAGTGATTTAATTTATTTTAATTCTGTCGTATACTTAATATACGATCACAGTATACGAGGCGTATACTTTTATACGGCCCGTATACAATTCAGTTTTTTTCATTTTTTTTCAATTACTATATGCGGAACTGACGAAAATACAGTCGTTATGCGTTAACGTTGATTCGTTTAAACATTTTTTCAAATTCAATCTCAAAAAGTTGCCAAAACATTTATATAACTAATATGTTGATCATTACAAATTGTCAAAACATGCAAATAACATTTTATATTCATAGGCCACCTAAATCTATGTAATCCCTGGTCCTATATTCATCAACGATCGTATTATATTGGTCAATACGTTCCTTGTAATAGTGATACCAACTTTCTGCAGGCGTATTCCGTGTCGGTTGTCGCCAGTATCCTGATGGGGTTGGCATTGGATATTCCCCTTCTAATCTGACGTGAATAAAATGGTTCCTGTGTACATGTACAAGCGCGACTGTTCGATGCGGAATACTTTCTTCGGCTGTTGTGAACATGGGAAAAAATGAAGCACAACCAAGGTCACTTAATAAGAGACAAATGACATTCCACCGGTTTGCTATCAGAAGACCCGTGAATGGCATTTGTAGCCACTTATGTCGAGGTGCTCCGTCTATATGGTCTTTTGACCAAACTAATGACTCCAGAACTTCTTGATACTGAGGTCCATTTATACTTTTCCATAATTCGTCGAACCGGTTGCACTGATCATGAAGCTGCTCCCGTATGAACGGCCACTGATACTCTTTAAGCGATAAGCCGACCGCTATAGATCGAAACCCACAATTACCATCACCCTGCACATTTTGTATGTGACTGAGGTGTGGATAGAAGCACGGTGGAATGAACTTTTTGTAGTGCGTGAACAGATTAACTTGTCCGACAGGCAGCAAAGGTATGTGTGGTGGCTCTTCCTTTGATTTTGCGACCTTCTTTTTCGTTTTCGAATTCTTAGCCCCTTTCGCAATCTCGCCGAAGAACATAGGTGTTTCAGTACAATAACTTTGTGACTCGACAAACGAGCTGTGCCTGGTAGGTTCGATATTTGACTCTTGTGTGCCAAACGCATCTTGTGTGCGAAACCCATATTTTGAATCACTATACTGGTCCTGCGTTGTTAAAAAGCTGTGTCTTGAAGGCTCCGTTAACGAATCATCCTTCCTTTGTTGCTGAGCTTTCAAAGTTGGACGACCCCGTGTGTTTTTTTGCACAACTGGTTGTTTAAGCTTTGTCTTATTGAGTTGTACCAACTCCTTCATCTTTTGAATAAAGTTTTTCCTGAGTTCTCTCGGCTGAGCACTTAAATGTTGTTTGAGAAGCGCAAATTCGCCGTCTAAGTCAAAAGAGTCCACCTTGCTCAGTTCCACTATGGAATCCAAATTTAACTTTCTCCAAAAAGGGTCTATCATCTCCAACGGGATCATTTGACCTAAGGAACATATCAACAAACAACATAAAACGTCAATAAGATTTTGCGTGATGAAAGGGTATGATTATAAAATGTGGTTGGTCGAATAATGTATTACCATTCGTTATATACGCATCCAACCGACACGCGCACGGCAACCCACTGCTTGTATACAAACGACACGCGCATGTACGGTTATATAACTTTAATTTTTCTATTTCATTTACTTCGTCTGATATCACCTCTAGGCAGGCATGTGAAACCTTCTTTAGTAGGAGATTAAATATTGGTTTGTTATGATGACCCAATGTTCGGCTCCTGCTTGTTTCAATGCTGCCTTTGATTTCTGTCACCTGGTTTCTTATGAGCTTATCGATAAGTGGTACCACTTTCTCCAGGGTGTAATTAGAGTCGCCTAGGTACTGCTTCAAAAGGGCATGTTGACCCTCTGCCCTGTTCGTTGTACGTTGACCGAAGTTCAAATGTTGGTCGCTCCAGAACGAAACAAACCGGTCTCTATATGGTTGTAACCAGATTGAATCCAAATAGTTCATAATCTCTGTAATCAAAGTCAAGTGCAGTTAAGACAAGTCAAATAAATACGATTATTAAACAAAAATTATATAAAACTTACCGTCGGTTTTTTTTCGTGGCAAGTTTGATCGTATTCGCTCGTACCAGTAGTTGTAGTCATGATCGGTCGTTGATTGAATTAGCTCGCCCCACTTGAAAAGAAACCTCTCCCATTTATCATCTGTTTTAAAGCTTCTCCTGCAATGTTTGAATATGTTTTGCTGTATGTGCCACCTACACAATGAATGTCTAGCCCTGGGAAACACGGTTGCACATGCGTTCATTAGGGCGCGATCTCTATCCGTTACTACTACACGGGGTTCCATAACACTGTCTAATGAGTGTTTCAACCTCTGTAGAACCCATGTGAAGTTTTCCTGTTTCTCGTGGCTTACGAACGCATGAGCAATGCAAAACGACATCAACGTTGATGTAACACCGATAATCTGGACTAGAGGCATTTTGTACCGATTCGTCTTGTAGGTGGCGTCTATAAGCAACACATGCGGGAAAGCGCGCCACAACATGTTCGACTCCGGGTGGATGAAGAAAACATCCTCGACCCGTTCGCCGTTTTGAGATGTTCTATGGTAAAAAACAAACCCAACCTTCTTCAACCGGTCAAAAAGTATCTGCATTGGAGTCTCGCCGACTTGTTCCATTCGACCCAATTTGGCTCGAGCGTTGTATATGGTGTTTCTTGTTGAGACATTATGGGGGTTCTGTTCTTTAATGGCAGCAAGAATGTCTCGTGGTTTGATGTTCTGATGCGTCATTTGCTCCACCGTCCTCTCTTCCGATGGAGTCAGCCTCATTAGGGACGGATGACCCTCTGGATACAGAAATGGTTCGTGGTTATGTTTACCTTCCTCAACCCTTAGATCCCAGTAACCTAACCTCTTTCTGTATGTCCCGACCAGTTGGAACTTGCAACCGGTTTTCCTAGTCCCGCTGCGTCTGACCGTCGCTGTTGATTTGTAATTGCCGGCACAATCGCACGTAAGCCAAATTTTTACCGGCTGACAACTATGGGGTTTATCGTAGATGGTGCGTTTGGTGACGAGGGCGTAGCCATTTACGCGTCCGACGTCTCTACACCAGTCTATCAATTCATCCATGCTAGCGAATTTCTAACGGAAACACTTATATGTGTCAATTAATGATTAACTCAAATGATTAACCCAGGTTTAGTTTTAGTATAAACGGGTTCGGGTCAGTTTCAGCTTGAACCTGCGAACCCGTTTGGATTAACGGGTCGGGTTCGGGTCAACATTGGTCGGGATGGCGGGTTGACCCGTTACACATTTATACTATATTATATATTTTTTACAATATATATAAATTAACGGGTTGGTTTTTTTTTTTTTTTTACACCAAACTTGTGGTGTAAAAAACTACCCCCTCGGCCTTTTTTTTAAATTTTTTTTTTTTTACGAATGTGTTGTAAAAAAAAAATTTTGGTCAACCACGGTCCCCTATATATATATATGTATATATATTTGTGTTTTTTAAGTAAATTTTAACTTTAATATATTAATTTTAGAAAAAAAAATAAAAAAATTCGCCTTTAATGGGTCGTGTTCGGGTCAACCCATGAAACTTCGGGTCGTGTTCGGGTTCTTATATATGATACGATTTTCGAGTTCGGGTCGGGTTCGGGTTTGTGTAAAAACAACATAAAACGTAAAAACACTAAAATAGTTAACATACAACAAATAAACGTGTAATTAAATGTTATACCTCCTTGTTTTGAAACTCAGTACGTTCCTCTTCAGCATTTGGACCCTCGGGCGGTCCACAACTTATGGGAGAAGAATGAGAACTATCAGTCGGCGGTCGAACACTAACAGGAGGGGCTTCAAAATTAACCGGGTGTTGCGATGGATAATAACCAGCATAATTAGGCTGAATGTCATCCAAACCCCAAGTATCCTGACCTGAACCAGACGCAAAAATGGGATCGAACGGAGCATTCAGATCAAACATGCCCGCTTTGTTATCTTCATTCCCCTGATTCGCCTCGTTACCAAACACATTAAAAATGTCACCCCAACCCGACATTATAACGTAAATAATTTGAATACAGAGAAAAATAGAAGAAACGAAGAGAAGTTGAATGAAAATGAATGAAATTAGTGTCGTTTATATAGAGAATTTTACGGAATATTACATCGTTTCAAATGATTAACACGCGAATCGAGGAATCTAACGTCTAATCACATAACTCGCACGAGATTCGAGGAATATAACATCGAATCGGAGAACCTTACGTCTAATCACACGTGAATCGAGTAATAATACGTCGCGTCAAATAGTAATAAAATAATAAAAAAACGAAATTCATTGTATACGGGTCGTATACATATATACGAGCCGTATATCATCGTCGTATAATATATATACGACCACAGTATCATCTTATTCTCACATGATTGATACGGGCCGTATAAGGTTATACGGGCCGTATAACCTTATACGGCCCGTATCAACCATATGAGAATAAGATGATACCATGTGAATTTAATAGGACCCAAAAAAAAAACGTGGGTGTGATCGAAAGAATTCAGAAGCGATTCTATGTTAACATTTATACTAGATCATCCGTTATGTGGCCACGAATAGTTTTTATTTCAAAAACGGTTACGGCGGATCTTAAATGAGTTTCAATGATTCGATTAAAAGATATATTAACGAGTGAGTTATGATTATAAACGAGTCATAACATTAAGCTGCGTTAAATTGGGAAGTGATTAGCCAATTGTAACGGATCTATACGTTGCCGGAATTATCAGTTGTTGACCAAACAAAAAAAAAAAAAAAAAAACATTGAAGAAGATGACGGGAGATGCTCTACATGTTTAAGTTTCTTCTCTCTTTTTTTTTAATATTTCATTTCAGTCCCTGTGCTATCATATCCTATACAATCCAAGTATCAACTTTGTTTTATAAAGAAAATATATTTTGTTTAAACTTTATAAAATAAAAACTAATAAGTCTTATTATAGTTATTCATTGTATGAAACTTTTTAAATTTAGAATTTATTTATATATATAGGGTAAGGTTATTGTAAAAAAGACCAAAAGTGTGAGAAATGTAAGAAAGAATCTCAGCCATTAGATCTAAATTAATTGAAAAGGGTAAACAAGTAATTTTATCATTAATTCAATTAATTAAAAACTTCCCATAACCGCCACCTTAATTATAGGAAGTATATAACACCATTCAGCAAGTATATAACACCATTCAACATTCAACAAGTATATAACACCATTCAGTAAGTATATAACACCATTCAGCAAATATATAACACCATTAAAAAAACTTCCCATAACCGCCACCTTAATTATAGGAAGTATATAACACCATTCAACAATTATATAACACCATTCAGTAAGTATATAACACCATTCAGCAAGTATATAACACCATTCAGCATTCAACAAGTATATAACACCATTCAGTAAGTATATAACACAATTCAGCAAGTATATAACACCATTCAGCAAGTATATAACACCATTCAGTAAGTATATAAACCATTCAGCAAGTATATAACACCATTCAGCAAGTATATAACACCATTAATTGATTAAACATCTGATCAAAACATATTTTTTTCTCTATATAAGTATAGCAATATGGTACTCATATTAAAGATAAAAAAACGCTCGTTATTATGGTGTAATTTTTTTTAAAAAAAAGTTACGTATAAAAAGTTATTGACGTTTAAAAAAAGACGGGGGAAGTTATATGTGCATTACCTAATTTCTAGTGGGTTTAAAAGACTATATTGCCCCTAGATATTTCAAATCAGTCCAAATTAATAAAAATATTTTACAATTTGGTCCCTATTGATCTCAACCATTAGATCAAAAGATCTAATGGCTGAGATTCTTTCTTACCATTCTCACACTTTAAGCCTTTTTTACAGGATCCTCTACCTATATATATATATATATAGAAAGGTTAACGTACAAAACTGCTTAACATACATTACGTACGCGACGAAATTACAACATGCGTGATTAAGTTTACAACGTGCGTGATTATATGTTGAACAATTTTGCCATGCGTGATTATGTACAAAGCGTGATTAGGGTTTTAACTTCATAACTTGCATGATTTTCAAATGAACTAGCGTAATTTCGTAACGTACGTTACGTACGTTAAGCCATTTTGTACATTATACTTTCTCTCTCTCTCTCTCTCTATATATATATATATATATATAGGGGAATGTTCAAATGAAAACCATTAGTTATTGTGAAAACTCGAAAACTAATTAAAAATGCCAAAAAAACATACAATTTTTTTTTGCATAATAATATTCGCTAATTTTAGTATATAAAAAAATTTCCAAAAAAAAATAAAAAAAAAAATTTTGTAGTGCACATATGTAATACTACACATGTGTAGTACACATACACATGTGTAGTATTACACATGTGTAATACAAATTTTTTTTTTTTGAAATTTTTTTTTATATACAAAAATCTGCGATTTTTTATAAAAAAATTGAAAAAAAAATTATTTTAGTGTGTTTTTTTAGGCTTTTTTTAGTTAGTTTTCGAGTTTTCACAATAAAAGTGGTTTTCATTTGAACCATCCCCAATATATATATATAGGGTAGGGATATGGTAAAAAGTGTTTAAAATGTGAGAAGGGTAAGAAGTGTTTTAAACCATTGGATATTTGATCTAATGGTTGAGATCAATAGGGTATAAAAATGTAAATTGTGTTTTAATTAGAGGGACCTTATGTAAAATTAAAGGGCAATAGTGTCTTTTTCAATGTTTCAAATATGGTAACCGTATCCTACACAACCAAAAACACCTACATTCACTCCTTTTTCCTTAAATATCAGAATTAATGACCAAGATCTAAATCGGAAGCCTCTTTGTTTTATATAAGATTCAAGGCGTGGTGTTTTATGTTTAGAAGAACTGTAATCAGATTCATGGCGTGGTGTTTTAAAACATCTGGATAAATTGACTATGATTCAAGTCATGGTGTTTTATCTGGAATCCAGAAAACACCATGACTTGAATCATAGTGTTTTATCTGGAGACATTGTTCAATACAAAACATGACTATGATTCAATACAAAACATTCCCAGATTTTAAAACACCATGACTATGATTCAAGTCATGGTGTTTTATATGGAGACATTGTTCATGGCGTGGTGTTTTAAACATCTGGAGACATTGTTCATGGCGTGGTGTTTTAAACATCTGGAGACATTGACTATGATTCAAGTCATGGTGTTTTATCTGGAATCCAAAAAACATTGTATTGTGATTACATCCATGGTGTATTAACATCTGGACAATCAATACAAAACATTCCCAGATTTTAAAACACCATGACTATTATTCAAGTCATGGTGTTTTATCTGGAATTCAAGTCAGATAAAACACCATGACTTGAATCATAGTCAATGTCTCCAGATGTTTAAAACACCACGCCATGAACAATGTCTCCAGATGTATAAAACACCACGCCATGAACAATGTCTCCAGATAAAACACCATGACTTGAATCATAGTCAATGTCTCCAGATGTTTAAAACACCACGCCATGAACAATGTATCCAGATGTTTAAAACACCACGCCATGAACAATGTATGATTAAAAGATGTTGCGATTAAAAGATGATGAAGAAGATAAAACAATCAGATGTATAAAATCGTAAAAACAAATATGTTTCCTAAAATTTCTCCTAATTCAAAACTCGAATCAATCCCTATAAAAACTCATCGCCAGCTTTTTTTTTGGCAGTTATCTTGGAAATCAATTAAATGATAAGAATGTCAAATTACTAATATACCCTTTTGAATTAATTAGGATAAAGGACACTTGTCATTCCCAAATTATTTTTCACACTTCTCACAAAAGTTTCACTTTATACAGGATCCTCTACTATATATATATATAGGGAGAAGATCATGCGAGAACCACCTCTTATTGCGAGAACCGCGAGAACCAATGTGAACACAACTAAAAATGCATAAAAATAGCTAAAAATCACACTAAATTTTTTTTTTTGAATTTTTTATAAAAAAAAATCGCTACTTTTCGAAGCAAAAAAAAAAAAAAATTTTAAAAAAATTCTTTTTTTTTTTAAAAAAAAAATATTTTTTTTTGACTTCTAAAAGTAGCGATTTTAACATAAAAAATATTAAAAAATTCAAAAAAAAATTTTAGATTTTTTTAGATTTTTTTTAGATTTTTTTAGGTTTTTTGGGGGTTTAGTTTTTAGCATTTTAGCTTGGGGGGGGGGGGGGTGGGGTTAGGTTTTTTTTAGGTTTTAGTTTTTAGCATTTAGATTGGGGGGGGGGGTTAGATTTTGGGGGGGGGGGGGGTGGGGGGTTTAGGTTTTTTTGGGGGGGGGGGGGGGGTGGGTGGGGGTTAGGTTTTTTTAGCTATTTTAGGTTGTGTTCACATTGGTTCTCGCGGTTCTCACAATAAAGGTGGTTCTCGCATGAGCTCCTCCCTATATATATATATATATAGGGGATGGTTCAAATGAAAACCACTTTTATTGTGAAAACTCAAAAACTAACTAAAAAAGCCTAAAAAACACACCAAATTTTTTTTTCAATTTTTTATAAAAAATCGCAGGTTTTTGTATATAAAAAAAACTTTTTTCAAAATTTTTTTTTTTTTTGCATTACACATGTGTAATACTAATACTACACATGTGCACTACAAAAAAGAATTCTTTTTTTTTTTTGAAATTTTTTTTATATACTAAAAGTAGCGAAAATTATTATGCAAAAAAAAAAAAAAAATTGGTATGTTTCTTTGGCTTTTTTAATTAGTTTTCACAATAAATAGTGGTTTTCATTTGAACCTTCCCATATATATATATATATATATATATATATAGGACAATGCTAGATAGAAAACCCTAAAAATTTGAGAAAACCCAACCTCCCGACTTTTTTTTTTTTGAAAAAAATAACACATGTAATATACATGTTTTAAGAGTTTTGAGCCAAAAAAATCAAAAAAGCGCCGAGTGGATGTTTTAAAAAAAAATAAACAAGTTTCAGCAACTTTCATCACTAACATGTGTTAGACAAAAAGTTGCTGAAACTTGTTTATTTAAAAAAAAAACCACTCGGCGCTTTTTTGATTTTTTTGGCTCAAAACTCTTAAAAACATGTATATTACATGTGTTATTTTTTTCCAAAAAAAAAAGTCGGGAGGTTGGGTTTTCTAGGGTTTTCTCAAATTTTTAGGGTCTTCTATCTAACTCTCCCCTATATATATATATATATATAGGATCACGCTAAAATGAGAACCACCTCGAGTTGTAAGAACCGTGAGAACTACACCGTACGGGGCGAGGTGGACCAAATTTTTTTTCACAAACGTAGATGCGTGTATTATAAACACATTTGTAAAAAAAAAATTCAAAAAAAAAAAAAAGTTTTTGAGCACCACAAGTGTGTGTTTACAGGTACCGTAAATTTTCCGGTAGGATTTACGGTACCCGTAAACACAAACTTGTGGTGCTCAAAACTACACACACGACATTTTTTTTTGAATTTTTTTTACAAATGTGTTTATAATACACGCATCTATGTTTATGAAAAAAAAATTTGGTCCACCTCGCCCCGTACGGTGTAGTTCTCACGGTTCTTACAACTCGAGGTGGTTCTCATTTTAGCGGTCCCCTATATATATATATATATATATATATATGGGTAGGGATAGTGTACATTAATTCAAAAGTGTGAGAAGTGTATTATAACACTATATATAACACTATATAACACCATATAAACACCGTATAACACTATGTAACACCATATAACACTATGTAACACTATATAACACTATATAACAATATATAACACTATACATCTATCATAGACATGCTATCAGACAAAATATAGTGTTATATTTGTTATATAATGTTATATAGTGTTATATGGTGTTACATAGTGTTATACGGTGTTTATATGATGTTATATAGTGTTATACATAGTGTTATAATACACTTTTCACACTTCTGGATTAATGTACAGGATCCTATACCTATTATATATATTACAAGTAATAATGTTTTAAAAGAAATAAAATAACAAGTAATTTAAAAAAATACTATAGAATATTGGTGCGATTAATTTTGAAATTTAGATATCGAACAAAAGAACGGGTCGGGTTATGAAACCCGTTTTTTTGGCGGATGTTACATTACTGTTGAGCAATTACTGTGAGTATACTCGATCCCTTTTCGTTTTAAACTTTTGGGATGTAACTTGTATTCTATGAAACTTGAAACTTTTGAATCTAAACTCTATCCTCTATGAATGTGAAACTTGATACTTGTGATTCTTGATTCTTTATGTTATGTGAACGTTTAATCCTTGTGTGTAGTTCTGGCTTAACAATAGTAGCACTATAGGAAGATGCACTTCCCCGTTATTCTTGGGGGTATTGTTAGGAAGATTCTAGTTTTCCTTGAGTCTTGGGAAAACACCTAAAGCATCGAGACACTTGGGGTATCACTTGGACTGCGAACACTAGAATGGCTGAAACTATTTTTATCGTTTACATGATGGATATGAGTTCTTTTAATCTATTATGCTATATACTCAAACTTGTATACTTGCTAGTACGCTTTTGTACTGACTTTATTTTAATACATGTTGCAGGCTGATAGGATGTTGATTCTCAAGAAACAAGCTAGGATTGATGCTTAGAAACTCGCCTAGTTAATCTAGAAACTTGAAACAATGTTTTGTTGCTGTACTTGGTACTTTGGTTCTGTGTTTGATGTTTTAGACAATGTTATCATGACACTTAACTAATTACTATTGAAACTATTAGTGATATGGAAACTCTTGAGCAATCTGAACGCTTAGTGCCGCACCCCGAGGTTTCCGCCATCGGTTAGGGTGTGACAATCTCCCCTCTGGGAACCAAAGCTTGTCCAAATGAGGAACCTCTCATCCCTATATATAGGTATTAGCCCATCCGTCCGAATGCACCACATGTCCATCCGTCCGGATGGACTCTAACAGCTAATAAACCTTAGGGACGAATGCGCTATTTGACGGACATACCTGATGTCCATTCGTTCAGATGGACTCCATCCGTCCAAATGGACTTTGTTACATACAAAACTGTAACAACCCGACTTTTGAAGTTAAAGTACAAGTCAAAGTCAAAGTCAAAGGAAGAAAAGATTGCTAATCAGATCTGTCATTTCTGACTTAATTATTACTTGTACTCTTTGACTCGATAATCGATACTTTGCTTGACGCTATCTAGTTTTACGATTTATTATTATGTGAAGTAACAATGCGATAAACGTAATTAACGCTAATCTACTAAAAAACTATAACATCGCTACCGCATCGCAATTCGAATCACAGGTTATGGATATTGTTTTACGTGTGCATGATATTATGTGTTACTTGTGTGTGCTTTATATATATATTGTGGGATGTTATTCGCAAACGCAAACGCAACTCTATCGCATCGCATCGCCACCCGAAATACAAGTTACTTTTATGGTTATTAGGTTGGTTATGTTAATTGTGTAACTAATGTGTAATAATATCGCATCGCTTACTCGAAACGCAACGCAACGCTCAACGCACGAAACGAAAGTTGGAAACCAACTCGCACTCGCCATCCGATCGAATGACCCTTCGATCGAATGGTCATCCGACCGGATGACCATCCGATCGGATGGCCATCCGATCGAAAGGCCATCCGACCGGTTCCTTTGCACTGCCTTTCTCCTCCTTCCCCTATAAATACCTCATCTTTCACATCACTGTTCACTTGATGTGTCACACCCCGATATTTCCACGTATTACCGGTGGGCCCGGTGGGGAGTATCGTGACGTAGTTGATATCATCATAATCAAACAATACAATTTTAAATGCATAGTGGAAGCAAAAGATAGATTCATTTCAACTGAATAAATTGTAATATTAAGTATCACAAAATAATTGAAACAGATCCACAGGCGGATCAAATAAAAAGGAAACTTTGTTCAACAGACTTTAACATCTAGAGCTTGCGAGACTTGATTATTGATGCCTGGAGTAGCCAGCCTATTACGTATAGTACATGCACTTAGCCTTTTTGGAAAATACGTCAGTTTACACTGGTAAATACAATTAACTGACTCATTTTGAAAATGTTTTAGAAAATTGATTTGAATGCACAAGGCACACAATATCTTTTATAACTTGGGACAATTATTTAAAATAATCTTGTATACAGTTTTACTTATTTGTCATCCGTCAGGGCCGGTTGGTAGAGCCGGTCAAGATTAACTGACACGCCACAGGTATAATGCCCACAAGGTTGATTCCTTTAAGTGGATTACCAGTTTTTACATAATGCAACTGTCAGGTGTACGCCTACACCCCGTGCTTAGGTCGTGGCCATTTCTTTGAATGATGCCAAGGATATCCGGGACATGGTCATTTAACCCCCAAAGGCCATACACCAAATAATACAGAATAAAACGAGTTATGTAAATACATTAATCACAATCCGATTTAAATGACTACATACCCGACCAAGCGGTATTATTATAATACCGTATCCCAAGCTCGTATAGGGAAAATAAGTTAAGAGTATTTACCTGAGCAAAGTATAAATCAAATACAGCAAGTGCACGTAGCTTTTACTGGGCTCCTAATCTGGAACGAAGGTTTTTAACAACCTATTAGAATCCTAACGGGTCTTTAATTAAGTTTAGACTTTAGACCAGTTAGTTTTCAAAAGGAAGACACGGTTCAAACGCATGATAAAGCGAAGATCGGTTTAGAATGTGGTTTTGACCCGACAAGCTTGGACACTTGTTTAATATGGGTAAACTAAACACATTCTGGATTTTGAGATGAAAACGATATGGTTTGACCCGTTTCGGCTAAATTATGCAAACTAGTTACATAAGCCGATCCGAACGCGAAAAGTGCGTAACGGGTAACCATAAGAGTCATATACAAGTTTCCTAAGTTAATATGCCTTAAATATGTTGTGACATCAGTAAGATATCTTCTATTATGCCCAAAACGGATTTAAACTCAAATTACGCCCCGTAGGGGTATTTTGGTCATTTTAAAGGTTATAAAAGAGTTTAAATATAAATATGAGTTTCAGTAAAAATACTTAATTTACTAAGTTATATCAGTAGGGTATAACCTATGTGTGAAATTTATCATTTCTAACCATACTATGCACCGAAGGGGCATTTTGGTAATTTCACCCAAGGTTTAAAGGTCAAATCTGGAAATCTGAGTTTAAAACTTTTGCTTACTGCTAAAGTATAAAAATTTATTTAAAACATCAGTAGGTATCAAGTCTTATATATCTAAAATGGTTTTAATACATACTATGTGCTTAAAACGCGTAAAAAGGCGATTTTAAGCGATTTTCGGGTTTTATAAGAAAAGCTAATATTTTTATTATTCTAGAAGGCTTAAAATATTCTATCTATCATATTGGATCAGTAGAAAAAGGTTTGGTATCAAAAGGATTGGTAAAACTCCTTTTATAGCCTAAAAGGGCAAAACCGACAATTACCGGATCAAGCTTAGAACTCTATGTTATGCTTAGCCTGAATATAAATAAAAATCTCCAAAAATCCCAAAATATTATTTTATATCATTGGGTAAAAAGTTTGGTATCAAAAATCGGGTTTAGATAGGCTATACGCTAATTACACCGTTTAATTACTAAAAAGCTTTCTAATTACGCTAATGAGCATAACTCTTAATCTAGACCTCAAACTGATGTCAAATTTTAGGTACAAGTTTATAAATCAATAACTAAGGTTTCTACTCTTTTACATTTTCAAAATTCATGTTTTAAGGTCATATGGGCATAATAGTCAACATTTAGGCATTTAACGGAAATATGCATATGAATCGGATAACTAATGAACCAAGTTGTATAATCATAGAGGGTTATACTTATATGAAACCTGGTCCTAAGAAGGCTCTAAGACATTTCCAAACTATGCTCTAATGGGTCAGAACTGAAAGTCAAAGCAAAAGTATACTTTTGCGACTTTCGGTTCCGAACCGAGCTTAAACTGAAAATTGTCGAGTTGAACATGTTTAGACATGTTCTTACATTAATTACCAAGTTATATTAATGACAAAACAGGTTGCATAGCTTCTACATTGCTAATTATGCATTAATTTGAAAATAAGCTTTCTGTTGACTTTTTGAGATTAACTTTGACCCGACAATTGACCTAGTTAGAGTGGGAATCAGAGGGTGCCCTTTTAAGGGTTTATTGCCCACATAATTACCCACTCATAGGTACTTTCAATTTGGAATTTGACTGGACAAATTAAGATTAATGACGAAGTCAAATCTTAATTACCACGGTTTGACTTTAAACTAATTAACTAAGCAAAACTGAATTAAGGAAGGTTAAGGACACTTACCAAGGTCCTAAGCACGACTAATGATCACTAGGAAGAGGTCTTGAGCTCCAGGAATCCTCAGAGAGTGAGTTGTGGAGTTTGCAAGTGAATGAGCATTTGAACAACTCAACCCATGGCCTTTATATAGGTTTTCTAAGGCTCCAAGATCATTCCAACAAAGCCTATGGATGTTTCCTGATCATCCCAAGTGTCCCTAGGCCATTATAAACCATCAAACAAACCCATAGAATCGAAAACAAGCTCCCTAAGTCGGTGTAACTTGCTGAAACAGACACATGTCCAAAGAATCTGCATCTGGGCACCTTAGGCGGCCCGCGTAAGGTTCTGGGCAACCCTTACGCGCCCCGTGTGAAGTCCAGACTCAGGTTACAAGTTTCCAAACTTTGCACTTTAGGTCCCTGGTCCTTGTAAACGTGGTTTTAACTTTATTTCTTTCATTTTTGGCCCTCTAACTTAACTTTTAAGGGCTCCAAGACATATACAAACTTTGTTAAGTCCTTGGTTAACTTTGTGATCACCCGTAAAGCCTTAAATTTCATCGTTGACGCTTTTAACCCCTCGTATACGAATATTGTCATAACTTTCTCATACTTTATCGAAACCTTGTGAAATTTTTATCACTTATTCTCGTGAGTATAATTAATCATTACAAAGCTTCGGGTTTGCTAAAAGGTCACTCAAAGGTATAGTTTAAACATGTTGACACATTTAACCCCTGCAGTTTGTAATTCCTCACTTTCTTTCACAATTAGCTTCGTATGTTCCATGATTTATTCGTTTAAGGGTATTAACATCATGTGGGGCTATTGTGAAGTATATTTATTCATTGTTGACACTTTGAACCCTTATATTCACATAGTTTCTTTGTTTGTCAACTTTAGTCCCTCTAAATCAATCCTTTACACGTTTAAAGTCCATGACACGTGTTGATATATTATTGGACATGAATTTTTGAGGTGTTACATGATGTGACAGCTCCCCTTAGTCTAGCATGCTCTCAGCCTCTTTTCTCTCGATTCCTCGTGATTCTTGTAAGTTTTCATCTCAAATCTTGTACTTTCTTGATCTTTACACACTTCCTCATCTTTTTCACCATCAAATCACAACTTTTAACCGTGGAATCTTCGGATTTGGGCTGTTCTAAGGTGATGTCATCATGGAGTTCTTATGAACATTGAAGTGTGACCTCATCTTATCAAGAATGGTTCGGATCTGATGGATTTCCACATGTTTTTACATCATTTCAACTAAATCTAAACATCTTTCAAATGTTTCAAACTTTTCTTCAACATTCTTAACTTTTCACTCAAAACCGTTAGAATCTGGACTAGTTCGGATGTTCTACCCATTCTATAGTAAAACACCGAACTGAGAATGGATTTCTGACAACCCGCACTTTTAGGTAAACACCGTTTCCTTACTCTGTCTAATCCCAGCTAAACTCAAAGCATCCGTCCACGTTATTTTCTTTCACGGTTGGCGATCATGTTTGTTTTATATTTATATATATATATTTATTAATAATAATAACAATTATAAGGAAAATAACAACACTTGGATTAAGTTTAGGGTAACTTGAGTATTCTTAAAAGTTGAGGGGTAATAATGAAATTAGGAGTTTGAAAAATTGTATTTAATTGAGTAAATACCCAACCCATCGTCTCCCCCCTCACGAAAACCCTAAAAACATTCACACAACAGCCGAAAGACACACCTCTCGGCTCTCTCCCCTTCCTCCCTCCCGTTCAGAGTTTCCGGCGGTCGGAGTCGTGATTCTGGCGCCCGTTATTTGTCAGACAAGCAAAACTTGAACCCCTCATCCTTCGGTCACCTTCTCACCTTCACAACCCTTCTTCTTGTACACAACTAACCCACGATTCCCTCTAAATTCAGCCATCGTTCGCACAGTTCTACAGACGAGAGAGAAATAGTAACGATGAGAGAGAGAGGAGCTGCGAAGGAAAGAAGAGTCGCAACGGTGGCGGCGTCGGCAACCGCGGCCGCACCGGCGCCGGAAATTCTCTAGTACCTTGATTCCTTCGGTTAGTATAATCTCACTACACTGCAAATCAAATCCTCTTGTTATGCATAGCGGTATCGATACATGATTGTTATTATGATTTATGCTCGTATATGGTATTATGTGTTAATTATTTGCATGGTAATAGGGTTTTGGTGGTTAGTTATTAGCATGTTAATCAATGATAAGTTACCTGAATGAATGATAAGGAAATCATAAGTCGGTGATGGATTATACATGATAACATAATTGATATTAGTTCAATGTTGATGTAATTGTTATGTGTTAGGGGAACAGAAAGCACTGGTGTATAACACAAATTAGCTATTGTGTTAAATGAAAAACTTGAGCTGAGGATATGTAACCACTATGGGCCGCTAAGGTGAGTGAATAATTTACGAGTTGGGTTGGGCCATACATGGGTAACAGGATTGCATGGATGTGTGCATGAATATTGTAACATGAAACTGATTGTTGTAACGTACTTGTTGTCAAAATATATATGTTAATGAATGTGCGCTTGTTAGGGGATTCGATAGGAGAAGATAGTTGTTGGTTTGCGTAACATGTTCATGATAATAATGGGGGACTACTTGACTTAATCCGAATCAAGTGAAGGCTGTTAATTAAGATCTGATTTCGTGATGTGTTATAACTATCCACAACCAAAACTAAACCACTAATATAAGATTTACTCTTAATAATTTTGGTGTTGGAAAACTTAACAAATAAAAAAGTGATTACAAGATGAAACTGCTGGGCCACACTATTCTACGTAATTTTGATTGGGCCTCGGAGGAATGGGCTGCACGGCGACGCAGGCCCATTCATTCTGGGTTGTTTCTTGTGGGCTTGTTAATAGTCGTGACCCGCGTAAACACATACGGTGCATTTCGGGCTGGAGTGTCTGGCCGCAAAAAGGTTGTAGATAGCGGGTCAGAAGATTAGGTTATAATTTTTGTTAGGCCATATGCATAACTGAATGGTGCACCTTGTGAGTAGTACATTGAGATGTTAATTGTTATGTAACATGTGACGTATAAATTTGTGACATGAACTGGTAAGTGAACCAACTAGTTATTGTGAGATTCATGATGATAATTGGTTGTTACGTTGCCTGGTAATAAGTGTAATGCATGTGCGCTACTTGTGTAATGTGAATAAGAAACTGTATCGCTTGGGTCTATGTGAACTGATTAGATTTGATAACCATTCTAGGACTTGTTTGATCAACGTGAGTACGTAAATAGACATACCGAGCAAACCGAAGGTGAGTTCATCTTTCTTGAGCATGCGTCCCGGTGGTTGGGACAGTCAGTGGGTATCCCAGGGAGGGATAAGTCTTTTGGGTAAAAACAGGAATGTTGGATAATATACTCTCCCTATTACCTTTAAAGTCCCTCCGTGTTGTTTGGTTACCGGGGAGGTAACATGGTATTAGTTAGTAGCGCTACTTAGGTTTGGCAACCTCACCCCGTACCTGGGAGGACGGGTGTTGAACTAATGACCTAGTCATGACCAATGCTTTGATAGGAGCATTGGAGAAAGGGCAAAATAATCAGAAGCCGTCTTGTATTCGGGGTATTATCAACATTACTTTCGAAATTGTAACTTTAATGGATTAACTAAACACTTGGTAACCAACGTTTTCGTAAAACTATGAACTCACCAGCCTTTTCTGATACACTTGTTGCATGCTCGCAGGTCGTTAGATATCTTGGATTTGGGAACTTGCTGTCTGGAGTCGCTGGAGTGGTCATGGGTCGACTGGAGAGATTCATGTGATTGCACTATTGATATTATACATTGGTTTTGAATCAGTTTAACTTTGGTTTACTATTTGCTTCCGCTGAACATGCTGGTTTTCATTTAAACTTGTTGATGATATTTTTATTAATAATTGGAGATTTTAATTATAAACTTGATTGGGTTCAATGTAATTAGTGGCTCATTGTTGGTACATCACACGCCTAGCAGGGACTTTCCCTAGGTGGTATTTTGGGGGTGTGACAGTTTGGTATCAGAGCCACTGGTTATAGTGAATTTGGTTTTAAAAACGTTTTTTTGTAAAACCAGACTATAACCGAACAGTTCTGAATACGTGAATACGACCATGACACTCAGCTCCAGATTGCAAGGTTCGTTTTTCTCACTTGTTGCATACATTACATGACTAGTACACATTTGTTTACGACGTAACATACAAACACACACTCGTCGCTATAGCATGACTACCTGAATTACTTGCTTACATTATCATGCATTGATAGTTTGTCATAGTCCTTGGATTTCTATGGTTTTATCGTTTTGATAACCTCTGTTTGGCATTCGAGTTTGAGGAACCATTTGACATGAGTTAAGAGGAACTGAGATGAGCATGCAAATCGCAATATTATTGTGGGTGCACACACAATAATAATATGGGGTGCATGCGAGTCCCAGTGAGCCTTAACAAGTGAAAAAGGGGTTCTGTTCTGTTATTCAATCAATGAGAAACATAACAAATCTATAGGGGTCCTAGCAATGATTGCCTCCTACTTGAACGTGAACTTCTCACCCCTCTCTGAATCCTTACAAATCTCAATGCTATCGAGTATTACCTGAACACCCATCTGATCGCCTAGCAAACTGGATAGAATGTTAGGTGCTTGTACGAACGTTCCTGAGTTGGATGTCACAGCGTCGAATGATTGGTCGATACCTTTCTCACTTCTCTTCGTTTACTGGAACTCAATGTATTGACGCCTTAGATCCCGAAGTGTGATCCCTTCTGCAACACTCTGGAAACATACCGTGTATTACTCATCCAACTTGCAACATCGATGGACAAGAGGATGAGCGCAGTACTTTACCGACCTCAGTATTTGGATGACCCTGTTTACCGGCAGCAATCACCAGCAAATTGACTTCGATCGAATCCTTAAACCTAGTCAGCGACTTATGGGAGTCAACTCTTACGAATAAACCGGGACATAAGCGATGACAACTGATCATAGTGTGGAATGGGTAACTGCCAGCACAATGAGTAGCGCCTTAGGACGTGGCACGGAAGGTGAAAGGATGGACCCTGTTGGTGAAAGATCGTAGGGCTCCATTTCAAGCAACAACGTTAGAGGCAATGGTCAGGGCAACATCAAGGTACTCGTAAGTGTAGCCAGCAGTATGGAAACGTAGGTGACATCGGCAAGGGTTGACTGTGTTAAGTCAAGATTTCAACAACTAAGGGAACAATGACAGTATTGGGAATCCACGTGACCATAACAACAACAGGAGGAATGATGCTCACAGAAGGGCATTTAGGATCGGCATGGACGATGCCAGGCATTATAGCAACATGGTAGCTTGTATGGTAGCTAATCGCTTCGTCTCTATTCTGTTTGACCCTGGTGTTTCTTGAAACCAAACCTGTCGTGGAATCGACTGATGGCAAGTCAAAGGAAACCTCCTATGTTCATTGGGATGCAAACTCGACCTTGTGGGACAAGTGATCGACATCGACCTTCCTTCTGCTATTCTTGATAATTCGAGGCAGTAGATAGTATGGATTGGTTATCCAGGTGTTGTGCAGATATACCTTGTGAGGAGAATATTTTGCGTATCCCTCTCCTTAGTGGAGAATTATTATCTATTCTAAAGCATCAGTGTGGTGTAAAGGATAGTATCATTTCAGCAATGAAAGCCAGGAGCGTCTACTGAGGGACTACTCCGCTATGTTAACAACCGTTATCAATGTTAAGGCTAGGAAAAAGGAGGATCGAGGATCTGCCAAATTGTTCGTGATTCCTCTCGGTGTGCTACACGAGGAACTTTCAGGTTTACTTCCACATCTGTTAGGTAGAATCTCAGTTTGATCCCGCGCCAGAGGCAGCCCAGATTGCTCGAACTCCTTACCGTCCTGCACCAGGAGGGTTGCAAGAACTGTCTAATCAATTACAGGAACTGTTGGACGGAAGTTTTTGTCGGACCTAGATTTTCGTGTTGGGGAGCCCCAGTTTTATCAGTGAAGATAAGCCTTTTCGTATGTGTACTGATTATCGAGAACGTAACAAGGTGGCAGTCAAAGAACAGTTTTTCCTGGCCATTGCGACTTTGTATTCCATGACCTTTGGGTTAATCAACACACCAGCAGCCTTATGGAACACATGAATCGACCGTGTTTAGTGATAACGTTTCCAATCGTTTCCAGGAGAAAGGAACATCAGGGGCGGCGTGTGTAACCTATCTTACGGCTTCTAGGGGAGGAGCAACTCTACATGAAGTCTACCAAAGTGTGACCTCGGGAGTACACTTTCTTGGTCACATAGTCAACGAATTGGGAATACATGTGGATCTCGCTAAAGATCCATTTTATTAGATATTGATCAGCACCAAAGAATCCATCGGGGATACGATAACTTCTTGGTCTAGTTAGATACTATCGCAGATACATCATGGAATTTTTGAAGATTGCGCAGCTTTAACCTCTTTAGCACAGCAGGGTACTGTGTACTTGTGAGTGACAGAACATACGGGCATCTTTTCGACTTTTGGAAACCCAACTCTGCAATGCATTGAACATCGCTTCTACCTGAGAGTACTGATGATCTAGTGGTGTACCATTATGGTATGAATCAGAGTTCAAGTTACCCGCCGATGCAACATGAGATGGTGATGGCTTACATAGTGAAGTCACAAGAAGAATGGCATGAGTCACAACCTGCGGCGAAAACCGTGGTCTTTGGAATTTAAAATTGGAGGCATTACTTGGACGGTACCAATGCACTACCTAGACCGATCACAAGAGCTTCCCGTGTATCGTTGTTTCGAAGGAACTAAAGCATGCAATGACATCACTGGATGGAGCTTTTGAATGATTACGACTGTGAAACCTGAATGTGCACGAGCTTTGCAGCTCACTATCGACCCTAACTTACCTGATCAGACTCGCTCTGTTCAAACTAGAGAACTGAAGGGAGAGGATTTTCAAGTTGAACCCATGCGGGGCATGGAGAAGCAACCCTTGGCAGTTCGGACGATATTCGCTACCTCATGGAATGAATGTGGGTCTCGTTATACGGTAACCGCAGGGAACTTGTGTTGAGCAAAGTACACCGGCCTCGATAGTCTAGTCGTCTGGGTTTTGATGAGAGTTATGAGGATCTATAAATCTTGTACTGGTGATCGGGCATGAAGGCCCACCTGGAAATGTATGTGAATGAGGGTTGACTTGTGGGAAAGGGAAGGCGAATCAGCTACCAGCAACACCTATATGGAAATGAGAACAGACTGCCATGGATTATGTCGCTAGTCTACTTGCAACTCATAACAGAATTGATATCACCTGGGTGATCATTGATTGTCTCATGTAACCAACACACTTTCTTGCAATCAAGGAAACTGACGAGTCTTCACAGCTTGTGAATATTCCTCCGAGAGAGGCGGCTTTTAGGCACGAGGTGCCAACTCCTGTTACCTCTGATTTTGAACTATACCTGATTTATGACAGGCAATACACAACACCCTTGGCTCACGTCTAGACATGAGCGCTGCTTATCACTGAAGGACAACCGGACGGAGTAACGAACCATCCTGGCACACGAAGACATGCTGTGAGCAGGTGCGTGATTGACTTTAGTAAACATTTGGAAGGACACTTACCTTTGGGTGAGTTCTACTGTAGCCGTTACCGTATTGGTATGCATGCCGCTCTGTTTGGGGCATTGCATGGATGATAATGCCAATCCCCTTGTGGACTGAGGCGGATAACAATCTAATCACAGGTCCATGACTTGTACTCGAAACTCTTGGGGAGATTGCCTGGATCGGAAATCGTTTGGCGGCAACGAGTAACCGTCAGGAGAGTTGATAAGCTTAGAAAACACTGGGAGTTCACTGTAGGCGATCGTATCGCGTTGAAAATATCACCCTGGGAGGGTGTGTACGCCTGGGAAGCGTGGTAAGCTTGATTTTCGTTACGTTGAGTTATTCAGAATTCTGGAAAGATTCGGCAACGTGGTTTACAAACTCGAATTACCTGACGAATTAGGTATGTTCAAGATGTCATTTTTGACCCGAACCTAAAGAAGCGTTTGTTCGATGAAACGCTTGCGGTACCCTGGTTGAGGAACCCATCGTTAACATAGTCGACTTACAATCGTGAGAGTTCGCTGGAATTCAAGATGTGGACCGGAGTCCACATGGGAACGTAAAGATTTGATAAAGCTCGGGTATACTCAATCATTCAGGCGGTTGAATCAACTTTTGCTGTCACTAGCGAATTTCGGGACAAAATTCCCTTTCAAGTTGGGGATGATGTAGCACCTGAGGAAAACCCGCGATCATCTTGATTTATCACTTCACTCCTCCTCTGGGATTGCTTATTAAATTTCGGAACGAAATTTCTTTCAAGTTGGGGATGATGTGACAACCCGCACTTTTAGGTAAACACCATTTCCTTACTCTGTCTAATCCCAGCTAAACTCAAAGCATCCGTCCGCGTTATTTTCTTTCACGGTTAGCGATCATGTTTGTTTTATATTTATATATATATTTATTAATAATAATAACAATTATAAGGAAAATAACAACACTTGGATTAAGTTTAGGGTAACTTGAGTATTCTTAAAAGTTGAGGGGTAATAATGAAATTAGGAGTTTGAACAATTGTATTTAACTAGATTTGTTGATGTCGCGCGTTGCGGCGAAACGGAGTAAATGATAAGGTAAAACAAACGTTATTTGAAAAAGTAGCATGTTGTTTGGAAAGCTCAACCATCAGAATCGGTTCAGTTTATCATCGTACCGTTTTAATATACCAAATAAATACTCTATTTTAAATACATGTTTGTTTTTAACAAAATTTATACGGGAATGTTAAGGGAAAAATTTAACGAACGTAAGTTATTAAAAGAATATCAAATTAACTAAAAAAGGAAATATGATTTAAAAAAGAAAAAATTATTAAAAATAGAAAATGAATGAAAGAGTAAATATGGTTTAAGTAAAGGAAAAAAATGAAAATATGTAAAAAAGTTAATAGTAAATATAATAATCAAGTATTACAATATTAAAATAATTAATAATTAAAAAAGTTATATATTATTATAAATTTAAAATTACTATTCATTGGTTGTTCGTCAACAATATATATATATATATAATTGAGTAAATACCCAACCCATCGTCTCCCCCCACGAAAACCCTAAAAACATTCACACAACAGCCGAAAGACACACCTCTCGGCTCTCTCCCCTTCCTCCCTCCCGTTCAGAGTTTCCGGCGGTCAGAGTCGTGATTCCGGCGCCCGTTATTTGTCAGACAAGCAAAACTTGAACCCCTCATCCTTCGGTCACCTTCTCACCTTCATAACCCTTCTTCTTGTACACAACTAACCCACGATTCCCTCTAAATTCAGCCATCGTTCACACAGTTCTACAGACGAGAGAGAAAGAGTAACGATGAGAGAGAGAGGAGCTGCGAAGGAAAGAAGAGTCGCAACGGCGGCGGCGTCGGCAACCGCGGCCGCACTGGCGTCGGCAATTCTCTAGTACCTTGATTCCTTCGGTTAGTATAATCTCACTACACTGCAAATCAAATCCTCTTGTTATGCATAGAGGTATCGATACGTGATTGTTATTATGATTTATGCTCGTATATGGTATTATGTGTTAATTATTTGCATGGTAATAGGGTTTTGGTGATTAGTTATTAGCATGTTAATCAATGATAAGTTACCTGAATGAATGATATGGAAATCATAAGTCGGTGATGGATTATACATGATAACATAATTGATATTAGTTCAATGTTGATGTAATTGTTATGTGTTAGGGGATCAGAAAGCACTGGTGTATAATACAAATTAGCTATTGTGTTAAATGAAAAACTTGAGCTGAGGATATGTAACCACTATGGGCCGCTAAGGTGAGTGATTAATTTACGAGTTGGGTTGGGCCATACATGGGTAACAGGATTGCATGGATGTGTGCATGAATATTGTAACATGAAACTGATTGTTGTAACGTACTTGTTGTCAAAATATATATGTTAATGAATGTGCGCTTGTTAGGGGATTCGATAGGAGAAGATAGTATGTTGGTTTGCGTAACATGTTCATGATAATAATGGGGGACTACTTGACTTAATCCGAATCAAGTGAAGGCTGTTAATTAAGATCTGATTTCGTGATGTATTATAACTATCCACAACAAAACTAAACCACTAATATAAGATTTACTCTCAATAATTTTGGTGTTGGAAAACTTAACAAATAAAAAGGGATTACAAGATGAAACTGCTGGGCCACACTATTCTACGTAATTTTGATTGGCCTCGGAGGAATGGGCTGCCCGGCGACGCAGGCCCATTCATTCCGGGTTGTTTCTTATGGGCTTGTTAATAGTCGTGACCCACGTAAACACATACGGTGCATTTCGGGCCGGAGTGCCTGGCCGCAAAAAGGTTGTAGATAGCGGGTCAAAAGATTAGGTTATAATTTTTGTTAGGCCATATGCATAACTGAATGGTGCACCTTGCGAGTAGTACATTGAGATGTTAATTGTTATGTAACATTTGACGTATAAATTTGTGACATGAACTGGTAAGTGAACCAACTAGTTATTGTGAGATTCATGATGATAATTGGTTGTTACGTTGCCTGGTAATAAGTGTAATGCATGTGCGCTACTTATGTAATGTGAATAAGAAACTGTATCGCTTGGGTCTATGTGAACTGATTAGATTTGATAACGATGCTAGGACTTGTTTGATCAACGTGAGTATGTAAATAGACATACCGAGTAAACCGAAGGTGAGTTCATCTTTCTTGAGCATGCGTCCCGGTGGTTCGGACAGTCAGTGGGTATCCCGGGGAGGGATAAGTCTTTTGGGTAAAAACAGGAACGTTGGATAATATACTCTCCCTATCACCTTTAAAGTCCCTCCGTGTTGTTTGGTTACCGGGGAGGTAACATGGTATTAGTTAGTAGCGCTACTTAGGTTTGGCAACCTCACCCCGTACCTAGGAGGATGGGTGTTGAACAAATGACCTAGTCATGACCAATGCTTTGATAGGAGCATTGGAGAAAGGGCAAAATAATCAGAAGCCGTCTTGTATTCGGGGTATTATCAACATTACTTTCGGAATTGTAACTTTAATGGATTAACTAAACACTTGGTAACTAACGTTTTCGTAAAAATATGAACTCACCAGCCTTGTCTGATACACTTGTTGCATGCTCGCAGGTCGTTAGATATCTTGGATTTGGGAACTTGCTGTCTGGAGTAGCTGGAGTGGTCATGGGTCGACTGGAGAGATTCATGTGATTGCACTATTGATATTATACATAGGGAATTAGGTAAGACTTGACCTAGTCCGGGTCAATGTCTTAGAATTGACCTAGTGTATAGTCTAAGTACCAACAGGACCGCCTTGTGCGAACCCGGTAGGGGTTTTGCGCCAGCTTACTCTTTATACTCTCGTTTGCCCTCGTTAAATTCACAACTTTGCACGAACATCGCATACCACAGCTACGTGCAAACACTCAGCCTTTCCTAAGGCTGACAACACGCACATTTTCAAAAATACTCATTACATACGAGTGATTTGGTCGAGATCAGGTGTGAAAACCATAAACTCTCGATAGAATCACTCGCTCGACACACATTTTTGTTAATAAAACACGAGAATTTGCGTTGAGTCAGGTGTGAAAACCATACCTCGTCGCGATTCTCCTATCTATCTCGTGATTTCATCACACAAACAGGAATGAAGTTATTAAATTAGGGGTGAAACCCGCATCTTAATGAGTTATTCTGCTCTATATTATGGTTTACAAAACTCTCAACAAAGTCTCGATGGTTTCCAACGACTAGGGTCACGTAATGGCCGAAAGGATGCGTGCCGATCGCCCGTATTGAGGAGAGAGAACAGTCTATTAAGCCAACACATGTACTCGAAGTTCTTGAGAATAGTCGAATCACTTTGGGTAGTGAAAGTCTAGCACACCTGAGACACTCTGATTTTCGCTGAATTTACGCTTTATCGCTTTTATGTGTTTCAATTCTGAGGATCGCTGTGACATCTGTGCCTCGGCGGCCATCAAAAAAACGCCTAACCAATGAAATATTGTGTTTCATACTTGGGATTTTTTTAAATATGTGTATCATTTTCACATATCAATTCTTGTTCGATTTCGAGCTCTAAATCACTTTCTGGAAAGTTATACGCAAACTGATGCGTAAACGTAATCAGTTTAACACGACAAACACTTTGGGATAGTGGCATAGGCTCAACATACCTTAAATAACTTTTACATAACTTAGAAATAAGTTTTGGATGGTTTGGTGTGTCGAAATCAAGTTTGTGCGATCATAGGGACTATTTGGGTCAAACTGCAAAAGTATACCGATTTGTATAGTAACGAACATTCCAGAACTTGATCATAAGTTAAACATACCCTAAATATCCTTTACATAGCTTAGAAATAGGCGTTGAAGGGTTCAGTATGCTAAAAATAAACTTTTTGATTAATAGGGACTAAAAGCATCAAAAAGTGCATAAGTTTGCATTTTCGCGCATATCTTACGTTCTGAATATATCCGGACATCCAAAAATTTATGTAATCATTAAAATATTTTATTTTAGTAATTGGCATGATAAAATTCCATTTGTCGCGTAATTTGGATCGTTTTTGCGTTCATTACGATTTCCGTCGTAATTAACCGAACAACGCAACCGTACGACCAAACGAACCGACATCCGAGATATTTTTGAGCACATTTCAAGTTCCCTATACTTTAACTTCATTTTAGAGCCTTGAAATGAGGTTAACGGGGCTTAAAAGTGCCAAAAAATCAAGTTTTACAAGTACAGGGACCATTTTTGAAATTTCTGGCAGATACATTGAACTTGGTCCATTTTTGAGGTTTTGATTGTTTTAACCCAAGGTTTTACACTCTATGGGCTGGAATTTGATGGTTTTAAGTATTCCCATTGTTTTGAAAACCATGTGCCCAAGTGGAGGGCCAAGATCAAGGCACGAAATGCGAGAAACGATTCTAACGGTTCTCCGAAATCTATAAATACCCAAGCTCCCATTCCATTTTCCTCACACCTTGATCTAATTTTATGCTTCATACCTGAGTATTTAGATCAAGTTCTTCCTAGCTTGGACCCGTTGTAAGTTTTTTTCATTCTTTTATGCGTTTTTAAGCACGAAAGTCAAACTGTGTTTGACTTTCTGCTTTGACCAGTCTTTGGTCAACACGAAGTTCATTTGAACTTCGCAACGTGAGCGTAATCACGATGGTTATAGTCCCTTGTGACTATACCTACTGATTACCACGTTGATTAGGTGTAGTGACGAGTCATAGTTACGGTCAAAATGCGTATTCATGCGTATTTTGCAACCAAACCATTCTTGGGTATCAAAACCTTTTGTTTTGATATCAAACTTGTTTTATAACTTCGTTAAACATGTTTTAACATGTTTAACTCGTCACTTTTAGATTAGTGCTTATATAGGGTCGTAAGATAAGCGGTCTAAACAACCGCTTAGACTTTCGAACCCGACCTGTTTGGTCGATCGTTAGGATTCGACCAAACATGTTTTGTGACCATAGTTGTATAGGGAATAACGTTTCTGAGGTTATACCTTATGGTCACTTCGTTTAGTTAGTTGTATGATATGTAATTTATATGCCTAAGGAAAATGACCAAAATGCCCTTTTTACGCATAAATTCTTTTTAAGCATATGTAACCTAAATTTTTATATCTAAACTAATTAGGTAACATTATTAGACATATTAAAGCATATAATACTTGTCATAGGACTAGTTAGGCAGTCCGAACGCGTTTTACGCGAACGACACGTTAAAGTAGCGTAAGCTACCTAAACGGATCGTAATGGGTCATAAGCACTTAGGTTAGGTTTCGATTTAGTATGTAGGTTTTTTTAAACCATGTCATATGAGTTCCAATACTCATTTGGTTTACGAAACCTCATCCTATCCGATCTTCCGATTTAGGTCCGGTTTATTTACATAGTTACTTATATTAGGTGCCGATTGATTTCTGTGATCCCTCTAGATTTGCTTGGTTGTTATTCAAGACTTCTAAGCATTCTCATGTGAGTACATAGTTCCCCTATTTTACTGTTTTCGATTGTTTTGGGGTGATTTATATGTGTTAAATGATTTCGATGTTTTTAACGATGGTTTCGAAAATGATTAAAATGGTTTATACAAAATTAATAACGATTTTGATAATGTGAACAAACTTGTTGGTTGTAATTACATAACGAATAACACTCATTAATTTTGTCCGAACCGACCAGTATTAGGTTATGGTACCATAGGATCTGACAAATCCCGTTATCAGACTGCACCCATGGTTATGTGTGGGTTAGGTGGGTAACGACTGAATCTGTGATTGTTAATTTACCCTTTGGTGGTTTATTAATGCGAGAAGCGATAGGCGAGTTGCGAAGGTTTGGATGTTATTAGCGAGACGACCAAAAGTAGTTTTCACAATTTAAAACGAGAATGATTTAAACGACTAAAGCGATTTTTAACGAATTAAACGATTTGGGTAAACGATTGGTTTTGGTTAGTGTTTAGATAATGGGACGGGTGTAATGTGATGAAAACATGGTAGATACGCCGCTGGTACTTCTTATATATAAGTGTTTTCATCATATTACATACCGTGGCGTTATTTAGTTCATTTGGGTAAACGATTCTGAAACGATGTCACACAATGATGTTTTCCGAATAATATAAACCATACGAGTTTTATTAACGAGTTTTTACGAGATGTTTTACAATTTGATTTAATTAAATAAATGTTTTGGGTTAAGAATCATGGCTACGAGATTTTATAAATTATAACCAACTTGATTTGAGTTGGTTAATTATGTCGCAATACTATACTTTTCAAAACAAGGTTTTTAATTAAGTATTGCAACATGTAAACTAGCCATGATTCCGAGACTCTCATAAACCTATGTGCTCGCCAGCATTTCTTTGCTGACTTTGTTTTTTACATATGTTTCAGGTGTTGTTGAATGATGTTGATTGCTTGGATGCATGCTCACATAGAACTGGACGAGGCCTTAGTGACTTAATAACAATGATAGAATATGTTTAACTTGTTTGTTTAGATTTCAAGATGATGTAAATGTTTAATGTTTAATAAAACGAAACTTCAAATTCCATGTGTTTTGAAACAATGATTCTGTTACAACACTCCCCGACGATTCCACCGCGATTTGTTGTTTTACGCGGTCGGGGTGTGATAGAAAAGTTGGTATCATAGCTCATGGTTATAGGGAATTAGGTTATTAGTAATGCTTTGACCTAGTCTATAACCTTCCTAGGACTCTAACACAAGATCCCTGTGTTTAGATCTTAAAACAATACCGTCACTTATCCTTGAAAAGTTGGTATCATAGCTCATGGTTATAGGGAATTAGGTTATTAGTAATGCTTTGACCTAGTCTATAACCTTCCTAGGACTCTAACACAAGATCCTTGTGTTTAGATCTTAAAACAATACCGTCACTTATCCTTAGGTGACAACCATAACATGAACACAAATTTCAAATTTGCTTTGAAAACCAATCATCTGTTCTAGGATATGATTTATTATATGGTTTTGAACCCTCAAAGTTTTCAAAATTTCGTCAAAGTTTGGGTCTTATAATGTGAACACGTGCAATCTGGAAAGGTGGATGCCTGTACTCCGAGTTTTCTGTCTAAGGCTAGAGTGTTCGTACAAATCCACATAATCGGACCAGTCACTCTTACCTGGGAACTCTTGGGGTGAGTGTCCACTTATAGGCTAAAGCATGTCTCCGCGATACATTAATATGACCCGTTTACTTTGATTGGTCACCGTCTCATTTGTTTTAGGTAATAAACAAATGATCGCAATTTCCATGCGTTATCATTTTGTTTTGATTAACCGATAACATTTCGCTTGCTTTCTCCTATGTCCTTCATTTCCTTTAGGATGTCTCCTCATCGCCACGACACTCAGATGTACAAGCAGGCTACCAAATTTGCCGAGCGAATAGGCGAAGTAATCCTGAAGACTGTTGAATTAGCTATTGCCATGTCTCGACTCCAGGATGAAGCTACCCAAGAATCACCACAGGAAGCAGAAGCCAAGTCTTCACCTAAATCGAAGAAACGTAAAGCTTCAAAGGAGCCCGCAGCCGTGGCACCCAATCAAGCAGAACCTAGCCAGGTGGCAGCACCACCAGCCAAGAAGCCGTACTTGGGAACTGCTCCCTTGTGTAATCAATGCAATGGTCATCATCCAGTTCAAACACCATGTTTCAAATGTACCCACTGTGGACGATGGGGACATTTGGTCAAAACATGCCGTTTTGCGATCCAGAATAAAACTGTTGCAGATCCTACTACTGTTCAAGCAAATCCAGCACGAGCTCGTTTTCTGCCTGGTACTTGCTACAATTGTGGCGAGATGGGTCATTTCAGGAACAAATGCCCAAAGTTTGTCAATGCAAATCTGACCCACGGATGAGCTTTTGGTTGATTAGAAGAAGCTGCTGCTTTGAATAATTTGAATCTTATGCTTTTATTTCTTTTGTTGAACTCTGAAACAATGTGTTTAGTTTATAAATAAATCATTGTTTGCAATTCTGATGTACAAATGTAGTTGCATGTGTGTATGGCATACCCCTACGATTCCTACACCAAAGAACCATATTTGTAGTTCTCCCTTTCAAGTGATCGCTCATGATTTCCTCGAAAATTCTAAGTGCTCGTTTCATTCTAAAGAAACGAAGTACAGAAAATAAGTGACATTTTGAGTAATCACTTTAAATCCTTGGTTAGATAACTAATGGTATTCTTCGATCTCATACCCATATCATTGCATTCTAGTTTTTATAACAACATGCATAGTATATATATTTTTAAAAAACGACCTTCATGATTTCAAAATATTTCATATAGTATGGAAACAATTTTAACACAGTACATTTACTTAATATATCAAGTGCATGATTTTAAAAAGCATTATTCATGTTTTCAAAAACCTTATACATAATTTCAAAATTCATCCTACATGATTTTTATAAACATATTTACCTAATACATCTACCGTATGATTCCAAAGTATTATGTAAGATTTCAAAAACATTAAACATATTTCTAAAGAACCCCATGCATAGTTTTCGAAAAGCATTCTGCTCGTATTACCCAACCTCCAAATTCTGCTTCATATGTCGCCATGGCATATCTAGCACCTCAACTTCACGAGCATTCTACCTCGTGTATCGACTTAAGCACGTCTAGTGCAAGGTTTCGAAGCATCTCCTGCCCTTCGAATTCTAAAATCCATATAGGATCTTCTTATCCCCATTAGATCCTTGTGGATGATTATCGCCCAAATCGGAGCCCTTGATTGGATTCCTTGTACGCCTTAAGACGTACATTACATTTCAATAAGGACAAGCCGAATTCCTATTAAGATCTTCCTATCTTCATAGTTAGATTCTTGAAAATGTTTAAAGTACCAAGTGAAGTCCACGGATTGGATTCCTGGTATGCTTTAAATACCCATGTCTAAAGATAACAAATTAAAGGTCAAGTTAAACAATTATGTGATTATGTGTTTATGTGTTCTCTTTTATGTTATTGTGTGATCCGATTTTCATTATCCAAATCCTCGTAGAATCTTCCATATCTTCATATGAGGGATTCATAGTAGGATATTCAAAAGGTACTACCTTAAATCCTTAATGGGCTTCTACGTGGTAGTTAAGACCCTTGGGTTATATAGTACCATTCCGTGATTCAAAAGGGACCCTTTGAGTGGTCTAGTTAAAAAGATTGATTCAGAATCTGGTTAAGAATGGCATGTGATGATATAACTGAAAAGACTCCTTGGTGGTCTATTTAAAGAAATCATTTATTGATTTAATTAAAGGGACCCTAGGGTGGTCTAGTCACACTCATCATAGGTTTGTTCATTTGGTTTTCCCCTACACATTATAAAATGCACTGTGCGGACTATGCAAGGAATTACGTAATTATGGACGCGTACATAATTATGAAATTCAGTGCACAGGAACCCCAGTAAGATTTATCATGTGTAAGAACCTATAGTGGCAACAATAACGAAACGTGAACAATGTAATGGAGGTACGGTGGACACACCAATGGCGCTTCATATACTTGTATATAAGTGTCCCTCTTACATTGCAAGCATGATGTTATTTAAAGTTACTAGAAGTTCAGAACCCTAACCAGTATTGTTTTATCTTTTCGACTTTATGTTTCGAGCTCTCACAAGTTTCCTCTGAATAAATTTCGGGACGAAATTTCCTAAAGTAGGGGAGACTGTGATATCTGTGCCTCGGAGGCCATCAAACAAATTCCTAACCAATGAAATATTGTGTTTCATACTTGGGATTTGTTTAAATATGTGTATCATTTGCACATATCAATTCTTGTTCGATTTCGGGCTCTAAATCGCTTTCTGGAAAGTTATACGCAAACTGATGCGTAAACATAATCAGTTTAACACGAGAAACACTCTTGGATAGTGGCATAGGCTCAACATACCTTCAATAACCTTTACATAACTTAGAAATAAGTTTTGGATGGTTTGGTGTGTCGAAATCAAGTTTGTGCGATCGTAGGGACTATTTGTGTCAAACTGCGAAACTATACCGATTTGTATAGTAACGAACATTCTGGAACTTGATCATAAGTTAAAAATACCCTAAATATCCTTTACATAGCTTAGAAATAGGCTTTGAAGGGTTCAGTATGCTAAAAATAAACTTTATTGATCAATAGGGACTAAAAGCGTCAAAAATTGCATAAGTTTGCATTTTCGCGCATATCTTACGATCTGAATATATCCGGACATCCAAAAATTTATGTAATCATTAAAATATTTTATTTTAGTGATTGGCATGATAAAATTCCATTCGTCGCGTAATTTGGATCGTTTTTGCGTTCGTTACTATTTCCGTCGTAATTAACAGAACAACGCAACCGTACGACCAAACGAACCAACATCCGAGATATTTTTGAGCACATTTCAAGTTTCCTATACTTTAACTTCATTTTAGAGCCTTGAAATGGGGTTAACGGGGCTTAAAAGTGCCAAAAAAATCAAGTATTACAAGTGCAGGGACCGTTTTTGAAATGTCTGGCAGATACATTGAACTTGGTCCATTTTTGAGGTTTTGATGGTTTTAACCCAAGGTTTTGCACTCTATGGGCTGGAATTTGATGGTTTTAAGTATTCCCATGGTTTTGAAAACCATGTGCCCAAGTGGAGGGCTAAGATCAAGGCACGAAATGCGAGAAACGATCCTAACGGTTCTCCGAAATCTATAAATACCCAAGCTCCCATTCCATTTTCCTCACACCTTGATCTAATTTTATGCTCTAAGTTGAAGCTTTATTCTTCATACCTGAGTATTTAGATCAAGTTCTTCCTATCTTGGACCCGTTGTAAGTTTTTTCATGCTTTTATGCGTTTTTAAGCACGAAAGTCAAACTGTGTTTGACTTTCTGCTTTGACCAGTCTTTGGTCAACACGAAGTTCGTTTGAACTTCGCAATGTGAGTGTAATCATGATGGTTATAGTCCCTTGTGACTATACCTACTGATTACCACGTTGATTAGGTGTAGTGACGAGTCATAGTTACGGTCAAAATGCGTATTCATGCGTATTTTGCAACCAAACTATTCTTGGGTATCAAAACCTTTTGTTTTGATATCAAACTTGTTTTCTAACTTCGTTAAACATGTTTTAACATGTTTAACTCGTCACTTTTAGATTAGTGCTTATATAGGGTCGTAAGATAAGCGGTCTAAACAACCGTTTAGACTTTCGAACCCGACCCGTTTGGTCGATCGTTAGGATCCGACCAAACATGTTTTGTGACCATAGTTGTATAGGGAATAACCTTTTCGAGGTTATACCTTATGGTCACTTCGTTTAGTTAGTTGTATGATAGGTAATTTATATGCCTTAGGAAAATGACCAAAATTCCCTTTTTACGCATAAATTCATTTTAAGCATATGTAACCTAAATTTTTATATCTAAACTTATTAGGTAACATTATTGGACATATTAAGGCATATAATACTTGTCATAGGACTAGTTAGGCAGTCCGAACGCGTTTTAGCGAACGACGCGTTAAAGTAGCGTAAGCTACCTAAATAGATCGTAATGGGTCGTAAGCATTTAGGTTAGGTTTTGATTTAGTATGTAGGCTTTGTTAAACCATGTCATATGAGTTCCAATACTCATTTGGTTTACGAAACCTCATCCTATCCGATCTTCCGATTTAGGTCCGGTTTATTTACATAGTTACTTATATTAGGTGCCGATTGATTTCCGTGACCCCTCTAGCTTTACTTGGTTGTTATTCAAGACTTCTAAGCATTCTCATGTGAGTACATAGTTCCCCTATTTTACTGTTTTCGATTGTTTTGGGGTGATTCATATGTGTTAAATGATTTCGATGTTTTTAACGATGGTTTCGAAAATGATTAAAATGGTTTATACAAAATTAATAACGATTTCGATAATGTGAACAAAATTTTTGGTTGTAATTACATAACAAATAACATTCATTAATTTTGGCCGAACCGACCAGTATTAGGTTATGGTACCATAGGATCTGACAAATCCCGTTATCAGACTGCACCCATGGTGATGTGTGGGTTAGGTGGGTAACGACTGAATCTGTGATTGTTAATTTACCATTTGGTGGTTTATTAATGCGAGAAGCGATATGCGAGTTGCGAAGGTTTGGATGTTATTAGCGAGACGACCAAAAGTAGTTTTCACAATTTAAAACGAGAATGATTTAAACGACTAAAGCGATTTTTAATGAATTAAACGATTTGGGTAAACGATTGGTTTTGGTTAGTGTTTAGATAACGGGACGGGTGTAATGTGATGAAAACATGGTAGATACGTCGCTGGTACTTCTTATATATAAGTGTTTTCATCATATTACATACCGTGGCGTTATTTAGTTCACTTGGGTAAATGATTCTGAAACGATGTCACATAATGATGTTTTCCGAATAATATAAACCATACGAGTTTTATTAACGAGTTTTTACGAGATTTTTTACAAATTGATTTAATTAAATAAATGTTTTGGGTTAAGAATCATGGCTACAGGATTTTATAAATTATAACCAACTTGATTTGAGTTGGTTAATTATGTCGCAATACTATACTTTTCAAAACAAGGTTTTTAATTAAGTATTGCAACATGTAAACTAGCCATGATTCCGACACTCTCATAAACCTATGTGCTCGCCAGGATTTCTTTGCTGACTTTGTTTTTTACATATGTTTCAGGTGTTGTTGAATGATGTTGATTGCTTGGATGCATGCTCACATATCGAAATCGCCATCGACGATTCTGTTACAACACTCCCCGACGATTCCGTCCGGATGACCATCCGTCCGGACGGTCATCCGACCGGATCACTGTTGGTTACTCAAACTCTCCGACGCACCGTTTAACGCATTGTTCAACGCTTACACTATCGTTCTCTGATCAGGCTAACTCTCCAACGCTCCCTTCAATCCAAGAAAGTGTTTATTTACTAAACACGATCTGTGAGTATACTCAATCCCTTTTTGCTTTAAGCACTTTTGGGTGTTACATACGTTACCTATGTTAAATCACATCGATCACACAACGCAAACACTTTTATACGCTAACCGCTCTCGCATGTTATACGTGTTATTCGATGAATGCTAGTATGTTATGTTTACACAATGATTGTTGCCTGACACCTTAGCAACGATAATACTATAGTTTGGACTCAGCACCTGTCGTGGACAGGGGTTGTTAAGGGCTTTTCTTCACGTGTCACAGTGGTGATATGTGTTGCGTATTCTACAACTCGCAGTCACGTCTGTGCATATTTCATTGTCGATAACTTACCTGCATCACATTCTATGTGTTGCATGCTGGTTATGCGTAAGTCGCTTTCGCTACTATTATACTATTAAACTTGTATGCTCACCTTTACACTATGTGTATTGACTTTTATTTTAACATATGTGACAGGTGTTTAGGATACTTATGTTATGCTTGCTGTTATGGAATCAAGTTAGGAGGTCTAGAAACGTCACATTTAAATCTGAGTTGTCGGAACAATTTAATTGTCTTTGAGATACTTTGTCTGTAATAATTATTTTGCTTGATATGTTATGGTATGGGATGTAACGTTAAATATTTGGTAATACTAGTTGTTATGGATTTCTCCTGGACAATTTGTTTCGCTCAGTGTCGCGCCCCGATGTTTCTGCCATCGGTTGGGGTGTGACAAAAACCTTGTCCGTTTTCACACTATTCTATACAATATTCAACACACGCTCTGTTTATCCTATTCGCAAAGTGGCGGACATACGAAATATGCACCAACAGATTCCCCTTAGCAGTCACTGTCGAATCGTATCTTTAAAAACCTAGAGCCGTGTTTTGAATATTCTGCTACTTCAATCTGGCATCTAGAAATCTTCAATAGATTCCCCTTTGATTGATGATTCGGGTTTGCTTTGACAATGTTATACACAAATTCCCCGTGAAATGAATCTTCAGGTCTTTATTTGCACAGTTCATGACTCCTCCTCTGATCTACTCAACTGCAATCTTCACGAATAATCATCAACTTGAAACTAATCAATGCAGCTTCTCTGTTTCAACTTTAACCACATCCGCATTCGGTTTTTTATATATCATTTCAGCACCATCGATCGCGCATTCCGCCTGCTTGATCTTTTAATGTTCAAAAACCCAACCGGAAATTGATAGAAACTTCGAATACCACACTGGTTAACGTCAAATCTGTGATTACCCACGAAAATCTGAAATCCTGTTTTCTGTGATCATCTTTATGCACCTTCAAGAATAATAGATCCGTATAAACGGTAATCTCCACAATCAGCAAATCTTCATCGGATAACAAATCATCTGGTAACATATTCAGATCTCCGAATCTTTCGTCCACGATCAGATTTACCTTCTCAGACAATCCAGATCTCAGAAGCTTTCATCCATGATCAGATTCACATTCCCAGAAAATCTGAAGTTGAAACCACCCGAATACTGTTGCATTGTCACGAATTTCAAAAATGCCGGAATTTCAATTTATTCTATGAAATTTTTATTCCCCCATATTTTTGCAAATTCTAACGTCTTATCCCTGAATTCCACCTCAAATTGAGCAATTCAGTCCTCTATGTTCTCTGAAAAACTTGACGATGCCGAAAATATGACAGTTTTGTCCCAAAACGTCAGTTTTTCATCATTGCGGATTTTACGTTATGGCCCATTAATAGTCAGATAACCCAGATGATAAAAATTATACACCAGTATCATGACTACCCCACAAATTTCCACAATCCGTGATCGCATCATCAAATATGTTCATTAAAGCCCCGGACGGTGTCCCCGAACAACCCAGCTTGGGTGTTAAAACCTCGAAAAAATTTTCAATAACCAAATTTTTTGTGGAGACTCACCTCATCATTACGATCAAAAAATGCCTTTTTAAGGCATTTGTTCATTCGTCCGAATGGAGTAGCTCCATCCGTGCAAATGAACTGAATTTGGAACGAATTGACTTTTTAAACCTGAATGTCCATTTGTTCGGATGGAGATGTACATCCGTTCGGATGTGCATATGTCCATACGTCCGGATGAACTCTATCCGCTCGAAAATGTCTGATCATCTCAAGAACATTCCCAATCACATTTTTCGATCCAAAATCCTTATTTCTGCGAATTTCCTGATGAAACTTCACAGGATTGTGCGAAAATCAATCATGAACATAATTATGTCTTCAATTTCAAATTCCATCTATGAATTGACCTTCAATTTGCTGTTTATTTGATGTTTTACATCAAAACCTCCTCAAAATCCAAAAATAATGAGAGTAGGTGATTCAACCAACTGTTAGATCGATTGAATCAGTACCGTAGCTCTGATACCAATTGAGATTACAGGATCCGGCAGGTTTGACGGAGTTTTGGTCCCGAGAAACTGGTTCGGTGAAGTATTATTGATAAGAAAGGAGGAGAAGTAGAATCGACACCGAACAAGTCAATTTAATATGGTTTCTATTCAATGATTTGAAGTTATATACATGTGAAACCAGTTGGACAACATCTCCCCTCTGGGAACCAAAGCTTATCCAAACGAGGAACCCCTCATCCCTATATATAGGCATTAGCCCATCCGTCTGAATGCACCACATGTCCATCTGTCCGGATGGACTCTAACAACTAATGAACCTCAGGGACGAATGGGATGTGTGACAGACATACCTGATGTCCATTGATCCAGATGGAGTCCATCCGTCCGAATGGACTTTGTTACATACAAAACCTTGTCCGCTTTCACACTATTCTATACAATATTCAACACATGCTCTTTCTAGCCTATTCGCACAGTGGCGGACCTACGAAATATGCATCAACAGACTTTCCTTGGGGGAATGTTATTAACTGTTGTTGGAAGGGATACTAATGATTAGATGTATCCCTTGGCATGGGCAGTGGTTGAAGGGGAAAATAATGATAGTTAGGAATGGTATATGGAAGATCTTAGGAAGTGTTTAGGAATAAGTGATGGTGGGGAATCATGGATCTTCATATCAGATCAGCAAAAGGTAGTATTTTGTCATGTTGCTTAATAAAAATATATGTGTTCTATTCTGCCATGTTGCTTAGTAGTAATAGTTATGATTGTGCAGGGTCTGTTGAATGTTGTTGCACTCGTTTGGCCAAGAGCAGAGCATGGAAACTGTGCAAGGCACATCTATGCTAACTGGCACAAGACATTCAAGGATGAGGAGTTGAAGGAGTTGTTTTGGACAGCTGCAAGGGCTTATTGTGAACCTAAGTACATTCAAGCCATTGATAAGATGAGATCAATAAACCCTGATGCAGTAGAGGCATTATTGAAATAGGATAAAAATTGTTTTAACAGATGCTGCTTGAAAACTCACACTAAATGTGATGTAATAGTAAACATGGAAGAAACATTTACTGGTTACATCATCAATGCAAGGTCAAAGCATATTATACACATGTTAGAGGATATTAGGATTCAGATATGAGTAGGTTAGTGATAGAAAAAAAACATAAATGGCTGCCAAAGATGTTCTCATCTGCCCTAATATCCAGGAAAAAGTAGAGTTTTCAAAAGGTACAACTTATAGGTGTGAAGTGTACCCCTCATCTTATCAGGTTTTTCAAGTATGAGACTTTGATGATGTATCTGTTGACTTGGATATTAAAACCTTCACATGTAGAAAGTGGGAACTAAGGGGATATCTGTAAGCATGTGTGTGCTGTGGCTGGGTTTTTACATAAGAATGCAGAAGACTTTGTGGAGCAGTGTTACCACAAAGAAACATACATGAAGATTTATGACTTCACAATCCCTCCTTGCCTAGTGAAAAGTTTGGCCCAAGATTGATTATCCAATGGATCCACCTTCAATAAAAGTTGCTCCTGGTAGGCCTAAGAAGAACAGAAAGAGAGACCCTCATGAGGATCTAAAAAGGCCAGACAAACTAACTAAGCATGGGGTTATAATGACCTGTGGCATTTGTGGAGCAAGAGGTCATAACAAGAGAAAATGTAGTGAAAAAGGAAACATGAATGTAGGTAGATATTTATGAGGTTTAGTGTTTTATCTCAGTTGTTTTATATGTCAAATTATGCTAACTAGTGTATTTTTATTGGATGGAGCTGAACCTGGATCAAAAAGACAAAAGGGGAACCAAAAGAAGAAAAAGTCAACTCAGCAGTCAACCCAATAGTCAACTCAACAGTTAACCCAACAGAACACTTAAAGAGAAAGTAAACAGTCAACTAAAAGAGGAAGGCCAAGATGGAAGGGCAACAGAGAAGGCTGTACTTAGTTGGTTAAAGTTTGACTTGTGTTTGGACAATTTGATGTTTTGTATTAGAGATGAGCTCGGTACCGTCCGGTACCGAAAGAACCGGAACCGAAAATCACCAAAAGTGGGTACCGGTACCGGTATCGAATATACCCGGTTCGGTACGGTTTGGTACCGGTACCGGTTCGGTACCGGTATTTGAGGGTAAAAACCGGTAAATACCGGTACCGACCGTACCGGACCGGACCGGTACCGAAAATGCTAAAAGTTGGTACCGAATCGGTACCGAAAAAGTACCCGGTTCGGTACCGTTACCGGGAACGATTTGCTCATCCCTATTTTGTATTGCCTGTTTTGGACAAGAATCATGTAGGATTAATGTTCTGTAGTGACTCTGTGTTATGTAATGACTTAATATTTTATGTAATGTTTTGGTTTAATGTTATAGCTGTAGGAGTATTTTGGTAATTATACAACATTGCATATTAGTTTTTGGTGTTGCAGGGGTATTTTGGTAATTATACAACAGTGGTATATATAAGTTTTGGCTGTTGCAGGGGTATGTCTATACACACCACTGCGCTTTGGTACCAAATACAATAAGGACTGAACATTTGTTATGGTCAATACACACCACATAGAAGGGACTACATCTAAAGTGTCAATGGTCATTGCAGTAGGCTCACTGCAGTGGGCTGTTTTCAACAATAATGGACTGCATATGCAACAAGGGAGTTCTAGTTTTTCATTCATTAGTTCAGTATCGTACAACCAAATTCAATGACTACTTCAATATGTATATCCATATGGCAATGACAAAAAACAAAGTAAACACAAATGGTTGCTTCCACATGGACTCTTTGCCACGAATTTGACTTTTCAGCATCTTGTTATCTTCTAATAAGAACTTGTTATGCAATTGCAAATTCTCATTTTCAACTCTTCGTAACTTAAAGGACTTGAACTGCAATTTGAATGAGCTTCGAATAATTTGTCGAAATCTTGTTTCCACATAAAGAACTTGCAATTGGGTAACTACAAACCAATATTACCACTTCAGTTTCAACAAAAAATTAAATTCAATAGATAATTAAACAACTTACAGGCCATTGAGGGCAACCATAAAATTGATCACCTTGTCGAACACTTTTTCGTCCAGCCATGCGAAGAACAGCAACAATTTCATGATGACAATACAAGTTTCCATCCAAATCGACCTTGAATATTTTAGGGGTTCGGTTCACACTCCATGAAGAATTGGAAGAGGAACTCATGTCGATTAGAACTTAGGTTGTGTATATCACTTTAACGATTTGAACATATGCTTCAATTGGGCTTGATTCGATGAGAGAACGATTGCTTGATGAGGAAATTAGGGTTCGTTTATCATCTGTTGTGTCATAAAGGAAGGAGATGAAGGGGCTTGACACATAATCGCCACGTAATGATGTCCAGGTAAGCAAGGTGGTGACACGTAGGATTAAAAACTAACAGAGTTAGTGATTTGTTAACAGAGTGGTGCCAGCACAAACTGAATGTCAAGTTGGAGGTGTCAGACGTCAAAGTGTTAGTTGGGGGTGGCAACAGCCAAAGGTCGATAAAATCCAATTACCTAAAAGAATTTGTGTTTATATTTCTTCTAAACCACACATATTTCATTGTTGACAAAGCCATTTTCTCACTCAAAGTCGATTATTAAACACATGTTTTTAGGTTGATCATGTGTTTTTTTTATTGTTGTTTTAGTAGCTAAATAAAAATGGTTATGTTTAGATGGTTAGTCATTGGTAGTTTTTTAACCACCAATAATTGGTAAATGGTTATAATAAAATATTAGTTGTTAACCGTAACTTACTCAGCATTTCTCATAATTTACATAATTATTTACTCACTTTCAATTAGCACATCTTAAACATCCCTGGGGAAATGGTCTTCCAGTCGTGTTAACGCAGTGATGGACCTAGGATTTTTTTATCCAATGTGATCCCTTTTTTCAATATTCAGATTTTTTTACAATCAAACGTTAAAATTTTTGGGTCGATCGTCGTTCGGGTTCGGGGAACAAAATGGCTAGCTAGATATAATTATGATGCTATCACACCTACATCAGTTACAGTAAAAAGCAAAACCATTATATATAGATATAATTACATATAGATATAATTTGCAACATATTGATGCAATGATTGTTATAATGTATGCATTATGGTTTGCATAGTGGTAATGATATATAGATATAACTAGTAATAAGCAGCCCCGTGTTGCGGCGGGGGCGAACACCAATGCCACACTACTGTCAATGACCACCAACATTGAAGTTGCGACGTGTTAATGCGGAGAAATTAAACCGAAACGTAAAACATAGAAAAGAATAACTAAGTCGTTCTAAGACCCGCACATTACGATGAACCTCATGTCAAAGGGGAAAAAATAGACGCGAGTTCATCGTAACGCGCGTGCCCTAGATCGACTTAGTTATTCTATTCTATGTTTTACGTTTCGGTTTAATTTATTCCTATTAACACGCCGCAACTTTAATGTTGGTGGTCGCTGGGAGTGGTGTGGCATTGGCGTTCGCCTCCGCCGCAACGCGGGGTGCTTATTACTAGTTTAAGACTAAATATAAACATGGAAAGTAGTAAACTAAAGTCTAAACATTAAAAAAAATTGGGAACTTAAACGATCTATTCCAAGTTTCATCACTCATTAGTATTTCAACCAAATTTTCTAACCAACTCAAAGATACAATAAAATATCAAATGTAGGTAGAGCTATATCCAAAGATTAACAATAAATGTATTGGCTGGACTTGAGTCCACAGAGATCTTAACCTTAACTAGCAGTAAAATATAAGGCAAGTGAGTGTGTGGACATGGGCGGAGGATAACAGAGGCCTGGGGTGCCCCGCTCTCCCATTGCTTTTTCGCGCGTAGTGTTAATTTTACCAAACAAAATGTTTTTTTTTGTAGTGTAAAATATTGGATTTTTAAGAGTCCGGCACCTCATCGATTTGGATTTTTAGACTCTGACCCCACCGAGCTTTCGTTCAAGCTCCGCCGTTAAGTGTGGAGGACGTAACAAATATACACCACAATTTCATTAGAGGATTAGAATTAGTATGATAAACACATAACCTAGGCATATAAAATAACCTGCTTATAGATCCAAGTGTCATTAGTAGTGTGTCTTCGACCTACATATGTCATCCAAATGGCTCAATCCTTTAATTAGAATCATCCATAAAACATTAATATACAATATTACTCAGTGGAAAACATAAGAGAATCTCTTGGTGGAGGTAAAGAGAGTTGCTGGATACATATGATAAGTTAACTATATTATTAGTCCCATCCATCTAATATGAAAATACATAAATAAAATAATGTATTCCACACTTGTACCACCTCAACTAATTAAAGGAACAATTGAGCAACTTTGAAGGCCATTAATTAAGCAGTCAAAGACCACGTGAGGAAAAAAAATGGGTTTAGCGAGACTTAAGATCTAAGGTTAGAGGGTATGGTGATGGTCCTTTAAGGGAGAATGATCCGCCACGTCATAGTCCTCCCAAGGATGCTCCATCCCCCAAAAGTAGAGGGTATGGAGGATAGTCCTAGTCATAGTCCTTCCACCACTTTTATGTTTTTTTTAATCTTCTACTTTTTTTTAACATTTAACAAATAAACTAACAAAATATTTTTATTAAAAACAACAATTGTATTTTTTTTATTTTTAATTTAAAAAAAAACCTAAAATATTAATCAACTCCACCATCCCTTTTGTCCTTTTCCCCTCAAATTTACCTTAATTCACTCAAAGAAGCAAAACATCTGGCATCTTCTCTCTCCCTCTCACTCATCTTCTCCAATAAGCTTCATTTTAATGGCGGAAGAAAAAAAAAACAAGAGGTTGGATCGTCCCATTCACAAACAAACAAACAAAAGGGGGCCCACCATTTGGATCGTCCTGGACGTCGGTATGTCGACGATGAAGACGGGACGCGATGAAGACGGAGGGGGGCGGCATGGAGGTTGGATCGGCGACGGATGGAGGACGGGCTGAGGACGGTTCCATACCGTCTAGCCTAAGACAAGAGTTTTAACACTGCACTCAATGTTATTGTTCTGATAAAATTTAAGTCTTGAACCTGAACTTAAATCTAGCACTTTCTTTCATTATATGGTGAACAGGGAGTGGGCCAGCTCATGGGAGAGGTAAGGTGGGCGATCACTTAGGACTCACTCTCGCATAGGCCCAAAATTTATATATATATATATATATATATATATATATATATATATATATATATATATATATATAGTGTGAGGTTCATTGGGGAACACTAAAAAAGTGGGGAACCGACTCAAACGAACTCCGATTGGACTCATTCCCGGGGCGTTGGAACCGTCTCGTCGAACCCTAACTATGATCTCTTAACCCTAAACCCTAAATCATAACCCCTAAACCCTAAATATATTAGGGTTTGGCTTTTAGGGTTTAGCCTTAGGGTTTAGTTTTAGGGTTTAGTTTTAGGGTTTAGAGTTTAGCTTTAGGGTTTAGGGTTTAGCTATAGGGTTTAGCTTTAGGTTTAGCCTTTAGGGTTTAGCTTTTAGGGTTTATAGTTTAGATTTTACGGTTTAGCTTAGGTTTTAGCCTTATTTTTTAGCTTTAGGGTTTAGAGTTTAGGAGTTAGGATTTAGAGTTTAGGGTTAAGAGATCTTAGTTAGGGTTCGACGAGCCGGTTCCAACGCCGCAGGAATGAGTCCAATCGGAGTTCGTTTGAGCCGGTTCCCCGCTGTTCCCCACTTTTTTAGTGTTCCCCAATGAACCTTCCCATATATATATATATATATATATATATAGGAAGGTTAACGTACATTACGGCTTAACGTACATCACGTACGACAGGTAATTACGCACGTTAATTTAAAATCACGTACGTTATAACTCAAAAATCGAAAATCACGCATGTTGAAACACAATAATCACGCATATTGAAAACATTAATCACGCATGTTATATAACAAATCACGCATGTTGTTGTACGTGAAGTACGTTATGCCGTAATGTACGATATACTTTTTCTATATATATATATATATATAGGGTGGAGTTCATTTCAGAACTCTAAATAACTACAGAACTTTCAGAACTCCTAATAAACAATCATTTTATATATAAGTTTTTGTATTTAGGATCTTTTTATCATCTATTATATGTATTTCTTTGATTACATACATGTTAAAAGTAGTTTACATATGTTTAATTGCCAAAATTATATATATGTGTCATAACTAATTACATATATGTAAAAAAACTAGTTTACATATGTGTAATTATAAAATTACATATAAAAATTGATAAAATTATTCTTAACATGTATGTAATCGTAAAAATACACATAATAAATGATAAAATTATCCTAAACATAAAAATATATAAATAAAAAGATTGTTTATTAGGAGTTCTGCGAGTTCTGTAAATATTTATGGTTCTGAAATGATCCTGGCCCTATACATATATATATATATATATGCGATTCGAAGAGATTTTATATGGGGTAGGAAAGCTGGAAAATATAAAATACGATGGATAGCTTGGGGAAATATGATAAGACCGAAACAACAAGGCGGATTTGGTCTGGGAGATTTGAGATATGCAAATCTCGCTCTTATGCTAAAGTGGTGGTGGAAATATAAAACGAAACCGGAGGAATTATGGGCAAAAGTGATAAAATCAATACATGATAGTAATAGATGCTATAAAATTTTTCCGATTAATAATAAATATACATGTATTTGGAAAGATATTGTTGCTGCAGGTAAAGAGCTTGGAGGCATAGGAATTTCGACATCAGAAGAGATCGTAGCAGAGATGGGATCAGGGAATACAGTGAAGTTCTGGCTGGATAATTGGTGTGGCGACAAGATATTTAAAGAGAGCTACCCAACGCTTTTCAAGATTGCTACGAACAGACAAGCGAAAGTGGCAGCCTGTTTTATCAAGCTAGAGAATGAGAATCAGTGGAGATTAGGATGGGCACGACCACCAAATACCGAAGAGGAATGGGCTCAATGGACCAGAATGCTACAACAACTAAACAACGTTAAACTCAAACCTGGAGAGGATCGGTGGAAGTGGAAGACGGACGACAAAGGTGATTTCTCGGTTGCGGCTATCAGGAACCAGATAACCCAAAAAGATGGAACTGGAATTGAGGAAGAATGGAAGCACTGGAACAAGTGGGTACCACCGAAAGTTAATTATTTTACGTGGAGAGCGACGATCGAAAGAATCCCAAAAAAGGAACTAATTAGGCGAAGGATTCCGGTTAACAATCAATTATGCTCAAGATGCGAGGTACAAGAGGAAACGGTAGATCACCTAATATGCGGTTGGTAGTACATCATCAAATTCAGTTTGAAAAAATATATTCGTCTGGTTAAAACTACTAGTGTCAACTGAATTCCGAGGGTGCAGAGAAGCTCTAGAATATGTCAATGGCTTAACAGGATCGAAAGAGTGGAAGAAAATCATTAGTGCAGTGTTTCAAACAACCATGTGGAATATATGGAAGGCTCATAACGAAAAGGAGTTTGATGGTAACCTACGAACCAGCAATGATATAGTAGAAATGATAATGGCGGACAGTTTCATTTGGTGAAAAAGCAGATCAAAATTCCCTGATATTGTATTGGAGCGATGGTCGGACTTTAATATTCGAGATATAGTGAGATAGTGTAATTGTAACACCCCGTGTTTCGAAAGTCAAAGTCAAGGTCAAAGTCAACGACCGATCACGCGACTTGACTGATAGTGAATTTATTTTATGTGTTTAACTTTAGTTGTATTACATGGAGTAAGTGTCAATAATCGCAGAAATCGACGTGTGTTATTCGCTATTTAATCGACTTACGACTGTGAAGTATAGGAAGTAACAATGCGATAAGGTTAACTAAAACGATACTCGACCTATGCTAATCGAATCGACATCGAATGGTAATCGCACTCGTAACTCGAATTACGCATTTTGATTATTGTTATACGTGTGTGTGTGCCTTATGTGTTACTTGTGCATGTTTATTTATGTTATGTGTGGTAATCAATCGAAACGCAATCCAATTCAATCGCAATCGAATCGCAAACGCCAAACGAATAAGAAATAAGGATGATTGTATGTTAGATATAGTAGTTGGGATTAAAAGTAATTTGATAGGAAACTCAATCGCATCGCTCGCTCGAATCGCATCGCAACGCGCTACACAAGAATCGAAACAGCATAGCTCGTCGCGCCGAACACTCGAACCAGGTGCCAGCCGACCGAACTGCCACCCGGCCGGGCTGCCACCCGAGCGAGGTGCCATCCGACCGAAGTGTCACTCGGTCGGGCTGCCACCCGGGCGAGATGTTATCTGACCGACCAGCCCTTTCCATTTTGGGAATCCTATAAATACCCCTTGTCAGTCTCATACTTTCTACTTTTGGAAACTCTCGTCCGACCAGCTCGTGCTCCCCACATTTTCTTCGATTTCTCTCAATTTCGGTAAGATCTCGTCCTAAATCTTGTACTTCCTTAATCTACACGCACTCCTACACCTTTCTATCTTTTGAATCTTAACTTTTAACCGTGAAATCATCAAGATTCAAGGTGTTCTAGGATGACGTCATCATGTGTTCTTGAAGAACTACATGTTTTGGCCTTAATCCACCAAGAACAATTTAGATCTGACCGATTTCCACATAAACAAACAAAGATCTTTCATAGATCTAAACATATTCACAATAGAGACGATTGAAAGATGGTTTTCCAACTTTCTTTCAACTCTTTTACACTCAATGCACTCAAACCCCAATGGAACCGGAGCTAATACTGATCGTCTACTCATTCTTAGTGATGTATCAGTGCTAGATCCAAGTTCCATCTGAAAGATAGTGATTTCGGGTTTGGACATGAACAACCGTCTCGAGCCGTGCACTGACGGACTAGGGTGATTCCTGTTCGATCAGGTCATTAGGGACGAGATGGGGTTTCCATTGTCTAAACCAGCCATCACAACGTCTTGCTCAAGTTACAACACTTCAAGCAAAATCAAGAAACAAAGCGAACATGTCATTGGGACGAGTTGTTGTCCGACCGGACTGCTGTCCGACCGGGTTGCCATCCGCTCGACCCGCCGTCCGCTCGGGTTGCATCTTGATTTAACACTTAAACAATTTTCAACATGTTCAATGCCCCAAGGATGTCACCCGATCGAACAACCATCCGACCGAGTGACCACCCTGCTGTGAACCTATTCTCACTGAAGTGCCCAACCGAACGGGTTGCCGTCCGATCGAACGACTGTCCGATCGACCGACTTGAAAGGTAGAGGTACTTCAATGTTTTCAAAATGCTACAACGAAAACTTCAAAAGTCAAGCCATTATACACAAACACATCTTTCCCAAAGGAAGGAACAATCCACTCGAACAGTCATCCGACCGGATGACCGTCCGAACGGACTACCACCCGCACGACTGGCCGTCCGATCGGATTACCATCCGATCGAACTGCTGTCCGACTCACTTGTACCTTGCATCGTTTTACGTGTCGCTTATCGTTATGCTATCAATCTGTTCAGGCTAACCCCACTCTCTAGCGCTCCCTTCAATCCATCAATCGCTGTGAGTATACTCGATCCCTTTTTCCTTTATGCACTTTTGGGTGTTACATACGTTACGAATATTGAAATCACATCGAACACACTACTCAATACTATTTAAGCGCTAACCATTCCTGCATGTTATACGTGGCTTAATGAATGCTTGTTTGTTATGTTTACACATGGAATGCTGTCTACCTGCCTTAGCAACAATAGTATTATAGTTTGGACTCAGCACCCGTTCAATCGGGGGTTGTTAAGGACAATTACTTGCATGGATTACGGTGGTAATCATGTATCGTGAACTGCCTCGGGCAGTCAACCCGTAGTCATTGGTATCGATAGATCTATGTCGATAACTAACGTGCTTCATTTCACTATGCGTACGTGCTGGTTATGCGTAAACGATTTCGAACTCTATTATGCTATTATCAAACTTGTATGCTCACCTTTACACTATGTGTATTGACTGTTATTTTAACGTATGTGACAGGTGTTTAAGTTGTTTATATGCTTAGCTTGCTGTGAACTTGAGGCAAGGAAAGGTCTAGGATGCTCTTTGTGCTGTGATGAAATCGAAGCTAGGAAAAGAGGTCCTAGAAACCAATAAACAAACTATCTATGTATAAATCTGAGTTGTCGGAACATAACTACTTGACTAGATTTTGTCTGTAATAATTATATTATCACTTATGACATGGTATGGGACGTGTTGCTTTAAATATTTGGTAAATATAGTTGTTATGGAAACTTTTGGACAATCTGTTTCGCTTAGTGCCATGCCCCGATGTTTCCGCCATCGGTTGGGGTGTGACAGATTGGTATCAGAGCCATAACTATAGGGAATTAGGCAAGACTCGACCTAGTCCAGGTCGATGTCTTAGAGACCTAGTCTATAGTTAGGAGCCAACATACCGACTTGTGCATATCCGTTAGGGATCATGTATGAGCTTACTGCTGTTTCTCGCTATTCTCGCCTATGCTACACTATCACTACACTCGAATTTTCAACTATGAATGAGCGATTAAGTCGAGATTAGGTCTGAAAACCGCAAACTCTCGACTAAATTGCTTGATCAACCCATACTTTTGTCTATAAACACGAGAAGTTGCGTTGAAATAGGAGTGAAATCCATACTTTGACGCATAATTCTCTTTTATTTTATCAAAACAGGGACGAAGTTGTTAAGCCAGGGGTGAAACCCTAACCTTGACGACTTGTTCCGACTTTTACTTGGTTTTACAAAACTCTCACCAAGGTCTCGACAGACTCCAACGACCTGAAGTCACGGTATGACTAACGGGATATAGGCCAAACGCCCAAGAAGCGAGGCAAAGACACAGTCCTGAAGGTCAAAATGTGTACAACAAGTCCTTGTGAATAGTTGAACCACTTTGGTAAGTCGATGTCTGAATAGCCGCAGACAATCCATCTTTCGATTTTTATGTGTTCGATTCTGAGCCCGCAACTGCCGACTCTGATGATTCGTCGATTTTATGTTTTATATGTGTGCTTACCTGCTTATGTGTTTTAATTTTGGAGAATTATTCGATTTTCGCTTTCACTTCGATCGACATGCACGACTCGCACTGCATTTCTATCTCAATGTGCTAACAAATCGCTACCACTCGTGGAACGACCGTACGCCATATAGTTGTTATGATTGTTCGCTTATGTTATACTACTCATGTTATACGCGACCGCTATATTCGAACAATCGCAGACTTTGAATGATAGGTTTCTGTATTCTGACTACCTTTGGTGATTAAGTGCGTTTGTGCTTCTGTGCTCTACGTGCTTATGTGCTTATGTGTTTATGTGCCTCTGTGCTTATGTGAATCTGTGATTATGTGATACATGTTTCATTGTGTTCCTGAGCGTTAGTAGTAGTAGGATTGTGAGGTGAGATTCGAATATGTCATGTTGAGTCCTGTGACGATGTCTGTTGCAGACAATGTCGTCATCTGGATCTCGCACTACCCAAAACGCTCGCCGAAAGCAAGCAGACAAACGCCTTGCTGCCATGATCACTAAGCAAATGGAAAAGGTTGTACCCCAAATCGTCAGCGAGCTGTACGAAAACATGAGCAAATCATCTGAGGAATCCCGAATTGAGACTCCCAAAGCTGCTTTCAGCTTCAAACAGTTCAAGGCATGTGGACCGAAAGAGTTCACCGGAGAAGAAGGCCCTACAACTTTGTTTCAATGGTTTGACTCCATCGAGGTCACACTACGACAGAGCGGTTGCCCCGATAACCTACGCACTCTCAACGCGACTGGCGTCTTCCAGTCCCGCGCTTTAGACTGGTGGACGGCTGAGAGGAACAAACGTGGGAATGATGCAGCCTACGGTCTGTCATGGGACGAGCTCAAGGAAGTCATGCTGGAAGAATTTTGCCCTCCTCATGAGCGCCAAAAGTTAGAAGATGAATTCTGGCACATAAAGCAGAAGGATGGTGAAAACGCTGCTCCCACTGCTCGCTTCAAGCAGCTCAGTATTATCTGTCTTGATCAAGTCAAGACTCCGGTGGTCGCAATCAAGAAGTATATCCGAGCCCTGCCTGACTGTGTTGTAGATTTCGTGCAAGCGGCTAAGACTACAACGATCGAAGAGACTTACCTACAGGCCGCTGAAATCAACGACAAGCGGGTCAAGGCCGGAGTCTGGGATAAAACTTCGAAGAACCTGCATCAAGTCACCGCCGCACCAACCGCTGAAACCGCCACCGCTCAATCATCAAAGTCCTCACGCCGAAAGAAGAAGAACAACAACAGCAGCTCCAGCAACAAGAACTGTGCTGTCACCACCAGTGCTGCTCCACTCCAAGCCGTACCGGCTCAACAGCACTCTCATCACCGACCAGCACCAGTTACTTATGCACCGCCAGTAAAGCGTGCATACACAGGCCCCCACCCGGCTTGCCCAACATGCTCTTATCATCACCCGGTGGGTCTCGCCTGTCGTTTCTGCGCTCACTGCAATATGTACGGCCACTTCACTGTCAATTGCCACACTGGTCCCCGTCAAGCACCAGCTCAAGCCACTGCTCATCAAGCTCTACTCCCAGCCCCGCAAGGCCAACAAGCGGCTCAGGCACCCGCGGTCAACGCCCGAGTCTGCTTCGCATGTGGTGATCCCAACCACTTTGCGAACATGTGTCCAAACAGAGTTGTGAAACAAGAGCCCCAACAGCAACAACATCAGCAGCAACAACAAGCCGCACGCGCCAGAACTTTCAACATCAACGTGCGCCAAGCCCAGGCTGACAACAACGTGGTCAATGGTACGTTCCTTGTGAATGGTATTTATGCATCGTGTTTGTTTGATACTGGAGCCGATAATTGCTTTGCGTCGTTCGAATTCGAGAAACTCCTTAGTCGTAAGCGCTCCCAACTCTCCTCGACGTTCGATGTTGAAGAGGCCACCGGAAGAACTGTCGCCGTTAATTATGTTCTTCGTGATTGTACTCTTGAGCTCAACAATCACATTTTCCCAATCGACCTTATTCCGATGCAACTCGGAAGTTTTAACATCATAGTAGGCATGGACTTTCTTCGCGAAAATCATGCTGAAGTTGTGTGCTTCGATAAGATGATTCGATTCTCGCTCGCGAATGGTGACTTATTGTGTGTCTATGGTGAAACTGCTTCGAAAGGTCTCAAGCTCATGTCATGTGTCCAAGCTAGCAAGTATCTCCGCAAGGAATAAAGTGCTTTCTTGGCTAACATTGTAGTAGCGGAGAAGGAAAAGAAAGGAAAGACAGAAGTGAAAGACGTACCTGTTGTTTGCGAGTTCCCTAATGTTTTTCCTGATGATCTCCCAGGTCTTCCGCCTAGTTGTGATATCGACTTTCGTATCGACCTCATTCCTGGAGCCAACCCCGTTGCCAAAGCTCCTTACCGACTGTCACCGTCCGAAATGCGTGAACTCTCGAGTCAGCTTCAGGAATTACTTGAGAAAGGCTTCATTCGCCCGAGCACCTCTCCTTGGGGCGCGCCAGTCCTTTTCGTCAAAAAGAAGGATGGGTCGTTCCGGATGTGCATCGACTATCGGGAACCGAATAAGCTAACCATCAAGAACCGCTATCCCCTACCTCGCATTGACGATTTGTTTGATCAACTACAAGGTGCTACGTGTTTCTCGAAGATCGATCTACGCTCAGGTTATCACCAACTACGCATCCAGGAGGAAGATATACCCAAAACCGTGTTTGGCACTCGATACGGCCACTATGAGTTCGTTGTTATGCCCTTTGGTTTAACCAACGCGCCCGTGGTTTTTATGGATTTGATGAATCGCGTATGTAAACCATATCTCGACTGTTTCGTCATCGTGATCATTGACGATGTCTTGATCTATTCCAAATCGAAAGCCGAACACGCGCAGCATCTACGTTTGGTTCTCGAGCTACTCTAGGGGAATCGACTCTATGCCAAGTTCTCCAAGTGTGACTTTTGGATGGAGGAGGTTCAGTTTCTGGGTCACATCGTAAATAGTCAAGGTATTCATGTCGATCCGGTGAAGATTGAAGCAGTTAAGAGTTGGATTACACCTAAGAACCCGTCTGAAGTCCGTTCTTTTCTCGGACTAGCGGGCTATTATCGACGATTTATCGAAGGATTCTTAAAGATCGCTGTGCGGCTTACTGCCCTTACGCATAAAGACAAGCCTTTTGTTTGGGGAACTGAACAAAAGACTGCCTTTCGAACCCTCAAGCACATGCTTTGCAATGCTCCTGTTCTCACTCTACCCGATGGAAACGACGACTTCATTGTCTATTGTGATGCTTCCAGCCTTGGTCTTGGTTGTGTTCTTGTGCAGCGAGACAAGGTTATAGCTTACGCATCTCATCAGCTCAAAATCCACGAGAAGAACTATACAACCCATGATCTCGAGCTAGGCGCAGTTGTTTTTGCATTAAAGATTTGGCGACACTACCTATATGGTACCAAGTGTACGATCTTCATCGATCATAGGAGCCTACAACACATCTTTGATCAGAAAGAACTTAATATGCGTCAACGCCGATGGGTAGAACTTCTCAACGATTACGACTGTGAGATTCGTTATCACCCAGGCAAAGCAAATGTCGTTGCCGACGCACTCAGCAGACGGAGCTTTCTACTCAGCATTCGTGATGTCCAAACCCAATACGATCTCGAAACTCTCATCCGCGAAGCACAACATGCTTGTTTTAATAACGCACTCTAAAGAAGGAAAGAATCTACCACGATGGAGCCCAGCTTGTGAATAAGTCAAATGGGATATTCCATTATCTGGACCGAATTTGGATCCCTAAACGGACCAAATTGCGGCAGATATTGATGGACGAAGCCCATAAATACCGATATTCCATTCATCCCGGTGCCGATAAAATGTACCAGGACCTTCGCTACAAGTACTGGTGGCCGGGTATGAAAAGGGATATTGCTCTCTACGTTGGGAAGTGCCTGACCTGTGCAAGGGTCAAGGCTGAACACCAAAGACCCTCTGGCTTACTCGAACAACCGCCGATCCCTATGTGGAAGTGGGAGAGTATAGCTATGGACTTCATAACAAAACTCCCACGCACGCCATCAGGTCACGACAGCATCTGGGTTGCTGTTGACCGTCTAACCAAATCAGCTCACTTCTTGCCAATACGGGAAGACTACAAGGTAGAACGATTAGCCCGAATATACACCAACGAGATCATTTGTAATCATGGGACGCCTCGCGACATCATCTCTGACCGTGATGCTCGGTTTACTTCACGACTGTGGGAAACGTTTCAAGCGGCTCTCGGTACTACGCTTAATCTGACTACCGCATTCCACCCTCAAACCGACGGCCAGACTGAAAGAACGATCCGTACTCTTGAAGACATGCTCCATTTGTGTGTCATAGATTTCGGTGGTAATTGGGATGCATACCTGCCGTTAGTTGAATTCTCGTACAACAACAGTTATCATTCCAGCATACAAATGGCACCATTCGAGGCTCTATACGGAAGAAAATGTCGATCGGCTATTGTATGGCACGAGATCGGTCACTCGCAATTAACCGGTCCTGAGCTATTGCAAGAAACGACTGACAAAGTTCTCCAAATTCGAGACAACTTGTTGAAAGCTCGAAGTCGACAGAAAAGTTTCGCCGATAGACGACGGAAACCCCTTGAATTTGACGTTGGCGACTACGTACTCCTAAAGGTATCACCTTGGAAGGGTGTGGTCAGATTCGACAAGAAAGGGACACTAGCGCCTCGATATGTTGGACCTTTTAAGATTCTGGAAAGGATCGGAAAAGTCGCCTACAGACTCAAACTACCGGAGGAACTTAGTAACTTCCACCCGACTTTCCATGTGTCAAACCTCCGAAAGTGCCTGGCTGAGCATGATTTAATTGTACCTCTCAATGACCTCCAAGTAAACGAAACACTATACTTCATGGAGAAGCCTGTCGAAATCATGGATCGCCAAACCCGGCAGCTCAGACGCTCGCGCATTCCTATTGTGAAAGTCCGATGGGAAGGCAAACGAGGCGCAGAGTTCACTTGGGAACTCGAAAGCGACATGAAGACGAAGTACCCGCAGTTGTTTGTTACGGCTTCGGCCTAATTTCGGGACGAAATTCCCTCAACTAGGGGAGGCTGTAACACCCCGTGTTTCGAAAGTCAAAGTCAAAGTCAAGGTCAAAGTCAACGACCGATCGCGCGACTTGACTGATAGTGAATTTCTTTTATGTGTTTAACTTTAGTTGTATTATGTGGAGTAAGTGTCAATAATCGCAGAAATCGACGTGTGTTATTCGCTATTTAATCGACTTACGACTATGAACTATAGGAAGTAACAATGCGATAAAGTTAACTAAAATGATACTCGACCTATGCTAATCGAATCGACATCGAATGGTAATCGCACTCGCAACTCGAATTATGCATTTTGATTATTGTTATACGTGTGTGTGTGCCTTATGTGTTACTTGTGCATGTTTATTTATGTTATGTGTGGTAATCAATCGAAACGCAATCGAATTCAATCGCAATCGAATCGCAAACGCCAAACGAATACGAAATAAGGATGATTGTATGTTAGATATAGTAGTTGGGATTAAAAGTAATTTGATAGGAAACTCAATCGCATCGCTCGCTCGAATCGCATCGCAACGCGCTACACACAAATCGAAACAGCAAAGCTCGTCGCGCCGAACACTCGAACCAGGTGCCAGTAGACCGAACTGCCACCCGGCCGGGCTGCCACCCGAGCGAGGTGCCATCCAACCGAAGTGTCACTCGGTCGGGCTGCCATCTGGGCGAGATGTTATCCGACCGACCAGCCCTTTCCATTTTGGGAATCCTATAATACCCCTTGTCACTCTCATACTTTCTACTTTTGGAAACTCTCATCCGACCAGGTCGTGCTCCCCACCTTTTCTTCGATTTCTCTCAATTTCGGCAAGATCTCGTCCTAAATCTTGTACTTTCTTAATCTACACGTACTCCTACACCTTTCTATCTTTTGAATCTTAACTTTTAACCGTGAAATCATCAAGATTCAAGGTGTTCTAGGATGACGTCATCATGTGTTCTTGAAGAACTACATGTTTTGGCCTTAATCCACCAAGAATAACTTAGATCTGACCGATTTCCACATAAACAAACAAAGATCTTTCATAGATCTAAACATATTCACAATAGAGACGATTGAAAGATGGTTTTCCAACTTTCTTTCAACTCTTTTACACTCAATGCAATCAAACTACAATGGAACCGGAGCTAATACTAATCGTCTACTCATTCTTAGTGATGTATCAGTGCTAGATCCAAGTTCCATCTGAAAGATAGTGATTTCGGGTTTAGACATGAACAACCGTCTCGAACCGTGCACTGACGGACTAGGGTGATTCCTGTTCGATCAGGTCATTAGGGACGAGATGGGGTTTCCATTGTCTAAACCAACCATCACAACGTCTTGCTCAAGTTACAACACTTCAAGCAAAATCAAGAAACAACGCGAATAGGTCATTGGGACGAGTTGTTGTCCGACAGGGTTGCCATCCGCTCGACCCGTCGTCTGCTCGGGTTGCATCTTGATTTAACACTTAAACAATTTTCAACATGTTCAATGCACCAAGGATGTCACCCGATCGAACAACCATCCGACCGAGTGACCACCCTGTTGTGAACCTGTTCTCACTGAAGTGCCCAACCGAACGGGTTGCCATCCGATCGAACGACTGTCCGATCGACCGACCTGAAAGGTGGAGGTACTTCAATGTTTTCAAAATGCTACAACGAAAACTTCAAAAGTCAAGCCATCATACACAAACACATCATTCCCAAAGGAAGGAACAATCCACTCGAACAGTCATCCGACCGGATGACCGTCCGAACGGACTACCACCCGCATGACTGGCCGTCCGATCGGATTACCATCCGATCGAACTGCTGTCCGATCGGATTACCATCCGATCGAACTGCTGTCCGACTCACTTGTACCTTGCATCATTTTACGTGTCGCTTATCGTTATGCTATCAATCTGTTCAGGCTAACCCTACTCTCTAGCGCTCCCTTCAATCCATCAATCGCTGTGAGTATACTCGATCCCTTTTTGCTTTATGCACTTTTAGGTGTTACATTCGTTACGAATATTGAAATCACATCGAACACACTACTCAATACTATTTAAGCGCTAACCATTCCTGCATGTTATACGTGTCTTAACGAATGCTTGTTTGTTATGTTTACACATGGAATGCTGTCTACCTGCCTTAGCAACGATAGTACTATAGTTTGGACTCAGCACCCGTTCACTCGGGGCTTGTTAAGGACAATTACTTACATGGATTACGGTGGTAATCATGTATCGCGAACTGCCTCGGGCAGTCAACCCGCAGTCATTGGTATCGATAGATCTATTTCGATAACTAACGTGCTTCATTTCACTATGCGTACGTGCTGGTTATGCGTAAACGATTTCGAACTCTATTATGCTATTATCAAACTTGTATGCTCACCTTTACACTATGTGTATTGACTGTTATTTTAACGTATGTGACAGGTGTTTAAGTTGTTTATATGCTTAACTTGCTGTGAACTTGAGGCAAGGAAAGGTCTAGGATGCTCTCTGTGCTGTGATGAAATCGAAGCTAGGAAAAGAGGTCCTAGAAACCAATAAACAAACTATCTATGTATAAATCTGAGTTGTCGGAACAGAACTACTTGACTAGATTTTGTCTGTAATAATTATATTATAACTTATGACATGGTATGGGACGTGTTGCTTTAAATATTTGGTAAATATAGTTGTTATGGAAACTTCTGGACAATCTGTTTCGCTCAGTGCCGTGCCCCGATGTTTCCGCCATCGGTTGGGGTGTGACAGTAATAGCGGTGGGTGTTGTACGTTTTGTTTTTGCTTGTCTTTTTCTGTATTGTACTTTGGGTTTTTACAACATATGCTGACCCTGTTCTATTAGTTATAGAAACTTACCGTTCAAAAAAATATATATACATCTTAATCATCCAACCGTATAAATGCGATTTTGATAAATTATTAAAATAACAGTTTTGAAAATAAAATTAATTTGGAAGCATGAATATTCATAATTTCCTTACATCATCACTTAACCAACCGGACCCGTCGTCACCTAACAACGACGACCAAAATTCTGGGCCAACTTCACCTGCCATCGTTTTTCCAAGCTTCCGCAGCCTTGAATCAGTATTGGTTACCAGAGAATGTTCCTTGATATACCAATCTCGGATCTTTTTTATGTGTCTATCCGTACTATCTTCTTTGTTCTTGTTTCTCTTTGACACCTTCTTCAACACAACAAAGGGTGATAGCATAGACGGACCCGACTTTAGTAACCTCTCTGATCGACGCAATGCTACAGTCGGGGCATCATCGACTAAGTGTTTTGTGTTATAACATACAAGAGAGTCACACGGTTGCAAGTTGTCTGTTGCCACATGATAAGCACCAACATCATTAAAGTTAACGAACGAGTCGACTTCCGGCTACATACATAAGTTTAAGTGATAAGGACCATTAGTAAATATTATTATTTTGACGTAATTGAATTGCCTAAATCCTTGCAATACAACATTACCTTTCTGACTGAATGAACTCTACCATGATCAACATTTTGATTCATTAGCTGCATAACAAATAAACATATTAAATTATGGCACCACTATTACATAAAACACATTTAATTTCACCCTCACCTTTGCCTCAATTAGCCGAGTTAGCTTCTTATTGCTCTCGTCCAATAGTGATTTAATTTTTTCTACAAGAGACGATTGTAATTCATCCGCATCTGAATAATTTCCTCCATCATGAATTGCAGACCTTCTTTTTTTTGGTTGTTGGGTGCCCATGGGGAACGACGATGCATAACCTTCAAACCCATCACTAACCCCATCATTTGGTTTAAAACCACTGGTGTGCATCGTATCGTCATTGGGCTGCATGTTAGGCGTTATCTGGTTTGCTATACGAATAATCTCTAAAAATTGCAAACTAGATATGTACCACTCAGTCTGCATCTCGTCACTAGTGGGCAATATGGATTGAATCGGACGGTAATGTTCATTCTAACAATTGAATAATGAAAACTTTTATCAATCAATTTATTCTAATACAAAAAAAGTGAGAATAAAATAACAAAGTAGAACAACTACCTTTTGTGCCAATTCAAAAATGCGTTCAACGGTAGCAGTTGTAACCCTTTTTCCAGGCCCCCAACCTAAAAATCTAGGAATTGCTTCGCGTTTAAAAAATGTACCCATCTCCTTAAATTCTAGAAACACTTCATAAATCCACATCTACACATATACATAAATTTATTTTAATTAAGGGATTGCTATATATTGTATCAGATTGAATCAAACTTTGTACCTTGAACGGCCACACGGAACTAGGCAACGAGAACCCTGCGTTACCCTGTTGGTGTCGACGACTCAAATCATATACATGCAAATATGTGCTCTGCCAAAGATTGCTACCCCACGGAAAGTTGTTCCATGCTTGTAAATCATCAACCAGATTCATAACCATTTTGTCAATGGTTTCGAAGCATTGGGTACCTTTAAAACCTAACTCTAGTAACATCAACAGAAAGAGACGAAGACAATCGTCCTCGTCGTATTGTGCCCAGTCTGAATCGAAAACTTCTTCTACATGACATTGTTTTACATCGCGTATCCCCGGGAAAATTCTTTATCTGAACGAATTAGGTGATCCATTAGATATCGTATTTGTGAACGATCCAAATCTAAACCCGGTGATAAGACAAAACTGAATGGGGGTAAAATGCAGAAAATCATTCCCGAACATGTAAGTTATTCCATCGCTAGGATTAGCAGTGGCCACCTGATGTCATGCAACACAGAGTAAAATTGGGCTTTCACAAATCACAGACTCAAGATTCAAATAGTGACGAAAGACTGTCTGCCTCAGCCTATGTTCTAAATTACCTGTCATTTTCTTCTTGATTTTATCTGGAACTGTCCAAGCTGCTCTAACTCTAATTCTAGGAGCCTTAGCCTAATTAGTGGGATAATGAATTGTATAAGACGATATCCTTTAACAAACACTACAACAAAAAGCAAAAAGACGATAACAGTAACATAAATAATTAAACAATTACCAGTTTAGTGGTAGTCGGAACAGTATTGTCCAGGATTGCAGCCGTCTCTTCTACCATGAATTCAATGTTAAAGTTAGGGATTGGCTCATCCTCCCAGTATTTCTGATTCATTGTCCGTGTTTCCGATATAACGAATGGTAAAAACTGGTCGGATCGTGTTAGGAGAGTAACTGAATCCTAAAGAAAAACGAATCGGGTCGGATCGTGTTAGTTTGTGAGGAATGATGGGTCGGAGCTCCGTCACCGGTGGTCCCAAATTACCCGCTTCGGAAGCGTCGAGAGGAACAGTGCACAACCACCACATGTGGTGGTCCCTGCAATGGGATACGTCTAACACCCGAAAGCGTCACGGACTCCTCATTGAATGCCAATCCACATGGGATGCGTTTGTCAAAGGGTTCCATTACTTTATGAGTCCGGCACATTATTTTAGGAGTCAGGGACACATGGAAGGCGTCGGAAACGTCAAATCTCTATTAAATTGTTTTTTTTAAATTAATGTAAATTTTTTTTATATAAGTAACATTTTCTTAGACGTGCAAAGAAACTTAAAAAATCTGTGGTTCCCTAAATTAATAAACTTATTCTTAGTAAAGCATGTCTGAACGGCGGGGAAAAGACTTAGCGGGTGAAGAATACTGCTCTCAACCGGCTAAAAAATCATCAAGTTGGATACTTAATTGATGGAGGAAGCCGGTGAATGCAACAGAAAGCGGAACATCATCCAACGAAAACGTAAAACCCCCAAATATTGGAGAAGGAGACTGTCTACATAATAGACATAGCCTACATCAGCACAACCGTGGTAGATGGGCGATACCAGACAATGAAACAAAAATTGGTCGAAAGATGTGCTTGAATTCTACAACAGAGGCGACGCACCATTCTATTATTCAGCTGTATTTAATAGATCCGTACAGCTTGACAAAAAATTTTGGGGAACTTTATTGGGATTTCGTTTCAACAGCTATCTCAACGAAACAGTAAATTATATCAACAATTTTACGTAAAGTATTTTTGTTAAAATATGTTACTAACACTACAATTTTTACAGCATATCGAAGCCTGGGTTAGAAGACCGATGAATTGGAAAAGTAGAAAGCTTCAAAAAGACCCGTTGTTAAATCTACGTTGGACAATACTACCACCAAAATTTTATGAGTGTTTATTGGAATCGGTTCTGAAAAACGTAGCTAATTACTGTAATGGTAAATTAAGCATGTTTCCTTCCTTTTTTGACATTGATTATGTTTTTTCCCGATCCCGCTAGAAAATAAGGAGTGGCTAATGCTACGTCTTGAGCTGGCAACCCAACAATTGGTAATGTTCCCCTGTCAAGACATATGTGCAGGCGAAAAATACAGACTAGTTGTCATCCCTAGGCTGACAAAAATATGCGTATATTTAGGAGCAGTATTAGTTAATATGCGCTATTGGAAAAAGACTGGAAAACACGAAAAAATCATTTCATTTGAAATGAATGATGACTATGTGGTGTCCAACTGCTCCTTGTCTGGAAGATATGGCTCAAACCTTGACCTCTTCTCATTGATATCAATTACATATATACAAAATACAAGACCCAATAATATGGGAAAGAAATAAATACAAATCAATTCCTAAAATACATATCTAGGCCTATTATATTACACCCCCGCAATCGAAGCGAGAGGTGGCCGAATGTTGAGACTGGACCTGAAATCATCAAATTAAACCTTCGGTAAACCCTTGGGGAAAATATCAGCAATCTGAAATCGCGTTGGTGTGTGTAATATGCGGACCCTACCACGTTGAACCTGTTCACGGACAAAATGGATATCGAGCTCAATATGCTTGGTACGTTGATGTTGAACCGGATTGCCAGAGAGATAAATGGCACTAATGTTGTCACAATAGACTAGAGTGGCGGTCCGCAGGGGGTGACGAAGTTCGAGAAGTAGATTCCGTAGCCAACAAATTTCGGCAACCACATTAGCAACAGCCCTGTATTCGGCTTCGGAACTAGAGCGAGAAACGGTGGACTGCCGTTTAGAGGACCAGGAAAGAAGGTTGGGACCCATGTAGACGCAGTAATCAGAAGTGGATCGTCGTGTGTCTGGGCAGCCTGCCCAATCAACATCAGTATAAGCCCGAAGAGAAACAAGATTACACGGTGACAGTGTGAGTCCGTATGAGGAAGTTCCCTGAAGATAACGAATCACACGCTTGAGGGCGTTCCAATTGTCAACAGTAGGGGCATGCATGTGTACACATATCTGCTGAACCGCATATGTGATATCAGGTCGGGTAAAAGTGAGGTACTGAAGAGCACCAGCTAAGCTACGATATATTGTCGGATTGTCAAATGTAGGACTGGACGTAGTGCTCAACTTAGGTTTAGTATATACTGGGGTGGCTTCCAAGTTACATGATTGCATACCTACTCTAGAAATAATGTCTTTGGCATAGGATTGTTGCGATAAGAACATGTTGTTGTCAGTTTGAGTAACATGAATTCCCAAAAATTAACTAGGCGGTCCAAGGTCTTTCATAGCGAACTCAGATGCGAGAGAGGACATGAGTGTTTGACGTAGAGCATCCGAAGAGGTCGTTAGAATGATGTCGTCGACATAAATTAATAAATACGCAGTATCACCCCTGTGATGGTATGTGAACAGTGAATTATCACATTTACTCTGTATAAAACCAATATAAAGCACAAAATCCGTGAACTGTTGGTACCATGCTCTGGGTGCCTGTTTGAGACCATAGAGAGACTTTTTAAGAAGACATACGTGATCCGGGAAATCTCTGTGACGAAACCCCATCGGTTGATACATGTAAACAGTCTCATTTAGATTTTCGTGAAGAAACGCATTGGTGACATCCAGCTGATTAATTGACCAAGACTGAGATAAAGCAAGTGCTAAAACCGTGCGAATAGTTGCGGGTTTGACTACCGGGCTAAAAGTCTCACCGCAATCCACACCAACTTCCTGTGTGCGACCGTCACAGACAAGACGTTCCTTGTACCTTTCCAATGTGCCATCTGACCTGTATTTATGCCTGAACAACCACATACTGCGTATAACATGCATGTTTGCCTGCCTCAGGACTAGTTCCCTTGTGTTATTTTTAATTAAAGCATTAAATTTGTTTGTCATGGCATTAAACCAGTCCAGGTTGGAGAGGGCGTCTTTGGGGTTATTGGGTATAGGAGAGATGGATGTAATGTGAAGGTTGAATATTTTTTTTGGTTTGGTAATGCCGTACATGGCACGTGTGCGCATAGTTCGGGTAGGTGGCAGTGGATGAACAGGAATGGCAATAGAAGGTGTGGGTGGTGGGCTGTTAGGCGGGTAGTGGTTGGGCTCGGTGTGGGCGGGGTTGGTTTTAGTTTGGGTTGGGTGCGGAGTGGACTGGGTGACGGATTGGGATGGAGGGTTGGATTGCAGAGAGGGGGCTGGACCGAGAGGATTGTGGGCCGAGGTTTGGGTGGGTTGGGCTGGTGACGTAGGGGTGATTTAGGCTGTGGAGGTAGGTGAGATATAGGCTGGTGGGTGTCGAAAGATTGGAAGAAAGGAAGGGTGGATAGGGTCGTCTTAAAAATCGTAGTTTTGGAGAGGGGGTTGCGATTTGTTGGTGAAGGGGAAAATAGTTTCGTCAAATAGTACATGACGATTAACGGTGATTTTGGGGTATGAGAGGGTAACAAATGCTCCCAAACACACGTAGGTGGTCGTAAGCGGGGTGTATGTGATATAGACGTTTGGTAGGAGTTTGGAAGTTGTGAACTTTGGAAGGTATGATGTTTAATAGATATGTGGCAACTTCAAGGGCATTAGACCAATAGGTGTTGGGCTTGGAGGATTGGGCCAAAAGAGTTCTCATAATGTTATTAATGGATCGTATTTTTCGCTCGGCTTTTCCGTTTTGGGAGGAAGTATGAGGACAAGAAAAACGAAAATGCATTCCATTATTTTTGCAAAAGGTTTGAAACGGATTATTGACATACTCACGACCATTATCACATTGAAGTTGTTTGATTTTACGGTTAAATTGTGTTTGGATGAAGTTGGTAAAAATAGTGAACATGGCAAAGACATCAGATTTATTGGCTATGGGGTAAGTCCACAGAAAATTGGTGTAATCATCTAAAAATAAGACATAATAACGATGTCCCTCATTGCTAATGATGGGAGATGTCCAAACATCACTGTGAATAAGATCAAATGGCATTAAAGTACGTGTAAAAGAAGTAGCAAAAGGGAGACGAATGTGTTTCCCGTAAATACAAGCATGACAAAGTTGATTATTATGAGAACTACATTTTATTGAAGATGAAGTTTTTGAAGTTTGTAAAACAGCGGGGCCTTGATGACCAAGCCGTTGATGCCATATGTCTTGGGAAATAGCAGCAAAAGTAGAAGCAGCAGAAAGGTGTGTGATGTTGCACGAGCTGAGAGTGTAGAGATCCCCCGAGCTATTGCACCGTAGGATAGGTTTCTTGGTCCGAAGGTCCTTCATAGTAAAACCATAAGGGTCAAATTCAACAGATAATTGGTTATCAGTGGTAAAGCGACGGACATAAATTAAGTTTTTGACTAGGTTAGGTGCATAAAGGACATTTTTAAGTTTAAAGGGCGGGAATGGTGGTGGTAAGGTTATGTCTCCCTGCCCTAAGACCGGAATGGTTTTGCCATCACCAACAATAATGTTACGAATAATGCTATTAAAAATAGATGAGAACATAGTATGTTGAGGAGACATAGTACCTGACGCTCCGGTGTCCATTGTACAGGAGGAATCGTTGTGTTGAAGTGCAAGTTGTAAAGAGCCTGTGCAATATCCGTAGGAGAATACCTGGTGTTGTACGAGTGAGCCGGGTTGCTGTTGCCGCTGCCAGTGGTGGGAGGTCTTGGGCCGAGAATACCCTGGGCCGGGTTTGGTGTATTGGGCTGTTGGATTTGGGCCGAGGGGTAGGGACATGGTGGTGCAGGAGCCCATTGATTCCAAGGAGTATGCGGGCTGGCCCAAGAAGGATAGTTCCATGCGTTGCCACTTTGGTAATTGCCACTGTTGTTGAACCGACCTCGGCCGAAGGAGCCGCGACCACGACGACCCCGTCCACGGCCGCGTCCCCGATTGCGGTCGTAGTTGTCACCACGGGATCGATCACGTGTTTTGGTGGTGGCGCGGTTGGAGGTGTCTGGTGTGGTGGTTAATGCGGTACCCGCAGCTTGTGCTGATATCTTGGCTTGAACCGTTTTACGTTCCTCAACTTGGCAAAGACGAGAACGGGTGTTGTAAAAATCAGGTAAGGGGACGGTTTGTTGTAGGACGAGTGCGATGTTTTCGTATTGGTCGTTTAGGCCGGTAAGGATTTTCATGACAAGTTGTTTTTCGGTGGTGGTGGAGCCAAGATGTAAGACACAACTTTTTATAACAAGATTAATGATACAAAACAAGGATTTCATACTAAAATATCGAGTTTACAAAAAGTTTCTTCATTAAAAGATCATATTTGATCTTGAAAGTTTCAGTTAAAAGGAAAATATCCATTAGACATACAAAACATAACTTCAAGTATCTACTAATGCTAAGACAAAATAGATCAAGTGCGGAAGCTTCGTTTAGTGCGTTCGGTTCTTGATAATAGCTTGATCACCATCCGGATTTGGTTCCATATTCACCTACGGTCAAAACCAATTAAAATTATTAGTTTGACACTTTAAACACCAAGTATAAACAAGTTCCATACTCAAAGTATAAAAAAAAAAGAAAATCTCGTTTCTAGGTGCTGGCGTAGCGCCAGGGGGTTTATGGCGTCGCGCCACCGCCGTGGCGTAGCGCCAGGGGGTCGTGGCGTAGCGCTAGCATCCATTTTCGACAGATTGTTGTTGTGTTGAGCTGCTAATTTGACCCAGCACTATTTTCCAAGTTCCAAACTTTAAATCGGCATAACTTTTGACTCGGGCGTCCGATTTAACCGATTCTTTTTTCCTACGCGACCGTAATTTAATTACGGACGCGTCTATCAACACCATTCCTGAAAATTTTCAGTTTACAGACAGTCGGCTTATAATCCGATTCCTTGCTTATTCGACCCGTTTGTCTACAAGTTCAACAACTTGTTTATTTGTCATCTCATGTCTACAATCAATTTACCCAATCCCGGATTCTCCGATTATGACGTTTCGCTTCCCTCCCAAAGGTTGCTTACGCAAAAATCGTCATGCTTGTTTCAAGGATTTAAACATGCTTTTAATACTATTTGACAAGCATACATTCAATTTGCTTTGACTCGTTTGGATGCCGAATGGAGACCACCATTTCAAACATTCCAAACTCTATTTCTAACACATGATTTGACCCGTTTTACTTGCTTAAGGCACTTTGTCACTTCCGTGACATATTGGTGTATCTAGTTTTACCAAATTTCAATATAACAACATAAGACTAACAATTAAACATAATGTAGCGAAACGGTAAATTCCGTACCTTTAGAGCACACCTTTCCCACGCGTATTCCCTCCGGCTTGTCCGCTTGACGATCCGGACTCTTTGCCTAGAGAGTTCAATTTACAATTGGTTTAGAACTCTTTTCATGATTATTGCGTTTTCATCCTATTTTTAACATTTAAATCCCCACTTAGGCATTTCAACAAACACCTAGCGGGTCAGATTTTCTCATAATCATTACCAAGTTCATGACTTGTAATTATCATCTAATTTCACTTCAATTAGTCAATTTTGCACATATATTATCATCAATATTTCTAAAATTACTTCTTAAATTCAGATTGTGCTAGAACAAGAGTTATAATTTTAGCATTTATCAAGTTTCTTCAAGCTCATCAATCACCTACAATGGTGATTATGAAACCCTACAAGCATCATGCAAGATTTTGTCAAGAAATCATCTAGGGTTTGTCCTTAGACATCATATCACATCTAATTTAGTCAATACATCAAAAAATCAAGCTAAACATTCGATTTCTATCACATGCAAGGAATTTGAGTTGAATCAAAACAACCTAATTTGGCATACCTTATGATCCCTTTGACGAGGTGATCACGAATCTATGTTCAGATTTTGATTTGGGACTGAATTGAACCTCCAATTGATCAATTTTTAGTGAACTAGGGTTTTGGAGAGGAGCTCCTGGTCGCTCCTGCGTTCTGATCGATCCAAGCATACACTTAGGTGTATGTTTGGAGTTTATTTTATTTACTAGTAATTAAAGTTTCAAGTTTAACTATTCTAGTCCCTCTATTATTGCCCTCTTTATAATTTAAGGGTTTTCCATCCATTTATTTGATATCACAAGAATCATATCTAATTGGGTTATCTATTCCTAGTTAGTTTGTTCTTGTGTATTTAACGTTTTATAATTCTAATATATATAGTTTTATATTTTCGGGGTGTTACAAGTCCACCCCCCTTAAAAGGGTTTCGTCCCCGAAACCAAAATACATACCAAATAAAGTAGGGTAGAGCCGTTGCATCTCTTCTTCGGACTCCCATGTGGTATCCGAACCCTTTCTATGTTCCCATTTGACCTTTACTTGGTTGATCTCCTTGTTCCTTAAAGTTTTCACTTTACGATCTAAAATCGCAATCGGCTTCACCGCATAGTTAAGGCTATTATCCACTTCAATGTCATCATAGTGGATGTAAGCGGTCTCGTCAGCTAAACATTTCCGGAGATGTGATACGTGGAATGTGCTATGTATTCCACTAAACTCTTTGGGTAATTCGAGGCGGTACGCCACCTTACCAACTCGTTCGGAAATCTTGAATGGTCCGATAAATCTCGGGATTAACTTTCCTCTCTTTCTAAACCGAATAACCCCCTTCCATGGGGATACTTTAAGCATGACTTTGTCACCAACCTGGAACTCGATCGGTCTCCTCCTTTTGTCTGCATACGACTTTTGTCTATCTTGCGCCGCTTTCAAGTGTGCCCGAACCACATCAATCTTTTCATTAGTGGCTCGAACTATATCTTGGTGGGCGAGTTCACGTGGACCCACTTCACCCCAACATACCGGGGTCTGGCATTTCCTACCATAGAGCATTTCGTACGGTGCCATTCCAATACTAGCATGGTAGCTGTTATTATACGAAAACTCGAATAATGGTAGATAGACATCCCAACTGCCTCCAAAGTCGATTATACATGCCCGTAGCATGTCTTCCAATGTTTGTATTCTTCTTTCGCTCTGTCCATCCGTCTGAGGATGGTATGCAGTGCTGATGAACAATTTGGTTCCCATTTGTTCTTGGAAATCTCGCCAGAAATTTGAAGTGAACCGGGTATCCCTATCAGACACGATGGATACCGGTACTCCATGGCGTGCTACTATCTCATTAGTGTAAGCTTCAGACATCTTTTCGGACGTATACGTTTCACGTATCGGGATAAAATGGGCACTCTTGGTTAGTCTGTCAACAACTACCCATATAGCATCGAAACCACGGTTCATCTTTGGTAGTTTAGTTAATAGGTCCATCGTAATATGTTCCCATTTCCAAACCGGAATTTCTAACGGTTGGAGTTTACCGTATGGCTTTTGGTGCTCCGCCTTGACTTGTAGACATGTCAAACATTTCTCCACGTATTTCACAACATCTCTTTTCATTCCGGGCCACCAATAGTTTTGTTTTAAGTCGTTATACATCTTGGTCACTCCCGGATGAATGGAATAACGGGATTTGTGAGATTCATCGAGTAGAAGCTTTTTAACTCCACATGTGTTAGGAACCCAAATTCTATTGAAACGTGTTTTCAAACCGTGGTTGCCTTTTTCGAGATCCTTAACTTGGCCAACAATTCTTTCCTTTCTCCAGTTTTCCGCCTTTACTGCTTCATCTTCTGCTCCTCGGATTTGTTCAAGTAAGCCCGAGGTCACAATAAGCTGCAATGATTGTACTCGTATCGGGGCATAATCTGCCTTTCGGTTCAATGCATCGGCCACTACATTGGCTTTCCCTGGGTGGTAGCGTATTTCACAATCGTAATCCTTGACCGTTTCCAACCACCGCCTTTGTCTCATATTTAATTCCTTCTGATCGAAGAAATATTTCAAACTTTTATGGTCGGTAAAGATTGTACATTTTACCCCATACAAATAATGTCTCCATATTTTTAAGGCGAACACTACTGCTGCCAACTCCAAATCATGAGTTGGGTATTTCTTTTCATGGATCTTCAGTTGTCTCGAGGCGAAGGCTATGACCTTGCGTCGTTGCATTAAAACACACCCAAGCCCCGAATGCGACGCATCCGAGTAAACCACCATGTCATCAACTTCTTCCGGTAACGCTAGCACCGGAGCGTGAGTTAACTTTTCTTTAAGTGTTTGGAAGGCTTCCTCTTGTTTGATGCCCCATACAAACTTTTCCTCCTTGCGAGTCAATTTGGTCAATGGTAAGGCAATTTTGGAGAAATCTTGTATGAACCTCCGATAATATCCCGCGAGCCCTAAAAAGCTTCGGATTTCTGAAGGATTCCTTGGAGTGTTCCATTTTGACACGGCTTCTACTTTTGACGGATCCACTAGTACCCCGTCGGCACTAATGATATGCCCGAGGAACTGCACCTCTCGTAACCAGAAAGCGCACTTTGAAAATTTTGCATACAGCTTTTCTCGTCTGAGTGTCTTTAACACTTCTTGAAAATGGTAAACATGCTCGGCTTCATTCTTCGAATATACTAAAATGTCATCGATAAATACGATTACCGACTTATCCAGCATAGGTTTGCAAACCCGGTTCATGAGATCCATGAAAGCCGCGGGTGCATTTGTCAACCCAAAGGGCATCACGAGGAACTCATAATACCCGTACCGCGTACGAAAGGCCGTCTTCGGTACGTCATCCTCCTTGACTTTCAATTGGTGATAACCTGATCTGAGATCAATCTTTGAGAACCAACTCGCTCCTTGTAGCTGGTCAAACAAGTCATCAATTCTTGGAAGTGGGTATCGATTTTTCACCGTGAGTTTGTTTAACTCCCGGTAGTCGATACACATACGCATACTACCGTCTTTCTTCTTCACGAATAGTACTGGTGCGCCCCACGGGGACACACTCGGTCGGATAAACCCTTTGTCGAGCAATTCTTGAATTTGAGACATCAATTCTTGTAGCTCCGACGGCGCGAGCCGATACGGCGCCTTGGCCATAGGTTTTGAGCCCGGAATCAATTCAATTCCGAACTCTACCTCCCGTTCTGGTGGTATTCCCGGTAGTTCTTCCGGGAACACGTCTTCATAATCACGTACCACCGACACGTCTCCAATTTTAAGGGATTCTTTCTCCGACTCGCTTGCGTATACCATGTAGGCCTTGCATCCATGTTTCATAAGTTTGTGGGCTTCTAGCATTGAGCATACCACCGGGTTACCGCCTTTTTCACCATATATCGTAACGTGCTTTCCGCTAGGAGACGTCAGTTTTATTTCCTTTCGGAAACAAACCACCTTCGCGTGGAATCGGGACAACCAATCCATTTCCACGATCACTTGGAATTCTCCCATCGACATCGGGATCAGATCTATTGTGTATTCTTCATCATCAATGCTCAATTTACAGTTTTCACATACATCACAAACGATAAAACTCTTGTTATTACCTATCTCTACTTCTAAGGGCATAGGTAATTTTGTTAGAACAAATGAAGGATGTCGAATAAATCCATATGAAATAAAGGATTTATTCGCATCCGTATCAAATAATACACATGCAGGAATCGAGTTTACAGCAAATATACCTGAGACCACTTCAGGTTCAACCTTTGCTTCTGCGGCAGTCAATTGGAAAGATCTTGCCTTTGCTTTTGTGGCTTCACCTTTCGGGTCTTGCCCATCTTTCTTTCCAACCAGCTCCGGGCATTCCGACCTTTTGTGACCCGGTCGGTAACAATTGTAGCAGACCATCACTTTCTCCGGGCATGATGTAGCCATATGTCCCGTCTTTCGACATATGGGACAAGGCTTATCCTTGAAGCGGCATTCGCCCTTATGACCCTTTCCGCAGATTTTGCAACTTGGCGACCCGCCTTTTGCATCAGATTTCTTCACTGTTTCGTTTGTTCGTGCTTTCTTGGTAGGGCTTGGATTAACATCATGTGCCCTTCGTTCACCCCGTTCAACCTGCTTTTTCAGTTCAATCTCCCGTTCCCGAGCAACATTTATGATCTCGGTAAGGGTCTCGTATTTCGAAGGAGTCATAAACTCCCTATACTCGGCGCTTAACATGTTATAGTAGTAGTATATCTTTTGTTCTTCATTCGTCACCAATTCATTGCAAAACTTCATCTTATCCATAAACGTTGCTGTAATCTTGTCTATGGTCTCGCCCTTGTCCCTAAGTTGCATGAACTCTTCCTTGATTCTATTAACGACCGCCTTGGGGCTATGATGTTTAAGGAATGGCGTCTTAAACTCCTCCCATGTCATGACCTTAGCCGCTTCACTACCAATCTCTCTCTTTTTGTTATCCCACCAATCTTTCGCTTGACCCCTTAATTGACCCGTACCATAGGCTACGTAGTCATCTTCATCACAATGGGTCCTCTCGAATACCCCTTCAATATCACTTAGCCATCGTTGGCACACTATTGGGTCAACCTCCCCATTATAGACTGGCGGTTTGCACGCCATGAACTCCTTGTATGTACAAGGCTTTCGTCCTCCGGACTTTTCCATTGCTAAATTGGCATTATCCTCCAATTTCTTGATTCTTTCCTCAACCACTGATAGTACTGTGTTCTGGATCTTATCGATGAAACCAGACAAACTATTTTCGATTGCCTTTCCAACCTCCTCGGCAATCACTTCTCTTGTTTGCTCGGTGACTCTCGGCACCGCATCATCGTTACCTTTATTGTGACAACCCTCACTAAACCAGGTATCCGTACAAATTAATTAATATTTAAGTACTGCTTAATTACTGTGCTTGCTAACAACTGCGATTAAACTGCTTACTGATTTCTGATACATACATGCTCATGCATCACATTTTATACTGTCACTCTATTATTTATACACAAACATCAGTGACAACCTTGATGCACAACAAGCACAGTGAGCACACTACGGGATACCCATTAAACATGCTGACATAACCAGCATCAGGCAGACACTGCCTCTAAGGCCAGTATGAGCCGGGAATAGTTTACTACACTAGTAGTGAGTGTAGGGAAGTGGGGATTTTAGAACTACGTCACTAGGTGAAGTTTATAGTGACCGGATGTGCCTAAAACGTACTTTAAGTACAAAATTCTGCGCTTTAATATAAAACTCAACATTTTAAATTACTAATAAAGTGCAAAAACATAGCAGAGTGGTCCTGCATACTTTCCTAAGTGCCAGGAATATTTTGTGTTGCAAAATTATACATAAAAGGTCCTTTCAGACTAATTAAACACTTTAACGGAACGGTGTTTAACCGGACAACCGGACATTACCCGGGACACTAAATTTCTGTCCATGACATTGTTTTACTTTTTCTGGCTAGTCGTGATCCCCGTTTGCCATAACACCCACTAAAGATCATTTCATTTCACATACAAGTCCCTACTTACAACCTAACTACTTGTTACATCTTGGTTGAAATATTTGCAACAAGACCCTCCCCCCCTAACCGATTCCAATCCCAAAGAGGACCCACAAATCATTTTTGCCATGCCTCACAATCTCATGTTAGATTTTATTTCCATTGTTTATTGGATTTGTTACTTGTAGGATCCACCAAGATATGTGAACATATCTTATAATATCTTGGCCAAGATTATAACCATCATTTACAATTTTTCTTCTTCTCTCCCTTACATAAAGCTACGACCAAACCCCCCCTAAATATCACCATCAAATCTCACAAAGATTACATTCATATTTTATATTGGATCTTGCTTGGTGAAGTAAACATAAAATTTGAAAGGAATAATAATAAGTATGGAGGCAATCTTACAAGGGTCATATCATATCTTTCACCAAGATCACACCCTCATTCCTCACTCTCCTCTCTCATTTTCGGTTCACCACAACCGAATCCACCACCATCACCTTTACACATTCATCTTCTTCATTTACACATTCCATACAAAGCTTGAAGTCCATCAATGGAGGTTGCAACTTAAAGGGACTTCAAAGGAGCTTGTTCTAGTCTTTTTCACCATCATTTTCTCATCACTTTCTTCACTAGATTCTTCCCTAGCTAGAGGCTAGTAGTAAGTCTCATTTTACCTTGGTTCATCTTGTTCAAAGTTATGATTTATAGTAAGATGTTTTGTTGTTTAAATCACTAAAGAACAAAAAGACTAGAAGATGTTAAACAAAAATAAAGAATGTAAAAGTTACATAAAGTTACTTATGTCTGAATCATGAAGCGGAAATCTTGTTGGTTTGAGGGTTGGTTAAATCATACTCGATGTTTAAAAGTTGTTTTCTTGCTAAATCCATTGTTCGGACACTCGTTGATGCGATTTAGTAATGTTTAAACCGTGAAATAACATGCTGATGTACTTTTCCAGCCGCCTTCAACAGGCTGTAAACGGACTTTAAAAACTCGAAAAACGGAATTTCTGAAGCCTAAATTGTGTCATTTCGAAAAACGAAGAAAATGACGCTGGAATTGTATTTTTCTGAGGTCGGTTACTATTTTAAAAATCTGTTTTCGTGACAGCAGCTAAGGCTGATTTTAACTGCAGAAAAATGGGTCATACGTTTTCAGTCACAACTTAAAACCTGAACCGAACCAGCCCCTGAAACTTTTATCAAAGATGGTCACGGATGTATTTGTGACCCTCGAACTGGAATTTCGATAAACGGACTTACGAGGAATTTTTGACGAATTTTTCCGTAAACTGTGATCAGAATGTAACAAATCTGATCACAGTTCGGTAAACGATTTTCTATAAATTATTGTTAATGAACTAGACCCCGATATTTTTACACAATAATTTGTGGGTCGATTAGGACGTTCCGCAAAAATTTGGGAATTTTTGGAATAAGTTAAGTATTTTATTTAATCGTCCGAAAACAGTCCAGTCTTCACATATTGAAACTGAAACGACAAGGGTAGTATTTTGCGTGTTAAAACGTAAGGGTTGATTGTTGATGATCGTGGTATGATTTCAAAAAGAAAAAGATGTGCGTATTAGCACGGACACTCCCGTTTTTAGGGGAAGTTCTGGCGAATTTTTCTAAAAATACCTAGACTTAGAAAAACTATTTTTCTAACAAGTATGTTTAACTTTATTTCTCGGAATTAAACCTCGCCATGAGTTTTGACATAAAACTTTAAAGTGTTGGATATGAGACTTGTAAATGTATTTTGTCAATACTTTAAGTCACCAAATACATAATACATGTACGAATACCCCATCCTTGGGAAAGAATCTATTTATACGATAACCAAGAAATATAAACACGAAATAGTTGTCTAACTATTTCCCCAAGAACGTTACAACTCTAAGCTAAGGCACGGCCGTTCGTCTAATAGATATTAGCACGATTGTAGGTTGTCGTGTTGCGGACCGAGTTTGATTTGCTGTTATCGAGGACGCATTACTGTGAGTTCATGTCCCCCTTTTCTCTTAACTGTTTTCAGTTTTCTAAACTGCGGGGGTGAAATACATGTCACTATGATTACGAGTACTTTTACACATGGTATGTTTAGCGTAAGGAGGGTTACTACTTAGATCATGTGAGTGGGTAGGCGCAACTTGGGATCATTAATCCTCATTGTAGGACCAAGGGACAGGAGCGGTAGATCTATCTGGGTGTAGCGAGCCCAGCCCCCAGGCCAAACAGAACGGACCTCGGGGTGACTTTGTGCCCGACGCATAAATTTGCTAGGTTTGAGTCTTCCTACTTGCACTTCACACATATCAATGGCCTTGCAAACCATTGGTGATCTCTTTTTCCTTACTTGCTACATACCAGGGTTTTTATACTTACAATGGTTTTACTTACTCACTTACACATGAACTCGCTCAACATTATGTTGATTTTTCCAACTTACATGTATTTCAGGGAACTAAGGATCTGGCACGGTATGCTACGTTTTCCCGCTGTGTTAGAGTTACGGGATCATCCACGTTTAGGGGTCGCGACTTTTACCTGGACGAGTCGCAAGTCTTAAACAATGTTTATGTTATATTTGGGGTTGTGTTTTAAGAACAAAGTTTTTATATTATTAGGTTGTAATTTCCGTTGCATGTGTCAACGCATTAAGACAATGTTGTGGTACTGTACCTTTTAAACTTAAATCAATGGATGATCTGCATGGTTTTATTTTCATATAGCTTTGTTGTGATTAAGCTATGGTATTAAGAAGTCACACCAAATAAACCCACGCTTCCGCAAAGCCAGGGTGTGACATTTATCCGCCATCTTTAATACTGAAATGTTTACATTAGTTGTTAAACATTTCATTTATAACATATGATTTACTTGTTTTGATTTAATCAAGTTCATAACTTGATTCAACCGTTCTTGTTTCATGCATTTCCTGTGTTTGAGTGAGCTTACACACTCTTTTCATGCATATTTGTTCATGATTTATTTCTATATTCTCTGAATCTACTTAAAACGATTAACTCTTACCGGATGCTTGATCAAGCTTGAACCGAACACTTTATTGACAACCCTTAGCTCTGATTACCAACTTGTAAGACCCAGCTTTTTATAACAAGATTAATGATACAAAACAAGGATTTCATACTAAAATATCGAGTTTACAAAAAGTTTCTTCATTAAAAGATCATATTTGATCTTGAAAGTTTCAGTTAAAAGGAAAATATCCATTAGACATACAAAACATAACTTCAAGTATCTACTAATGCTAAGACAAAATAGATCAAGTGCGGAAGCTTCGTTTAGTGCGTTCGGTTCTTGATAATAGCTTGATCACCATCCGGATTTGGTTCCATATTCACCTATGGTCAAAACCAATTAAAATTATTAGTTTGACACTTTAAACACCAAGTATAAACAAGTTCCATACTCAAAGTATAAAAAAAAAGAAAATCTCGTTTCTAGGTGCTGGCGTAGCGCCAGGGGGTTCGTGGCGTCGCGCCACCGCCGTGGCGTAGCGCCAGGGGGTCGTGGCGTAGCGCTAGCATCCATTTTCGATAGATTGTTGTTGTGTTGAGCTGATAATTTGACCCAGCACTATTTTCCAAGTTCCAAACTTTAAATCGGCATAACTTTTGACTCGGGCGTCCGATTTAACCGATTCTTTTTCCTACGTGACCGTAATTTAATTACGGACGCGTCTATCAACACCATTCCTGAAAATTTTCAGTTTACAGACAATCGGCTTATAATCCGATTCCTTGCTTATTCGACCCGTTTGTCTACAAGTTCAACAACTTGTTTATTTGTCATCTCATGTCTACAATCAATTTACCCAATCCCGGATTCTCCGATTATGACATTTCGCTTCCCTCCCAAAGGTTGCTTACGCAAAAATCGTCATGCTTGTTTCAAGGATTTAAACATGCTTTTAATACTATTTGACAAGCATACATTCAATTTGCTTTGACTCGTTTGGATGCCGAATAGAGACCACCATTTCAAACATTCCAAACTCTATTTCTAACACATGATTTGACCCGTTTTACTTGCTTAAGGCACTTTGTCACTTCCGTGACATATTGGTATATCTAGTTTTACCAAATTTCAATATAACAACATAAGACTAACAATTAAACATAATGTAGCGAAACGGTAAATTCCGTACCTTTAGAGCACACCTTTTCCACGCGTATTCCCTCCGGCTTGTCCGCTTGACGATCCGGACTCTTTGCCTAGAGAGTTCAATTTACAATTGGTTTAGAACTCTTTTCATGATTATTAACGCATCATTATAAACAATAATCAAATCTGCGTTTTCATCCTATTTTTAACATTTAAATCCCCACTTAGGCATTTCAACAAACACCTAGCGGGTCAGATTTTCTCATAATCATTACCAAGTTCATGACTTGTAATTATCATCTAATTTCACTTCAATTAGTCAATTTTGCACATATCTTATCATCAATATTTCTGAAATTACTTCTTAAATTCAGATTGTGCTAGAACAAGAGTTATAATTTTAGCATTTATCAAGTTTCTTCAAGCTCATCAATCACCTACAATGGTGATTATGAAACCCTACAAGCATCATGCAAGATTTTGTCAAGAAATCATCTAGGGTTTGTCCTTAGACATCATATCACATCTAATTTAGTCAATACATCACAAAATCAAGCTAAACATTCGATTTCTATCACACGCAAGGAATTTGAGTTGAATCAAAACAACCTAATTTGGCATACCTTATGATCCCTTTGACGAGGTGATCACGAATCTATGTTCAGATTTCGATTTGGGACTGAATTGAACCTCCAATTGATCAATTTTTAGTGAACTAGGGTTTTGGAGAGGAGCTCCTGGTCGCTCATGCGTTCTGATCGATCCAAGCATACACTTAGGTGTATGTTTGGAGTTTATTTTATTTACTAGTAATTAAAGTTTCAAGTTTAACTATTCTAGTCCCTTTATTATTGCCCTCTTTATAATTTAAGGGTTTTCCATCCATTTATTTGATATCACAAGAATCATATCTAACTGGGTTATCTATTCCTAGTTAGTTTGTTCTTGTGTATTTAACGTTTTATAATTCTAATATATATAGTTTTATATTTTCGGGGGGTCACACAAGACTGGTGAGTTGGTCGAACATAAGTTTCATGGCTTGGCAATAGGCGGAGATGTTGGGAAATTGGTCAAGTCGGGTATTGGCGAATTTGTTTTGGAGGTCAATGGTGTGGGATTCTTGGTTGTCAAGGAAGATGTTTTGTAGGGTGGTCCATGCGCTGTGAGCGGTGGTGTCGTTTTTCATAATGGTGTGTAAGAGATCATGAGTTATGGTGCCGTATATCCATTGTAAAACAATGGTATCGATACGTTCCCATGACTCGGAATAGGTGGGTTTCGGTGGTGTGGGGGCGGCTTGTTTGTCGGTGGAGGTTGAGGTGTCGGTTTTTCTTTGTTGAAGGTGATCATAACATTCATAGGCTTTGCAGTGGTTTTTGAAAAGTTCAGCCCACGTGTTGTAGTGGTTTGTTTGTTGATCAAGAACCAAGGGGATGGAGTTCTTGATGTTGTTGACTGTGACAGCAGGATGGATGGATTGAGAAAACAAGTTGAGGGAGAAGAGGGGACGACTGGAAGTGAGGAAGAAGGAGAAGAAAATCGGCAAAGAGGGGGGGGGGGGCGAAAAAAGATGCTAGGGTTTCCTAGGCTCTTGATACCATGAAAGATATGGCTCAAACCTTGACCTCTTCTCATTGATCTCAATTACATATATGCAAAATACAAGACCCAATAATATGGGAAAGAGATAAATACAAATCAATTCCTAAAATACATATCTAGGTCTATTCTATTAATGCTGATGGAGCATCTCGTTACAGATAAACCCATAAATCTCACCGGTGACATCAATCAAAAAATGAAGTCATATAGAAGGTTCATGGCAGATAATTTGTATTTCTGGCGTTGTTTACCACATCCTAACGTTGTTTAATGTGGAATTTTTAATTTACTTTCGTGATCCTTTTAGTTTGTGTTCTTTATCTAATAATTCGTTTATAATTTAAAAAATACTATAAAAATAACAAAATCACTAATATATTAAACAAAGTTAATAAATACGGTACGAAAAACTTCGGTACCGGTACCGGTTCAGTACCAGTACCCACTACCAAATGCTCATCCCGAAATAAGTTAGTCTAAATATATTTTCTTACTTTTTTTAATAGTATTTACAATTTATAAACTATAAGTAAAAAGTAATAATAATAATAATAATAATAAATTTATCGCTGCTTCTAATAGTTAATGCAATAATAACGGGGTGTAATAATAATAAAAAATACTAAATTATATATAAAATTTGTTTTTCATTTCTCTTTTATAACAATTGATTTCACCTAAAATATGGTTTTCTTTAATAACTTATTAACATTTTACTTCTAAAAAATATGAAAAGACAGCCTTGTTTTACGTTTTTTGAACATTCAGATATATAGTTAGTAATATGGGGGGTGTATTTTGTAGCACCCATTACAAAATTTAATTTAGACATAATATATAGTAACCAGCTTAAACGAATTAAAAACATAAACATAATTGTTAACCAAGCCTAACGCGAGTCACTTTCGTTGGCCTCCCCACAAGCCATGTAGTTTTACTGAGTACCACCAACTCGCAAACAGGAAAACTGGAGTTCTGCCATGGCGCAGTCGTAAGCAAAGCTTGCTTCTTCATCGCTGATACCGTCCCACTCATAATAAGTATTCGGAGGCGTCGGGTTAAATAATTTAGGATTTAAACGGGGTGAGCGTCGAGGTCTAATAACCGGTGTTTGGTAAGCAGCCGGCCGCGACGCCTGGTAGCCTGGTGGCGGTGCACGGTAGGCTGCTGGAGAGGTTAAGCACGATTCTTGGGTTTTTGATGGAGGGTTACGACGAGAAGGTGGTCTATCACTTGATGGTCCAAATTCACCACCACCCATATCTTCTGATTATTTGTGTAGTGGTATACTAGTGACTCAATTTTAAATATATAGATGGATATATGGATAGAAATGTCAAATTTATAACTAATACAAAAAAAGAAAAAATGTACAACTTTTTATTTACCTTTATATACAACAAATAAAACAAATAAAAAACAAACCAAAATAAACCAACAAAAATTTACGGACTAAACAAGATATTTTTAAGCGATAACACAATGTGATTCACAAAGCTCGGTCTCCAATTCCTCCACAAAGCTCGGTCTCCAATTCCTCTTTGTTTTTGAACAATTTGGCGGCATAGGAGGACCGGTAGAGGACGTGGACAGGGAAATCCGATAACATGAAGTGATCCAATGTGCCCTTTGTAGATGAGTTCTTCGAATTTCTTCGTTAAACCACCTCCCTTAAATGGCAAACCGGATCACTTCCGTCACTAGTGGCAGATACCGTCACGCATAAACACTAGGACTTCTAAAGCTTAGGAAAACGTCATCTTCAACACATGCAAACAACTTCATTTCTATTTGGAGACTATTGCAAAGCGGATAGATTGACATTTTATAAAATTGGTTGCATATATTGGGAAAAAATTAAAATTTTATATTTGGAGACAAAATGTTAAAAATAACCTCAACAAAACTGATTTTCGTTGCATTATATAATAGATGTGGAAAAAAAAATTCAATTAATCCCACAATGATAAAAATAATGTGAAAAAAATGTATATAATTAGGCATACCGAGGTCACCTGATGCGTTCTATGTCTCCTCCAAACGAGCCACTCAACGAGCCAGAGCCAGCCAGCCAAGCGTGTTGGGATGCAGCTGAGCCAGACGCATCCTCATACTTTTTGGACCGGATGCGCTGGCGGCGGACGCATCCGCTAACTTTTTGCCACATGTCAATACGTCACTGGCGGACGCATAATATGTCGGATGCCCTGCTCCAAGGACGCATGAGCTGGCCATTTTGGTAAGTCAACCTTTTTCCTGGCTATTTTCGTAATTTTCTCTTCTTTTTTTATTCATTATAACATTTTAGGAAAATCCGTGTGACCCTATCAATACACTACTAACCAGCTTCATAAGGTAAATCACAGTTTATGCTTGACAGGTGGCCTTCAAGGTTATAACAGAAAAAAGGTGAAAACAAGATTCGAAATTGTTCCCTTTGCTATAGAGGAATCAGTCGTCTACCACTACAACTCTTCTTTACTTCACATTTATTTGGATTTCATGGATTAATTTTGCAATGTTAGACAGGTCGATTCTGAATTGCTAAGGCATACAATAAATACATATTTCATTAGATGACTCATTACAGCAAAATTGCGCAGAGTACAGGGAAAAGAAGATTAAATATAAAGGCGAGGAAAGCCTAAAGGATAGAGGCTTTCTGCTCAGTTCTAACAGATTTGGTACAAGAAGGAATCATTTTACTGATTCTGATATACAATAATTGCATATTTATTGCATGGAACACAATGATAGTTGTTCCTCTTTATTGTGGCCACTGTGCATGCTTAATTTCCTGGTGCTTTAGGCCTTTGGTCCTGCATTTTGGAACAAAGAAATATTTATTGTTCATTTACAAGTTTATTTCAATCTCTATAAGTTTGTTTGCTAAGGAAACGATTGCATGAATCGGAGTTTGTGTTTGCAAAAGCCAGAACCGAAAGACGTATTTGAAGGATTTAAATGGTTGTTTTGCTGCTTTTTCTATAGCAAAGTTGCTATGACTGACATAGTAAAGTTATATTTTTCAAGCTGAGATGTCTATACTATCTAAATTCTCTATAGATACAACCATAAATGTTTAAGAATAGCTAGATGAATTAAGTAATGTAGGTGAAACAAACATTGAGCTAATGTCATTATTTGGTTTTGCATGACCAAACATAACTATGGAGGTTTCATGACTAGTTGCTATTATTATCTGCTTGCAAACTAGTCACTACTAGAAATTTGGCATTTTCTAACAAGCTTTTCCGTTACAATTGCGTAGCAAATTCAAGTTTGCTACGCATTTACAACAAAACCTTGATGTTGGAAAAAGCCCTGTTAAAAACTATTTACTACGCAATCTTTAACGCAATTACGACAAAAATATGGTGTCCGAAATTTGTGACGAATTTTCAACGCAATTTCAGTGTAGAGCTTTAAAGTTTTGCAACGCACTTGTGACGCATTTTTTTTTCCGTCAAAAATGCGTTGCAAATATGTCAGAATTTGTAACGCAGTTTTTTGCGTTGGAAATTTTCGTAACAAATTGACATTTTTCTAGTAGTGAATATTCTCTACATATGATTTTAGAAGAAAGAAAATTATGGGCGTTGCTATTTTTTTATTTTTATTTTTTTTTGGTTTGTGATGCATATGGAGTTTTTTTTTTTTTTGGATTAGTAGGTGCCTAGGTGGTTTAGGATTAATCTAAGTACTTTTTGGCATATTTGGAAGTTCATGTACATATAGGCGGTGTGGCAAGCGAAGTCCATGGAGTTTTCACCAAACTTAACATGTCGCTTACAGTTTTTCACCAAACTCTATGGAGTTTGATTTCCACCCAAGCGAACTTGCCGAGTTCGCTTTTGAACTACCTAAAAGTACAAGAACATCCAAAAGTGCTTAGAAGTAGTTAGTTGAAAAACCTACTTATCCAAAAGTTCAATGCTTATGCACTAAAGTCAACGTGTTATATAACATGGTAAAAAAAATGGGGACATGGTATTTATTAAGGTGATAGCTAGGTGTATATCTGGTCTTTGGACACTTGGTACCATAAATGATGGACTGTTATACTAAGTTCTCCACCTCATATTAGTTGCTACTTTACCTTTATCATGCCCCATTAGTGGTCCTATAATTGGGGAAAGGAACTCGACCGCTCTCAATGAGTTTCACATCACCCACTAGGATTTCATAATGCCTCTTCACTTCCTCTGCGGTCTTCCCACCGACAGCCTTTGCAACATTGCGCCAACGGTCAGGGGTGTCTTTGTCAAACACAGCCAAGGCCTCTTCAAAGTCCTTATTCTGCTTCACAGTCCATGAACCTGACCCACGTGAAGACATTGAGCTAGATGCTATGCAAGCACTCAAAAAATTGAAGAATTTTTTTATGCAATAGAAAATGGTGGAGAGTATAGAGATCAGAAGATCAAGTCTCAAGAGCTGATATGTGGAAATAGGTGTCAATGTGTCTTTTTATAGCTCCAAAACAAAGGGGGTAAAGTGGGGTCATGCTAGTTGGCTAATAAAGCTTGCCTAAAGAGAAGAATTTAAATGACATCATGTATCCTTAAGCACCACAGCACAAATGAACATCCTTCGTTGGTGGAAGAATCAATATTTTTGCATTTTTATCCGCGATTCCTAAATCTCGATCAGCTTTTTATTCGTTATAATCTCCCTGACAAGATGTGTGTTAAAACTTAAAACCATATTAAGGAATTAAAAGTATATATAAAGCAATTAACATACTTAATTGATATATGTTGGATACTTCCCAAGCCTTGTTGTTTGGTATATAAAATCCAAAAAGCATTTACAAGCAAATGATTTGGTTTATAGAGATCTACTATCCGATCTATAGTTAGGTAAATCCATTAAGTCACTGCCTTAAGTTGTAAGCATTCCAATAAAAGGTAAATAACATATAGGGGAAGTTCTTGTACAAATAATCTTAACATACTAAACATACAAATTGAAGGAAAAGTAAAAAAGACAAGGTGTCATTTTTGTAATTATCAATAACTATCAAACTTACTCTACAAGTGTATCTAAAAAACCTAACCCCCCTCCCCCCCCCCCCCCAAACCTAAAAAAAAACCTAAACCCCCCCCCCCCCCCCCCACACACACACACACCCACCCACCCAAGCTAAAATGCTAAAAACTAAACCACCCCCCAAAAACCTAAAAAATCCTAATCCCCCCCCCCCCCCCCCCAAAAAAAAAACCTAAACCCCCCTCCCCCACCCCAAAAAACGTAACCCCCCCAACCCAAGGTAAAATGCTAAAAACTAAACCCCCAAAAAACCTAAAAAATAAAAAAAAAAACACAAAATATTTTATTTTTAATATTTTTTATAAAAAAATCGCTACTTTTAGTAGTAAAAAAAAATTGTGTTTTTTAGGTATTTTTTGTTGAGTTCACATTTGTATAGTAACTTTGATAGTTGGTGGTAATTACAAAAATGTCACCTTGTCTTTTTGACTTTTCCTTCAATTTATATGTTTAGTAGGTTAATTTTATTTGTATTTGATCTTTTGCCGTAACATATAACCCTAAGTATTAAGACTATTATTTTATTCTAAAATCAACGCGGACCCTTTTGCCGGACTACTGTGGTACACGTTATAGATCTCTACTCTGATACCACAAAAGAATTAAAACTATTGTTTTTATCATAATACAAAGCGGGCCGGTCATCAGAACAAGTGACCATACCAGTGTCAAGATCTCATCCTTACAAGTAGTCACCAGTTCAGTAAATTTAATAACCTTCCAATTCACCCAAAAGACTACATGCTTATATCTAATAAACAAGTAACCTTCTAATTCACCCAAAAGACTACATGCTTATCCGTACATTGTCCAGACAAAAGTTTTTTTAACTAGCCAGCTGTGTCCGTACAATGATTCCTGTAGCCTGAAAAAAATTTAAAATAATAACATTCTGTCTCCTAAAGTATGAATCCCAATTAGTTAAGGGTAGTATTATTGGTACACCTTGGGGCATTAAATCGACACCCTTAATACGCATAGTATAGGTCTATACGATGCGTATTGAGATTGGTTCAAACTTCTATGTCAGTCAAAGGCTGACAATGTCCCCTTATCCAAAAGTAATGCGCATCGTATAGGCCTATACGATGCGTATTGAATGTGTCGATTTAATTTTTTAATTTTGCAAGGTAGCTTCCTGTCACGCGGTAGCTTTCCGTCACACGAACGAAGAAGCAACACTTTGGACATTTGTTGGTCTTCAACCATCTAAGAAACATTATTTGAGAATACCCCTGAATTTATCGAAACTGTAGACCTCAACTGTTGGGTTATCATCTTTCAACCCCATTTTCCCTAAATTTATCGATTCCGTTTTTCAACGGGGATGTAATGCAATGATTCCTCTCAATTGAATAGACAGACACTTGCTTCGTAGGACTCACTTGAATCGTCTCGGATGTAATAACAGTACGTTTAGCATCCGTGCCTGCTTGAACAACCGAGATAACAGCTCCGGTTTCATCAGCTGCATTTGGAACAGGAGAGTTGAAAAAACTGCAATTGGAATTGATCTTGGAACAACATACTCTTGTTACCATATGACACATGATAAAAGCGTTTCTCTAGACAATCTAGTATTACGTTCCGTAAATTGGGAATCACATATTTGCTTCAAGATTTACGTTTGATGTCTAAGTTTGATCACATTTGACTTCATCTGCGGCAGTTCAATGACTTTCTTCCCACGTGTCTGCACCATGATCTTCATAAGAACCTGATTCAGATACACAATGGTTCTCCAATTCCAGATCAGTAAGCAAATACACAACGGTTCTCCAAATCCAGATCAGTAATGTAAGGAGAAGCGTTGAGATAACGGACATCCATCAAGCTCAAAAAGAAAACTTGTGTTTCCCATAGTCACAAACGATTTCGGTTTGTATTTCCCATAACCACCGTTTTCGTAGTAAAAAACGGTTGCGGTTTGCACATTCAATCTTCATTGCTTCATTAAAATTAACAAGGCGGTCTCTTTGCACCGTGATCTTCATATTCTTGGTTCAATACCAACTCATCTTTAGTACTGTTTGTTTGAGAACCTGATTCAGATACATAAATATTGAAGCAAATATGTGGTTCCCAATTGTTTACAGAAACCACTAGTAGAAGAACCCGACACGTCTTCATGTTACGGAGAATGTTCTCGAAATTGAAGGAAAAGGAAAAATGGTTGCTGAAGTTTCGTCTTCTAAGATGATCCGAAACATTCCGAATAACTACACAAAGATTTGTTGCGTACTGATTATTGAAAAGATTTGTTGAAATCAAAGAAAAGAGTAAAAAGGATGAATTAAGGCGTGCATTGTTTAAATCTGAATCAGTTGGTATGTGTTCATATCAGCGTTGTTTATCACCCTGTGTGAGCATTGGAAGCCGGCAAACAGTCTTGCAATTATATCGTGTTAAGATGTTTCAGTCTGCACACATTCTAGGATAAAAGCGCTTCTTTAGACAATCTAGGATTATTTTCTAACTAAACCCTTGAATCCCAATGCTTCTCTAAAAATATTTGTCTCTTTTGCTAGTGTTTCCTATAGTCAGAAACGATTGCGGTTTGTATCACCGTTTTCGTAGTAAAAAACGGTTGCGGTTTGCACATTCAATCTTCATTGCTTCATTGCACATTCAATATTCACAGTTGCATTTGGAACAAGAAGTCCAACAATCCGTTCATTATCTGTTGTTGTCTAAACAATATGAATACACGCAACGAATTTGACAACTTTGACAGCTTATTAAAAGTATAAATCACCTCCAATCCTTTCCTGGTCAAATCACACACTATAAAGTTTAAACTTATCGTGTGTTGTAGTTTGGAAAGATGACCGAATAGAGATCTGAATAACAAACTGTGGAGAACTTGTTTGCGTTATCCTTCAACATACGCTAAAATACTCTAAAATAAGAAAAAAAACTCTAAAATACGAAACAAAACCCTAAAATACGCTAAAATAAGATAAAATACATGAAAATATACTAAAATACGCTGCAAGATGTTAATATACGTCATATTACGAAAAATACATGAAAATACGTTAAAATACGCTGAAATACGTATAAATACCCTAAAATAGGTTAAAATAAGCTAAAATACGTTAGAATACGCTCAAATACGCAAAAATACTATAAAATACGCAACAATATGTTAGAATACGTCAAAATAGGCAAAAATACGCGACTAATGATATTTCCACACACGTATACATATAACACGACACTATGCAATACAAGTGGATTTCAAACAAAACTGTACGTAATCATAGAATACTATATTCGCACGCAACCGAACGGCACCGAAACGACGTATGTTGAAGGTATACGTCATAAAACGAAAAAATATGCGAAAGTTCGGGAAAAACGACACGTAAACGCGTCGAACAGAGGGAAACATGATAAAACTAAATTTGAAATTATGTCATATACGATCGTATAGGCCTATGTCGTATCATATATCGGCTTAATACGCATCGTATAGGCCTATACGATGCGTATTAAATTTTGAATTTTCTCAAAAATACCCTTGCATTTATCAGAAAAACATGGGTATTTCACTAATTTCATCGATTAATACGCATCATATAGGCCTATACGATGCGTATCAAACTATAAATTTCTCAAAAATGTTTTTCAAATCAAGGGTCCCATCATTACAACCACTTGTTTTCAACGGGGATGTAATGCAATGATTCCTCTCAATTGAATAGGCAGACACTTGCTTCATAGGACTCACTTGAATCGTCTCGAAAGTACTGAACAACCGAAATAATAGCTTCGGTTTCATCAGCTGCATCGTTTACCATAGAATGCATCCTTATTTCTATAAATCGAACAAACAAACATGCCTTGAACGAGTCTAGAACACTCATAATCCTTAAACTGCTTTGAAACCGGACGAAATCTATTAAGAAACTGTTCGATTTCACGGTGAGTGGAGAAATTAGAGACTGAGAAACTGTTCGACACAGACATGCATCAGGAAAGAAGCATATAATGATTCCTCTCAATTGAATAGACAGACACTTGCTTCATAGGACTCACTTGAATCGTCTCGGAAGTACTGAACAACCGAAATAACAGCTTCGGTTTCATCAGCTGCATCGTTTACCGTGGAATGCATCCTTATTTCTGTAAATCGCACAAACAAGCATGTCTTGAAAGAGTCTAGAACACTCGTAATCCTCAACCGGCTTTGAAACCGGACGAAATCTATTAAGAAACTGTTCGATTTCACGATGAGTGGAGATAAGAAGGGTGAGATATCGGCAGTTATACCTCGTTTAATAGCAAGATAAGAAGGATGAGATATAGGCAGTTAGCTCGAAGAAGTTTCTCTCGATCAGGTGTTCCAATAGAATTCCCCTGTTAACAATGTCTTGTTAATTGTTTTAGATGACATGCTTGGTAACAAAGAGGAACACTTTCTTCTTTTGTTCTTCTATCTTTGTTACTTGTTAATGTTTTATTTTTTTCTACTTTTGTAAAGGTTTGACCACCTCACGACTATAATAAAAACGGAACATAATCCCAGATTGTCTAGAGAAGCGCTTTTATCATGTGTCATATGTTGGACGGAACATAATCCAAGATTGTCTAGAGAAGCACTTTTATCATGTGTCCATAAAACGGAACATAATCCCAGATTGTCTAGAGAAGCGCTTTTATCATGTGTCATATTAGAGAAACATAATTTTACAGACGATTTAGAGAAACAGAGAATACGTTACGAGATTCTTCGAGAATTAGAAAAGGAGAAAATACGGAACGACAAGGGTGTTGATCTTTTCTCCCATGTGTGATCCAGAGGTCGGTCTCGGGTGGGCATAAGATCCGTGGGCCCTATTGTCGGATCTGTGACTCCATGGAAGATGTGATTAAGGTAAGCGTGCCGTATCATGTGTCACGTGTCATAAAATGGGACATAATCCTAGATTGTCTAGAGAAGTGCTTTTATCATGCGTCATATTAGAGAAACATAATTTTACAGATGATTTAGAGAATTAGAGAAGGAGAAAATACGGAACGACAAGGGTGCTGGTCTTTTCTCCCACGTATTTTATCAAATGAACTTTCACGTGTGATTGGCACGTATGATTATCAAATGAATACTTCAGGGGTCTAGTCCTAGCTAGTTTCTCCCACGTGTGATCCAGAGAATACGTTTCTCGGGTTCGCATTCGACACAACACAACAAAAATAAACTTCAAAAAATCAGTGCTTTGATACGCATCTAATATGACACATGATAAAAGCGCTTCTTTAGATAATCTGGGATTATGTTTCGCAAATTGGGAACCACATATTCGTGTGTAAAAGCTCGGAAAGATTACCGAATAGAGATCTGAATGTACCCTTGGTAGTTGTTTACCACATGACACATGATAAAAGCGCTTCTTTAGACAATATGGGATTATGTTCCATTTTAACACGCCGCTTAAATCTCATTTATGTCTCATTGCATTATGACAATATTGAAAGGGGTGCTAGTCTTTTCTCCCACTGTGCAAACTTGAAAAATCTCACCATAACACACTGTAGACTGGTGGGTTTGAATGGTTTTAATATATTTCATCTTGGACTATCTAGTCTAATACTTGAAAATGGGTATGATCGTGTCAAGTTATCTATCAAGTCATCGACCAACTGCTTGAAATCTCTTTTGTTTCTCGGTTTCGCATTCGACACAACACAACAAAAAATAAACTTCAAAAAATCATTGCATTGATACGCATCGTGTAGACCTATACGATGCGTATCAAGTCCGCCGCCAGACATAACCTGCACTTGTCAGTCTGCCATGTCTTTTACTTTATTTCAATACGCATCGTATAGGCCTATACAATGCGTATTGAATTGAAAAAGTGTGCGGATAGACAGGGGGTGTTAATTTATTTGTGTGGAATAACATATTAAAAGAAGTAGCAAGCAAATACAAGATTTTATCGTGGTGGGATCAATGGAATTAATCCATGGACAGGGACTATATTTTTTCTTGCTCTAGGTCTCTAGCTACTTGTTAATATATATAACCGAATCCCTAGTTCCCATTGGGCTTCCCTTATACAGTATAAAAACTCTAATACGTCTTGCACGCCACACTTCGAAGGATAGTTGGCCTTTAGATATATCACTTTAGGTCGTGATCGCCAATTATACTCGAGAAGAGTTAGAAATCTATTCGGGTCGCCATTGGATTAAATATCACACTTTAACAATTTGTGTTTTTCATATTATAGGCGGTAGAGATCGCTAGGATCTCCGTTTACGTCCATTTGGATTGCCATAGAATTAAGATATGAAGGTCGGTCCCTTCCTCAATTGATCGCAGAATCACAAAACAATATAAACGAACACTGAAATGGCCAAAACTCTTTGTTAAAACTAAAATAGTAGAATAGCCACACAATTGAAAATGCCTAGACATATACAGAACCTACTATGACCCCAATTCCTATCAATAAACTTGCAAAACATTAACCTAAAATGATAATAATACTTAATAAACCAAACAAATAAAACTACTAAACAGAACTTGACACTTTAACCCCTTCAACTTTCTTTGTGAGTCGTTTCGGGATTCAAAGTTTGTCCCTTAATCCTGCAACCGACCCATCTGTTCTTCATAGCACTGTTTTCATCTTCTTGAACCAAATTCACTTCTTTCTTCTTATACTTCTACTTGGTGTAATCATTCGCGAAGTGACCAAGTTCACAACATTTATTTCACCTGAACTCGTTACGTCTTTGTTTCCTCGACTCGTACCTCTTCCATGTCCTCTGCCAAAACCTCTTCATTGACCATGGCTTTGGTTACCTCCTCCCTTTCCATGATGCCATATTTTAAGGATCATTCACCTTTCGATTATTTAAACTTGTGATGCGGGCCCAAGTGTGGAGGAGCGGGCCATCTTGTATTTGGAGGCCCAAGATCGCGTGACAAAAGGGGCTTCACTAAAATGGCTCTAACTTGGGCTACATGTGTCCGTTTTGGGCGTGCGACCAGGAGAATAGATCGTGAGAACGAAGCCCATCTTTCTACAGATGACCATCCGATCGAAAGACCTGATTTAAACACTTGGAATTTAGGATACTCCTTTTAGAAACTTATCATGAACGAGTGACCATTCGATCGAATGGCCATCCGTACGGATAACCATCCGATCGGATGGCGGTCCGTCCCACTCACATATGTCATCCGACCAGATGGCCATCCGATCAGGTGACTGATCCGACACTTGCACTATTCTTGTATTCTGTTCGACACTTATCTATTGTACTTTAATCAGGCTAATCCTAAGAGCTCCCTTTGATCCAATAACAGTGTTACTGTTAAGCAATCACTGTGAGTATACTCGATCCCCTTTTTGTTTTAAACTTTTGGGATGCAACATGTATTCTATGAAACTTAAGGATTGATACTTTTGAATCTAAACTCTATCCTATGTGAATGTGAAACTTGTGATTCTTGATTCTTTATGCTATGTGAACATTTAATCCATGTGTGTAGTTCCGCCTTAACAATAGTAGCGCTATAGGAAGATGCACCTCCCCGTTATTCTTCGGGGTATTGTTAGGAGGATTCTAGTTTTCCTTGAGTCTTGGGAAAACACCTAAAACATCAGGACACTTGGGCTATCACTTGGACTGCGAACACTAGCATGGCTGAAACTATTTTACCATTTACATGATGGATACGAGTCTTTTTAAACTACTATGCTATGTACTCAAACTTGTATATTCGCCAGTACATTATTGTATTGACTTTATTTTAATACATGTTGCAGGATGATAGAATGCTGGAACTTTGGGGAAAACAAGCTAGGATGCTGCTAGAAACACACGCCTAGTTAATCTAGAAACTGGAACAATATCTGATGTTTTAAATGTGCTACTTGTGTCTGATTTGTGGGTCGTTTTAGACAATGTTTGAATCTATTTAATCTATATTGAAATATCTAGTGTTATGGAAACTTTTGAGCAATCTGAACGCTTAGTGCCGCACCCCGATGTTTCCGCCATCGGTTGGGGTGTGACAGATTGGTATCAGAGCCATAACTATAGGGAATTAGGATAAGTAGGAATACTTGCCCTAGTCTATAGTTCTAGGAAATCTTGACTCTTATCTGTTGTTTAAGACTGATGCATTCTACCGTATCTGCTTCCTAGCAGCACATATTCTTGTTAAACTTACATGCCTTTCCTAAGGTTGACACAATATACACTTGTAAACTTGGAAACACCGCTAAACAGTGTTTGTATTTTTGCACGAGATTTTCCCTTAAGTCAGGAGTGACATCCGAACCTTGATGGGAAATTTCCTTACTTTCTTCTAGTAGGTCTTGTCTGTTGACAATTACCGACGTTATTAGGGTACGATGTTGTCAAGATAGAGGTGAAACTCAGACCTTGATAACTAGTCCCACTCCTTGATTTTCATGTCTCGCCAAAGTCTCGATTTGAAAGGGGTTCGACTCGCTTACTTTGGTTAGTCACCGTTCCTCTACCCGGAACAATCCTATGTTTTATGAGCCTATCTTTTACGTTATCTCGATTTTTTCATATGGTTTTAAACTTGATTCCTCGTTATTTGGAACTTTTACACGAATCTCACATATGCCCGCAATCTAAAACTCTAATCATAACCTCTCAGAACAAACTAAATTTACGAAGCTTCATGCTAATCTACGTGTGAGAATCTTGATCGACTATGATACTATGTGAAGCTATCTGATAAATCTATGTGTTATTGTGTTTGTAAAACACTAAACGTAACATGGCATAGAAATACGAGACAGAAGTGACATGTCTGAAACATGGTGGATACGCCGCTGGTACTTCCTATATATAAGTGTTTCCGACGTGTTACCAACTTTCGTACCACGTGCCATGTGAAACTTAGTGTTTGCAGACCGGGGATGAGATTGTCGAACTCTAAAACCATGAGAAACTACTTGTGTAATCTATGAGTAATCTATGTGTACTCTAGCGTAATCTATGTGTAATCTATGCATGTGTTGTTTTGAGTAACAAAATACGAAACGTAGCCTAGCGCCGAAGACGAGGCGGACGTGGCATGTCCGAAGCATGGTGGATACGCCACTGTTACTTCCTATATATAAGTGTTTCTGGCATGTTACCAAATCTTCATACCACGCGCTAAGTGAAGTTCGTAGTTTTGCAGGCTCGGGATTGAAGTTGTTGAATCTATTTGGTTAACCTATGTGTGAGTCTTGTGAGAATAAAGGAGTTACTGTTATGGTTGGCGAAACACGACACCGATGACGAGACGGACGTGGCATGATTGAAGCATGGTGGATACGCCGCTGGTACTTCCTATATATAAGTGCTTCCATCATGTTGCCAAACTTTCATAGCACGTGCCGTGCGGGGTTTGTTGTTTTGTGAATTTTGGTGAGATGGTTGAACACTAATCTATATGAATCTATTGGGTTAATCTACGTATGTGTGATGATGATGATGAGTGTGATGTTGTGTTTGGCAATTGCGACACGTAACATGACACCAAATACGAGGCAGAAGCGATGTGCCCGAAGTGTGGCGGATACGCCACTGGTACTTCCTATATATAAGCGTTTTCGACATGTTGCCAAGCTTCGTACAACGTGCCATGCGAAGGTCGTGGGTTTGCGGTGTTGAATCTATTGGAATCTATGAGAAACTAAAACTCAAATCTTTAAACTACGTGAAACTTGTTAAATCTTGAGTCTTAATCTATCGTGTGTGAATCTATATACTGTAAACTTTGAGATCTAGACTTATACGATCCTCTTGTTGGATCTTTAGATGTCTTTTCGTAAGCTATCCGACACTCTCAAGAGATCCAGGGAGAAGTCTCAGAAAAAGATGATGTCCTTTATGGCCGATCAAATCGCTCGAGTCGTGCCAAAGATCGTCTCTGAGATCCAAGGATCGAACACTCCACCCTCTTCTGTTGACTCTAAGACAGAGAAAGAGAAGCCTACAAAGTTCAACTACAAGCACTTTATCTCTTGCAACCCTAAGCCTTTCATGGGCAGTGATGGGGTGACTGCTATGCTGGAATGGTTTGACAACATCGAGGTTACCTTCATTAATAGCGAGTGCCCAAAGCATTTAAAGACTAGGAGTGCAACATGAATGTTTCAAGGAAGAGCTCTAGAGTGGTGGTTGAATGAGAGAAACATCCGTTCTAATGAAGAAGCCTATGCTCTTCCTTGGGCTGAGGTACAAGAATTGATGATGCTTGAATTCTGCCCTCCCCATGAACTAAAACTATGAGAAACTAAAACTCAAATCTTTAAACTACGTGAAACTTGTTAAATCTTGAGTCTTAATCTATCGTGTGTGAATCTATATACTGTAAACTTTGAGATCTAGACTTATACGATCCTCTTGTTGGATCTTTAGATGTCTTTTCGTAAGCTATCCGACACTCTCAAGAGATCCAGGGAGAAGTCTCAGAAAAAGATGATGTCCTTTATGGCCGATCAAATCGCTCGAGTCGTGCCAAAGATCGTCTCTGAGATCCGTTTGAAGCAGAAGATTTCTAGCATTTGAAGCAGATTGGTGATGATAATCTAGCTTATACTACCCGTTTTAAACAACTCAGCTTAATCATGCCCCACTTGGTTTCTACTCCTAAACGCATGATAACCAAGTACATCAATGGGTTGCCTCCTGCTATGAGAGATTCGATTGAAGTAGCTCGACTCGAAACAATTGAAGAAGTTTATTGTCTGGCAGCAAGTTTGAACAACAACCGCGTACGTGATAAACAGTTTGGAAACTCCGCCCCCTTCGAAAACAGCGAATCAAGTTACCCAGCAGCCAAGTGGCAGCAAGAACAAGAAGGGAAAGTCACAGGGTTCAGGATGCAATGCGATTGTTCCTGCTACAAACCCTGTTGCTAAGCCTGCTCCTGCTGCTACTGTTCCAAACCCTCCTGCTCCTGAAATCAAGAAGCAGTACACTGGGCCTCACCCCAAGTGTGCAACTTGCAACTTTCATCACCCAGCTACTTCTGCTTGTCGCTTGTGTGCCAACTGCAATCGCTATGGTCACACGACCCCTTATTGCCGTCAAGTTAACCTGGCCCAACCAACTCAGCAAGCCCCAGTTCAGGCAGCTCTACCAGCTCTCCCAGCTCCTCCGCAGAATCCTAGACAAGTCAATGCAGTTTGTGCATGCTACAAGTGTGGAGACACTACTCATCTCCATAACCAGTGTATGCAGCTAAACCAGGAGCAACAACCAGCCGCTCGGGGACGAGCGTTCAACCTCAATACTAATCAGGCTCATAACGATAATGACGTCGTTAATGGTACGTTCCTCGTCAATAATCTTTACGCTTCGATACTATTTGATACTGGTGCCGACAAAAGCTTTGTGTCCGTAGAATTTGAATCTTTGTTAAATTGTGCGCGCTCGAAACTACCTAAGTCATTCTCTGTTGAAGTTGCCAATGGCAAGTCCATTCTAGTTGATTCTATTCTCAGTGGTTGTTCCTTGACTCTTAACGACCACGTTTTTACAATTGATCTCATACCCATGCAATTGGGTAGCTTTGACGTCATAATCGGCATGGATTGGTTGCGTAAGAATCATGCCGAGATTGCTTGTCACGAGAAGTTTGTTCGTCTACCTCTTCCGTCCGGTGATATCTTACACGTCTATGGAAACCGACCTTCTAAAAGACTGAAGTTGATGTCATGCACTCAAGCGAACAGATGCTTGCGTAAACAGAACTTTGCCTTCTTGGCCCATGTGGTGGAACAAAAGGGCAAAGGAAAGAACATAAGCGACGTTCCAGTAGTGTGTGATTTCCCTGATGTCTTTCCTGAAGATATACCTGGTCTTCCTCCTCCTAGATCCGTTGATTTTCGTATTGATCTCATACCTGGTGCGACTCCTATCGCCAAGGCCCCTTACCGTCTTGCACCTTCTGAGAATTGCTCGACAAGGGATTCATTCGTCCAAGTACCTCTCCATGGGGTGCTCCTGTGCTATTCGTCAAGAAGAAAGATGGTTCTTTTCGTATGTGTATCAACTACCGTGAACTTAATAAGCTTACCGTTAAGAATCGTTATCCCCTCCCTCGCATCGATGACTTATTCGACCAACTACAAGGCGCGTCCTGTTTCTCAAAAATCGACCTTCGGTCTGGCTATCATCAACTTCATGTTCTCGAAGATGATGTACCCAAAACCGCATTTCGTACTCGTTATGGGCACTACGAGTTCGTGGTTATGCCTTTTGGCCTGACCAACGCACCCGCCGTGTTGAAGGATCTTATGAATCGTGTTTGTAAACCTTATCTGGACCGTTTTGTGATAGTCTTTATTGATGATATTCTCATTTATTCTAAAAATAGAGCTGATCATGGTCGTCATTTATGCTTGATGCTTGAGTTACTACGTGGTGAACGCTTATACGCTAAATTTCCTAAGTGTGAGTTTTGGATTGATGAAGTGCAATTTCTTGGTCACGTCGTTAGTAGGCAAGGTATTCATGTTGACCCTTCTAAAATCGAAGCTGTGAAGAACTGGAGTACGCCTAAATCCGCATCTGAGATTCAATCTTTCCTAGGATTGGCAGGTTATTACCGCCGATTCATCTCGGACTTCTCTAAGATCGTCGTTCCTCTTACTTCCTTGACTCAAAAAGAGAAACCTTTTGCTTGGGGTCCCGAGTAAGAGGAATCTTTTCAGACTCTTAAGACCCTTTTGTGTAATGCTCCTGTTCTTACTCTCCCTGATGGGAATGATGATTTCGTGGTATATTGCGATGCCTAGAACAGTGGCTTGGGTTGTGTGCTTATGCAGCGAGACAAGGTTACTGCTTATGCCTCCCGTCAACTCAAGATACATGAGAAAAACTATACTACTCACGATTTGGAGCTTGGCGCAGTTGTGTTTGCGTTAAAGATTTGGCGACACTATCTGTATGGAACTAAGTGTGTGGTTTTCACTGACCATAAGAGCCTTCAACATATATTTAACCAGAAGGAACTGAACATGCGACAGAGACGTTGGGTGGAATTACTTAACGACTACGACTACGAAATTCGCTATCATCCTGGAAATGAGAATGTCGTGGCCGACGCTCTTAGTCGTAAGGATCACGTTAATACTATTCGTTGTTATCATATCTCTAGTGATCTTCATACTTGTATTCGCGAAGCTCAATATTCATCAGCAAATGAAGGAAGTCTAGAAGTGGAAATCCAAGGCGCTAAAATCGGTCAACTTGAAATGAAGTCGGATGGACTTCAATACTACCTCAATCGCATCTGGGTACCGGATCGCGATAACCTCCGTGAGCTCATTATGAACGAAGCCCCAAGTCTCGATACTATATTCATCCTGGTGCCGATAAGATGTACCATGGCTTGCGTACGACCTATTGGTGGCCTGGCATGAAAAAGGATATCGCTACCTATGTCTCAAAGTGCCTCACTTGTTTGAAAGTAAAGGCCGAACATCAACGTCCTTCAGGCCTTCTTGAACAACCTGAAATCCCTGTTTGGAAATGGGATAGTATCGCTATAGACTTTATAACTAAACTACCCCTCACACCTGCTGGTCATGATAGTATATGGGTGATCATTGACCGATTGACCAAATCAGCCCACTTTCTTCCTATCCACGAAGATTATAAAGTGGAGAAACTTGCTCGAATCTATGCTTATGAGATTATATGCCGTCATGGCATACCTCTTGACATAATCTCTGACCGTGATGGTCATTTTACTTCACGTCTTTGGCAAACTTACCAGTCCGCTATGGGTTCTATTTTGAATCTTAGCACAGCCTTTTATCCTCAAACGGATGGACAGACTGAGCGCACCATACAAACCCTTGAGGATATGCTCTGCTCTTGTGTCATTTACTTTGGTGGTAATTGGGATGTACATTTGCCATTGATTGAGTTCTCGTACAACAACATCTATCATTCCAGTATTCAGATGGCTCCTTTCGAAGCTTTGTATGGTCGCAAGTGCCGATCTCCTCTCAGTTGGCATGAGATTGGTGACAAGCAACTTACTGGCCCTGAGTTCATTCAAGAGACGACGGATAAGATTCTTCAGATCCGTGATAACTTGGTCAAGGCTAGGAGCAGACAAAAGAGCTATACTGATTAAAGGCGTAAGCCTCTGGAATTTGGTGTTGGAGATCAAGTACTGCTCAAGGTATCTCCCTGGAAGGGAGTGGTTCGTTTTGGTAAGAAGGGAAAGCTCGCCCCTCGCTATGTGGGTCCTTTCACGATACTCGAAAGGGTTGGTAAGGTGGCGTACCGACTCGACCTGCCACAAGAACTTAACAGTGTACATCTGGTGTTCCACGTATCTAATCTAAGAAAGTGTTTAGCCAACGAGGAACTTCAAGTTCCCGTCGAAGACTTGCAAGTAAACGAAACCTTAGATTTTGTAGAGAAACCAGTTGAAATCATGGACTAAGGTGTCAAGCGATTGAGGCGCATCAAAATTCCCATAGTTAAGGTACGATGGGAAGGCAAGCGTGGCGCTAAATCCACCTGGGAACTCAAGAGCGAAATGAAGGCCAAGTATCCGCAGCTCTTCGAGCAGTCTTCCTCTTAGATTTCGAGGATGAAATCTCCTAAAGGAGGGGAGACTGTAACGCCTGCATCCCTAAACTTTTAGCTATTGTCAGTTTTAGTCCTTATACTATGTGACTCTTGACACTTTTGATACTTATGGATCTTTATGCTATGATACTTGAATCTTAACGATACTTGATACTTAATTCTGTAAAGCTAGATTCTTGAAGCTTGATTCTTAATACTAGATTATTGATACTTAACTCTAGACACTTGATACTTGATACTTAGTGCTTGGCTCTTGAGGCTCGTGAAACTTGAGACTTGGTTGAACGAGGGACTGGAGACTTGTCACTGGCGAAACTATGAAACTTGGAAACATTTGTGTTAATTACACAATAATACGCAACGCAACGCCTAACCTAACTCGCAAAACAAACTAAAGACGGAAAGTGGAAAGGATGGGATTGACCGAGTGGCAAGCTGATCGGATGACCATCCGATCAGAGGGCCACTCGATCGAACCGCCATCCGATCCATGCCATACCGCCTTACTCCTCCTCTTGCACTATAAATAGGACTTGTCACATCATTCTTCACTGGCGTGACAGCCTCCTTCGACCAGACGCACGCTCTCCCACTTTTCTTCCATTTCTCGGCGATTTCGGTATGTTTTACGCTAGATTCTTGCACATCTTCGATCTATACACTATTCTCTACATGATTCTCCCCTGAAATCACACTTCTCATCATGAAACCTCTGAGATTTGAGCTCTTGAGGATGACGTCACCATGGCGGTTTGTACCAAACAGTTGTGTGATGTCATTCCCGTCAAGATCTAGCTCAGATCCAAGGAATTTCATGTGTTTTACACCGAATCTTTACTAAATCTAGACTTTTCAGTTAAAAATCATGTTTCCTCTTTCTTTCTTAAACTTTTTACTAAAAGCGGTGGAATCCGGACCCAAACGGGCTGTAGACTTGATGATTAGTCTGGAGTCGACTTGGGAATGGATTATCGCCAGAGAAGATGACCGGAGTACGGATTCCGACATGAACACCGTCAAGAACAGACACCTAATCGAACGGGGTGATTCCCATCCGATCAGACAGGCTGAGCTTTGATGCGTCTACCATTGTCCCAATACGTACCATGCCGTCATCATTAAACTCGAGACTTGGAAATTTTACAAGGTTGCAAAAAGGAACGAGTTCACCTCAATCGAATGGCAATCCGATCGGACTGCCGTCCGATCGAACAGCCATCCGATCGAAGTGGCAATGTAACTTATAACCTTCAAACACTTGACCTATTTTGAATCAGAAACTTTGAACTTTGGAAACTTGCACACGAAGGGTCATTCGATCGAACGATCATCCGATCGGATGACCATCCGATCGAAAGACCTGGTTTAAACATTTGGAATTTAGGATAATCCTTTTAGAAACTTATCATGAACGAGTGACCATTCGATCGAATGGCCATCCGTACACTCACATATGTCATCCGACCGGATGGCCATCCGTTCAGGTGACTGATCCGACACTTGCACGATTCTTATATTCTGTCCGACACTTATCTATTGTACTCTAATCAGGCTAATCCTAAGAGCTCCCTTTGATCCAATAACAGTGTTACTTTTAAGCAATCACTATGGGTATACTCGATCCTTTTTTTGTTTTAAACTTTTGGGATGCAACATATATTCTATGAAACTTGAGGCTTGATACTTTTGAATCAAAACTCTATCCTATGTGAATGTCAAACTTGTGATTCTTCATTCTAGATTCTTTATGCTATGTGAACGTTTAATCTCTGTGTGTACTTCTGCCTTAACAATAGTAGTGCTATAGGAAGATGCACCTCCCTGTTATTCTTGGGGGTATTGTTAGGAGGATTCTAGTTTTCCTTGAGTCTTGGGAAAACAGCAAAAGCATCGGGACACTTGGGCTATCACTTGGACTGCGAACACTAGCATGGTTGAAACTATTTTACCATTTACATGATGGATACGAGTCTTTTTAAACTACTATGCTATGTACTCAAACTTGTATACTCGCCAGTACATTATTGTATTGACTTTATTTTAATACATGTTGCAGGATGATAGAATGCTGGAACTTTGGGGAAAATAAGCTAGCATGCTGCTAGAAACACACGCCTAGTTAATCTAGAAATTGGAACAATATCTGATGTTTTAAATGTGCTACTTGTGTCTGATTTGTGGTTTGTTTTAGACAATGTTTGAATCTATTTAATCTATATTGAAATATCTAGTGTTATGGAAACTTTTGAGCAATCTGAACGCTTAGTGTCACACCCTGATGTTTCCGCCATCGCTTGGGGTGTGACATTAACCAAATTTTTAGTAAAGATTTTTGGTAGTTAAATTAAAGAAAGAAACTAAAATGATAAAAGACACAAATATAAAAGATAAAATCACCTGGTTCTGATTCATCTTTTACATATCCTTTGATGATTTTCGCACTTTGGGTATTTTAAGAGATTATCTTAGTGCATGTCCCTCTTTTGGAAGCAAAGCTACCCTCGGCCATATTGGTCTGAGTCAGTAGGGATACAGTCCCACAAGGCCGGAATATTGGAAGATAATTAAGTAAATTATTAATGCAAAATGTGGCATGTCTCTCTTTTAGAGGCAACACTACCCTCGGCCATATTGGTCTGAGTCAGCAGGGATACAGTCCTGCAAGGCCGGTTTAAAGTTTTAATAGTAGTTTATTTTTAAGGGATTCAAGTAATTCTTACTTCCCCTGATTTGATGCTATTTGCCATAAATAAAGTCCTAATAAGTTTGAATCAAGTTCTCGTAGGATCTATACACTGAACGAGGCAAGAACTTTACCCAAACCACTCTTCTAACCCCCTTCCAGGCAGTTAACGCACTTTATATTGACCGTAAAGACATGAATGAGTCAACTAACAAAACATGAAGAGATGATAGAATAAAGTTCACTTTCAATATAAAAAAACTAGTTATTAAAGTCATTAATACAAACCCAATTAAAAAGTTAACCAAAGCTTGGAAATCAAAAGTAATAAATAAAAGACTTGTTTTCACCAAGTGATGTAAGAGATTAGCCAAGTATGACCTTTGTTTGACAAAAACTCTTATGATCAATCTTGGATCCCGAGACTACTACACACACTCTAAAGATGGATGATGGAGGAATGTAGTATTTTGGTGGTATATAGTTGATATTGTGAACTAGGAGGTTAGATGTGGGATGAAATACTTGTGGATCGTGAATGAGTTGATGATTTGGAAGTATATTGTATGTATGGTTCTTACTTTATGTGCTAAGTAAGAATTATGGTAATCCTGCTAGGAAAAAAATAATAGAAAGGCACATATGTAATCTAGTGCACGCCAAGTGAGTTTTATTGAATTGTTAGTGTATCTATATATGCTAATTGGCAGTTTGACTTTGACCTAAAATAGAATTGAATGATAAATGTGGTATAAAAGTCCATAAGGGTGATGGTTATGGTATTAGATGACTAATTTAATCACCTTGTGGATATGATGCCATAGTTTAACTCATGACAAGCTAGGTGAGAGCTTGGAAAGGAATGGGTCAAACAAGTCAAGTGTGCAAGGAAACTCGAACGGATGCAAGGTAAGTAAGGCTTACGCCTTCTTGAATAGAACCACTATTGATGTGATGGAAAATATATTAACGAGGATTACTATAATAGGTAGAAATAACTAAGAAACGGATATGATTTCGGTTAATTGTTAAGAAAAGACCATATGGTGTAAACCAAGAATAGGTCAAATGGGGAAAATTATGTTGAATCACATTTTAGTGAGAAACAATGATTTGTTAAGAAAAGACCTTATGGTGTAAACCAAGAATGGAGCAAATGGGCAAAATTATATCGAATCACATTATGGTAACAAGCAATGGATTGTTAAGATAAGACCATATGGTGTAAACCAAGAATGGGTCAAATAGACAAACAGATCATATGTGTCAAATGATGATGTTATCACCATCTGAACTCGATATTTAATGCTTTGTCTTGTTAAGTTCTATACATACATGTAAGCATAATGGTAAGGGCATGCATTGCCATGAATTAACAAAAGGAATCACACGATATTGATTATGGGTCATTGCTATGACCCCGCCAGGTATTTGTAATGGGTCATACTCTTGGTAAGGGCTTATGGCACTACGAAAGGTGGTTGAGCCAGATTTGGGTAATTATCCACCTCATGTGTGGTTACACTAGTAATTGAGAAAAATGACCCTTAGAGTTAAAATATGTCTATGATGCAAAATTATGGCTAAATGAGTCTTAAAATACGAGGACATTGGAAATATCTATGTCCTTAGGGACATAATTAATCTTAATTGGACAACGAGCTAAATTTGTCCAATAGATTTCATTTAAACTTGTAAATTTCCTCCAGTTTGGCAAAAGGCTTAAATTTACTAAAGTGATGGGATAATGGGTTTGGGTAAACCACTTCCAAGGGTGAAATTTGATAATGAGTCATACGATCGAGTTGATCATTCCATTAATTAAATATGGGAGGCTTGAGCTAGAAATGCTCAAAACCTCTTAACTGGTTGGTTTAAGTAAAACGCCTAATAAAAAGAAAGTAATGGGAAGATAAAGCATTGTCCAATAAACCAACCATCGGTTGTGGTTGGGAGACAATGAGGAAAACCTTGATAAGAACATAGGAGACATGAATTAGAATGCCTAATGCCTCCTAACGGGTTGGTTTGGGTAAAACACCAAACTGAATAAAGGAAGTGAAATTTAAAGAATTTGGCTCTAGGTAGTGGATTACAGGTTTAAAACTTGAAGTGAAAATCCATAAGTGAAATAATTTTGGTTTGGACCAACTTGGGTGCAAACTTAGTGAAAAGTTAGAAAAATTGGTTAAGGGTGGGAACTTGAAAAGTACTGGCAACATTCTGAAAAATGATCCCCCCCCCGCGCCACAGGCAGGAGAGCCTGCGTGTCGTGGGGGAGCCAGTCAACGAAGAAGTCAAATTGGCCACCCACAGGCCACACGCACAGGAGAGTTAAGCCATGCGCTTGTCGTGGGGGCACCATGTTTCAGCAAATATGTTTTCATTTTTGGATTTTAACGATTTCGTTCATGTTTCTAACGCATTGATCGTTTAAACTAAACACTCATCGTTTATGGTGTTTATGACATGCTTATACAAAGGTTGGCACCGGATGGGTGATTAAGCACGTTAAGAACCACATACTCTTAACTTGTGATCATGCGTTACAAAGTTTTCGAGTCTAAAACCTTAATGTATTGGACTGCGATACATGTGTAATAATTTGTTGTGTTTGTTTGTCTAGGTTATTAGTTAACCAAACTTGTAAGTTCAATGCTACAAAAAAAAAATTGGGACCTAATCATCAAAATATGTGAGATATTCGGTCTTAATAGGAATGAGTGTTACACTTATAGGCTTATAGTTAAACTACTGGTGGGTCTGAGGAGGGTGGATGTAAGCAAACCTTACCCTTATCTTATGAGATAGAGGGGCCAATTCCAGTGAGACCCCCCCCCCCCCCGACTTCAAAGTCATATCTAGGATATACGATTAAAAAAACATAGCGTGTACTTCAAAATAAAATTTAATAAGCACCGCTCAAAAAATTGATAAAAACATATATTAGTAGCACCTAACACCCCAGATAGACATGTGACAATTGTCAAAAATTTAGGTATCCGTACAACTATTAAACCATAATTAGTGCTTAATGACTGTGTTGAATTACAATTTACTGTTTTCTAATTACTTCCATATACATACACATGCATCATACATTGTTTAATGTCATACCAATATTGCATGAAAGCTTTATTGCCTCAAATGACGCATTAAGTACAGTTAGCACAGTTATCAGAAAAATCAGGAAAATGCTGACAGAGCTCAGCACATAGACAGACAGTGTATTGAGACACAGAATGAGCCAGAAACCAAGTACTACACTAGTATAGTGTGTAGGAAAGTAAGGATCACAAAACTGTCTTCCTAAGTGATAGTTTAAGTGCCGGAAAGTGCCTAAAACTCACCCAAAGTGCTGAATTCAGCAAAATTCAGCATAAATCAGCATTTTAACAATCTAATTTTATGCAGAAACATAGTTAAATGGTCCTGAATGCTTTCCTAAGTGTCGGGAATCAAAAGTGTCACAAAAAAGGTACATAAAGCACACTAAACTGCATAGTTTAGCACTTTAATGAACCGGTAACCAACCGAACAACCGGACACTACCCAAAACATCAAATTTACACTAGGAGCACTGTTTTAACATTGCCAAGCTAGTTATGGTCCCCGAACATCATAACACCCTATAAAATATCAAGTAACTAAGAAACTAACTATATACTTGAAATTTTACCTTAAACTAACTAATCTAGTTAAACCTACTCTACATACCCCCTAGTAATCGGCCATACCTTACCCCCTTACCTCAAGATTTTGTTTCAATTAAAAATTGGATATGGTTCCCTCTTTAATGACATAAGAACCAAGAGATAGAATGTGACATATGTGCCTCTAGGACCATCAAACAAATACCAAATCAATGAAATATTGTGTTTCATACTTGGGATTTGTATAAATGTGTGTATCATTTGCACATATCAATTCTTGTTCGATTTCGAGCTTTAAATCGCTTTCTGGAAGGTTATACGTGAACTGATGCGTAAACGTAATCAGTTTAACGCAACAAACACTCCGGAATAGTGAAATAGGCTTAACATACCTTAAATAACATTTACATAACTTAGAAATAAGTTTTGGAGGGTTTGGTGTGTCGAAATCAAGTTTATTCGATCGTAGGGACTATTTGTGTCAAACTGCGAAAGTATGCCAATTCGTTCTGTAACGAACATTCCGGAACATGATCATAAGTTAAAAATGCCCTAAATATCCTTTACATAGCTTAGAAATAGGCTTTGAAGTGTTTGGTGCGCAAAAATAAACTTTCTTGATCAATAGGGACTAAAAGCGTCAAAAAGTGCACAAGTTTGCATTTTCGCGCGTATCTTACTTTCTGAATATATCCGGACATCTAAAAATTTATGTAATCATTAGAATATTGTATTTTAGTGATTGGCATGCTAAAATACCATTCGTCGTTTAATTTGGATCGTTATTCGCTTCCGTTCATGTTTCGTCGTAATTAACCGAACAACGCAACCGTACGACCAAACGAACCGACATCCGAGATATTTTTGAGCATATTTTAAGTTCCCTATACTTTAACTTCATTATAGAGCCTTGAAATGGGGTTAACAGGGCTTAAACGTGCCAAAAATGCATCAAAAACCAAGTTTCAAGCTTGCAGGGACCATTTTTGACTTTCTTCCAAAGATGGCTTACATGGGGCGCGTAAGACTTCCTTGACTCTTGCGCGGGATGCGAGAGCTACCCAGATCTGCAAAAACCAGTTTCTGCAATCAGCAGCTGGTTTCTGGCTTTGGTTCTTGGTTTTTCAATACCATGACCTTGTTTTGGGGCACCCATAGGTTTGTAAACAATGGGCACACATGGAGGGCAAAGATTGTGACACCCTGAAATTTCCACGTATTACCGGTGGGTCCGATGGGGAGTATCGTGACGTAGTTGATATCATCATGGTCAATAATCACAGTTTAAATGCACAGCGGAAGTCTAAAGTAATAATATTACAAACCTATTCGAAAGTAACATAAATATTACACAACGGTTGTAAAGTGGATCCACAGGCGGATCAAACAGAAGGAATATTGGTCAACAGACTTAAAGTGATAAAGGCTTGCAAGACTCTTTATTTAATCATTCAGGAGTTTCCAGCCTATTACGCTTAGTACCTGCACTTAACCTTTTTGAAAAATACGTCAGTTTACACTAGTAAATACAATTAACTGACTCTTTTGAAAAGTGTTTATAAAACTGATTTCTTTTAAATGCACAAGGCATAAAATTTTTTTATAAGTTGGGACAATTATTTAAAAATAATCTTGTATACAGATTTATATGTTTGTTATACATTCATGGCCCGATATAGAAACCGAGTCAAGATTAATAGACACACCACAAGTATAGGCCCACAAGAGAGTGAGATACCATTTTTCCTACGCAACCGTCAGGTGTATGCCTACACCCTGTGCTCAAGACGTGGTCATTTCTTAATAAATGATGCCAAGGATATCCGGGACATGGTCATTAACCCCCAAAGGCTTTGTTTTAAACAAGACAGATTAAAACGGGTTACCTCAATAATTTAACCACTAATCGATTAAATATTCAATACTCGACCAAGCGGTATCATTATAATACCGTATCCCAAGCCCTTATAGGGAAAATAAGTTAAAAGTATTTACTTGAGCAAAAATATAATTTTATCCTCAACCGTATATCAATCAGCAAGTACAAATATCTTTTACCGGGCTCCTAATCTGGAACGAAGGTTTTAATAACCTATTAGATTTCTAACGGGTCTTATTTAAGTCTTAACTTAGACCGGTTAGTTTTAAGGAAAGGTCTACGGTTCAAAACGCAAGATTAAGCGAAGACCGGATTAGAATGTGATTTAGACCCGACAAGTATGAGGGCTTGTATAAAATGGGTAAACTAAACACATTCTAAATTTTGAAGTTAAAATGATAAGGTTTGACCCGTTTCGGTTAATTTATGCAAACTAGTTACATAAACCGTACCGAATGCGTATAATGCATAATGGGTAACCAAATGAGTCATGAACAGGTTCCACAAGTTAATATGCTTTAAATATGTTGTGATATCAGTAGGATACCTTCCATTATACCCAAAACGAATTTAAAACCAATTTATGCCCCGTAGGGGTATTTGGGTCATTTTAATGTTTATAAAAGAGGTTAAATAATAATCTGAGTTTCTGGTCTATAATAATCAGTAAAAATACTTATTTTAATAAGTGATATCAGTAAAACAACTCATATATGTGAAATTTATCATTTATGGCCAAACTATGCACCGTAGAGGCATTTTGGTCATTTCACATATGCTTTAAGTGTTAAATTTGGAAATCTGAGTTCAAAACTTTTACTTACTGTTAAAGTATAAAAAAAATCTCATAACATCAGTAGGTATCAAGCTTTAAGTGCCTAATATGGTTTTAAACCATACTATGCGCCTAAATAATATAAAAGTCGGTATTTGACGATATTCGGTTTAAATAAGGAAATCTGAGATTTTGACCAGCCTTTACAGTTTAAAATAACTTATTTATTATATAAAATCAGTAGAAAAATGTTTGATATGTAAAGGATGTGTAAAACTCATTTTATTAGCAAAAATGGCGTTATCGTCAATTTCCGAGCCTACGCGATAACTCTATGTTATGATCAGTTCAAAATTTAATAAAAAATTCCAAAATTCCCAAAATATTATATTACATCAGTAGGTAAAAGGTTTGATGTCAAAATTTGAGTTTAAACATGATTTATATCAAATATGCCGTTTAATTAATAAAAAGGCCTTCATTTACGATATTGAGCATAACTCCCACTTTAGACCATAAACTGATATCAAACTTTTAGGACATACTTAAATATCAGTAATAAAGGTTTTTGTCCTCTCACATTTTCAAAAATCCCATTTTAATATCAAAAGGGCATTATGGTCAACATTTAAGCAATTAACGGAAACATGCATATGAATCGGATTATTAAGGAACCATGTAGCATAACCTCAGAGGGTTTTACTAACACATAATATGGAAATAAAGTAACCTTAAGGCATATCTAAAACAAGATAAATCGGGTCAGAACTGAAAGTCAAAGCAAAAGTCTACTTTTGCGACTTTCGGTTCCGAACCGAGCCTAAACACAGAATTGTCGGGTTGAACATGCCTAGATATGTTCTTATATTATTTACCAAGTTTATTTTAATGTTAAAACATGTTCCATAACCTCTGTATTATCAGTTATGAATTAATTTGTAAAAACTGACTCGTTTGACTTTTTATTAAGAAGTTTGACTCGACAATTGACTAAGTAAACGTGGTAATTAGTAGGTGCCCTTTTGAGGGATTAATACCTACCTAATTACGATCACGTAGCCATGTTCATTACGAACAATGGCTTGACCGTTTAAAAGTTAAAGCGTTTATCGCAAACGCTTGACTTTTCGGCTTTTAAGCCAAATAAAAATAACTAGCCATAAGAGGGCATTTACAAGGGGTCCAAGCAAGGATGAATTTGATCTAGAATACTCAGGTATGAAGCATGAGGCTTCAACTTAGAGCAATTCAGATCAAGTGTGAAATGAGAGCAAAAACAAGTGGGTATTTATAGGATTTCAAGAACCGTTAGGATCGTTCCTCGAAAACCGAGCTTCAATCTGAGCCTTACATGTGTGCCCATTGTTTTAGAAAACTAGGGGAGTCCAAAACAAGCCCATAGATCCATTAAAACCATTTGCAAACCATGGGAACAGCTGGAACAAGCTGGAAACACAATTCTGCTGAACTGGGGGTCTCTTGCGGCCCGCGTAAGACTCAGAGAAGTCTTACACGCCCCTCCTGAGCCATAGTTTGGCAGATTGTCAGAAATGGTCCTTGCAGCCCAGAAACTTGGTTTTCGATGCATTTTTGGCACGTTTAAGCCCCGTTAATCCCATTTCAAGGCTCTAAAATGAATTTAAAGTATAGGGAACTTTAAATATGCTCAAAAACATGTCGGATGTTGGTTCGTTTGGTCGTACGGTTGCGTTGTTCGCTTAATTACGACGGAAGTCGTAACGGACGCAAAAACGATCCAAATTATGCGACGAATGGAATTTTATCATGCCAATCACTAAAATAAAATATTTTAATGATTACATAAATTTTTGGATGTCCGGATATATTCAGAACGTAAGATATGCGGGAAAATGCAAACTTGTGCACTTTTTGACGCTTTTAGTCCCTGTTGATCACATAAGTTTATTTTTGCGCACCAAACACCTCAAAGCCTATATCTAAGCTATGTAAGGGATATTTAGGGAATGTTTAACTTATGATCATGTTCTGGAATGTTAGATACCATATGAATCGGCAGACTTTTGCAGTTTGACGCAAATAGTCCCTCTAATGCGCAAACTTGCGCATATCATCGTTTAATAGAATCGAAGCCTTATATAATCCATATTAGGCATTCTTGAGAGTATTATTAAACATCACGATACTTCGGGTTCGTAAAAAGGTCATTCAGAGGTATAATTAAACATATTGACGCTTTTAACCCCTTAAACTTGCAAAGTTGCGCGTAACGTCACTTAAAGGCATAAAAGCATCAGATGGCCAATAATTAGCATTCCCGAGAGTATAATCAAATATCATGAAGCTCCCGGTTTGTTAAAAGATCACTCAGAGGTAAGAATTAACATGTTGACGCTTTTAACCCTTCATCGCGCAAACTTTCAATTAATTACGCAAATGGCTACTCTTGATCAACAAGTGGCTCATATGTGAATAGGAACACCGTGTAATGTCATTCGAAGGCTTATACAAGAACGTTGACACTTTTAGTCCTTTCGCATTCAAAGTTTTCGATTCTTCAAAAAATAGTCCCTTAAATTCAACGTTTGACTTTATTAGGGTTTATTACACGTGTCAATACATTATTGGACGTGATTTTACGAGGTGTTACATCCTCACCCCCTTAAAAGAAATCTCGACCTCAATATTTGCTAAAGTAATGGAAGTACTTTCTGACGTATCATGGACTTAACCTCCATAGCATATTTGGGCCGCTAAGGGCATCTCAGTTGACCTATACAATAGGTACATATTTTCTTTCGGAGCTTCTTAACCTGTCGATCCTTAATTAACACAGGTTTCTCATCAAACCATAAATTTTCATTAGTCTGCATATCATTATGTGACAATGATCTCGACTTATCGGCGAAACACATCCTTAAATCACTAGTGTGGGACACATTGATTTCCATCAAGCTCCTCAGGTAAGTTTTAGCTTATAGGTTACCAATCTTGATATATTTGATTTCCTTGAATGATTCTATATATCAGAGCTTAACTAGCCCGTTGTATTAAATTTTTAGCACACCCTTCCACGGTGATACTTTCTGTTGAATTTTGTTCCTTAACAAGAACTTAAGAGGGTTGCGACTTTCATTAATCCTTGATTTTCCGCTGTTTATTGGCAACTTTCAGATGACTACGAATTCGTATAATCTTATTCGTTGTTTCCAAGGTAATTTCATGTCCTGCTAATTGGACTTACCAAGAATTATGTCCATCAAACGGACCTTTGATATTCCATCTATACAAGGTCTCCAAAGGAGCAGCCTTGATACTTATATAACAACTATTATAGAGAAGTTTATTTAAGGTGAGATGGTTATTCCAACTACAGCTTAAAACCAATCTTAAGGAATAGCTAATCCTTACGGTTAGTCAAACAAATCGACGATCCTGGGCAGCTGATGGCGATTCTTAATTGTTACCTAATTAGGGTTGCGGTAATCAATGCATAGGCATAATGAACCGTCTTTCCTAATTAATAATATTGAAACTCTTAGAATTATGAATTAGGCTTTAAGAACCTTTATCTTAAAATTCATCTAATTAGGGTTTCTATTATTCCCTAATTGGTGGTACTAATCGACATGGAGATTTCACAATACTGCAGCCCTAAGCGGGATGTTAATCTTAACTCTACTAGTCTTCGAAGGTAAACAATGTACTTCTTTGGAGAATATAGTCAAGACACAAGGAGATTACATGGATTTTCCAAATCTCAAGCTCCGGTTCATCTATCATTGCCTGTGTCAGATAAGTGACACATTTACTTTACAAATCCATGGATACCTTATTCAGTGACACTTATTTGAACATTTCCCTTCTGGATATCTTCTTTGAATACCATTAGCTGACTCTAGTACAATATGAACATTGGAATATCTCAGTGGTTCCATGCATTAAACCTTCATACTGATCAGGCATGGAAGCAATCTATGAAACATATTAGGATACACCAATCCTTATATGGCACTTTCATCATACAGTCTGGTATTCACAATTGATAGAAATCAAAGAGATATCAAACTAACATATACTGACGTACTCCATTTGGAGAGAGAGTACTCTTAGAATTTTTGTGACTGAAGATTTTTGACAAGTACAGAAGAAATGGTTCCTATGATTTTCGTCTGTAAGTTTTACCTTACACTTAATCTCTGAGGTTCTTATGGAAGGTTTTTTTTAAAAGTTTGTTATACTTACAATTTATGAAGGATTTATTGGTACCCGAATCAAAACAGAACTCTTAGCATTTATTTTACTGTTAAATGATATGGAATGTACCTGGTGTCATTATTGATATGAACTACCTCTGGCATCCATCAGGAGAGTTTAAACGCTATCATTCTTAGGCTTTCTATCCTTAGCCGTACCTCCCTTGACAGATTTAGGGCATGTAGTCTTGATGTGGCCTTTCTCACCACAGCCGAAACAGACTGCATTCTTTATGTCCTTGCAATCCAACGTTTTATGCTCACTTGATCTGCAGATCCCACAAGCCCTAGGCTGCGATCGAGATTTTGATTCGAACCTGCATTTCCCTCGATGGCGCTTCTTGCAGGTCTTGCATACAGGTTTCTTCTTGGACTTTTGTTGGTTCTTATTGAGCTCAAGCTTACCCTTTTTCTTAGAAGTCTAGGAGTTATCTTCCTCCCTTTTCCTTTTTAGTTCATTCTTTGCATCCGAGGCATGAACAAGATCCTCCTCGTGAGTAAGGAAGTGTGGTTTTAAATGGGATTTAGAGCAAGTAGCATGAGGCTCTCTGAACTTTTTCATGACCTTTCTCACAGCGTTAATCATAGCTTGGAGCACATCTTTGTTAATTCTGAGGTTCACAATTGTAGCGTCATTAGCATGTGTCGCATCATCAACGACGCGATCGACGGTTGTCTTATCCGATTTTGTCATACTCGAGACTTGGTTCCTAACACCAAATGAAACAATTTCTTAGTTGCAATACAACAACCCCTATTCATCACCCTGATGACCTAACATATACTAACCTTGGTATCATTAAACCATACAGGCTAATATAGTATGAACATTCCTAATGAATGTTATTTAAATATATATTAATTATATTTAGCCTAGGCCATAAAAAGACCGTCAATGGCAGTTAAGGTTTGGACCTAGTCCATTACCTTTTTGACAGGGGATCAAAATGTCACATCTGTCTTGATCGTATTGATGATTTTAGATAGATTGAAAGCTTGCCAAAGGATATTGGAAAAGAGTGATTCCTAATGGATATAAAGTATCCATCTAAAATTGTTGAAGCAGTCTCTCTAAAGTATTATCGGCCAATTCTACCTCACGTTTTATGTCTAGAGTTCTAACAAGCAGATTCAATAATTCCCAACATTTATTGCCTACAATAGACTTGTCTGCACAAGAATCAAATAATATCCTAGCATAAACATCATTGATAAGGAATGTACCTGTTATCACATTGTCATTCTGAATGGCTTCCTGAGCATTCATTTGAAAGACCCGAGCATTGGTCTTCTTAGCCTCTTCAGGCTTCTTCTGATTCTTAGGGCAGTTAGTCTTGACATGCCCCTTCTCGTTGCAACCATAACAGGTTGCATCTTTCAACTTCTTGCAATCCAAGGTTTTATGTTCCTTAGACTTGCAGATCCCACAAGGTAGTGGCTGAGATTCAAATCTGCATTTCCCGAGGTGGTATTTCTTATAGGTTTTGCACCTGGTCTTTTCACCCGATTGCTGGTTGTCCTTCTTAACCCCGAAACCCTTCTTATGATCAGAGTTCCCCTTTTTCTTCTGATCGGAGCGATGAGAATTCTCATCCTCCTGTTTCCGCTTTCCATCATCAGAAGCTTTGGCAGCATTGTTTCTGACTACATCAAGTGTGAGAGATAGTGACAGATCTGCTGCTGACCTGAACGTGGTAGGTCTCGATGCTTTCACACTTGCCTTGATTTCTGGGGCTAGACCCCCAATAAAACGAGCTATACGCTTCGGTTCCGGTGTGATCAAATAAGGAACCAATCGAGACATGGTGTTGAAACTTGTAAGATATGCCTGACAATCTAAGTTCTTCATGACCAATGTCAAGAAATCAGTCTCAATTTTCTCAACTTTATGTTGAGGACATAAATTTTCTTTGATAAGAACAACAAACTGATCCCAAGTCAAGTTGTACAACGGGATCTTCCCTGTAGCTTGGATTAGTGACCTCCACCAAGCTAGAGCTTCTCCTTTAAAAGATTGTGAAACAAACTTCACAATGTCTTGCTCTGCACATCCACTAATATCAACAACGGTGTCTATCTCATCGAGCCAAGTCATGCAATCGATGGATCCCTTTTCTCCTGTGAAGTCTCTGGGCTTGCAGGAGACAAAATATTTATATGAACAGGTTTTAACACGTGGCTCTTGATTATACACCACCTGTCTAGACGGAACACTCCTCTGATTCGATGAGTGATGAGAATCGTCCTTATGAGATACATGCGTTTGGGAAGGTGGTTTTGTATGAGGTACAGACTGGGTCTTGGTGCGTGTACCACTTGATTCATTATACTGTCTGTCAAGAGCCCGAGTAACGGCATTATCTATTAATGCCTGCAGTTCTGCACCAGCTATATTAACTCTGGTAGTATCATTATTCTCCCTCGGGTGGCTGTTAACCCCATCTGATCCAGCCATGTAGCTTGATTGCTACATAAATATTGACAATGACTTATTCAGAAGTCTATTATGGAATTGTCATTTATGGCAATTCATTAACCATGGAAATTTTAAGCCATATTGGTTAATTTAATTTATTTAAATTTTTATTATATTTTATCCTGATTATAAACTATTAAGGATAATAGGGTGGCATACAAAAGGCCTAGTCACAAGGACAAATTTTAAATTATAAGCCATGATCTTATAAGATCAAGGCATTAAGGCTTGAACATAGTTCATCACCTTTTCTTGACAGTGAGTCATAGACTACAACTGTCTTTCATCTCAAAGGACAATATGTATGGCCCGTAGGTACTACATCACTAAGGGATGTTTAAATTAAATGAGAAAAGGAATTAGAAGAATCCAATATAAGGATGACTTGTGTGATTTTATCGAATCACATTTTTCAGGAGCGCTAACATGTTTTTCAGATGTTAACAAGGATTTAAATCTTAAAAAGGTTTTACCATCTAGGCCATGTCTAAAATGACGTATAGGCTAGGTTATACCTTCAAGATTTTCTTTCAATATTCAATGGCAGATCAATTACAAAAAGGAATGATATTTGATTTATTTTATATGCTATATTCATACATATAAGGACAAATGAAACTTTAAATTAAAACATTCCATTAAATGGAAAAAGTACATAGATGCGCTAGACGGGACTTTTAAACAAGAAATTTGTCCATGCAGGGACTTAAAAGATATATATGTCCTTATAGGGACTACTATAGAAATGAAATATAACAAGGAAGTTCCTTCTTCATTCTATTTCTGGAAGTTTTCTCCTTGGTTCCCTGAGTGCGGTATGGGTACTGAAGGTTTTTGTGGGTAGTCGAAATCTCCTATATTAGGAATCTTTGCAAAAGTGGAATCCAAGGATTTTATGGTTAATGAATAATATGAATCATGAATAAGGTCAGGACATGTATAATTCCAAGTTTGGGATTTCAAAGCTTGGAGGTAAGAAATATGAGTCCTTTGGATCCATAGGTATTATCTTTGGAGCGGGAGCTTCAGGGACAGCTGGTATGAATTCCTCCGATGTTGGCTTCCCATTTGAAGTTTCAAAAGTCTTGGGTACCGAATTTGAAATATGGTTAATGGTTTCAACTGGTTAGACTTTTGGGTACGGGTTCAAAAAGGTCCTTTCTCCATACTGGTCGTACGCTTATTCGAGCTGTAGTACGAAGTTTAACATTCTTAGACTTCAGGTTTGGAGAGTTTCCACCAATGGCAGCTTTGCTCGGCGATATAATCCTGAGATGCACAAATATCGAAAACGATGTATACATATAACAGGGATGAGATCATTCCTAGTTCATGTCTAGACTCGGAAGTTAAGGAATGTGCTACTGTGTCATTGAGATTAAACACAAAAGGCTAGTGTTTAATTCACTCAATGTTGGCTCTGATACCAACCTGTCACACCCCGAAATTTCCACGTATTACCGGTGGGCCCGATGGGGAGTATCGTGACGTAGTTGATATCATCATGGTCAATAATCACAGTTTAAATGCACAGCGGAAGTCTAAAGTAATAATATTACAAACCGATTCGAAAGTAACATAAATATTACACAACGGTTGTAAAGTGGATCCACAGGCGGATCAAACAGAAGGAATATTGTTCAGCAGACTTAAAGTGATAAAGGCTTGCAAGACTCTTTATTTAATCATTCAGGAGTTTCCAGCCCATTACGCTTAGTACCTGCACTTAACCTTTTTGAAAAATACGTCAGTTTACACTGGTAAATACAATTAACTAACTCTTTTGAAAAGTGTTTATAAAACTGATTTCTTTTAAATGCACAAGGCATAAATTTTTTTTATAACTTGGGACAATTATTTAAAAATAATCTTGTATACAAATTTATATGTTTGTTATACATTCAGGGCCCGATATAGAAACCGAGTCAAGATTAATAGACACACCACAAATATAGGCCCACAAGAGAGTGAGATACCGTTTTTCCTACGCAACCATCAGGTGTATGCCTACACCCCGTGCTCAAGATGTGGTCATTTCTTAATAAATGATGCCAAGGATATCCGGGACATGGTCACTGTAGGACCGGTTGTGACTCCGAAACGATTGCGAAACGAACGTATAACGTGCGGAATCCGTACACGAACGCGACCTAACACACGTGACGCAATATAAACGTGATTCTATTAAAAATCTGAAATCGTACAGCACCTTGAATCACTTTCTCTCTCTAGATTCTCTCTCTAGATCTAGAAAGCTCCAAAATGACAAATGTAGCAAAAGTCTCTAATCTAAACATAAAGCTCCTATTTATAGGCCTTGGCTTTTAATGAGATTTCTCATTAATTACAATATTGCCACCTTGCCTTTTGTCTAGATATTACATCATAACGACTCGTTTTCTTCTGTTTCTTGCTACTGCTCGGATTGACGAAGGCGATAGACATAAATGTACTAACAGACTCCCCCTTGGATATTGTCGCAGTTAATCTCGATCATTGAGTCAATCTCGTAGCTTCTTCTTTTTCTCTTTTAGTCTTCTTGAACAGAATCCCGGTGGATCTGTCTTCAGCTTCAGCTTCTCCTTTCTGTAGACTCTTTTCTTCATCAGGCTCCCCCTTTCATCAAGCTTCCGTGCTTTGGGATCGACACCTTGCTTTCCGTATACAAGCTCCTTTAGGATAGTTACATGGCTCCTTGAATCCACGCTTCCTTTTGCGTTGAGCTCGTCTTCAGACTCCCCCTTAGACTCAGCTCTCGGGATCGTAGTCTGGTACAACATCTGCAATCCTCAAACATTTATAAGTAACAACGTATTGAACATTCAATTTTCCAGACATCATAATCTGGCTCTATTCAACTTTCTAAAACACTCCACCTATCAACAATCTTTACAGATTTGGCAGTGTTAAGTATCCAAAATCCTTCACAGTTAATCATCCAAGTCCAAACTAATGACCTTGGAGATATCACAAACTGTTTTTGATTTTTGATTTTTAATTCAAGTTTCAAATTAATGAACTTGTTTTATATTCAGAAACACAATCAGCTTACTTAGATTTTGAAACTCAGCACTCAGACATCAGTTGTCGAAAATAAAGCAGAATCAAAAATCTTTTTGTATTTTTCTGAAAATATAAAGCAATAAAGAAATATATACAAACATATTTACAGACAATATTTTTGTTTGAGTTTGCGTCAGAGGATCATATCAGTTTCTGACAAATCACAAGTACCGTTGAGCTTAGTTACACATTAAGAATTAAACAATTCACTTAGATTGTCGATATACTTGTCCACTTAAATTTTCACACAAACTTCAACTGATTCAGGATACTAATTAGGTGTATTAAGAACTTAAACTCATTCATGTGTCCCACCTCTTGAATATACTCCCGTATCCAGATCCCAATATTCAGTCTTACAGGTGAGTATACCTAGATGATATCTGTAAGGGGAATAAATTATAGTACGAAACCGTGAGAGCTCAGGTCAGAACTTCCGTTCAGCAGAGAGATGACGGCTCGACTTTTGGTGTGTCCCCTTTAGAGGATCTTTTGTATTACAACAACAATGACTATCAATTTTATTGTTTCATCAATTTGCTGAGGCGGCGCTATATTTCAAGCAATGCAGAAAGTATTCTCCGGGGACTAGGCCATTGCTTCCGCAAAATCAGAAGTCCCGAGATAATACCCCAGATATCACTAAGCATAAAGACCTAGTATCTCAGAAAGAGGGGTCCTTCAAACGAGATTTCAGGGGTTACCTATATATCCAAGTAGTGTTCCCCACGTAATAAGCAAGTTTGAATTTAGGTTTATATCCCGAAAAAGTTTACTAAATGTATAAAAACCTATCGGTATATCATCAGTGAGACTGTTTAACGCTATTTAATCATTACATTTCTTTAGCATACTGTAACTGTCTACTGATGTACTATCATTTCCTCTTTTTACGCAAAAACTCAATTTTTGAATTTTATCATGTTTTTGACTTTTCAAATTTTCAAATGTTTTTGTATTTTCTAACAACAATACTCCCCCTAAAATGCAAAATCATTTAAAGAAAATTTGACAACCAATACTGATAGCTTTGTCTCGCCATCCATTTTCTGCTTCAAGTGCACTGATTTGCAGAAAATCTAACATACCCCCATGATTTACAACACATTGATATTTACAGTTTGAAAACCGTTTTTCAATCTTGTGAAAATAATCATGTTTGTTCAGCCGTGAGGGTTTCGGCGTATTCAATCAACACATATTTTTGTAATTTTTTATTTTTGACAAAATTTAAAAACAAACATATTTTTGGTTTTTCAAATTTTTCAATTTTTAGGGTTTTTGAAAATATTGTTTATTTATGTACAGAAAAACAAATAAACTCCCTGTTTCAACCAACACAGGGTTCAGCAGCCTCCTCTCCTAGTTGTGCCAGGCTGCTCCAACTTCCATTCTCACAATCTTCAGATTTGTTGAGCACCTGCACATTCAGACTACTTGATTACTTGAACAATTTAGCCCATGTCTGTTGAACCTTAGGCATCTCAACACAATAATTTTCATTCAATTTCGGAAAATCTTTGTCATCTTTCACAAAAATCTTTTCAACTTTTACTTCAACTTTCTCATCTTTTACCGAAGTCATTTGTTTCTTAATAGACCATGTTTGACCTTTCGGCGTACCTCTTTTATAAAAATGAGACTCTTTTTGAACATTTTGTTTTTGAACAACTTTTGGTTTCCAAGATTCTTGTGGTTTTGTCATATCAACAGTTGTTTTCAAACTTTGAGTTGTTCTGACTCTGGGTGTGTGAGAATTCCAGGTCTGTCTTAAATCGAACCTGTTCGGGTTTGATTTCCAGTTTTGATTCGAAGCAAACTTATTTGTGTTGTACCTCCAAGTTTGTTTTGAGTCAAAACTGGTTGACCTTTGTCTCACATTCTCAGATTTTTGTTTCTCAGCATCAATCTTCTTTATGACAACATCCACAGGTTTTAGATTTGGACACTTGCGTGCAAGATGTCCTTTTTGATCACATTTGAAACATGTTCTCATGGACACATCTTTGACTTGTGGTTGTTGCTTTTTCTTTTTAGCAAAGAACTCATCAATAGACTGTCTCATTTTGAGTTCTTTTTCTTCTGCTAAACTGTTTCCCTGAACAAAACTCATTTTTGCCTGATAATTTGGCGTTTCATTTTTGTTTTGATTCTGTTTCTTCTTATAACCCAACCCAGCCTTCATGTTCTTCTTTTTGAAACCAGGTTTGTTATACGAACCTTTACGACTCTTACCAACAAACTTTGAAATCTCAGACTTCTCTATCTCAACCATTTTGAAAACTTTGTCAACCTTTTCTAAAATCACATTCTGAATCGGGAATATAACATCTAAGAACAATTTGTCTGATCCAATCATGGTATAAACCAATCCTTTTGAATCATCATTCAAACTTTTCTCAGATTTTGTGTTTTTCAGATAACTATCATGAAGATTTCCTTCATCTTCATCCTGTGATTCAGATTTACCTGTATCAACCGACTCTTCTTTCAACACACTTTCAACGACTTTACCTACCACCTCTGAATCATGAGAATCATCAGATTTGGAATAGGTTATGTCAATGTTGTCTGGCAATTGGTCTACCATGTTGAAAGCTTTTTCGACCTTTTCCTCATCATAAAATGCAAATTTTCCCGGTGGTGGAACTTGATGAAACTCTGAGCCAATGCCTTTCTTGTTTTGCTCAGACTCACCATCTCCCGGTTTTATATTGAAAATTCGTTCAAGCACATAAGACGACACGTGGTAACTTTTTAACTTGTTGTTGTCCTGTTCTAGATCAGCAATCTGTCGCTTTAGCTTAGCAACATCCTCAATATAGGAATTAACAACATCTTGTTTTATGGAATACATTCGTTTAAGTTCTTTAGTTGTTTCAGAAAGATAATTCATTCGTGATTGAGCATATTTCATTTCATCTTTTACTTTTTCGTATGACTCTTTCGTAATATGATATGCTAATTTCATTGAGTCATATTCTTTCTTCATTTCTTGACAAGCAATTTCTTTTTGTGAACATTCTTCTGTCATTTTAGAAACATTTTCTTTCAAAACTTCATTTTCTGTTTCTAGCTTTTTACATTTTTCTGAAAGTTTTTCATCATTTTCTTTCAAAACTTTTTCTTTTTCTAGCATTTCTTTGCATTTTTCTTTAAAAATGTTTTCAAATTTAGTGAATTCAAGATATCTTGTTCTGAATTGTTCATCTTTTTCAGTACAAGCTCTGCACGGTTCCATGCATTTCTTACACTGTTCAACAGTTTCAGTCAAGATGTTAGAATTAGAATTTACCTCAGTGATTGGCACCTCGGTGTTTTCAGCTGCCTCTGTCTGTTTCAACTCAGCAACATTTTGATTTTCTTCAACATCGACTTCATCACCAGAATTACCAGCTTTCAAATTCTCATTCTTTACTTCTTCTTCTGCTTTCTTCACATCTTCTCTAATTTGCTGTTCTTCAATAACAGCTTTCTCAACCTCTTCATTCACAATAACTTTTTCTTCAATCTTTTCTGTCTCACCAACTTTCAAAGCTTCTTCTTTCACAATTTCAACTTCAACCTCTTCAGCTTTAACCTCTTCAGCAGTTTTCTTCAGATTGTTCACCATTTCTTCAACACTCTTTTTCATTCTCTCTTCATCCCTTTTTCTCAGACACGATGTCATTGCATATCTGATCTCCTTTTCATGTCTTTTAGCATATTTGTCATCTTTCATCACATTTCTATAATATTCGGCTCTTAAAGGAACTATGAGAAGAACATCATCAAAAATTATATCTTTCTTTGGAACAACTGGTTCTCCTTCTCTGTTGAAGTAACACTCTCTCTTTCTATTCCATCTTCTGTTGCTCACTGCACTCTCATACTCTTCTTGCATTTCATCCATTCTGTTCAACACAAAGTTTCTTTCTTTGTAAGTCTTTTCTTTCAGAATCTCTTCTCTGGTTTTTACTTTGATCTCAGCTGTATCTTTGTCTTTGTTTTCATCTTGAATCTCAGCAACAAAAACAAACTTTCTTTCCTCTGTTAAAGCTCTGCCATGAGCTGTTTTTCGAACATTCTCCAAACGATCTTCTTCTGGACAAATTGAGCTCCAGTCAAAACCTTCATCATCTTGAATTACAAAACAAGCTCTTGATTTGGTTTTATCTTCAATCAATTTCGGCTCTTCTTTGCTTCGGTGATAGATCGCTTTTCGATAATAATCATCGTTGAAAGGACGTTCTTTTCCTTCAGCAACTTCAGAATTTCTGCATTCTCTTTTGAAATGACCCTTTTGCTTGCATCTGAAGCAGGTCACTTTGGATTTGTCAAATCCAAGCTTCGTTGACGGACCTCCAAGAGATTGTTTCCCAGTAATTTCCATATATCTCTGAGCTCTGCGAATGCAACTAGCTAAACACCAGCGGATGTCAATGAGTTCCATCTCTTCTGGATCAATCTGGTCGTAGTCTTCTTTGGTTAACTCTGAATTTCCAATTTTGCCAGCTACAAGACCTTCATACGATTCCAGAACAGATGCAAGGAAACTCATTTGCTGCTTAGCTGCATTGATGCTCATCGATGGAGAATTCTTCAGTTTGAGAGCAATGTTGCATAGAATCTCTTCAGCTTCATCAGTACTTGCTTTTGAAGATGAATGATATCCATAATTGTAACTTGATGAGGTTGTTTGAGGTTCTTTCATCTTCTCTCCACTAAATGCTGTTTTTGGTGAACCAACACCTTTCTCCGAAGGTACACTGCCTTTGTAGTACATGCCAACATTCTGTTGATGTGAATAACCAGTCATCTTGCTTTGCTTCTGTAGCTCCAGATCATGACTCTCTATCTTTTCAAACAATGCATCAAGAGAAATTTCATCATACAAAGCATCATTTTTTAAAATAAAAAAAAACGTCTGCCACTGATCAGCTCGTGGTAACGCTTCAATCACTTTGTCGATAATTTCATCTCTTGTTTTCTCAATTTTGAAACGTTCAAGTTCAATTTTTAAATGACAGAATCTCTCTATCATTTGCCTCACCGACTCTCCTTTAATGTTATCAAATAAATCGAATTCTTTTTTAAGCAACGCAATTTTGTTCTTTTTAATCTGTTTACCTCCCTCAGCTTTAGCTTGTAAAGCTTTCCAAACAGATTTTGATGACCCGTCATGGTTTAGTAATGCAAAAATATCATTTCTAATTGCCGTCTGAATCAAAGCAATCATCCTCTGTTCGGCTGCATATTCTGCTTTTTCATCTTTTTGTAATTTCTTGAATGGAATCTCTTCACCTTTATCATCCTTCGGTCTTTCATATCCAAACTCTAAACATAACCAACTTTCATGCGCATACGCTTTCGCCCAGTTAAGAAACCGTTCCTTCCACCATGTATAATCCTCAATGCTTTCCAAAGTTGGTGGCTTTGAATGTGTTCCGTAGAAATTATCATGCTTGATGTTCTCATTGATTGTTTCGTGATAGTTTTTGGTGTAACAGTGGTAATCTCGGACGATTCGGATGTGAACGCGTTGAAAAACGTATTGTAGAATTCTTCAGCCATGATGTGATCCTTGAATTTTAGCTCTTCGAATATCAGCACCTTTTAATCACCTGAAAACAAACAAACAAACAATCAGTTTAAACGAACTGTATACGTAAAAGTGTGAGAGCGAAATTGGTCTAGGACTCGTGTCGAAGAAAACTTGATCGAATGAAAACTGATTGTGTGGGCCACGTAATATGGGCTTGAAGATGGACTAATGAACCTTCCAAACAAATTGAATTACTTGGGCCGCAACTATTAGAACAAATGCTGATTGGGCCGATCACGTTTGACACAAACAACACTATTCTTTTGACCCTTGAATATAACAAGCCGACAACACACTCTACTAAGCCGACAACAAATTTGACCAAATTCTTTGTATCTTGGGCTGATAAATCCACTAAACCAACAACATAGTTTGATTGGACCTCAATTTAATGGATCTGTTGTTTTTAATTCATTGAGCCGACAATTCAAATAGAACTTTATATGCTACTTTGACTAACAAACAACTTTAATTGAACCGATGAATATTGTGTATCATGAGACTTCTGTTGATTTCAGATTCAATTTTTATAGGACCTCCACTTTGTCTTGAGCAATGAAACTAATTAATACTATCACATGTAACGATAAACGGTGCTGACACAATTTAATGATCACATGCAATCCTGATTCATTCAAGACCGACAAACACTTTGATTGAACCTTCCAACTTTAATCACGTGATCAACTGAACCAATTTCAAACGGACTGAATTTTTCAAACGATCTCTTCAAACAACTAACCACTTTCAAACTAGATACATCATTTCAAACTGAACCCTGTTCAAACGGACAGGACTGCTTCAAACGGTCAGGACTGCTTCAAATGGTCAGTTCAAACGGGAACCCCCATTTCAAACGGGATGTGTCAATTTCAAACGGACAGTCGCTGATTCAAACGGACCTAAAAACTCGAATTTCTCCTAAACGGCTAGGAATTAGGATCTGAAACTTGGTAGGGTTATAGATCAGGTGTTTTCGCACAACATATCAAAAAATCAGACGATTTGGACCGTAAAAAACCTGTTCAATTTGACGATTTTCAGTAAAAACGTGAAAAATATGAAAAAAAATGAATAAATCGATGAAATTCGGATCTGAAATCGATGATTTTCTGCGCGTAAATGTGTGATAGATCAGTGCAATCGAGCTCCTGCTCTGATACCACTTGTAGAACCGGTTTTGACTCCGAAACGATTGCGAAACAAACATATAACGTGCGGAATCCATACACGAACGCGACCTAACACACGTGACGTAATATAAACGTGATTCTATTAAAAATCTGAAATCGTACAGCACCTTGAATCACCTTCTCTCTCTAGATTCTCTCTCTAGATCTAGAAAGCTCCAAAATGACAAATGTAGCAAAAGTCTCTAATCTAAACATAAAGCTCCTATTTATAGGCCTTGGCTTTTAATGAGATTTCTCATTAATTACAATATTGCCACCTTGCCTTTTGTCTAGATATTACATCATAACGACTCGTTTTCTTCTGTTTCTTGCTACTGCTCGGATTGATGAAGGCGATAGACATAAATGTACTAACAGTCATTAACCCCCAATGACTTTGTTTCAAACAAGACAGATTAAAACGGGTTACCTCAATAATTTAACCACTAATCGATTAAATATTCAATACCCGACCAAGCGGTATCATTATAATACCGTATCCCAAGCCCTTATAGGGAAAATAAGTTAAAAGTATTTACCTGAGCAAAAATATAATTTTATCCTCAGCCGTATATCAATCAGCAAGTACAAATATCTTTTACCGGGCTCCTAATCTGGAACGAAGGTTTTAACAACCTATTAGATTTCTAAAGGGTCTTATTTAAGTCTTAACTTAGACCGGTTAGTTTTAAGGAAAGGTCTACGGTTCAAAACGCAAGGTTAAGCGAAGACCGGATTAGAATGTGATTTAGACCCGACAAGTATGAGGGCTTGTATAAAATGGGTAAACTAAACACATTCTAAATTTTGAAGTGAAAATGATAAGGTTTGACCCGTTTCGGTTAATTTATGCAAACTAGTTACATAAACCGTACCGAATGCGTATAATGCATAACGGGTAACCAAATGAGTCATGAACAGGTTCCACAAGTTAATATGTTTTAAATATGTTGTGATATCAGTAGGATACCTTCCATTATGCCCAAAACGAATTTAAAACCAATTTATGCCCCGTAGGGGTATTTTGGTCATTTTAATGTTTATAAAAGAGGTTAAATAATAATCTGAGTTTCTGGTCTAAAATAATCAGTAAAAATACTTATTTTAATAAGTGATATCAGTAAAACAACTCATATATGTGAAATTTATCATTTATGGCCAAACTATGCACCGTAGGGGTATTTTGGTCATTTCACATATGCTTTAAGGGTTAAATTTGGAAATCTGAGTTCAAAACTTTTACTTACTGTTAAAGTATAAAATTTTTTTCATAACATCAGTAGGTATCAAGCTTTAGGTGCCTAATATGGTTTTAAACCATACTATGCGCCTAAATCGCATAAAAGTCGGTATTTGACGATATTCGGTTTAAATAAGGAAATCTGAGATTTTGACCAGCCTTTACTGTTTAAAATAACTTATTTATTATATAAAATCAGTAGAAAAAGGTTTGATATGTAAAGGATGTGTAAAACTCATTTTATTAGCAAAAAGGGCGTTATCGTCAATTACCGAGCCTACGCGAGAACTCTATGTTATGATCTGTTCAAAATTAAATAAAAATTTCCAAAATTCCCAAAATATTATATTACATTAGTAGGTAAAAGGTTTGATGTCAAAATTTGATTTTAAACATGATTTATATCAAATATGCCCGTTTAATTAATAAAAAGGCCTTCATTTACGATATTGAGCATAACTCCCATTTTAGACCATAAACTGATATCAAACTTTTAGGACATACTTAAATATCAGTAATAAATGTTTTTGTCCTCTCACATTTTCAAAAATCCCGTTTTAATATCAAAAGGGCATTATGGTCAACATTTAAGCAATTAACGGAAACATGCATATGAATCGGATTATTAAGGAACCATGTAGCATAACCTAAGAGGGTTTTACTAACACATAATATGGTCCTAAAGTAACCTTAAGGCATATCTAAAACAAGCTAAATCGGGTCAGAACTGAAAGTCAAAGCAAAAGTCTACTTTTGCGGCTTTCGGTTCCGAACCGAGCCTAAACACAGAATTGTCAGGTTGAACATGCCTAGACATGTTCTTATATTATTTACCAAGTTTATTTTAATGTTAAAACATGTTCCATAACCTCTGTATTATCAGTTATGAATTAATTTGTAAAAACTGACTCGTTTGACTTTTTATTAAGAAGTTTGACCCGACAATTGACTAAGTAAACGTGGTAATTAGTAGGTGCCCTTTTGAGGGTTTAATATCTACCTAATTACGATCACGTAGCCATGTTCATTACGAACAATGGCTTGACTGTTTAAAAGTCAAAGCGTTTATCGCAAACGCTTGACTTTTCGGCTTTTAAGCCAAATAAAAATAACTAGCCATAAGAGGGCACTTACAAGGGGTCCAAGCAAGGATGAATTTGATCTAGAATACTCAGGTATGAAGCATGAGGCTTCAGCTTAGAGCAATTCAGATCAAGTGTAAAATGAGAGGAAAAACAAGTGGGTATTTATAGGATTTCAAGAACCGTTAGGATCGTTCCTCGAAAACCGAGCTTCAATTTGAGCCTTACATGTGTGCCCATTGTTTTAGAAAACTAGGGGAGTCCAAAACAAGCCCATAGATCCATTAAAACCATTTGCAAACCATGGGAACAACTGGAACAAGCTGGAAACACAATTCTGCTGAACTGGGGGTCTCTCACGCTCCGCGTAAGACTCATAGAAGTATTACGCGCCCCTCCTGAGCCATAGTTTGGCATATTGTCAGAAGTGGTCCCTGCAGCCCAGAAACTTGGTTTTCAATGCATTTTTGGCATGTTTAAGCCCCGTTAACCCCATTTCAAGGCTCTAAAATGTAGTTAAAGTATATGGAACTTAAAATATGCTCAAAAAGATGTCGGATGTCAGTTCGTTTGGTCGTACGGTTACGTTGTTCGGTTAATTACGAAGGAAGTCGTAACGGACGCAAAAACAATCCAAATTATGCGACAAATGGAATTTTATCATGCCAATCACTAAAATAAAATATTTTAATGATTACATAAATTTTTGGATGTCCGGATATATTCAGAACGTAAGATATGCGCGAAAATGCAAACTTGTGCACTTTTTGACGCTTTTAGTCCCTGTTGATCACATAAGTTTATTTTTGCGCACCAAACACCTCAAAGCCTATTTCTATGCTATATAAGGGATATTTAGGGCATGTTTAACTTATGATCATGTTCCGGAATGTTCGATACTATACGAATTGGCAGACTTTTGCAGTTTGATGCAAATAGTCCCTCTAATGCGCAAACTTGCTGTTGGTGCACACATCTGTCGTCTTCGTCTTTATATCGAGTCTCAGTTCGTTGCGGATCTAATCAAGGACTATGTCATCATCATTGATGATGACATCATCATGCTTACATCATCATATTACAAGTTCACGTGAGATTTAAAGTTTGCATGAAATCAGATACAAGGTTCGCTTGAAGACAAAAGATTTGTTTATTTGTCAATTTCGCTTGAAGACATGTAATCATGAAGATTTCGCTTCAAACTTTAGATTGAGATTTCGCTTGAGTCTTGAAGCGAAATCATGCTTCCTATATATAGGCCATTTGTCATTTCAGTTGTAACAGTTTTTTGGCCAAGTGTACCGAAGTGCTGCCGGTTTCTCTTTCGATTGTAAAGGTTGTCAATATCAATATATAAGAGATTAAAGTGAATATCAAGCTGTTTACACGTTCGTTTCTCTGTTTCCGCCTTTGAAACGGACTAGAACTCTTCCGAACGACTCATTTAGGTCGCAATCCGATCCTACAATTGGTATCAGAGCTCAGGACGAGGAGTTCTTGCCAAAAACAGCCGGTTTTCACCACGATTTCTGTTTCTACATCATTCTTTCTCGAAATTTCAAACTTTTTACGGATAAAATCGACTAAAATTCTCACATATCACGCATAATCATGTTTTAACAGTTCCTGGAAAGTTTCAGCATCAAAATCAGCCTAAAACTTGTAATTTTGTGTGATTTCGCTTCAATTGTTCGAACATATGATGACATCAGCAACATTTTGTACATGATTTCGCGTCAAGTTGATGTATTTCTGTTGATTTCGCTTCAAGTTGAGAACATCATTTGATTTCGCTTGAATAGTTGAAGCGAAACTGATCTGTTTGCATTTCGCTTGAAAATACGTTGACATCTGATTGAAATCTGCAGTGCTGTCTTAACTGAATTTTTGATGTTCGTCGAAACCTGCTGTTCATTAAAAACTGTTTGTCTGCTACGTTGAGAAACTGTTCTGAGTTGTGTGGAAATATCAGTTCACGTGATTAACATCAAAGATCAGTTTGATATTAACCTTTGTTGGACACCAATTTATAGAACATGTGATAAGATTGAACGGCCAAATTAGAATTAAAAAGTGCTTTGTGATACATAAATCGAGGTTGTTGGGATAAGAGATCATGTGAAGTCTTCTTGTACAATGTGTCAGCATTGACTATATCGAAACTTGAATTAAAATCACGTCCACGTGATGCATATTTTGAAGGCCTAATTGTGATAGAAGTCAAATAGATGTGATTTGTGTGTCAGTATACATGTGAATATTTTTAGTGGTTTGTGTGAAAAGGATATTAGTGAATCATATTCATTTATCACTTGATAGTGACAGCCACTTCTTGGTGTGTATGTGATGCTCATGTGACAAAATCATTACATGTCTCAATTCAAACAATCATTACATTTGTTTAGTTTAATTGTCGGAATTATTAATTGATATTGTGTTTTGGTCAAATCTGATACATTTAAGTCCATCGGCCCATATTAAAGTCTGATCTATTATTGTATTGAGCCTACATATGATGTGAACAAATTGTAAAGTTGTCAGTTGTCGGTAATCCGGTCACAAGGTTTGGAGCACGGTTCGATCAGTACATTTGATCAGTCAAGTCATTTTGTGTGGTCAAGTTGCGTGATAGTTGTCCAGTTCATACGGTTTGAAGTTCAAAGATTTCAAAGGGTCAAGTCACTTGATTTCGATTCGAGTCCTAGAAGTCTGCTCAGTGTGTCAACCTTCAGTCCTCTCAGAATAGTCATCAGTACTTGCCAGGTGTTTTCCAAAGTATTACCTGATTATTGAATCATGGCTGAGGAATACTACAATGCTCATCAGAAAAGAATTCCAATTTTTCCAGATCTTGGAAGCGATATAGATACCGATGATGAGGAAGAACATCTCAACAGAGCCAGAAAAGGCATTGATCCTACTAGTTTTAATTTGTTTTTTGCAGATAAAATGGAGATGCTGTATCAGAAAAAGATGGCAAGATTGAGGAAAGAGCTGGAAGCAACAAAAATGCAAGCTGATGAAAAGACAAAGACAGAAGCTGGAGAAGCAAATGTTGAACCAGTGACTGAGAAAGTAGTTGAGAAAATCGTTGAAGTGGAAAAAGTGGTGGAAAAACTCGTTGAAGTTGAAAAACTAGTTGAAGTTGAAAAAATTGTTGAAGTTGAAAAAATAGTTGAAGTTGAAAAACTGGTCGAAGTAGAGAAAATTGTGGAAGTAGAAAAAATTGTTGAAGTTGAGAAACTTGTCGAAGTAGAGAAAATTGTGGAAGTAGAAAAAATTGTTGAGATAGAGAAACTCGTTGAAGTTGAAAAGACTGTCGAGGTTGAAAAGATAGTTGAAAAATTGGTTGAAGTTGAAAAACCGTGTTCGAAGTGTTCAGAATCTTGCAAAGTTTGTGAGGAGAAAGATATGAAGATTGCTGAATTAGAGAAGATTAAAGAAGATTTACTGTCTGATGTGAAGTATGTGAAGGAGTCGTACGATGTACTGAACAGGACAGTTGATAGTTTGAAGAAGACGAATACAGAAACCGAAAAAGCAATGGATAAAATGAGTGCAACATTAATGACAAAGCAGAAAGTCATCAATGAGTACATCGAAGAGTGTGCAAAGCTAAAGAAAGATGTGGAACTTGAGAAGATTGAGAGTGAAAGGATTAAACGATTATTGTTGAGTTACACTACATGTGATTATTTGATTGATCGTGTTTATCCTACTGTTGCAGGTCTGGAAGCGTTCATGGACAAAAAGACTGAAGATACTGATACTGGTAAGAAACCAAGTGTCAAGTATAACAGATGTCCGCCCCCGATCCATGAAACTTATTCTCCCAGGAATCCAAATGAAGAGCGTCTAAAAAAGGCAGTCAACATCAAGTTAAAGTCTGAAATCATTGATGAATTACCAGACAATATTGATGTTACATTCACAGCGTCTGACACTGATCATGAGTCTGAGTTAGTAAAGAAAGTTGTCGATCAGGTGTTGGATACGGATGAGGAGTCAAAACCGGAGTCTAAGTCTGAAAGTCCGAGTTCGTCAGAAAAGAGTCCGAATTCACCGGTTAATAGGGTTTACAATAGAGAATTCCTGTTATCAAAATCTAATTTGAATGACGGATCAATCAAAGTGGCTTATACTTTGAATGATTCAGACAAATTATATTCTGATGAGGAATTTCCAATCAGAAGTGTAAAAACTGAAATGATCAAACAGGTTTTCAAATTAACAGAAATTAATATTTCTGATATAAAAGATTTAAATCTTGCTGAAAAACCTAAAAAGTACACTTCAAGAGTTCAACAGAGATTGAACAAGAAAAAGGGTTATAGTTCTGGTTATGGTTATCGAAAGAAACCAAACTACAACGGTAATCTAAAAAGAAAAGGTTTAGGATTTATTCCTCCTGAAAATTATCAAAATCAGAAAACTTATAAACCAAATACAAAATTTGTTGCAGGTGGAAGTTGTGAAGATGAGCAGAAGAAACCATTCTGGAAACAATCCAATCAAGAGTTTCTTGCTGAAGTGAAGAAGAATGTGAGAAAGTTTGCTCAAAGAGTTGATAGAAGAACTTGCTTCAAATGCCAAAAAGTTGGACATATTGCTTGGAATTGTCAACAATCCAACAACACAAAACAGGAAGTTACTTCTAACTCAAAACTGAAAGAAAAACTTGTCTTTGAGAAGAAACAATCAACTGAAAAATCGAAAGTGTTTGAAAATTCTATTTCTGAAAAAGGTGAAAGTTCAAAACGGTTTTACAAAAGAAGAGGTGATTTAACCAAACAAAAATGGATTGTAAAATCTGAAAGAAGTTCTGACAATGAATCTGATTCCATAAAATCAGAGGAGTCAATTGTTGAGAAAAAGATTGTTAATTCCGTTCCTGAGGTGAACGATGAAAATTTTCCTTCATTGTCAAAGGAAAATTGGAAGTCGAAAGTTGGAAAGGTAGAGATCTCAAATCAATTCTTTGCTGATAAGGGAGAATTTGATGTTGAGAAGGCTTTCAACTGGAAAGTCAAACATATTTTCGGTAAGATGGTTGATAGGAAGGTAAAAGGTGCTCAAGAATTTTATAAATCAAAATGTTGGTGGGACAGATGTTTGCCACCAAAGTCACCCAAGGCTGGTGAGGCTTGGGTGGACGTTATGTTTGAGTAAAAACCGGACTTGCCGGAGCTCCCAGGTGGGTAAAAGTGGAGCAGGAATCGGCACATTTCTTGAGAAATTCACGAAAGTGATTTCGACTTACAAGTGGTAAATCAGGGACATTAAGTTGTACTTGATTTTCTACAAGTGGTATTTTGAAGTACAAATGATGAGTTTATCCCCTAACCTACAATTGGTTAAAATCAATCAACAAAACTTATTTTCCGGAAAAACCATTTTGATTAAAACAAACTTAAGTGTTTTGAAATCACTATGGGAAAATAGTTTGTTGTAAGGGGGAGTTCTGATTGTTTATGCCAAGTGGATGGCGATCTGAAGTGATTCGATATCGGTTGTCACTTTATTGTACAGTTTATTTTCAAATTTCCTAAAATGTGTTTGCATTTTAGGGGGAGTAAAAATTTTCAGAAAATCCAAAAACATTAGAAAATTTGAAAAAGCCAAAAACATGATAAAATCAAAAATGAGTTTTGTTGTATAAAAGAGGAAATGATAGTACATCAGTGGACTATCACAACATGCTAAAGAAATGGAAGGTATAAATGTGATAAACAATCTCACTGTGGATATGTCAGTAGGTTTTTACACATTTAGTAAATTGTGACGAGATATAAACATAAAATTTACTTGCGTCTACGTGGGGAACACCTCCAGGATATATAGGTAACCCCTGAAATCTTGTTTGAAGGGTCCCGTATTCTGAGATACTAGGTCTTTATACTCAGTGATATCTGGGGTATTATCCCGGGACTTCTGATAATGCGGAAGCAATGGCCTAGTCCCCGGAGAATACTTTACATTTGCTTGAAAAATAGCATCGCCCTCAGCTAAAAAATGATGAAACATTGAAAAATGCTAATCATGGCTGTTGAAATTCAAAAGATCCTCTAAAGGGGACACACCTAAAAGTCAACTAGGCTCTCTGCTGAACGGAAGTTCTGACCTGAGCTATCACGGTTGCATAATTTATTCCCCTTACAGATATCATCTGTGGTATACTCACCTGTAAGACTGAATATTGGGGTCTGGATACGAGAGTATATACTGAGGTGGGACACATGTAGATGTTTAAGTCCTAAAACACTAATTCGTATCTCGAAGCAGTTGAACTTTGTGTGAAAATTTAAGTGGATAAGTATACTGACAATCTAGGTGAATTGTTTAGAACTTAAAATGTTTAAAGCTTAACGGTGTTGGTGATTTGTCTCAAAAACTGATATGATCCTCTTACACAAACTCACAAAAATATTGTTTGTAAATATTTCTTTACTGCATTTTATTTCTGTTATTTAAAAATCCAAAAAGATTTTCGGTGTGTTTTAGCATAAATTTTTGAAAATTCAAAAAGATTTTAGACAACTGATGTTGAAAAGCTGATTTTCAAAATTCCGAGTGCTAAACATGACGAACAGGTTTGGGAAAATTTGATTGAAAAGTTTTTCAGAGATAAAAAATTTGTTAAATGATCATTGTTAATGATTGATTGTATTTTGATTGGAGAAGGCTCAGTGTTGGTGTTTGATATTTGACAAATTGTTAAATATTTTATTCTTGTGAATCTTATTTTTGGGTAGAGGATGTGCAGGATAGCAAATAGAGTGCCAGGTTCCGATACCTGAGGATTCTGATACTGTAAAAGTCAGACTACGATCCCAGCATGTTTTGAGGGGGAGTCTGTTAGAGAGAGAGAGAATTGGAGATAGGATAGAGCCAGATAGAGATCCTGAAGAAAGCTCAAAGACTGATAAAGACTGAAGATTGAGAAGACTCGACACTTAAGACTCGTCAACATCTGAGGGGGAGTCTGTTGGTGCACACATCTGTCGTCTTCGTCTTTATATCGAGTCTCAGTTCGTTGCGGATCTAATCAAGGACTATGTCATCATCATTGATGATGACATCATCATGCTTACATCATCATATTACAAGTTCACGTGAGATTTAAAGTTTGCATGAAATCAGATACAAGGTTCGCTTGAAGACAAAAGATTTGTTTATTTGTCAATTTCGCTTGAAGACATGTAATCATGAAGATTTCGCTTCAAACTTTAGATTGAGATTTCGCTTGAGTCTTGAAGCGAAATCATGCTTCCTATATATAGGCCATTTGTCATTTCAGTTGTAACAGTTTTTTGGCCAAGTGTACCGAAGTGCTGCCGGTTTCTCTTTGGATTGTAAAGGTTGTCAATATCAATATATAAGAGATTAAAGTGAATATCAAGCTGTTTACACGTTCGTTTCTCTGTTTCCGCCTTTGAAACGGACTAGAACTCTTCCGAACGACTCATTTAGGTCGCAATCCGATCCTACAATTTTTTTTCTGATTAACCTCATCTTCACCTAGAATTCGAGCAACAAAGCCTGATTCTGATGGAATGTACTTATCCCAACTAAATCCCTCGGCAACTTTTTCGTCATCTTGATGGATAAGTAAAGCTTTCTTCTTTCCATCATCAGTAGCATGAGCATGTACAATTTGAGGTTGTTGAGTAGTCTGATGGAAGATTGATTTCTGATAATAATTGTTTCTATCTTGATTCCCGGTAGTTTCTTTACTTTTGCACTCTCGTTTAAAATGACCTTTTCCTTTACACCGGAAACAGGTAATCTTTGATTTATCAAATCCCAATGGAGAGGTAGCCATTCCTCGAAATTCATCCCTACCAGTAATCTCTTGAAACTTCTCAGCTCTCCTCCAAGCACTTACTAAGCACCATTTGATATCCATCACTTCAAGTTCTTCAGCATCAATTTGGTCGTAATCTTCTTTGGTAAGCATCGGATTCCCAATCTTCCCACCGATCAAACTTTCGTAAGATTCTAACATAGTAATCAGTGATGCCATGTGTTGCTTGGCAACTTCCGGAGACAGATTCTGACCATTTTGAATGTTTAAAGTAACATTGCACTGAAGATTTGTTGAGTTTTGTCGTTGATAACTTGATGTTGTGCTGTTTGGATCAAAACTTGAGAACGAAGGTGAAGATCCACCACTTTGTGTCACACTACTACCCTTTGTTCCAGATGAACTGTCAGCACTGAAACCAGTTTGGATCTTTGGGCTCGGGCTGGGGGTAGCCTCAAACTTGTTCCCTCGGTAATACAAACTGACATCTTGTTTGGCATTTGGATTTGTCATGATAGCCGTTTTCTAAATATCCAACTCATGCTCTTCAATCCTTTGAATAAACTGAGCCAAATTCATATTTTCAGACTTTCTTGTATGTTTTAAGATCAGCAAATACGTTCCCCATTTCTGTTGTGGTAATGCTTCAGCAAGTTTATCAACCCACTCATCATCTTCTTTCTCAATATTAAATCTTTTCATTTCCAAGACTAGATGACAATATCTATCAATGGTATGCTTTGTAGTTTCATGATCGAAGGCTGAAAACATATCAAATGATTTTTTCAGTAAAGCCTTTCTGTTCTTGATCATATCTGCGCTTCCTTGGAATTTCTGAATCAATGCTTCCCAAATTGATTTAGCTGTATTGTCATGTTGAAGCAAAACAAATATATCTTCTTTGATTGAAGATTGAAGAATACTCGACATTTAAGACTCGTCAACATCTGAGGGGGAGTCTGTTGGTGCACACATCTGTCGTCTTCGTCTTGTATCGAGTCTCGGGTACGGTGCGGATCTAAACAAGACATGATGTCATGATGACATCATCTAGGTGACATCATCAATGACATCACATCATATAAAGACAAAAGTTACTACACATGAAGTACAAATCAGATTGTTGTTTGTGAAAGATTCGCTTCAAAAGTCCAAATTGTCAGTTTCGCTTCAAGATCAAGAATGTTAGGTTCGCTTGAAAGTTGTCATGAGGATTTCGCTTGAAGCCTTCAAGCGAAATCATGCTTCCTATATATAGGTCAATTGTCATTTCATTTGTAACAGATTTTGACAAGTGATACCGAGGTGCTGCCGGTTTTCCTCCTGATTGTAAAGGTTGTAAAATCAATATACAAGAGGATTAAAGTGTATTTCAAGCTGTTATCACGTCCGTTTCTCTGTTTCCGCCTTTGAAACTGACTAGAACTCTTCCGAACGACTCGTTTAGGTCGCAATCCGATCCTACACTTGCGCATATCATCGTTGAATAGCATCGAAGCCTTATCTAATCCATATTAGGCATTCTTGAGAGTATTATTAAACATCACGATGCTTCAGGTTCGTAAAAAGGTCATTCAGAGGTATAATTAAACATATTGACGCTTTTAACTCCTTAAACTTGCAAAGTTACGCGTAACGTCACTTAAAGGCATAAAAGCCTCAGATGGCCAATAATTGGCATTCCCGAGAGTATAATAAAATATCATGAAGCTCCCAGTTTGTTAAAAGGTCACTCAGAGGTAAGAATTAACATGTTGACGCTTTTAACCCTTCATCGCGCAAACTTTCAATTAATTACGCAAACGGCTACTCTTGATTAACAAGTGGCTCATATGTGAATAAGAACACCGTGTAATGTCAATCGAAGGCTTATACAAGCACGTTGACGCTCTTAGTCCTTTCGCATTCAAATTTTTCAATTCTTCGAAAATTAGTCCCTTAAATTCAACGTTTGACTTTATTAGGGTTTATTACACGTGTTAATACATTATTGGACATGATTTTATGAGGTGTTACAAAGATTGAAGCTCGTAAATCGAGGAACGATCCTAACGGTGGCCCGAAATCTATAAATTCCCATCATATTTCATTTGCAACCTCACACCTTGATTCATTTCTGCTCTAAGTTGGGGTTTCCACACCTCATACCTGAGCAACTTGAATCAAATCTCCATTGCTTGGACCTCTTGTAAGTTCCTTTCATGCTTTTATGCGTTTTTAAGCGTGAAAGTCAAACAGTGTTTGACTTTCTGCTTTGACCAGTCAATGGTCAATACGAAGTTCGTTTGAACTTCGCAACGTGAGCGTAATCACGATGGTTATAGTCCCTTGTGACTATACCTACTGATTACCACATCGATTAGGCATAGTGACGAGTCATAGTTTCGGTCAAAATACGTGTTTATGCGTATTTTGCAACCAAACTATTCTTGGGTATCAAAACCCTTTGTTTTGATATCAAACTTGTTTTCTAACTTTGTTAAACATGTTTAACTCATCACTTTTAGATTAGTGCTTATATAGGGTCGTAAGATAAGCGGTCTAAACAACCGCTTAGACTTTCGAACCCGACCCGTTTGGTCGATCATTAGGATCCGACCAAGCATGTTTTGTGACCATAGTTGTATAGGGAATAACCTTCCTATGTTATACCTTATGGTCACTTCGTTTAGTTAGTTGTATGATAGGTAGTTTATATGCCTTAGGAAAATGACCAAAATGCCCTTTTTACGCATAAATTCATTTTAAGCATATGTAATCTAAATTTTTATAACAAAACTGATTAGGTAACATTATTAGACCTTTTAAGGCATATAATACTTGTCATAGGACTAGTTAAGCAATCCAAGTGCGTTTTACGCGAACGACGCGTTAAAGTAGCGTAAGCTACCTAAACGAGTCGTAACGGGTCGTAAGCACTTAGGTTAGGTTTCGTTTTAGTATGTAGGCTTTGTTAAACCATATCATATGAGTTCCAATACTCATTTGGTTTACGAAACCTCATTCTATCCAATCTCCCGATTTAGGTCCGGTTATTAATGTAGTTAATTATATTAGGTTCCGATTGATTTCCATAATCCTTCTAGTTTTGCTTGGTTGTTATTCAAGACTTCTAAGCATCCTCAAGTGAGTACATAGTTCCCCTCTTTTACTGTTTTAAACTGTTTTGGGGTGATTCATATGTGCTAAATGATTTCGAGTCTGTTAAAAGAATGCTATGGTTTATATTACTTTTGGAACTGTTTGGTCTATGTGTGCCTTTTGGAACTGTTTGGTCTAGGTGAACCATTTGGAACTGTTAGGCCTATGTGAACCGTTTGGAACTGTTTGATCTATTTGAACCGTTTGGAACTGTTTGATTTACGTGAACCGTTTGGAACTGATTGATTGATGTGAACCGTTTGGAACTGTTTGAACCGTTGGGTTAGGGAAGTGATTAGGTAATGGGGCAGGTGTAATGTGCTAAAAGCATGGTGGATACACCGCTGGTACTTCCTATATATAAGTGCTTTTAACACATTATATATCGTTGCGTTATCTAGATCACTTGGGCAAATGTTTTCAAAATGAAGTTACATTACAAGGTTTTTCTAACAATATAAACCATTCGAGTTTTATTACAAAAATGATTTACGATTTGGGTTTACATAAACAAATGTTTTGAGTTAAGATTCGTGGTATCGAGGTTTTATGAATTATAACTAATCTGTTTTGACTTAGTTATTTAATTTACAATACAAATATTTTACAAAACTAAGTTTTCAAATATCGAATAACAAAGTTGTCTGAGTTATTTCAAAAGGTAAACGAACCATGAATCTGACACTCTTATAAAACCTATGTACTCGTCGGCAGTTTTATGCTGACGTATTTTCACATATGTTTCAGGTACCATAGTTGATGATGATGTTTGATGATGATATTGATGCCTGCTCACATAGGAATGGACGAGGCCTTAGTGACTTAATAACAATGAAAGCTAATTTGTTCATGTTTTGTTTCAAATTTCAAAACAATGTAATAAACTTAATTCAATAAAACAGAAGTTTTATCCATGTGTTGTGAAACAATGATTCTGTTACTCCACTCCCCGACGTTTCTGCCGCGGTTTGTTGTTTTAACGCGGTCAGGGTGTGACAGAAAAGTTGGTATCAGAGCTCATGGTTATAGGGAATTAGGTTATTAGTAATGCTTTGACCTAGTTTATAACCTTCCTAGGACCCTAACGCGAGTTTACTTGCGTTTAGTCATAAAACAATACCGTTGCCTATCCTTAGGCGACTACCACAACAAGAACACAAATTTTAAATCCGCTTTGAAAACTAATCATCTGTTCTAGGATGATTTATTATAAGGTTTTGAACTTCAAAGTTTTCAAAATCTCGTCAAAGTTTGGGTCTTATTAATGTGAACACGTGCAATCTGGAAGGTTGGGTGCCTGTATACTGAGTTTTCTGTCTAAGGCTAGAGTGTTCGTACAAATCCACATAATCGGACCAGTCATTCTTACCTGGGAACTCTTGGGGTGAGTGTCCACTTATAGGCTAAAGCATGTCTTCGCGATACATTATGAGGACCTATTTACTTTGATTCAGCTTTTGTGTGTCGTTTGTTTGCTTCGTGGTTCGAACAAATGACCATCATCCATGCTTTTTGGTCGGTAATTGTAACCTCCTATTCTTACCCAATGCCATTTCACTTGTTTTCTCTCATGCTTCCACTTTTAGAATGCCTCCTCGACGTGACAATCAGATACCTAATGATGAACTGGCAGCTATCATTACGCAGCAAATGGCTGCTGTACTCTCAAAGCTCATTGCTCAAGTTAACCAAGTCTACAATAACAACAATAATGCTCCCTGTAACTTCAAGACGTTCAACTCAGTTAAGCCATCAAGATTTTCTAGGTCTCAAGGAGCAACTGCACTTCTGCAATGGTTCGAGAGTCTAGAGAGCACCTTCAGACATGTTCAGTGTCCAAACGAGCGAAAGGTTGAATTCGCGTCTAGTGTCTTTGAGAAACGAGCTTTAACATGGTGGAATGGCATGATGAGAGATAGGGGTGCCGATGTGGCACTGGCTCAAACTTGGGAAGAGCTTCGAGCTCTTATGATGAAGGAGTTCTGTCCTCGTCATGAGCTTAGGGCGTTGGAAAGAGAATTCGACGATCTAAAGCAAGACAGCGGTGAACATCGAGCCTACACTGACCGCTATGAGGAACTGAGCCTGTTATGTCATGCCATGGTTACGCCTTTGGAAAAGGCGATCGAAAAGTACATTGATGGTCTTCCTGATCTAGTTCAGGATATTGTTACTGGTAGCAACCCCACTACGGTTAGACAGGCCATTGAATTATCTGCTACCTTGACTATATCTCAGATCAGGAAAGGTAAGCTTTTCCGAAAGGGCGACCCGAAACCATCTGACAAGTCTGCACAAGAAGAACTAAAGGATGAGCAGACTGAATCCTCCAAGAAGTCAAAGAAGCGAAAGGCTTCTCAGAGCTTCGCCGTTGTTGCTCACAATGATCAAGCTGTCACTAACCCACCAGCTCAACCCCCTGCTAGGAAGCCATACAACGGAACTGCACCCTTGTGCAACCAATGTAACCTTCATCATCATGCTAGTGTGAAGTGTCGCAAATGCCTAATTTGTGGACTTATAGGTCATACAGCAAGGGTTTGCCCAGCTGCAGCTGCACCGAATCAAGCTGACAACAATCCTGCTCAAGCTCGTTTTCCACTAGGGTCTTGTTACAATTGTGGCGAGATGGGCCATTTCCGAAAGAATTACCCAAAACTTGCTAATGCAAATCCAGCACAGGGATGAGCATCTGACCGACTGGAAGACAACGCTGTTTAGAAATAATCAAGCCTTATGTATTATTTTCTTTTGTTGTCAAGGTCTATGAAACAGTTGTTGTTGTTTATAAATAAATCTTTTATTTACATTGCAATGTACAAATATGGTTGCATGTATAAACAACATATCCCCTACGATACCGACAATCAAGGAACCACATTCCTTGTAAAATAACCTACTCTCAAGGTTCTTCCACTTTATGATCACTTGCGATCTCCACGAAAATCCTAAGTACCCGTTTCTTCTAAGGAAACGAAGTACAAGGCGCAAGTTACAACTCTTGACAAATACCCAAAGTACCACTATAAATCCTTAATAGGGTACCTAAGGGTATTTCCGCAAGTCCTTAATTGGATTCCTTGTATACCTTAATTCGAATGTTACGATTCCTTGTAATCGAAATCGAAATTCTTATAAGATCATCCTATCTTTACAAATAGATTCTTGAAGATGTTTAAGGTGCCAAACGAAATCCACGGATTGGATTCCTGGTATGCTTTAAATACATGTGCACAATTAACAAATTAATAAAATGATAACACATTGAAAGCCAAGATAAATAATTATGTGATTGCGTGATTATGTTTTATATGTTGGGTATTTGTGTAATCTGAATATTCGTTATTCAAATCCTCGTAGAATCTTCCATATATGCATATGAGAGATTCATAGTAGGATATCCAAAGGTACTACCTTAAATCCTTAATGGGCTTCTACGTAATAGTTAAGAACCATGGATTATAAAGTACCATTCCATAATTAGACCCCTTGGGAGGTCTAGTTAAAAGATTGATTCAAAAATCTGGTTAGGAATGTCATTTGATTTTCTTCCCCTACACATTATGAAATGCACTGTGCAGACTGTGCAAGGAATTACGTAATTATGGATGCATACATAATTATGGATTTTAGTGCACAAAAACCACAGCAAGTTTTGTCATGTATCCATAGTTAACTCTATTCATTTCCATTTCTGATGAAGCACCCGTTGAAGAAAAATGAACTAGCTATTCATTTTTCACTTCTTAAAGAATATCTGTTGAGGGAAATGAATATCCTTTTGATTATTCCTTCATTTCCATTTCTGAAGAATACCCGTTGAGGAAAATGACTCAATCCGTTCATTTTCGTTTCTGAAGAATATCCGTTGAGGGAAATGAATATCCTTTTGATTATTGTAAGGACCGTCTTTCGTCTTTATAAATTAACTTACAAAGATAATTAAAAGACTTCAAATTAACAACATTTATACATGCTTTTGACAAAAATTGGGCATGACCCGTCCGTAAGACGGATATACCCCTGTTATCAACAAAAGTAAGACAATTACCATTCTACAATTCGTTTGACAAGACCCTACTAAAATCCTAGACATCAAGTGTTAAAATGTATGTCTACTAACAAGTTGTACAAAATAGAAATTTTGACCCAAAACATTAGTGCAACTAGCGGAAGCGCTTGATATGACATATCATGAACATGTGCTCGCTCCAATTCTCCAAGTCGCCCACATTGAGGATTTACCTACATTCAACAACAAAGCTTTAAAAAGTTAGTCGTTATACTTGTTTGCTTATAAAACCGTCATTTTAGTTCCATTCGTGTACGTACTTTCATTTCTCTTACGCATTCGATTACCCAATTAAATGGGCATGACATATACTCTCATACAACTAACCCGTTAGTAGGTGGTGACGACCAAACATAAAATATTGTATAAACTAACCGCATAAGTTACTTCAACCCGATTATCCTTTCAACATTCAACCGTTTCATTATTATATCAACACTTCGAAAGTCCGACATTCATAAACCTGCACTTTCAAACATACTCAATAATAACTTGGTTAGCAAACCCGTAATCTCAACATATTCAAGTACTACATCTTCGTAAAAAGGACGTCAACCATTTAAATGCATCTAATTAACTTACATTCCAAACCCAAGGGCATTATTAGTAACACTAATTCTCAAATGCATCCAAATCATGCATTCGCACATACTTGCACGCATACATACTTACAATCATACACATCTACATACCTAATATACATTCAATCATACCTACAAGCGTGTATTCATACCTACGTGTTCCGTACGCATTCTTGTATACCATTTACATGTAATACATGTCCAACTTCATTACATACATCTATCATACTCTTATATAAATTACATGAGGCTTAGACTTGGGTTTACAACTTATAATCGTCAAGGAAACACGCGAAATCATGTTTGGGAGGCCCATCGTAGTCCACGGATAATATACCGAAGCCTACGATGCATAAATCACATAAATAATATTTTTGACAGAACCTTCACCCGGCCGTGTCAGCTCACCACCCGGCCGTGTCAACTCTGCACTTTTCCTAGCCATTAATTCTTACCGAAACGGACATAACTCTCTCATTTTTCATCCGTTTTGCGTCACGTTTCTTCCTACATGATTGTAAATTAATATTCTATCATGTGAACTTGAAATCCAACATCCGAGTTAAGGAATTTCTTAACTTATACGTGTTCGGCTTGTTATTCATCTACGAACTATTCGACCCGTTCGTGCATTTATCAAAATAATCTATTGATTTGATCTCAACTTCATATGAACTTAATAATTAAAACATTATATTACTTAAACAAACTAAGAAGTGATTACGGAAATCACTTACCTTGTGCTCGCCATGTTTATGCTAGTTTCTTTGCCTCCTCTTTGACCCGTTTGCTTCCCATGAGTTGGTCCATCTTGACATGGTTCTTATTCTTTCAAGCTATCATGTTTACAACATTGTTAGCATATATGCTTATACATAATAACATCCATTTCCAACACATGGGTCACATTGACTTTCACTAGTCCATTATAACATACACAAGTCCTATTTTAACAATTATTTCATTACAATTCTATACAATTTACCATATCATCAAATCATGGTATGTTAGAACATACCCATTATACTATATATGCTTCACACTCATGTAGTAAGACACATACAACCACATTCACCTAGATTCCACGTATGTACATAAACAACTTCCATTCATACTAGTATTTAGGTAATCCTACATGTAGCATCATAATCCATGATTCGCCAACCTAAATCACCATTCGAATATTTCTTCTTCCTTGTACATTCACGTTCTTACAATTAATTCATAACCATATTTAGAAAGTTCGGCAACACATGGAGTCCATTGTATCATTTAAGCATAAGGTACCATTCCTAAAGCATACTACTACCACATGATACTAGCAAATCCAATCTTCTACATGAATCATATCTAAAGCACACTTCTTATGTTAATTCACTATTCAACACACCATTATTACTTCCTATACACATTCATTCATTGTTTACATCCAATCTCATCCAATAATCTCACATATGCATTTCACCAAACACTTGGTGTGCATGCCATCATTTGAGCATATAGTACAAGTAGTTTATGCATACTCTTCCTAGTTCATAACATAGATTATCAATTTCAACTAGAATTATATAACTTTTATACCATTATCTAACAATTACTTCTTACAATCAGCATCAAATATCAACATCACACAAGCATTGAACATGTATAATCATCCATATCATCATCTCTACTACAAATAGGTTTATAAAATTTTCTTTCAATTAAACTAAAAATCAAGCATGATTTCCACTCTAGGGAGTAACCCTAACATCTAATTACCATAAATCATACCACGAATTCATGATTGGGTTGAAACCCTTTTTCTACAATTCACCAAATCAAGAAATTCGACTTACCACTTCACTAGGTATGCTTAGATGATCGATAAGAGGGCTCATGCACTGGATTTTCTTATGATTTTAGGCTTCAATTGCTTGATTTCTTGAGTTTAGGGTTTCCCCCTCCTCCTGCCTTGTTCGATCGATCCCCCAGACACACTCACTGTGTTTGGGGTTTTATTTATTATTTTTTTTTATTAATTTAAGTTTAATCACTTTGCACTTTACCCCCTTTACTTAGTTGCAAATTACAAATCTAATCTTTAAACCACATTTAACTACCATCTTGCCATAAATTCTTAATTATGTTACGTTTGTTATTTATCCTCACTTGTTTTATTGAGTTTTCATTTTTGGGGCGTTACAAGTCTACCCCCCTTAAAAGAGGTTTCGTCCCCGAAACCTTTCTTATTCCAACTGGACCAATTCTATTCCTACCTTTTCATCCTTTCATTCACGAGGCTTAGCACCACATGGATGCATTCGAGATCTTGGCAAGAGTTTCATTCATTCATAAACGTCTTTGTACGCATTGTCTCTCCGTTCTTAAATCAAGTAAATTACTTTCATAATCGCATTAAGATCAGAATCTGATCCAGAGCTCTTATTAGTGTCGTTTTCACTTTATAATGCTAGCTCCTAGCACATACCATCACTAGCGCTTCATTCATCGAATTTATTCCAATTGTATACAGTTATTAACCATACAAGCTACGTCTATGGCTTGTTTCTAACATCCTATTTAAGCATATTACATTCATATGTTTACTAATTGAAATAAGTCGATTTATTTCATTCTACTCATACATCATATGCTATCTTTAATTTTGTTCACTATGAGCCATCCTAAACATTCCATTACTATCTTTACTTCTGATTACCCTTAAGCTCATAGGAGGGGTCGATATATTATCATACGCATATTATAATCATTCAAAGACTTATTATTACAACCCAAATCACCTCTCTTAAACTCACTTATCCATATTTAACACGAAAACTAAGCATTATTTCTATGGTTACTATTGTTATTTATGCCATGCGTATCTTTTCTACAATGTTTTGTTCAAATGAACATGGCCAACAAGCCGAGCATCAAGGTTAGTATTTCTTAACGATACTTGTCGTCTCTTACATTATATCAGAACTTCCACAGTTACGAGCATTCAAGTTCTATACCACTCGACGATCATTACGAACATTTTGAAATTCATTCTACATTTTTGCATTACGGTTTGTATATATATATACATTCTATTCTAACACATCATCTCTAGTCGAGTCATAACCTCCTATTTAAGTTATAACTCTTTTTATACATACCTGACGGAAGTAAATTCCATTGATTCGTTATCCATATCTTACGATGATCATTCTCTTCCGATTAGTGACATTGCGTGTCCATTCTTCAAGCTCACCTATGAGTATAAAACTTAACAAATCAAATCATTAACTACCGAGTTCAAATGGCGATCGCCATCTGACCCGTATGTCCCATTTATCCTTTCTACCATTCTTGCATACAACGCATTTGCATAAATATATTCATGTATATATATATGAAAGTTTAAACATAATTTGGATCATATCACTTAAGGAATATTTACTTGTTCGGTCCGTAATTACTTACACATAATTTGAAAGTTTAAACATAATTTGGATCATATCACTTAAGGAATATTTACTTGTTCGGTCCGTAATTACTTACACATTCGAATATTTTCATTCTTATCATTCCTTTGCTCATTTGCTTTACATTTACTTAACATGGTCAAGCTATCGACTTCTTCTTATGTAGACTAGTTTCGTCTTTTATATCTTAAATCTGTTTCGCGGATTCGAACACATTATTCATACCTTTCGTACCTGCTATGTTTTGAATCTGTCTCGCGGATTCAAACATTGCATTCACATCCTTCATTCTTTGAATCCATCTCACGGATTCAAACATTTCATTCATGCCTTTCATTCCTTAAATCCGTCTCGCGGATTCAAGCATTGCATCCATATCATATATTCTTTGAATCCGTCTCGCGGATTCAAGCATTTCATTCATGTCTTTCATTCCTTGAATCCGTCTCGCGGATTCAAGCATTGTATTCATATCTTTCATTCTTTGAATCCGTCACGCGGATTCAAACATTTCATTCTTATCATCTGCACTTTTTACTCTTACGTAGTACTCTCAATCTCCCGAGAGTCTTACTACTCATTTCACCCATACGCCCACCTGCTACCCAATTCTAACGGACATACCTGTAACAATTATCGCGGTCTCACGAACGTCATACGTTTCTTGTGTACTGGCCAGGTACACAATCCACGTACTAGTTTCGTGTCTTCGCGTAATCGCCACATTATGTCCGAAGAATTAAGTTTCGGCACGTGTTACATTTTTAAAACTTCTTTACCATGTCGTTCTTATATTCATCTAGAATTTTCTTTCGCTTGCCTAATTATACTATTTCATACATCCACGCGTTGAGTTTACGTACCAGGGGTTAATTCGTCTTATTACTTGCCTTGATGCCGGTCCTAGACCGCATTCACGGATCATCCCTTCCGAACAATTGCGCTTACCCTTCGCATAACCTGCGTGCTCTTGGCCTTATGAATAGCATATTAATAAATGATTAGCATATTCCGTCTATCTTATCCACTGATCGTGGTCACATATGTCGTACTAGGCCTTATATAGATCTTATACGAACATTAAAATGGCTTTCGGCAAGTACTTTTGGCTAAAATACGCGAAACATGAATTCGGGCGGATCCACTTTGCACAACCCGTCGGCGACGGCTGATGGTCCGTCGGCGACGGGTCTCCAAATGTGGCGTCGGCCACTTGTTCCCGTAGACAGGAGACTAAGGAGTCGGCCAAAGGAAGGGGGCGTCGGCGACGGGTACACAGCCGTCGGCGACGGCCTGTAATTTGTGAATCCGCTGCTGCTTCTTATTTTAATTGTTTTAACTCTTTTTCGGTTCCGTTTCCAGCCGTATGGTCCCCGGAATTCATCGTTTCACCCTCCAAAATTATTCTTTCACATACATAACTTAACTTTATACCACAAGCACATTACACATACTTGTATTTATCCAAAAACTTAAATTGTTACCTCATTGACGATCTTGGAGCGAGCACACTTTTGAACGAGCCATCTGTTTGAGTTCAAGCATCACATCATATGCTCGAATCCCTCAAACCTTGGCTCTGATACCAACTTGTAAGGACCGTCTTTCGTCTTTATAAATTAACTTACAAAGATAATTAAAAGACTTCAAATTAACAACATTTATACATGCTTTTGACAAAAATTGGGCATGACCCGTCCGTAAGACGGATATACCCCTGTTATCAACAAAAGTAAGACAATTACCATTCTACAATTCGTTTGACAAGACCCTACTAAAATCCTAGACATCAAGTGTTAAAATGTATGTCTACTAACAAGTTGTACAAAATAGAAATTTTGACCCAAAACATTAGTGCAACTAGCGGAAGCGCTTGATATGACATATCATGAACATGTGCTCGCTCCAATTCTCCAAGTCGCCTACATTGAGGATTTACCTACATTCAACAACAAAGCTTTAAAAAGTTAGTCGTTATACTTGTTTACTTATAAAACCGTCATTTTAGTTCCATTCGTGTACGTACTTTCATTTCTCTTACGCATTCGATTACCCAATTAAATGGGTATGACATATACTCTCATACAACTAACCCGTTAGTAGGTGGTGACGACCAAGCATAAAATATTGTATAAACTAACCGCATAAGTTACTTCAACCCGATTATCCTTTCAACATTCAACCGTTTCATTATTATATCAACTCTTCGAAAGTCCGACATTCATAAACCTGCACTTTCAAACATACTCAATAATAACTTGGTTAGCAAACCCGTAATCTCAACATATTCAAGTACTACATCTTCGTAAAAAGGACGTCAACCATTTAAATGCATCTAATTAACTTACATTCCAAACCCAAGGGCATTATTAGTAACACTAATTCTCAAATGCATCCAAATCATGCATTCGCACATACTTGCACGCATACATACTTACAATCATACACATCTACATACCTAATATACATTCAATCATACCTACAAGCGTGTATTCATACCTACGTGTTCTATACGCATTCTTGTATACCATTTACATGTAATACATGTCCAACTTCATTACATACATCTATCATACTCTTATATAAATTACATGAGGCTTAGACTTGGGTTTACAACTTATAATCGTCAAGGAAACACTCGAAATCATGTTTGGGAGGCCCATCGTAGTCCACGGATAATATACCGAAGCCTACGATGCATAAATCACATAAATAATATTTTTGACAGAACCTTCACCCGGCCGTGTCAGCTCACCACCCGGCCGTGTCAACTCTGCACTTTTCCTAGCCATTAATTCTTACCGAAACGGACATAACTCTCTCATTTTTCATCCGTTTTGCGTCACGTTTCTTCCTACATGATTGTAAATTAATATTCTATCATGTGAACTTGAAATCCAACATCCGAGTTAAGGAATTTCTTAACTTATACGTGTTCGGCTTGTTATTCATCTACGAACTATTCGACCCGTTCGTGCATTTATCAAAATAATCTATTGATTTGATCTCAACTTCATATGAACTTAATAATTAAAACATTATATTACTTAAACAAACTAAGAAGTGATTACGGAAATCACTTACCTTGTGCTCGCCATGTTTATGCTAGTTTCTTTGCCTCCTCTTTGACCCGTTTGCTTCCCATGAGTTGGTCCATCTTGACATGGTTCTTATTCTTTCAAGCTATCATGTTTACAACATTGTTAGCATATATGCTTATACATAATAACATCCATTTCCAACACATGGGTCACATTGACTTTCACTAGTCCATTATAACATACACAAGTCCTATTTTAACAATTATTTCATTACAATTCTATACAATTTACCATATCATCAAATCATGGTATGTTAGAACATACCCATTATACTATATATGCTTCACACTCATGTAGTAAGACACATACAACCACATTCACCTAGATTCCACGTATGTACATAAACAACTTCCATTCATACTAGTATTTAGGTAATCCTACATGTAGCATCATAATCCATGATTCGCCAACCTAAATCACCATTCGAATATTTCTTCTTCCTTGTACATTCACGTTCTTACAATTAATTCATAACCATATTTAGAAAGTTCGGCAACACATGGAGTCCATTGTATCATTTAAGCATAAGGTACCATTCCTAAAGCATACTACTACCACATGATACTAGCAAATCCAATCTTCTACATGAATCATATCTAAAGCACACTTCTTATGTTAATTCACTATTCAACACACCATTATTACTTCCTATACACATTCATTCATTGTTTACATCCAATCTCATCCAATAATCTCACATATGCATTTCACCAAACACTTGGTGTGCATGCCATCATTTGAGCATATAGTACAAGTAGTTTATGCATACTCTTCCTAGTTCATAACATAGATTATCAATTTCAACTAGAATTATATAACTTTTATACCATTATCTAACAATTACTTCTTACAATCAGCATCAAATATCAACATCACACAAGCATTGAACATGTATAATCATCCATATCATCATCTCTACTACAAATAGGTTTATAAAATTTTCTTTCAATTAAACTAAAAATCAAGCATGATTTCCACTCTAGGGAGTAACCCTAACATCTAATTACCATAAATCATACCACGAATTCATGATTGGGTTGAAACCCTTTTTCTACAATTCACCAAATCAAGAAATTCGACTTACCACTTCACTAGGTATGCTTAGATGATCGATAAGAGGGCTCATGCACTGGATTTTCTTATGATTTTAGGCTTCAATTGCTTGATTTCTTGAGTTTAGGGTTTCCCCCTCCTCCTGCCTTGTTCGATCGATCCCCCAGACACACTCACTGTGTTTGGGGTTTTATTTATTATTTTTTTTTATTAATTTAAGTTTAATCACTTTGCACTTTACCCCCTTTACTTAGTTGCAAATTACAAATCTAATCTTTAAACCACATTTAACTACCATCTTGCCATAAATTCTTAATTATGTTACGTTTGTTATTTATCCTCACTTGTTTTATTGAGTTTTCATTTTTGGGGCGTTACAAGTCTACCCCCCTTAAAAGAGGTTTCGTCCCCGAAACCTTTCTTATTCCAACTGGACCAATTCTATTCCTACCTTTTCATCCTTTCATTCACGAGGCTTAGCACCACATGGATGCATTCGAGATCTTGGCAAGAGTTTCATTCATTCATAAACGTCTTTGTACGCATTGTCTCTCCGTTCTTAAATCAAGTAAATTACTTTCATAATCGCATTAAGATCAGAATCTGATCCAGAGCTCTTATTAGTGTCGTTTTCACTTTATAATGCTAGCTCCTAGCACATACCATCACTAGCGCTTCATTCATCGAATTTATTCCAATTGTATACAGTTATTAACCATACAAGCTACGTCTATGGCTTGTTTCTAACATCCTATTTAAGCATATTACATTCATATGTTTACTAATTGAAATAAGTCGATTTATTTCATTCTACTCATACATCATATGCTATCTTTAATTTTGTTCACTATGAGCCATCCTAAACATTCCATTACTATCTTTACTTCTGATTACCCTTAAGCTCATAGGAGGGGTCGATATATTATCATACGCATATTATAATCATTCAAAGACTTATTATTACAACCCAAATCACCTCTCTTAAACTCACTTATCCATACTTAACACGAAAACTAAGCATTATTTCTATGGTTACTATTGTTATTTATGCCATGCGTATCTTTTCTACAATGTTTTGTTCAAATGAACATGGCCAACAAGCCGAGCATCAAGGTTAGTATTTCTTAACGATACTTGTCGTCTCTTACATTATATCAGAACTTCCACAGTTACGAGCATTCAAGTTCTATACCACTCGACGATCATTACGAACATTTTGAAATTCATTCTACATTTTTGCATTACGGTTTGTATATATATATACATTCTATTCTAACACATCATCTCTAGTCGAGTCATAACCTCCTATTTAAGTTATAACTCTTTTTATACATACCTGACGGAAGTAAATTCCATTGATTCGTTATCCATATCTTACGATGATCATTCTCTTCCGATTAGTGACATTGCGTGCCCATTCTTCAAGCTCACCTATGAGTATAAAACTTAACAAATCAAACACTTGGTGTGCATGCCATCATTTGAGCATATAGTACAAGTAGTTTATGCATACTCTTCCTAGTTCATAACATAGATTATCAATTTCAACTAGAATTATATAACTTATATACCATTATCTAACAATTACTTCTTACAATCAGCATCAAATATCAACATCACACAAGCATTGAACATGTATAATCATCCATATCATCATCTCTACTACTACAAATAGGTTTATAAAATTTTCTTTCAATTAAACTAAAAATCAAGCATGATTTCCACTCTAGGGAGTAACCCTAACATCTAATTACCATAAATCATACCACGAATTCATGATTGGGTTGAAACCTTTTTTCTACAATTCACCAAATCAAGAAATTCGACTTACCACTTCACTAGGTATGCTTAGATGATCGATAAGAGGGCTCATGCACTGGATTTTCTTATGATTTTAGGCTTCAATTGCTTGATTTCTTGAGTTTAGGGTTTCCCCCTCCTCCTGCCTTGTTCGATCGATCCCCCAGACACACTCACTGTGTTTGGGGTTTTATTTATTATTTTTTTTTATTAATTTAAGTTTTATCACTTTGCACTTTACCCCCTTCACTTAGTTGCAAATTACAAATCTAATCTTTAAACCACATTTAACTACCATCTTGCCATAAATTCTTAATTATGTTACGTTTGTTATTTATCCTCACTTGTTTTATTGAGTTTTCATTTTTGGGGCGTTACAATTATTCCTTGATTTCCATTTCTGAAGAATACCCGTTGAGGAAAATGGCTCAATCCGTTCATTTTCCTTTCTGAAGAATATCCGTTGAGGGAAATGAATATCCTTTTGATTATTCCTTCACTTCCATTTCTGAAGAATACCCGTTGAGGAAAATGTCTCAATCCGTTCATTTTTCGTTTCTGAAGAATATCTGTTGAGGGAAATGAATATCCTTTTGATTATTCCTTCATTTCCATTTCTGAAGAATACCCGTTGAGGAAAATGACTCAAGCCGTTCATTTTCGTTTCTGAAGAATATCCGTTGAGGGAAATGAATATCCTTTTGATTATTCCTTCATTTCCATTTCTGAAGAATACCCGTTGAGGAAAATGACTCAATCCGTTCATTTTCATTTCTGAAGAATAACCATTGAGGGAAATGAATATCCTTTTGATTATTCCTTCATTTCCATTTCTGAAGAATACCCGTTGAGGAAAATGACTCAATCCATTCATTTTCGTTTCTGAAGAATATCCGTTGAGGGAAATGAATATCCTTTTGATTATTCCTTCATTTCCATTTCTGACGAAGAACCCGTTGAGGAAAATGAATCGTCCATTCATTTTCGCTTCTGAAGAATATCCGTTGAGGGAAATGAATATCCTTCCGACACCTGGCAATGAACCCATTGGAGAAAGTGAATCGTCCATCATTTTCACTTCGAAGTATATCCACTAGGGAATGACAGGGTTATGTCTTGCATAAAAATCTTTGACGGGTTACTCTACGCAAATAGATGACACCCTAGATTCCATGCAAGACAATTATTTAACACAACGTCACAGATAGACTCCTACGAATAAATTTCGGGATGAAATTTCCTAAAGTAGAGGAGACTGTGACATCTGTGCCTCTACGACCATCAAACAATTACCAAATCAATGAAATATTGTGTTTCATACTTGGGATTTGTATAAATATGTGTATCATTTGCACATATCAATTCTTTTTCGATTTCGAGCATTAAATCGCTTTCTGGAAGGTTATACGCGAACTGATGCGTAAACGTAATCAGTTTAACGCGACAAACACTCCGGAATAGTGAAATAGGCATAACATACCTTAAATAACCTTTACATAACTTAGAAATAAGTTTTGGAGGGTTTGGTGTGTCGAAATCAAGTTTATTCGATCGTAGGGACTATTTGTGTCAAACTGCGAAAGTATGCCAATTCGTTCTGTAACGAACATTCCAGAACATGATCATAAGTTAAACATGCCCTAAATATCCTTTACATAGCTTAGAAATAGGCTTTGAGGTGTTTGGTGCGCAAAAATAAACTTTTTTGATCAATAGGGACTAAAAGCGTCAAAAAGTGCACAAGTTTGCATTTTCGCGCATATCTTACGTTCTGAATATATTCGGACATCCAAAAATTTATGTAATCATTAAAATATTTTATTTTAGTGATTGGCATGCTAAAATACCATTCGTCGCGTAATTTGGATCGTTATTCGCGTCCGTTCGTGTTTCGTCGTAATTAACCGAACAACGCAACCGTACGACCAAACGAACCGACATACGAGATATTTTTGAGCATATTTTAAGTTCCCTATACTTTAACTTCATTATAGAGCCTTGAAATGGGGTTAACGGGGCTTAATCGTGCCAAAAATGCATCAAAAACCAAGTTTCAAGCTTGCAGGGACCATTTTTGACTTTTTTCCAAAGATGGCTTACACGGGGCGCGTAAGACTTCCTTGAATCTTACGTGGGGCATGAGACTAACCTAGATCTGCAAAATCCAGTTTCTGCAATCAGCAGCTGGTTTCTGGCTTTGGTTCTTGGTTTTTTAATACCATGAGCTTGTTTTGGGGCACCCATAGGTTTGTAAAACAATGGGCACACATGGAGGGCAAAGATTGAAGCTCGTAAATCGAGGAATGATCCTAACGGTGGCCTAAAATCTATAAATACCCATCATGTTTCATTTGCAACCTCACACCTTGATTCATTTCTGCTCTAAGTTGGGGGTTTCTACACCTCATACCTGAGCAACTTGAATCAAATCTCCATTGCTTGGACCTCTTGTAAGTTCCTTTTATGCTTTTATGCGTTTTTAAGCGTGAAAGTCAAACAGTGTTTGAATTTCTACGTTGACCAGTCAATGGTCAACACGAAGTTCGTTTGAACTTCGCAACGTGAGCGTAATCACGATGGTTATAGTCCCTTGTGACTATACCTACTGATTACCACGTTGATTAAGCATAGTGACGAGTCATAGTTTCGGTCAAAATACGCGTTTATGCGTATTTTGCAACCAAACTATTCTTGGGTATCAAAACCCTTTGTTTTGATATCAAACTTGTTTTCTAACTTTGTTAAACATGTTTTAACATGTTTAACTCGTCACTTTTAGATTAGTGCTTATATAGGGTCGTAAGATAAGCGGTCTAAACAACCGCTTAGACTTTCGAACCCGACCCGTTTGGTCGATCATAGTTGTATAGGGAATAACCTTCCGAGGTTACACCTTATGGTCACTTCGTTTATTTAGTTGTATGATAGGTAGTTTATATGCCTTAGGAAAATGACCAAAATGCCCTTTTTACGCATAAATTTATTTTAAGCATATGTAATCTAATTTTTTATATCTAAACTGATTAGGTAACATTATTAGACCTGTTAAGGCATATAATACTTGTCATAGGACTAGTTAGGCAATCCGAGCGCGTTTTACGCGAACGACGCGTAAAAGTAGCGTAAGCTACCTGAACGAGTCGTAATGGGTCGTAAGCACTTAGGTTGGTTTCGTTTTAGTATGTAGGCTTTGTTAAACCATATCATATGAGTTCCAATACTCATTTGGTTTACAAAACCTCATTGTATCCGATCTCCCGATTTAGGTTCGGTTATTAATGTAGTTAATTATATTAGGTGTCGATTGATTTCCGTAATCCTTCTAGCTTTGCTTGGTTGTTATTCAAGACTTCTAAGCATCCTCAAGTGAGTACATAGTTCCCCTCTTTTACCGTTGTAAACTATTTTGGGGTGATTCATATGTGCTAAATGATTTCGAGTCTGTTAAACAAATGCTATGGTTTATATTACTTTTGGAACTGTTTGGTCTATGTGAGCCGTTTGGTCTATGTGAACCATTTGGATCTGTTTGGTCTATGTGAACCATTTGGAACTGTTTGATCTATTTGAACCGTTTGGAACTGTTTGATTTACGTGAACCGTTCGGAACTGATTGATTGATGTGAACCGTTTGGAACTGTTTGAACCGTTGGGTTAGGGAAGTGATTAGGTAACGGGGCGGGTGTAATGTGCTAAAAGCATGGTGGATATGCCGCTGGTACTTCCTATATATAAGTGCTTTTAACACATTATATATCGTTGCATTATCTAGATCACTTGGGCAAATGTTTTCAAAACGAAGTTACATTACAAGGTTTTTCTAACAATATAAACCATTCGAGTTTTATTATAAAAACGTTTTACGATCCGGGTTTACATAAACAAATGTTTTGAGTTAAGATTCATGGTATCGAGGTTTTATGAATTATAACTAATCTATTTTGACTTAGTTATTTAATTTACAATACAAATATTTTACAAAACTAAGTTTTCAAATATCGAATAACAAAGTTGTCTGAGTTATTTCAAAAGGTAAACGAACCATGAATCTGACACTCTTATAAAACCTATGTACTCGCCGGCATTTTTATGCTGGCGTATTTTCACATATGTTTCAGGTACCATAGTTGATGATGATGTATGATGATGATATTGATGCCTGCTCACATAGGAATGGACGAGGCCTTAGTGACTTAATAACAATGAAAGCTAATTTGTTCATGTTTTGTTTCAAATTTCAAAACAATGTAATAAACTTAATTCAATAAAACAGAACTTTTATCCATGTGTTGTGAAACAATGATTCTGTTACTCCACTCCCCGACGTTTCCACCGCGGTTTGTTGTTTTAACGCGGTCGGGGTGTGACAGAAAAGTTGGTATCAGAGGTCATGGTTATAGGGAATTAGGAGCTTATACAAAGGTGCAAGAGATCATACAAAGAAGCTAGGAGCTTGTGGAAATGCAAAGGTGCAAGAGATCATACAAAGAAGCTAGGAGCTTATGGAAATGCAAGAACCTCTTTCATTTGCTTTTATCCACTTGATTTCTTCACTTGATCATCCCTAGCCTTGTGCTAGTGGTAAGAGTCTTGATCTTGCTAGTTTACTTCTATTTTAAGTGGTTAAAAGAAGAATCATACTTATAATCTTGAAGAACACTAAGATACATAAGAAGTAATCTTGAACATAAGCATGTTTAATGAAGAAACTAAGTTGTTTATGTGATGATTTGCTTGATGATTGTTGTTTGTTCATGTATATGATGTAGATCATCATATGATCTTGCTAGATCATGATTAAAAACATAATCTAGCAAGATGAGAAAGTAGAAATATTGTAGGATGATAGATCATCCACATAAAGATCATGAACTTGAAAGAATACATGGATTTCTTGAAAAATAATGATCAAAGTAAGTAGTTAGTCATATAGATCTAAAGATTTATGGATGAGTTTTCAAAGAAACCAAGTTAAAAATATAAGTTTCATTTAATCTTGGTTTTTACATAAACAACCATTATTTTTGGTGGTTAAACAAGTGTAGAAACACTTGTGTAACAAGAAGAATTCATAAGAAAATATTTTTAGAAATGATGATCACAAGTTGTAAACAACTATATTCTTTAAAAATGAAGTTTTTAAAGAATCAAACACACTTTAAAGGATAACAAGGCTTACTAATAACCCTAGTAAGTTACTACAAATTTTTATAAATAATTAAGTTCATGAAGTAGTGGAATATGCATGATTTTTGCAAAATTGGTAAGTAAAGGTTGTTTATTGTTGATTGTGGATTGATTGTGATGATTTTTACAAAAGAAAATGATATGCTTGAAAGCATGGAAACCTCCATTTTTAGGGGAAACTATGGGGAAATTTTTCAAAAATTCAAACACTTAGAAAAATATTTATAAACATGCACTTACAAGTGTATTTTCAACAATAAATTATTACATAAACTTTACCATAATTTTTGGTTACAAAGATATAAATATTGGAGGTTGGTTTTTATAAATACAAGTGACTAAATATGTATTTAGGAAATATATATTTAGAAGACACCATGTGTGTGATTGTTTGTATATTATGTGTATTAGTTATATTATTTTAGGACATGAAATAATATAACACATCAAAGTACCAAGAATTACAATCCAAATTATTTACCAAAATTCCAAGAATTTGAATATACAAGTTACACACAAAATATTGGTAAAACCAAACAAAGGAATGTAACTTATAAAATATTCCGGAAAATTGATTCAGAAAGTATATTTTGGTAAATAATATTTTGGACACCAAGGAACAAAAATATGATTTTTACTATTATTACAAATTTATATCATATTTTGACAAAAAGAAAATATATTATTTTTGAAGTAAAAATATATTTTCTCGGAATTATAAGAAGATATATTATTTTTGGGAAAGATATATTTTCTTGAAGTAAACTTGAAATACATTATTTTTGGAGAAAAATAAGGTTATATATATTTTCTAAGTTAGACTTGAAAATATATTACTTTTGGAACTTATATGAAAATACAAATATTTTTGCCAAAAGAAAAATTATAAATAATTTTTCTAAATAATATTTACTACAATATATATTTTGGAGATATATATTGGTGGACTTTTTATAAAAGATAATATTCCGGGAAATTAATATGAAATTAAGTATAAGAATACTTAATGAATAGAATAACAACACGTATTCTTGTACGAATAAATACACGCCGGAATACGACCCTAATACATGGCAAAAATATACAAGTATAAGGATACAAATATAAATACACCCATCCTTGGGGAGGATGTACATGTATAAATACTTGAGGAGTATTAAGTTTGTTGGTGCATACATCTGTTGTCTTCGTCTTATATCGAGTCTCGGTTGCGTTGCGGATCTGAACAAGTGTGACATCATATATGTGACATCACAAGTGACATCACATATATGACATACATCCTACATCAGCACATGAAACGAAAATGAATATTCATATAAGACAAAACAGTGAGTTAGCTTGAAAGTCATGGTCGCTTGAATTGTAAATTGTTGTGTTCGCTTGAACTTGTTTGACCGCTTGAGCTTATCCGCTTGAACGTATATGTGTTGGTTCAAGCGAACTAGACTAGGTTATAAATATGGTTCATGTCTTGTCATTTGAAGCGAACAGGAAGAAAGACTAGAACTTGTACCGAAGTGCTGCCGGTATATTTTGTGCCTGTAATCTTTGTTAAATCAATGCACAAGATGATTAAAGTGATAATCAAGTTGTTTTGAAGTCAGTTTCTTAGTTTCCGCATCTGAAACTGATAAAATCTCTTCTGAACGACTCATTTGGGTCACAAACCGATCCTACAAGTGGTATCAGAGCTCAGGAGGAAGAGATTTTGCAAAAACAGCCTGTTTTCGTCGCTTTTTCTGATTTCTACACCATTCTTTTTCAAATTCAAATATTTTTCACGGTTAAAAACGGCTCAAACTTTCACATATTGTGCGTAATCATGTCTAAACAAATCCTGTAAAGTTTCAGAACGAAAATCGACTTAAAACTGGTTAAAATCATGTTGTCGCTTGAAAGTTGTTCGATTTTGCTGACGTCATTGACTGTTCAAGTGAACATAACACCGTGAGTCCGCTTGAAACTGGTATCTAGCTTGAAAATTCACCTTGTCCGCTTGAAAAAGACTGTTCGCTTGAATATACATCGCCTGACCGCTTGAAACACCGTGTCCGCTTGAAAAATCACATCTTGCTTGAGTTTACATCGCTTAGTTCGCTTGAAAACGTCTGACCGCTTGAAACCGACACACCGCTTGAAAAGTGCATTGTGTATTGTATATAACATTTCACAAGGATGTCAGTCAATCACATGTTGTTTTCGTTCAAAAAGTTGCATGTGATACTGGTTTGTCATCAGCCATAGTGAATATATCGGTTATCAAAATTAAAGGTCCAATAGAATTGTTTCGATATTAAGTGTTGTCGGTCAAGATCAAATTGAAAAGTTACTTGCATGTGTCATCCACATGAACTACTGATGTCCTCGGCACAAGTTTCAACATTATATCGAATCATCGACCCAATGAAGATTTAATATTGTCGGTTTAGTGGTTTGTTTGGTATAAAAAAGTTTGTGAAAGTATTATATTGCATGTGATTACAAGTTAAATTGTGTCAGGTGCAATTAAAGTATACGGTCCAATCATAGAATTTTGAAAGATAATATTGTCAGCTTCTTATATCAACAACAGTCACAATATTGATAAGCATACATCTCGGCCCAAATCTTTCTAAGCCCAGCCCAAGTGAACTTCATTGTTTGCGGCCAATTGGAAGCTCATATTTCGTGGTCCATTTGATCTAGTTCATTCATTCAGTTTGCAGAATTCATTGAAACGAGTCCACAAGTCTTCGACACGAGTCCTAGATCGATTCAATCGTCACACATTTTTACGGATTCTGTCCGTTTAAACTGATTGTTTGTTTGTTTGTTTCAGGTATTTCACGAGGTGAACCAGTTCGTTTAAACCATGGAAAACGAGTTTTACAATGCTTTTGCTAGTCCTATATCAATTACGCAGAATACGATGCTTGAAAATGAAACTGGAACAACTCAAAAACCGCCTAAGCTTTTGGATATTGATGATTTTAGTGGATGGGCTGAACGATTTGATAATTGGGTTGAAGCGTATCATTTAGATGCATGGGAACATACTGAAGTTCAATATTTTAGACCACTTGGTAGCGATCGAGAGAAAATACCAGTTAGAGATTTGAGTCCTGATGAGAAAAGAAATACAAAGATGAGAAGTTGATGGTTAGTTTGTTGCAGCAGGCGATTAAAGAAGACATCTTGATTTTACTTCAACATAATGGAACTGCATATTCGATATGGACAGAATTAGAAGCAAAGTTTCTTGGTAGTGATGACATGCTTAAGAACAAAAAGTCGTTGATGAAGAAGGGATTCGATTTGTTCCGAGGATTAAGAAATGAAAGCACTAAGCAGATCATTGAAAGATACTGCAATTTATTGAAAAACATGAACAGATTGAGTATCAGAAAGGATAAAGATGAGTTGATTGAAAAGTTAGCTGATGCGTTGCCACATGATGAGTGGGGCACGTATCTTATGATGTTGAAAAACAAACCGGGTTTTAATGATCTAACATTGAGTGATTTTATTAAACAGCTTGAAGCTCAAGAAATGGAGCAACGAAAGATAGCAAGGATGAAGAATTATGATGGAGAGCAAGACATTGGTTTGTACTACAAAAGTGGTGTGAATGACAAAACCAAGTTTTCGCCAAAAGTTGAAACTGCTTTCAGTACAACAGGATCTTCTGAAAAGCCATCTCAAGGATCAAGTAACAAGACGGGATTCTCTTCATTTCCAACATTTGATCCACACTTTTCTACAACAAAGAGCGGCAAAGTACTTCAATGCAATATTGCTTTAAACCTTGAAAATGATCAGACTTATACCGAGGAAGTTGCTAAAAGCCATATGTCTTTGGTGGTAACTGTGCTTTGTAAGTCCCGTTTAACCGGATCTTTCAATGATATCAAACAACACCAAGTTTGTGCGGAATCCAAACTTGATGTGATTCAAGAAAAACGCGAAAAATACGAAATACGAAGAACACAATGAATCACCTTTAAACACTTGCACACGATTCTATTACTATCAACTAGCAAAACCGTCTAGTACAAGTGCTCACAAACAATCGCCTTCCTCTCTAACTCTCTCTAGGAATTCTGTAACAATGAGGTTCTAAGAAGTTCAAACCCTAAAACAAGTTAGAAACTTGTTTATATACATAGACAAGCCCACTTCCCTACATGGGCTCCCCTTGGGCCTGCTTGGCCCACATGACCTAAAGCTTGGCCCAAGTGACCTATAAAGGTCCACAACCTAATATAAATTAACCCGGTAAGTCCCAGCTCGTAACCATAACCCGTTGTGTTAATTTGATGCGTCTGTCTCACACTTTAGGGCCTAACAATCTCCCCCTAGACTGATGCCATCAAATTGTCTTCATAGCATGAATTCAGCAACGTCTTCAACGTAGTCTATGGTTGTTGCTATGCTGCAGATGTTGTGGAAGTTCTTGACTTCTGAACTCTCAGCACTGGGTCTCTTTTCTTCAGCTCTTGTGGTTAACTTCATATCAGGATCTCGATCAGCTTTGCTTGAAAATCTTGTTAAAAAGAATGTGAGAGGAGGATTCTCAGCAGCTCTTTTCTTCTTCAATCTTTGTCTTTCAATCAGTTTCATGGTACTTCTTCAAATGTACTTTCACTGTCAGACGGCGTTTCGTATCTGGTTCTTCTGACTCAGGTACATCTTGTAGTCGTGCTGCTCCATGCTTCGTCAGCAGCTAACAACATCTCAGTCTTCAACAACCCCTGTTCTTGATTAAAATCAAGTTCTGCACATGCTCACAAACTCATAAGCAAACATTTCTTATGCAACAGGGAGAGTACCACATGAACACTAGGTACATGAAATTTCACAATTTAAATTCTTTTAACTTTTGATGATCAGTCAAATCTTCAAGAACGGTTACATTTTTAATTTTAAGAAAAACAAATAAGCACTCTATTTTTGGATTTTTGATTTTATATAAAAAAAAACAAGACACTATTTTTGTATTTTTTTTTTGAATTTTTCAAATTTTTATTTTTAATTTAAGAACTAAAAACAAATAAAAACTCAAAATATAAACAACTACCATAATATACAATTACAATTGCAATGGGATCAAAATTCGTTCTCAGGCAGACTAAGGAACACTTTTCAGTACGAACCTAATCAAACTGGTCTATGCGATTGCCAATATGTTTGTCCACTTAAACTTTAACGCTCAACTTTCAATTTTTCAACTTCGTGATATGCTTTAGGTACCATTATACTATTATACCCGTGTGTCCCATTCCAAGGCATACCCCCGCGATCAAAGTAAGCACAACGATTCATCGTAGCAGGTGAGTATACTGATGTCATCCTTTAAGATATCCTGGCTGTGTCTAGGTCTGCATATAATCTGTTTTATCATGTTTTGATTTCTTAACAATGAACACCCAAATAAATACTAATCAAATCCTGGAAATATAAACAGCACACTCTATCATGCAAGTATCTTCCCTACCACATATTTCACAAGTCCAATCCAGATCTCTGAAATCTTAACTGGGAATAGATTGAGAAGAGAACAGAATAGATCTTAAGTAGAGATGGTATAATATACAGATCAAATGAGTTTTTCTCAATTTGATATAGGTTTCTTGGGTTTCTTTTGGGCACTTGAGGGCCTCTTTCGGGTGTATAATTGATCTACAGAGCGACAACGTACAGCTAGGTCAGCATGTATCTGGATGCAGCAGAAGCTGTCGTTGCCTAGCACCTCCAGGTCAGCATATATCTGGATGCAGCAGAGGAGGTACACGACTTTTTTCAGAGAAGATTTCAGAATCAGATCAAAATTGTGTGTATCGGGACAACATACAAACATTCAAATAGAAATGAGCTAATTCCAAGTGACTTTCTTTCCTGGGTTCATATACAATTTTAGTTCTAAACAGAAGGACAGCCAAGATATCCCCGGATGATTCAACAATATAAAGACCCGAAACCTCAGATGTTGGCTATCTATCAACGCAAGATTTAAGACCATAAAATCATACGCCGTTGGTATGTTACTCACATGGTACAGAGTTCGTTATGTTTATATCACTTAGTATCTTTTATCATGTTGAGCGTCAAGCCTATCGACATATCGCAGTAGATCCTAGTCTTTTCAGCTGTGGCACCTTACATGTGTTAGTCAAACCCTTTAACACGAACATTTATTTCACTTCCCATATCATGCAATTTTTCTTTTTGACTTTTTCATTTTTTAAATGTTTTTGTATTTTTCTTATTTTCTCCCCCTAAAACAATACATATTTACAGCAAACTCTTTTTGTATTTTCTGAGTTTTCTCCCCCTAAACTATATATCTAGCTATATGTCCCTCTCCCCCCCCTAAATTTGTGCATAAATCTTGTATTTTTGAGCAAATTTACCATTTACTAGAGAAAGGACACTTTATATACAAAATAATGAACTAAGAAAGAGAGAAAAATATTTTTGCTTAACCGTTCTATCATCAGATTGAAGACTAATCAATTTCAAATTAAAGTACTGAATTTAAACGGTACCTTTTACTGATCATTTCTTACTTCTTTTATCTCCTCCAAAGGAAACATATCATCTGTAAAAAAATTTGAACTTTTTGCAACAGTGAAATGTTACCCGTTTTTATCTCTGGAACAACCGCTATCAACATTCCAGAGATTGTCAACAGCTCCTCCTTGGTTGTTCCTAAAAAGTAAGGAGATTAGTAAGACATGGGTACCCAGGCCATCGTGGTCCTGGGATTTCCTGAAGCATCAAAATAAGACAACTCTTTTAAACATAGGTCCCCTTTCGTCTCAAGGATTGGAAACATTGCTGCTTTGGATTTGGGTTTCCAAATCTGTTTCGGTTTAACAAACGTGTTCGTTGCCTTCAGTTGAGCAACTTTAGCTGATTCAGTTTTAGAAAGACGTTTTTGTTCTTGAACAGCCTTGCGTTTGTTTTTAGCAGCGTTCCAATCCCCATCAGAAGGTTTAACATTGGGATTCACATTCTTCATTGCCTTAGGTGATGATACCTTCATCGGCTTGGAATGATTGTTACCCTTTGGTGTAACCCTCTGATTTTGTATATAATAGAGTACATGAGGACGCCGTGTGCAGTTTCTAGCAATATGACCCGCAATGCCACAATTGTAGCAAGTTTTTCTTTTCATTGGAAAGACGTTTTGAGCAGCTTGATTCGCTCTAGCAGGTCCTGAAGGACAAACCGGTCCTTTTTGCGCTGGATGTGCCTGCACATTTCTCTTAGACGAAGATGAATTGGGGTGCTTGTATTTGTTGTTTGCAGAAGTCTTATTGCTCTGAGCACCATTCTTCGTCTTTTCTTCCTTATTAGAGCGTTCAATCACCTTCTCACGAGCCTTATGAGATCGTGATTGTCCTTGATGAGCAGACTTTTTATATCCTTGATTTCGATCTGCTCGTTTTGGCTCCTTTTGTGTGTTGTGAACCGGCTCACAAACATCAGCACAAGAGTGAGTATTATCATTTTGTTGCACGTTTGGGCGATGAACACAATTTCTAGCAATGTGTCCAGGAATTCCACAGTTGAAACATGTCTGTCGTTTCAATGTATGGAGATTCGATGAGCTAGCAGCATTAACTGATCCGACTGGTCTAGATGAATTAGCTTGCTTTGGTTGCGTTGCCTGTGTTCCATGTGCCTTTTCTAACATCTTAGGTACCTGTTGATCAAAACTAGCACAAGCATGAGATTCAGACGGATGATGTTTTTCGTCTTTTACAGGTTTATCAGGATTATTTTGAAAAGACGATTCAGTTTCCGTTTTAACTTCCTTTTCAGAAACATTTTCTTGTGACTGTTCATTTATTGTGACCACCACTTCTTTTACAAAATCAGATTCAGTTTTAATTTCTGAAGATGTTGAAGTCTCATCAACATGTGTTTCATCAACACATGTATCATGTGAATCTGATTTAGGTTTGTTTTCAACTACAGTTTCCAATGGGGTCCCACTAGATTCAACATTAGGGACACCCACTGAGACAGATTCAGAAGAAGAATCAGGATACTCTTGATTTTCTAGAGAAGAAGTTTCAGTGGTTTCACTGAATGTGTCCCGAGGGACCTCACCTGTAACGCTGTCATTAACTGAAACGTTAGAAACATCACAATCACACACATTAGCTGAAAAACAATCATCACCACACTTATTGTTCAAATTTTCAACACAAACATCATCAGTTTTGCCCAAAACAACAGGCTGACAAGACGAAACATAAGCAGAAAACGACGCAAATAAAGAACGACCAAAAGCAATGTCAGATTCAGTTTGTTCAAAATAATTTTCAGAAATATTAGTATGAACAACTGGTTCACTCCCAAGAACATCTTCACATTTTACTTCAAATACTTTATCTGCACATGAAGACGAAGAGTTAGGATCAATAGAGCCTTTAGAAACAAAATTTATTTGAGCAGACTTCTGTTTCTCAATTGATCTGTCATTTAATGATGACTTGTTATTTTTGGGACCATAAGTCATTCTACTCTCATTCATCATCTCCTCCTCAGTCATGGGTAAATAAGTATAATTGTCATTATAAGGAGGAGGAGCCTGATTAAAACCCAAACCACGCCCTTTATTTTCCTTGTATGCGAGCTGTTGATCACACAAGTTTTTGACTAATTTGCTGGAAGAATCAAATTTCTTAATATTAAGCTCATTTATTTGATATCTATCTCTGATATCTTCCAGTTCCTTAGTCACAGCGCACAGTTTCTCCTGAACATATAAGAGTTGAGATGATTTCACACTTACATCATCCTTGAGTTTGACGATGTCTTTTCGCTGAGCTTCAATCTTTTCTTTATAAAGTTTTTCGTTTTTTGATAAAGTAAAGTTTTTATTTTTGATATCTTGATAATCTTGAATTAGCTCAGCGTTGTGTATTCTATAAACTTCAACTCTTTCTCTACACTCAGGAGTACAGAAAACAGAAAGTACATCTTCAACAGTCATTTTTTGAACTATGGGTTTGTGAAATATGAATGCCATAATTTCAGTGGGTGGTTGATATTTTGTTCTTCTCCTCAAAACACAAACCAAACGAGAACCCGTGTACTCACTAACTTAAACCCTTTGCACGCGAATGAACCCGATTTCTGAACTGCACCTCGAAAAACTGTCAAACCGATATCACAAACAAACCCCCCTTTTTTTTAATAAACCTTTTTGTTTTTGAATAATTTTTTTATTTAATATAAAAATATACTAATAGTTATTATTATTATAATTATTATACTAAAATCAAAACCTAAGCTAAACGTCCCGTCACCGTCTTCTTCTTCACAAAACTATACCCACAAACCCTAATTTCAATTCTCATGCGCCACCACCTACAATGATAACGGAAGAAATGGATATGAGCAGAGGCAATGGATGTGACGGAGATGAAAATGAGATAAAGATTCACAGCGGTTGATAATGACGATGAACGGAGGACCGGAGGTGGTTAATGGTGGTGATTAACGACAGAAAAGATGAATGGTGATGAGTGATAATGAAGTTGTTGCAGGTGTTGCTCGGAGAAGATGAAGTAGAGTGATAATGAAATTGTTGCAGGTGTTGCTCGGAGAAGGACGGAAGTCGACGAAGATGATGATGAACGATGACCGGAGACGGAGTTGCAGGTTCCGTGGATGATTGATGCGACACAGATGATCAAAGACTCGAGTCCTTTGATGATTGCGACTCGAAAACAAAAAGAGATGACTCGAGATCTCGGTTGCGACTCAGAACCGTGGTTGCGACTCGAGACTGTGAAAGTTGATGAGTCGAGACCTTGAAAGCAGTGAGGTTGAGTCGAGACGGTGATGATGATGAGTCGAGACCTCAGTGAAGATGACTCGAGACCAAATTGTTGAAGACTCGAGACCTCCGTTGCGACTCGAGATCAGTGATGATATTGAGTCGAGACCTGTGGAAAATTCCTTTGCACGTGATGGGAACCTTTGTCAGTGAGGGACTCGAAACCAGATGAGAACAAGACAAAGGATATTCTATATTTTGGGATATGATTTTTTAAGAGATTTGAAAATAAAAGATTTCCAACTTGGATCAACCAGATTTCCGGAAATATATATTTTTAAAATTTTTTTTTTTTAAATAAAAAACCGAAAAGATTGGGATTTATCAAAACAACTTTTCAAAACAAAAGATATTACCGAATCAATTAAAATAAGGAATATCTTTAATACCCTTTAACACCTTTTCAAACAGATTGAATGAGCAAAATATGATCAATCTTATGAATTTTGATGAACACTCACTCGAATCACGAAGAACACGATGAACAAAAAAAAATCAAATCCTCAAGTTTCCGAACAATAAACTGACAACCCCTTGATCCAAAACCTTCAAAAACGATGATTAAAAGCGAAATATGAACCTATCAACAGTTTTTAAACAACAGAAACCTTTTCAAAACAGATTCGAAAAACAGAAATCCGAGCCGAAAATTTTGTTTTTCAAAATCTTGAATCTTTGATATCACACCGAGCCTAGAAACAGGTTCTAAAGGCTCTGATACCACTTATAAGTCCCGTTTAACCGGATCTTTCAATGATATCAAACAACACCAAGTTTGTGCGGAATCCAAACTTGATGTGATTCAAGAAAAACGCGAAAAATACGAAATAAGAAGAACACAACGAATCACCTTTAAACACTTGCACACGATTCTATTACTATCAACTAGCAAAACCGTCTAGTACAAGTGCTCACAAACAATCGCCTTCCTCTCTAACTCTCTCTATAACTCTAGAATTTCTGTAACTGAGGCTCTAAGAAGTTCAAAACCCTAAAACAAGTTAGAAACTTGTTTATATACTCAACTAAGCCCACTTCCCTACATGGGCTTCCCTTGGGCCTGCTTGGCCCACATGGCCAAAAGCTTAGCCCAAGTGACCTATAAAGGTCCACAACCTAATATAAACTAACCCGGTATGGCCCAGCTCGTAACCATAGCTCGTTGTGTTAATTTGATGCGTCAGTCTCACACTTTAGGGCCTAACATGCTTGAATCCTATGGAGGTTTAGTTGCAGGAAAGATCGGAAATCCAATGCTAACGAAAGAGGATTACGATCAAATTGATGCAGAGGAGATGGAATTGATGGATATAAAATGGTGCATGGCTAGTGTGTTGAGACGAGCTGAAAAATTTAAAGAAATTACCGGCAGAGATGATTTTCGCGATGCTCATGTTTCAGCTTTAGGATTTGATAAGTCTAAAGTTACTTGTTTTCGATGCAGGGAAAAAGGGCATTTCAAGAGGGAATGCACAAATCGAGAAGCAAGTGGAGCTCAAAATCCTTTTGGAAACAATGATTACTATCGAAAAGCGTTATATCATCAAGTTGCTCAACAGCCACATCAACAACAACAGCCACAAATAGCTCATGGTAGAAAAGAAATTGAAGATTCAAAGAGAGCATGTCTTGGTAATCAAGATATTGGAAAAGGATTCAGTTGGGATAAATACATTCCAACAAATAGTAAAGTATGTGTGGCAGAACAAGAAGATGAAAAATTAGCAGAAGGTTTCAGTTGGGACGATTATTGCTCAGACAAAGAATTTCTGAAGAAAGGTTTTGTTGCTCAAGTTATCAATGATTATACTGATGATTATTGGGCAGAAAAAGTCAGAAGACGTTTAAATAGTGAGGTTGAGAAAAAGAAAGTAGTTGCAGAAGAAGTTCCAGTGAGAGTTGTTAAAGAAGTTCCAGCATTTGAAATCAAAACAGATGATGAGGTAGTCAAGGTTGCTGAGAAATGTATGAATTGTGAATCTCTGATAAAGCAAAACAATGAATTGCTGCACAACATAAAAAGGCTGAAAGAATCATATGATACTTTGAACAGAGAGATGAATAAGTATAACGAGTCAAGCAGTGAACAAGCTGTAGCAATGAATACACTCAAAGGAGCTTACATGAGACAGCTTGACGATGTCAATTACTACACAGAGAAGTGTGCTGAGCTTGAGTTGAAGTTGGCAACACAAAGAATTGAAACTGAAAGAGTTAACAATTTATTAAAAAGTTACTCATGTTCTACTTTTGTTGTTGACAGGATTTATCCCATAGTGGAAAAATTGAAGACGTTTGAAGATGAGAAGACTTCGGAAGAGAAAAAGTCCAATACAAAAGAAGATGATGAAGTGAAGATTTCTGGTAAGAAACCAAGTGTTGTCTATAACCAATGTCCACCCCCGGTCGAAAATGGATATTCTCCTCGAAATCCAAATTCTGAAAGAGTCGAAAAGGCAACAAATTTACAGTGGGAGTCTGTGTCGTCGGATAACTTGCCAGAAAGTATAGATGTCACTTTCACGTTGTCCGATACTGATCATGAGTCCGAGTTAATAAAAAAGGTGGTCGATCAGGTGTTGGATAAGGATGAAACAGAGGAGTCAATGTCGGAGTCAAAATCAGAGTCAAAGTCCGACACGTCAAGTCAAAAAGCCAAACAGGGAACACGGGTGTATAATAAAGAGTTTTTGTTATCAAAATCTAATTTGGATGACGAACCGATCAAAGTAGCATATACTTTGAAAGATTCTGACAAATTATATTTTGATGAAGATTTTCCAATAAGAGGTGTTAAACCAGAATTGATCAAAAAGGTTTTCAAACTAACAGAAATTAATATTTCTGAAATAAAAGATTTAAATCTTAATGGTAAACCTAAACCTTACATCTCAAGAGTACAACAAAGATTAAACAAGAAAAAAGGTTACAGTTCTGGTTCTGGTTTTCACAAGAAACCAAACCCTAACCGTAATTTCAAAAAGAAAAGATTGGGATTTATTCCAACAGAAAAACAGAAAAATGAGAAATATGTTCGTGATTTTAAAGCAAAGATGACATTTATTTCAGGTACTTCATCAGAAGAAGAAGAAGAAAAGAAAGAATTCTGGAGACAAGCAAACAAAGAATTCCTTGCAAAGAAGCAAGAAGAAATGAAGTTTGCTGATCAGATGAAAGAAACGAGAACCTGTTTCCAATGCAACACTGTTGGACATATTGCCAAAAATTGCTCAAAGGAAAAACATTCAAAACAGGGAGTTTCTCGTAAACTAAAAGAAAAAATGGTTGAGTTTGAACCACCAATTGACAGAACAAAACTATTCAAAAATTCAATTTTTGAAATTGGTGAATGTTCAAACAGATTTTATAAGAAAAGAGGAAACCTTGACAATCAGAAATGGGTTGTTAAGAAATCGGTTGATAGTTCTAGCGATGAATCTGATTCCACAAAATCAGAGGAGCCACAGGTTGAAGTAAAAAGTGAAAAATCAGTGCCGACTGTGGATGATGTGAATTTTCCATCACTTCGGGCTGAAAATTATAAAAAGAAAATTGGTAAAGTTGAGATTTCAAACCAATTTTATGATGATAAAAAGGTTTTTGATGTTGAAAAGGCCTTTAACCCCACTGTGAAACACATTTTTGGTAAAATGATTGATCGAAAAGTCAAAGGGGTTAAAGAGTTCTACGAGAAGAAGAGGAAAGGTAAGAAACCGAGTGATGATGACTCGGTAACACCCAAGGCTGGTCAGGCTTGGGTGGATATTTTCTTTGACTAAAAACCTGACTTGCCGGAGTTCCCAGGTTGGTAAGAGTGGAACATGAATCGGCATCCTTCTTTATATTTGATTGTGTTTTACGTACAAGTGGTACAAGAGGTTGGTTTTTACATCGCGATTAATCAAGGTCATTAATTTGAACTTGATGTAATCTTCATATATTGGTTTTAAGACGATATGATGAATCACATCCCCGAATCTACAAGTGGTTTAAAATCAACAAAACTAATTTTCTGGAAAAACCATTTGATTAAAACAAACTTAAGTGTTTTGAAATCATAATGGGAAAATAGTTTGTTGTAAGGGGGATTTCTGATTGTTTATGCCAAGTGGATGGCGAATTGAAGCAATTCGATATCAGTTGTCAAGTTATCTGTATAGTTTATTTTCAAATTTCTGTTAAATGTGTTTGAATTTTAGGGGGAGTAAGAATTTCAGAAAATCCAAAAACATGATAAAATGTCAAATGAGTTTTTTGTGTAAAAAAAGAGGAAATGATAGTACATCAGTGGACTATCACAACATGCTAAAGAAATGGAAAGTAAAAATGTGATAAACGATCTCACTGATGATGTGCCAGTAGGTTTTTGCACATTTAGTAGATTGTGACGAGATATAAACTTAAATTTCAAACTTGCTTATATCGTGGGTAACATCTCTCGGATATATGGGTAACCCCCGAAATCTTGTTTGAAAGGTCCCTCTTTCTGAGATACTAGGTCTTTATGCTCAGTGATATCTGGGGTATTATCCCGGGACTTCTGATTTTGCGGAAGCAATGGCCTAGTCCCCGGAGAATACTTTCTGCAATGCTTGAAATATAGCGCCGCCCTCAGCAAATTGATGAAACAATAAAATTGATAGTCATTGCTGTTGAAACAAAAGATCCTCTAAAGGGGACACACCAAAAGTCGAAGCCGTCATCTCTCTGCGTATACGGAAGTATCGACCTGAGCTCTCACGGCCCTCGCATCTATAACCCCTTACACATATCATCTGTGGTATACTCACCTGTAAGACTGAATATTGGGATTTGGATACTGGAGTATATTCTGAGGTGGGACACGCGATTAAGTTTAAGTTTCTAAGACATTAATCTCGTATCTCGAAACAGTTGAAATTTGTGTGAAAATTTAAGTGGATCAGTATACTGACAATCTAAGTGAATCGTTTAGAACTTAAAATGTTTAAAGCTTAACGGTGTTGGTGATTTGTCTCAAAAACTGATATGATCCTCTTACACAAACTCATAAAAATAGTGTCTATAAATATTTCTTTACTGCATTTTATTACATTGAAAAAAGTCCAAAAAGATTTTCAGTGTGTTTTAGCATAAATTTTTGAAAATTCAAAAAGATTTTCGACAACTGGTGTTGGAGAGCTAATTTTCAAAATTCCGAGTGCTAAACATGATGAACAGATGGTTTGGGAGAGTGTGTTGTTTTGATTAGAAAAACGATATTTCTTCAAGTGGTTTATCATTGTAAAATTATTCTTTGATTGTATAATTCCTGCAAGTGGATCATTAGATGGTGAGATTGTTTTTACTAGTTATCATCAGAAAATTTATTTTTGGGTAGAGAATGTGCAGGTTATTTGAATGATAGAAAGCCAGGTTCCGATACCTGAGGACTTTGTGATTTCAACATGTCAGACTGCGATCCCAGCATATCGAAAGGGGGAGTCTGAAGACATCTGAGTAGAGATTGTTCGTGGGGAGTCTGTTGATGCTGCTAGAGAGAGAAGGATTTAGAGTGAGACAAGAATCAGGACAAGATTTTGAAAGCACAAAGACTGATAAAGACTGAAGATTGTGAAGACTCGACACTTAAGACTCGTCAACATCTGAGGGGGAGTCTGTTGGTGCATACATCTGTCGTCTTCGTCTTATATCGAGTCTCGGTTGCGTTGCGGATCTGAACAAGTGTGACATCATATATGTGACATCACAAGTGACATCACATATATGACATACATCCTACATCAGCACATGAAACGAAAATGAATATTCATATAAGACAAAACAGTGAGTTAGCTTGAAAGTCATGGTCGCTTGAATTGTAAATTGTTGTGTTTGCTTGAACTTGTTTGACCGCTTGAGCTTATCCGCCTGAACGTATATGTGTTGGTTCAAGCGAACTAGACTAGGTTATAAATATGGTTCATGTCTTGTCATTTGAAGCGAACAGGAAGAAAGACTAGAACTTGTACCGAAGTGCTGCCGGTATATTTTATGCCTGTAATCTTTGTTAAATCAATGCACAAGATGATTAAAGTGATAATCAAGTTGTTTTGAAGTCAGTTTCTTAGTTTCCGCATCTGAAACTGATAAAATCTCTTCTGAATGACTCATTTGGGTCACAAACCGATCCTACAAAGTTAATATATATTGTTTTAACAATTATTCCAAAATTTAATAAATATAATTTAAGTTAAGATATTTATTATTTTAACAAACAATTATATAACTTGGAATAATATCGAAGACACAATGAAACGTAACCCAAATACATTAATACTAAGTTAAGGCATGACCCGCTCGTCTAATTGATCATAGTACGTTGTAGGTAGTCGTGTCTATCCGAAGAAGCTTTGAGTTACGGTGCGAAGACGCAAGACTGTGAGTTCATGACCCCTTTTCTTTTAACTGTTTTTAGTTTTTATAACTTCGGGGGTGAAGTACATGTTACAAACTATTTACAAACATTTTGATTTGGTATGGTTAGCTAAGGAAGGGTACTACTTGATCATGTGAGTGGTGGGTATAACACTTAAGGCCATTAATCCTCGTTGTAGGACCGAGGGACATGAGTGATAGATCTATTTGGGTGTAGCGAGCCCACACCCATGCGGACCAGGGTGGCCCATGTGGTGACTATGTCTTATTCCCGGAGACAAATCTGCTAGGTTTGAGTTTTCCTGCATCACTTCACACATATCAATGGCCTTGCAAACCATTGGTGATCTGTTTCCCTTGTTGCTTTCATACCAGGAGTTTACAAATATACATACATACTTTCAATGATATCAAAGGTTTATTCGTACACACAAACAAACACATGAACTCGCTCAACTTTTGTTGATGTTTTCAAACTACATGTATTTCAGGGAATTAGTTGTGGATCTGGCGGGCGTTCGGAAGTTCCAAGTGTGGTTTAAGAATAAAAGATGTCATCCATGGTCTCAGGTTTGGTCAGCGTGTCTTATTCCTGGACGAGACCCGTCTTCCAAAACCTGGTTTTATTTAATGTCATCTGTCGAGTCTTTTTGAACTCTTAAACAATGTGCATGGTTTGTACTCGAATTTGAATTTCTATGTTTTGAGACAATGTTGTTATCATGTTTTTAAACTTAATTAATGGATGACCATCTATGGTTTTTATCATATAGTTGTTGATATGATTGAATGCAATGATATTAAGAAAGTCACACCATAATCACGCTTCCGCAAAAATCAGGGTGTGACAGCTTGGTATCAGAGCTTCGATTGTAGCGAACTAGGATTCTCTCTCGATTCTAGACTACAATCATTAGGGCTCTCTCGAAAATGTTTTTACAACATGTTTTCATTGCATACACGAAACGCCCGGATCCAGGAAAACAAACATTTTTACAAATGAAAAGACACGAAACACATTTCAAGGGTTATGTTCAGTCTGAGAGACTGGGTGGTTCAGTATGAGAGACTGGGTGGTTCAGTCTAGGAGACTGGGAGGTTCAGTTTGGGAGACTAGGAGGTTTAGTCTGGGAGACTAGGTAGTTCAGTCTGGGAGACTGGGTGGGTTAGTCTGGGAGACTAGGAAGGATACGTGATTACATTGTCATTGATTGCATGCTTAATGATTAGTAGTTGATATATGTGCATATGTTTTGATTGTTTTGTTGCAGACACTATGTCATCATCCGAGAGTGGACTGTCCGATACCGATGACCCTATGGCTGTAGTTTCTGACGATGAGATCGTCCCTGACCCAGAGATTTTTACTTCCGATACCGAGAGTGACCCGGAGATGATGTCCAACGACGATGACGATTTTCAGCCCTTTGTGCTGCCCGATTTCGGAGATGATTTTCCGATTGCTGATGGTATCCCGGATGAGGATCCGTTTGTTATTCCTATTCCTGTGCACGATCATCTTATCATCGGTCATCCGGATGGTGAGCATGTCGTGGTACCGATCCTCGCTCCTGTTCCTTTAGTGGTCATTTCTCCTGAGGACTGGCCATTCGATGATCTTTTTGACGATGATTTTGATTTGTTTGTTGATGGTCCCCCTGATGATGCCCTTGGCGATGGGGAGCTCGATGAGGACGTTGTTGACATTCCACTTCTGGGGATTCCTGTTATTGAGATTTCATCTGATTCCAGTTTACACCCTGTTCCAGATTCCTTTGAGTATGTCTCTTCTTCCGCCTTAGAGACAGTTGGTTTGCGACGTTATCCCACAGATTCTGACGATGATATAGCTGTGTCAGCTGCACCGATTCCTCCACATGACATTGAGCCTGGACTTGAGCTTGATTTTGTCCCTGATGATCAGCCTGTTGATGCACCCGCTGATCCTGAGCCGATACCTGCACCTGAGCCTTTACCTGATCATGATCCTGTACCATTTGGCATACCTGACATTGCACCGCTCATACCAGATCCAGTTCCTGCACCCGCTGACCCTCCTATTATTGAGCCAATCACTCCTCCACTTGCACCTGCACCCACTGATGTTGCTCATTTTCATCCAGTTGAGTCAGATGTGCACCGTGTTGACCTGCCTATTGTTTTCTTGTAGGATATACCCACACCCCGTCCTAGGGAAGGCACTTCTAGTCAGCAGCCTGGCCATGACCCTCATGTTTTAGCAGCTTATCCACACGTACCTCAGTCTGCACCTTTTGGTCATTTTACTTCTTCACCACTGGATGAGCCACTTAGATGGTTCCCACCTTACACCATACCGATTTCTGATCCCTACCATCCCTCGCACTTTACTGGTTATACACGAGATGGGTTACTTTTATCATTGCAACTCCAGTATGAGATCATGAGTCGCAGGATTTTAAAGCTTGAGATGATACCGCAACCTTTGCCATGTCCGTGTCAGCCTGCATATGTTCCTCGTTCATCACCATCCCCGTTTTCACATCCTCCTGCACCGCTTACTCCATTTCCTGAGTTTGACACTCGGTTTCTTACTGTTGAGCAGCAAATCAGTTATCTGTTGCGTCATGTTTATGATCTTGAGGAGGAGCTAGCGCATGTGCGCAGCTTGGTTTTTGTTCCTCCACCTCCTCCTCCACCACCATCAGCATAGACGGTTTTTGGTTTTATGTAGGTAGCATGACTTTTGATGAGAGCACCGCTATTGAGCTGAGCTAGTGAAGCCTTTTGGAGACCACTTTTTTATTTTATGACTATTTTAGACTGGTTGACATTTTGGACAAGGGTAGTGTGACCCTGTGTTCCCTTTTAATATGATACATTTGTAAAACATGTAACAATAATGGTGGTCGATGATTAATAAAAGCTCAATCGTAATGTTCTCGTTAAATACGTTGTTAAATTACATGCTTGTGTTATAATAGTGTTGATTACCTGATTGCTTGCTACAATAAATGCTACTACGTATACATACTATATACTTCTTATGTAATTAAGACCTGACCCATACAATCTTCTTTATAGAAGATGCCTCCTCGAAGGAACACTCAATTGCCCACAACAGAGGCAGAATTGCATGAACGGATTTCACAAGCAATCGCAAAACATGAGGCCTTACTCTCTGAACACAACAGAGGTACCTCATGAAATAACCCACCTCACGGTAATGTTTAAGTTACCTAAGACACATTACGATACGGTTGGACATTCCCTGTGCGTTTGCTAATGCTTTCTGTGAATGATGTTGCTTGTACAGGTTGTACTTACAAGCAGTTCCTTGACTGCAAGCCTCTGAATTTTGACGGCACTGGAGGTGCTGTAGCTTTCGTTAGATGGGCTGAGAAAACAGACTCTGTGTAGTGGATGAGCAAGTGTGCGCCAGAGCACCAGGTCACCTGCATTTCTAGACTTTTCCTATACGGAGCTCTATCCTGGTGGAACCTTCAGGTTCAGACTCTGGGAGAGGATGCTGCGTATGCTATGACTTAGGATGAGATGAAAGAACGGATGCGTAAGAAGTACTGTTCAAGAGCTGAGATTCAGAAGTTGGAAACCGAGTTCTGGAATCTAAAGATGGATAGACCCAAGATTGCTGAGTACGTACAGAGATTTCATGACCTATCTCGCGTTGTTCCCTACATGGTAGAACCGGAGTTTAAGCGAATTGAACGTTTCATTTGGGGATTGGCACCTCAAATCATGAGCATGGTGATGACATCCAAGCCTCCAACCATCACTGAGGCCATTTATTTGAGTGTGGCACTGACAGAGGAAGCGATTAGATTGAACAAGTTTTCAATCTATGAGGGAAAGAAGAAGGAGTCTCATATCGAGTCATCAGGAGAGAACAAGAGGAAGTTCTCGAATTTCAAGAAAGGTACCCAAGGAAACAACGGTGGTAACAAGAAAAGAGATGCGAACCCACCAGCCGAGGTCAGGACTGGTGTTGCAAGTTTGGAGAATAAAGGGAAAGGATACATGGGCACCTTGCCCAAATGTGATGTATGCCAGTTCCATCATGCCGGCCAGTGTAGAGTTAGGAAGTGTGAAAACTGTGGAAAAAATGGTCATTTGAAGGTGACGTGCTGGGCTGGTAATGGTTGTGGAAATGGTGGTCAGAAGGGTAATGGTAGTGAAACCGTGGTCGAAATGGTAACGGGAATAGGAACAATCAAGGAGGAAATGGTGGTAATGTGAATCTTGGTGGTTGTTGAAATCAAGCTGGCAATGAAAACCGCAACCAAAACAACAACCAAGGTGGTACTGGAAACAAGCAAGGATGCTTTAGCTGCGGAGATGTTGGGCATTTCAAGAGAGATTGCCCAAAGAACAACCAAGCCCACGGGGGAGTCTTTAACATTGGAGCTAGGGAAGCTCGTCAAGATCCGAACGTAGTCACTGGTACGTTCCCTATCAACCAACACTTTGCATCTGTGTTATTTGATACTGGAGCTGATTATAGCTTCGTATCCCTAGAATTTAAGGATATACTTGGGTTAGTTACCAGTAAGTTAGATATCCTGTACTCGATAGAGCTAGCTAATGGGAAGCTAGTAGAGGCAAACGAAGTAATTAGAGGCTGTGTAATAAAGCTCGGAGAGCATGAGTTTACGCTCGATCTTCTACCAGTTGAGTTGGGAAGTTTTGACGTGGTAGTCGGAATGGATTGGTTATCAAGTAACCGAGCTGAGATTGTCACACCCCCAAAATACCACATGCGGAAACCCCCGCGAGGTGTGTGACGTACCAGGATCTAGCCACCAATCATATTGAACTCATAGGTGTATTTAAATAAACTTTCATTTATTACAGTTGAGTGTTACACGTTTCAAATAATTCACAGTATACAGCGGAAGCATAATTCATTTGTTAAGAGCTTATAAACCACATGTAAAAGCCATTAGTCTTGTGTTGTGTTTCCATGTATCTCGACCCATGACCACTCCAGCCTCCCAGATAGCAAGTTCCAATGAAATGGACCTAAAGGCCTGCAAGGCATGTAACAACGAATCAACAACAAAATTGAGCGAGTTCACAGTTGGTTGTCCATTTTAGAGTTGTTCCAAAACATAGTTTAATCTTAACCGGCTATCCAGCCATGGGGGTTACCCCATAGTTCGAAAACGTTTATTAGTTAATCCATTTTTACTTCGGTCATCTCAGCCTGGCACTCCGGCCGTGGGGGCTACCCCTTGTTTAAACTACCAGACTCGTTACCATATCGACTACTAACGTTCGTCATGTTTATTTGCCCTCGTCAATGTCTATCATCATTGACGTGCCTAGTCCATTAGTCCACGTCCGTCCTCTGCGGCATGGTGTGAGGTTTGTTAAACCTAATAGCGCTATTTAACTAATGACCCGTTCGCCATTGGCCTCGGCGATTAAGTCGATATAAAAGGAGGGACTTCGTTGATAGAGTTCTAGTCTAGTAAATCTAAATCCGTCCCAACAGGACAAGGAATTCACATTCCTGAACACGTCCCAACAGGACGAGGAATCCCTATTCCTTAACCCATTCCCAACCCACCGGGAATTACCATGCCTTGTAGAAAGTGTGAACTCACCACGGTTTGCTCGGCAGATACACAAAGAGGTCAATCAAGCTGCTAGTAGTCAACCACGTCCTAACATGGTTACCATACAAGTCAGGTCTAGGTTCAAGTAGTGCACGTAGGTTTACACATAAGCTAGCAAGTCACGAACACATAACGATCATGGCATACACATAGATCACGTTAACAGTGTCAGACAAGTACACATAAATCCAAATTGTGCGATTCAAGTGATTGGGTCTTGAGACTGTGCGAGCCCAATCATCTTGTGTGATTCAGTATGTAAAGCCCAATTAAATGCTCGGCCCAACCTGTTGTGCGATCAACACAACCTTGTGCGACCCACGACAGGTTGTGCGATTCAAATCTACCCCAGCCCAAGTACAGTGCAGCCCAAAGCAAACAGTTCAATTATGGGGCGGCCCAACATGTTGTGCGATCAGCACAACTTGTGTGATCCACAGCATGTTGTGCGATCCGCATTATATTGTGCGATCATGCATAAGAAGACAGTATCATGTGCTTTAACAGTTGTACCCTAACAGTTCTAACTTGTGCGATTAGCCCTTGTGCGATCCAACAACTTGTGCGATCAGAACTTGTGTGTCCTGATCTTGTGCGACCAGATCAAAGAACTGATCTTGTGCGATTGTTGTTGTGTGATCGGACTCGTGCGATCAGTTACATTATCCCACAATTTATGTCAATCAGTTACACAGTTTCCTTATACGATCAAGTCAACACTTTTTCCCAATTAATGCATTAATCCATATGAATTCCTAATTTCCTCTAACCACAATTAGCAACATAAACAACTTTTAATTTGGATCAAGCCCCTAAGGATATCATCCCCACTCATAACCGTTTCAACTAGTATGTAACCCTAATCCACAGTCATTCAAATCGCACAACAGTTTTTATCAATGATTCGATCAAAAAATCACTAAAGTTCATACCATTCTAACCATCACATAATTGGATAATAACAATCAATCATGCTCATGATTCCATTTAAATCAAACACGGACATCAATCATTATACAAACCCTAATTCTACAAGAACTATTAATACCAATACATCATGCAGGTTCGGATCAAACATTCAGACACATCCTCAAACAAACATATAAATCGTGCATTCATGGATCATCAAGACATTGGATAATCATCAATCATCATGTATTTATCATCAAAACAACAAACATATCAATACTAGCAAGAGACTAACCGATTCAAACGATGCACCAAAGATTATGTGCGATGATGAGGCTTCGAGGGTTGGAGAGAGAAGCAGTCGTCGGCTTCCACTTCGAGTAGGGGGGCTGCCGTCAGGTTTCAAGGGAAGAGAGGAGGAAGTCTAGGTTTTGGAGTTCTAATGTTTGCAAAAATAATGAGGTACCACATACAAGAGTGGGTATATGCGCAAAAGAAAGAGACAGGCCGAGCCCATCTTAACGTCGAGAAGGCATTAGGCCGAGAGCCCAAAATATCTTGTGCGGTCCGAAGGTCTTATGCGATCGAGTATAGGTTATGCACTTAAGTTTTATATACACATATCACACACACATAACACATAGCAACATATAACATAGCATTCCAGTAAAATTAACGTATCACATGATCACATAACGTTTACACGGGTTACGTCCAAGTACAAAGGAAAATCCTGAAACACGAGTTGTCAAAGAGATCGTATGTCATGAGAAGATCATTCGAATCCCGATGGTGAATGGAGAGACGATTGTAGTTCATGGAGAAAAGCATGATACGCCTCTAAGGATTATCAACTGTTTGAAGGCACGAAAGTTTTTGAAGAAGGGATGTGCTGCCTTTTTGGCGCACATAGTTGATAAAGAAGCCGAAGAGCCAAAGCTAGAAGATATCCCTGTGGTAAGGGAATATCCTGAAGTCTTCCCGGAAGACTTTCCGGGATTGCCGCCGCAACGACAAGTCAAATTCCATATTGACCTGATTCCAGGTGCCGCGCCTGTAGCCAAGGCACCCTATCGACTTGCGCCTTCCAGATGCAAGAGCTGTCGACGCAACTCCAGGAACTTTTGGACAAGGGATTTATTAGGCCAAGCTTCTCGCCTTGGGGAGCTCCAGTTCTATTTGTCAAGAAGAAGGACGGTAGTTTTCGCATGTGCATTGACTACCGAGAGCTAAATAAGTTGACCATCAAGAATCAGTATCCTTTGCTGAGGATTGATGATTTATTCGATCAACTTCAAGGTTCAAGTTACTACTCCAAGATCAATCTTCGATCAGGTTATCACCAGCTGCGAATTCAAGAGAAGAGTATACTGAAGACTGCCTTTAGAACTCGTTATGGACATTACGAGTTTCTAGTAATGTCGTTTGGTTTGACAAACGCGCCGGCAATGTTTATGGATCCGATGAACCGAGTTTGCAAGCCCTATCTCGGTAAATTCTTGATTGTATTTATCGATGATATTTTGATCTATTCAAGGACGAAGGAAGAGCACGAGCAACACCTTAGAGCTATTTTAGAGCTGCTCAAGAAGGAGAAACTGTATGCTAAGTTCTCGAAGTGTGAGTTCTGGTTGCGTGAGGTACAATTCCTTGGTCATGTAATGAATGAAGATGGAATCCATGTGAATCCCACCAAGATCGAGGCAATTAAGGACTGGGAAACTCCGAAGACGCCAACCGAGATCCGTCAGTTTCTAGGTTTAGCTGGGTATTATCGCCGATTCATAGAGGATTTTTCAAAAATCGCTCAACCGCTGACCTCCCTTAATCAAAAGTGTAGGATCGTTTTCAGACCCGAACGAGTCGATCAGAAGAGGTTATCTCAATACGAGTGGCGGAAACAAACGTATTAAGGTCAATTCAGCAAGATTCACACTTTAAACTGTCCGTATATTGATTTCAGATCAAATACAAGCATGTGGACACTTCGGCAGCACTTCGTTGCTCTGACCGGAACTCTTACAAATGAAATGACACAAGGGGTATTTATAGGGAGAGTAATTTCGTTTGAAAGTGACATGATGCATTTCAAACGAAATTAAACATCATAATTTCGTTTGAAACTGTCATCACTCAAGTTCAAACGAAATTAGCTCAAATATATGAAAACTCTCCTATTTTCCTAGTATAACGTGCCCTGATCTATCATTCTACATACAAGACTCGATACAAGACGAAGTCGACAGACGCATGCACCAACAGACTCCCCCTCGAATGTTGACGAGTCTTTAGTGTTGAGTCTTCGGTTGTCAAACCTTCAGTCTTTATCAGTCTGCTCGCTCTTGTCCAAAGATTCTCCATTGTAAGCATCCTCAATCAATCTCTTTCTCATTCTTTATCTCTTCCAAAATCAGTCAGCTGCGAGGATATGGCTCCAGGATCAACCACTGGCTCTAACCATTCTCTCTTGACTGTCTTCAGACTCCCCCTCTCAATCTACTGGGATCTTGGTCTGGAATTTATCATCTTCAGGTCCTAAACTCGTAACCTGGCTAACAATCTTTAAACCTGCATATTCTCTACCATACACATAAGTTTCTCAAATTTAAAAGTTTGCAAATTTAGAAATCACTTGCAGGTATCATTCATAAATGATTTATTCTTTGATAACCACTTGAAAACACAACTTCTTCATACATTCTTTCCCAAACCTGTTCCTCATGTTTAGCACTTGGAATTTTGAAAATCAGCTTTCCAACATCAGTTGTCGAAAATCGTTTTGTATTTTTCAAAAGTTTATGCTAAAACACACTGAAAATCTTTTTGAATTTTTGAATATAATAAAATACAGTAAAGAAATATTTACAGACACTATTTTTGTGAGTTTGTGTAAGAGGATCATATCAGTTAATGAGACAAATCATCAACACCGTTAAGCTTTAGACATTTTAAGTTTTAAATAGTTCACTTAGATTGTCAGTATACTGATCCACTTAAATTTTTACACAAAGTTCAATTGCTTCGAGATACGAGATTAATGTCTTAAGAACTTAAACTTAATCACGTGTCCCACCTCAGAATATACTCCTGTATCCAGATCCCAATATTCAGTCTTACAGGTGAGTATACCACAGATGATATCTGTAAGGGGTTAGATGCGAAACCGTGAGAGCTCAGGTCAGAACTTCCGTTCAGTAGAGAGATGACGGCTTGACTTTTGTTGTGTCCCCTTTAGATGATCTTTTTTACAACAGCAATGATTATCAATTTTATTGTTTCATCAATTTTGCTGAGGGCGGCGCTATATTTCAAGCAAGCAGAAAGTATTCTCCGGGGACTAGGCCATTGCTTCTGCAAAATCAGAAGTCCCGGGATAATACTCCAGATATCACTGAGCATAAAGACCTAGTATCTCAGAAAGAGGGACCTTTCAAACAAGATTTCGGGGGTTACCCATATATCCGAGAGATGTTCCCCCACGATATAAGCAAGTTTGAAATTTAGGTTTATATCTCGTCACAATCTATTAGATGTGTAAAAATCTACTGACACATCATCAGTGAGACCGTTTATCACATTTAAACATTCCAATTCTTTAGCATGTCGTGATTGTCCACTGATGTACTATCATTTTCTCTTTTATACAACAAAACTCATTTTTGAATTTTATCATGTTTTTGTCTTTTTCAAATTTTCAAATGTTTTTGGATTTTCAGAAATTCTTACTCCCCCTAAAATTCAAACACATTTAAAGAAATTTGAAAACAAACTATACAAGTAACATGACAACTGATATCAAATTGCTTCAGATCGCCATCCACTTGGCATAAACAATTAGAACTCCCCCTCACAACAAATTATTTTCCCATTATGATTTCAAAACACTTAAGTTTGTTTTAATCAAATGGTTTTTCCAGAAAATAAGTTTTGTTGATTGATTTTACCATTTGTAGGTTAGGGGATAAACTCATCCTATTGTTTCTCAACTACTTGTAAGAATGATCCAATCAAGTTCAACCTAATGACCTTGATTAATCATTGGTAAAAACACAAACTCTTTTTCAACCACATGGTTTACCAACCAATACCTCATGTAGGTTGAATTCTCAAGATGCCGATACCTACTCCTCACTTATCAACCTGGGAGTTCCGGCAAGTCATACTTGTGACTAATTTTCAATTTTCAAAAACAATTTAAGAATGATGCCGATTCATGCTCCGCGATTACCAACTGGGGAGCTCCGGCAAGTCCAGGAATTTACTGTTCGTAGTAGGTACCATCCCAGTCACAAACTAGGGATGATACTTTACCTTGCTTCTTTGTTTTCTTTTCGTAAAACTCCTTTACTCCCTTGACTTTCCTGTAAACCATTTTTCCAAAAATATGATGTACTTTGGAATTAAAAGCTTTCTCAACATCAAAATCTTTCTTTTCTGAGAAAAATTGGTTTGAAATCTCAACTTTACCAATTTTCTTCTTAAAATTTTTAGCCCGAAGTGGTGGAAAATTCACATCATCCACAGTCGGCACTGATTTTTCACTTTTAATCTCAACCTGTGGCTCATCTGATTTTGTGGAATCAGATTCATCGCCAGAAGATAGCTCCTCTGATTTTGATGAATCAGAATCATTGCTAGAACTATTTCCTGAACCCTTAACCACCCACTTTTGATTTTTTAGATTTTCTTTTCTCTTGAAAACATTTTTCGAGCATTCACCAATCTCATAAATTGAATTATCAAAAACTTTTAATCTGTTTGTTGGTAATTCAATTTTATCAACAAGTTTTCCTTTCAGTTTATCAGAGACTCCCTGTTTTGATTGTATTGCCTTCGGACAATTTCTGGCAATGTGACCAGCTGTTTTACATTGAAAACAAGTTCTCATCTCTATCTTCTTTTGAGCAACACTTTTCTTCATCTCTTCTTGCTTTTTGGCAAGGAATTCTTTGTTCGTCTCCTTCCAGAATGAACTATTTTGTTCTTTTTCAGCACTTGTTCCTGAAACAAAAACAGTTTTTGGTTTATAAGTTTTCTCATTTTTATAGTTTTTCGATGGAATAAAACCAAGTCCTTTCTTTTTGAAATTACCGTTATGGTTTGGTTTCTTTTGAAAACCATCACCAGAACCGTAACCTTTTTTCTTGTTCAACCTTTGTTGAAACCTTGAGGTGTAAAATTTAGGTTTTTCATTAAGATTTAAATCTTTTATTTTAGAAATGTCGATTTCTGTTAGTTTGAAAACCTTATTTATCATTTCAGTTTTAACACCTCTTATTGGAAAAGTCTCATCAGAATATAAGTTGTCAGAATCTATCAAAGTATATGCTACTTTGATTGGTTCGTCATTCAAATTAGATTTTGACAACAAAAACTCTTGATTATACACCCGTTTTCCCTGTTTGACTTTTTGACTTGAGATGTCGGACTTTGACTTGGACTCTGATTTTGACTCCGACATTGACTCCTCTGTTTCATCCTTATCCAACACCTGATCGACCACCTTTTTTATTAACTCGGACTCATGATCAGTATCGGATGACGTGAAAGTGACATCTATATTTTCTGGCAAGTTATCTGATGACTTAGACTCCCACTGTAAGTTCGTTGCCTTTTTTACTCTTTCAGAATTAGCATTTCGCGGAGAATATGCATTTTCAACAGGAGGCGGACATTTGTTATAGACAACACTTGGTTTCTTACCAGAAATCTTCACTTCATCATCTTCTTCTGTGTTAGACTTCTTTTCATCAGAAGTTTTCTCTTCTTCAAATGTCTTCAATCCTTCCACTATGGGGTAAATCCTGTCAACAACAAAAGTAGAACATGAGTAACTTTTTAATAAATTGTTAACTCATTCAGTTTCAATTCTTTGTGTTGCCAACTTCAATTCAAGCTTATCACACTTCTCTGTATAGTAGTTAACATTATCAAGCTGTCTCATGTAAGCTCCTTTGAGTGTATCCATTGCTACAGATTGTTCACTGCTTGATTCGTTGTACTTATTCATCTCTCTGTTCAAAGTATCATATGATTCTTTCAGCCTTTTTATGTTGTGCAACAATTCATTGTTTTGCATTATCAGAGAGACACAATTCATACACTTCTCAGCAACCTTGACTACCTCATCATCTGTTTTGATTTCAAATTCTGGAACTTCTTTGACTATTCTTACTTGAACTTCTTCTTTAGTTTTTTTCTTTTTCTCAGCTTTAGCTTGTTCTTGTTCTTCTTCTTCTTCTGCATATCTCTTCCATTTCTCTTCTTCAGCTTCCTTAATTTTTCTGTATTTTTCTGCCCAATATTCATCAGAAGCATTAACAACACAACATTTATGATTTGTAGATTTGTTCGGATCATAATCATCCCAGTTGAAATTTTCACAGCTAAAGCCTTCAGGTAATTTTTCATCATCCTGATTAATTAGACATGCTTTGTTTTCGGTTGAAATATATTTGTCCTAGTTGAAATTTTCCCGATTCCCCAAACATGCTCTTTTTGAATCTTCAATCACTTTTCTACCATGTGCCGCTTGAGGTTCTTGTTGTTGTGGAGCAACTTGATGATAGATGGATTTCCTATAGTAATCATTGTTGTTGAAAGGATTTTGAGCTCCACTTGCTTCGCGATTAGTGCACTCCCTCTTGAAGTGTCCTTTTTCCCTGCAACGAAAACAAGTAACTTTAGATTTATCAAAACCTAAATTAGAAACAAATGCATCACGAAAGTCATCTCTTCCTGTGATCTGTTTGAATTTCTCAGCTCGTCTTAATACACTAGCCAAACACCATTTTATATCCATCAATTCCATCTCCTCAGCTTCGATTTGATCATAATCTTCTCTTGTCAACATAGGATTTCCAATTTTACCTGCCACTAAACTTTCATACGACTCCAAAACAGTTCCCAACAAAGACATGTGGCTTTTTGCGACTTCTTCAGAATAACCTTGATCATTTTCAAGATTTAATACAATATTGCATTTTAGCTTCTTGCCATTCTTGGTTGTGGAAGAATGCGGATCAAATGTTGGAAATGAAGTAAATCCTGTTTTGCTGCTTGATTCCTGAGATGAACTTTCTGAAGAACTTTTTGCATTGTAAGCAGTTTCAACTTTTGGAGAAAACTTGGTCTTATCACTAACACCACTTTTGAAATACAATCCGATGTCTTGTTCTCCATCATAGTTCTTCATCCTATCAATCTTTCTTTGCTCCATCTCTTGAGCTTCAAGATGTTTAATAAACTCTCCCAGTGTTAGCTTCTTATATTCCTTTCTATTATTCCTCAACATCATCAGATACGTTCCCCAAATATCATATGGTAACGCATCAGCTAGTTTCTCAATTAACTCATCTGTATCCTTTTTTATGCCTAATTTTGTCATATTTTTCACCAAGTTACAATATCGTTCAATAATCTTCTTGGTGTTTTCTGTTTTCAAACCACGGAACAAATCAAATTCTTTCTTCATAAGTGACATTTTGTTCTTGAGCATATCATCACTTCCCAGAAATTTTGCTTCTAATTCATTCCAAATCGAATATGCACTTCCATCATGTTGAAGAAGAATCAATATGTCCTCCTTAATCGCTTGCTGTAACAGACTAACCATCAATTTCTCATCTCTATACTTCTTTTTCTCATCAGCACTCATTTCTCGAATTGGCATTATCTGATTATTGTTCTTTGTTGGTCTTTCATATTGAACTTCAGTATGTTCCCAAGCATCCAAATGATAAGCTTCAACCCAATTACCAAAATGTTCGGACCAACCATTATAATCATCAATATCCAAAAGCTTAGGCGGTTTTTGTGATGTCCCAGTCTCATTTTCAAGCAATGTACTTTGAGTCACAGTCATTGGACTAGCAAAAGCGTTATAAAACTCGTTATCCATAATTTTGATTTTCAAATGTTCACAAACAGACTGTTTCAAACGGAATACCAAGCTTCAAATGAAATCCCTTTTCAAATGAGATAACCCTTCTCAAACGAAATTAATATTCTCAAACGAAATCAAGAATTTCAAACTGAACCGTTTTCAAACGAGATTAGCAAGTCCTTCAAACGAAATACCTTGATTCAAACGAAATCACTTTTGTTTTTCAAACGAAATCAGTCAAATATGTTGCACTTTCAAACGAGATCACCAAGATAATTCAAACGAAATCAAGAACAATGTTCACTCTCAAACGAAATCAGCAAGTTCCCTTCAAACGAAATCACTATGATGTCATACTTTCGGTCAGTTTTTGGTCCAAATGGTCAAGCAAATGGTCGATTTTAGATCTGAAACTTTCTAGGGTTTGTTAAAACAGCATTACACACATGATATGTAAAAATCAGATGTTTTTAACCGTGGAAACTTGTTTAATTTTGAAAGAAGGTGTAGAAAAACAGATTTTGCAACTGAATTGGTATGAACTCTTCCTCCTGAGCTCTGATACCACTTGTAGGATTGTTTTCAGACCCGAACGAGTCGATCAGAAGAGTTTATCTCAATATGAGTGGCGGAAACAAACGTATTAAGGTCAATTCAACAAGATTCACACTTTAAACTGTCCGTATATTGATTTCAGATCAAATACAAGCATGTGGACAATTCGGCAGCACTTCGTTGCTCTGACCGGAACTCTTACAAATGAAATGACACAAGGGGTATTTATAGGGAGAGTAATTTCGTTTGAAAGTGACATGATGCATTTCAAACGAAATTAAACATCATAATTTCGTTTGAAACTGTCATCAGTCAAGTTCAAACGAAATTAGCTCAAATATATGAAAACTCTCCTATTTTCCTAGTATAACGTGCCCGGATCTATCATTCTACATACAAGACTCGATATAAGACGAAGTCGACAGATGCATGCACCAACAAAAAGGACAAGAAGTATGAATGGGGAGATAAACAAGAAGAAGCTTTTCAGTTGCTAAAGAACAAGTTTTGCGATGCACCTATTCTATCCCTACCCGAAGGCACCGATGACTTCGTGGTATACTGTGACGCCTCGCGTCAGGGATTAGGCTGTGTGCTTATGCAGTGACAGAAGGTTATCGCTTATGCTTCGCGCCAGTTGAAAGTTCATGAGAAGAACTACACCACGCATGACTTGGAGTTAGGCGTAGTGGTGTTTGCTTTGAAGGTCTGGCGACATTTTTTGTATGGCACCCGATGCACGATCTTTACAGATCACAAGAGCCTTCAGCACATATTTGATCAGAAAGAGCTTAACATGAGACAGCGACGATGGGTAGAGTTGTTAATGATTATGATGGCGAAATCAAATATCATCCAGGAAAGGCGAATGTGGTGGCAGACGCCTTGAGTTGAAATGAAAGGATTAAGCCCATAAGGGTTAGGGCTTTGGAGATGATCATTCAAACAGACCTCTCATTGCATATTCGTGCTGCGCAGAGAGAAGCTCTTAAGAAGAAAAACTTGAAGGAGGAATATCTCCTTGGGATGGAGAACAAGTTGGTGCCCAATGAGGAAGGAACCTTGTGTTTCATGGGACGAATTTGGGTTCCTCTTTTTGGTGGTCTTAGGGATATGATTTTCGATGAAGCTCATAAATCAAGGTACTTGATCCACCCAGGATCGGACAAGATGTACCAAGATTTGAAGGATTGGTGGCCAAGACTGAAGGGCGATGTTGCAACTTATGTTGGAAAGTGTTTAACTTACGTCAAGGTGAAGGCCGAGTATCAGAAACCTTCAGGTCTTCTACAGCAACCTGAGATACCCATGTGGAAGTGGGAGCAGATCTCAATGGATTTCATAACGAAGTTTCCAAAGACTCCCAGAGGTCATGATACGATTTGGGTAATCGTAGACCGTCTGACAAAATCTGCGCACTTTTTTGCCAATCAGAGATAAGGATAACACCGGTAAGCTAGCTGAGCTGTACCTAAGGGAGATAGTTGCACATCATGGAGTGCCTATCTCAATCATATCTGACAGAGACGAGAGATTTGTGTCAAGGATTTGGCAATCTTTCCAAGAAGCGTTTGGTTCACAGTTAAATTTGAGCACCGCATTATATCCACAAACAGACGGTCAAAGTGAGAGAACGATTCAGACGCTTGAAGATATGTTACGAGCTTGCGTAATGGACTTGGGTAGTAGTTGGGACACCCACCTACCTTTGGTAGAGTTTTCCTATCACAACAGCTACCATACGAGCATTCAAGCTGCACCGTTCGAAGCTCTCTATGGACGAAAGTGTCGATCACCGTTATGCTGGGCAGATGCAGGTGAGAGACAGCTGGTTGGTCCCGAATTGGTCCAAGAGACGACAGATAAGATTATACAGATCTGAGAGCGCATTAAGGCGGCTCGTGATCGACAAAAGAGTTATGCGGACCAAAGAAGGAAACCTTTGGAATTTGAAGTGGGTGATATGGTTCTATTGAAAGTCTCACCTTGGAAAGGTGTGGCACGCTTTGGGAAGCGTGGAAAGTTAAACCCATGATTTATCGGACCGTTCAGAATCCTGGAAAGGATCGGTCCTGTAGCATATAAGTTGGAACTACCAGTGGAATTGAATGGTGATCATGATACATTTCATGTATCTAACCTGAAGAAGAGTCCAACACAAGAAACAGTGGTTATCCCTGCTGATGAAGTTCACATTGACGACACACTCCACTTTACCGAAGAACCTGTTGAGGTTACTGAATGGAAAGTTAACAAGACTCGGAGGAGTAGTGTTAGACTCGTCAAGGTACGGTGGAACGCGCGTCATGGCCCAAATTTTACTTGGAAGCGTGAGGACCGCATGAAAACAAAATACCCGCATTTATTCCCTAACACCCCTGCAGCTAGTAGTAGAGCTTAAAATTTCGGGACGAAATTTTCTTTACAGGGGGAGAATGTGACAACTGTCAAAAATTCAGGTATCCGTACAACTATTAAACCATAATTAGTGCTTAATGACTGTGTTGAATTACAATTTATTGTTTTCTGATTACTGCCATATACATACACGTGCATCATACATTGTTTCATGTCATACCAATATTGCATGAAAGCTTTATTGCCTCAAATGATGCATTAAGTACAGTTAGCACAGTTATCAGAAAAATCAGAAAAATGCTGATAGAACTCAGCACATAGACAGACAGTGTATTGAGACACAGAATGAGCCAGAAACCAAGTACTACACTAGTATAGTGTGTAGGAAAGTAAGGATCACAAAACTGCCTTTCTAAGTGATAGTTTAAGTGCCGGAAAGTGCCTAAAACTCACCCAAAGTGCTGAATTCAGCAAAATTCAGCATAAATCAGCATTTTAACAATCTAACTTTATGCAGAAACATAGTTAAATGGTCCTGAATGCTTTCCTAAGTGTCGGGAATCAAAAGTGTCACAAAAAGGTACATAAAGCATACTAAACTGCATAGTTTAGCACTTTAACGAACCGGTAACCAACCGAACAACCGGACACTACCCAGAACATCAAATTTACACTAGGAGCATTGTTTGAACATTACCAAGCTAGTTATGGTCCCCGAACATCATAACACCCTATAAAATATCAAGTAACTAAGAAACTAAATATATACTTGAAATTTTACCTTAAACTAACTAATCTAGTTAAACCTACTCTACATACCCCCTAGTAATCGGCCATACCTTACCCCCTTTCCTCAAGATTTTGTTTCAATTAAAAATTGGATATAGTTCCCTCTTTAATGACATAAAAACCAAGAGATAGAAGGTTGAGATGGTTATAAGGGAGACTTGTAAGACTTAAGCTCATTCATCACACACTAGAAAAACACACAACTCTCTCTCCCTCTTGTCTTGTTCTTGGCCGACCCCAAGCACCACCATCACCACCATCATTCATCCATTCTCAACCATTCCAAGCTTATACAAAGGTGCAAGAGATCATACAAAGAAGCTAGGAGCTTGTGGAAGTCCAAGAACCTCTTTCTATTGCTTTTATCCACTTGATTTCTTCACTTGATCATCCCTAGCCGTGTGCTAATGGTAAGAGTCTTGATCTTGCTAGTTTACTTCTATTTTAAGTGGTTAAAAGAAGAATCATACTTATAATCTTGAAGAACACTAAGATACATAAGAAGTAATCTTGAACATGAGCATGTTTAATGAAGAAACTAAGTTGTTTATGTGATGATTTGCTTGATGATTGTTGTTTGTTCATGTATATGATGTAGATCATCATATAATCTTGCTAGATCATGATTAAAAACATAATCTAGCAAGATGAGAAAGTAGAAATATTGTAGGATGATAGATCATCCACATAAAGATCATGAACTTGAAAGAATACATGGATTTCTTGAAAAATAATGATCAAAGTAAGTAGTTAGTCATATAGATCTAAAGATTTATGGATGAGTTTTCAAAAAAAAAAACAAGTTAAAAATATAAGTTTCATTTAATCATGGTTTTTAAATAAACAACCATTATTTTTGGTGGTTAAACAAGTGTAGAAACACTTGTGTAACAAGAAGAATTCATAAGAAAATATTTTTAAAAATGATGATCACAAGTTTTAAACATCTATATTCTTTAAAAATGAAGTTTTTAAAGAATCAAACACACTTTAAAGGATAAGAAGGCTTACTAATAACCCTAGTAAGTTACTACAAATTTTTACAAATAATCAAGTTCATGAAGTAGTGGAATATGCATGATTTTGGAAAAATTGGTAAGTAAAGGTTGTTTATTGTAGATTGTGGATTGATTGTGATGATTTTTACAAAAGAAAATGATATGCTTGAAAGCATGGAAACCTCCATTTTTAGGGGAAACTATGGCGAAATTCTCTAAAAATTCAAACACTTAGAAAAATATTTATAAACATGCACTTACAAGTGTATTTTCAACAATAAATTGTTACATAAACTTTACCATAATTTTTGGTTACAAAGATATAAATATTGGAGGTTGGTTTTTATAAATAAAAGTGACTAAATATGTATTTAGGAAATATATATTTAGAAGACACCATGTGTGTGATTGTTTGTATATTATGTGTATTATTTATATTATTTTAGGACATGAAATAATATAACACATCAAAGTACCAAGAATTACAATCCAAAATATTTACCAAAATTCCAAGAATATGAATATACAAGTTACACACAAAATATTGGTGAAACCGAACAAAGGAATGTAACTTACAAAATATTCCGGAAAATTGATTCACAAAGTATATTTTGGACACCAAGGAACAAAAATATGATTTTTACTATTATTACAAATTTATATCATATTTTGACAAGAAGAAAATATATTATTTTTGAAGTAAAAATATATTTTCTTGGAATTATAAGAAGATATATTATTTTTGGGAAATATATATTTTCTTGAAGTAAACTTGAAATACATTATTTTTGGAGAATAATAAGGTTATATATATTTTCTAAGTTAGACTTGAAAATATATTACTTTTGGAACTTATATGAAAATACAAATATTTTTGCCAAAAGAAAAATTATAAATAATTTTTCAAAATAATATTTACTACAATATATATTTTGGAGATATATATTGGTGGACTTTTTATTAAAGATAATATTTCGGGAAATTAATACGAAATTAAGTATAAGAATACTTAATGAATACAATAACAACACGTATTCTCGTACGAATAAATACACGCCGGAATACGACCCTAATACATGGCAAAAATATACAAGTATAAGGATACAAATACAAATACACCCATCCTTGGGGAGGATATACATGTATAAATACTTGAGGAGTATTAAGTTAATATATATTGTTTTAACAATTATTCCAAAATTTAATAAATATAATTTGAGTTAAGATATTTATTATTTTAACAAACAATTATATAACTTGGAATAATATCGAAGACACAATGAAACGTAACCCAAAGACATTAATACTAAGTTAAGGCACGACCCGCTCGTCTAATGGATCATAGTACGTTGTAGGTAGTCGTGTCTATCCGAAGACGCTTTGAGTTACGGTGCGAAGACGCAAGACTGTGAGTTCATGACCCCCTTTTCTTTTAACTGTTTTCAGTTTTTATAACTTCGGGGGTGAAGTACATGTTACAAATTGTTTACAAACATTTTGATTTGGTATAGTTAGCTAAGGAAGGGTACTACTTGATCATGTGAGTGGTGGGTATAACACTTAAGGCCATTAATCCTCGTTGTAGGACCGAGTTACATGAGTGATAGATCTATTTGGGTGTAGCGAGCCCACACCCATGCGGACCAGGGTGGCCCATGTGGTGACTATGTCTTATTCCCGGAGACAAATCTGCTAGGTTTGAGTTTTCCTGCATCACTTCACACATATCAATGGCCTTGCAAACCATTGATGATCTATTTTCCTTGTTGCTTTCATGCCAGGAGTTTACAAACATACATACATACTTTCAATGATATCAAAGGTTTATTCGTACACACAAATAAACACATGAACTCGCTCAACTTTTGTTGATGTTTTCAAACTACATGTATTTCATGGAATTAGTTGTGGATCTGGAGGGCGTTCGGAAGTTCCAAGTGTGGTTTAAGAATAAAAGATTTCATCCATGGTCTCGGGTTTGGTCAGCGTGTCTTATTCCTGGATGAGACGCGTCTTCCAAAACCTGGTTTTATTTAATGTCATCTGTCGAGTCTTTGTGAACTCTTAAACAAGTTGCATGGTTTGTACTCGAATTTGAATTTCTATGTTTTGAGACAATGTTGTTATCATGTTTTTAAACTTAATTAATGGATGACCATCTATGGTTTTTATCATATAGTTGTTGATATGATTGAATGCAATGATATTAAGAAAGTCACACCATAATCACGCTTCCGCAAAAATCAGGGTGTGACAAGACACATCCAAGCAATAACACTCATACAACACCAAAATAACTAAAAGGCTAAGCTCCTAATACAAAAAAATAATACCAATCGAAACAATCATCCTAAAAGTCTTTAACCTTATTTCTATGTCTCCACAAATTCTTATCCTCGATCATGTCCTCAAAGAGGTGCAAGTCTAGAAAATCATGCCTAACCTGCCCCTCCCAAGTCAGTTTCAACCTACCTCTACATCTCCTACCCTCCACGGTGAGAGATTCAACGATTCTAATCATGGTCGTCGTCTATCTCCTCTTGGCATGCCCAAACCATCTCAGCCCCCTTCCTAATCTTTTCTTGTATAATAACAACCCCTAATCTTTCCCTAAAGATCACATGTGTATCTTATCCAACCTATTGAGCCCACACATCCACCTGAGCATCCTCATCTCTGCTACCCCCAACTGACGCACTTGTATCTTCTTCATGACCCAACAATCTGTAGCGTATGACATAGTCGGACTAACTGCAACTCCATAAAATTTCCTTTTTAATTTAGCTGGGAACCTCTTGTCGCACAACACCCCTGAAGCTACTTTCCACTTACACCATCAGCCTAAATGCAATAAGTTACTTCACTATCTATCTCCCCATCCATTTAAACAAATGATCCTAAATCCTTGAACTTAGTTGCCTGCGAAACCACTTGCCCCTAATGGTGATGTGGTACACATCGCCACCTACTCTACTACAATAGAAATGATATAATTATACAATCTATTAAAAAACTTCATATAACTGACATATTTTTATTACGATAGTTCACACAACCAATCAGAATTTGTCACAAAACCGGCTTATATTAATTTATAACACTAAAATACCATAAGATCTCGTGGATTAAAGATCACTACAAAAAAAGTCCATTTAGTGGCACACACTTCTAGTGGCATTTAGCTTTTGTGCCACTTATTTCGGTTTTAATGGCACTTTACGTGTGCCACATTTGCTTAGCAAACGTTTTTAGTGGCATTTAGTCCTTATGCCACTAATTTAGATTTTTAATGATGCTTTCCATATGCCACTAAAATATTTGATAACTTTTAATGGTACTTTACGTATGCCATTATTTCCTAAGTGCTTCTAAATTCTAAAATCTTCTCTTAACCCTTCTTAAAACACTTTAGTAAAATGTGTCTTGAAATATTTTCCTCCTAATATTAGTTTTTCCTCTTTAAATCTCCCTCCAATATTAATTTTTCAATCACGTTTCACCAAAATTTATATTTCTATTACTCTATATAAACAATTTGCGTAGCTTCTTGTGAACAATCACTACTAGAATATCTATTTTTCTGGGTATTTGGAAAACTTATTTTGGGCATCTAGGACCCCAAATCGCCCAAAATATATTTGTGTAATTATAGGAAATCAAGAACCGCACAATTTTATAAGAATAACGCCCAAAAAAGCGTATATTTCTAGGCGTATTAGGTGTCCCGCCCGGAACCCTTTGTTTTTCTCCACTAAACTACCAATTTTTTTAGCTAATAATTTCAAATCCCTCTCAAATTCCCCCCAACTATTAATTCCCTCCCAAAATTTTGAACTCCCTCTCAAAATTTGCCCTAACTATCTCAGATCTCCGCCATAGGTTCCCACAAACCCAAATTTTCCCAAATTCCCTCTCAAAGCTTTGAAGTTGTCAGGAATTTCTCCATAGTTCATTTCCTTCTGAGCATTCATTTCCAAATCTTGATTCGTGATTCTGAAACACTAGGGTTTTGACAAGCGGCTTGATTACATTCCACTTCTATATTCAAGGTAACAAAAATTGTAGCCATTTGTCATGATTAGACATTGTAGTTCTAGTTTTTTTTTTACCATATTGCTTTGGTTGATTTGAGATCTTTAGTTACCTGTTAGGATTTGCTATAATTCTGTTATATGCAATGAAATTTTAAAGGCAATTGCGTTGTAAGATACATGTTTCTAGGTAAACAGTGTTTGTATCAATGGAAGAAAGGTAGATTGTTTCAGTAATTTTAAACTAGGTTCTCTTGGTTTAAATTTAAGTAGCTCTACAAAACTTGTAATTTACTAAATATAAAATAATCATTATTCCAAAATTTTGAATGGTAGTTATCCCCCTCGACTTTTGGAAAGATGGACAACTATGAAATACAAAATTATAAGAGCTCAGCATTGGTCCACAAGTAAAGCGCCTAACCGTCTCACACTCGCTACATGTTTATACGGACTGCATAATTTCAGCTTTGCAGTTACAAGTAAATATCTAATAGAATGACTTCAATGTGTGGCGCGTGCGCATCCACGCTCCCCACCACCACCATCCCACACCAATCCAGACTCTTCAGCCGGAGTAAACAACAACCGTTGCAACGCCTCATCAGAGGAGGAGGTATAAGAGCCAAAAGTAATCTGGCTGTTACGGCTGCAGATGACCAACAATTGAAGAAATGTAAAGCAGAATTCTACTACGAATCGTCTGGAATATGGGATAAGATATGGGGAGAACACATCCACCACGACTTCTACGACCCCGATGCCGTCGTGCAAATCTCTGACCCCCGCTCTACTCAGATCCGTATGATTGATCAGGCGCGTGACACCCGGCTTTTCAGGCCGTACCGTACAAATGTAACACGTGTCATGAATAAATAAGAAGGTTGTATTTGACTGATTGTGGTATTTATATATGATATTTAACGAGTTGGTAAATCCAAACATTGGTAAAAATTATGTTGGCAACGATAAAATAAACGCTTATCGCGTAACGTTTAAAATGCGAAACGAACGTCGGTGACCACCCGATCAGTGTTAAAATCCTAAAAATAATATATTATGATTAAAATGGTAATTTTAATCATATTTGTGAGGAAAATAAATTAAAACGCTAAAAAACTCTATTTTTTGAGTTTGAACGCGTACCGCGCGATACTACGCGTATTAGACAAAATACTGTCAATGCAGCCAGTCAAGGCAACTGATAATTATTTCAGTAATATTTTAGTGAGATTATTTTTATAGAATGATAAAAATAATTTAAAACGCACTAAAACGGGAATAAAACGCTAGATAAAATACCCGGTATCCAGTAAAATACCAGTTTTTGGTCTATATTATTTATGTATATGTATATATACGAAATATGTAGGAGAGAGGGGGACCAAATGGCAGCCATGCAAGCCTTCTCACACCTCTCTCCTCCATGTGTAGGCCTAGGAAATTGTTTGTGATGATTATGTTTTGCAAGATCTTCCATATATTGCTTTAACCAAGAAATGAGATCAAACAACTTCATATCATTCTCTCTCTCACTAAACTCGGCCGAACACCCCTAACATCATCCAATTTTCAAATTTCCAACTTAGTTTTTGAAGATCCAAGCTCATTCCAATGTGTTTTCAAGTAATTTTAAGGATCCAAAGGTGATTTTAAGGTGTTTTAAGCAACAACCAAGCTCCATAAAATCAACCTTAGCTAAAAACCCATCAAAATATTGATGGTATAAAACTCACTTTACAAACATTGTTCTTGATTCTTGATGATTTTGATGATGATGGAAGTTTCTCTTGCTCTTGGAATAAAACACAAACTTGAAAACAATAATAAATGGGTTTTTGTATAAAATAAAAATGGAGATGTATGTGTGTGTGCATGTGGCCGTGAGTATGTATACATGTGTGTATGAGGTTTAGTTTTGATTTTTGATGGATTCATGTTTGATTGATTCTTGGAAGATGAAGCATGCATGTTTAAAAAGTTGTCATATGGAAACTTTTTGATTTGAAATGAGTTATGTGAAAAGTAAATCTTGGAATCATGTGTATATGTGTATATAGCCGTATATGTATGTATATATATGCATGCATGAACATTTTTTATATTGATAATTTTAGATGTGTAAGAATATATGCATATGTCTTGTATTTATGGGTGAATGATGGGATAATGATCATATAAAGATGATGATGTTCTTGAAGGTTTAAACATGAAATGAATGTATGTTGGATATGTTTTAATTCATGCACGTTGATGATGATGTGAATTGAGTGCATTAGATGCTTGTACTTAAGCATGCATGTGGATGAATGGTCATGAAATGATGATTTATGTATGATATGATGAAGAAGATTTCTAATCAGATTCTAAACACTAAAAATATGAATATTTGAAGTGTTAAAATGGTATAAAACTGTCATAAAGTTTATTAGCTTTGGATGTTGTACTTGGTGCTTTATGTGTTGTAAAATACGTGAAATCGCATGATTTATGTGACTTACACAAAAACTGCACTAATCTGATTATAATCATCATTTTAATCAGTAAATAACATGTATTGTGTTAAAATATCAAGTCATTTCGAGTTGAGATGGTTATAGTAACGTTTAACGCAAAACTATGCGTTAAAACGGTCAAAAATCGGCTTTTCGAACGATTTTATGAAACTGATTTAGATCAGTAAGTAAACTGATATTTTTAGTTTAGAAATAAGTATTTTAACTAATTTTAAGTTTACTTGGTGTTTGGTTGGTCATACGTGACTTCCGACGCCCGAAAACGTTACCGAATCGCTAAAATACGTGTTTTTCAATAAACACTAGTATGGGTAAATTTTTGGGTGAACCTTATATGTTAAAATGTGTTATGTGATTTAAAACAATGTAAATATGTTAATATGTTAAGTTTTAACATGATAGTGTAAATTTAGGCTATGTATGTATACTTGTGCGTTTTATGTAGTAGAAACGGTAAAAATCGCGTTAAAAGTGTAACTTGTTTGTCGAGCATGAAATTTGAATACATATGAGATATTTTATGTATACTTGCCTTAAAAATGCCAAAATATATAAGTTGACGAGATTACGCGTGTTATGATGTTGATTTATGTGTATGTTTATCTATATATATTACGACGCGTAAATCGTAGATATCTTACGTATAAACGGGTGTGTTAATGGATTCACATGATAACGGTCACCAATAAAATCGTTCAAGTCGCAAAATCTTAAAGGTATATATATATATATATATATATATATATATATATATATATATATATATATATATATATATTAACGTGCCAACATAATCAAAAACGATAACTTTTCGAGAAAATCTCAAAGTTATGTGACAATTCTAAGAAGCGGAGAAACTTAGGAATTTTATGACATATTGATTTAAAAATTGTTCCTACATATAATAGGACATGTAGAAATCAATCTGTGGGATTGCGCTATTTAAAATACGCACCCAAAGGTGAGTGTCACTAAACCCCTCTTTTTACTGTTTTGTATACGTTTTGGGGTAGAACACGCCTAAAAAGGTTTAATAATGTTTTTGGATTAAAACATACCTTTTAATATAAATTATATATTTTCATTGAAAATATATGGAGTTTTGATAAATCATACGTTTCGTGATAAAACGTTTTGGATGAATATATGTTTCGAGAAGAAACTGGGATGGTACGGTATTTCAGAGGAAAAACCGACCGTGTGGTTGTTGGGACAGGTTTGCTTGGTCCTAGGGACTTCAGTAAATTTTGTACAACCATTTATATTAAATTTGTCATATTAGTAGGATATATATATTGTACGTGAGGCAGACATCATAGATGGTCTCGATATGGACCTTGCGCCAATGGTGTCGTTTAATCATTTAAGTATTGCACGCGATGAATTATTGGTAGATCTATCGGGTTGACAACCCCGTCGTGACCGGTCACCCCGTGTCAAGTCAAACGACGAATTGAAATTCTGTTTATTGTCTAGCATTAATTATCCCTACATGGTAAATATATAGTTCGTATTGTCTAGCTAACATACGAGTCTGAACGTTGACGCTATAAATTTAATATACAAAACTTGGGAAAATGCCCTGATGTCGAGTTTTCAATTTACGACGGATGACCCATGGATTTTATTAAGGAAATAAATGAACTTTCTAAAATTATATGGATGTTTTATAATAAACACATAATTAGAAAGCTTTTCCTTAGGATCAAATTGTTTAAATTTGAATATGTGAACTCACATTCCTTGGTGTTGACACTTGATTTTAAACGTGTTCTACAGGTACTTAAGTCCGGCTTCGGGAATCATGGCGTATCTTGTGGTTGATGATGCATGTTTTGTCACTTAAATATGTTGGACTAACTTTTAAACTTTCTGGGACAAATGTAATAAGATCCGTGAGGATCAAAGACAACTTAATTATGTCATGGTTATGTCGTGTTTTGGAGCGCTAAGTTTAAAATCTATGTTTTAACTAAGTTAATATGTCCAACAATATATTGCATCAAACACCAAGATAGAAATGGGCACCGGGCACCAACTTCCGTCACCACTACGTTTTAAATTCCGCTGCGGCGTTTTTAGGGTGTGATAGAAGTTGGTATCAGAGCCAACGGTTGTTAGCGAACTAGATGTTTTCGAGGAAAACACTAGACTTCAACCGAAGAATTTTGAGATTTAAGTCCAAAATTCTCGAAGCCAAAACTTTTAAATAAACATAGAAAATTTTATCATGTATGAAAACCATTACGTGTTTATGTGCATACGTGATTTTCTGTTTATTCGGGCCTTATGTGTTATTTTTCATTTGAACACACACCTACTTTGTACGGTTACGATATGTCACGTCTCGGCCTATAGAGCCATTAGTAGTCCTGCTCACTGATACTGTCAAGCCTACACTTGAGATTCCTCCATCCGTCGTTACAGAATCGTCTATTCCGCTATTTGGGTCACGTGTTTTGCTAAACCTCTTTTAGTCTACACTCGCCGTAGGAAGAGGACTCGACCTTTTGGAGAGATCGCATCGACTTCGAGAGCTGAGACAGCGTCCACTTTGAAGAAGCAGAAAGGGATTTGGGTCAATCCTCTCACTACGATCGTCAGTTCGCCATGTTACGCGGAGACTTGGAGACGACGAAGGGCAAAATGAAAGACTTAGAGGGACATATGGACTGATATGATGAGCTTAAGGACTTGGATGACAGTGCTATGGATTAGATGCACTGGAGGATAGTTGAGCTAGAAGAGCTTATTAGGAAGATGTTGAACTTTCGGGATTGAAGCGTTAGTCGTTGGTTGTTTCTGTTGTTTGTTTTGTATGTCTCATTTGATGAACCCAATTTATGGCTTGCATGCCAAATTTTCAGATATTTAGGAGAAAATTTCATATTGACTTGTTGCGGGTGTTGATGTAGACTCGCCAAATTTTGATTAGTCTTAGTACTAAAAACAAGCTTTGAAATTTCTGGTATAAATATCGAATGGTTTTCTTTTGGTTTAAATTTTTTTCTCGTTATTATGTGGATATTATACATGCGCAATGTTTGGTCCACTAGCATTTAATGATTGAATTATTTTTGGGTATTGTCTTATGTTGATATTTTGTTGTAATAATAGAAAAGACGAAATGCCGCCAAAAGCGAAACAAGGTTCTAGACTACCTACCACACCAGAAGAGTTGGCATAACTCATAGCCCAACACGTTAATACTGCTATGGAACAGCACGATGCTAACCAGAATAATGGCCAGGAACATGGACATGATGCTCATGGGCATGGTTTTGGTGGGACGCAGATCGGAAACCCTCAAGGTAATATAATGATTGGAAAGTTTTAGTAGTTCATGTGTTATGATATAATCAGAGCGTATTCCTGATTTTCATTAACCTTGTGAACAGTACATAGATGTACGCACAAAACAATCCAGGGTTGTAGCCCAAGATCATTTACTGGTGCCCTATGCAATGACGTGGCAACGGTATGCATGATGTCGGGCCGTCACAGCGGGTCGACCATTCAAATAATTCCGCATTCCGAGCCTAGATCTGGGGATTCGCGAAAGCGAAAGTCTGAGAGTTCGAGGAAGGAAACCGATGAGAAGCGTGACAGGAAACGCAGTTCGGGGAAGGCGTATGTAGCCAATTCTAGAAAGGATAATGGCAGGGATGGCAGGAGTAGTTTTGAGAAGAAGACTCATGGGAATGAGCAGAGAAAGTGCGCCAGATGTGGTCGAACTGGACATATGACTCGTGAGTGCTATGCTAAGAGTACATCGGAGGGAGATACACTCGAGGGATGCTACAAGTATGGTGAGCAAGGACATTTCAAGAGAGATTGTCTGAAAATGAAGGGTCAGAATGCCAAGGGCATAACTTTCGAGATGAATGCTGGGAAGGCATGTAACGATCCTGTAGTTGCTACCGGTACGTTCTTAATCATCAACCATTTTGTGTTCATACTATTTAATACTAAGGCTGACTTGAGTTTTGTTTCGAACAACTTTGAACCATTTTTGTGTTCCCCAACAAGTAAGCTAAGTAAGAAGTACTCGATAGAACTATGAAATGGTAAACTGATAGAGACTAGAGAGGTCGTTTGCGGTGGTAGTATTCAATTAGATGATCATAGTTTTAGTATCGATTTATTACCAGCGGAGTTGGGGAGTTTTGATGTAGTTGCAGGAATGGATTTGGTTATCCAAGGACAAGCTCGGACTATTTCTCGAAGAGGCAAGCTAGGATACCCCATTCTGACGGTGGAGAGACGATAGTTGTTCACAAGAGAACGAACGAGTCGAGTGTTGAGAGTCGTAAGTGTCATGAAGATGTTCAAGTTGTTACGAAAAGGCTAACCAACATTATTAGTTAACATGGTGGATATGAAGGCCAAATGTAGGAAGATTGAAGAGATTCCTATTGTTCGCAATTATCCAGAAGTTTTCCTAAAAGACTTACCTGGATTGCCCCCTGCGAGACAGATCAAATTCCGAATTGATCTGGTACCCGGTGCTGCACCAATTGCAAAATCTCCTTATAGATTAGCACCATTTGAAATGAAAGAAATGTCGAGACAGCTTCAAGAGCTACTAGACAAAGGTTTCATTCGATCAATTTTTTCGTTTTGGGGTGCACCTGTTTTGTTGTGAGGAAGAAGGATGGATCCTTCAGGATGTGTATTGATTTCAGAGAGATGAACAAGTTGACTATCAAGAATCGGTACCCTTTACCGAGAATTGACGATTTGTCCGATCAGCTACGGGGATCCAGCTACTACTCGAAGATTGACCTGCGATCAGGATATAATCAGTTGAAGGTTGCTGATGAAGATATTCCGAAGACTACCTTTTGAACACGATATGGCCATTATGAGTTTTTAGTCATGCCTTTTGACTTAGCTAGTTGTATTCCTAGATCTCATTAACAGGGTATGCAAACCCTAATTGGATAAATTCGTGATAGTATTCATCAACGATATACTTGCCTATTCATGAACCAAAGAGAATCATGAGTAACATCTGAAGTTGATTATGGAGCTATTGAAGGATGAGAAGTTACATGCCAAGTTCTCTAAATGTGAATTCTGGATTTGAGAAGTTCATTTACTCGAACACATCATAAATGAGGAAGGTATATGTATGGATCCCTCTAAGATCGAAGCGATCAAGAATTGGGAAAGCGCCAAAGACCCCGTCGGAAGTACGACATTTCATAGGACTTGCTGGGTACTACCAGAGAGTCATTGAGAATTTCTCTAGATTAGCGCGGCCTTCGACACTAATGACCTAGAAGGAAAAAGGGGATTGATTGGACAGAAAAGCAGGAGGAAGCTTTTCAAACATTGGAGGAAATGTTGAGAGCGTGTGCGAATGATTTCGATGGAAGTTAGGATACTCACTTGCCGTTGGCAGAGTTATCTAACAATGATAGTTATCACGCTAGTATTAGGGTCACCCCGTTTAAAGCCTTGTATGGATGGAAGTGTCGATCGCCACTTTGTTGAGCTGACGTGGCAAAATACATTTAACCAGACCCGAGTTTATCCAGGAAACCAATGACAGGATTTGCCTAGATCGAGGGAAGGTTAAAAGTCTCCATTGATCAACAGATGAATTACATGGGCAATTAAAGGAAACTATTGCAGTTTCAGTTCAAGAATTATGTTTGTTGAAGATACTATTAGGTTTAGTAGAGAAATAAAAGCTGAGCCACATTGATTAGGTCCTTTCGAGAGCCCATCTTGAGTTGGATCAGTCGCTTATAGGCTCAAGCTACCATAGGGATTGAGTGGAATACATGATGTGTTACATGTGTCCTGTTTAAAAAAGTGTATAATGGATAATACACTTATTATATTCTTGTTGAGGATTATTTAGGCGATAAATGGAAGTTTATCGAAGTACCGTGGAAGCAGTATGGTTGGTTAGAAGAGTTATGTTGATAACCAGAAAGACGTTTACAGATTCCTAACGGTATATGTGATCTGTCAATTGTGCAATTTGTGGAAAGTAGATATTCGAAATAAATGCAAAAAGGGAAGGAAACGAGCTCAGGGGATTAGATACTTTCGAGAGCCCATCTCGAGTTGGATCAATCGTATGTAGATTCAGATTTCCTCAGGTATAGGACAATGCATATGTGAATATACGTATGTCAGACCTGAAATGGTGGAACAATGACTTTACCCCCCCCCCCTTCTGATTAAGTACTCGTAAACAATGAACCTTGGAAAAGGGTAGAGAGCGTTGAGACGCGAAATTAGGAAATGAGATTATATAATAAAGGTCTACGATGATTCTTCATAAGAATCAAAGTTTCTCGCAGAAACTAGAAGACCATATCTAACGAGACTGTTCTTAGTATTTCCACCGAGTGCGAAAACAAAACCTGTAAAGTAAAATTTCGGGGACGAAATTTCCTAAACAGGGGGGGACTGTGACACCCGGCTTTTCAGGCCGTACGTACAAATGTAACACGTGTCATGAATAAATAAAAAGGCTGTTTTTGACTGATTGTGGTATTTATATATGATATTTAATGAGTTGGTAAATCCAAACATTGGTAAAAATTATGTTGGCAACGATAAAATAAACGCTTATCGCGTAACGATTAAAATGAGAAACGAACGTCGGTGACCACCCGATCAGTGTTAAAATCCTAAAAATAATCTGTTATGATTAGAATGTTAATTTTAATCATATTCATGAGGAAAAATAAATTAAAACGCTAAGAAACTCTATTTTTCGAGTTTGAGCGTGTACCGCACGATACTGCGCGTATTAGACAAAATACTGTCAACACAGCCAGTCAAGGCAACTGATAATTATTTTAGTAATATTTTAGTGAGATTATTTTTATAGAATGATAAAATAATTTAAAACGCACTAAAAAGGGATTAAAACGCTAGATAAAATACCCGGTATCCAGTAAAATACCAGTTTTTGTTCTGTATTATATATGTATATGTATATATACGAAATTTGTAGGAGAGAGAGGGACCAAATGGCAGCCATGCAAGCCTTCTCACACCTCTCTCCTCCATGTGTAGGCCTAGGAAATTGTTTGTGATGATTATGTTTTGCAATATCTTCCATATCTTGCTATAACCAAGAAATGAGATCAAACAACTTCATATCATTCTCTCTCTCACTAAACTCGGCCGAACACCCCTAACATCATCCAATTTTTAAATTTCCAACTTAGTTCTTGAAGATCCAAGCTCATTCCAATGTGTTTTCAAGTAATTTTAAGGATCCAAAGGTGATTTTAAGGTGTTTTAAGCAACAACCAAGCTCCATATCATCAACCTTAGCTAAAAACCCATCAAAATCTTGAAGGTATAAAACTCACTTTAAAAACCTTGTTCTTGATTCTTGATGATTTTGATGATGACGGATGGAATAAAACACAAACTTGAAAACAATAACAAATGGGTTTTTGTATAAAATAAAAATGGAGATGTGGTGTGTGTGCATGTGGTCATGAGTATGTATACATGTGTGTATGAGGTTTAGTTTTGATTTTTGATTGATTCATGTTTGATTGATTCTTGGAAGATGAAGCATGCATGTTTAAAAAGTTGTCATATGGAAACTTTTTGATTTGAAATGAGTTATGTGAAAAGTAAATCTTGGAATCATGTGTATATATGTATATAGCCGTATATGTATGTATATATATGCATGCATGAACATTTTTGATATTGATAATTTTAGATGTGTAAGAATATATGCATATGTCTTGTATTTATGGGTGAATGATGGGATAATGATCATATAAAGATGATGATGTTCTTGAAGGTTTAAACATGAAATGAGTGTATGTTGGATATGTTTTAATTCATGCATGTTGATGATGATGTGAATTGAGTGCATTAGATGCTTGTACTTAAGCATGGATGTGGATGAATGGTCATGAAATGATGATTTATGTATGATATGATGAAGAAGATTTTTAATCAGTTTCTAAACACTAAAAATATGAATATTTGAAGTGTTAAAATGGTATAAAACTTTGTCATAAAGTTTACTAGCTTTGCATGTTGTACTCGGTGCTTTATGTGTTGTAAAATACGTGAAATCGCATGATTTATGTGACTTACACAAAAACTGAACTAATCTAATTATAATCATAATTTTAATCAGTAAATAACATGTATTGTGTTAAAATATCAAGTAATTTCGAGTTGGGATGGTTATAGTAACGTTTAACGCAAAACTATGCGTTAAAACGGTCAAAAATCGGCTTTTCGAATGATTTTTATGAAACTGATTTAGATCAGTAAGTAAACTGATATTTGTAGTTTATAAATAATTATTTTAACTAATTTTAAGTTTACTTGGTGTTTGGTTGGTCATACGTGACTTCCGACGCCCGAAAACGTTATTGAATCGCTAAAATACGCGTTTTTCAATGAACACTAGTGTGGGTAAATTTTTGGGTGAACCTTATGTGTTAAAATGTGTTATGTGATTTAAAACAATGTAAATATGATAATATGTTAAGTTTTAACATGATAGTGGAAATTTAGGCTATGTATGTATACTTGTGCGTTTTATGTAGTAGAAACTGTAAAAATCACGTTAAAAGTGTAACTTGTTTGTCGAGCATGAAATTTGAATACATATGATATATTTTATGTATACTTGCCTTAAAAATGCCAAAATATATAAGTTAACGAGATTACGCGTGTTACGATGTTGATTTATGTGTATGTTTATGTATATATATTACGACGTGTAAATCGTAGATATATTACGTATAAACGGGTGTGTTAATGGATTTACATGATAACGGTCACCAATAAAATCGTTCAAGTCGCAAAATCTTAAATATATATATATATATATATATATATATATATATATATTAACGTGCCAACATAATCAAAAACGATAACTTTTCGAGAAAATCTCAAAGTTATGTGACAATTCTAAGAAACGGAGAAACTTAGGAATTTTATGACATATTGATTTAAAAAATTTTCCTACATATAATAGGACGTGTAGAAATCAATCTGTGGGATTGCGCTATTTAAAATACGCACCCAAAGGTGAGTGTCACTAAACCCCTCTTTTTACTGTTTTGTATACGTTTTGGGGGTAGAACACGCCTAAAAAGGTTTAATAATGTTTTTGGATTAAAACATACCTTTTAATATAAATTATATATTTTCATTGAAAATATATGGATTTTTGATAAATCATACGTTTCGAGATAAAACGTTTTGGATGAATATATGTTTCGAGAAGAAACTGGGACGGTACGGTATTTCAGAGGAAAAACCGACCGTGTGGTTGTTGGGACGGGTTTGCTTGGTCCCAGGGACTTCAGTAAATTATGTACAACCATTTATATTAAATTTGTCGTATTAGTAGGATATATATATTGTACATGAGGCAGACATCATAGATGGTCTCGATATGGACCTTGCGCCAATGGTGTCGTTTAATCATTTAAGTATTGCACGCCATGAATTATTGGTAGATCTATTGGGTTGACAACCCCATCGTGACCGGTCGCCCCGTGTCAAGTCAAACAACGAATTGAAATTATGTTTATTGTCTAGCATTGATTATCCCTACATGGTAAATATATAGTTCGTATTGTCTAGCTAACATACGAGTCTGAACGTTGACGCTATAAATTTAATATACAAAACTTGGGAAAATGCCCTGATGTCGAGTTTTCAATTTACGACGGATGACACATGGATTTTATTAAGGAAATAAATGGACTTTCTAAAATTATATGGATGTTTTATAATAAACACATAATTAGAAAGCTTTTCCTTAGGATCAAATTGTTTAAATTTGAATATGTGAACTCACCTTCCTTTGTGTTGACACTTGATTTTAAACGTGTTCTACAGGTACTTAAGTCCGGCTTCGGGAATCATGGCGTATCTTGTGGTTAATGATGCATGTTTTGTCACTTAAATATGTTGGACTAACTTTTAAACTTTCTGGGACAAATGTAATAAGATCCGTGAGGATCAAAGACAACTTAATTATGTCATGATTATGTCGTGTTTTGGAGCGCTAAGCTTAAAATCTATGTTTTAACTAAGTTAATATGTCCAACAATATATTGCATCAAACACCAAGATAGAAATGGGCACCAACTTCCGTCACCACTACGTTTTAAATTCCGCTGCGACGTTTTGGGGGTGTGACAAGGCGCGTGCCTTCGCCTCTGTTTTTAGTAGTTTTTCTTACTAACCAGTCGACAAATTGCATGCAAAACGACTTCCTCAATTGGTTCATTTATTGTATGTGTAAAAGCATGTTGCCTATTTCATGAATCATTTATTCGATTACCTAACGGACAAACGTTTATTCGTTTATCTAACGAACTGATGTTCATGTGAAAAATTTGTAATAAAAATTTATGCAAATAGTGTTATGTAAGAGAGATTGTTATTTGCCTTGAGGTATCTATATGTTTTCGGTTTTAATATAAGACGTGTTATGTGAAATTTTGCAGAGGAGGCATCAAAGAAACCTAGGAGCATAGTTGATCTTGGGTGTGGAATCGGGGGTAGCGCATGGTACCTATCGAGAAAATACAGGGCGGAATGTTGTAGCATCACTCTTAGCCCTGTACAAGCCGCAAGGGCTCAGGCGCTTGCTACTGCTCAAGGGTTGGCCAACAAACTTGCTGTTGTTCATATTTGTGTAACAATTCATAGTAGAAACTGAATGTTTTCCCCTTGAAGTCTTAACAAGCATAGTGTTGTTGAACTAACTATGATGAACAATAAGCAGGTCTCATTTCAAGTTGAAGATGCTTTGAACCAGCCATTTCCTGATGGGAAGTTTGACCTTGTTTGGTCAATGGAGAGTGGAGAGCACATGCCTGACAATTAAAAGGTTCAATTCACTAAACCATGTCATGCGTTTGAATAAATCTATTTGTCGTGTGTACGTTTTGATTACATGAAACTTTTGGTTTCGAAATCAATAGTTTGTTAGAAAGTTAGCTCGAGTGGCTGCCCCTGGAGCCACAATAATCATAGTCACCTGGTGCTACAAGGACCTTTTGCCTTGTTAGGAAGTTAGATGTCACTTTCAAGGTGACGTCAGCAAAGATGCTTAGTGGTTTCGTTTGTACTATAAATAGAATAGTACCTGTACTATTCTATCATCTCTTTCTCACCAAGTCATCTTGTACGAACAAATCACTGAGCTCAGGCTGAGGGGGGGTCTAGTTGCATGCATGCATAGTTGAACTTTGTAATACATACAATCTTTCGACTAAATGAAATCATGTTTGATGAAAGCTATTCTTCCTTGATTGTGTGTTAAAGTTTATTTCCATTTTCGCTTCACATTAAATCTCTGTTTCATCTTTTAAAATCTTGTCCCTAAGGTTTTCATTCACCTCTTTAACATTAGCAAATGCTATGATGCATTTGTCTGAACATAGGTTTTTCAAGACCTGAGGTGATACCTTAGCTACAGCCAGCATGGCACAGTCACATACATTCTCACAAGTACTGTTGTTCTCCTTCTCTTCTTCTTTACACCATGGGTCAGCAAGAGGTTCTAACAGTGGTTTTGATTCCTTCTCTAATAGTTGTTTACCAACAACAACATTAACCACTGCTTCAGCAATCTCATCCACTGTTTCAGCACTGGATTCTCCCTCTTCAGTTTCCAACCCTTCAGGAATTGTCTCTAATGCTACAAAACAAAATTCATCACAAATAGCATCATCTTTAGCAAATAGAGCAAAGTTTTCATCAGATAATTCATCAGGCATGCTACTCCAATCAACAAAGCCTTGGGTAAAGAAGCTTTGCTGACTAGCCTCTGCTGGAGCAGATGTTTGTGCAGCATGTGGTGCAGGTTGTTGCACTTAGACCTGAGAGACAAGGGTTTGGTCATACTGAATTTGTGGGACAGTGGTTTGAACATATTGCATTGGAACAGGTGTTACAGGGTGTGCATAATGAGCAGTGTTTACATGAGCAACAGGGGTATTTTGGTAATAGTGCACAGTGTTTTGTGACTTTTAAGGTCTAGGGCAAGGATGTGATATGATTGGTCCACTGTTTTGGCTTCTACATTCTCTAGAAAACTGTCCTAGCCTGTTATACTTGTAGCACTTTAACTTTGATTTATCCAACCCAACTTTAAGTTCCCATGTAACCCTGGAAATTTTCTCCATGTTCTCTTATAAAACTTGCTGGTTCTTACACTCAGAAGTGCCAGTTGTGCAAAATGTCCATTTCTTCCAGATCAGTGGGATCAAAATGCTGGAGATCAATGAGTTCAAAGGATAACTTGTCAGAATTCTGGTTTTCACTACTTGCAGTAAAAGCATAGTTAGCTGAGTAAGAATCAGAGTTATTAAAAGCTCCATCAGCAGTTATGTCAATGTAAGGATCATAACTCTGATCCTTACTACTACCAGATTCTTCTTTACCCAAAAGTGTTGTGCTACCAAATGTGTAGTCATCAGCAACCTTCCCAGACTCTTGTAACTTCTTTTTCTAGTTCAACTCTCTCTCATAAGTGAGGAATCGACCATGAAGTTGAGCCAGACTTAACTTTTTGAATCCAACAGAATTTCTGGTTACAAAAGCAATCGTGTCCCATTTTTCAGGTAGTGACCTTAGAAACCTACTATTTAGAGTTGATTTTGCAAATTCAACATTAACAAGTTTCAGTTCACTAATGAGACAACTAAAACGTTCAAACTGTTGTGTTAGTGATTCTCCTTTCTGTTGGGATTGAACCCTACCAGAGGAACAGATAATGAAAGCCAAAACTGGTTCACAACAGTGGATTCACAATAAGCAGCTGTTTACATTAGGCTCTTCCCTTGAAAGTGATTATAACAACTGATGGTACTCTATCCACTGTCCGTATACAACTGTTGCTACCCTTTAAACTGCTGACAAAGCCCTGAAGAAGTAAACACTGCTGGTTCAATCTACTGATGACAAAGCACTGCCCAATCAAGGACTGATCAACCTTGAGGAAAGCACTGATGTAAAGAGAAAGCAGTAGTTTAGTGTGTCATCTGTTTTATATATAGTCAGTGGTTAAGATTAGCAGTGTTTGTATAGGAACAATAGTTACAGGTTGTTAGGTTGTTAGACATCGCTTTCATGGTGACGTCAGCTGAGATGCCTCAGTGGTTTGGTTTGCCTATAAATGGAGCAGTACCCTGTACTGTTACATTCGATTGATTGACTGAGTGAGTTCTTCTCCTCTAGTCCAATCCTTTCATCTTGTGTGCAATCAACCTTGGAGCCTTGGAGCATCAGGCTGAGGGGGAGTTTTGTTTATAAGCATGCTTTGTTACCTTTGATTTACTTCGTAATCTTTCGACTGATGCAATTCATGTGTTTATCAAATCTATTTCCCTTTATGATTGTGTTTACAAAGTTTGTTGTTCATTTCCGCTGCATATCTCATTGAATCATGTTTATTAATTGTTCATCTATTACAAACAAACACAATCATGAGAGCCTCCGATCCTAACAATTGGTATCAGAGCTTGGACAGTCAAATTCGATCTAACAATCAATTTGACATAACAGTTCAGCTCAAAATTCATTGATACTATGGTTGATTGTATTTAGTTGAAAAACAGAGTAACGAGAAATCATGTTCAAAGTGACTACTCAAAAGCTCTGTAAAACAACCAAGATGTCATAGGATACACAAACTTCGTATAACAAGTAATGTCATACATAAACCACCTATAGTTTTCAGATCTGAAAATATGTCTGGTAACTATGATAAAAATTATTTACGAAAATTGATGTTAATTGTTGTTATGAAGTTTTTGCTGTTTCCATCATGTCCAGATCATGGGTAATGTGAAATTTGGCATAAGCATGTGCAAAAATGACCAAATCTCTCAAAACATTGCTGCAAAATGATTCTGGAATAAGTATTCCTTCAATAAATACCTCCCAGCGAGTATTTCAGTACTTATGTATGGGAAGGGTAAAAAGGGAAGAAGAAAATTACAAAAACTCAAAAGTGTGTTTATCTCAAAAACTTTTGAAGTTAAAAGAAAAGAGCATAAATACAAAACACTTAAGAGTCCAAAATTGGGTAAACAATGGTTATCAAGCAACTGTGTGAATTCATTGGTTCATGAAAGTTCAAATAAAATAGTATCTTCAGTTAATAAACTTAAAAGAGGACTAGACAAATTTTTCTGTGTCATCACATGGTAAAGTCTATGTCAAGACTCTCAAAACCTATGTGTACCTGTGTCCTCATTTTTGCAATCAACTGACAAGAAAATGGTACCAAACAGTGGTCAAAATGTATTTACAATTTCATACCACTGTTGCCAAGCCACTGACCATTTTCATAAACTTGAGAATGAAATGATTATGAGTTTTATTGGAAAATATACCAGATCCTTTTGGTGTTGTTTTCAGAAAATCCTTTAATTATTTTTCTGGAAAAGGAATTTCTCAAATAAAGCAGGATATATTATTCTTTATTTTTCTTTAAGAATAATATATTTTGTACTTTTACTGGTTTTTTATTGTAAAAGTGTCAATCTCCTGCCAGGATATAGAACCTTTATTTTGTTGGTGATATTATCCTCAAAAATGGATCAAAAGGAAATGGTGTATGTGTCAAGATCAAGGTCATGTCAAACTCAAGTTTGATTTTAATTCAGATCAAAGGTTGATTGCTAACAGATTTTAAAACACTGGGATACTAAACCACTGTCAGAAATCTATAAAAGCTTATCCACTGTTGCACTAATAGTTGCTGATATACTAGCATTTCAAATCCTTACCATTATTTTACTCCTAACCACTGTTTTGGTCAAACATCTGTTTCCTAAATACTGTCCACTGCTGAAAGTCAAACCCCTGATCCTTCATTTTCTTGGCAAGCACTGATGCTCAAAATCAGTGTCTTATCCACTGATACGATATCCACTGATAGTAAAAATCATCCACTGCTCACATAATTATTACCGTTGTCACCACTGATATTTGGTTCATCAGTGGTTCTCCAAAACAACTGTCCTCCATTATTCATCTTGTCATCAGAGGTAGGCACGTGGTCAGTTTTTAGCCATCAGATCTTTGTAACCGCTGCCACATCAGCACTTACTTTTTCCCTAAATAAAACCCTGCCCTAAACCCCAAAACAGGGTTTTCACTGTCGAATCGAATTCAAAATTCTATTCTCAAAACAGTTTTTCCCAAAATTCTCCCACTACCTTCATCGTCTTCACTCCATTTTTTTTCTCATCCTCTGTTTCAACCTTGGTGAAAAAGGCAAGCAAATCCAAAGCAAAGGAGCCTATCGAGGTTGAAATTCCATATAAATGGTCTCACAATTACTTGGGTATCTTTGAAAAACCCAGTGACAACAGAACATTTGATTCCATCATCGACACACTATCCTCCACAAAGTACAAAACTTTGCTCACTTGTAATACAACCATCTACCTGGATACTCAACGAGAATTTTGGAAGAACGTTACTCTTGAGAAGGTGGATAAAAAGGTTGTTGCCATCAATATCACAATAAAAGGTGTAAAAATCTCAATCACACCTCAAGCCATATCTGAAGTATTTGAGCTCAATGATCTGGAAGGTAAAAATTCTTTTCCGAAAACAGATTACCAAAGAGATTTTCTTGAAAGAGGGTATGGAGAAGAGATGAAAATAGACACTTTACAAAAAGCCAGTTTTCCACCTGCCACAAGGTTTTTATTTCATACCCTCCTTATGTGTGTTTCTAATAAAACCACTGCCTTCAATGAAATCCCATTGAAGATACAATATCTGGGTTATGCTATACTTCAAGATGAAAATTTTAATTATTCCCAGGTAATCTTCGATAACTTGGTCAAAAATGTTGAGAAAAAGGCTTTTCTACTATTTCCAAGATTTTTGAGTTATTATTTTAATAAAAAGTTTTCAAAAGATAATGCCCATGTACTTGTACAGGGTCCTCCTTTTCAAATAAAAAGTTTAACTGCTGAAACATTCACAAGAATGTTCAAACCTACAAAAACACAAGCAGAGGTGCCTGAGCAGATTTTAGCAGCTACCACTGCTCCTCAGGTATCTGCTGCTGAGCCCACTGCTCCAGGTGATCAAGACAGCATAACCACTGTTTTGAAACCCACACCTGCCCTTACCAAAAAGACCAAAAAGAACTCATCTAGAAAACCCCCCCAAACCCATCAAAAAGGCAACTCTGGAAGATGAGATCCCAGAGAAACTGACTGTGACAACACAAAAGTCACCAATAACCACTGCTGCTACTTCCTCACAGCAGTTGGTAGAAAGATCTCCACCTTTGCCTAAAACTCCTTCTGCATCCTCACAAAAGGATCAGATTGTAAGCACAGGGACACCACATTATGAAGCTCTGGGTCAAATTGGATCCATCTTCCTCAGTCCTGATCCCAAGGACATGTCTCTTTCAACACCCATACCTTCACCCCTCACATTACCACAATCCATAATACCTTTGTTGCATGCAGTTGATATAGCTCAGACACAAACCAGTTCCTCTCAACCACCTATAAATGAGAGTACACTCCTACAAGTGACTGGGTCTGATGCCTATACCTCTGCAAACCCAGCAACAATTGAGGAGGTTACACTGCAGGAGTTACAAGTAACTCCTGTCAGTAGTTCAAGTGGAGCAGCAACTACTAGTGTTGGACCCACTGGTCTACATTGGGTCAGTTGTTTCATTAGTAAGACTCCCTTGAAGGCAATTCCTACCATAGCACCTCTGGTAACCACCAGTGAGTTTGTTTTAACCACTGGTACCCTAAAAAGGTTATCAAGTGTTGAAGAAAGAAGACCCCAGAACCTAGAACAAGGGGCATCAATGAGTGATTTTTGGGACTCAGTTCCTAAGTCACACATTGGTACAACCACTGCTGGTGGGGAATCAGATGATCCCATTCATTTGGGTGATGGTTTAAAATATAAGAAGTTGACGGAGAGAGTGGACAAAATTGAATCATCTGTTGCAGACATCAAAACAATGCTGCAACAGGTGTTAAATTTGCCAAAGTCTACATCCACTGCTGCATCATCTCCAACAACTGCTTTATTATCCTATGAGCTGTGGAGTCTATTTCAACCTATGCTCCATCATCAAAGAGAACTATCTGATCAGCAACATGAGTTACAGATTCAAAAGATCAGAAATCTCACGGAAGCAAGGTTTAAAGATGCTCAAGCTGACATCAAGGCACTAAAGGCCCATTTATTCAACACCACTGGCACTGCTTCTCCCTCAGTTATTTTTGTGGATAAACCACCATCAGATAATGCCAAAAAGGGGAAGAAAATAAAGCAGTGGAAGAAAAAGGGATATGACGATGGTATGTTCATTGATGATGGGGATACTGCAAGCATGCTAGCAAACATTCCCTTACCAGATGGTAGCAAAAAGATTGATGTTACCACTAATGCACTAGCTGAAGCAAAAGCAAGTGTAAAAGGGGGTAGAGAGGCTAAGGGTAAATCCAGGTGGGAAAAGGAGAAGAAAGTATTAATGGATATGGAAGTTCAGGGTACTTCAAAGCTACAGAATAAGCCAAATATTCCTAAGCCACAGAGAAGGCCTACTAGACAAGTAAGGCAACCCAAATCCACACCTTCTGAAGCCACAAAACACACTCCTAAATCACCACCCAAAAGCTCCAAACATCAATCTTCCACCCAAACAGCTGTTGTAACACCTGCTGTGTCAAGATCTGTTGGTGCTTCAGGGGTTTTAGCAGTTGTTAGATCAACAACCACCACTTCAAAACAACCACCACTACCAAAAACAACTGCCATCTCTTCAACACACACCACTTCATCACACATCACCACAACCACTGCCCTACCATCATCATCATTACCTCCTGCTATAAAGCAGAAGACAACAGATGTTACAACATCTGTTGTAATGACAACAGTGGTTGAAACACCAGTTGTTTCAACAACTGTTAGTCAGACACTTTCCACCACTCAAAATACCATCACTGATCCATCCAAGACATCATTAGCCTCTCCTTCAATAAAAAGGAAAAGGAAGCTGAATACTTTGAGGAAGCCATCAAGAAAATGGCTTTAGATAAAGACAGACCAGCAAAGCTTCAAGACCTTGCCAAAAAAGGTATTGAACAAACCATCATCACCAAACACATCAGCAGATATGACAGCCTTTGAGCTAGATCAAAAGAAAAGGCAAGAGCAGATTGATAAAGAAGTTGCATAAGATATAGCTGCAGCAAATGATGTCATAAAAAGAACCTTCAAACAAATGTCAGCTGAAAACTCTGAAGCAGCAAAAGTTCAGAGTACTGATCATGCTGAAAACTTTGAACTATCAGAAGCTCAGAGTATTGATCAGGCTGAAAATTCTGAACCAACAAAAGCACAGAGTATTAATCAACAAATGATCACAAGGCCAGCATCTCCAAACTCATCAGTAAATAAATCTCTCCCAAGAAACCCATTGGGTTCAAAAATACTAAAATGGCTCTCTGATCAAAAGACCCATGTATTGACCCTGATCAGATCCAATGGTGAAATGAAGTACATATCAAGGAAACAAGCACTAAGCCTTGGTGTTGAAGATCTACAAGATCTCCTTGAACTTTCATTGTGCAGGGATGAGGATGACTCAAGTTCCAGACACTTTGAAGCAGAATTTAAAAGACAAGCTAGTGAACTTCTGATGAGGAATAAAGATCCAAAATAATGAAGTGTTTTGGCATTATCTGTTCCAGGGGGAGATTGTTGGGATTGAACCCTACCAGAGGAACAGATAATGAAAGCCAAAACTGGTTCACAACAGTGGATTCACAATAAGCAGCTGTTTACATTAGGCTCTTCCCTTGAAAGTGATTATAACAACTGATGGTACTCTATCCACTGTCCGTATACAACTGCTGCTACCCTTTAAACTGCTGACAAAGCCCTGAAGAAGTAAACACTGCTGGTTCAATCTACTGATGACAAAGCACTGCCCAATCAAGGACTGGTCAACCTTGAGGAAAGCACTGATGTAAAGAGAAAGCAGTAGTTTAGTGTGTCATCTGTTTTATATATAGTCAGTGGTTAAGATTAGCAGTGTTTGTATAGGAACAATAGTTACAGGTTGTTAGGTTGTTAGACGTCGCTTTCATGGTGACGTCAGCTGAGATGCCTCAGTGGTTTGGTTTGCCTATAAATGGAGCAGTACCCTGTACTGTTACATTCGATTGATTGACTGAGTGAGTTCTTCTCCTCTAGTCCAATCCCTTCATCTTGTGTGCAATCAACCTTGGAGCATCAGGCTGAGGGGGAGTTTTGTTTGTAAGCATGCTTTGTTACCTTTGATTTACTTCGTAATCTTTCGACTGATGCAATTCATGTGTTTATCAAATCTATTTCCCTTTATGATTGTGTTTACAAAGTTTATTGTTCATTTCCGCTGCATATCTCATTGAATCATGTTTAGTAATTGTTCATCTATTACAAACAAACACAATCATGAGAGCCTCCGATCCTAACACTTTCACATGGCAAAACGTTTCATACTGCTGATTCAAATCCCCCCTGTTATTTTCTATCACATCTTCTGTTCCACCGAACTGCTCTTTAAAGCCTCCCACAGCTCTTTGGAACTGTTACAATGTAACAATCCAGCATAAATGTCATTTGGAAGAGCTGAGGCTACTATGCTAAAAGCCTTTGCATCTAGTTCAATTTTTTGAAAATCTTGTTCTGAGTAGTTTTCAGGGCTTTTAGGCACAAAGCCTTTGGGATCTTCAGTACTATGCACCTGTGGAACATGTGGTCCATAGATAACTGACTTCCAGCAGCCGGTGTTTTGCTGAGCTAAGACATGGCCCATCCTACATTGCCGGATATTGTACTCGGATCTGACAAGCATAGGTGGCTTGAATAGTGTTTCGGTGTTGTGAGGGTCTTGTGATTGTGATGCATCTTGGTTGATTTTACAAAAGTTTTCAGAGTAATCAACTTTGTACGTGATTACCTTTTACTCTGTTTTTTTCAACTGATACGACCAATTTGAGTATCAATAAATTTAAGCTAAACTTGTATGTCAAATTGATTGTTAGATTGATTTTGATTGTCCTAAGCTCTGATACCAATTGTTAGGATCTGAGTTTCTTAGATTGTGTTGTTTAACAGAAATGAAAGATGAAACATAGATTTAATGTGCAGCGGAAATGGAAATAAACTTTAACACACAATCAAGGAAAATAGCTTTCAGCAAACATGATTTCATTTAGTCGAAAGATTGTATGTATTACAAAGTTAAACCATGCTTGCATGCAACTAGACTCCCCCTCAGCCTGAGCTCAGTGATTTGTTCGTACAAGATGACTTGGTGAGAAAGAGCTGATAGAACAGTACAGGTATTGTTCTATTTATAGTACAAACGAAACCACTGTGCATCTTTGTTGACGTCACTTTGAAAGTGACATCTAACTTCCTAACAAACTCTAAACACTGATAATACAAAACACTGATAACAATAAACACTGATTATACATAAACACTATTGCAGCTTTCCACTGTTGTAGCCTAAGCACTGATGTTGAGGATCAGTGCTTTCTTCAAAGGGTGATTAGTCCTTGAATGGGCAGTGCTTTGGTCTTCATCAGTACTTGAGAGACAGCAGTAGTTAGAGCTTTATTCTTTATATTTCATCAGGTCTTTGGCTATCAGATATTGAGAAGATCAGTACTTAGAGTATTATCAGCTGATAGTTAACCACTGTCATGGGGAGAATTGTAAGGACCTTCAAAAATGTCCTAAATTAACTCATAAGTGAAAACCCGGACCCCTGAAACCTTACTGTACATGAAAATTTAAGAAATCAAAATTCTTGGGTTTCAGGCGGGCCGCGTAAGGGTTAGCTTAGCCTTACGCGGGCCGCGTCAAAGATGGGTTGACCGGATAAGTATTCCAGATCCACGTGTCGACCACGTGGCACACCTACGCATGACACGGATGCCATAATCTACGAACTAGACCTTCACACGGGCCGCGTAAAGGTTGGCTGAGAGTTCACGCGGGCCGCGACAGACTCCAATTTCAGCTATAAATAGCTCGTTGCATGGCCTGTTCTCTGGTGTCGAAATTCAATCACAAAAACGAGTTCTTACTGTCCAAAAGTCGAAATTAAAATTAAATTAGCGAGGTGCTACTACGATACAGGGTATTAACTCGATCGCTTCTACGATTCAATGTCCGATCGATTGAAACTATCCGATGAATGTTTAAGTGTTGCTCAAATTGGGTTTATACTTTGTCATTCGTCGTGAATTCGATGGATGTTTAAGTATTGCACTTTGTCATTCGTTGTGAGGGTTTAATCTCGTGAGTTATCGTAAATGTTGTATTAGTTACTGACCTAGTTCGTGTGCATTGTTATTTAAATTAGGTTACAAGGCTAATCAGTAGGCTAAAACTCTGCCCGCATAAATCTGCAAAGTGAGTTATTCTCTTTTATCAAAAGTATTTTACAATACTCCATTTATTCCCAAAAAGTTATAATTACAGGGATTAAGTCGTGGTTATCTTAAATCACTAGCTAGTGGGGTATTGTGCACATTACTAATTTCTCACGGTTAGGCTAATAAATCCTAACAGTGATAATCATCACTACTTGGGGAAGGACCCAATAGTGGTATGACCATCGTCACCATTGTGACACGGCGCCAGATAAAAATAAGATAGAAGCCATTGTAATCGCTCTTATGCTGTAATTAATAACTAGGTGTCATTTTATCAAATTGAGTGACTCACCAGTATTTCCCCGCTGACAAAATATTTTTAAAACATGTTTCAGGCGACCTGCTATAAATCAAGGAAAACGTGCTACGGAGCACTAACAAGCTTGAAGGGGTGGCTCAGTTAAAATAAATAAACATGTTTTATAAATCAGGGAATTTCCTAGCAAAATTCCTCTATTGTAAATCACGGGGCTTTATCCCGAATTATGAAATAAAGTAATCGGGCATTTCAAGTTTTAAAAGATCTTGTTAAATCTTCCGCTGTCGCATCAATTAATAAATACCACGCGAGTTCCTGCCCCGTGGCTCCTGGACCGGGTCAAACCGGTGGCGGGGGCCGTGACAGGAAAATGTGGTATCAGAGCCACTGATTTAAGCCTATTAAGTATTTAACATACTTAATTTTCCTGATTACTGTCTTGTGATTATGTGTTTTTAACTGACTATTTGTTAGTTACAGTATGGGTAAGCAAAGAATCTCGGATATCTATCTTAAATTAGATAGTTCACCGAAAAGTAAGGGAAACTCATCCCAATCAAATTCCTCAAGATACTTAGCAGCTACTGAGGAGGGAATATTTGTTCGTAAAGCACAGTATGAGAATCCACTTTCCCCTAATAAAAGAAATTTGATTATTAGAAAAAGTCAAGGGAAAATAAAGAAGTCCCAACCAAAAGGAGTAGGCATCAACCCACCATGGGAAGATGAGTTAGATGAAAAATGGGCAGATCTCTACATGTTAGCCACTGTAGCAGTAAATGCTAACTTTTAATTAAATCACTAAACCAGTATCAACACCTATGCTACCTTCAAGCCAGAAACTTTAAGTTATTAAATAACCACTAGTATCTTTCGAATTTTGTTGTACTAAAAATAAAATGTTTTGTTTCAATAAAATAGTTTATTAGATATTCATAATTAAATATTAAATTTTCTGCTTTCCGTTCTGTGATTCTGTGAAAATTTAGTTTACAATATTTTAACCTAAAAGTTTGTGTGATTTTCATAAATGCTAAACAGCATGAATGAGTTATCTGAAGCTCTTCAGAATCTCAATCTCTATCCTGTGAAAATAGAAGTTTCCAGAGACTTTACTGGTTACTTGGCCGATGTTGAGGAACCAATGGAATTTCAAGCTCCACCTCCGGAGAAACAAAAGCCAAAGAAAAGAAGAAGATTTGTGGGTTGGAGGCGTGTGCGTAGAAGGAAACCAGCGACTAGGAGAATTCCCAAGATAGAAAATCCTATGGATAAGGGAAAAGAGATCGAGATTGGGGAAAATTTTAGACAAACAGGAATAGAAATTGGAGAAAGTTCTAGGCAAGCCAATGAATTGCCACTACAGGAGGAATTAGATCGCATACTGACAAGTTGTGATATTATTAGGCCTATTAATGAAAACCTCTTTCCATATCCCGTTACCACCCAACTTTCAATAAACTTGGAACCATCTATTCCAGATCCCTTTATTCACACTCAACCTCTAGGAATGGACGAATGGTGGACCAACGACTGGCAGTTTCAGAACCTTCTAAATAATCCTTATACCTTTTTTCCCTCAGTTTGACCCAGAACCTGCACCAAACCCACCAATGAGTAATGAGAACTTAGCTGAACTCCGCCATTTTGGCAAGGAACTGATCAATGCAAGGAATAGAATCAGGGAAGTAGGAGAACAAATCTCCTGGAAGTACGACGAAAGGGAACGTCGCTTCTGAGATGCCAGCAGATGAGGGATAGTGTGATAGATAAGCTGTGGTTGTATAATAATAATAATAAAGATATAAGTCTATAAAATAACCTAAAAATAAAACTTTTGTAAAATAAACAGTGTGTACGGATGCATAATATAATATAAAAACAGAATGGAAGTCGAGAAATCGACAATTTTGGCTATACGTGTTTTGTGAAAATTGTGTGATTGTTTTGCATATAACTCTTAATTATTTCATGCTAATAAATTATATATATGTTAATTACCAGATGGCAAACACTGGTAATGAACCAGTTAACGAGGTTAACCAATCCGAGCAACACAATGAAGATCAATTTCTGAATAGGCAAGATATCGAAAATATCGTTGCTCAGGGAATAGCCAATGCTATCCCAGCAATACTGGCTGCTGCTCGAAACCCAGTTGAACCTCAACAAATTATTCCTAGTAAACGCACTCATGAAGATAACTTCAGTAATAGCGTAAACGGAGGCGGCAACAACAATAATAACAATAACAATGATGTACTACAAGCTCCACTCCTTAAGAAAATGAAAGCAGCAACACCTGGTTGCACTTATAAGGAGTTTCTTGCCTGTAAACCAGCTGAATTTGCAGGTAATGAAGGGGCGACTGCTGTACTGCGTTGGTTGGAGAAAACCAAAGCAGTAATTATGATAAGTAAATGTGCCGAAGAAGACAAGGTCATGTATGCGTCGCATCTCTTTAAAGAAGGGGCGCTAGAATGGTGGAATACGATACTTCGAGCCAAAGGAAGAAATATGGCCTATGCCATAAGTTGGGAAGAATTTAAGAATCTCGTGGAAAGAAAATTCTGTCCCGAGTATGAAAAGGAACAAATGACGAATAAGTTCCTAAATCTGTAAGACCCTAACACGTTTTAACCTAAGATTCGCAGCGGAAAATACATATCTAAAATTTCTTTCATTATATTCTTTCTTTCACTTAAATACATTAATCCCTTTCTATAATTTAATTAAAAACTAACATACATATATCGAATTAAGTGACCACATACACACTCACGTACAATCCATGTCTTGACTCGATCTTCAACCGCGTGCATTTCTTGATGAAACATCCATAACCCTGTACAACCTGCAGTCACCACATTCAAGCTCATCATTAGCAACCGGTGACATAATACAAAAATATTAATACATGCATAATAAAGCGTCAACATATCATGCTTTCTCTTATACTCGCCCCTTCATCCATCCATTCGATCACTCGCATCGGATTACGGAGTCAACCTTTACTTCCATTGTTAACATGCCTATGCTTCACATTAATTCTCAATAGAAAAACGGTTAGTACCATTAGCTTCCTTTCATATGAACATGTCCTCGAATACACATAACTCATCTTATTCATTCAAGCATATAATTAAATACCCACTCAAGCATGTATTCACTTTCTATTCATACATGTACTTACAATTTACATCCTAGTTGTATAACTCCTTAATTCATCTTATGCATAGTTCATTATGTAAGTTCCATTTCTTACCCAAACTTAATCGAATCCCTTTCTTAACCACTTCCGACTCATTTCCACTAAAACTTAACTTAGTAATAACAACGATTCATATCTTCTTACATTACATTCAATAATTACCATATATCATAAATACATTACCAAACAAAAGGGTAAATTGGGAGTTCACTTACCTCGTGCGTCCGAGTTCGAGCATAGCTTCCGTGTTTATCCTTGGCCCGTTGCCCTTCCATGCTTGTGTCCATGTTGACATGACTCCTATCCGTACATGTCATCACATTCATCATAACATGATTAGCATACATGAGCATACATACCTTTTAATGAAGGTTTCTTGCCATATCATCTTATCAAACTAATTTCTCACTTGTAATCCATTCAAAACACATTCCTTATACAAATCTATTATTTAATACATCATCATCACATTCTACATACATTTATTCATTATTAGCATACAATCTCACTTATCATTTTCTCCTAAGCATTTCATCAAACACTTGGTGCGCATATCACTTTCTAAGCATAATGTACAAGTGATTTAAGCATGTTCTTCCCTATTTCATCTTATGAACCATCACATTCAAGCAAAATCTCATAATCATAAATTCCACATCAAGTTTATCTATCTAAGTCTATCATATAACACCTTATACATCACAAGATCACACTATAACATCTACAAGTTCATCATGATCATCATCTTTACACTCATGCAATGGGTTTCATTCTAAATCACCCAATTACTTGAAATTATTCATAACACAAGTTCTATTTGGTGTTTCTAACACCTCTACAAGCTTAATTGCATACAAATTCATGGATTGGTCATAACCCACTTCGAACAAGATCATCAAATCTAAGTTTTAAGACATACCTTATGATCCCCTTGTGAAGCTGATCGTTAATTCATGTTCGGTTGTGAATTTGGGCTTCGTTTAGCCTTTCAATTTGGAGAATTTGTGAAGTTTAGGGTTTTGGCTCCATGGGAGCCTTCCCTGCTCGTTGATGAACACACACACACGATGTGTGTGTATGTGTGTGTGTTGTTTTCTTTTAATAAAACAACTTTCAAGTTGTTCACTTTGGTCCCTCATGTTTCGTTTTAATTAAATAAGGCTACAACCCTTCGTTTAATACCAACGATACTAATATTCAACTAGGTTAATTATTCCTAGTTAATATTCATTTACGGGTTCACTTTTACCCCTAACGGTATTTTTACCCGTTCCTCTATATTAACCGGGTTTAAATTACCAAACCCATTTTTGGGGTGTTACAAAATCACCGGATGATAGGTGTTGATTGTAGAGGGTATACTTCGACTTTCTTCGAGTATGCTAGAGTGGTACCAACCCTGGCTTCGCCAGAACCGGTACTTATTTCTCGCTATATTTGGGGCTTAATTAGCGAGATCCGTAATATTGTCAAAGCGGCAAGACCCCGCACGATCGATGATGCGGTGGAATTAACCAATACTCTGACTGACGAATTGGTGTGGACAAGAGAAGAAAACCAGAAAAAGGAAGTGGCCCAAAAGATTACCCAGGGATTCCAGATGGGTAATCGTAGCAATTTCAAGAAAAAGGGAACTGGGCAATCTTCCACTGTTCCATTTTGCAATTCCTGTAAAAGAAAGCATTTTGGAAGATGCAAGGGGTATTGCAATTTTTGCAAAATTCCAGGGCATCAAGAAGAAGATTGCAGGAGAAAGAAGTCATCAATCTGCTACAACTGCGGAGAAGCTGGACATTTGAGGCCAGACTGCCCAAAACTGGTCAAACCAGCTGATAACAAAGTCAAACCTGCAGAAGGAACTACCAAGAAGAATGCAAGAGCCTTCCAGTTGACTACTTAGGAAGCAGAACTAATTCCTGACGTAATAGCTGGTACGTTCCTAGTTCACAACATCTACGCAAAAGTATTATTTGACTCTGGTGCAAACCAAAGTTTTATAAATACTTCCTTTTGCCAAGCTCTTAAGCTACCATTAACGAAACTTAGGCATGTTTTTAAGGTAGAAACGGCTGATGGAAATTCTGTCAACATAGATACGGTTTTGCAAAAAGAAATTATAGAACTATCAGGTCATAAATTTTCTGCAAAACTGTTACCTATGAATTTAGCTGGATTCGATGTGGTGTTAGGAATGGATTGGTTAGTAGCCAACCATGCTCGAATCCTATGTGATAAGAATTCCATAGAAATTCATACACCCACGGGAGAATTAATAGTGATTACAGGAGATAAGCCACGAAAGCCACTGAAATTCATTTCAGTGATGAAAGTTGCTAGTTATGAAAGAAAACAAGGAATAGTGTATATGATTTCAGTAATCATTAACACAAAAGGTAAAGAACTTAAGGAAATTCCTGTAGTATCCGAATACCCAGATGTATTCCCAGAAGAACTACCGGGACTACCACCAGAGAGGGAGGTAGAATTTAGAATTCATCTAATTCCTGGAACTACACCGATATCTAAGGCACCTTATCGGTTAGCACCCACCGAAATGCTAGAATTGAAAAAGCAGTTAGATGAATTATTAAGCAAAGGATTTATACAACCTAGTTCATCCCCATGGGGAGCTCCAGTGTTGTTTGTGAAGAAGAAAGATGGTTCGATGCGAATGTGTATCGATTATAGGGAATTGAATAAAGTTACAATTAAGAATCGATACCCATTACCTAGAATTGATGATCTTTTTGATCAATTGCAAGGAGCTAGATACTTCTCTAAGATAGATTTACGCTCTGGATATCATCAATTGAAGGTACAAGAAGAAGACATACCTAAAACTGCTTTCAGAACTAGGTATGGTCATTACGAGTTTACAGTCATGCCCTTCGGGTTAACAAATGCTCCTGCAGCATTTATGGACATGATGAATAGGATCTGTAAACCATACTTGGATAAATTCGTAATTGTCTTTATTGACGATATACTTATTTATTCCAAAAGTCAGGAGGAACATTGTGAACACCTGCATGCACTCTTAACTTTGTTAAGAAAGGAACAACTTTATGCCAAATGCTCGAAGTGTGAATTTTGGCTACAAGAAGTGCAATTTTTAGGACACATGTAAATCACGAAGGCATTCACGTAGATCCCGCTAAGATAGAAGCGATCACCAAATGGAAGGTCCCGCAATCAGCTATGGAAATTAGAAGCTTTCTAGGGTTAGCAGGTTACTATAGACGATTTATTAAGGATTTTTCCAATATCGTTGTACCATTAACTAAGCTTACCTGTAAAGCAGTTAAGTTTGAATGGGGACCTAGGCAAGAAGAGGCTTTTAAGATTTTAAAGCAAAGGTTAACACACACCCCAATCCTAGCCTTGCCAGAAGGAATAGAAGATTTTGAAGTTTATTGTGATGCTTCAAAACTAGGATTAGGATGTGTGCTAATGCAACGCAAAAAGGTAATTGCGTATGCCTCAAGACAATTGAAAAAGCACGAGGAAAACTATACGACTCATGACTTAGAATTAGGAGCCATAATTTTTGCCCTTAAGATTTTGAGACATTATCTGTATGGAAGTAAGTTTACAGTCTATACAGATCATAAAAGTTTAAGATATATATTTGGGCAAAAAGAATTAAACATGAGGCAAAGAAGATGGATGGAGATTCTAAGTGACTACGACCGTGATATTCAATATCACGAAGGAAAGACGAACGTGGTTGCAGATGCCTTAAGTCGTAAGTATCATGAAAAGCAAAAACGATTTCGTGCTCTGAGATTAAATCTACAATTAGATTTAATGGAACAACTGAAGAATGTTCAAGAAACAGCAATCAAAGATGATGCTGAAGGAATGAAAGGAAGAATAAAGGAATTAGAACAAGGAAGTGATGGAATTTAGAGATTCCATAAGAAACGAATTTGGGTACCTAAGCAAGGAGAGTTAAGGAAAAAGATTTTAGAAGAAGCTCATAAATCTAGGTATACCATGCATCCTGGTAACAATAAGATGTACCAAGATTTAAGAAGTAATTTCTGGTGGATAGGAATGAAAAAGGACATAGCTAGATATGTATCTAAATGTCTTACTTGTTCACAAGTTAAAGCAGAACACCAGAAACCCTCAGGTCTGCTACAACAATTAGAAATGCATGTATGGAAATGGGAACTTATAACCATGGATTTTGTTACTAAGTTACCCAAAACCAGAAAAGGTAATGATGCGATTTGGGTAATTGTGGATCGATTAACCAAATCAGCTCACTTTCTACCCATGAAAGAAACCTTTAGCATGGAAAGGTTAGCCAAGTTGTATGTAGATGAAGTAGTATCCTTACATGGAGTCCCACTCTCCATTGTATCGGATAGGGATAGTCGTTTCACTTCCCATTTCTGGACTAGTTTTCAGGAAGCAATGGGAACCCGACTAAACTTAAGTACTGCATATCATCCACAAACAGACGGACAAAGTGAAAGCACGATTCAAACCCTAAAGGACATGCTTAGGGCATGTGTGATAGATTTTGGTGGAAACTGGGATGACCACCTACCTTTAATTGAATTCTCCTATAACAATAGTTATCATTCAAGCATTGAAGCTGCCCCGTTCGAAGCACTGTATGGACGAAAATGCAGAACTCCAGTTTGCTGGGCAGAAATAGGAGAAGTCAATTATCAGGTCCTGAAATTGTACAAGAAACTACTGACAAGATCACTCAAATCAAGGAAAGACTGAAAACGGCTTGAGATCGTCAGAAGAGTTATGCCGATAATCGTCGCAAGCCGTTAGAATTTCAAGTAGGAGACAAGGTACTCTTGAAAGTTTCTCCTTGGAAAGGAGTAGTACGATTTGGTAAGAAGGGAAAGCTAAGTCTAAGGTACGTAGGACCATTCCCAGTAGTCCAACGAATAGGACCAGTTGCCTATCGCTTACAACTACCAGAGGAGCTAGCTGGAGTACATGATGTATTCCATGTATCCAATCTCAAGAAATGTCTATCTGACGAATCTCTGGTAGTACCTCTTCAAGATGTAGAGGTAAACAAAAAGTTAAAATTTGTTGAGAAACCTCTTCAGATAGAAGACAGAAAGATTAAGTTCCTTAAGCACAAACGTTTAGTGCTTGTCAAAGTCAAGTGGGATTCGAAAAGAGGACCTGAATACACTTGGGAGCTGGAATCAGAAATGATGCGGAAGTATCCTCACTTACTTCAATAAATCTCGAGGACGAGATTTTAAATAAGGTGGGGAGGATGTAAGGACCTTCAAAAATGTCCTAAATTAACCCATAAGTGAAAACCCGGACCCCTGAAACCTTACTTTACATGAAAAATCAAGAAATCAAAATTCTTGGGTTTCAGGCGGGCCGCGTAAGGGTTAGCTTAGCCTTACGCGGGCCGCGTCAAAGATGGGTTAACCGGATAAGTATTCCGGATCCACGTGTCGACCACGTGGCACACCTAAGCATGACACGGATGCCCTAATCTACGAACTAGACCTTCACGCGGGCCGCGTAAAGGCTGGCTGAGAGTTCACGCGGGCCGCGACAGACTCCAATTTCAGCTATAAATAGCTCGTTGCATGGCCTGTTCTCTGGTGTCGAAATTCTATCACAAAAACGAGTTCTTACTGTCCAAAAGTCGAAATTACAATTAAATTAGCGAGGTGCTGCTACGATACAGGGTATTAACTCGATCGCTGCTACGATTCAATGTCCGATCGATTGAAACTATCCAATGAATGTTTAAGTGCTGCTCAAATTGGGTTTATACTTTGTCATTCGTCGTGAATTCGATGGATGTTTAAGTATTGCACTTTGTCATTCGTTGTGAGGGTTTAATCTCGTGAGTTATCGTAAATGTTGTATTAGTTACTGACCTAGTTCGTGTGCATTGTTATTTAAATTAGGTTACAAGGCTAATCAGTAGGCTAAAACTATGCCCGCATAAATCTGCAAAGTGAGTTATTCTCTTTTATCAAAAGTATTTTACAATACTCCATTTATTTCCAAAAAGTTATAATTACAGGGATTAAGTCGTGGTTATCTGAAATCACTGGCTAGTGGGGTATTGTGCACATTACTAATTTCTCACGGTTAGGCTAATAAATCCTAACAGTGATAATCATCACTACTTGGGGAAGGACCCAATAGTGGTATGACCATCGTCACCATTGTGACACGGCGCCAGATAAAAATAAGATAGAAGCCATTGTAATCGCTCTTATGCTGTAATTAATAACTAGGTGTCATTTTATCAAATTGAGTGACTCACCCGTATTTCTACGCTGACAAAATATTTTTAAAACATGTTTCAGGCGACCTGCTATAAATCAAGGAAAACGTGCTACGGAGCACTAACAAGCTTGAAGGGGTGGCTCAGTTAAAATAAATAAACATGTTTTATAAATCAGGGAATTTCCTAGTAAAATTCCTCTATTGTAAATCACGGGGCTTTATCCCGAATTATGAAATAAAGTAATCGGGCATTTCAAGTTTTAAAAGATCATGTTAAATCTTCCGCTGTCGCATCAATTAATAAATACCACGCGAGTTCCTGCCCCGCGGCTCCTGGACCGGGTCAAACCGGTGGCGGGGGCCGTGACAAGAATCTAGAACAAGCACTGCTTATGATGACCAACTGTTGAGAACCAGTTTTGGCTTTCCTTATCATCTGTTCTTCTGGGCTTGACTGCATGGGCCAACATGCCTACTGAAAAAATCCTTGCGGCCAGAGGAAAAAAGACTTTTAGATAAGATTTCTGATGGGTTTTATCTTCCTGCTTGGTGTTCTACTGTTGATTATATAATGTTACTGGAATCCCTTTCTCTAAAGGTAAGTTGCATGCATCATGTTTGCTCCATAGTTACCAACACATTTTGAAATAAAGTTGATTTGTTTCGTATTGTTATTTGGCATAAGGATATCAGGGCTGATGGTTGGTCGGACAATGTTGCACCGTTTTGGCCCGCTGTGATAAGGTCTGCATTGACCTGGGATGGCCTAACTTCATTACTACAGAGTGATAATTTCTAATTAGCTTTTTAAATTCTCTTTTCCCTTATAATATGTTGTCAAGAATCGGGTCTCTATTGGTGACAGAATTGGCAAGTTGGGTAATGAGTCAAATGGTATGGGTCAAAATGTGTCAAGTCTAGTCAAACCATAAACACTTTTACCTTTTCGTTTTTTAAGATTAATGAGCAGTTAAATGTGTTCAGAAAAAACTATACTACTTTATATATAAAATGAATTAGGAGGTTTTATGCATTTTGAATATTTTGTTGATGTGTATGTATATCATATGATGCTTATCATATGACAATGCCTCACCCTGAAGGTAGATCAAACAAGCCTCTCATATATGAGGTATGAGTTTGTGTATTTAACCACCAGGTTGTATGGTTTCACTCTTCATGCTATATGTGGTATTTTATTGCTTTATAATAACTATTAGTATTTATACCACCACAGGTGAAAAGTGCACTGCAATGGCTTGCGGGCGAGAAAGTTGAGCATCGACGCTTTGCTGCTGTCCTAATCTTGATGGTAAATGTTTGCTGTGTTGGGTATTGCCTTTGGAGGTTTTGACACCATTCTTAGTAGTTGTTTTCTATAGTAATCACTTATGGTACACCTGTTTCAGTATGATATCATAATTACATTACTTTGATATCTAAAATTAGCAGAATCATGGTTTGCGTGATCTAAATATATGGGAATGTGGCAAGTTTTAAACCGCATTTTTATTCTCTTTACCTATTTTAGAACTTTTAAAGATATGGGGGTTAAGACTAAATGACTGTAGTAAGGTTTTTAATGATCCAGACTTCTTGCATTTCATAGTTTATTTTTATTATGGGTGATTAAACCGACCGAACCTTTCGAACCCAGATCTATACAAGTCTGCTAGTTTGGTTGGTTTGAGATCCAAATTGTTTCATTCATTGTTTAGTTTGATGATTTAACGATAGGTTTTGTTTAAAGTTTGGTACGGGCCGTGTAAACTTTACGCTACTTTTTGCAGTTATATACATGAATTACAATTTAGAAAGGGCCGTTTAGACTTTACCGCCTCCAAACCTGTAAAACTTGTTGATCTGGTTGACAAACGAAACCAACATGGCTGAATTTTTTGATCATTTTTGTTAGCAAGAATAAGATATTATCCATCTTTGATTTGATGATTTTAATGTGTATTTATTAATAAATGAGTCAGGTTTTTTTTTAATCTATGTCTCTGCAGTAAATTAGTTATACTACATTTTCTTATTGGAATTTGGTTAGATGTACGTTAGCAAACGGGTCAAATATTTTCTTTGATCTATGTCTCCACAAGCACACCTGGTGATCCAGATGATTAACTACCATCATTGTTTGTTTTTAACTGTTATGACTATTACAACAATTGTCTATAACATGCAGGTCACTTAATGGAGAAGATTGAAAAGGAAAATAAGTTACATAGAGCATTCAGTGTCTTTTTGTTCAACTCAAAGTATGAGTTACTCCTCCAGGTAGATCAAAGTATATTGTATTATAGGTTTCCATGATGTTGAGTAGTGCAAGTTCATCATTATTGTTTATTTTCATTTTGTTTGGAGGAAAATATATCGTAGGCTAAAACGGAGTCGTCGTTAGCTCTCCATTAAAGTGGTCAATATGATAATGGTAATCACTTTTAACTAGTTACTTTCTTTTAGCTATTTTGCAATATTAAATGGATATGATTATGTTGTTGTAATCTTGGTATGAAATTGATTAGCCAAAACTTTTCATTTTACAGGGCAAGAAGTCGTTTGGACAATTGATCTTGAAGTTTTATTGACATTGCAATTAAGGTAATATGTTGGTTTTTGTCTAACTATTAGGTATTCGAGTCAATTATAAATGGATGTATATTATATGTTTATTTTTTGTCTAACTGTTAGATGTTCAGACCATTTTTATACATGTTTTTCTTTTGAATCAAGAACAATGAGTTTAAAGAACTTTTAGAATTTTTTGAATCAATACCAATACTTGTTTATATGGTTGATGATCGCGAGGTAGATTGAGAAGCTTTGGAGCTAAGTTTTATGCTACTGGAATTTTCACCCAAAAAACGTTTAGACTCCTTGTTTAAATATTTAGAATTTGGAATTTGTTAATTGTCCATGATGTTTTCCTAACATTTGAAATATGTTTTGGATCGAACTTATTATTGAAATTATGATATTATGAATTCTACATTTAAAATTTTATCTTTTATTTTATATTTTATATTATAAATAATGTAATTTTTATGACAATTATGTGCCACTAAAAATAGTACATATATTTAACTCGAAACAGTTTTTACCAACACAATATTTGTGCCATAAAAGGTTTTTTATATCATGGCAAAAAAAAACCGCCACTAAAACTAGTATAGATATGTGATTATGATTACTTTTTAAAGGCACAAAAATTGTGCCACAAAAGTCTCTTTTTTATTTTGTGGCAAAAATTTAAGTGCCACTAAAATCCCAAAAACTTTGTGCGGCATATCCAAAAAGTGCCACTAAAAAGCTTTTGCCTCAGTGCTTCTAGCGTCACTTTTTTTGTGTGCCGCCCATTCCTATAAGGATCTTTAATGACACTTTTTTTGTTTTTTATGGCACTTTTTGTACGTCACTAAATGGCTTTTTTTGTAGTGGATCCTGTAAAAAGTGGCAACTGTTCGAGAAGTGTAGGAAGGAACATGGTGATGACACGTGGCATTAATTAAATATTGAGATTAAAGGTATTTGGGTAATTTCATGCAAAATTCAATTAAGTGGAAAAGATAATGTGTAACCGTTTCTTTGAGAGATTTAGGAAACAAAATCTTTGATCAATTTTATAACAAACTACTATATTACTCTTATTATCAATCGATTAAACCCTATCTGCAGTCCATAATTTACTTTTTATTTCTTCTTCGATGTACGTGATAATTAGATGGAAGATCTAATGCCACAAGATGACACCGGTTTGTTCATGGTGTTTTATGTTCGGACGATAGCTGTAGATGTTTCTTTTATTTGGTGCTTTATGCAAGAGCTATTTTTTAAGTTCATAATGTTGTTTGTTATTTTACATGTATAAACACCATACATATTCCAAAAGAAAACCACGGTTTGGATAGTAATACAGTTATGGTGTTTTAACATTTGGAATGATTGTATTGATATTCAAGTCATGGTGTTTTAACACCATCTGGTGATGATTGTATTGCTATTCCAGATGTTAAAACACCATGCCTTGAATCACAATACAATGTTTCAAGATTTCAAATGTTAAATCACCCTGACTTGAATCGCAATACAATGTTTTCAAATGTTTAAAACATCACGCCTTGAATCACAATACAATTAAAACACATTGTATGAACATACATAAAACACCACGGACTAAAACATCTGTTTGAAACGTATTTTTTTTCATTAAATAAGTATAGCAATATGGTACTCATATAAAAGATAAAAAACGTTTGTTATTACTACGGTGTACTTTAAAAAAAATAGGTACAAAAGGTTGTTGACGTTTAAAAAAAGAAGGGGGTACTTATATGTGCATTAAGGTTGATGGCAGTTTCTTTATTTAAAAAATATAAAAATACATTATTACCCCTAATCTAACCAAATTAGTCAAAAAAATAAAACATAATTTACATTTTAAGCCCTTTTTGATCTTAACCATTAACTACAATATCTAAAGGCTTAAAACACTTCTTACTTTTCTCACAAAAAACTTTCTTTTTCACAATAACCCCACCCATAGCTCGTGTATTACACAGATTGAATACTAAAAATCATGGTTGTGAAACAAGGTCTTGAAGGCTCAGTACTCCCCGAGTACTTGCTACAAGGTAGGTTGTCGAGGTGCGAGTACGCTTTGTTTAGGCCAATTACTCCTCGAATACTCTCCACCTAGGTTGAGTACTTCCCGAGTACTCTCAAATCTGAGTAGGGAGCGTCTAGCGACTTTTACGAGCATGCTAAAAAATATGTAATACACAAAAATATATATTCTTCATACGTGTATCTTTTAAATATAACTTTTATATAAAGTAAATGTAAATAATTTAATTGTTGTGTCATAAATAAGATTTGTTATTCTTATTAATAATTGTTATGTGAATTTAGCTTGTAATTAGTTATTATAAAATTATGATCTAAGTTAACGTTTTATATTTGATGAATAAAATGTTTTCATAATTAATGGTTATTTTTTTATGTCACAAATATGTAAGAAAATGAAAATTAATAATATTAAAACAGAACTAAGTTATCGTTTCCTACTTTATAAAACATTTTTTATTTAGGGTTATGGAGGGATTTGAGCACAAAAATTGGTTAGATAAAATATAATTGTAACACGTGTCCAACTTTGTATTCATTTATTAGATTGGAGATTAAGCTTAAGTATCTAACCTATGTTTGGTGATTAAACACCAAACAGGTGTGATGAATTGCTTTTTGGTCTTTACACTGGTTCTTCAATATTATAACTGACAATCACAAGATCAATCTTATCTGTATATTGTATTTTATTCGTCTCAATCCACATATTCAAATCATAATCTTTGTTGTTGTTAACATTCATCAGTCTGAGACCCCAAACTTGTCAGAATAAGCTACTAATGAAAATGATAGAGACATTGGAAAATATTCATCAAATCTTGGTGGACAAAGGAAATAGAAAAGAAACAAGCAAATATATATCCTTTATTCTGAATAAATACAAATCTTATTATTGCTTTTGATTCCCTTTTCAGAATGACTATGTATGGTGTCATTGATGCTGTACCATTTTACTTGATTTTCATGACGATTTATACTGATTTACTTGTTGATATATATCAGGTCATTTATGGACACACATGTAAGTACCACCAGTGCTACAAGAATCTTTCTTATATTCCATGTCGTCTATGGGACTTAAACCTAAGACGTCTCTCTCAAGGTATTTAAAGGCTTTGCCTTTGTTAATGGACCACCACCCCATTGGTTGTTAAGAAATCAAATGGCGTTCAAACCTTGTGCATTGGTATAGTTGCAACTATAACCTCGAAGAGCAAGGGTTGTTTATTTAGTATAGATCTTGGAGATAGAAATAGAGATTATTATAAAAAGTCAATTGACTTTTAGTTGGTATACGTGCCATCAGAAAATGATATAAAAAAAAAGTTGACTTGTGGTTCAATTTAACACAACTCTTTTAGATACCTCAAATTTATATTTTCAACTTCAAAGACATTCTAGATATCCATAACTTCTCTCAAGTGGGAAAGAAAGCGAAGGAAATCATTTACAGTTTGATGATTATTTTTTGTTGGTGCATTTGGAAAGGTAAGAACGAAATGGTTTTCAATCAGATTAAACGAAGTCCTCAAGATATTATTGGGGAGGTTAAATCGAGAGATTTTGCTTGGGTTAAAAATACCCTTTGTATATACCTTTTGTATATGTTGTAACTGTATACCCTTTGCCCGTTTGGGTCGGGGGTGTTGTTGGTTGTTTGGCCTTTTGTCCGTTTGGGCCGGAGGCGTGTTAGTTTTCAAAAAGAAAAAATAATAATAATAAACTTGCCAAGAGAATGGAGGATGTACTTGAGCACGTTTTTTAAGGTTGTTTCCTCTTAAAACATCATTCAAAGATAAAAATTGATCTATTAGTGAAAATTGAGCAAGTAAATCTATTATATTCGGACTGATCAACTCCTAGATTTGGAAGCAATGGTCTTACGTGATGATTATTCCGCGTTTTCTTTATCAGCAAAAGTATTCTTGGTGAAGTTTCCTCAAGCTCATCACTCAAAACATGACAACTATCAATAGATTTGTAAGAATTATTTTCTTTATACAACCAGTCAAGGGCGGACCCAAGCTTTGGCTTGGGTGGGCGGGCGCCCCCCTTGAAAAAAAAATTTAGTGTAATTTCGAGATAAAAATCCTGACTGCACCCCTTAAAAATTTGATTGAACCATTCGTTCGCATCCCCAGAAAATAATTCCTGGGTCCGCCACTACAACCCGTGTAACACGCGGAAACTTGAACTAGTATGTAATACACAAATATACATAGTCTTCATAAATATAATTTTTATTTAAAGTAAATGAAAATAATTTTATTGTTGTGTCATAAATAAGATTTGTTATTGTGTTGTAGAATAGAGTCCTGGTATAGTTGCAACTATAACCTCAAAGAGCAAGGGTTGTTTATTTAGTTGAAGAGTAAATACACTATGATTTTGCTATGGGATATTATTAAGATCTTTTGTAACTATTGAACTAAGTTGCCAATGATTTTCAGTTGCCACTAATGATGAATTGTTGATCAGTTATGTTTAAACATAATGGAAAACATGTAAATCATACATGTTATAGCAGACAGGCCAGAAAAGAATCCAGTCAGGGACGCAGCCACAGACTTTTCGACATAGTTGTCAGCTTGATCCGGTTCCCGTTTCGGATGTATGTTCTTGATGGTAGTACCGAAATCTAGGATTAGGATTTCGTAATATGGAGAGAGAGGGAGGTCGAAATTATGATTGATGTTATGAGAGTCTAACATTATTATCTCTCTAGTAATCTCGTTATATACACCAAAGAAGAAACCTAATTAATTAATAAGAGTAGTATGGTCTATCAACAATTACCAACTAATTATATTATAGGTATAATATATTTTGAACTATATAATATACACAATTAAATATAACATAAATTATATTTAATCTTACATAAATTGCAAATGAAGTTTCTTTTAACTTTACCCACCTCCAGCCCAGTTGGTTCCGAAGTGGCTGGATTGGGCCGGTTTCCTCTTGAGGTCTCCGGTTCGATCCCCGGCTGCGGCATTTCGGGGGTGGGTCGTCCCAATGATGGATCGTATCCTACCGAGGCATGGTGCGGTCTTGAGGGCAACCCGGTTTTACCCAGCTGTTACCCCAGCGAGTCTCTCGTGTGGGGGCAGTATGGTTTCCGGGCGGAAGTCAGCTTGCGCGCCGGCCGGGGCCCGATCGAACATCGCGTCCGGAAGAGCGGGGCTGACGGGGGAATGTCTTTTACATGACCCCGGAGACCTGATCGGTCCTGTACAGAGAAAGTCTCCTTCCAAAAAAAAAAAAATTCTTTTAACTGTTCATGTAAACCCGATAGAGTTGTTGCCCCTTGAACCCTACCAAATGTAGACCTGTTGGAATCTCTCATGGTCTTGAGAGTTGTACCTTACAACCTTAGAAGTTCCTTAGTGCCTAAAGTCGTAATAATATTGAACAAGCAAGTATTGTATTTAATCTCTAAGCTCGTATCAGTGTTTATTAAAAATTGTATTTGATTTTTAAGTATATACTAATTACCTAAAATCACTTGATAACAGTAAAATCACCAGTATTAGGGGACTCGGGGCGGTAGCGTGATAGCCGTTCATCACGCGTTGAAGTCCCACGCTACACCGCCGCCACTACCTTTGTAACGCGTTATAAATAAAACGCGTTACACCCACAACGCGTTGAACATTTGAAAAATCCGACCGTTTGAACTTTGACCGTTTTAAAACGGTAACAACGAATAAAAAAAAAAAATTCCATTTTATCTATATATATATCTACATTTTAACCATTTTTCACACACCAAACTATATCTTTTAAACCATTTTAAACCCATTTCACAAATTTTATATCTTTCTCAAATGGAATTCCCTACCGATTCGACGTTTCCGATGTCTAGCGACAGCGATACCGAGTCGTCTTCCGACAACGAGACGCTAAAGTATTTTGTGTCGGTGTATAACGAGCTTGATGCCGAGTCGTCCCGCCCAAAGAAGAAGATGGTCGACCGTGATCGTATACGTGCCAAAGAAGTTTTGATGAACGATTATTTTGTGGAAAACCCGCTATACAATGCCGAAACGTTTAGAGATCGGTTTCGTTTACCCAAAGAATTATTTTTAAAGATTGTTGGAGACATCGAAGCAAGCGAGGAATGGTTTCAAGAAGGTTACGATGCGAGGGGCAAACCCCGGATTGGGTGCCGGATCCTCCTACGCAAGTTCAAGTTCCACAAGATATCCATTTACAATTGCGTAACGAAGAAACTCACTTTCGTTTGAGATTCGATTTAATCGAACTAGTAGGTTCTCTAGGCTTGGAGTTTCCGGATTCGGACGAGGAGTAGGTTTTTTTTTTTTTTTAAATTGTATGTTTCTAGTATGTTAAATTGAAGTAGTATGTTTTAAATTTAATGAAATATTTAATTTTAGTGTTTTATTTTTAATTTCTAATTTTAAAATGAAAATTAAAAATAAATGGGAGTGATAGAATTCCATCACTAGTGATTCCACCCCTCCTACATTTCTATCACTAGTGATGGAAATTTGGTTGATGACATGGCACGATCTTATTGGACAGTGTGAGTGATACTTTCTATCACTAGTGAACCACCCCTAGTCCCCTTATTGTGTTTTGTGGTTTTGAGTTTGTGTGGATAACTTTTGAATCAGGAGATCACTTTTAGATGAAGGTTATTTTCGTGGTACTCCAAAATTCTTTAATCGGATAAGACAAAGGTTTCAAATGTTGGATATGAGGTATGATCCAAACAATAACACTTTGGACGACGAAGGAATACTATTTAAGAGTTAAATATTATAGTTCATCAATTCGCGGTATTTAACAGTAATGCGGAATAAATATTTAAATAAATATTTATTTATATAGTTATTTCACTAGGGGGGAGGTTCATTTGTCTACACACATAAAAAGTTATCTTACACATTTCAAAATTTATCCTACACATATTTAAATTTATCTTACACAACTCGTAATTTATCCTACACCTAGTAATTTGTCCTACACTTTAAATTATTATTTTTTTTTTTTGAAAAAAACATATATTTTAAGAATAAGTTACAAATTTAATGTAGTTAATTATTAAAGAGGAAGATTAGAAATTAATGATCTATGTAAGTTTATAAATATACTCTTACATTAAAACTAAATACAACTATTAAATGAAGTAAAAATGAAGCATTCTTATTGGTAAACTTCTTTTTTCTTCTTACAAAAAGTTTCTTCTTATTTGAACTCTCCACTATTTAATTAACTAAGAGTTAATTAAGTATTAGTGAATGAATAATATTCTTATAGTTATAAATGGTCCTTGTAGTTACAAAGGAGTATTTTAGTCATTCTACTTAAATTTAACAGAATTTAGTATTAATACCCAAACTCGTTACAAACTAATAATTACAAGCCTCAAACCTATTTGAAAAAAGTTTATAGAGTAAATTACAACCGGTATCCTTTACGTTTGCATCAAATTACAACCGGTGTCCTTTAACTAAAGAAATTACAGGCTCTATCCTTCATGTTACCGGTTTTTAACACATTATGTCCTTTAGACTTAACCTAGTTAAGTTTTTTTTAGTTAAGTCTTACTATATGCCTCTCACATGAGGGCCACATGGTCTTTTCATCTCAATTTTATATTGAAAAGTCGAAATAAATAAATCTCTTTTATCCCTTTTATTTTTTCAGTCGATCGCTCCTTTTTTTAGTTAATCCAAACAAAAATATAATGCAAGGTGTGAAATTTAAATTATAAAATCAATGTAAAATATTTAAAATTTTTAACTAATCCAAACAAAAATATAATTCATGTTAAATTGAGATGAAAAAACCATCTTGCCCTCATGTGAAAGCCATATGGTAAGACTTAATCAAAAAACTTAACTAGGTTAAGGTTAAAGGACATAACATGCTAAAAACTGACAACATAAAGGACAGAGCCTGTAATTTCTTTAGTTAAAGGACAGTAATTGTAATTTGATACAAACGTAAAGGACAACGGTTGTAATTTACTCAAGTTTATACTTAAAGACGAAACTAGCTATAAACCATAGGGTCCATCTATGTAATTAACTCTAAAAAAATAGAATAACCTTGATCAGTGTATATTCTGTTTTATCATTTGGTCTTAGGCTATGAGGTGTGGATGGAGCCCCATGGGCTTTATCAAGTCCACCTAAGCTCTACGTCAGCGTCACCTAAGATCCAACTCAGCCATGGAGCCCCCTTTAAATTGCAGGGTGTGGATGGAGCCCCCTATTAACCAAAATTAAAAAAAAATCATTGGTTGAGAACATGGTCCCCACATGAAAACGCCCATCTTCTCTCGTTAACATGTTGGCGGAGCTTCAATGGCACCCTGGCTATGGCGCCGGGGGTGTGGTCGATGGCGGAGGGGGGCGCTATAGGTGTCCAGGTGGCGAAGGGTGGCGCCCCACACCCTCCAGTGTAACAACTCTCATCAAAAGTCATATTTATTATTTTAATTGTCCAATAGGAAACCCTAATTGAGACACCCAAGTGATTCTGCACAAACCCTAAAATTTTCAGAACAATCAGAATCAGGATCAGGGCCCCTAAAACTCAGGGGGGGTATTTCCTAGTTACGATTATCCACATAAATAGCTGTCCAATTCGAATTTTAAGAAACTGTCAACTCAGCAGGCCTAGTCCCACACGTGGCTACCCTAAACCAATTTTCGACCCTTACGGACCGTAAGGGTTGAGTCTTACGGTCCGTAAGCTAAGCCAAATTCGTGTATAAATAGTGGACATTGGGACTTGCATTCTGGAACTGAAACGACGAACAAATTTCAAATATACGCCGAGTTATAGTCTGTTTACCACAATTAACACACACAGATCACTAATCGACGCCGCAATCAGGGTAATAACTCGATCGCTGATACGATTCAATGTCCGATTGATCAAAATATCCAATGGATGTTTAAGTGCTGCCCACATTAGGGTTATGCTTTGTCATTCGTCGTTAATTCGATGGATGTTTAAGTATCACACTTTGTCATTCGTTGTGAGGGTTTGATCTCGTGAGTTATCGTAAATGCTGTATTGATTACTAACCCAGTTTTGTGTGCATTGTTATTAAATTTAGGATAAAAGACTAATCAGTAGGCTAGGCTCTGCCCAATTTAAATCTGCAATGTGAGTCATTCTCTTTTTATCAACTGTTTTACAATACCTCAAATTATTTTCAAAAGTTATAATTACAGGGACTAAGTCGTGGATATCTTGAATCACTGGCTAGTGGGGTATTGTGCACATTACTAATTTTCTCCCAGTTAGGTTCATTGACCTACTAGGGATAATCATCACTATTTAGGTTCATTGACCTATTAGTGGTATGACCATCATCACCATTGTGACACGGCGCCAGATAAAAATAAGATAGAAGCCATTGTAATCGCTCTTATGCTGTAATTAATAACTATGCATCATTTTATGTAAATAGAATGATTCACTCAGTATTTCCCGCTGACAAAACCTTTTTCAAACATGTTTCAGGTGATCTGTTATGATCCAGGAAAAGTGCCGTGAAGCACTACAAGCTTAAGGAAGTGGCTCATGATAAAATAAAGAAACATGTTTTGTAAAATAAAAGATTTCTTCGTGAAATCAAATGATTGTAAATTACCGGGGTTTTATCCCGACTTGTGAAATAAAATAATCGGGAAAATTTTAGCTTTAAAAAGATCCTGATGATAAACTTCCGCTGTTAAACTCAATTAATTAAATACTACGGGATTTCTGTCCCGCGGCTCCTGAAACGGGTCAAACCGGTTCGGGGGCCGTGACAGAAAAAGGTGGTATCAGAGCCACTGATCGAGCCACTGATTTAAGCCAATTAAGTATTTAGAAAATACTTAATTTTTATTAATTGCTATTTTGTGATTATGTGTTTTATTATCTGACTAATTTTGTACAGTATGGGCAGATGTTTATATGCTAACCACTGTAGCAGTAAATACAAATCTTCAATTATTTTAATTCAAGTTTTAGCATCTTTATTATCTACAGTCTAGAAACCTTATTCAGTAAATAAATAAATTTACAAATAAAACCTAGTGTGTTTTAATTTTCAATTGTTTTGTAGTTACACAGTCTGGAATAATATTTAAAGGTTTTCCATAACAATTTTGTTATAATTAGTAATGGTGTGTATTTTGCATAACAGCATGAGTGACTTGTCTGACGCCCTTCAGAATTTAAATCTCTATCCGGTAAGAATAGAGGTTTCCAGAGATTTCAATAGGTATATACCAGACATAGAAGAACCTATAGAATTCAACGCTTCACCTCTCGAGAAACCCAAGCCTAAGAAAATGGAAATTGAGGAAAGCTCTAGGCAAATTGAGGGGTTACCATCTCAGGAAGAGCTAGATTTTATATTGACAAGCTATAATACTATTAAGCCTGTTAATGAAAATGTTTTTATTCACTCTCTTGAAACACAACTACCAATGAACTTAGAACCAGCTATTCCAAACCCTTCAATCCACTCGCAAATAGACGAATGGTTGACTAATGAAATACAACTCCAAAACAATCCCTATAAGCTTTTTCCTCAGTTCAATCCAGAACCTTTACCAAATCTACCAATGAGTAACAAGAATATGGCTGAGCTCCGCCACTTTGGCGAAGAACTAATGGATACTGGGAATAGGATCCAAGAGATTGGGGGACAGATCTCCTGGAAATACGATAAGAGGGAACACCGTTACTAGAATATCATCTGATAAAGGATAGGGGATTTATGGAACTGTGGTTGTGTAATAGTAATAGTAAAATCAGTCTGTAAAATAATTACGAATAAAACTTTGTAAGATAATGGTGTGTATTGATGCATACTATTAAATATAAATGGAAATCGAGAAATCGATAGTTTTGGCTATATTGGTGTTATGAACTCTGTATAATTGTTTTGTGTAATTGTTATTTATTTGATACTAATAAATTATATATATATGAATTATCAGATGGAAAACGCTAATAATGAACCAGTTAATGAGGTTAATCAATCTGAGCAACAACCGGGGGATCAATATATGACTAGGCAGGATATAGAAAATATCGTTGCTCAAGGGATAGCCAACGCTATTCCAGCAATAGTTGCTCAAGGGATAGCCAACGCTATTCCAGCAATCGTTGCTGCTGTTAAAAATCCAATCGAACCGCAACAAATAGTTCCTAGCAAACGTATTTCTGAAGATAACTTCAGTAATAGCATAAACGGAGGCAATGATCATACTAATCATGAGAATGAACCACGGCAAGCTCCTCCCCCTAAGAAAATGAAAGCTGCAACGCCTGGTTGCACTTACAAAGAATTTCTTGCTTGTAAACCCACTGAATTTGCAGGCAATGAAGGAGCGACTGCGGCACTGCGTTGGTTAGAGAAAACCGAGGCAGTAATTGCCATAAGTAAATGTGCTCAGGATGATCAGGTCATGTTCGCATCAAACCTTTTCAAAGAAGGGGCGCTAGAATGGTGGAATACGGTGTTACAAGCAAAAGGAAGAAGGATGGCGTATGCTATGAACTGGGAAGAATTTAAGAGCTTTGTAGAAAGAAAATTATGTCCCGAGTATGAAAAGGAACAAATGACAAATAAGTTTCTAACTCACCGGATGGTGGATGTAGATTGTCGAGGGTATACTTCGACATTCTTCGAGTATGCTCGAGTGGTACCAACCCTGGCTTCGCCAGAGCCGGTACTTATTTCTCGTTATATTTGGGGATTGATTGCCGAAATCCGTAATATCGTCAAGGCTGCGAAACCTCGCACGATTGATGATGCGGTGGATTTAGCCAATACTCTGACTGACGAACTAGTACGGACAAGAGAAGAAAATAGAAGGAAGGAAGTAGCCCAAAAGATTACCCAAGGATTCCGTCTGGGTAACCATAACAATTTCAAGAAAGGAGGGAATGGGCAATCTTCCACTAGCACATTTTGCAATTCTTGCAAAAGAAAGCATTTTGGAAGATGCAAAGGATATTGCAATTTTTGCAAAATTCCGGGGCATCAAGAAGAAGACTGCAGGAGGAAGAAATTTTCAGTCTGCTACAACTGTGGAGAAGCTGGACATCTTAGGCCAGATTGTCCAAAACTGAACAAACCATCTGACAATAAAGCCAAACCTGCAGAAGGAGCAAAAAGGAATGTAAGAGCCTTCCAACTGACTGCTCAGGAAGTAGAGCTCATTCCAGATGTGATAGCTGGTACGTTCTTAGTTCACAACGTTTACACAAAAGTATTATTTGACTCTAGTACAAACCAAAGTTTTATAAATATTTCATTCTGCCAAACTCTTAACTTACCTTTAACCAGCATTAGGCAAATTTCTACAGTAGAAACGGCAGATGGGAATTCGGTTAAAATAAATAAGGTTCTGCAAAACGTAGAAATAGAACTTTTAAGTCATAAATTTTCTGCAACCCCATTATCTATGAAATTAGTTGAATTTGATGTTGTGTTAGGAATGGATTGGTTAGTAAACAACCATGCTCGAATTATCTGTGATAAGAATTCCATAGAAATTTGTGCACCCACTGGAGAAGTAATAATGATTACAGGAGATAAGCCATGTAAACCCATAAAGTTCATATCACTAATGAAAGTTGCTAATTATGAATGAAAGCAAGGAATAGTATATATGATTTCAGTAATCATTAATACTAAAGATAAAGAACTTAAGGAAATTTCTGTAGTTTCAGAATACCCAGATGTATTTCCAGAAGAGTTACCAGGGTTACCACCAGATAGGGAGGTAGAAATTAGGATTCATCTAATTCCAGGAACTATACTGTAACAATCCTAAAATTTTTATAAAATATATAAAAACTTATGTTATTAAAATGATGCATCATGGGTAAGTTGACCAATGGAAATATGAGGTATTTTGGGTAAGCATAGAAACCATTTAATAATTAAATTATAAAAATACATTATATTTGAACCTATTTTTGTTTTTAATGAAACTTGGTTCAAAATGTATATAAAAATATTCTTGTTCTAATGGCATATTTATTATTTTATAAAACGCTATATTTTAGAAGTTATAAACGCCAAAAAGAATAAAGTAGTTAAATTAATTATAATATATATATATATATATTAATAATCATTAAATAAAAGTATATATATTAAAAGTAAAGTGTACGTAGCTTTTAATAAAATAATAAATAACTAAGAACCTAAAATATGACAATTAAAAATTCAATATTAGCCACAAAATGGTCAGTCAAAATATTCTATGATTGGACTAAATATTTGGAGCTAATTTCATATAACAATGAAGACATGGAGGATAACATTCAATGCACAAAGTATTACGTGTCCTTTATAATAAACGTACCATTAATGACAACTTGTTCCATAAGTTACCAATACACTATATATAGAAATTACATTCTAAACATTCAGACTTGTACAGCTCTCTCTCGAGCCTCCTTTCTCTCTCTAAATTCTATGTTATTTATATTTTCACCTATAATAATAATAGGGTCCTGCCCAGTTTTAAGTGTTGTAACCCCTAATCACCGATACCCTGTCCAAGTGACGTAGGGCCCCGTAATGTATGTCAAGGCTCTGCCTAAATTCATTGGGGTTCTGTCTCATGACGTAGGGATAAAGTGGAATTGGGTTACTATATTTAAGTGTGAGTGCACTATATTAAATAGTCCAGGAGCTATACCCAAAATATTGCCAACACTCCCAAAATATTTCTGACACCCCTAATATATTTAGAATACCCCTATATGTTTTTAAATATACCCCGTATGTGAAAACTGAGCCCAAAATACAATATAGCATTGAAAATAAATAAAAAACAAGAAAAGTTAAGTTGAGGCGGGCCGCGTAAGGTTCCCTTAACATTAACGCGGGCCGCGAGAGGTTAGAAAGGTGGCGCAGCCCTGGGCTGCCACGTGGCACAACACCCGTCAAGCCTACACATCGACTCAGCATAGCTATACGTTGACTGGAGGTCAACGCGGGCCGCGTAAGATCTGCTCTCATGTTACGCGGGCCGCGAGAGAGTCTAGTATCAGCACTATATAAAGGAGGCCTCGGGTTTCAATTCAGTTCGTTCATTTCTCAATTCTCAATCACAATTTCTGTAGTAGGCTTATTATACTCGGGTATTATACCCCTAATTAGCGAGGTTCTGCTCCGTTGTAAGTATTATAACCCCAGTTTCGTAATAGATACGCTGCCCGATTGATTTAGGGTTCCGTAATAATTGTCGTGGTTCTGCCCGACGTAGTTATTGGAATACCGTCTCGGGGAGGGTATCAATAATATTTTCAAAGGGTTATGATACTAACCTATGTACATCTGTGTAAATTATAGATTATTCCCAGGAAACCCTTACACGAAGTCTAAAATAGCAATGTGAGTTTATCCTCTTTTTGTTAATGTTTTTGGAATACTTTACAAAACCTTAAATGTTTTACTATGAAATTAAGCGGTGATTGAGTCTTTGTAGTTGTTCAATTACTGCCGGTATTATGGGGTTTTGTATACAAAATTTACTACGAGTAGTAGTAAATCTGAATGACAGTGCATTACCATTGGACGACGAGTTAGCCAATGGGTAATTTGACCATAACCATAGATCCGGTCGAGTGGCAAATACTGAATGAGTAATTGTGTAGAAATAAACAATGTGATCGCTCTCAATACTGTCTTAATTGATAAAATGTTTCTTGATTAAACTGGGATTCACTCACCAGTATTTCCGACTGACAAATGTTTTTAAAACACGTTACAGGTAACACAATGTGAACAGCCAATTAGTGAAAAGCCAGCTGGAGAGCACTGAAGGCTTGGGAAAAATGTTGCTATAAAAGTTACCTAATAAACGATGTTTTAAATTCAATAAAATAGGGTTTGTCCCTATAAATGTATTGTTACAAGAAACTTGGGTTTTGCCCATGTGATTATTAATATCAAATATGGTGGTTTTACTCTGATAAAATATTTCCTAACTACGGTCCTGATGTAAATTCCGCTGCGAGACTAAATAAAACTGATACCACCAAACTCTGTGATCACGTCCGCCCATTCCCGGGAACTAGGGATCGGGGGTTGTGACAGAAGGTGGTATCAGAGCCTAGCCACTGGTTCAAGCCAAAGAAGTGTTCTGCTGACACTTAAATTTTAAATTCTGTGTTAGGAAATAACTTATGTGATTATGTGTTTTATATTATTTGACTATTTGTTAGTCTACAGTATGGGTAAGCAAAAGATTTCGGATATCTATCGTCAACTAGATAGTTTATCAAAAGATGAGGGAACCTCATTTCAACCAAATCCCTCAGGATACTCAGCAGATATTGAGGAAGGAATATTTGTTCGTAAGGCACAGTCTAAGAAACCATTTACCACTAAGAAAAGAAATTGGATTATTAGCAAAAGTCGAGAGAAAATAAAGAAGTTACAACAAAAGGGAGCGATAATCAATCAGGGAATAAATGCACAAACTCAGGAAACAGGCAATAACCCACTAGGGAAAGATGAATTAGATGGACAATGGGTAAATCTCCACATGTTAGCCACTACAGCAGTAAATGCTAACTTATATTGAATAGTTGAACGAACAAACCAGTACCAGTACCCATGCCGCTTATGAGCTAGAAACTTTAAAAGGAACTTTGCCTATTAGATAACAACTTAGTAAAGACAGGAGATAGAATAAACCTTAAATAAAAGCATGTTGAGCATAATACTCCTATAACATATATAGACTAAAATAAGTTACGGATGTATAATCCTTAGTTTATTTTGAATTCCAGTTGTAGTTTGTAATAAATACATATATATATATGAGTCGCAATGTTCGCCGTTTTTAATTAATCTATTTTATGATTGTACCCAAATGTTTGTACTAGAAATTTATCAGTGATAATTAATACCACCCACTCAAATAATATCATAATATACATCAAACTAAGTTGAGTATTAACAAAGCAGTCATATTTATGACTCTCTTTTTGGAACCAATTATTTACTTTGGTTTAAAATACATATTGAAATATATGGTATAAAGCTTTAAAACTTTGTAGTTTTAATAATATTGTTTCAAAATAATTTATATTCCAATAAATAAAACCGAATCTATTAAATTAACCGAAAGGATTTTAAAAAGTAATAAAATCTTTAAAAGATTACTTTAGTGGATCTAGCCAAAGCAAGTTTTGAAATCCAGGTGTACCAATTTCTCACTCTATTTTATCATTTCTGGTTATAACTAGTTGACCATAAGACTTCCTACTTTCATAGTTTTATGAAATAACTGATGTTGGGATTACTTGTAAAAGTTTTTATTGAAATACTTAGTAATAAAATAGATGGTTAAATGAATATGATGGGTATACATGATTTAATCATTTAAAATTTTTAGAGATTTGGGTTGGTTGGACTACGTAGAAAAGGCCTAACTAAACGATGAAATCATTTCTATAGGTATGTCCAGAATAGGTCTTATGCCTGGAAATAATTAATATAAGATTATAAGATTAACCAGTCATATTAGTTACAGGATTGTGTATCCTAAATTATAAAGAAAAATATTTGAGTCAGCTGACTGATGTATAATAGTTAAATAATATAATATTAGTAAAGGAGTGGAGTTGATAAATTGAATGTTAAACTTACCCTAAGTAGTTGCGAAGTTTTTGAATTTGGGTTTTATATTAGCACATGGTTTGTTGGTTTGCCTAAAACCATAAATTAATTATTTTATTAAGATGTTCTTTTTTAAAATAATTTATTAATTTAAAATTAAATTTATTTTGTAGTATATCTTTGGAGTATCTTTAATGAAATACTTGAGGGAAATATTCATTTTTCAAACAGGTGTTAAAATTTGACCAAAGATAGAAATCCATTAGTACATATGGGTATCTATCCTACACGGTTTTCGGTTGGAAAAATAATTTGATATCTAAAATTTAATATAAATTTTCCAATATTCGACTCGTACAGTAAGTCAAATACATTTTTGACTTATATATTACATTTATAATTTTATAACTCATAATATTTGAGTTCATCCGTACCTTTTATATTATTAGTATAATGATAAAACATTTTTACAATGATATATGAATAGTATATTTTACTATGAGATAGTACATGAAGTAAAAGATATATTTTATATCTAAAATTTTAAAAAAAAATATCATGGTGTAATAAATTTTAATAAGTATAATATAGTATATAGAATAATATATGCACTTATGTTATAAGTCCGTCGTGGGTTTATTAAAATGTAACAAGGCTATTAGATCTTTTTACTAGAATATGTATACAAATCCTATTTTCTCATAAGTATAAGTATATTATACTATACGAAAATAATATACTGTATATTTTGATCATTGCACATTTACTTATGATAAAAGATTAGATAATTAAATTTTTAGAAGTAAGGATATTGCAACAGTGAAAACATCTTTCCTTATCCTACTTAAATCAATAATTTAGTATCTATTTATTTATTTTACCTGGCACGTTAAAATGTTCCTAAAACATTCATTTTCTCACACTAGAATTAAACATGAATGCCTCACATAAGAATAGTTGACTCAAATGTGTGTTTAGTACGTTTGTTCTTTATAAAACTTTATTTAAAAATCAGATTACAATTTTAATATTGTAATATCTTTAAATGAATTATTATTGTGTGGAATATACATACATATTCTAATACATGTATATTACTTAAATATATTTAGAATCAATTTTAGAAACATCAGACTCTGTATTACTTATGATAAGTATTTCTTTGAATAAATAATATAATATACAATAAATTGAGAGTTAAGTTTTGATATTTTAAACCCATAAATAAAATGTCATGAGTCACATATGCACATATTTTTCTAATATAATACCTCTCAATCTTAAAATTGATTCTTATAAAAGAAAAGGTAGGAGTGTGATAATTGGAATAGATATATAGATGGTTACTTGAGGAGAAATTATTAAGGTAATATAAAATAATGAGTCTGGTATAGTTTAACCCATTAGTTAAAAATGAAATTTGTTCTTATGAGTTCAGAAAATTTATATTCTGAGTAATTTATTTCCCTAAACTTTTAATTCCAAAATATTACATCGGATAGAAATTTATTTTCTACCTTTATAAAAGGATAAAATAAAGTCATGAAAATAAGTTTGATGATTGGTACCATCAAATGTATAGTTATTATTTTATATATGTATGTATATATTCCGTAAGTTTAATATTAATTAGAGATTTGAAATTTTATACACATATGCCTATACCCAATATAATATCTTCTGTGAGATAAACATAAGAGAAAATATCATTGGTAATTCATATGAAAATATGAAGTTATTATAAGAATAAACCATGAAACCTACTATGTTTTTAAATGCCATTTCTCTCAATGAAATATTCCTTGTAATGGGATTTAAGATTTTATATGCATAAATAGAGTTAGCTGTAAGCATACTCTTCACATTTAACCAAACCATAGAGTCAATGGAGACAACGATATTTTTGTCAAAAATCCATTTTCTAAGCAAAAGAAAACCACAACCATAATAATTTCTATGCTTAAATGAAAAAGTTGGGATATTGATATTCACTGGTAACAACCAGGACAGTATTTAGACTTGAACCTAAGAAGAATGCCTTAGTATAAAGCTTTGAGATAAGCCAATTACTTGCATAGATAAAGTATGATGGTTATTGGTATCCTGTGAGGATGATGACTAGAACAGTGCCTGTATGATAAATAAGCGATAACAACTGGCCACTGTTATTTCTTGTTTATTAGTACTACTCGGTTCTAGAATATGATCCATCATGAGAATACTGATTTCCTTGTTTCTTGATGCAAATTATAATAAACGATGTACTTTCAAAATCCTAATTTGAGAGAAATCTATTTATGGGATAATTACCTCTCCGGTAAAACTGGGCATGGTGCGGTAGACTCTCCAGCTTGTCCGGGTGAGATGGGGTTACCTCTTCGGCGAGACCGGGTGAGATGGGGTTACCTCTCCGGCAAGACCGGGTAAGATGGGGTATATTATGATAATGGAATTCCCTAAATAGTGCTATGACCTGATGTCGGACCTATTTTTGGAAAATATACATTGACCTTATGAATGGTATGTATATTACAGTATGTGAAATATATGATTATATAGATATATGTATATCTATAAGGAAATCCAAAGACCATAATTGACAATTAGGGATTAATTACGAACAGGTGTGTCACTGATAATTTTAGATTTATTAGGAATCTCCCGTATACGTCTCTAAACTCCGATATCAAACACTATTTCGTTTGATCATCCGTCTCGAAATTCGTGCGACAAGATGAACGACAGGAATTCTATAAGTTGGAACGTCATTAAAAGTATAAGAATTTCCCTTGCGATTATTAACGCATTTGGAAACCTGTAACCAAAAGTTATGTTAAAATACAAAACATATTTCAGTCAAGAATAAGAACCCCATAGAGAATAGTTCTGGTCAAAGTAAAGTAAAATTCAAAACAAGAACCAGAATATACCTAGAAACTAGACTACCTAAAAATATTCATCTATATTTCAGGGAATCTCGAGGACGAGATTTAAAATAAGGTGGGGAGAATGTAACAATCCTAAAATTTTTATAAAATATATAAAAACTTATGTTATTAAAATGATGCATCATGGGTAAGTTGACCAATGGAAATATGAGGTATTTTGGGTAAGCATAGAAACCATTTAATAATTAAATTATAAAAATACATTATATTTGAACCTATTTTTGTTTTTAATGAAACTTGGTTCAAAATGTATATAAAAATATTCTTGTTCTAATGGCATATTTATTATTTTATAAAACGCTATATTTTAGAAGTTATAAACGCCAAAAAGTATAAAGTAGTTAAATTAATTATAATATATATATATATATATATTAATAATCATTAAATAAAAGTATATATATTAAAAGTAAAGTGTACGTAGCTTTTAATAAAATAATAAATAACTAAGAACCTAAAATATGACAATTAAAAATTCAATATTAGCCACAAAATGGTCAGTCAAAATATTCTATGATTGGACTAAATATTTGGAGCTAATTTCATATAACAATGAAGACATGGAGGATAACATTCAATGCACAAAGTATTACGTGTCCTTTATAATAAACGTACCATTAATGACAACTTGTTCCATAAGTTACCAATACACTATATATAGAAATTACATTCTAAACATTCAGACTTGTACAGCTCTCTCTCGAGCCTCCTTTCTCTCTCTAAATTCTATGTTATTTATATTTTCACCTATAATAATAATAGGGTCCTGCCCAGTTTTAAGTATTGTAACCCCTAATCACCGATACCCTGTCCAAGTGACGTAGGGCCCCGTAATGTATGTCAAGGCTCTGCCTAAATTCATTGGGGTTCTGTCTCATGACGTAGGGATAAAGTGGAATTGGGTTACTATATTTAAGTGTGAGTGCACTATATTAAATAGTCCAGGAGCTATACCCAAAATATTGCCAACACTCCCAAAATATTTCTGACACCCCTAATATATTTAGAATACCCCTATATGTTTTTAAATATACCCCGTATGTGAAAACTGAGCCCAAAATACAATATAGCATTGAAAATAAATAAAAAACAAGAAAAGTTAAGTTGAGGCGGGCCGCGTAAGGTTCCCTTAACATTAACGCGGGCCGCGAGAGGTTAGAAAGGTGGCGCAGCCCTGGGCTGCCACGTGGCACAACACCCGTCAAGCCTACACATCGACTCAGCATAGCTATACGTTGACTGGAGGTCAACGCGGGCCGCGTAAGATCTGCTCTCATGTTACGCGGGCCGCGAGAGAGTCTAGTATCAGCACTATATAAAGGAGGCCTCGGGTTTCAATTCAGTTCGTTCATTTCTTAATTCTCAATCACAATTTCTGTAGTAGGCTTATTATACTCGGGTATTATACCCCTAATTAGCGAGGTTCTGCTCCGTTGTAAGTATTATAACCCCAGTTTCGTAATAGATACGCTGCCCGATTGATTTAGGGTTCCGTAATAATTGTCGTGGTTCTGCCCGACGTAGTTATTGGAATACCGTCTCGGGGAGGGTATCAATAATATTTTCAAAGGGTTATGATACTAACCTATGTACATCTGTGTAAATTATAGATTATTCCCAGGAAACCCTTACACGAAGTCTAAAATAGCAATGTGAGTTTATCCTCTTTTTGTTAATGTTTTTGGAATACTTTACAAAACCTTAAATGTTTTACTATGAAATTAAGCGGTGATTGAGTCTTTGTAGTTCTTCAATTACTGCCGGTATTATGGGGTTTTGTATACAAAATTTACTACGAGTAGTAGTAAATCTGAATGACAGTGCATTACCATTGGACGACGAGTTAGCCAATGGGTAATTTGACCATAGCCATAGATCCGGTCGAGTGGCAAATACTGAATGAGTAATTGTGTAGAAATAAACAATGTGATCGCTCTCAATACTGTCTTAATTGATAAAATGTTTCTTGATTAAACTGGGATTCACTCACCTGTATTTCCGACTGACAAATGTTTTTAAAACACGTTACAGGTAACACAATGTGAACAGCCAATTAGTGAAAAGCCAATTGGAGAGCACTGAAGGCTTGGGAAAAATGTGGCTATAAAAGTTACCTAATAAACGATGTTTTAAATTCAATAAAATAGGGTTTGTCCCTATAAATGTATTGTTACAATAAACTTGGGTTTTGCCCATGTTATTATTAATATCAAATATGGTGGTTTTACTCTGATAAAATATTTCCTAACTACGGTCCTGATGTAAATTCCGCTGCGAGACTAAATAAAACTGATACCACCAAACTCTGTGATCACGTCCGCCCGTTCCCGGGAACTAGGGATCGGGGGTTGTGACATATACCGATAGCCAAGGCACCTTATCGGTTAGCACCCACAGAAATATTAAAACTGAAAAAGCAATTAGATGAATTATTAAGGTTTCATACAACTTAGTTTATTCCCGTGGGGGGCACCAGTGTTGTTTGTTAAGAAAAAGGATGGTTCGATGAGAATGTGTATTGATTATAGGGAATTGAATAAGGTTATAATTAAATCAATACCCATTACCTAGAATTGATGATCTATTCGATCAATTCCAGGGAGATAGATATTTTTCTAAAAATCGACTTACGTTCCGGATATCATCAATTGAAAGTACAAGAGGAAGACATACCTAAAACTGCTTTCAGAACTAGGTATGGTCATTACGAATTTACAGTCATGCCCTTCGGATTAACGAATGAACCTGCAGCATTCATGGACATGATGAATAGGATCTGTAAACCATATTTGGATAAATTTGTAATTGTCTTCATCAACGATATACTTATTTATTCCAAAAGTCAGGAAGAACATTGTCAGCACTTGCATGCACTCTTAACTTTGTTAAGAAAAGAGAAGCTTTACGCCAAATTCTCAAAGTGTGAATTTTGGCTGCCAGAAGTGCAATTTCTAGGTCATATGGTGAATCATGAAGGTATTCACGTAGATCCTGATAAGATAGAGGCAATTACCAATTGGAAGGTTCCACAATCCGCAATGGAAATTAGAAGTTTTATAGGTTTAGCTGGATATTATAGACGGTTTATTAAGGATTTTTCCAAGATAGCTTTACCATTAACTAAGCTAACCTGTAAAACAGTTAAGTTTGAATGGGGACCTAAACAAGAAGAAGCCTTTAGGATCTTAAAGCATAAATTAACAAATGCCCCAATCCTAGCCTTACCAGAAGGAACAGAAGATTTTAAAGTATACGGTGATGCTTCAAAGCTAGAATTTGGATGTGTGTTAATGCAACGCAAAAAGGTAATTGCATATGCATCAAGGCAATTGAAAAAGCACAAAGAAAACTATACCACTCGTGACTTAGAATTAGGAGCCATAATTTTTGCCCTTAAGATTTGGAGACATTATCTGTATGGAAGTAAGTTACTGTCTATACGGATCATAAGAATTTAAGATATATATTTGGGCAAAAAGAATTAAACATGAGGCAAAGGAGATGGATGAAAATCCTAAGTGACTACGACTGTGATATTCAGTATCACGAAGGAAAGGCTGAAGACGGCTAGAGATCGCCAGAAGAGTTATACAGATAATAGACGAAAGCCGTTGGAGTTTCAAATTGGAGACAAAATGCTATTGAAAGTATCTCCTTGGAAAAGAGTTGTTAGATTCGGTAAGAAAGGAAAGCTAAGTCCAAGGTACGTAGGACCATTTCCAGTGATCCAAAGTATAGGACCAGTTGCTTATCGTTTACAACTACTAGGAGAGTTAGCTGGAGTATATGATGTATTTCATGTATCCAATCTCAAGAAAGGTCTATCAGACGAATCTTTGGTAGTACCTCTCCAAGATATAAAGGTAAACGAAAAAATTAAAATTTGTAAAGAAACCTCTTCAGATAGAAGATAGAAAGATTAAATTTCTCAAAACACAAACGATTAGTGTTAGTTCAAGTAAAGTGGGATTCAAAGATAGGACCCTAATACACTTGGGAACTGGAAAGAAGTGAAAGTATCCTCAATTATTCAAGTAAATCTCGAGGACGAGATTTTTATTAAGGTGGGGAGAATGTAACAACTCTCATCAAAAGTCATATTTATTATTTTAATTGTCCAATAGGAAACCCTAATTGAGACACCCAAGTGATTCTGCACAAACCCTAAAATTTTCAGAACAATCAGAATCAGGATCAGGGCCCCTAAAACTCAGGGGGGGTATTTCCTAGTTACGATTATCCACATAAATAGCTATCCAATTCGAATTTTAAGAAACTGTCAACTCAGCAGGCCTAGTCCCACACGTGGCTACCCTATAACCAATTTTCGACCCTTACGGACCGTAAGGGTTGAGTCTTACGGTCCGTAAGCTAAGCCAAATTCGTGTATAAATAGTGGACATTGGGACTTGCATTCTGGAACTGAAACGACGAACAAATTTCAAATATACGCCGAGTTATAGTCTGTTTACCACAATTAACACACACAGATCACTAATCGACGCCGCAATCAGGGTAATAACTCGATCGCTGATACGATTCAATGTCCGATTGATCAAAATATCCAATGGATGTTTAAGTGCTGCCCACATTAGGGTTATGCTTTGTCATTCGTCGTTAATTCGATGGATGTTTAAGTATCACACTTTGTCATTCGTTGTGAGGGTTTGATCTCGTGAGTTATCGTAAATGCTGTATTGATTACTAACCCAGTTTTGTGTGCATTGTTATTAAATTTAGGATAAAAGACTAATCAGTAGGCTAGGCTCTGCCCAATTTAAATCTGCAATGTGAGTCATTCTCTTTTTATCAACTGTTTTACAATACCTCAAATTATTTTCAAAAGTTATAATTACAGGGACTAAGTCGTGGATATCTTGAATCACTGGCTAGTGGGGTATTGTGCACATTACTAATTTTCTCCCAGTTAGGTTCATTGACCTACTAGGGATAATCATCACTATTTAGGTTCATTGACCTAATAGTGGTATGACCATCATCACCATTGTGACATGTCACCATTGTGACACGGCGCCAGATAAAAATAAGATAGAAGCCATTGTAATCGCTCTTATGCTGTAATTAATAACTATGCATCATTTTATGTAAATAGAATGATTCACTCAGTATTTCCCGCTGACAAAACCTTTTTCAAACATGTTTCAGGTGATCTGTTATGATCCAGGAAAAGTGCCGTGAAGCACTACAAGCTTAAGGAAGTGGCTCATGATAAAATAAAGAAACATGTTTTGTAAAATAAAAGATTTCTTCGTGAAATCAAATGATTGTAAATTACCGGGGTTTTATCCCGAGTTGTGAAATAAAATAATCGGGAAAATTTTAGCTTTAAAAAGATCCTGATGATAAACTTCCGCTGTTAAACTCAATTAATTAAATACTACGGGATTTCTGTCCCGCGGCTCCTGAAACGGGTCAAACCGGGTCGGGGGCCATGACATCCAGCCTTAAGTAAATCCCAGTTACTTAATTAAAATGTCCAGATGACACTAAAATCGACAACAAACATGGCATTAAATTACTATCAAGTGTAATGTTGTAAACCAAGGTCTCAGGGGTCCAGTACTCGCCGAGTAATCGCTATCAGGTATAGGTTGTTGATGCAATTTTCTTGAACCCCGTCTAGTTATTAGGAATCAATCAAAAGTGGTCAACCTTGGTCAGAATCAGATCTAGTTGGTCAACTCGGGTTGAGTTTGACTTCAAGAAAAATAAAGTATAATTCTCATGTCTATCAGAACGAATATTATTTTTTAAGGAATGAATATCATTCTTTGAAATAATTTACCGTTAGAACATGCATTTTTTTATATTAGTGTTCATGTATTTTATTATAAATATTGGTAAACATGTTCGGATACTACCCAAACACTTTGTACCTAAGCTAAGTACTTGCAACTCTTCAGTTAAATGACTTGCGAACATCTAAGGATTTCTACAACACAAGTATGATAATTAGTTTATTGAAGTTAGACTTGGATGAGAGAAAAACCGGTAGGAAAGAACTAATTAAGAGGATAAAGGCAAAGGGAAACAGAATAATAAATTTGCTAATATATATTTCTGATATTTACTTCTATGATAAATATTTTTATTAAGTAATATAACGATTTTGCTTATGCAATATATTTTATATTTGTAATGTATAAATTTAAAAATATATTATTTGTCGAGTAAATTACAAAAGTCGTCCTTTATGTTGACATCATATTGCAAACTATGTCCTTTGTATTAAAAAAGTACAAAAAAACGTACTCGATGTTTGCAAACCCTTGCAAGGCACGTCCTTTAGCCCTAACCGGTAACTAATTGGTACTTTGAAGTGAGGGCAAATTAGGGTTAGAAGAGTAAAGATGATGAAGACCAACTGACTAGAGCCATTTATTGTTAAAATTAGATTCAATAAAGTTATCTGATGAAGGGTATTGAAGAGTGTTGGACCCAGATGCAAAAGGATCAATGTAAGTCATTTATGTATGTCACTTATTGCAAACTGTGTTATTTGTGTTCAATAATTACAGAAAACGTACTCGATGTTTGCACACCCTTGCAAGTTATGTCCTTTAGCACTAACTCAGTTAATTTTTGTGGTTAAATCTGACCAAATGAACCCCACATGAGGGTATTTTTGTGGTTAAATCTGACCAAATGGACCTCACATGAGAGTAAAATGACCAAAATACCCTTATGTAGGGTCCATTTGGTCAGATTTAACCACAAAAAAATTAACTGAGTTAGGGCTAAAGGACATAAATTACAAGGGTTTGCAAACATCGAGTACGTTTTCTGTAATTATTGAAGACAAAGGACACAGTTTGCAATAAGTCACATACATAAAGGACATTTTTTTGTAATTTACTCTTAATGTAAAGATTGAATCTTGACCACTTTTGGATTAGGGTTACAAAGATTGATTGATGGTGAATCTTGACACAGTTTGCAATAAGTGACATACATAAAGGAATGTGATCGGAGGTGAGAAAAAGGGGTGGAGATCAAATTAACCAATCGATTTCAGAGAAGGTGCAAAGGAGGTAAGATGGTTGTTGGGATTCAGATTGGTGTGTATCTGTGGAAGAAAGATGTTGAACTTAGCCGGGAACCGCTGCTATCATCATCATCTAGCCACCGCCGCCTATCAACTTGGCCAAGAACTGCTTGCAGCCCAAGTCGTCGTCGCTATGGTTGGCGGCGGAACCCTAGTCACGCCGCCGACGTTATCCCTTATACATCAGACGAACATGAGGGTGGCTTAGGGTTGGGGCTATGGTGTTTTAAGGTTGAGATCTCGAGGAATGAAGAAGATGAAGATGCTAATAATCTTAGGGTGAGAGGGGCACTCCTCTAAGAGGGGAGTGACCTCTCTTACACACACTCAATCAGCACGCGCCACGTCAACTCCCCCCTTAACTCCCCCCACACCCTCAATTTGATGGCGGCACTCCTCTCTGGGGGGACTTGGTTTTTTTTTTTTTTTATATAAATATTTTTATAAAAGCAAAACATAATTTAAATAAATTAAAACTAAATAAAAATAAAAAATAGAACATTTCATTTAATTAAAAACAAGTTTGAGGGGTATTTTTAAAAGTAATAAAAAAATCACAAGGAAAAAATCAGAAGGAAAAAATCACAAGGAAAAAACAAAAAAAAACAAAAACTCAAAAATATACATCTCTTCTTCTTCTTTCTTCCTCCTCCCCTTCTTCTTCTTCATTACCTGCACTTTGTTCTTCATCCTCCTACATCTCTCACAAGGAAAAAAAAAAAAACCTCAAAAAAATTGCATCTCTCATCGGTGAACACCCACCGCTCCCCACTCCCCGCTTAGCCTCCCCGAGGGGTCGGCGCCGGTGTTCCCGCTCGGGGACTTGGCTCACCGCACCCCTCCCCGCAAAGCGCCCCGGACACCCTTAGTAAAGAGAGAGAGAGAGACATTAATCTGGTAGAGAAAGAGAGGGAGTTAAAGAGTGGGTTAGATTTTTAAGGTAAAATGACCAAAATACCTTTATGTGGGGTCCATTTGTTCATATTTAACCATAAAAACTAACTGAGTTATGGCTAAAGGACTTGACTTGCAAGGGTTTGCAAACATCAAGTACGTTTTTTGTACTTTTTAGAGGTAAAGGATATAATTTGCAATCTGGTGTCAACATAAAAGACGATTTTTGTAATTTACTCTTATTTGTCGGTATGAACCAATAAAACCGATCACACATATAATTATTTTTCATAGAATAAAATCGTCCTTCATTTCCTACCAACTTAATAAACAAGTCACTAAAACCTTGTTCGCTCTTTACGGTACGGTTGTTCAAAAAGGCTCGTGATCGAGATGTATCTGAACTAAGAAAAGCTCGCTTTAAACACACACGCACGCACATTAGATGGGTGTCCGCACGATATGGCACGAAACACAGACACTGATAATTACGTAACATGTTAATTTTTTTTTAAATTAAAAAAACAAGGTATAGCAGTACCATGCTCAAGTTAAAGAGAATAAAATGCCCATTTTTATGGTGTATTTTTTTTAATATTAACACATAAAGTTGTAACTACTTAAACTTTTAAATTATGTAAAATTACATTTGTGTCCTCCTTATATGTATTATAATATAGTGTGTGTATATATATACACATACGATATTATGTGTTTGTTTAAAAAATGCATTTAGTTTTTTTATGTATATGAAAATGTGTAAAACAAAAATACAAGATTTTAAACTCTCTAAAAACAAACGAGTTGGGTGAAAAATCCATCACTTGGCTTGTGGTTTTTAGTTTTTACGAGTCGAACTTAAGCATGTAACGTTTCAGTTTGTTAACATAAATAAGTTGAGTCGAGTTGGCTCGTTAAACTTTAAGCCTAAGTCCAGCTGGCTCAGCTCGGCTCCTTTTATCCAGGGGCGGATCTACCAGCCAACAAGGGGTAGCCTCCGCTACTGCTTGGTCGGAAAAATTTTGACGTTTTTAGTGTAAATTTTGGAAAAATTTAACGTTTTTTCGATTTCGTTACCGCTTATTTATAAAACGTTACCGCTTGGTCGGAATCCTAGATCCGCCACTGCTTTTATCACCCTTTCTCATATGTGAGAATTCAAGAATAAAAGATAAGAAAATGCACATTCCTCTCCCCATCAATGCAATGATTGGTGCTAGTGGATGTTTGTCTATAGCTTCAGCCTTCAAGATTTATGTTAAACATAAGAACATTCCTTTTGTGGGATCTTGTCCAGCGCCCACTAGGAAATTTTTTTTTCACAATTGTTGTTAGGAATCTGTATAAAAGTTAAGAGGATGATATAACTCAGGTGCGGCCCGGATGGGGTTCGGGGTGGGCAACGGTTCAGGGCCGAAACCTTTCGAGGGCCCAAAAATTTTTATAGTAAAGTTACATTATAGAACTTAGAATAAATAAGTACTGAGTTATAAAATGACAATATGAGACGCGTGGTTTGGTGGTTCCCATGTCATTTTATTAGCAATCATTTTTTTCTTTATGTTTGTTACCTATTCATTAAAGGCCAATGACATTAATTGACTAATTTTGTATCACATTAAATTAAAATGAGAATCATAATTATTTCTCAAATCTAGTTTAAAAATAATTATTTATGTTAATTTCTTAAAATATTATTCAATCTACAATTAGTTTTGTATGTTTCATTTTTTTTTCGAAAAAAGTCTTATTTTGTTTTTGTTTTTTTTTTCTTTTTCAACTCTGTGTATTTTCTAAATAAATTTGGATATGTTACGATGGTTTTACAAGATCGTAAATAACGATTTTTAAAGTTACGAAGTAACTATTCCGTATTTTCTTAATTTACCCTTACAACGTGTTTTCTTTCTACGTTTCGTTGTCTAAATACGCGTGTGATGTGCTTTTTATCTGCGTTTCCACGTAAAAAAAGCAGACCGCCGCAACATGCGGGTGATTCCACAAATTTTTAATTCATTTTCATATATTTGTAACTTTTTTTGTATATTCTTTATAAGAAGTTTATATTTTAGGGGCCCGTATTTTATCTTCACATAGAGCCCACATATTTTCAAAGATTTTCGGAGACGGCCCTGATATAACTATAGCGTATTTGAATTTTTTATTTCTCCTAATTTGCTAGTTTACCTATTTGTGACAAAACTTAATCTAGTTTTACAAAATATATTTAACTTTTTTAGTATAATCTCAACGAAACTCCGAGGCCTATTGGTCTGTTTATGTCAAAAATTTCTATAAAATCGGACTGGAGGGTCGGAAACGTATATACCAAAAATTTCTATAAAATCGGGGGGTCAAAAACGTATATACCCAAAATTTTCTATACGAAAACCATATACTCTCCACTAACGAGCGAAAAGTTCGGGGGGTCGGCCTCCCCCTCCCGCCCCCACAAAGCTACGCCCTTGTTTATGTGGCAGTAAAATAGGGGCATGCAGCGTAAGGTATTATAAACCACACCACACCAGATTCAGAAACCTTTTTCATGCTGCCCTCCACTGCACAACCATGCCACACCATACCTCCGCTGCATTCTCCGTTGCGCCCGCTGCAATTGCCACCTCCTTCATTGTTACGGTGTTGTATGCTCAGTGGTGGACCCGTGATTTTTTCTTCACGGTGACAATCGAAGGGGCTTGACCAAACTTTTAAGGGGATGATTGGGTTTTTTTGCCTAAAAATAACACTATTTTATTCAGGGGCGGTTTGCCCCTTTCCTTTGTAAGTGGGTAGTAGGTACACCCGTGCGCTATATTGCTCGTCATTGTCTCAATTTTAATTAATTTTTAAGTATTTTTAGTTTCCCATTACATGAAACTTTGATTGATTATATATTATGTTGAAAGTTTTGATATCTTTGATACTGTTGTGGATACGTTGATTCAAGACTTTGGTGATCGCTTCAATAATGTTAGCGTGTTACTTAAAAATATCTTGGACTTTTATAATTTTCATAATATGGAAAAGATGATGCTTGAGCATCAACTTCCATGATATTATATTTATATGCTATGCTAAAAGATAAAGAATATGGTAAGTTAAATGCATGATATCTCACACGTTGCTAGAGTGAACTTGCAAACAAAACAACTGAAACGTCTATCCTTTGATATATTCATTATTTAAGCTATTTGATATATTCATTATTTTAGCTAGCATTGGTTTTGTCACTTGCATCAACAACTTGAGAAATGTATTTCAAAAATGAAGCTTACAATTAAAGACATGCTTTTTGCAATCGAATTATAGATGATTTTCTTAATGTTGTAACGCACTAACGCCATTGAAGAAAAAAAATCAAATCGAATGATGAAATGAAGAAAAAACGCACAAAACTGCTCGAAGAAATTGAATTTGTGCAGTGCAAGAAAGAAAGATCGGATCGATTGTGATATGATATTATGACAAACCTTGAAATCAACACAATATAAAGCTCAATGTTGTGAAAATGAATTTCACTACTAGAAAACTAGGCAATAGCAACCAGAATTTGCTACCATAAAAAAAAAAAAATACCCGGTAGCAAACTAACTAGCGATTTCCACCTAAATCTAATGTAAGCGTAATTATAGAAAATTACTATGATATCGTGACTAAATGGTTTACCTTCCATTTTGTTCTTCAAAATCTGTACATACCATTTTGTTATACAACATATAAAGTGTAAAACCTTCCTTCTTAACCTTCCAACAGACTATTAAGTATAAACTCACAGCTTAATTAAACACATGTGCACTCTCAGTACCTCAACTTAACCATTCTACTGACCCTTTCAAAATATAAATAGATTAAACTTGAGATTTCTAATATTGGAGATCATTTTTGGACTTATCCTTCATACTCTCATTCTACAAAAGTTTTTTTGTGTTTATGGTCCATCTCACAAGTTGACAAAACCTCTAAATTTGAATGGCTCCCAACGCATAATACTTTTGCATATTTTGTCTTCCTACTAACCGAAAAGAAAACATAAATCCAGTTATATTGGAAACCTGGTCCTGCTTTAGAATAAAATCTAATATTCAGTGGAATCATTGAACAAAAGTTGAAGATTAGATGCCCGAAAAGTAGTTGATGATCTTTGAGGACATATATATATTATTTTGTTTCATAATTATGGTGTATTATTTCCATGGCTTCTTATAAAACAATTTTTGTGAAATATTCCATTGATTCACTACTAGAAAAAATTGGCCAGTTGCGACCGAAAAAGGGTTGTAAAATTAGCGAAGGATCTCTTACTGAAGTAATAACAGTCTCAAAGTTAACTACCAACCAAGATTCAGTCACAAAACGGTTGTAAATTTTGTGACCAACTAGTTTTGGTTCTAGATCAGTCTACAAAATTCTAAAAGGCAATTAATCAAAATTAAATTACAAATAACGGTCGCAAACAGGTCAGTAATCTGCGAAAAATAGAAATGAAAATAGAATAGGGTTGCAAATCTGTCGCAAACGGTCGAGAAAATGAAAAATAATAATTATAAAGTAATATTACGTACCTTAGGACATCCGAAGGTACATTGTTAAAAATGGGAGCACCTCGTGAAGATTTTGGGGTACCAACCAAAAGATTTTATGTCCTTCGAATTTTATTTCTGTAGAAAAAGGCAATGTAGAATCATTTGCTTTAATTTGTCTCATTACTTGCATTGTGCATGAGAGATACATTAAATTTATAAGGTTGCCCTCCATCTCAGAATACTAAAAGGACATTGATATTTCTATTTCTTAATTAATTACAAACTATTGTTAATAATTGTATAATTAATGTTTTTTTTCTTTCACCAAGCTAGATATTTGAAGCCAAAATACAACCGGTTTTACACTTAAAAAGTAGAAGAGTGGACATTATTTACAAGACATGAATGGGGTGGATTTGTTGTGTTGTACCTTAATTAACTCTTGGTTTGTATGATTAACCTGTTTTGTAGACAAAAACCTATCCATCCTTATTAGGATCAATATATATATGTATTATAAGCACGTTAAAGAACAAAGTCATCTCTATGTAGATCATTAGCTTGGATCGAAACAGACATTTAGCTTGGAAGCAAATAAGTGCAACGAAAAAAAAAACACTATGATAAATTGGTTTTCTAACTGTGAAGCCCAAAATATGAATGATCAACAATATATGTTATTACTGGACAAAATATGTCCTATTTTTCGAATCTTCTTTTGATATGTTTTTTTTTCTCTTTTATGATTTCTCGTTCGTTAGTCTTTATTCTTCTTCTTTTACATTATTTTCTTTGAATTTCTCTTCGTCGCAGACTTCTTCTTCCTTCTTCTATGGTTGCGTTACTATGAGATCTTTGTTGTATTTGTTTTTGTTTACTTCGACTTTTAACCTTTGTTGATCATTGTTAAGCTCGCCCTCCATCTCGATGCATGACTTGTAGAAATAGAAAAATCAAAAGAAATTGATCATCAGCAAGCACTCGAAAGCGCTGACACATTGATAAAAATATATGTCATCGTATTTATTTGTATTATATTTTAATTGATCATCTTTCATGAAACAAAGTCGTATCTTTGATACAAGAATATCAAAAGATGCAATTATAATAGAATTTTTTGCAGAAATAGGTAACTTGAGCTGCAAAAGAGTGCCATTAGGTGGTCAACAATTTTGTTTTCATATCTAGGTAAGTAGCTAATTCAAACAGCAACCTTGTTCCTCATTTCTGCAAAAGCTGAGATGGTTTCTGCAAAAGCTGCACATGTTGCTGAAAGTCGCTGTTCCATACTACAACCTTAAAGAAGTCGCTGTTTTGAACAGTAATGTTAAAGGAAGTCGTTGTTTTGAACAGCAATCTTAAAGAAAGTCGCTGTTTTGAACAGCAATGTTAAAGAAAGTCGCTTTTTTGAACAGCAATCTTCCATAAAGTCGCTGTTTTGAACAACAATCTTCCATAAAGTAGCTGTTTGGAACAGCAATCTTCCATAAAGTAGCTGTTTGATAAAGAAATCTTCCCAGAAGTCGCTGTTTGATAAAGAAATCTTAATGAAGATTGTTGTTTCAAAGACAATTTGCTCACGGAAAGTTAAGAGTTTTAATGCAGCTACTATCTTGTCCTGTATTTTCTGATGATATGGGTCAATATTGGCAGCTCTTAGTTCCAAACCTATAGTTTAGACAATCCAAGAAAGAAAGAAACCAGGATTATGAACTTGAAATCTTTTAAAGAACAAAGTGTCACAACTATGATTAGACACTTTGAAAATGAAGTTGCAAGTTTAATGGATTGTAGTGCGCCGGATTAGACTTCTCACACAGTGCCAAACGAGCCACGCTACTCGAGCCTGGCTCGAAACGAGCCAAGCTTAAATGAGCTCGAGATCAAGCCCAAGCCTAAAAACAAGCTCGTTTAGTAAACGAGCCCGAGCCTTTCTTATCGAGTTGGCTCGCGAGCCAAAACGAGCCCACTATTATTATACTTTTTAATTAATATATCACATATTTATTTAAATAATAGTAATTAGTATTTTTAAAACTATGAAAAAAACAAAATTATATATAAAATAATAATTATAATTAATTAATAAATAATAAAAGAGATGGGCCCGAGCCGAGCTCGAAAAATACCTACGATCCGAGCTCGAGCTTTAGAAACAAAGCCCAAATTAAGCTAATCTCGAGCTTTTATACATTAAACGAGCTCGAGCCCAGTCGAGCTCAGACTCGGCTCTTTTGAACCCCTACCCGACCCACATTTTAGCTTGATTAGAGGCGCTCTCACATTCAAACCAAGCCAATTAAATTCCACTCATATTGACCACATAAAGGTCGTTACCACTAAGAAAGCACATCAGTTCGCAGCAATATCCAACACAACTATGATTGTAAAGCATATCATTTCCCAGTTGAAACAGCTAATCCCGACACAACTATCATGTTGTATGACCATGAAATAGAAGTTGTATCATGCCAATATTGTATCTCACAATGATCACATACGATATTTTATCTCACAATGACAATAATAATACCAATATAAACTACGGATGCATGTTTTATTAAATCATGCAACACAAAGAGGCTTTTATCTGCAAACTAAAACTCTGACAAGCTTCTTCTACAGATAGAAAAGTTAACAAGGAAGTAAGATGAAAGATGTACTGATAGTTATGGATTTAGATTAATCGGATCGAAGGAGTTACTCACATGGCTTATTTTTTCTAAACACCGAAATTGATGGCATGTAGCTTGAGTCACAAAGCTGTCTTACAGAAGTAATCTCTCTCCGGGAAACTGTCCACAAATCCTTATCCGCATAATCATCTGGCTGCGACTTCCTCTTCTAGTTTGCACACTTTGGATACATTTCCACTTCTTGATTTCTATAACATTGCACATGTAAGAGCCTGTTTGATCAAAAGGGACAACTAGTACTGAATGAACAAAAGGCCTAAAACTTAGAGGCTTTGTTTCGAAGTCTGGTTAACGAAAGATGACATATTAGTAAGTGTTCCAAAGGGATAATTTACATGACAAAAAACCATTTCAACTATGTGAACCATTTTAAACAACAAGACAGTTAGATAATAAAAAAAAATCAAGGACAAATATTCAATGATCTTTCCCAGAAATCTTATGGAAGATTGCAGATTCAAATGGAGACCTTATATAATATATTTGTATGAAACAACAACTTTATGGAACATTTCTTTATCAAACAGCAACCTTATGGAAGATTGCAGATTCAAATGGCGACCTTATATAAGATATTTGTATGAAACAACAACCTTAATGAACATGGCAGTCTCAAACAGCGACTTCTGGAAGATCGCTGTATGAAACAGCGACTTTCAGCAACATGTGCAGCTTTTGCAGAAACCATCTCAGCTTTTACAGAAATGAGGAACAAGGTTGCTGTTGGAATTAGCTACTTACCTAGATATGAAAACGAAATTGTTGATCACCTAATGGCACTTTTTTGCAGCTCAAGTCACCTATTTCTGCAAAAAAAAAATCATTATAATATTGTGGAATCAGAATTTGATGAGACAAGCTACTCAAAGCATCCTTTTACTACTTGTTTTGGTACAACCAGAAATGTTGATGATGATGATATTCTATAGTTTTCAATTCTCAAATATTGACCAAGAAACGTTTATACAGAAACACAAGAACACGGTATTGATCAAATCATGATCAACTTCCTCTTTTGATAGAAGCAAATCGTAAATCACACACCAGATAAACGATTACATTGACCCTATTAATATAAAATCAAACCTAACTTGTTTAGACTCAAAACATTAATGAAATAAACCCAATAAATGTTGGGAATCAGACTTCATGGTTGCAGCACCTAACTTGTTTAGACTCAAAACATTAATGAAATAAACCCAATAAATGTTGGGAATCAGACTTCATGGTTGCAGCGGAAGTGTGAGACATGGATGGATTCTTGTTCGAGATTGAACCGAATTGAATGTCCATGTTCAGAAAGAATGTATAAATGCAGGAAGTTCAAACAGGGAATATGGGACAATTCGAGTATAGCTTGAATATCTTGGTACCGGAATACATTGCCGGTATAAACATATATATATGACATAGTTTTGGCGGTTCAAATGGCGGGAATAACTGCTCCGGCAGTTATTTAAAAAACACCAGCTTATCAAACCGAATTACATAAGCTATCATCCTTAATTCGAGTACATATCATTAAATACTTATACAAGTTCGAATATATAAACATAACTAGGTTATAACCCGTGAATACTCACGGGTTGTTAATCTATATTTCTAAACAAATAATAAATAAATATATATTAATAAATGAAAAATTGCATGATGAATAAGGTGGATGAATAAATGATAAGAACGTTTGTATGAGTAAAAATTAATAAAATGTAATACTGAGAACATCAAACTTGTTTTTTATTCGTTCATAATCATAGCATAAAGAACACTAAACAATTTAAGCAACACCTTCTTCATTAACTTCTTGTTTAACTTCTACTTTAACACGTGCAAGACGTCGTTGAGGAATACGGACCAAATCTTCTGTGCCTTTAAAACCCATCATTTCAAATTTTGACTCCGAAATCATGTCAAATATAATGTAGTGTTCATCTTCAATTTTCATTTCTTCTTTAATTTGCTTCCATCCAATAGTCATATAATAATTTTGACCATGTTTTTCCGTAAAAACCAACCATGTACGGTTGGGATAAGCTGTTATAGTAACATGGTTCGTCAGTATTATGTTCTTCAACTTATGATGAACAAAAAATCTATCGATAAGCTGCAAGTCCCAAAAATAAAATTTTATTAAAAAAATTTATAAAATTAGTCAAATATTAATATATTAATATTTTACAAATATAAAAAAATTACCAAATGATCTTTATGTTCAGAGAATTTTGGTGTTTGGCAATATAAGAAATCATCTTGAGCAAGTGTCAAATCTTGATAGAAGTATATCAGTCGAAAAGTTAGACTACCTTCGTACTGAAACAAAAGCAATGGCTTATTTGGTAATAATAGTGACTGAATCATATTGAACCATCAGTCGTGAAAAAAAATATGAAGAGCCTGCTTTCCTAACCCTGACGGTAAAAATTCTTCGATCAGTGGTAATTATTTGAACCATACCATCAGGAGCTAAATTGAAATCTGCTACCCAATTGTGGTAATTCCTCTGCAAAATCTATATACAAAGTAAAAATTAAAAGCAACATATTATAAATAGATAAACTTGAAGATAACATCAACATACCCGAGATTTCATATTGTTGTCTGATAGATAAAGTAAAAAACAATTTAACACTCCATTGATATATGAAATTTGAAGAGGATGAAGATTATTATTTATTATGTATATTTATAAGAGAACCGTACTTATGTTTATAGTAATGGTCTCAATTATGGAAATTTATTTGTCTATTATGTGCATAAATATATGATGATTTTATAAAAGAAGATATAATAGTAAATTATATTGCTTACAAATTGGGAATTCTAAATTGAAGAGGACATTATTTAACAAAATTTAAGGAGTATATTGATAATAATAAAAAAAATAACCGGATTGTTTTTTTTTTTTTTTTTTATTAAAAGTATAAAGTTAACAAATTTGTTTGAAATAATATTTAATAGTTTCTATAATTTGATTAATATATATATTTATAAACAGTTTTAGTAACTATATAAAAATAAAAGTTGATTATCCATTAGATCCATTGTTTATAAAAGTCAAATCTTAATGAATTTGAAAACATATCTTTCTTCATAATCGAAAAATATATTTATCTTTTAGTTATTTATTTTTATTTTTTAGCTTATATGGTTTAAAGAAAACATATCTTTCTTCATAATCGAAAAATATATTTAGGTTTTAGTTATTTATTTTTATTTTTTAGTTTATATGGTTTAAAGAATATCAAAACAAAATTTTAAAAACAATGGCAGTAATGACGATTTCTAACGTTTTATTCCTCATCATTTGAAAAATAATCAGGCAAATATTAAGAAAACAAAACACGCTTGTAATAGTGGTTCATGTATAAAACTTGAAGGATAATCAACTGCATTTTATTGTGGAATCTAATTAACATTAATAAATCATTCTTACATAGTATAAAGACAATGATAATAACATCAAACACTAACACCATTCAACCACATATTTAATTAAGTTTTTTGTACCATTACAAAACATCTACATAAACTAAACCATAACAAACTAACCAAAGTTTTAATGTCCATCACCACAACCATCAAAATGTAAACCACAAAAATACTAACCAACAACTTAGCAAACCATAGTTGTTATAAACAAAATGCATACCATTCTTGCTTAGACTGAGGTTACATCATTCAAGACAATCTTCTTCTAGAGAGTCACATAAGTGAAGTGCAGCATATGACCAAACTCCAAGTGGTTATCTGCCATCAACTTCCTCCAACCATCAATGGCGTAACGCAATGTACCCCTGTTTAGCTGAGGTATATTTTGATTTTGATTTCTTATTATCAAGATATAGTTTTCTTATTTTCTTATTTTTATATTATCGCATGATTACATTATGATAAAAACTTAAAATAAATGTAGTCTCATAAAATAAGGAATATAACCAAACATGATTTCAAACCAAAAATATGATAAGATAACTCAAAATGTCATAATATATAGGCAAACCATAAAAATGTCTTGAAACATCAAAAATTCAAAACCACAAAACAAATTTCCAATAGTCCAATAACAAATAAATTGTTTTTTATTATAAGCCATATCTCCTTTATCAATTCTTGCCTACATCTTCGTCAAGATGATTTTTCTCAACACACATGCGAGGCTTACTTGCTGACGAACCCAATCCCTCTTCAATCAAATAAACATCATCAAGGTTACGCTTCAAATCAAAAGTTGATTGCTTCAAGTCACCCACGTAATCCTTTGAAACAGGTGTGGTGTTATCCCCAGTGTAAGAATCACCATCCTTAAAAAATAAACAATTTTTAATAACACAACTATTAAAAGTATATATAAGTATATTTTTTAAGTTAAACCTTAGAGCATTCAGCACCAGCAGATTGGAACTCAGACTGACTCATACCAAAGGAATCAGAGACATCAAGCTGTAAGAAAATGGAAAGCAAAAGACAATTTGTTCAACATATTTTAAACGGTTTTGAAAGTGCAAATATATTAATAAAACAATCACTTACTTGGTCAATTTTCCATTTTTTGTTGAGCTTATCCAAGATGTCATCATCAGTGGTAACAACTGATATTTCATAATTCTCCATAGCATTGACAATATTAAAGTCTCTTACTTTGATCACGAAAGCACACTTTTGGTTAACCAACGTTTCAAATTCAACTGGGTATTCTCTTGGAATCTCATTTGTCTTCCGTAACTATATTAAAAAAAATATAATGTGATGATAGAATAAATATATAAAATTTTAATTTAATTAAATATAAATTAGTACTAAATATAACCTCGTCCTGAATTTCTATAAGTTCCTTTGCAGTTTTCCCAACAAACTTCAACGCCTCATGGTCAAACAATGTAAGTGTCACCGTACCGGTTGAATCTTGAACCCGAATAGGTATTTTAAACCTTTAAAAGAGTATTTAAATAATTAACAAACATACACGAATAGATAATATAAACGACGTACATTATTGAATCAACAATAATTAGAATTATGAATAACAAACACTTTACCTGGACAGCGGGAAAACTTCTGTTCCATTACAATCCTTGTTGGAACATTGATACAACTTCTCATCTCTAACATCACTTGTTCCATCATCCTTATCATAGGTTTCAAACTTTTGCTCAACTTTGGACTTGCAATAGTTACACCCATCCTAATACCACATCTTATCTGAAACGATTGCTACGATAGTTCCAACAACAACCACTTTCTTTGGCTGTTTATATAATAAAAGAAAACAAATTCATTAAAATTTTGTAAATATTTGAAATATAAAACATGAAATGTTAAGGAAAACCTCTATGATTGAGCCAAGATAAGCAATTGGTGAAAAACATCATTGTTTAAAAATTCATCTTCCACAGAACACATCATATATGACCCAGCATGGCTACTTGACTCAGTTGAAGCAGCAAGTTTTGAAAGAAACCTACATAAAATTTTGAATAAACAAAAATGTGTAATTAAGAAAAAATACAAACAATAAGTAAAGTTGAAAAAATTTTAAAAAAAAAATAATAAGACTCACTTTTCCTTGAACGATAGCATCTCATCAAAATTGTCATTAATGAAAAGTCGTGAACCATCAAAGTTATTAGAAATGCTCCATTTACCTATTTTTAGGTAAAAATAAATTAAACAATAAATCATATATATATAAAGTAAGAACATCTATATACATTGTATGGTATAAATTGTGCTATGAGTAAAATAACTTTGTATGTCTTAACAGCACCAAAATGCACAACAACGACAACATGTGCTTCAAGCTTTTCACTAACCATGTAAGAATACATGTCCTTAGCGTAATCATCCCAAAGAGTTAAATCGATCTGAACATCTCTACAATAGAATATAAGAAAAAAAAATATAAGTTTAACAACATTTTGTAAAATTTAAAGCATAATATGGAAAAAAAATAAACTCAATTTATAAAACTATATTACTCGAGATCTTGAAGCTTAAGATTGAGGCGTTTCCCTTTACTACCATCCTTTTTGTTAGTCTCCTCGATCTTATAATAAACAACAACATAACCAATGAAATCTAAGAAAAAAAGAAAATAGATGTCAGCATATATAACAACATAAAAACAACTAAAAAACCGCAAACAAATAGTATGGTATATAAAGTTTGTAAATAAAAATTAACATACCTACTATCGTACCCTCTTTTATTTTCTATGAAAGAACATCATTAAAATCAACATAATTGAAAACGTACTGCGGACCTTCCCATTTACTGCACTTTTCCACAAACGTATGATAGTAAAAAGATAGCTTCTGATTGTTAGGAACAATCTTGAACGATGCAGTGTTCGCAGCAAGAGATGGTCGTTTTATGATAAGGCATTCATCAACATTTAGATGTCTCTCAAACTTTGAAAATAGCTTATGCAAGCAAGAAACTTGAATCTTGGTACCCTGTGGATAAATAAAGAATAACATGCAAAGGATATGTTAAAATGCACTCAAAATCAGTATAATTAAAACAAAAAAGATTTATGGTATTGTAAATATGTAAGAAACATAATGCAAATAAGAAAACAAAATAAATCAATAATTTACCATTTCATCCATCAGTATCATATCAATACGATACGTCTCTCTTTCATTACCTCTCATCTTCTTTCTCCACAAACTAATAATTTTCACCTTGATAGTGTAGTTTGTACTAAGAGCATCGATATCGTTCAGCAAGGTGATGTGACCTTCGTTTTCCATTGTAGCTACGTAGACAACAAATAAATTAATAGACTGTGGAAAATAAAATAATATGACTTCAAAAGAAAACATAGTTCACCTTTTCAATGAACGTTAACGAAAATGTATGTTTTTTTTTTTTTTTGAAATTGAATAATGATTGAATAACAAATGATCTATTTATATAAAATTATAAAACATAATATTTTTAGTAATATATGATGAAAATTTCTAATAAAAATAAACCTCCTTTTTAAAATACAATAATTAAGGAAACTGTATAATTTACAATTAGATAAAACCAATTAACATAAATACAAATTTATAAAAACAGAAACTGTATAATCATCCTCACTAATCATATTCATTAAAAAAAATTGGGTTGACTTAACAAAATTAAATATTAATTACAATTATTACAATTTTATATATTTTACATATTTTATATATATATATAGAGAGAGAGAGATATAAAATATATAAAATATAAAATGATGAAAATTACGGCAATTTCAAATGTATATCTATAAGATTATACATATAATGTTTATAATGAAATTAAACATAAAAGATACATTAAAATTATTAGTCTACAAAAATTAGATTCCATATTACCTAAAAATGAATGTAAATTAGTAAACAAATCAATTTAAGTATCATACTTTTATATTATATAACAACATGATATCAAATAATGTTTAACATATTTTTGTTTAAAAATCGATAGAAAAAATCACAAAATCTATATATGTAAATCAATTATTACTGTTTCCTTTTTGGTTTGACATAGATGAAATTTTCGAAAAATATATTATGTAAATAAAATAATATAGATTTAAAAAACCTAATTGAAAATAAAAATAGTTTAAATAAATCAATTAACATTATTTCAGTATCGGTTTGGAATAGGTGCAGAAATAGTATATGACATGTTAACTGCTACTTTATGAAGTTTAATTACCAGGTAAAAATTTATTTTTAAAAAATAACAAATCAAAAGTGAAGATACTCTTTTTAAGATTAAAAAAACTTAGAACAGAATTATTGGTATCGTACAAATATATTTAGAGGTTCGGATGGTTGATTGTAGGAATCAATGTCATAACCAGAACAACTTTTTGATGTGGAAATAAAGAAGACAAATATTAAAAGGAATGTAATACCAAAATGGTGTTATGCATTCAAACCAACACTAATATATATTTGTCAGACTTTTCACAAAAGAGCTTTGTTTACGTAACAACAGTTCCACCGATAACATATCCAACTATCCACCTTCAACCATGTCAACAACAACTACAAACTACCAACATAACCGTCTAACCATACTTGACTAATACCCATCAAATATCAAAAAACAAAAACAAACTACCACATTAACTGTTCATCCCAAACCAAGCAAAAAACCACAATTTCAAACAGTCACGCACGGCCTTTTTTCTTTGTCGTCTTGTGTACAACTTTGGTCAACATCAAAAGTTGCGAAGACTTGACGTACTTAAAGAAAAGAGTGGCGCCGAACCGGATGTGATTTGATTTCAAGAAAGATGACCACTTGGTAAAACCATACCTGTAACCATCACCAGACTTCTCGGCTCTTGTTTTCATATCAATTAGCTCACGCCTTAGGTTCTGGATACAAACGTCACACAAGTTGTCAACAGAAAGACAGAGATCACACGAAACATCAACAGGTAAACGCTGAGAAATGAACAGAACGGATGAATTATTAAACTTATTAAACAAAAAAATTGTAGACATTTAATAAATAAAAATGATTATAACCATATCAGAACGTATACCAGTCTGCTTTCAGCAACTTTGGTGAACTCTAAAAATGAATTTGTTTTCGACCTTTTGACTTTACGTTTAGGGCGAACATCAGCCGACGCAGTGGTGGATCTGCAAGTCTTACGCTTTGGTTTAACCTAAATATTAAAAATATATAAAATAAGTTTAATAGTTAAAAAGAACTATAATGATTTCATGAATAAATTTTATTAATAAACATTATACAATGTGTACTTACAGAAATGTTTTCAGCCGGCTTCATCATATCAATGTCAACACACTCATTCTTGTTATGAAAGTTTGAACGCGTACGATAGGCGATATTATCGAGATCCATATCAAGCTTGCTTTTGCCCTAAAAGAAAATAAAAACAAAATGATAAAGTAAAAGACATAATATGATACAAAATACAATTTACATATTTAAAAAATATATTAAATTATGTTATTAGTTCATATAAACCTTTGGAGAAACAGTTTCATCACCACAGAGAACCTTTGATTTCCCTTTCATGTCCAAAGACATGGTATGTACATGCAATTTATTTTTTGGTATCAAGAAGTTATCGATATCCATATCAGACTTGCTTTTGACCTAAAAGAAAAACAAAACAATCTGATAAATTATCAGACTTGCTTTTGACCTAAAATGTATTGTACATATTGAAAACAAATATGAAATTATGTTATTAGCTAATATAAACCTTTGGAGAAACAGTTTCGTCACCACAAACAACCTTTGACTTCCCATTGGTATCAAACTTCACAACAATGAATAACAAACAATTAAATATATCATGAAGTAATTAATATTAATAGAATCTATATAATATATAAACAAACTTATAAAAAATATTATATGACATTGAGAGGTAGCAGACGGAGTATTTTTCAAAGCATCATTCTTTGTATTCCAACCATCCTTGAACTACATAAAATAAAATAGTAGCACAATTAAATAGTATACGTATCTAATAGATATAATAAGATCTGTTACTAATTTGAACTTATACACTTACCAGGTTCTTAGCATCTTCCATCTCAATTTGAGCAGCTATATGTCGATCAAACTTGGAGTCGTCAGTATCCTAAAAAATGACATCATATATATAAAAAATAAAAATGCAACAATGTACTAGTTGTTAAAGTTTGTTAGTATATATTAAAAAAAATAGTTACATACATTAAAAATAGACTCAAAATTTGGAAGTTGAAAGTCACCAACACTATCACCAGAAAGACCTTGTTCAACATGACTTCCGTTAGTCTCATGCTTCTCCTTGTGTTTAGACTACATATAAAAAATCCACATTAGTAACAATGTTAAAATAAAGTTCAACTAATAAGATAGTATTAATAAATAATTAATAATAAATTATATAACACTAACCGCAGTCAATAAATCAAATCATTCATCTCCATAAATAGAATCGTCCAAAACAACAACTTCAACTTTCTTGAAATATATTTCAGTACCTGTTAAGTGAATTAAAATTGATACCTCGAAAGTTTTATATCCAACACTCGTAAACAACATAGTAGAGCGGGTATCTAACGAAAGATCGTCAATCAGCTTAGAGAAACCATCAGTGAAGGCACTTCTGTCGGGCCATCCCTCCATCTTAACATTCCAATACCTATTTCCAACATACAGAGTTGTCTCTCCACCTTTAAACCTTTTCCCGTAAAAATCTTTCCAGAATTTGTCAGCCAGGAGCTGAAAATTATTTACAAAATAACATAAACAAACCGTAAAAAACAAAAAAAAAATTTCTAAAACAGACTTATTATATTATAAATATGACTTACAATAAAGGTATCATCAGGAGCAACCTTAGAGATGAAGGAGTTCTCGAAAACGCATGATTTAAATACAGAAACATAAAATGTCGATGTTCCAATAGCCTTGACCAATAGATAATCATTCTTTTTGAGACCAAAATCTTTAACGAATTTGGTGAATCCATCACCTAAGACAGGTCCCGAAACATTTCTTTTAAGTCTAACGACCCAGGATGAGTCATCATCAATAAGTTCAAGACATTGACCATATGGAACTTTTCCTCCCCATAATAAGCTTGCAAAATCATATTGTATTTCCTATGAATCGAAACAAAAAACATATAAGCTTAAATAACTTATTGTCTGTTGATAAAATGAAAACCAAAGAAACATACCAAAAATATAGGATCATAGTCATCAATCAACTTTGAAAACGAAGGAGCGTTGTTTTTAGGATCCATAACTGCAAAGGAAATAAGGATTTTTTTTTAAATATAACGGTAACTTATTTATAGAAACAATGTCTAATTACAGAAACCGAGTTATAATTGAGAATACAAAAATTAACCTTAAAAACAGTAATGTGTTTATGGAAACAAAAACATCTTTAGAAAGAAATTAAATGTATCTTTAAACCTAAATAGAAAAACTCATAACTGACAAAACTAACAATACGAACTTCAAAAGATAATGACATAAAGTTTCAAAATTATGCCTAAACAGAAAATTTAATAAGAAATAAGAAAGAGTATACATATCAAAAAACAAACAATACCAACAACATTTAACTAACCTCTTTTGGTATACGAACATTCCGAGTCCGAATTTCAAAAAATATTGAGGGTTCACCATGGGAAAATACAAACAATAAATCATTCAGAACATATATTACTAATTTAAAAAAAAATAGTGACAAAAAATTTAATAAGAAATAAGAAAGACTATACATCAAAAAACAAACAATACCAACAACATTTAACTAACCTGTTTTGGTAGACGAACATTCCGAGTACGAATTTCACAAAAGATTGACGGTTAACCTTGGGAAAATACAAACCATAAATCATTCAGAACATATATTACTAATTTAAAAAAAAAATTACTGAACAGAAAGTATAAAGGATGAGTAGTGTGAAAAAAGAACGAGAAAAAAAGAAATATAAAGGATCCATTAATCCGACCCATTTTCTTTCGGATCCCGCGCCCAAGAAGAATTTAGTGTATTTAGAATGGTTTCCCTCCTAAAATTACCATCTACTCTACCATAAGATGCCACATAAGCAAAATGGCTTCACCATTCAAGGACACATAGCCCAAATCATCTCATGTATTAATATATATAGATAAAGTTTAATAATAATTCTAACATAACCCCCTTAAACTTTAGTTATGTTTCCGAGCATGCTGCATAACACTCCGGTTGGCTTCTTCAACTGCTTTCCTTGCATGATTGAAATTGAACCGCTTTCGTTTCTTTTGCAGATTCCAATCATTCTCCCATTCATTTCCGGCGAAGAGAGCGTAGTGTTCCGAAGCAGCATCATCATGAACGTCACCTGCACTTTTCCTTCTCACATGGCAGCCGTGAGAGGGACCTTCTCCTTCATTCACCACCCCCTTGTCATACACTTTTTCTTGAACCACCTTAAACCTGTAATAATATTCTAAGACATCGAGATACATGGCATAGATAATTCTTATGCAATCCCCATCTTGGTAATCAAATCCTAAATCCTTCGCTATCGCCGGCCAGAAATTGTCACTTGTGACATCCCGATAGCCGCCGTCTTTTTCCACCAACACGTACAGTCCTAGCAGATCTATTTTCCTTTTATTCGGAGCATATGGAGGGACTGGCCTTGAAGATATTCCCATATAGCCGTTCAGGAACCACTTCACCATCTCCTCGAATTTTGCCTCCAAAGTGTGTTTGTATTTGAATACAAACTCTCTATCATCGATCATATCCAGTAAAGCTTTGCAGTCGGCAAATTCATGAAACTCCATGGCCTTGATGATCATCAAACTCCAATCCGTCTCTTGTGAAGACAGATTTAATTCTTCGAAGTAGGAGTTTAAATATCGTTCCTTGAACTCGTCATCAATGATACTTACATCAAGTATTCCCTGTTTTTCGGTTAAACCGATTTCTTCTTTCTTTGTCAGGCCACTCACATCGTTCACGGAATTATTTACCGGAGTTGAGAACATTGGATAGATTTTGCAAGTGTCACCAGACTTATTGACGGTGTAGCCTTGCAACGTTAACTGATCCAAATTCAAAACGTTCCGATCTAATTCTGGTGAGTATAATACACTTTGTATTCTCATGATTTCGTTGCTTGATTTAATTTCAACCTATCCAACCCCTCGAGTGAATAAGAAATTGTTTTCCCCAGAACGTGTGTCAACCCCAACAATGTGTTTAATGCATTTAAACACATTTAAGTTACCGGAAATATGATGTGTAAATACAGAACTAACGTACCAGATGTCGCTCCATAGCCCTCCCTCGGTACCGACAACAATCATCTCTTGATGATCATTGATCACTCCTTCTTGTTTCTGTATTCCTGTGTTCACCGCCTGATGAATTAGTTGGGTCGTCTCGTCGTTTTCTTTTTCCTTGCAGGAATAAATCTGGTGCCCCGGTTGGTGACAATAATAACATACTCTCACTCGAGGAATTCGTTTGTCTTTATCGTTCTTCTCGTCTGTGCAGTGTTGACACGGTAACAAAGTTGAAGTGGGTTTGATCTCGGTCTTCTTTCCCAATGATGCTCTGATACCACTATGTTGGGAATCAGACTTAATGGTTGCAGCGGAAGTGTGAGACATGGATGGATTCTTGTTCGAGATTGAACCGAATTGAATGTCCATGTTCAGAAAGAATGTATAAATGCAGGAAGTTCAAACAGGGAATATGGGACAATTCGAGTATAACTTGTATGTCTTGGTACCAGAATACATTGCCGGTATAAACATATATATATGACATAGTTTTGGCGGTTCAAATTGTTAGTGCATTACGTCTATTGACTTTGTCTTGTATCATATAATAGAATAGAATAGGATAGGATATCCAGTGCACGAGGTTCGAGAAACGAAAGTTGGTGGATTAGCAAGTAGGTCCGCTTATATGGACATTGTCCATAAAAGTGAACCATAAGCTAATAGGTCCGCTCATATGGACGTCCATATAAGCGAACCTGTCTCCACTATATATAGTGCACATGTTGTTCATTTGGTAACGGTTCCGGAAATTGTAACGAAGTGCTGCCAGATTGCTTTTAGGTTGTAAACGTTGTTAAATCAATCAAAGAAGCATTATAATTAGTTTGAGCATCTGTATCTTTGATTCCGCCTTTGATACAGAGAAAAGACTCTTCTGATTGACTCGTTCGGGTCCAACAATGATCCTACAAGTGGTATCAGAGCTCAGGAGGAAGAGTTTAGCTCAATTGGATCTGTTTTTTGTCTTCTACACCTTCTTTTTCAATCTGAACAAGTTTCCACGGTTAAAATCGGCCAAATTTTTCACAGAATGTGTATTAGTGGATAATAACAAACCCTTGAAAGTTTCATGTTAAAATTCAACCTAAAAATGGACAAAATAACCTTCGGATGTGGTTCCGCTTATTCGGATAGTGGATAGGTTTGCTTGAAAATTACATAGATCCGCTCCAGAGGTCCGCTTATTGGGTCACATTCTGAGTAGTTTCGCTCTAGAGGTCCGCTTTTAGAAACATATTTGTTGTAGGTTCGCTCAAGAGGTCTGCTTGTGTTTACATTTAGTTGAGGTCCGTTCTTGTGGTTCGCTCATTGTAACAATCAGTTGGGTCCGCTTTTGTGAACATTACAGGTGTTTCGCTCTTATGGACTTCACTAGTTTCGCTCCAAAATACATAGGTCCGCTTAAAGGGTCCGCTCATCCGAACTGTGTAGTTCCGCTTATCTGGACATAATCTGGTCCGCTTATTTGTCATCAAATCAGAGATTCCGCTCATATGAACTCATAATTGCATGTGTCAGTTCACGTGATTAATGATCATTGGTCCAATAGTTTGTGTTGTGTATTAAAATTTGTCGGAAATTATAGAATTTACGTGATCAGTTTTATTGCGGCCCAATTAAAATCAGTACATGTGATTTTTATAAATTCAAAAGGCTGCTCAATCAAGTATCAAGTTGTCGGATTAGTGGAAGGAAAGGTCCAATCATAGTTGTCGTGGTTTAAAATGGCTCAATCATAATCAAGCCCACTTGTTTCATCATTATTAACGGATCAAGTCTTGGCCCAAGTGTGTCATAGTTACAGCCCATATAAAGAAGTGCACGGCTCACATCATTCTAAAGCCCAAATTAAATCTATTTGGTTCCGATCAAGTCTTGTCATTCAGTGATTTCACTTCAACGACATTGAAACGAGTCCACAAATTTTCGACACGAGTTCTAGATCGAGTCAACCGTTTCACACGTTCACATTTTCTCAGTTCATTTAAACTGATTAGTTGTTTTTGTTTGCTTTCAGGTAATTGAAGATGTCAAGCAACGGTGAAGAATTTTACAACACATTCTACAAAGCGTTCACTTCCGAATCGTCAGATAGAAGATCTGAGATGAAAGAATATTCAAGAGAGATTTCGGAGAATTTGAAGTTTGAGAACATGTACGGAAGCCAACAGAAGCCACCAAAGCTAATGAAAGTGGAAGATTATCACTGGTGGAAAAACAGATTTGAGGGTTGGGTAAAAGCTTTCGTTCCTGAAAGCTGGTTAAAAATGACAGATGGATACACTAAACCAGTAAAAGAGGGAGGAGAGTTAATAGATCCAAAAGATTTCTCAGACATAGATATAAAAAATGTTGTGGCTGAATATAAAATGATTACATTCATCAAACAGTCAGTGAGAGAAGATATTATTTCGTTACTTGAACAAGAGAAAACTTCAAAGAGTTTGTGGGAAGCGTTAGGGAGAAAGTGTGTAGGAAGTAATGAAATTGTCAAAAACAAAAAGAAATTGTTGCGTAAAGAGTTTGATTTATTCAGTTGTATGAAAAATGAATCTGTTTGTAGAATGATCGAAAGATTTGGGCATCTAAAAATGGAGTTAGCCAGACATGAAATCACATATTCTGAAGAGGATTTGGTGGATAAATTGTTTGATTCATTACCAAATGATCAAGAGTGGCAATACTTCGCTCTAATGTTGAAAAACACAATCAAGCCTGAAGATTTGAAAGTGGATTTGTTGATTGAAAGGCTTGAAAGCCATGAGTTGGAGATAAAGAGATCTAAAGTCAACAATCCAGCTTATCAGCAAAATGTGGAGCTTTACTACAGAGGAAATGCACCACAGGCTGGATCTCCAAAAACAGCATTTTCTACAGAAAGTTCAAATTCAGTGAACAATGAAAGTCTTCACAGTGGTTTTCACAGTGGATCTTCTTCAACAGTTTCAGACCAATCTGCTTCAAAGAATTTATTCCAGTGTAATATCGCAGTGGATCTGAAGAATGGGCAGAATTTCAGTGAAGAGTCAGCGAAACAACAGATGGTTTTCTTGGCATCTGTACTTGAATCGTATGAAAGCCTCGTTGCAGGGAAGATTGGCAACACCAACTTGACAAAAGAAGTTTATGATCAATTAGACCCCGAGGAGATGGAACTAATGGATATAAGATGGTGCATGGCCAGTGCGGTTCGTCGGGCACAGCGGTTCATGGAGATCACGGGGAGAAAGTCAATTGGTGGACCATCTACCAAACTGGGATTTGATAAATCCAAGGTGACATGCTTCAAATGCAAACAAAGAGGTCACTTTAAGCGCGAGTGCAGAAATGAGTATGCTAATGATGATTCTGCAAACCCGTTCAACGAAGATTATTACAAGAAAGCCATTTACCATCAGAACAAGTCTGAGCCACCAAGATTGAAACAGCCTGAAGAAAAATCAAGGGCTCTTGCAGTTATATATGACGATGAAGGTTACGACTGGAGTTAAGTATGCCCTGAAGAAGATGCAGTTGGATATGCATTTGTGGCTGATTCTGATCCTGATAGATATTGGAAAGCAGACTATGCAAGATGGGAAATTGGAAAATTAAACGAACCATTCAAAGAAGCCCAGAGAGCAAAAAGATGGAATGAAGAGTTGGAATGTTACATGGATCCACGGGGTAATCCAGTTGTTGACCCATCAAAAGTGGATTGCAAAGCTGTAACAAATTTGGTTCCAAGGCAGGCTACTTTCAACACACGAAGGTTATCTGATGAAGCATATCTGCCTGATTTGGAGAAGAAGATAAGAGAGGTTTGTGAAGCAAGTCTACCGAAGGTGGTAGAAATGAAGAAGCGAAAAGAAGAAGAATTGAAGAAGATGATTGAAGAAGTAAAGACTGTTGTGAAGATTGCTGCTGAAGAGGAACAGAAAGCTGAAGAAGATCAGAAAGCTGAAGAAGAACAGAAGAATGAAGAAGCTCAGAAAGAAGAAATGGAGGAAGTTCAGAAAGTTGAGTCAGAAGAATTGGTGCTGAATGAGACCGAGGTTAGAAAATCTTCTGATCTATTGAATGTTGAATTGGTTGATGAAAAAGAAAACCAATGCAGGAATTGCATAGAAATGTGCAAAGCCTGTATTGAAAAAGATGACATCATAAAAACAAACGACAATGACATAGTTAAACTTGAAAATGTTTTCACAATAAAATGTAAAGATATGATTGAAAAAGAAGAAATTTTGAAACTAAAAGTTGAAAAATTGACACAGAAATGTCAAGGTCTTGAAAAGGATAATGATGTTTATAGACAACTGTGTTCAGCAAAATGTGTCGTTTGTGTTGAAAAAGAATCTAAATTTCAAGATTTATAAAAATAGTATGATTCTTTAAAATGGTCGAGTCAGAGGGTACAAGAAGCTTATGATACTTTGAAGAGCCAAGTCAAAAGTTTTGATCAAAGATTGTCAGAAACTTTAGTCACTAAATAAATGTATGAAAGAAAGTTTAAAGAAAAGCAAATTGAATTGAACAAATGTGTTGATGAAATTGCTAATCTTAAACAAGTCTTGGCTGAAAAAGAAAAGATTGTTACAAAACTTCAAAGTTATCATAACTCTTCGTACATTCTCGAACGCATTTTCAACATCAAATTGCAAAAAGGGTATTGGTTCAGAATTTCATCAGGTACCACCACCATTGAGAAACAATTATACTTTTTATGATGAGGAAAAGGTGGCAAAGGGTTTGAACATAGCTGACCAGTTACCTGAAAGTATCGATGTGACTTACTCCAAATCTGATGATACTAATGATTCAGAGGTGGTAAGTAAGGTTGTTGAAAGCGTTTTGAAAGATGAGTCTACAAAAGGTAAGTCTGAATCACAAGATGAAGATGAAGGAAATCTTTATGATGGTTATCTGAAAAACACAAAATCCGAGAAAAATTTGAATGATGATTCAAAAGGATTGGTTTATACCATGATTGGATCGGACAAATTATTCTTAGATGTTGTATTCCCGATTCAAAATGTGATTTCAGAGAAGGTCGATAAAGTTTTCAAAATGGTTGAGATTGAGAAGTCGGAAATTCCAAAGTTTGCTGGTAAAGGTCATAGATCTTTTTATAACAAACCTGGTTTTAAAAAGAAAAACATGAAGGCTGGTTTGGGTTATAAAAAGAAACGGAATTGGAATCAAAGTAAAAAACCAAATTTGCAACAAAAGATGAATTTTGTTCAAGGGAAAAGTTTGAAAGAAGAAGAAAAACTCAAATTTGGACAGCAGTCTAATGAGGAGTTTGAGACTATGAAAAAGAAACAACAACAGGCCAAGGATGTTTCAAAGAAAGTGTGTTTTAAATGTGATCAAATTGGACATGTTGCTCGAAAGTGTCCAAATCCAAAGCCTGTTGATGTTGATAAACAGAAATCTAAGGATGTGAAACCAAGGTCAACCAGATTTGATTCGAAACAAACTTGGAGGTACAATACAAACAAATTTGCTTCAAATCAAAATTGGAAATCAAACCCGAACAGGTTCGATTCAAGACAGACCTGGAATTCTCACACACCCAGATTCAGAACAACACAGAGTTGGAAAACATCTGTTGATATGACAAAACTTCAAGAGTTTTGGAAACCTAAAAATGTTGTTCAAAATCAAAAGGTTCAAAAAGAGACAAATTTTTACAAAAGAGGTACTCCGGAAGGTCAAATGTGGAGTGTTAAGAAACAAGTGACGTCGGAAAAAGATGAGAAAGTTGAAGTCAATGCTGAAAAAGTTTTAAATGACAAAGAGTTTCCGAAATTAAATGAACAATATTGTGTTGAAATGCCTAAGGTCCAACAGACCTGGGCTAAATTGTTCAAATGATTGATAAAGTTTGAATGTGCAGGTGCTCAATGAAGCTGAAGATTGTGAGAATGATAGATGGAGCAGCCTGGCACAGGAAGAGGTTGCAGGACCCTGGTTTGGTTGAACAGGGAATTTAGTTTGATTGTTTTCTGTATATAAATAAACAATATTTTCAAAACCCTAAAAATTTGAAAAATTAAAAATAAAAAATATGTTTGTTTTTAATTTTGTTTGAATGTATGTTGATTGAATACGCCGAAACCCTCACGGCTGAACAAACATGATTACTTTCATCAGATTGAAAAACGGTTTTCAAACTGTAAAATATCAATGTGTTGTAAATCATGGGGGTATGTTATATTTTCTGCAAATCAGTGGATGTGAAGCAGAAAATGGATGGCGAGACAAAGCTATCAGTATTGGTTGTCAAATTTTCTTTAAATGATTTTGTATTTTAGGGGGAGAAAAATTGTCATTAGAAAATCCAAAAACATTAGAAAATTTGAAAAAGCCAAAAACATGATAAAATTTGAATTTTTTTTTTTTGAGTTTTGTGTAAAAAGAGGAAATGATAGTACATCAGTAGACAGTTACAGTACGCTAAAGAATTGTAATGATTAAAAAGTGTTAAACAGTCTCACTGATGATATGTCGATAGGTTTTCGCACACTTAGTAAACTTTTTCAGGATATAAACCTAAATTCAAACACTTGCTTATTTCGTGGGGAACACTACTTGGATATATAGGTAACCCCTGAAATCTCATTTGAAAGGTCTCATAATCTGATATACTAGGTTTTTATACTCAATGATATCTGGGGTATTATTCCAGGACTTCTGCTGAACGGTAGTTCTGACCTAGTCCTCGAATAATACTTTCTGCAAATGCTTGAAACACAGCATCACCCTCAGCATATATGATAAGACAATAAAATTGCTTAGCAATGCTGTTGTATAAAAGATCCTCTAAAGGGGACACACCTAAAAGTCGAGTCATGATCTCTCTGCTGAACGGTAGTTCTGACCTGAGCTCTCATGATTCTTCATAATTTATTCCCTTACAGATATCATTTGTGTTATAATTACCTGTAAGACTGAATATTGGGATCTGGATACGGGAGTATATTCAAGAGGTGGGACACATGAATGAGTTTAAGTTCTTAAAATACCTAATTCGTATCCTGAATCAGTTGAAATTTGTATGAAAATTTAAGTGGACAAGTATATCGACAATCTAAGTGAATTGTTTAATCCTTAATGTGTAATTAAGCTCAACGGTACTTGTAACTTGTCAAAAACTGATATGATCCTCTGACGCATACTCAAAACAAAAATATTGTTTGTAAATATGTTTGTACATATTTCTTTACTGCTTTACGTTTTCAGAAAATACAAAAAGATTTTGATTTCTGCTTTATTTTCGACAACCGATATCTGAAGTGCTGAGTTTCAAAATCTAAGTAAGTTGATCGTGTTTCTGAAAATAAAACAAGTTCATTAATTTGAAACTTGAAGTGTTAAAATCAAAATTCTAAAACAGTTTGTGATATCTCCAAGGTCATTAATTTGGACTTGGATGATTAACTGTGGGGGATTTGGATGCTTATATTGTTATAGAGTTAGTTTCCGATACGATTTGATGAAACTGCTAAATTTATGAGAAGTGATTTTGAGGAGATTGGATTGTTAGATTACAATATCTAAAAGATTAAAATGTTGTTACTTATAGTTGTATGAGTGATTGCAGGAAAAGTCCAGACTACGATCCCGAGAGCTGAGTCTAAGGGGGAGTCTGAAGACAAGCTGAAAATTAGGAGAAGCTTGTAGATGGAAAAAGAGGTGTCGATCCCTAAAAGCACGGAAGCTTGACGAAAGGGGGAGCCTGCTGATGATAAAGCTGTTGATGATAAAGCCAGTGATGAGATCCTGGTGTAAGAGTCAAAGTGTGAAGCTGATCAAGAGAGTGATGGATGCTTACAATGTTACAATCTGAGTGAGGATGCAGAATGATCAAGACTGAAGAGGTGTCATAACAGAGAATAGTCACTGAAGACTTCGTCAATATCCGAGGGGGAGTCTGTTAGTGCATTACGTCTATTGACTTTGTCTTGTATCATATAATAGAATAGAATAGGATAGGATATCCAGTGCACGAGGTTCGAGAAACGAAAATTGGTGGATTAGCAAGTAGGTCCGCTTATATGGACATTGTCCATAAAAGCGAACCATAAGCTAATAGGTCCGCTCATATGGACGTCCATATAAGCGAACCTGTCTCCACTATATATAGTGCACAAGTTGTTCATTTGGTAACGGTTCCGGAAATTGTAACGAAGTGCTGCCAGATTGCTTTTAGGTTGTAAACGTTGTTAAATCAATCAAAGAAGCATTATAATTAGTTTGAGCATCTGTATCTTTGATTCCGCCTTTGATACAGAGAAAAGACTCTTCTGATTGACTCGTTCGGGTCCAACAACGATCCTACACAAATGGCGGGAATAACTGCTCCGGCAGTTATTTAAAAAACACCCACTTATCAAACCGAATTACATAAGCTATCATCCTTAATTCGAGTACATATCATTAAATACTTATACAAGTTCGAATATATAAACATAATAAAGTTTAATAATGATTCTAACAATAAATACCCTACACTTAACCATTTAAATTTCAAAACTATGTTTCCTTCCCTTCATTTAAGGTGTGTATATATGACAAGCTTGTTTTTTTAACTGTGAACACACACACCGTAAAATCTACTCCTAAAATCCACCTATGTAACTTTGTATAACTCGAACCCGCACCAGGTGTCACTATGCCAAGAGGCCATCGGCAAATGACCTGATAAAAGATAATTACAAAGCAGAATTTTGGTGTAAATTGAAAGCAGTGTGAAGAGATTTGTATTGTAACATCCCATTTTTATTACATTTATGTAATATGTAATTTACCAACTTTGAGAATGATTATGCAACGTTAAGGTTTTTGAAGGAGATAAGGAGTGTTTTTTAGAGAATGTGTATAACCCTAAATGATGGGGCCTCATTTAGATGCCTTATTCATCATTTTTCACTGTTCATTCTAGAAAGAGAAATAGAGCAAGTTATCAAGCAGGTTTTGAATCCCTAACTCATCCATATTGAGTGGTTTTCGAATGAGAGATCATGTTTTTACTTGGGATTTGCATCTAGGATCAAAGATGTGTGTTGTACGCTTCTTTTTCGCTAAAAAAGGTTCTTTCAACCTTGTTAAAGTTCGACCAAAGGTGATAAATGTAAGGTCTTTGGACCTATTTCCAATTGTTATAAATGGATATTGGATTGGTATGGATTTTTCAATGAATTGATAAACAGGATTTTCAAGTTGGGTTGAAGATTCCAGTCACCGACCTACTCTTTGAAGAAGGTAACTTTCGCAGAGAGCTCACACGATTCCTCATTGTTCGTTGACTTTCGTGTGGGTAATCACACAAACTTTCTAGCATTCTCCTGAGAAATTCCAAACAAAAGTGGTTCAATGTGAAAGTTTCTCTAGGTGAATGTTTATGCGAAAGTCCCCTGACTTTTGCATGGATGTGCAAGCAAAAGTGCCTTGACTTTCACATATGAGTTCACACGAAAGTTGGTACTTTTATAACTCTACGTTACGCGAAAGTTTGACCCTATTTCACATGTTAACCTTTGACCAGGTTAATTAAAGGAATTGTCCAAATTTTCCAAGAGGGTCTGAATCTCAAGTCCTTTTGTGAATGGTGAAGATAAGCCATTTTCTCATGTGTGAGTTCAAAGACCCATTTTTGGACTATTTTGGGGTGATGTGCATACTCTCTTTATAGTATTTTAGTGTAAAGTATGTTTTTCTAAACAATGAATGCTTTAAAAAAAGTGTTTGGCTTCTAGTTGTTAAGATGTTTTCAATTGTACAATGCAATGTGTTAAAGGTTTTAGTTATAGAATAAAGTTGGCAATAATGTAAGGGAAGGTAATGGTAAAGTTTTTCTAAGTCAATAGGTTGTTGGAATCTGCTATGTCCTTTCGTAGATGAACGGTAAAGGAGTCATATAGCATATTTGATATTACATTGGTCGGGAGTTTTGGTCCATAATAAGCATGTCACGGGGCAGCGCCTTTGTGGCTTGTCATGGTTGTATAACTAGGTTATGGTTAGGGAGTGGCTATAATCACTCATAAGGTGAACGTGACCTTAATATAATGTTATCTATGCAAAAATTTGACAAATATATTGTTTGACATATAAAGTATGTTCTAAGTATGTTTTTTTAATACCATGTATCCTTGTGATAGTTACTTACTATGTTTTCATGTAAAGCTATATTATGATGCAATTTAGTGTGTTAAGTTACATATTAAAGACTTGCTGATGTTTTATGAAAATAGAACTCACTTAGCAAGTTGACTAGTAATATGCACATTTGGTTAAAGTTTAGGTATATTATGAGAGCTTAGTAGGATGTGATTGGTTTGGAAGAGAAGGCAAACCTACTTAGACACTGGCATCTTGTTATCAATGTTTTGTCTATGAACGATTATGTTTGTTTTGATGATTATGTAATTGATTTGGATGTTGACGAGGTATGACCCGGAATGGATAATCTGACCCGGTCATTACCTATTGTTTTACTATAAATATTCAATTACACATGTTTATTCTAGAATGTTCTATTCTGCATGGATAAATTACGTAACTGAATCCCCCAATATTTTGGGAAGATCATATAAATCCCTAAACTATCGGAGTACATCCTAGTTTAGGAGAAACCCTAATGGTAAACTATAAATAGAGGTAAACATCAAAGGTATGAGGCATTCTGTTCTCATTTACTCTCTCTCTCTCTCTCTCTATACTTTCTTACTCCCAATACCGAGACTTATTCTCACGCCTAACGGTGTTCTGTTTTGCAGTTAGTTGTTTGGATCGCCAAGAGTTGAAGTCTTAGTCGGAGCCTACCAGTCAGGTCAGTGTTTCTTCATTGGCGCCATCCGTGGGACCTACGGTAACACCCGTAAACTTAGACCCAATGGCAAGCGATCAGAACACGGAAACAACACCAAACCAAGTAGTAATAACTAGTAATCCGCTGTTGATGACGAGCTTCGTGGTTACTACTATTCCGACCTCACCCGCTATAACCAGGTCTTTGGACCTGGAGTTCGAAGCAGAAGCCCCACCGGGGTTTCAGAGGTCCCCAGTCGTTTCTTTTGGATCGGTAGCTGAAGACCCTCTTTCTTACACCTCGTGGCAAGTACGACAGGTGGCTCCAACCACAGCAGCCGCCACTGTTTCTACCCCAGCGTCAATTGCAACTGCACAGACTATACGTCACAGCACAATGCCGATCATCACGTTCGCGAGTCCAGGACACGTTACACAACCGATGAGCATGGCCAAGTACTACCAACCACCTCTCACCTATGCTATGCTGCCGTTGTATTCTACGACGCTTACAGCAGCGCTATCCACGCCACCCCATCAGCCGGTGGTCATGCCAGCCGGAATCATGAATGCTCCAGTCACACCTAGGAATCAAACTTATTTCCCAGGCTACCATTATGCATCTCCTTATGGGTACTTACCCCCGTATACCAACCAAGCATACTCAACTCAGATGACAGCACAAAGTTACACTCAGCAACCACCATACGCGGCCTACATGCCACCTTAGTGGTCTTTCCCTGCATTGCAACAGACTTATGGTCAAAACCCGCCTACGGCGGAACCTATATACTACAGGGGAAATGCTTCAAGACCTCGTTTTTCTCCTAACGAGGGTCCCAGTACCACACTAAACCTTACAACATCCCTGCCTCCGGTTACTCAAGGAATAAGCCCGGGTGGAGCAAATCAACATATACAACCTATCAACGTGGAAGATGACGACCTCACTAGGCCTTACAAGCCTGCAGATGCCACATTCAAATCCAAATTCACAAGAAGGATCGTTGAAGCCCCGATCAAGGAAAAACCTAAGATGCCCCAGACAGTAGGTAAATACGATGGCCTGAGTGACCCTGACGACCATCTAAGTTTGTTCAAGAGTGCCGGGGAAGTAGCCTGCTGGCCCATGCCCCTCTGGTGCAAGATGTTTGTCCAAACGCTGTTCGGGGCAGCGCGAGTGTGGTGGGATGGCTTACCTGTGGTCTGGTATCCAAATTTCAGCTACAATTCAGTCAACAAAGTCGACATACAAAAGATCGAAACGAACCTCTCCATATTCGTCGGTGAGACAATGAAACGGTGGAAAGTTTCATCATCAGATTTAACAAAAAAGCCTAGCGATCCCAGGTATAACCAATGATTTGGCTTGCGGTGCTTTCCTACAGGGAGTAAATGATGACGAATTACTAAGGACATTGTATAGAAGGGATGGCGTACCCTCCACCATCGATGAGATCCTAAGGATAGCCAAAGTGTACGTAACACAAGAAAAAACGGTGGCAGCCAGTCACGCTGCTAACAGGAAGAAGGAAGCACAAAAGAGCCAAGAAGATAGGGAGCAGCGGAACTTCAAAGGCAAAAATAGAGGAGATAGGTTCCAGAAAAGCAATCGGTCAGACTCACGATATGACAGATCCAGAGGCTCTTATTCAAGAAACGAATCGTCATCTAGGTCAAGGTCTGACTAACCTAATCTGAGTAAAACACCGGTAGAAATCCCTTCTTCTGAGAACCTAAAACTCAATCCTCCCAAGCCATTGAAAGATACGCCCAATAAAGACACTAGTAAATACTGTGAATACCACAAGGGCAATGCCCATGATGCTAACGATTGCTATCAGCTGAAGAAGCAAATTGAGTATTATGTGAAGACAGGGAAGCTGGCTCACCTGGTTCGAGACATAAAGCAGGGCCCGCCCCTAGCAAGGAAGATGCGGATAAAGGGGAGGGCAAGAGACATCGCGAGCTAAACATGGTCTACGCTGATAAAGGTAAGGGGGTGAAATGGAGTTTCTCCACCCTCGAACCGTGGATGCTGGCAACTATGACGGTAGAGCCGCGTGTTGAGGACTTAAACCTCACCACTGACCCTCTCATCATATCCGCCGCGGTAGGCGATTACAACATGAGAAGAATACTGGTTGACACTGTAAGCTCCAAGAACATAATATATGAACACTACTACAACAGGATGCAGCCTGAAGGTAGAAAGTTTCTCGAGTCCGTACACGCCCCCATAAAGGGGTTCACTGGGGAGAAGGTCGACCCAATCGGTCAAATCACCTTCCCAGTAACTTTCGGACTAGCTCCCTATGAAAGAGCCATACTTCTCACATTCCTCGTCATCTGCGCTGAGTCATATCACAACGTCATAATCGGAAGGTACACTTTGGGAAAGCTAGACACCGTGGTTTCTACGGAACGAGGCTTCTTGAAATTCCCCACGCCGAGAGGAATTGCCACAGTCCACCGGGATAAGGTGGGTGAAGTTTTGGATACCGAAAGATGTCGACAGGGACCTCCGGAGCAATTGGTCTAGAAAGATGGGTTCTGAGCACACGCCACCCCGAGAAAACAGTTACAATAGTAGACAGCCTCTCCCCTGAAACCAAAAGCAATTTAAAACAGCTGCTGAAAATAAACGCAGACATTTTCTCCTTTGAGCATTCTGATATGACTGGTATACCCCGGGATAAGGCGGAACACAAGTTAGCCACACTTCAAAGTTGACTCCTAGGTCCCTTTTAGGTACAAGTGTTTTTTAGACGCCTACAAGGGTTACCACCAGATCAAGATGTCGAGAGAAGACGAAAAAAAAACTGCGTTTCACACCGATATATGCGTTTTTTCTACACCAAAATGCCTTTCGGTTTACGCAATGTTGGGGCCACCTATCAGCGACTCATGGACAAAGCTTTTGAGAAGCAAATTGGTTGAAACTTGGAAGTATGCGTCGATAACCTAGTAATCAAGAGCATGGAAGAAAAACAAATGCTCGAGGACATTAAGGAGACCTTCCGAAAGTTGAGAGAGTACAACATCAAGCTCAACCCCAAGAAGTGTTCATTCGGGGTAGAGGAAGGCAAGTTCCTAGGGGTAGTGGTCACCTGGGATGGCTTTAGAGCCAACCCAGAGAAGATAGCGGCAATAACGCGAATGCCATCACCCAGAACTTTAAAAGAAACACAAGCGTCGAATGGGCGATTAGTCGCTATAAACAGGTTCCTAGCAAGACATGCTGAAAGGACTTTGCCGTTCATAAAAACGCTGAAAGACTGCCTCAACAAAAACAATTTCAAATGGACCAGTGAAGCAGAAGAAGCTTTCCAAGACATGAAACGGTTCATTGAACAGTTACCAACGTTGACAGCACCATACCCAAAGGAACTCTTAAAGATGTATCTAGCAGCAGCCCACAACGCCGTACGCGCAGTACTTATGGTAGAGAGAAACGGCAAAAAAACGCCTATATACTACATTGGTCGGGTACTGGCGGGCCCTGAAACGCGGTATCCAACGCTAGAAAAACTGGTTCTTGCACTGGTCCACGCCACCCGGTGTCTCTGAAGATACTTCCAGGGCCACCGCGTGCAGGTCCTGACAAACTATCCTTTGTAGCAAATCCTCCACAAACCATAGATTTCTGGGAGATTAGCTAAGTGGGCAATCGAGCTGGGAGCCCTAGATATTGAATACCGAAAACGAACGGTAATCAAAGGGCAGGTAATCGCCGATTTCTTAGCAGAAATCCCTGATGGAGAAGTAATTAAAGACCCCGTGGTTAACGACATGCCAGAATCCAGCACGTCCAGACAAACTTGGAAGCTATATACAGACGGGTCTTCCAGTGGAAAGGGGGCAGGAGCGGGCCTCATGCTAATAAGCCCAGATGAAGTAAAGTTCATGTACGCGTTGTGTTTTGATTTCGAATGCTCCAACAACGAGTCAGAATACGAAGCGCTACTAGTGGGTCTGAGGATGGCTCAATCTATGGGAGCAACGAGGGTCGAGGCATACGTTGACTCCTTACTGGTCAACAACCAAGTAAATGAGACATACGAAGCCAAAGACGAGACAATGGAAAGATACTTGGCCAAAACCAAGGAACTCATAGCTTCCTTTGACAGTGTTACACTAAATCATGTACATCGCGGAAATAATCAGATAGCTGATGCCCTCAGCAAGCTAGCTACATCAGGAATGGAGAAGGAGGTGAAGGTAGAAACGCTCCAGTCGCCTTCCATAGAACACCGAGAGGTATCCGCGGTCACAGCAGAAGAACCTTGTTGGTATACCCGAATCCTAAAATTCCTCACAAAAGGGGAGCTGTCATCCGCTAGAGGCGACGCCAAAAAGATACAAAAAAAGGCTTTGCAATATGAAGTACAAAACGGTGTCCTATACAGGAGGTCATACCTGGGACCACTGTTACGATGCGTGTCCCATTAGAAGCTACATACTTGATTCAAGAGATACACGCCAGCATATGTGGCATTCACGCTGGACCCCAGGCAATCGTTGCTAAAATTCAAAACGTTGGTGAAGGGGTAAGGTCCCAAAAACCTTACTTCAAGTACTTGGGACCATACCACAATCCCGTCAAAAAGGCCCTCTTTAGACCTTGCGCGGCCGCGCACTGGTCCTACAAAGAGAACTTAGGAAGAAAACTATGCTTAACATCTACGTGCCAAAAGGAGACTAACAAATCCTTGCGCCAATATCCATAGCAAACAGGATTAAAATCCTAACAAACACTTCCGCAAAATTAATATCCAGATTTGGATAAAAAATAACTTCTCTGATACCATACAATGGACATAAAGAAGAGCCACACAGGATTACAGCTGTATTATTCTAGAAGGCTCCATCGTGCACCACCAGTCGGTTATAACCGAATGGCCACGTGGCATCATCCCAGGCTCTTTCAAAGTCACGATGATGGCACGGAATTGAAGGGAAATCTGCGCTTGCCCACTTTCCACGTGGCAGCACCCCAATCGTTGATCGAGATCACAATCCATGTGCTTACACCCTCGTTAACAATTAACGGAGGGAAAAATAACCGCTTACGGAAAAAGCACTTTCCGTCAACTTTTCATCAACAGGTTTTCCCGCCCAAACTTCGACTATAAATAGAAAGATAATTCAGGTATAATGCTCAAGTTACATTCACTTCACATCCATTTCTTCTTCTTCATCAAAACCTGTACTTATTCTCACGTCGGAGGGTGGTCACGGAGAGAACCCCCATTATCCCCTTGGCGAGTCTAACGGCTGTTGTTTTGCAGTGATTGTTAGAGGAAGAAGATCCCCATTCACCCACGAGTCGAACGAGAAGATTTAACCCCTTTTATGCAGATTCAAACCCCCTGGTTTAGTTGACTCCGGTCAATTAAACCAGTGTTTCTTCATTGGCGCCCACCATTTTCTCAGTTTTATTCATCTCTTCTCGTTTCGATTCACTTTTTCATCTTCGTTTTTCAAATGGAGGAAACCCCGACAAACCGTCAATCCGGCCCTCGGCCAAATTTCGCTCACAATACCCAAGTCGAAGGGATTATGGAAGAGGCTTCGGATGATAATGAAGTTCAATACAATGATAGTCATCCGAACGATCCTGTTACTCCAGGAATGCAGCCTGAAATTCCAATAAGCTCAATTTTACCTCCCGGAGAAACCCCCATCTCCTGGTATGTCAGATCCCAAGGAGCAATAAATGTTGTGTATGCACAACTCTATGCACAGACTGCTCTTCCCACTCAGTCACGAAGACCTGCATATCACATACGAGCACCATCTGTGCCTCATGTTTCCCATCATGAAGCACCATCATGAGTTCAGGTAGAAGACACAGAATTTTACTCTAGATCTCCTGCAAGGTATGAGTCAACTCATTCCGAAAATCGACGAAGAGAGTATCACGATGAATCTCATTCTCACCGAAGGCAATCGATTCACTCCCGGTTGGGCTCGCGTTCCTATCAGAGGTGGGACACCCAAACCAACGAGTATGACAGAACATACCACGAGGGAGACAGTACAAGCGTGTTCAATAGGTTGCAAGCAGATCACAAAAGTTATAAACCTCGCGTGGTTTATAATCCAGAAGCAGAACACGATTACAATTTAATATACTGCCCGGCGGAAGTAGTGGAGAATTCCAAGTTTATCAGTGAGATCACTTTGGCTCCCTTGAAAAAAGAAAAACTCCCATCCAATGTTGGCAAATTCAATGGCATGACAGATCCAGATGATCACCTTCATGTTTTCACTAGTGCAGGTCTGGTAGGAGGATGGACCTTGCCAATGTGGTGTCATCTATTCATCCAGACTCTCACAGGTGTCGCACGGCTATGGTTCGATAACCTACCTGTCGGGAAGATAACATCATGAGTAGATCTGCGAGAGAAATTTCTAGTACATTTTAGCCAACAGCGAAGGTCCATAAGAGATACTGCAGACGTGATGAATATTTGGAGGTGTGATGACAGGAGCCTAGAAGATTTTATCACACGCTACAACAAGGAAGTGCTTGAGATCGGAGATGTCCATGAACACTTGATTAGAGTGCAGTTCAAGTATGCTGTCCGCTGCGATGACATGATCAAGGTTTTGTCCGGACAGAAGGGCTACCAAAGAGCTGGGAGAAGCTGATGGCGGCAGCCAAAGTGTACGCCCAGACAGAGAAAAACCTCAGCACTAACAGACCACCACCACCGCACAGTCGCCCACAAGATATGAGCGCAAGCAGCGGAAAAAAGTTCAAAAATAATTGGCGCGACTCAAATTCTGGAAACTACTCATCCGAAGACGCGTGAGCTACCATAAACAAGTTCGCAGCGCAAAGGGAGACAAAGCAGGAGAATAGGGAACGGCAGTGGACCCCCTAACTAAAACTCTGGTGGAGGTGCTTAGCACAGAAGACTACCAGTTTAAACGCCCTCCTCCAATGAAGAATAAAAGGGGTCAAGATCCGAATCAATATTGTGACTATCACAAGGACGGTGGTCATACTACCAACAATTGTATCTCTCTCCGCACCGAGATTGAAAAAGCGCTCAAAATTGGTGAACTCACCCACTTATTGCAGAACGTGCGGAAGGATATAAAGCAAATTACTCATGGCGAGGAAGGCCCGAGTAAGAAGGCAAAAAACTAAGCAGTGGAAGAACCAAGTAGCATACAATAGTCTCCTCACATGTTGGCCAAGTTCTTTAAGTTACCAATCCATGGTGAGGACTATAGTATGAGTAAGTTAAGTTTCATTTAATTATCCTAAATAGACGACTTTGTACCACGGCCTCTGCGACCTATCATGAATCAAAACAAAGTTCTATTATTTCCGTGTTTATTACAAAATGCATGCAATTCTTCTTGGTAAGCGCAAAAACATTATGGTAAATATAACACAAGTCTCATGAGTGGTCAGCGATTATACACATCGCGCAAGGCCCAGCCTTACACTCACACATGAGCTTTATACCACCTTTATTCGCTTTACCTAACCAAAGCAATTGTACTCATGCAAAATATTGTAAGTCAAACACACATCATACTAGTTACTGGCGCATCACACGCCTTAACTAAAAACTACAAACATACACGGCAGTGTATCAACCAAAGTTACTTGTGCAACATCACATTAACAAACCGGGATCCACGTCCAAAAACATACAGTTAATTGTTCACATAAAGAAAGGAAAACCTAAGCTCGGTCTTCGTCCTCATCTTCTTCTCTGTCTGGGAAGATCTCCTTCAACTGCGCCACATGGTCTTCAGACTGCAACGCGACATTAATAAGATCCATAACTGGGAGCTATAAATTATTAAATTGCATCTTCGCAGCAGCAAGGGCAGCTTCAGTATTAACACCATGGGTAGCAGACTTGCTAGTGTCCCAATCAACCTTCAAAGCGTTAACCACATGGTGGGAACACTCTGCATACCCTTGGGCGTAACCGTCATTCCGCGTAGCAACCAACAGATGAGCAACTGTCTTATCTAGTTCTTTAGAGTTAAGAACCAATTCAGCAACCTACACAAAGGGAAGAAATACGAATTACAAGGCACACAAATATCGCCAAATGTTATCAAGGATAAAGATAAACTTACGCTCGCAATCCCAAGCTCTTTCAACCACAGCATGTCACTCTTCAACGGTTCAAGCTCACTCTCCGCCGTTGCTCGTGCAGTTTCAGAGTTCTCCAACTTGTCTTCTATTTCAGTAAGACGGCGGGAAGTTTCAGCTTGTTTGGTCCGTTCAAGATTTAAATCTTTTTTAGCAACCTCAATCTCTGCTTTAAGTTGTTCCTGCTCAGATAATAAAGTAATAAGCTCTTCTATCTCCTTATCTCTAAGAGCAAGGGTAGCGCAGGTATGTACCTCTCTCTGTTCACTCCTCTCCCTATGAGAACGCGCCTCATCACGCGCAGCTTCGGCTTCAGCCTTCTCTTTTTTCAGTCTCTCGGTCTCTGTATCTTGTCTCTTTAATTTCTCAACCTCAACTTTAAGATTATTGATGACATTGCGAAGACTCATTTTCTCAGCATTGTCTTTCTCGCAAATCTCTTTACAATCTTTGCGCTCCTTGGAAAGAAGGGCAGCTTCAGCTTCTACTTTTCTCTTCCATCCCGCAACTGACCATTCCTCAGTTTTTCGGTCCTGATCAAACTTGGCCCGGTCAGTTTCCAACGCAGCTTTCAACTGGGCTACTCGGGCTTCATCCTCAGCAGCTTTCTTCTTGGACGCCTTAAAAGCAGCCCACTCCTTATGCATACTGTGCCATTCACGCACTATACGGTGCGTAGTGGATGTGTAGCTAGCAGCCTCTTCAAGATAGGCATGATAAGTCTGCTCATGAAGATGCCCTTCTTGGAACTTAATCTCCCCAGGAGGAAAGGTTCCTTGCAACCACTCTCGGCATACATGCCAATCAGAGAAAGTGTCACCTTTTTTCAACTTCCATGCCGGCGCATGAACTTCATCTGCATGTTTCTCCGAATAGCATCTGTAGTAATAATCCCCCGGAGTTTCATCTGGGCGGATAGGAGAATTTTCATCAGCGTGAATAAAAGAACCCTGGTTCCCACCAGGATTCTTCTCAATATTCTCAGGAACAGAACCAATGGCCACGGAAGGAGAACTTGCTATAGGAATCTCTTGAGCAGATTTTCCTTTCTCCAAATCTCGCGCAACAAATACAGGAGATTGTGGATGCCCAGCATCAACATCCGCAGCCTCCGGGCTATTGACTTTCTCCGAGTTCTCAGCAACATCAGTAGGGTTTTCAACCTAAGGGTTCCCTGCCCCAGCAGTCTTCTCCGCCGCATTATAAGCAGCTTCAGTACTCTCTAACGGCTCGCTAATAGGGGCGCGAGGAGGAGAGGGTGGAAGATCCTCATTAACCACGGATGATGGCTCCGCGGGAATAGGAGAACTTGGCTTTTCTGCAGAACAAAATATATGTTACAAACATTTGACGCGCATAAAAGAGAAACAAAAGGAAAACGCCTACCAAGAACCGGGTTTGCAATAAAGGCATCCAAATTTCCTCTTCTGGTGATTTTCTTCTTCTGAACCTTCTTGGCCGGTTGACCATCAGCATCAGCATCAGCTTATTTCCTTTTTCCCGCTTTCTTCCTCACTAAATGCTCAGGACTCGACTCTAAATCAATAGGGTCACCGGGGTTTGACAGAGGAATATCGACTGTATCCCTAGGTTCTGGCTTGGGTTTCCTCACAACTGCAGGCGCAAGACCCTCCAATGAGTCAGATATCACCACATAATCACACCACGAGTCAGAGGAACGGCGCATACCTTTCATCTCTCCTCTCACATTTTTTGCCTTGGAGGATTGAGTTTCTCCCATATCACTTTTCTTTGACACGGCGGCAGCAGCAGGCGCGTGCTTTTTCTTTTCAGGTCCAATGCCCAGGTTAGTCAGCTCACCTACTCAAACAAGAACACCGCAATGTTACCCACGCGTAGAGAACAATACGACAACATAAAAACAAAGGTGAATACTCACCAGCACCACTTGAGGGCTGCGCGGACAAGTCCTCATCGCGCGGGAAAACAAAATTCCTGGTTATACGATGATACCAAAGCTCTTCATCAGGTTTTTTGGAAACCGTAGCCATCTTCCCACCTTCTCTCTCAAAAGAGACAATATACAAAGAAACGACAGCACAAAGAGAGAAGAGAAGACAAGTTCAAAAAAAAACACAAACAAAACAAAGGAAGAGTAAATCCAGAGTCTTACTCTTATCGCCCTCCATGTATACCGGTTTGTCCTCTCTATTCATCCGCCAACAGAGGCTCATAGCAGCACCGACCAGGGCTTTCTTCGGCAAGGCGATCAAAGGAACATCCTTTAGATATTGGTACCAATTCTTCGGCGTTTTTATTGTCTCTGTTGCAGCCTCCTCTTTACCCCTAAATACCATTTTCATCGGGATCACTCCGACCTTAATAAAGAAAAACTTATGTTTCCAGTCATGAAACGACTTTGGGGGTTGCAGCAAGATCTTCTTTGCAGATGCCCTTTGCATAAACGAGTAGAATCCTTGAGAACCGTGCATTTGGTGAAACACCCGGAACCGAGTAACCGTCGGTTCAATGTGTATCGTACGACAGACAAACTCAAAATGACGAACCCTAACCATCCCAATATGGTGCATTTGGGAAATATGGAACTTGTAATAAGCAAGAATATCAAGAAAAAACTTCATCACGGGCAATCGAAAATTGCCTAGGTAGAAAAAATCCCAGAACAAAGTAATATAACCGGTCGGAGCATCTGCCGCTGTTTGACCCCCATCAGGGTACCGAACATCCCAACTTTCCAGAAATCTAAAGTTTCGAATCAAACCATCGAAGGTTTCCCTAGACCGCTTCAATGGGGGAAGTTCGACAGCGATCTCTTCAGCAGAATCTTCGTGATGGTCTCCGGTTGACATAGAAGGGAAAATTACAAAATTCTCTCAAGAAACTGACAAGGGAGACGAAGAAGAAAAGGTTTTTCGAAAAGGAAATGATTGACAAAAATAGGCAATTGGGGAATTTATATACCCACCGCCTTAAAAACCTAGATAACTGCAATAAACACATTTTTTGGAGTTGACACGGTTATCCAAGCATCAAAGGCGAGTGGGAATAAGCAGCGACTCAAGTTCACGCGCGCGTAAGAACCACGATCAGCAAATATACAACTTACAGCGACAGCTTGTCACACGTCAATAGTCATCACTGTACCTTTTCACCTGCCAAAGTCAAGATTTTCAAAATCAAAATCATGAGTAAAGTATCTTCTCAAAAAAGATTATCTACTTTCGCGCCAAAAACTCTACCTTAAAAGTACCCATCTCTCATAGTCCAGTGCTCCACTTATTTGCATAAGAACAACACTAGACTGAGTGGGACTTGAAGGGGTAAGGTCCCAAAAACCTTACTTCAAGTACTTGGGACCATACCACAATCCCGTCAAAAAAGCCTTCTTTAGATCTTGCGCGGCCGCGCACTGGTCCTACAAAGAGAACTTAGGAAGAAAACTATACTTAACATCTACGCACCAAAAGGAGACTAACAAATCCTTGCGCCAATCTCCATAGCAAACAGGATTAAAATCCTAACAAACACTTCCGCATAATTAATATCCAGACTTGGATAAAAATAGCTTCTCTGATACCATACAATGGACATAAAGAAGAGCCACACATGATTATAGCTGTATTCTTCTAGAAGGCTCCATCGTGCACCACCAGTCGGTTATAACCGAATGGCCACGTGGCATCATCCCAGACTCTTTCAAAGTCAGGATGATGGCACGGAATTGAAGAGAAATCTGCACTTGCCCACTTTCCACCTGGCAGCACCCCAACCATTGATCGAGATCATGATTCGTGTGCTTACACCCTCGTTAACAATTAACGGAGGGAAAAAATAACCGCTTACGGAAAAAGCACTTTCCGTCAACTTTTCATCAACAGATTTTCACGCCCAAACTTCGGCTATAAATAGAAAGATAATTCAGGTATAATGCTCAAGTTACATTCACTTCACATCCACTTCTTTTTCTTCATCAAAACCTGTACTTATTCTCATGCTGGAGGGTGGTCACGGAGAGAACCCCCATTCTCCCCGTGGCGAGTCTAACGGCTGTTGTTTTGTAGTGATTGTTAGAGGAAGAAGATCATTCACCCACGAGTCGAACGAGAAGATTTAACCCCTTTTATGCAGATTCAAACCCCCTGGTTCAGTTGATTCCGGTCACTTAAACCAGTGTTTCTTCAGTTAGGTACTACTAGCTCGGGATGCATGAAGACGTGGTGGTTGAACTTAAAAAATGCCACAGCTGTTAGAAGTATGCTCCATAGACACTCCGCCCTAAGAACAACTTGAATCCCGTAATGGTGGCATGGCCTTTTCAAAAATGGGCGATTGATATCGTGGGACCATTCCCGCTGGCCCCAAGGAAACTAAAATACTTGATCGTGGCAATCGATTATTTTACTAAGTGGGTCGAAGCAAAACCGTTGGCTAAGATAACTGCTGAAAATGCCAAGAAATTCCTATGGGAGCACATCGTCTGCCGACTGCCGCTATATCTTATAAGCGACAATGGAGCACAGCTCACAGACAAGGTCCTACAAGATTGGTGTGCAGAGCTATAGATTCAACAAATTTTTACATCTGTTGCACACCCCCAATGTCACACCCCAACCGATGGCGGAAACATCGGGGTGCGAGCACAAAGCGTTCAGATTGCTCACGAGACTTCATAACACTAGATATTGCAATAGAAGTTAAATTGATTTTCATATCATTTGTCTAAGACATCAACCACAAATAACAAGTACCAAAACATAACAAACGTTGTTCAAATTGTTCAAATGACTAAATTAACTAGGCGACGTTTCTAGGCATCTCCTAGCATGATTTCCATGTGTTCCGAAGCAACCTATCATCCTGCAACATGTATTAAAATATCAATACAAAGTATTGGTGAGTATACAAGTTTGATAATAGAATAATAGATTAAAACAACTCATATCCACAGTGTAAGCAATAAAATAGTTTCAGCCGTGCTAGTGTCGCAGTCCACGTAGTGATAGCCCAAGTATCCCGATGCTTTAGTGTTTACCCAAGACTCAAGGTAAACTAGAATCCTCCAAACAATACCCCCGAGAATAATGGGAGAGGTGCACCTCCTATAGCGCTACTATTGTTAAGGCGGAACTACACACCCTGGATTAAACGTCACATAGCACAAAATAGAATACTAGAATGCACAAGTTCCACATACACATAGGACAGAGTATAGTTTGCAAAGTATTAAGTATCGTAGTTTATAGAATACATGTTACATCCCAAAGTTTAAAGCAAAAAGGGATCGAGTATACTCATAGTGATTGCTTAATTGTCGCAATTGTTATTGGATCAAAGGGAGCTCTCTTAGAATTAGCCTGATTAGATTGCAATAGGGTAAGAGTCGGGGAGAATAACGAGGTTACGTAAAGTGTCGGAAGCTGTCATTGGATCGGATGGCTGTCCGATCGGATGGCTCTCCGATCGGATTGCCAGTTGATTCAGGTGACTTAGTGTGAACGAAGGGTTGTCCAATAGGACGGCTGTCCGATCAGGTGGCTTAGTGTGAGGGTGAAACGAATGGTTGTCCGATCGGACGGCTGTCTGATCGGGTGTCCATCTGATTCAAGTGTCAAGTATAGCTTAACTGTTTTGGTTACCTTGATCGGGTGGTTGCCGATCGGATTGCTATCCGATCGGGTTACCGCTATATCGGGCGAACCTCGTTCCCTTGAACGTTTGTAAGATTTTTCTAAGTTTAACGATGACGGCATGGTACGTGTGGTGACAATGGTAAACTTATCGTCGCACAGCCGTTCTGATCGGGTGGGAACCACCCCAGTCCGATCAGTTACTGTTCGTGATAACGTTTATGTCAAACTCCGTATTCCGGCCATTATCCTCCGGTGGATTTTCCATCCTTGAGCCGACTCTAGACTAATAATCAAGTCTATAGTCCGTTCAGGACCGGATCTCACCATTTAAAGTAAAAGATTGAAGAAAATATGAAGAAACTCAAGTTTTATCATGAAAATACTTTGATTTAGCTTAGATTTAGTGATAAATACATGGAATCCCTTAGATCTTAGCTAGATCTCACCAAGAATGACCTCATATGACAGTTTGTACAAACCACCATGATGTCATCATCCTTAAGATCTCAGATCCCAAAGATTTCACGGTGAAAAGTGTGATTTCAAAGGTGAATCACGTAGAGGATGATGTGTAGATCAAGAAAGTACAAGGATCTAGCTTAATACATACCAAAATCGACGGGAAAATGAAGGTTTGTAGCGTGCGTGCGTCTGGTCAGACAGGGCTGTCACATCAGGGAATAAAGTGATGTGACAGGCCTATTTATAGTGTGTAGGAGAGTGGGAAAGGGTGAAGGTGTGCATGGGTCGGGTGGCAACTCGATCAAGTGGCCACTCGATCGGGTGGTCATCCGATCGGATTGCCACTCTGGCCAATCCATTCTTCCCGTGATCCCGTTCTCGCATGTAAGATTAAGCGTTTGCGTATTATTTGGTAATAGAACAACTAGATTACATTGTAAGCCCAAAAGTCTTTCAAAGATTAATAGATTCCGCCAATGACTCGACTCCAGTCTCTCGTTCCACCAAGAATCAAGTTTCACGAGCCTCAAGAGTCAGACACCAATTATAGATTTAGACATTTCCAATCATAGATTTAGACATTCAAGCATAGAATTAGGCATTCCAACATAGGTTTAGGCATTCCAAATATAGAATTTAGGCATTCCAAATATAGATTTAGGCATTCCAAGCACATAGTATTAGACACTCCAAACATTAAAGACTATCAACTCATCAAAATGTCTCACATGAAATAGTATAGGGGCCAAACTTGCCAATTAGATAAAGTTCAGGGTCTAAATCTGACAGCTGCCTGAGGTTTAGGGACGCTGGGCGTTACAGTCTCCCATCCTTTAGGAGATTTCGTCCCCGAAATCTTAGAAGAAGACTGTTTGAAGAGCTGCTGATACTTGGCCTTCATATCACTTTTCAATTTCCAAGTGAATTCGGCGCCACGCTTTCCTTCTCATCGAACCTTAACAATGGGAATTTTGTTGCGCCTCAGACGCTTGACGGCTTGATCCATGATTTCGACCAGTTTCTCCACAAATTGCACCGCCTCATTTATTTGCAAGTCCTCAAGGGGAACCTGAAGTTCCTCGTCGGCTAGGCATTTACGTAGATTAGATACGTGGAACACTGGATGCACATTGTTTAGTTCTTATGGCAAGTCGAGTCTGTACGCCACCTTGCTAATCCTTTCGAGTATCTTGAAAGGACCCACATAGCGAGGAGCGAGCTTTCCCTTCTTTCCAAAACGAAACTACTCCCTTCCAGGGAGTTACCTTGAGGAGAACTCGGTCACCAACATCAAATTCCAGAAGCCTACGCCTAACATCCGCATAGCTCTTTTGTCTGCTCCTAGCCTTGATCAAGTTATCACGGATCTGAAGAATCTTATCCGTTGTTTCTTGAATTATTTCAGGGCCAGTAAACTGCTTATCACCAATCTCATGCCAACTGAGAGGAGATCGGCACTTGCGGCCATACAAAGCTTCGAAAGGAGCCATCTGAATACTGGAATGATTGCTGTTGTTGTACGAGAACTCAATCAATGGTAAATGTACATCCCAGTTACCACCAAAGTCGATGACACAAGAATGGAGCATATCCTCTAAGGTTTGAATAGTACGCTCGGTCTGTCCATCCGATTGAGGATGAAAGGTCGTGCTAAGATTCAAATGAGTACCCATAGAGGATTGGAAGGTTTGCCAAAGACGTGAAGTAAAACGGCCATCATGGTCCAAGATTATGTCAAGAGGTATGCCATGACGGCATATTATCTCATTAGTATAGATTCGAGCAAGTTTCTCCACCCTGTAATCCTCACGAATAGGAAGAAAGTGGGCAGATTTGGTCAAATGATCGATTATCACCCAGATACTATCATGACCCGAAGGTGTCCGAGGTAACTTAGTAATAAAGTCCATAGCAATGCTATCCCATTTCCAAATTGGGATTTTGGGTTGCTCTAAAAGTCCCGAGGGACGTTGATGTTCAGCCTTAACCTTCATACAAGTAAGGCATTTAGAAACATATACAGCAATGTCCCTCTTCATGCCAGGCCACCAGTAAGTTGTACGCAAATCGTGGTACATCTTATCAGCGCCTGGATGAATGGAGTAATGGGATTTGTGAGCTTCCTTCATAATAAGCTCACGGAGATTATCGCGATCCGGCACCCAGATGCGATTGAGGTAATACTGCAATCCATTAGGTTTAGTCTCAAGCTGGTCAATTCTAGCGCCGTGGATTTCTTCTTCTAGACTTCCTTCATTAACTGATGAATACTGGGCATCACGAATACATGCATGGAGGTCATTAGAGATACGAATAGCATTCACATGAGTCTTACGACTGAGAGCATCGGCCACTACGTTCGCCTTGCCAGGATGGTAGCGAATTTCGCAGTCGTAGTCGTTAAGCAATTCCACCCAACGTCTCTGTCGCATGTTCAGCTCTTTTTGGTCAAAGATATGTTGAAGACTTCTATGGTCGGTGAAAACCACGCACTTAGTACCATACAAGTAGTGTCGCCATATCTTTATCGCAAAAACAACTGCACCGAGCTCCAGATCGTGAGTAGTATAGTTTTTCTCATGCACTTTGAGCTGACGAGAGGCGTATGCAATGACTTTGTCCCGCTGCATGAGCACACAGCCCAAGCCATGGTTCGAAGCATCACAATACACCACAAAGTCATCATTCCCATCGGGTAAGGTTAAAACAGGAGTGTTACACAAAAGGGTCTTAAGGGTTTGAAAGGATTTCTCTTGTTCGAGACCCCAAACAAAAGGTTTCTCCTTTTGGGTTAGAGTAGTAAGAGGAACAACAATTTTAGAAAAATCTGCAATGAATCGGCGGTAATAACCTGCCAATCCCAAAAAGGAATGTATTTCGGATACAGACTTAGGTGTACTCCAGTTCTTCACTGCCTCAATCTTAGAAGGGTCAACATGAATACCCTGACTACTAACAATATGACAAAGAAACTGCACTTCATCAATCCAAAACTCACACTTAGAAAATTTAGCATACAGACATTCACCACGTAAAAGTTATAGCATAAGACGTAGATGGCGAGCATGATCAGCTTTAGATTTAGAATAAATAAGAATATCATCAATAAAGACTATAACAAAACGATCAAGTTACAAACACGATTCATAAGGTCCGTGAACACTGCAGGTGCGTTGGTCAAACCAAAAGGCATGACTACGAACTCGTATGCCCATATCGAGTACGAAACGCAGTCTTAGGTATATCATCTTCGAGAACACGCAACTGATGATATCCAGATCGAAGATCGATCTTAGAGAAAAAGGACGCGCCTTGTAATTGGTCAAACAGATCATCAATGCGAGGCAGGGGGTAACGATTCTTCACGGTCAGCTTGTTAAGTTCACGGTAGTCGATGCACATACGAAAAGAACAATCTTTCTTCTTGACAAATAAAACGGGAGTAGCCCACGGAGAGGTACTCGGACGAATAAAGCCCTTATCGAGTAATTCATGTAGTTGGCTAGATAGCTCTTGCATCTCAAAAGGTGCAAGACGATAGGGAGCCCTGGCGACAGGAGTCGCACCAGGTACGAGATCAATACGAAAGTCGACGGATCTAGGAGGAGGAAGACCAGGTAGATCCTCAGGAAAGACATCAGGGAAATCACACACAACCGGAACATCATTTATGTTCTTCCCCTTGCTCTTTTGTTCCACCACGTGGGCCAAAAAGGCAGGGTTCCGTTTACGTAAACTTTTGTTCGCTTGTGTGCATGACATCAGCCTTAGTCCTTTCGAAGGCCGGTCTCCATAGACGTTTAGAATATCACCGGAGGGTAGGGGAAGACGAACAAGTTTCTCGTGACAAACAATTTCGGCATGGTTCTTACGCAACCAATCCATACCGATAATGACATCAAAACTACCCAGTCGCATAGGTATGAGATCAATAGAAAAGACGTGATCGTTAAGAGTCAGGGAACAATCACGCACGATAGAATTAACAAGGATTGACTTACCATTGGCGACCTCAACGGAAAACGACTCAGGTAACTTAGAGCGTGTATAGTTTATCAAAGACTCAAATTCCACGGACACAAAGCTCTTATCGGCATAGTATCAAATAGGATCGAAGCATAAAGGTTATTAACGATAAACATACCATTCCCCATGTCATTGTTGTTGCGGGCCTGATTAGCATTGAGATTGAATGCTCGTCCACGAGCGGCTGCTTGTTGTTCTTGGTTTAGCTGAGGGCAACGATTACGAAGGTGCGTAGTATCTCCACACTGGAAACATGCACGAACAGCATTGACCGGATTAGGGTTCTGTAGAGGAGCTGGAGGTACTGGTAAAGTTGCCTGGGCTGGGGCTTGCTGAGTTTGCTGAGCCGGATTACCTTGGCGACAGTAGGGAGTCGTGTGACCATAGCGGTTGCAGTTGGTGCACAGAAGACATGCAGAAGCAGTAGGATGATGAAAGTTGCAAGTTGCACACTTGGGGTAAGACCTAGTGTATTGCTTCTTCGCTTCGAGAGCAGCAGGGTTAGCTGCAGCAGGAGTAGGAGCAGGTTTTGCAGCAGGGTTAGCAGTAGGGACAATAGCATTACATCCCGAACCCTGAGATTTCCTCTTCTTGTTCTTGCTGCCACTTGGCTGCTGGGTAACTTGGTTAGCAGACTTTGAAGGAGCAGGGGTAGCAAACTGCTTATCACGCACACGATTGTTGTTGAGACTGGCTGCAAGACGGTAGACTTCTTCAATAGTGTCGAGTTGAGCTGCTTCGATTGAATCTCGCATAGCAGGAGGTAGACCGTTGATGTACTTGGTTATCATCCGCTTGGGAGTAGAAACCAGGTGAGGAACGATCAAACTCAGCTGCTTGAATCGAGTAGTATAAGCCAGGTTATCGTCACCAACCTACTTCAGATGCCAAAACTCTTCTTCAAGCTTTAATTGTTCATGAGGAGGGCAGAACTCGAGCATCATAAGTTCTCGCACCTCAGCCCATGGAAGAGCATAGGCTTCTTCATTAGAACGGATGTTCCTCTCATTCGACCACCACTCCAACGCTCTGCCTTGGAACATTCCAGTCGCACTCCTAGACTTTAGGTGATCTGGGCACTTGCTGTTAATGAAGGTAACCTCGATACTGTCGAACCACTCGAGCATAGCAGTCACCCCATCACTGCCCGTGAAAGGCTTAGGATTGCAAGAGATGAAATGTTTATAGTTGAACTTAGTAGACCCTTGCTTTTCGGCCTTTGAGTCCACAGAGGATGGAGGAGTGTTTGATCCTTGGAGTTTAGAGACGATCTTTGGCACGAATCGAGCTATCTGGTCGGCCATGAATGACATCATCTTCTTCTGAGACTTCTCCCTGGATTTCCTGAGAGTGTCGGATAACTTTCGAGAAGACATCCTAAAGATCCAGTAAGAGGATCGTATAAGTCTAGATTAACATAGATTATCGCACGATGGACTAAGAATCAAGATTCACATAGATTTACATAGATACCGCAACCCAACGACCTTCGCTTGGCGCGTTGTACGGAGCTTGGCAACAAGTCAGAAACGCTTATATATAGGAAGTACCAGCGGCGTATCCACCACGCTTCGGGCTCATCGCTTCTGCCCCGTACACGGTGTCATGCCACGTGTCGCAATTGCCACGCAACACTCTCATCATACACACATAGACTAACTTGATAGGTTACAAATAGATTTAACACCACAACCCATGACCTTCACATGGCATGTTGCACGAAGCTTGGCAGCATGTCAGAAGCGCTTATATATAGGAAGTACCAGCAGCGTATCCACCGCGCTTCGGACACAGTGCTTCCACCTCGTACTCGATGTCATGTTACTTGTCGCAATCCACACTCATCATAGATTAGCATAGACTTTCATAGATCTCAATAGATTACAATAGGCTTCAAATAGATTTGATAGACATTAAATAGATTGCCATAGACTTTAATAGACTTTCCATAGACTTTAATAGATTAATCATAGATTTAGTATTCACAATCCTCAACCAGCGAAATCCCATATGGCACGTATTACGAAAGTTTGGCGACATGACTGTTAGGGGAGGATTTTCTAACAATTAGTGATCCTTACTTGATCCTTACTTCTGTGACAGATAGTGATCCTCAGAAGAGCATTAGGATAAGGATCATGGATCACCTTAAGGATCCTCATACTAACGATTGTTTGTTTATGTTTCGTATTATTTTGCAGGAGTAACCAGCTTGACTTGGTCTTGGCAACGTTACTATGGAATATTCCACGGGTATTTCGCACACGTTTGACTGGAAATGGACGTTGTGGAGAACGTGGGAGCTTGGCACAAAAGTCGGATAGTTTGTTATTGTAGTTAACTTCTATTTTTAAAGGGGTGACGAGCTAGAATGAGAACACTTAGCCATTTTCAGCTACACACACTCTCATACAATCGCACTCTTGAAGCTCTCGACGAACACTTATTAGTTTTCATTCATTTTTACACATTTCACCATAGTGATCCTTGTACCTAGCTCGTTACTATCCGAAGTTGTAAACATTTATTGATTTATTTGAGCTTGGTGATCGGTAGTTTCCATCACCCGGGGTTTTTTTGTGCCGGAGATCAACTCTTGATCAAGGGCTTTTTCCCCGTACAAATCCTTGTGTCGTTTGTGCAATTTACGTTGAATTGATCCTTATCATTGTTCTATATACAAAGCATCATTCCCTGTAACAGAGAGTTTGGTTGCATTATCCTCATTAGATTTTTTTACCAAAACAGTTTGGCGCCCACCGTGGGGCAATTGGTGCTTCATTCTTAGAAAAATTCGTATTTCTGTGCTCATTTCAGTTCACTACAACCAAGCAAATGGCTTCCTCAGCGAAGAATGCTTCAAATTTGATGCCCTCATTCAGTTCTTCACAAGGTGTTCCCCCTTTGCCTCCACCACCTTCTGGATCCCAGAAGAATGCTGAGAATGCTGCGAAGAAACCAACTCCCATTTTCTCAAAACCTCCAACTTCTTCTGCTTCTTACACTCCCACTACTAGTGACATGTTTACTTTGATTTTGCAGATGAAGGATCATATACAGCAACAGGATAAGACCAATGAAAGAATTCTCAAAGAAATCGGAGATCTCAAGAAACAAAAGAAAACGGCAGAGGATCATTCCCCACTGATGCCCAGATCTTTGAATTTTGATACTCCGGTGATTACTTCTCAGCCATCAGTGGTTCCAGATGTTCAATATGTGGGTGGACCAAAAGGAGTGCACTACGGAACAACAACAGTGACCCAGGCATCGGGTTCCTATTTCCAGCCAGCGGGATCCTATCCTCAGCATATGGGATCCCTCACGAATTCAGAAGGATACTCAGGAGCGCAGCAGGTTCAAGGATCCTCCATTGTTCCAGGATCATCCCAGGTTTAAGGATCCTCATTTGTTCCAGGATCATCCCAGGTTCAAGGACCCTCCTTTGTTCCAGGATCATCCCAGGTTCAAGGATCCTCCATTGTTCCAGGATTATCCCAGGTTCAAGGATCCTCCATTGTTCCAGGATCATCCCAGGTTCAAGGATCCTCCATTGTTCCAGGATCATTCCAGGTTCAAGGATCCTCCTTTGTTCCAGGATCGTCCCAGTTTCAGGGATCCTTCCAGATGCCAGGATCCTTGAGGAGTTTGCAAACAGGAAATTCGGATGTCCATCAGGGAGATTTTATTCCAATGCAGACCAATGCTTCTACTGGTCCTTCGATCATTCCAGAGCCCCAACAATATGGATTAACATCCATTCTTCCTAATTTGAATCCAATGGGAGGTAACACTTTTAATAATTCTTATACTACTAACCATGGCCTTATGCAGGATCCAGGTATCAATCATGCCATGGCCAGAGAATTGCAGAAGTTGAAGGATATGATATCAAGTGTTCCAGGAGTGGTCAAACCTGTCCCAGAGATTGCAGATGGGAGCCACAAGATATCTCGTTTTGCACCACCAATCTGTGATGCTGAGATACCCAAGAGGTTCCATGTCCCAACTATGAAGCTGTATGATGGTTCGACGGATCCTGAAGAACACATAGCACAATACAGGGAGAGGATGGAGATCAATCCGATCCCAGAAAGGTAAAAGGAAGCATGCCTGTGCAAGGGATTCGGATCCACTCTTACTGGATCAGCTCTCAAATGGCTGCTAAGTCTTCCTCCCTACTCTATTACCTCATTTGCTAATCTAGTTAACCTATTTAATAATCAGTTTTCTTGTAGTAGAAAATTTGAACGATTAACTAGTGATCTATATAGGATAACCCAGGGTCATAATGAATCATTAAGGGATTACATTACCAAATTCAGTAAAGAATCCTTAGATATTCCCAACTTGGATATATCTACGGCTGTTGAGGCCTTTAAAATGGGATTGCTTAGGGACTCATTGTTCTATGATGATCTTGTTATGACACCATGCAGGAACCTAGATGAGGTAAGAACCCGGGCACTTAGGTTCATCCGGCTAGAGGATGACAAAAGGATCCAGGAGAGGTTAGCAGGATCCTCAAAGCAGGATAAGCAAGGATCCTCATTCAGGAACAACAAGTTCAGATCCAATAACAGATCTGATAACCAGAACGTGCATGCTGTTGATCAAGAAGAGGATGATGAGGATTATCCTCCAATCTCTAAATATTGTTTTTCTGTTGATAACAATGAACTAATCCTTGCGATGCAGGACTTAGGCGATAAAGCCAGATGGCCCAGAAAGAATGATAGGCCAGCTGCAACTAAGGATAAATCAAAGTGGTGTGCATACCATGAAGATTTTGGGCATCTTACAGAAGAATGCATTGCACTAAGAAAGGAAATCAGATACTTGTTGAGCAAGGGGCATCTAAAAGAGTTATTGGGTAGGAAAAAGTCAAGGACTCAGGATCCTGAAAGGATCCCTGAGAAAGCTCCGGCCCCTCCAGCAAATGCACAAGTAATAAACTTTATTTCTGGAGGATCAGACATTTGTGGCACATCCTTCTCAGCAGCTAAAAGGCATGCAAAGGAAACTAAGATGGATAGTGGAGAAAGACCCGTTCGAACATCAAGTGTCTCCGAAGGAAAAGTCATAACCTTTTATGAGGATGATCGTGTTGATATCCAGGATCCTCATCACGATGGTTTAGTTATTACTCTTTTCATTTCTAACCATTTTGTCCGCAGGATCCTTATAGACGGAGGAAGTTCAGTGAACATTATTCAGCTCGATGTTCTAAAAAAGATGGGTATCCCTGAATCAGATATCATACCAAGATCCTCTGTGCTCGTGGGATTTAGTGGCGAAACTAAGAATACCCTGGGGGACATTAAGCTCCCAATATACATCGAAGGCCTACATTCTTATCAAAAATTTTGTGTTATTGACTGTTTATCTTGTTGTAATGTTATCCTTGGCAGGCCCTGGATACACGATATGAAGGCAGTCCCATCTACTTACCATCAATGTGTGAAGCTCCCTAGTCCTTGGGGAATAGTCAAGATTGATAGTGATCAGCAGGAGGCTAAGAATTGCTATACTTCATCGATGAAACCAGCCTCGAAGTCAAGGGAGCAATAGCAATCAAAGTATCCTCCAAGGGATGTCTTGGAGGCAAGAGAGCAGGATGTGGTAGAAATCCTCATGGATCCTCATGATCCTGAATCTAGAATCTATATAGGATCAGGGATCCTTGGCGAAATGAAGGAAGACCTCATATCCTTCCTCAAAAGGAGAAAGACTACCTTTGCATGGAAACACGAAGACATGACTGGTATATCTAAAGATGTAATCACTCACAAACTTGGCATTGATAGGTCCTTCAAACCAATCCATCAAAGGAGAAGAAAGTTTGCACCGGAAAGAAATGCCATTATCCAGGAAGAGGTAGAGAAATTGCTCCGGGCAGGTATGATTAGAGAGGTCAAGTATCCAAGATGGTTGGCCAATGTGGTTGTTGTTCAAAAGAAAAACGGAAAGTGGAGGGTATGTGTCGATTTCACAGATTTAAATAAGGCATGTCCCAAGGATCCTTTCCCATTACCCCACATTGACTCCATGGTGGATGCAACTACGGGTCACGAACTGTTAACTTTTATGGATGCTTCATCTGGATTTCAACAAATCCAAATGGAACCATCCGATCAAGAGGATACAGCCTTCATGACTCCAACTGGTATATATTGTTATATTGCTATGCCGTTCGGACTAAGAAATGCAGGTGCAACTTATCAAAGGCTAGTGAATATGATGTTCAAGGATCAGATTGGACAAACTATGGAGGTCTACATAGACGATATGGTGGTAAAATCAATAAAGGCTGAGGATCACCTAAGAGACTTGGAGGAAGCATTCGATATCCTTGATAAATACAATATGAAGCTTAATCCTTCCAAATGTCACTTTGGTGTTAAAGCAGGTAAATTCTTAGGATACATGGTGACCAAGAGAGGCATTGAAGCTAGCCCGGAACAAATCAAAGCAATAGTGAACATCAAATCTCCGGCCAATGCTAAGGATGTCCAAAGGTTAACAGGCAGGATAGCAGCTTTGAACAGATTTATATCCAAATCCTCAGAGAAGTGCAAAGAATTCTATGATATCCTAAGGAAGAACAAGAAATTTGAGTGGACTGAGAAGCATGAAAATGCCTTAAGAGCTCTCAAAGATTACCTATCCTCAGCCCCGGCCTTGATGAAACCAGAAAAAGGCGATGTGCTATCCTTATATCTTGCAGTATCCTCAAAAGCAGTAAGTGCAGTCCTTGTTAAGGATCACGAAGGTACACAACATCCTGTCTATTATGTAAGTAAAAGTTTACTTGATGCCGAATCCAGGTATTCACACCTTGAAAAGCTTATTCTTGCATTAATAATGGCATCTACTAAGTTGAGACATTATTTTGAAACTCATGTTATTATTGTTAAAACTAATTTTCCAATTAAGAATGTCCTCAGGAAACCAGAGATGTCAGGAAGGATGGCTAAATGGGCAGTGAAGCTTAGTGCCTATGATATAAGATATGAGCCTAGGACAGCCATCAAATCCCAAGCATTAGCCGACTTTGTGGCTGATTTCAGTAGTGATTTACAAAAAGAAGCTGAGTTAGAAGTCCAGCAGCTAGAGGAGACCAAGGATCCTTGGATACTCTATACTGATGGATCCTCAAATGTCAAAGGCACAGGGCTTGGAATACTACTAAAATCGCCACAGGGGGACATAATACCCCACTCTATAGCTTGTGAGTTCCAAACCACTAACAATGAGGCCGAATATGAAGCCTTAATTGCTGGTTTGCAAATTGCCAAGCATATGGGGATCAGGTATCTTGAGGTACATGTAGATTCATTGTTAATTACAAATCACTTTAATGGATCCTATGCTGTTAAAGGTGAAAAGCTAACCAAATATTTAGAGATAGTCAAAGAATTGGCACTCTCCTTTGTTTCCTTTAGTTTGACACAGGTACCAAGGGAAGAAAATACAGAAGCTGATGCATTGGCTAACTTAGGATCATCCTTGAAGATCCCGGAGGATATCAAGATCCCTATTATCCATATTCTGACCCCGGCTATCGAGGATCATGTGGCTATGGAGATAGGAAAGAATTCTGCAATTATCCCTAGTGAGGATACTCAATCCCATTCAGGATCAGGATCATGGATCTCACCAATCATGAGATACTTACAACATGGAGAGATTCCTACAGGAGAAAACCCTAGGGCTTTCAAATCTAAGGTATCTCAATTCACAATTTTAAATAATATGTTGTATAGACGATCTCTTGCAGGACCATACTTGAGATGCATTGAGGATCCTGAAATCCAAGAAGTTTTAAAAGACTTCCATGAAGGAGATTGTGGAAACCACACTGGGGGCAGGGCATTATTCTCAAGGATCCTGAGGACAGGATACTACTGGCCAACCATGAAAAGAGATGCTGTGGAGTATGCTAAGAGATGTGATCCTTGTCAGAGACACAACAATATCCTTCATCAACCAGCTGAATTATTGCATCCTATATCCTCCTCTTGGCCATTTATGAGATGGGGTATGGATATAGTTGGTAAGCTCCCTAAGGCACCTGGTGGAAAAGTGTTCATGCTAGCTATGACTGATTACTTCTCCAAGTAGATAGAGGCTGAAGCTTTTGCACAAGTCAGAGAAAAGGAAGTTATATCCTTCATTAAAAGAAATATCATAACTAGATTTGGTATTCCTTCTGAAATTATATGTGATAATGGTTCCCAATTTATTGGGGGCAGAACCACTAACTTTTGTGACAGCTAGGGGATTAAGATGATAACATCAACACCAGTCCACCCACAAGCTAATGGTCAAGCAGAATCATCCAACAAGATCATCATCAACAATTTGAAGAAGAAGCTTGGATCCAAGAAAGGGAAATGGGCAGAAGAACTACCTTATGTGCTTTGGGCTGATATGACAACCCCTAAGAATGCAACTGGTCAAACGCCATTCTCTTTGGTATTTGGGGCAGAATCAGTGATCCCAACAGAAATGGTGGTTCCAACTGCTAGAACAAGTACCCGTGATCCTGAGGAAAATGATGAGAACTTGGCTCAAGACCTGGATACTATTGAAGAAATCAGGGATCTGGCTAGGATAAGGATGGCCAGTTATCAACAAAGAATGGCTGGTGCCTACAACAAAAATGTCAGGATCAGGAAGTTTCAAGTTGGAGATATGGTATTAAGGAAAGCATTTCAGAATACCACCAATCATGCCGATGGAAAATTGGCTCCAAAATGGGAAGGCCCTTATTTGATTGAAGCTGAAGCAGGAAAGGGGGCATACAGATTGCTAACCATGGAGGGTGATTTGCTACCAAGAGCTTGGAATGCTGTCCACTTGAAGAAATATTTCATGTGAGCAGGATCCTCATGGCACAGATGATCCTTACGTTAGGAGTATCTTTGAAGGATACTTAAAGTATCGGTGATCCTCACTTTGGTAATGTCCTAATCTTGAACTATTTCATTTCCTTATTTTCTCATATAAGGATAAGGATCATGTGTCCTTTATCCATCTCTCACGTGATTTTAAGTTTTGAAAGTTCAGGTATCCTTAGCAAAATATTGGTTATCTGCAGAAGCGATCCGATCCTTGGGTTTAACCCCAGTTATTTGGGCTTGACCCCAGTTCCGCCTGTAGCGCATGATGATCCTGGTATAGTTCAAGGCAGTGGGACCAGTACTCGCTTTAGGGGCTGATAATTCCATTGTACTGGCTATACCTAGGATCCTAAGTATAATGGTAGACGTACCATACATCCGTTCCTAAGGTTTCTAACGTTTTCACGTTAGCTAAGGTTTTGGCATTTTCATGTCACTAAGTTTGGATAGTCGCCAGTTAGGGCCATACTCCAGTTTACATACGATCCTTGGGCTTGTCCCCAGTTATCCTTGGGCTTGTCCCCAGTTATCCTTGGGCTTGTCCCCAGTTATCCTTGGGCTTGTCCCCAGTTGCTAACTCTTATCTTATATTGGCTTAGTCCCAAGTTATGCTCTATTTCAGGTCCTTGAAGATAAACAACTAGGGATCCTTGATCCTTACTTCTCTCTAAGGTTTATCTTATAGTTATCCTTATTATGGAAAGGATCCTAACTTGGATCCTCAGGTATGATCCTTAACTATTTTTTATTCATTGTTTATTTGAATAACCCTTAAAATTTGACAACTAAACTTGTGATCCTTAAAATATATTACTTTTTGGGATTCTTTAACTATAGGATACTTGATCTTGGATCATATCCTAAGTATTTTCAATCTGACTTATTCAAAATTGTTTATTCAATAAATTTATATCGAAACAACTGAGAATTAAAGAGACAAAAAGGATAACAATACAAGATAAGCGACAAAAGATTAAGGTTTTATTTATTAACAAACGATTAACCCTTAAAAGGTTGTCAAAATCACCTACCCCGAGCATCTACCAGCAAAACGTGGCCCGTCCGCTGGGGTAGGTAAAGGGTGTCCATGATAATAGGTTCAAAAGTAGTGCAGGAATATAAAGGCGGCAGGATCACAATGGCTTCATCCCCCAAACAGAGGATCCCTCCACCGTTTGCAATCCAGCCTATTGTCCAAAGGATCATACATGATCCTTAATCCTAAAAACTATTGTTCAGTACAAACCATCAAATTGTTCAACAAAAGAACCATTAAACTAAAAAAAATTGGGCTCCGGCTATGTCTAGAAGTTTCCTTCATCGCCCAATCATGCAGCCTAAACCTTCCCTGCATCACCACCTCCAGCACCACTTGCTTCACCACCTTCACCTTTGCCTCCAGCCTCGATCGCCAAAACCCTCCATATCATCGGCATGGCTTGGATATAAGAGATGCCGGTTAGGGAAAAGAAAGATTGGGTAAAGGCTGGGAAAGGATATGTATAGCCTATGGTGAACGGAGTGACAGGAAAAGCAACCCACTTGTCGGAAATATGATCACTGAGGGCATTGGGATCAAAAGGTCTAAACTCGGTGTTCGCCGGGAAGCAGTGGCGGATCCTATCAATCTGTGCATCATTGAAACAGCAGCGTTCTTTTATGGAATCTTCGATGATTCCCTGGCTTTTCGGTGGGCTGTTTTTCGGATGATCCTTAGCTGGGGAGTTCCGGAGCAACATCTTTGATAGAATGGTGGAAAGAAACGGAAAACAGAGCAAAGAAGGAAGAAGATGAAGAGAGAATACCTGTTTATCTTCGGAATGCAGTTATAAAGGGAGTATCTCTGAAATTTTAAATGCAATCGATCCTATCTATATCTCCTATTTATAATCATGATTATGCAGGGTTGTCACTTCTGTGACGTCATGGTTGCAACGGATAGTTCTACAACAACGGGTATATTTGCGATAGTTAGTTGCGGATAAGATCAAGAAAATATAATTCGCTCATTTTACATATCACTCCTTATATTTTGGGGGCAATTGTTAGGGGAGGATTTTCTAACAATTAGTGATCCTTACTTGATCCTTACTTCTGTGACAGATAGTGATCCTCAGAAGAGCATTAGGATAAGGATCATGGATCACCTTAAGGATCCTCATACTAACGATTGTTTGTTTATGTTCCGTATTATTTTGCAGGAGTAACCAGCTTGACTTGGTCTTGGCAACGTTACTATGGAATATTCCACGGGTATTTCGCACACGTTTGACTGGAAATGGACGTTGTGGAGAACGTGGGAGCTTGGCACAAAAGTCGGATAGTTTGTTATTGTAGTTAACTTCTATTTTTAAAGGGGTGACGAGCTAGAATGAGAACACTTAGCCATTTTCAGCTACACACACTCTCATACAATCGCACTCTTGAAGCTCTCGACGAACACTTATTAGTTTTCATTCATTTTTACACATTTCACCATAGTGATCCTTGTACCTAGCTCGTTACTATCCGAAGTTGTAAACATTTATTGATTTATTTGAGCTTGGTGATCGGTAGTTTCCATCACCCGGGGTTTTTTGTGCCGGAGATCAACTCTTGATCAAGGGCTTTTTCCCCGTACAAATCCTTGTGTCGTTTGTGCAATTTACGTTGAATTGATCCTTATCATTGTTCTATATACAAAGCATCATTCCCTGTAACAGAGAGTTTGGTTGCATTATCCTCATTAGATTTTTTGACCAAAACAATGACAGAAGCACTTATATATAGGAAGTACCAGCGGCGTATCCACCATGCTTCGATCACGCCACTTCCCCCTCGTCATCGGTGTCATACTTCGCCAACCACAACATTAAGCTAATCAAATAACATAGTTTGACCCAACTAATCCACATAGATTAACCAATAGTCTAACTTAAATTAGAGTTGACAATCTCGTCACAGTCCACAACGACAAATTCCCACATGGCACATTCTACGAAAGTTTGGCAACATGACGGAAGCACTTATATATAGGAAGTACCAGCGGCTTATCCACCATGCTTCGATCATGCCACCTCCGTCTCGTCATTGGTGTCATGCTTCTTAAAACAAATTCTCCACATAGATTGACCAAATAGATTTACGTCATAAATTAACCCAAATAAATTTCACAACTTCAAACCGAGCCTACAATACTACGAACTTCACTTAGCGCGTGGTACGAAGGTTTGGTAACATGCCAGAAACACTTATATATAGGAAGTACCAGCGGCGTATCCACCATGTTTCGGACATGCCACTTTCTCCCTCGTCTTCGGCGCTAGGCTACGTTTCGTATTTTGTTTCTCAATCCACACATACGTAGTTTACACATAGACTTATCTAGAGTTCGTGATAGATTTCACATAAATTTCACATAGAGTACACAAATAGGCCTTCCATAGTTTTAGAATTCAACAACAGACCCTAAGTTTCGCATGGCACTTGGTACGAAAGTTGGTAACATGCCAGAAACACTTATATATAGGAAGTACCAGCGGCGTATCCACCATGTTTTGGGCATGTCACTTTACCCCCGTACTCCATGCCATGTTACGTCTAGTGCCTTGCAATCACACTATCATACAGATTGATCAGATAGAGTAAAGCTTCATAAATTTAGTTCAATCTGAGATTAGAATTAACGAAGATTGCGGACGTACGTGTGAGTAGTGTAAAAGTATGCCAGAATGAACGAAGATTCGAGCTTAAAACCACATACATAAAAATCGAGATATCATAAAAGATAGGCTTATAAAACATAGGATTGCTCCGGGTAGAGGAACGGCGACTAACCAAAGTGATTTGAACCCCCTTTCGAATTGAGGTAACGTGTCTTGACTTACTTGGACAAATACGTCATCGATGTTAGGCCTACGATATTCGTCCTTTTGGTCATTCCGCGTTCCTAATTGATCGGATGTCATGAGCCTTTGGCGAGACATAAAAATCAAGGAGTGGGACTAGTTATCAAGGTCTGAGTTTCACCTCTATCTTGACAACATCATACCCTAAATAGCGTTGGTACTTATCAGCAGACAAGACCTACTAGATTAATATGGAGGTCTTCCCATCAAGGTTCGGATGTCACTCCTGACTTGAGAGTAAACCTCGTGCAGAAAGCAAACACCGATTGACAGTGTTTTCAAAGTATAAAGTGTATATTATGTTAGCCTTAGGAAAGGCATGTAAGTTTATCAGGAATATAAGCTGCTGGGAAGCAGATGCGGTAGAATGCATAAGTCTTAAACAACAAATAAGAGTCGAGGTTTCCTAGAAGTATAGACTAGGGCAAGTATTCCTACTTATCCTAATTCCCTATAGTTATGGCTCTGATACCAATGTGTCACACCCCAACCGATGGCGGAAACATCGGGGTGCGAGCACTAAGCGTTCAGATTGCTCACGAGACTTCATAACACTAGATATTGCAATAGAAGTTAAATTGATTTTCATAGCATTTGTCTAAGAAATCAACCACAAATAACAAGTACCAAAACATAACAAACGTTGTTCAAATTGTTCAAATGACTAAATTAACTAGGCGACGTTTCTAGGCATCTCCTAGCTTGATTTCCATGTGTTCCGAAGCAACCTATCATCCTGCAACATGTATTAAAATATCAATACAAAGTATTGGCGAGTATACAAGTTTGATAATAGAATAATAGATTAAAACAACTCATATCCACAGTGTAAGCAATAAAATAGTTTCAGCCATGCTAGTGTCGCAGTCCACGCAGTGATAGCCCAAGTATCCCGATGCTTTAGTGTTTACCCAAGACTCAAGGTAAACTAGAATCCTCCTAACAATACCCCCCCCCCCCCCCCGAGAATAATGGGAGAGGTACACCTCCTATAGCGCTACTATTGTTAAGGCGGAACTACACACCCTGGATTAAACGTCACATACCACAAAATAGAATACTAGAATGCACAAGTTCCACATACACGTAGGATAGAGTATAGTTTGCAAAGTATTAAGTATCGTAGTTTATAGAATACATGTTACATCCCAAAGTTTAAAGCAAAAAGGGATCGAGTATACTCACAATGATTGCTTAACAGTCGCAAATGTTATTGGATCAAAGGGAGCTCTCTTAGAATTAGCCTGATTAGATTGCAATAGGGTAAGAGTCGGGCAGAATAACGAGGTTACGTAAAGTGTCGGAAGCTGTCACTGGATCGGATGGCTGTCCGATCGGATGGTTATCCGATCGGATTGCCAGTCGATTCGGGTGACTTAGTGTGAACGAAGGGATGTCCGATCAGACGGCTGTCCGATCGGGTGGCTTAGTGTGAGGGTGAAACGAATGGTTGTCCGATCGGACGGCTGTCCGATCGGGTGGCCATCCGATTCAAGTGTCAAGTATAGCTTAAGTGTTTTGGTTACCTTAATCGGGTGGCTGTTCGATCGGGCGGCTGTCCGATCGGGTTGCCACTCGATTGAGATCTTCAAAACACCAAGTTTCTAAAAAGTTAGCAAGTGTTGGGAGGTTTCAAAGTTCCAAGGTTGCAAGGCATGTGTCTCTTAATCGGGTGGCTGTCCGATCGGATTGTTGTCCGATCGGGTTGCCGCTCGATCGGTCAAACCTCGTTCCCTTGAACGTTTTTAAGATTTTTCTAAGTTTAACGATGACGGCATGGTACGTGTGGTGACAATGGTAAACTTATCGTCGCACAGCCGTTCTGATCGGGTGGGAACCACCCCAGTCCGATCACTTACTGTTCGTGATAACGTTTATGTCAAACTCCGTATTCCGGCCATCATCCTCCGGTGGAAATCCATCCTTGAGTCGACTCTAGACTAATAATCAAGTCTATAGTCCGTTCAGGACCGGATCTCACCATTTAAAGTAAAAGATTGAAGAAAAGATGAAGAAACTCAAGTTTTATCATGAAAATACTTAGATTTAGCTTAGATTTAGTGATAAATACATGGAATCCCTTAGATCTTAGCTAGATCTCACCAAGAATGACCTCATATGACAGTTTGTACAAACAACCATGATGTCATCATCCTTAAGATCTCTGATCTGAAAGATTTCACGGTGAAAAGTGTGATTTCAAAGGTGAATCATGTAGAGGATGATGTGTAGACCAAGAAAGTACAAGGATGTAGCTTAATACGTACCGAAATCGACGGGAAAATGAAGGTTTGTAGCGTGCGTGCGTCTGGTCGGACAGGGCTGTCACATCAGGGAATAAAGTGATGTGATAGGCCTATTTATAGTGTGGAGGAGAGTGGGAAAGGGTGAAGGTGTGCATGGGTCAGGTGGCAACTCGATCGAGTGGCCACTCGATCGGGTGGTCATCCGATCGGGTGGTCATCCGATCGAGTGGTCATCCGATCGGATTGCCACTCTGGCCAATCCATTCTTCCCGTGATCCCGTTCTCACGTGTAAGATTAAGCGTTTGCGTATTATTTGGTAATAGAACAACTAGATTACATTGTAAGCCCAAAAGTCTTTCAAAGATTAATAGATTACGCCAGTAACTCGACTCCAGTCTCTCGTTCCACCAAGAATCAAGTTTCACGAGCCTCAAGAGTCAGGCACCAATTATAGATTTAGACATTTCCAATCATAGATTTAGACATTCAAGCATAGAATTAGGCATTCCAACATAGGTTTAGGCATTCCAAATATAGAATTTAGGCATTACAAATATAGATTTAGGCATTCCAAGCACATAGTATTAGACACTCCAAACATTAAAGACTATCAACTCATCAAAATGTCTCACATGAAATAGTATAGGGGCCAGACTTGCCAATTAGATAAAGTTCATGGTCTAAATCTGACAACTGCCTAAGGTTTAGGGACGTTGGGCGTTACACCCAAGGAAGCGGTCAAGTGGAAAGGGCAAACAGAAGTCTGTTGGATGGAATCAAAAGGAGGTTAGGCTACGAAGGAAGCTCCTGGGTGGAAGAATTGTCAAACGTCCTCTAGGCACACCGAACTATGCCCAAGACAAGCAACAACGAGACCCCCTTCAGCCTAACTTACGGCACAGAAGCAATGATACCAGCGGAAGTAAGGCTACCTTCCCTAAGGCGCCTAACAACTGATGATGACAATGACAGACTCTTACGGGAAGGCCTGGACCTCCTGGAAGAACGGCGCGAAGCGGCCGCCATAAGCAATCCGACTAAGACTTCAACTCTTGGTGATCCGAACAACTAACTGCAAAACAGAACACCGTTAGGACTCCTTTCAGGAATGGGGTTATTCCTGTAACCACCCTCTGGCGTGAGCATAAGTCTCGGTATTGGGAGTAAGAAAGTATAGAGAGAGAGTAAACGAGAACAGAATGCCTCATACCTTTGATGTTTACCTCTATTTATAGTTTACCATGAGGGTTTTCCCTAAACTAGGATGTACTCCGATAGTTTAGGGATTTATATGATCTTCTCAAAATATTGGGGGATTCGGTTAGGTGATTTATCCATGCAGAATAGAACATTCTAGAATAAACATATGTAATTGAATATTTATTGTAAAACAATAGGTAATGACCGAGTCGGGTTATTTTCGTTCCGGGTAATACCTCGTCAGATGTATTGTTAGGTTATGTTTGAACGTTTCTGCTGCATATGAAATATTTTTTTACTTGAAGTACTACGTTGCAATGTGTACAACCAACTGTCGAGACCTCGGGGTTTTAGCCGTTTAATGTATGAGCCAAAGCTTGATGATCACGATGTAGTTAGTAAACTTCCGTACATCTTATTGCAAGAAAAGGCTACATAAGAGCATTAATTAGTAATTAAATACATAAATAGTTATCTATTTAAATAAATAGTTATCTAATATGATAAATTTTAAATAAAATTCGTGAATCAATTCTCCTGAATATTTTGTAATGTTTTAGCATGTAGACAAAAAAAATAGATTAAATCGAAACCAGAGGAAATGTATTTATTTAGAAAAACGTGTCATAAAAAGAAAGAGGTTCACAAGATACTTTTAGATCTTGTGTAGTGGTAGTATGAAGTGGCGTGATCTTTGTCATTTCATGTCGAAGAACGCCCAAACACCGCCTCCGGTGGCGTGATCTTCGAATTTTGGTGTTGGCGTGATTATAAAAACACCTATGAAATTGTGCTTTTCAAAAAAGAATGCAACGGTAATAAAAAAAATCCATTTTATTATTTACATTTAACACCTATATAATCCTCATTCAACCCACTTTTTAAGCACATATCTATAATCTCTAACTCTAAATTTTATAAAAACATACCATGTATTCATTCTGCCCCATTTTTGGTGTTCCGTCTCAGCCAACCAATCCAAATTCGTCTCGCCCGAACACCACCCAACCAGTAGCGGACCTAGGAATTTTTCCATGGGGGTGCGGAACATTTATAAAAATTTTAGGCCCCTAGGTATATAAGTAAAAAATCGGTTCGTATCGGGTCGGTTCATGTAAAACAAAAGAACATCAAACTAAATTTATATAATCAGCAAAAACACGTCGAACCTTGTTACAAACATAATTAAAACATCACCTTACAGGTTTTCATTTTTTGAAATCTATCCAAAACATAATCTAAAGCTACTTTCTTAAGCAAGTCTTTCTCTATATAGCATACACAACTATCACTTAAATTATCATCACCAATCTGATTACGCAAGTCGGTCTTCACATTCTTCATAGTTGAAGAACATCTTTCCACGGTTGCAGTTGCGGCGGGTAATATGAGAACACGCTTAAATAACCGATATACCAATGTAAAAGTTACGTGAATATTTGTTGAAACCATTAACCTTATAAGACTTGACAAACCATCCAAGTTGCCGAATTGTGTGTAATCACCCTAAAAATCATCGAAACAACGTCAAAACAACGAAATTTCAAACCTATTTAAGAATTTTATTACCCTTTTCCTCCAATAATATCAACTAAAATTATCAAAAAAAAACATAAAAACTTACCCTTTATCGGATTCCGGTTGGTTTGGTGTCAGACGGCAGTGGTTCGCGGTTGCTGATGACGTGTTGTTGTGGCTGTTGTTGTGTTCACTGATCGAGGGCAGGAGACGACACAAGAGAGGGAGGCCGGGAGGAATTCTAAGGGACTATTAGGCTTATTTTAATTATTATAGTTTGAACTTAGGTTGGGTTTGGTTAATGGGCTAGGAATTAGTGGGCTAGTTATGTTTAATGAAATAGTGGGTTAAGATATTGGCTATTTGGGTTAAGTTGGGTAGTATACGTTTATATAATTTAGGTAGTTTTTTTTTTAAATCAAAGTTTACTAAAAAAAATTTAAAATATAAATCGATAACATTTTTTACCTATGGTGTGCGGACGAAAAATTCCAAGGGGTGCGGACGAAAAAAATCCAAGGGGTGAGGACGAAAAATTCCAAAGAGTGCGGACGGGATTTTCGACAGAAAATAGGACAATTTTTTTTTCTAGGGGTGTGCCTGCCCACCTTGGGATGGGGGTGAGTCCGCCCCTGCACCCAACCACTACAAACCTTCAATTACCAAGATTGCGATCCGAATACAATGTGGTACACACAACTATTCAACATGCCCCCACAATACTTTCAAGGGCAACTCGGTTTTGCATCAAATATGAGCATCAATATGGGAGTGTGTATGGTTCCCAAGACGAAGACGAGCCCGAGATCGAGACGGTGCCGGAGACACAAGCCGAGCGCGAAACCAAGCCTCTCAACGTGGAAGACGGTCGCATAAAAATAAAGAGGCTACCGCTCCTCGGGCGAAAAAGACCTAATAATCTTGGTCAAAAGACGAGGAGTTGAAACTCACACGGGCTTGGCTCGACATCTCAAAGGATCCAAAAATTGGTAAGTGTTATTTTTTTTTGTTTTAAATTGTAATTATTTTTAAAAATAAAGCACACTAATATATTTTCTAATTTTTGTAGCCAACTATCAAAAATTACCCATTTTTTGGGAAAAATTTGGGCAAACTTTTTTGAGCTCATGGGTAAAAGGGCATATCGGGACAAAAATTCAATATCAAGCAAGTGGACCGATATCAGTGGCAAATGCTATGGGTTTCAAGACGTTTTCTGACGTATGAAGGACAATTGGGGTAGCGGCCAAAGCTGTGGCAACCCGTGTTTCCGAGGTTAGTTACGTTAAATCGTTTCCGCAATCATTATTACTTTTCTTTTTGCGTTATGGTTCTACATGATATGTTAAGTTAATTTAATATGTCGACACTAACTAAAATATCTAAATTAACGTGTTTATTTAAAATATTTATAGACGTCTTCGTTTACTCGAAGTTTATGACCCGATAACGTGACTTGATCCAACCGCCACCACTACTCGTTCCTTTGTAATCTTACGGCCCGTTTTAGCAACCCTAACACCCTCGGCCCAAACCAAACCCACCTCCCTTGCCCCATGTGACACCAGCCCAAACAAACCAACACCCTTCATTTTTAAATGTGCTTATACCAAGTTCGGCCAGGATAACCCCAAACCGCCCACACATTCCTTTTTTATTTTTTATGTACGTACCATGCATCTTGAGAACACACAACTCTCCCAAAACCCTACAACCCCAATGTTGGATCCCCTTCCCTCATTCTTGAAGTTTTACGGCAACAACAGCAGCCCCGTTCTCTCTCTCTCTCTCTCTTGCGCGAACTCCCTCTCCGGCCGAACACACGCACTCTCTCTCTCTCTCGCACTCCATCTCTCGGTTAGTGATTGTTATATGTTTGGTTTTAAGTTCTTGCACTACATGGCTGTGTTTTTATCTTTATTATGATTCTTGGTGTTAAAGTGAATGATTGTAAGTTAGAATTTTGCTAGAAATCATGTTTAGATGGTATTTTGACCGTATAAGTATTTGATGATTAACTAGGGTTTTATTGCGGATTGAAACTTGTTGATTGATGAAAGTATGTAATGATCATGTATGATTTATTGTGAATTATCTTAGCTGTGATTATGTTTATTATAATGATATTGATGTGTTATGATGATAAGGTGTGTCTAGGGTTTATGAAAATCAAGAATGATGCGTAGATTTATCGGTTATATGTGTATACGCATGTTTATATGGATTAGGGTTTAAATTCTTGATGTTTGAACATGTTAATCTGCTATAAATGACTTATAATCTGCTGTGATTAATGTTTATGGGTCGCAGGTTCGCTAGATAATCGTTTGCGGGATCGGGTAACGAAAACAGGAAGTTGTCTAACAGTTACAGTCAACTTTAGCCAGCTGTAACTGGGTCATAATATAACATGCTATTTTGAAATACCCTTCTAGTGGTGCTGGAATCATGATTTTTGGACATTGTTTGCTATTTTAAATAAATTATTTCGTTTCAGCATTTAAAGCTGTGTTTTTCTGCAGATTTTACGTGTTATGTTTTAAGTCATAACTTGATGAATACTTAGAGTTAGACCATGAAATTTATACTGTAGATGGTCTTAATGTCCATGCAAGCCTCCAACTGGAATTTCATCATCTGATAAACAAGGATTTTTAAATGAAGTTTTCCATGCGCTTTAGTCAGAAAGTGACGAATCTGATTGCAGCTTAGTAAATGAATTTTTATATTTTTTTGGTAAAGAGCTAAACTCTAAAAATTTAACACAAGACCAACCCCTCCGAGAGGTACGTCACATAAAAAGATCGTAATTTTGAAATCTCGTAAGTACGGTAAACAGACACCCCAAAACAACCCATTTTTAGTAAATTGAGTTATGCATGTTTGTAAGTTTATAAAGTGTCGAATCTGCTATATTTGGTACTTGTACATGCTTGATGATTGTGTAAATGATGTACCGCGTGTTGTAGTGTATATTACGAACATGTGCCTAAAACTACTCGGTAGCGTAGTTGTGACAACTTGTAATGCATGTTAATTGTTAGATGTGTGTAAGATTTGCGTGAATTACATAAACGGCCCCTAATGTTCTTGGTAACCATAATAGGACGTGGTTGACCATACTAGCTCGCATAACTTAATCTGCCGAGCTAATCTAAGGTGAGTTCACACACTTTACTAAAGCATGCATTCCCGGTGGTTGGGAACCGAACGAACAACATTATCTCCTTGTGTGGGATACGGGTAACATTATCTCCTTGTGTGGGATACTGGTAACATTATCTCCTTGTGTGGGATACGGGCGGTTATTTTACTATTTATACTACATGTCTTAAGCGGATAAACGGAACTCTATCTGAAAATCCCTACACATTTTATACCGATTAATCGACGAGGCCAATGGAGAACAAGATATTAGTTAGTAGCGCTATTAGGTCTAACAAACCTCACACCGTGCCGCAGAGGGCGGGAGTGAACTATTATGCATGGGCACTAGTCAATGATGATAGACATTGACGTGGGTCACTAAACATGACTACAGTTAGTTTCGGTATGGCACGAGTTTAGTAGCTTAAAAAGGTGGGTAGCTCCCCATGACATGTTTTATAAAACAAGAGTAATTTAACAACTTACGTTTTTGAAACAACAATGATAAACCGTGAACTCACCAACTTTATGTTGACATACTACTGCATGCTTGTAGATCTACAGGTACAATTGCGGACGGACGTTGCAAACGGATGGAGTGTGTGTGGTTTGGGAAGTGGTACGTTTTGTACATTTGTTTCAATTGTGGTTTCTAACCGTGATAAGTTTATCTTACATTTCCGCTGCAAACATAAAGTACATTTTTAAAACTTTTAAAATAAATCACCAATTGCATCATTTGGGATAATTTACACATTTCGTAAATGGTTCAAAATAATTAGTAGCTAGATCCTGGGCAGTCGCACGCCTCGCGGTAATACTCCGCATGTGGAAATTTTGAGGGTGTGACAAAAGCGACGCAGATATATTAACAAAAGCGTTGGAGGAGTACAACTCAACACGATGGACATTCACAAACATGAAGTGTTGGGAGCTTCTACGTGAAAGTCCTCAGTGGCCAACCAACCATCGATTTAAACAATCCTAATAATAGTTGTAGGTGCAAGGCAAAACAGTCCAAAACCTCCTCTTCGGTTGATCTAGAAACGCACACTTCCGATGCTCGAAACATCGATTTAAACAATCCTAATAATGTCAATGCTCTAAAGTCCGTGACAGATACGGACTTTAGAGCTTTATTTTTTTAAGCATTCGTATGTTTTTATTCTTTTGAATGTTTTGTATTTATTTTTTAGTATTTTAATTAATGTTAATGTAATTTTTTATTTAATAAAATATTAGTTGTTTTATTTTTCTAAAAAAAGAAAATTAAAAATAAATAATTGGGTAATGATTGAATCGGGGTTATGGAGCACTATACCACTTTTTAACTTCAAGCCCCATAATGCCCTTTACTGATTGGGATGCCACGTGTTGCATAACGCTTAAGGGAGAGGTTTGATCTTCAAGCTCCACTACACATTGTCTTAGTTGCTTATATTATGCCCACGGAATCTAAATTACCAATTATTCCCTTTTAGCGTCTTAAAATACGAAGTAATTTTCTATTTTACCAATCTCAAGTGGCTTACACTCTTGTGTATACGGTGCTTCAAAACTTGTACATATGACAAAATTACATTTTTGTCCACTGAAATGCTTTATTTAGTAATAAGGGATATTGGTCTCTAATAATCTCTACTAAAAGCCATTGGCCATTTGCAGTCCCACCTTTTTTATTCCCCTGACAGTCCCACCTTTCAACTATTTTTCCTCCACCGATCCTCGATTAAAAAAACTTAACTCCGAATTACAAACTGACGTTTTAGGGCTTTTGATCAGAACGATGATACAAGTCTATTGATGTAAAACTTACCTCGAAACGTTGCTCCAAACGACTTGATTTTTGTTAATTGGAAGTTTAAACACCCGAATTGAAGCACCGTTTTCGTCGTTTAGAGCACAATTTCAATGTAAGTTTTAAGTAGAGCATGAACTCGAGTGACGTTTTTAAGTTACTAAAGATTACCCCTTCTATATTAACAAGTACGGGCATTGTAATCGGTGTAGAGTAACTAACATTTTCCGTTCAAGAAAAAATAAATATGAGCATTGGAACTTTCAGTGGATTCTAAAAAGTAGATGAGACTCAAGTCCCAATCAAAAATCAAACCGAATAGAAAATAGAAGAAAAAAATTAAAAATCGAATAACTCTCAATCTTATTAATCAGAAAATAACTCAAAACTGATTATTACTCTTCTGTTAACCTTAAAGAACAATCAACTCAAATTGGAATGAGGATACGGATAAATATATTTATTGGTCTCATTATTCATTGTATCTGTTAATAATTATGTATATAAACTAGTAGATGTCCCGCCCGCGTTGCGGGGCGATGGCTGAATAATTCTCAACCAATTAAAAAAAGACTACTATAATTTTGCTAGAAAAAAAAACGATGAGAAGACCGTAATTTTGGACTCAGGGCAAAACTGTAATTTTTCCGGACTAATGAGCTAGTGTTAGGCAACTCCTTGACACGAAAAAAATTTAATCGAGTAAACCAATTAAAACACAAAACCTTTATAGTTATGGTAAAAAAAAACTAAAACGATGGGAAAAACGTAATTTTTAACTGAGGGCCAAATCATAATTTTAATTCGGGGATAAATTGTAAACTAAATGGACCAACGGGGGAGTGCCAGGAAGTTGCCGGCACGACTGTAATTTTACACTGGGGGCAAACTTGTAATGTAACCAGGAAAACAAACAAAAACGATGGGGAAATGTAAATTTAAGGTGAGGGTAAAATCGTAACTTGGCTGTGAGAAAAAAAACTAATGGCAAAACTATAAATTTATACCGGGCAAAATCGTAATTTTGAACCGAGGGCAAAGCTGGAATTTTTAGCTGGGAGCGAAAGCGTAAATTTATTTTTAAGTAGGGGTAAAAACATAATTTTGAACTGATGGGAAAATCGTATTTTAAGGGGAAAAACTAATGGCAAAACTGTAAATTGAAACGGGGCAAAATAGTAATTTTTAACCGGGGGCAAAATTGAAATATTTGGCTGGGAGCATAAGCGTAAATTTATTTTTAAGTGAGGGCAAAAACATAATTTTTAACTGATGGCAAAATCGTAATTTTAAAGGGGGATAAAATCGTAAATTTGTTGGGCCAATAGGAGAGTGCCAGGCAACTGCCTGGCAATATTGAAGTTGCCACCCATTTAGCCCAATAAAGGGGCAGAACTATTGAAGTGTCGCCACCGACACTTGTGATTGTAGTAGTTGATAATGATAATATAGGTAAAATATATTTGCTGAGGTATAGTTTTTTTATCAAAATTATAGTTTTTTGCTGGTTTAGCTTTTAGCTTTTAGTTTGGGTGTGTGTGTGGGGGAGGGGGGGGGGGGGGTTAGGTTTTTTGTTGAGGTATAATTTTTTGATCAAAATTACTCTACAAGACCAAAATTACTCTACACGAACATTTTACAAAATTACTATATAAAAGATCAAAATTACTCTATAGTATCGTTTGTAGAGTAGTTTTGATAATTACCCTACAAGCAGATAATTACAAAAATGTCACCGCGTGCTTTTGTCTTTTTCATGTAATTCGTACGTTTAGTACGTTAACTTTATTTGTACAGTAACTTTCCCCTATAAATATATAAAAGTATGTATGGAGAGTAAAGTGTTGACCGATCCAGGGTAGAACCCGACCAACCCCAAAACGAATTATAGATAGGATTCATAACCGAGAACCAAACATATGCAGCTCGGTTATAGTTTCAGTCTCCTTTGGCCTCGATGGTTTGGTTAGGGTATAAGACCAAGACCAATCACAAGAAGGTTCATAATGTAAGAACCTAAAACCAACCACCATACAACATATCGGTCAAGTTTCAGGTATTTGCTGATCCAGGTTTCGATTTCTGCTCAGCCACAGAAGTATGCAAGGTCACGTCTAGTCACAAGTTGCATGCAATTAAATAAAAGACTTAAGATAACCATACCACTTCAACAAGCGAACCAACACTTGGATTGAATTCTCACCGACACATTTCAAGCAGCAATAGTAAGGTTTGTAAAACTTAATTAACATAACTGCTTTCTAGTTCCTACACCAGTTGAAGAAAATACAATCAGGGTTGCAGGATTTGTGCATGTTTCGGGTTTGAGATTTATGCATAACGTGAACAAATTGCTGCCGAGAAACTTGAAAGTAAAACATGAATAAAGAAGATGCAATAATCTTGAACATAATGTGCTCAGTTTATATTATGAAAGGCATAAAGAACAACTTTTCAAGCAGTAGAAAACTCAAATCACAATATCTGGAATTATCATGAAAGCATCAATGGATCATCATACCTTCACAGTAACACGAAAAGAGAACAGTGACGTCCGTATGATTGTATATCACATGGATCTTAAAAAAGCCACAGCAGTCTTTATTATCATCGATGATGAACAATTGAACATAGAAACTTCTAGAGCCTTAATGCATGTAGATCTTACAGGGCATGATCAAAACACATTGCAGAATCGCCTTCAGTTTATTCTAATAACAACATTATGAAGGCAAACACTGTTTAACCGTTAACGATATAAGCTCTCTGATCTTAGATTCTCAGCTATCTCGGTCTCCCACCTGTCCCCATTTTCAAGCAATTTCTCCTTGTCATATAAAAGCTCCTGTAAAAATAATATACACATCAGATATTCATAATTGGTCAAAATATATATAGAACATTGACAATCACCTCATGAGTCTCAGTAGCAAACTCAAAGTTGGGCCCTTCAACAATTGCATCAACCGGACATGCCTCTTGGCAAAATCCACAATAGATACACTTTGTCATGTCAATATCATACCTGTCAAATTCAACCAGTGTGTGTGAGTGTGAGTCTGTGTGTGTGTGTGTGTGTGAGAGAGAGAGAGAGAGAGAGAGAGAGTAATCAACACTATTTTCACCTCGTTGTTCTACGGCTCCCATCTTCTCGTTCCTCAGCTTCAATAGTGATAGCTTGAGCTGGGCATATCTAATACACAACAAATTTTTGATACGATTATAAAAGCTAATTAGCTATATTGTTAATATAAAGAGTAAAGTACACGGATAGTCCCTATGGTTTTTCAGAATTTTGGATTTGGCCCCTAAGCTTTCCAAAAGTACACGGATGGTCCCTGTGGTTTGCACTTTGGAACGCATTTAGTCCTCAGCCAACAAATCTAAAGGTTTCAGGAGGTTGAAGTTTGGGATTAAATGTGTCACAAAGTGCAAACCACAGAGACCATCTATGTACTTCAACAAATCTAAAGGTTTCAGACTTTCAGGAGGTTGAAGTTTGGGATTAAATGCGTCACAAAGTGCAAACCACAGAGACCATCTATGTACTTCTGGCAAAATTTGAGGACTAAATGTGTTCCAAAGTGCAAACCACAGGGACCATCCGTGTACTTTTGGAAAGTTAGGGACCAAATATAAAACTTTGGAAAACCACACGGACTATCTGTGTACTTTAACAGTAAATAAAGATGTTCTAGTTTCTTTTTCGAGTAAAGTACACGGATGGTTCCAAAATTTTGGATTTGGTCACTACCTTTTCAAAAGTACACGGATGGTCCCGATGGTTTGCACTTTGTAACGCATTTAGTCCCCAACGAACAAATCTAAAGGTTTTGGCATGTCCAAGTTAGGGACTAAATGCGTTACAAAGTGCAAACCACAGAGACCATACATGTGACTTTTGGCAAAGTTGGGGACTAAATGCGTTACAAAGCGCAAACCAAAGGGACCATCAGTGAATTTTTTAAAAGCTAGGAACCAAATCCAAAATTTTGGCAAACCGCGTCCGTGTACTTTACTCTTTTTTTCTAAAGACGAAAAATGGAAGTAATACTTACAGCTTCACAAAGTTTGCAGGCAATACAACGCTCCTCTCCGGTTGGATAACGCCTGAGTGCATGTTCTCCTCGAAAACGAGGGCTCAAAGGACCCTTTTCAAATGGATAGTTAATCTGCATACATTAGTTGTACATTATATTGTAGTACTTGTTATTTGGAAATTTGGATAACAACAAAGACATGGCAGTAAAGTAATTATGGTCAAATACTTACAGTAACTTTGGGCTCAAAGAAGTATTTGAGCGTTAGAGACAGACCTCGAACCAGTTCAGTCAGAAATAGTGTATTAATGCTCCTCTCAAAAACTGTACATGATCAACAAAATTAAAATGTGTAAATTCAAAAATATATAACATGGTAACAGGCTACAATGGTGACAAAAGTAAATTATTTTTGGAGTACCAGAACTCCAGTCTTTTGAGATCTCCTTTGCAAGCTTCTCTCTTTCTTCGTCGTCTGTGATTAGGCAGGGAAGAAAAGTCGAGTTAAGTCAAATGGTATCAATGTAAAAAAGTAGAGAGCATATGCCATCTGGGAGATGTAAGTATGTAACTACAAGGTTGTGTGGTGATAAATTTCTCGACACACGAGACAAGACTTAAAACAAATAATAACTCGATTGTATATTGATAGAAACTTGAAATTGAAAGATGAAATTGATAGAATAATCCAATTAGAGAAGGATTAGATCTCCGATTACAAAGGTATAAAAACCCTAATTTTTTTAAATATAAATCGACGTCTCTAGCCTAAATCTCTAAGGACTTACAGAAACAAAAGGTAAAATTGTCCCATGATTTACTCTCTCTATTTCTGGTAACTGAATAATTGAGGTTGACCCGAGTGGACCCATGATTCAAAATATGAATCTGCTCCATAACTGTAACGGATTTGACCCGTTTAGTTCTGCGGGTTAACCAGGATTGTATCATATATTTCTTCACAAATGACGGGGTGTTCACAGTTTTGACGGTTTTAGGTCAAACTATGAGCCAGACCGTTAGTAACAGTTTTTTACCATTGTAAACCAAAACCATACCGTTGAAAATTAAAACCAAAGCAAACCTAACTGTTACCAACTTTTGGCTCCGATTTGGTTTCACAGTTCGGGCTTATATAAATTATAATGAAAAATAACAAAAAAATACGATCAAAAAGAGAAGTGATAAGTTCCAACAGTTAAAACCTCTTCGCATGTTGTATTCTTATGCATGGCCCAATCATGTGTATAGACCAACTTAGAATAATTAAAGTCTTAAGTGAAAAATAGAAGGTAACATAGCCCAAAATCCTACAGTCCAATTCGGTTGTTAGGGGTATCGGATCAGAGTAGGCTCGAGCGGAAGCGGAACAAACACACACACACACTAGCAGAAAATAAAGAACACGAGAATTTACGTGGTTCGGTCAAGGTGACCTACGTCCACGGGTTGCAACTAGGGTTTTACTTTTATTAGATGCTCACAACTGTTTTCAGAATGATACAGACTACAATTACATCATAGGTATTTATAGAACAAGATTAGGGTTTCCTACTTGGTCAACAAGTTAACTAAGTGGGCCTAATAACTAGGGACGGCTAACCCTAACTAGGGCAGGCTAACCCTAATTAGGGCCGGCTACCCTAAAGCCTACGAACCCAACAATCTCCCACTCGGAGGCTTTGCATAGTCCACAAAGTGCATCCAAGAAACCCATCACCAGTAACTTCAGTAATCTTTACGTTCAAGTCTTCCCAGCCTCCAGTTCCAAGAACAAGCTAAGACTTCAGTCACATCCAAGCCACCTAGTTGCAACCACACCTCTCATCAAGTAACTGAGAGACCAGTTGAAGCTCCCACAAGCTCCAACCCAACAGTCTTATCAGACCCATTCTCTATCTCAACCGGCTTGCACGATCCACCAGCTCCAGAGATACACCGAGAATTAATACCACTCTCCACATTTTGCAAACTATTTCCAGGAGAGCTTTTTTCTTCAGTCGGAACCTTCGTCTTCAAAACCCAACGGTTCTTTGTGATTGTACCCGGAACACGACCCGTGCTCCCACTATCACCAAATCCCCTGACTGGCTTAAACTTAGACCCCCGACCACATTCAACTGACATCCCCAAAGCACCAGGATTCAAGTTCGCAAATTGAACCCTCTTCCGCTTACTAGATTCAGTGAACCAGACTTTATGTTGTACAGGGACGGCTACTCCCTCACCAGGTATCTCAACTAGATACAACGATCCTCGTCTCCTCCCACTGGCAACAACAAGATTTCCATCAATCACCTTCCACTTCCCACCACCAAACTTAACATCTAGTCCCTGTTTATCCAGTTGACTAACAGAAATAAGTTTCTTCGTTAAACCTGGAATTACCCTGACGTTCTTTAAGTTCCATGTAGTGCCCAGTGGAGTCTTCAGATTGACATCTCCCATACCCGTAACATTAAGAACATGACCGTTAGCTAATCGTACCTTTCCAAAGTCTCCTTTTTTCAGATTCACCATCGTCTCCCCGCTGTGCATGGCGTGAAACGAAGAACCAGAATCCATAGCCCAAGAATCTATAGACTCTTCACAGCAAACCAGTACGTCACCGTCAGATTCATCTGACACAACACTGTTTACATGCTGGCTACCACCCTCTTTCTTAGGATCAGGACACTCGTTTTTAACATGCCCCTTTTCACCACAGTTCCAGCACCTCACATTCTTCCCAGCTTTAGACAAGCTTTTCCCACGACTCCCACTGCTTCTGTTTTTACCTTTTCCCCTGCTAACACTGAGCATACCACCAGAAGTAGATCCTCCATTAGTGTTCCTCCGGCGAACATCTTCACCCAAAACACTATCCCGGACCCGATCAAACTTCAAATTTCCAGTTCCAGCAGTTTCAGTGACCGTTGTCACAAATCCTGACCAGCTATCAGGTAAGGAAGATAACAAAACCACAGCCTGAGTGTCATCATCCAACTTCATGCCCACAGTTGCTAACCTGGACAAAATTGAATTGACCTCGTTAATGTGATCAGCAACTGAACTGCCCTCGTTCATCCTCATATTAAACAGTTCTCTCATCAAGAACACCCTATTACCGGCAGACGGCTTCTCATACATATTTGACAGAGCTTCTAACATATCACGAGCAGTTGTTTCTTTCATGATATTAAATGCAACGCTCCTCGTCAAAGCCAATGTAATTTTACCTCTTGCCTTTTTGTCCTTTGAGTTCCAAATTGCTTCGGCAGCTTTATCCATTCCAGCAGGTTTTTCTTCCAGTACCACATCCAAATCGCATTCACCAAGCAACGCCTCTATTTGCATTCTCCACCATGCAAAATCAGTACCGTTGAACTTCTCGATTCGGAACTTCCCGTCTTCAGCCATAGCAAACGAGAAAACCAGAAAAAAAAACCACAAGAAACCAAGCACCCGAAACCTGAGCAACTTTCAATAAACCAGAAAACCCGAAGTACCCGAACCAGCGACTTCTCTTGCAAACCCGAGCGTAAAATCAGCGAATAACCAGGGTTCAAGAACCGAAACCCTAATCGCCAAACACCCCAAAATCACCAGATCTGCAACAGCAAACCCTACGACGCAAACCCTAGACCTTACGAGCCGTAACCAGAGAATAGGTATGGGCCGTAAACAAGTCAGCGGCGACGGCAGCAACAGCAGATCAAGATCTCTCGTCCAGCTCTCTCTTTCTCCTGCGATAACCGTGTGAACCGTGTATTTTACTGAACCTTTGGCTCTGATACCACTTGTTAGGGGTATCGGATCAGAGTAGGCTCGAGCGGAAGCGGAACAAACACACACACACACTAGCAGAAAATAAAGAACACGAGAATTTACGTGGTTCGGTCAAGGTGACCTACGTCCACGGGTTGCAACTAGGGTTTTACTTTTATTAGATGCTCACAACTGTTTTCAGAATGATACAGACTACAATTACATCATAGGTATTTATAGAACAAGATTAGGGTTTCCTACTTGGTCAACAAGTTAACTAAGTGGGCCTAATAACTAGGGACGGCTAACCCTAACTAGGGCAGGCTAACCCTAATTAGGGCCGGCTACCCTAAAGCCTACGAACCCAACAGGTGTGTCCTGACTGGTTTAGAGTGTAAACCATAAACCAAACAATTTGGTATAATTTAAAAATTCCTAAACTAACTGACCGGAAGAAAGTTAGAAAAACCCAAGCGCGAAACCAAACCAGTGACCGACTGGGCAGTTTCACAGTTTCAAACCGAACCATGAACACCCCTAAATGACCAATGAAAAGATTCTCTCAAAAAGCATGTATATTTTGCATAGATAGCGTTAGCGTGTAAAGGTGAAGAGGAAGTGTTTGGGGTTTAAAAGTATGAGTGGTCAGCAGTCAAACGTCAAAATAATATATTTATTTGTATACAACGTTCTATCACTCTCATTTGCACCATGCTATAACTATAAGCAGAAAGTTGACACTTTTGCTGATGGAGCCATCTTTTTCCTGGTAGTTTTAAAGAGAAAACTACTTTCTTTTCGAATTTCAAGTGCCTTGAAACTTGTACATTTAACTTCCACATGAACCCAAGGTTGTGTTTAAGTTCAATGTTGAACCTATTTCTGACATTTACTTGCCTTTAACAATGTTACTGACTTTTGAAAAATGTTAATAGTATGCTAATGAGTGCTGAGGTAAGAAGATACTTTATTTGTAGTTCTGATACTATACCTATTTTAGTTTAGAGGTTATTACAGAGAATCACAATCACATAAAGCATGTTGACAATGTTTATAGCTTGTCTTTCTAAAAACCACATTTGTTTTAAGGTTTTCATATCTTCTAAAAAGGGCAACCAGACTTTTGGTTGTATATATTAATAAAACCAACATCAACTCAGAAACTACACTACTTAACCATAGTGTGCTGAGTTCTTGACTTCTCATTACATAATCTAGCAGGTTCGCACATGTAGAATAAACAATAAAAGAATACCCAATAGATAATCTCTTCATTCCAGTATAAACAAGACCCTCATTCCTTAAACAATGTCACTAGATAAGTATAAGGTTGACAACTTCTAGAAATGAGTGAGTGCATCTTATTGTGTGAAACTGACACATAAAGCTATGTACATACATATAGTCAGATGAAAATGATCACATACAAATACTACTCTACATCACCAAGGATATCCTCCGTGCAAGTAAAAACATAGAGAGGCATGAATAAAAACATAGAGAGGCATGCGTGTTAAGTGTCATAATTCAATAAATTCTTTATTCTTCACAAATTTTATTCCTAAAAGCAACTTAGAGCAAACATTGCTTTCCTTTTTGTTCGTAAAATACCAATTTATGCAACGTTTCCTATAAGATAAAAAAGAAACTTAACCAGACTCATACCTTTATCAGTAGAAAAGGAGTGTTTGGTTGCAAACGAGCGTGCACCAGATACCATCTCACGAATATTAGAGCCCTGCAACGCTTGTCCTGACACAGCCTGTTAATAAAGACAGGATAACCTAAATCATCATGACACTAATTGATCAAAAACTATCCACTTCATGCTTTAGATCTTTCACGCTTTCTCTATCATTCAAAATAGGACTTCGTGGAGGCGTATGACTTCTTTAAGTGACTTTACCGGTGATTAAGGACTTCTAGAGGAGATTGCAGTAAGGTCTTAGGTGTATTTTAGGGGCGTAGGTTTTTCTTATTCTTTAAGTGACTTTACCGGTGATTGCCTTCTTGTGTTTATGCCCAAATGATGCTGTATGCTATTATACATGATTACATGATTTACATTATATTGTGTCACTCTGATCACTTTCTTGGTATTGGTGACTTCTTTTTTTCTATATTCTTTGACTTGGTGTGTTGGTATGTTGTTCGTTTAGAGGCAATGTCTGTCTACATCCCACCCTCCCCAGACCCTATAAGTAGTAGCTTTGCTATTTGTGTGATTTACTGGTATGGTTGTTGTTGTCTATCATTCAAAACCTTGTAACTGATTTTTCACTCCGACATTAAAATGAACAAACAAAATACAATCAAGGAACCTAACCCTAATAGATTTCAAAACTCAAAACACAAGACCAATATAGCTCAAGTCACAAACTCAACATCCCTAATTCCATTACCACATAACATTCTACTCCTAACTGGTTAACTTTAACCGACATCAGAATACAAATTGAGCATCTATAAATTTTAAAATTACTTTAAAATTACAAATACAAATTATCAAATGTATCAGTCCTAAAATAAATCATTTCAAACCCTAACTAATCTGAAAATCTATCTACAACCGTTGGATATATCCAAGCCCTAACAAATCAATACAAACTTCGAACAGGCATATGTAACGAGTTCAAATCAAAAGCCTAACTAATTCAATTCGTATGATCTTAAGCGTGACCTAACAGATATTTAGAGCGTGTGTGAGTGAAAAAAGACGGTGGATCTTACAAGCTGACGGTAGCGAAGAGCAGAGATGGACTTGCGAGCTAATATGGCTGCCATTTGTGGAAGTGAACGTTAATGGAGGTCGTCGCCTCGGTTCGTTATGAACAAGCCCTTTTTATTTAGTTGATACGAACCGGCTGTGTTGTTACACGTATACAACTTACGAACCGGCTATGTTCTTCCACGTATAGAGGATAGGGCTGTTCATGAGCCGAGCCGAGCCGAGCCAGGCCAAGCTCGGGCTCGGCTCGATTATAAACCGAGCTGGCTCGGCTCGGCTCGGATTTGAAACCGAGCTGAAAATCTAAGCTCGAGCTCGGCTTGGTTTTAAACCGAGCTAGCTCGGCTCGGCTTGGTTTGGCTCGATTTTATAAAAAAAAACTAATATATACCTCTTAAAATTTAATAGCCTTAAATATTATTCAATAATTTAAAGGAATATATTCAAAATAAGTTCAACATAATACAATTCAAACCAAAATCAAGTTTAACAATTCAAAATAAGTTTTAATTTCAATAAAATACAATATTAGTTCATTAGTATGGTAATCAATCTTCAAATATGCCATAAATATCAAATTACAAACCTATATACATGTAAATAATAATCAGTTTTTTTGTAATATATTATAATGTATATAAAATTAAAACTTATTATAAGTAAAATAATTCGAGCTAAACCGAGCCGAGCTACAAAGCGAGCCAAACCGAGCCAGCTCGGCTCGTTACGAGCCGAGCCGAGCTAGGCTCACTTTCTAACCGAGCCGAGCCGGCTCGGCTCACTTTTAAACCGAGCCAAATCGAGCGAGCTTTTTCCGAGCTAAATCCGAGCGAGCTTCGAGCGAGCTCCGAGCCGCGAGCTTTTTGAACAGCCCTAATAGAGGACGACAATGCGAACCGGGCGTATTATCTTCAAGTGCAAGTCCGGCCCGTAAGGCCTATCAACCTATATCAATTTAGGCTAAGGCCTAGAGCCACAAAAAAACAAGGGCCTCTAATTTTATTTTCTTTCATATATTAGACTTGTTTTTTTGCCATTTAAACAACGTTTCTAGGCATTTCCTTTCATATATTAGACTTGTTTTTTGCCATTTAAACAACGTTTTTAGGTCCAAGATTTAGGATTTACACTAAAAGTCTGCATTGTCCACGCACACAATACATCAACCCTCGTTACTTGCGGCGTATTTTGAGTAACCAATGTGAAACTGATTGCGGATTGAGCGAAATTAGGGCCAAGATTAGGAGAACTAATCGTTATGGTTATTCAATGTCTCATATCTAAATCTCAATTCATTTATACCAATTCAACAGGGTTCTGACTTTGTAGTTCGCTTAGGGCCTCTAAAGACATTTGAACGGTCCTGTTCAATAGCCGTTTATTATAAAGGTTGAATATTGAAAAACATGCAATACACAAATTTATATATATTATTAATATTAATGAAATTATGTATTACGTTACATATAACAGTATATAACAATAATAATAATCTTTTATCATTGTGTATCTTTTCAATATAACTTTTATTTAAAATAAATCTCTAATTCATTATTAAAGTTGTTCTTTTTATCTTTGTTGATAAAAAAACGAATTTTATTGGTATGACATAAATTAGATTTGTTATTCTTACTAATACTTGTTATGATGATTTAATTAATAAATAGTTATTGTAAAGTTATGATATAATATACATTGAATTTTATATATTTCTTAGCTCTATTAAATTGAAAACACATTTATTAATCATAAATCGGTGTAGCTACAAACCTTAATATTATCTCCTTTATAAAACTTCAAAACGTTAAGTTCTCTCCATCTATAATTTTAAAACATGGTTCAATAAAATTTTTAGTCTTTTTGCGATATAGTCATCTGGTTAGTTGCTATTTTTTAGCTTATATTTATATGTTAGAAAAACTCATATATCCATTTTATATATAATCTCATATATGGATGACAATTTGAAGAAACACTGGTTTAATTGACCGGAATCAACTGAACTAGTGGGTTTGAATCTGCATAAAAGGGGTTTATCTCTTCTTGTCTGATTCGTGGGTGACAGGTCTTCTTTTTCTCGAAACAACTGCAAAACAACCACTGTTAGACTCGCCACGGGGAGAATGGGGGTTCTCTCCGTGACCACCCTCCGGCGTGACAATAAGTACAGGGTTTGATGAAAAAGAAGAAGTGTAAATGAAGTGAATGTAACTTGAGAATTGTACCTGAATTATCCTTCTATTTATAGCCGAAGTTTGGGCGGGAAAACTCGTTGATGAAACCTTGACGGAAAGTGCCCTTTTCGTAAGCGGTTATTTTTCCCTCCGTTAATCACTAATGATTTGAGTATGCACACGGATCGCGATTTTGATCAACGGTTGGGGTTTTGCCACGTGGAAAGTGGGCAAGTAAAGATCACTCTTCAATTCCGTGCCATCATCGTGACTTCAAGGGAGCCTGGGATGATGCCACGTGGCCATTCGGTTATAACTGACTTGGTGGTGCACGATGGAGCCTTCTAGAATAACATAGCTGTAATCCTGTGTGGCTCTTCTTTATGTTAATTCTGTGGTAACAGAGAAATTTAATAATATTCAAGTCTGGATATTATTTATGCGGAAGTGTTTAGCTAGGATTTTTATCCTGCCTGCTATGGAGATAAGCGCAAGGATTTGTTATTCTCATTTCGGCACGCAGGTGTTGATTATTGTTTTCTTTCTAAGTTTTCTTTGTAGGACCAGTGCGCGGCCGCACAAAGTCTAGAGAGAGTTAGAAGGATGAGATTGTGGTATGGTCCCAAGTACTTGAAGCAAGGTTTTCGGGACCTTACCCCTTCAAGTCCCCCCAGTCTAGTGTTGCTCTTATGCAAATAAGTGGAGCACTGAACTATGAGAGATAATTGTTTTTTTTTTTTTTGCTGTGGAGTTTTTTGTGTGGAAGTGGAGAATCTTTTTGGAGAAGATATTCTTGCTCATTGTTCTGATTTTGAAAATCCTGACTTTGGCCAAAAAATGGAAATCTTCGTGGAGAAGATGTTTGTATTTCATCTTTTGTCTGGAACTGTTTACTTGAAGAGCTTGTTTGATCATGAGCTTACTGTTGTTTACATCATCACAAAATATATTTTTTATTACCTTTTCGCCTTCTAACTGAACTGTAGCCTTGGGAATACGTGCGGCCTGTCAGAGATCATTTAATGGGATATGACACTTGCAGCGGCACAGAAACTTGAGGCCGGAAAGCCCGCTGATGTTGCTGTTGATGTGGAAAAAATTACTAGCCCGGAGGCTGTGGATGCTGGTGTTGGCTATCCATAATCTACTGAAGTTGTTGCATGAGACCCGGAGAAAGAAAAATCTGCTCAAGAGATTCCTCAAACAACTTCTTCTTCTGGAGTCTCTAGTTCTGAAAATGTTGAAAAGGATCCTGGTGGGGACCCAGGTTCTTTTATTCGTTCTAATGAAAATTCTCCTATCTGCCCGGATGAAACCCCGGGGGATTATTATTACAGATACTATTCGGAGAAACAAGCTGATGAAGTTCACACGCTGGTGTGGAAGTTGAAGAAAGGGGATACTTTCTTCGATTGGCCTGTATGTCGAGAATGGTTGCAGGGAACCTTTCCTCCTGGGGAGATCAAGTTTCAAGAAGGGCGCCCTCATGAGCAGACTTATCAAGCTTACCTTGTAGAAGCTGCTAGCTATACATCTACTACGCACCGTATATTGCGTGAATGTGATAGCATGCATAAAGAGTGGGCTGCTTTTAAGGCGTCCAAGAAGAAAGCTGTTGAGGATGAGGTCCGAGTTGCCCAGTTGATGGCTAAACTAGAAGCTGATCAGGCCAAATTTGAAAATGATCGAAAAACTGAGGAATGGTCTGTTGCGGGGTGGAAGAGGAAAGCGGAAGCTGAAGCTGCCCTTCTTTCTGAGGAGCGCAAAAATTGGAAAAAGATTTGTGAGAAGGATAATGCTGAGAAGATGGGTCTCTGCAATGTTATCAACAATCTTAAAGCTGAAGTTGAAATGTTGAAAAAACAGGATGCGGAGATCGAAAAATTGAAGAAGGAAAAAGCTGATGCTGAAGCCGCGCGGGATGAAGCGCGTTCTCATAGGGAAAGAAGTGAACAGCGAGAGGTACATACCTGCGCTACTTTTGCCCTTAGAGATAAGGAGATAAAAGAACTTATTGCTTTACTATCTGAGCAGGAACAACTTAAGAAAGACTTAGAGCTTGAGCGGACTGAGAAGGCTTAAATTTCCTGTTGTCTTGCCGAAACTAAAGAAAAGTTAGAAAATTCTGAAACTGCGCGGGCAACGGTGGAGAGTGAGCTTGAGCCACCGAAAAGTGACATGCTGTGGTTGAAAGAACGCGGTATTGCAAGCGTAATTTTATCTTTATCCCTGATGATATTGTTTGTCGATACTACTGTGCCTTTTAACTCTTGTTTCTCTTTTTTGTGTAGGTTGTTGAATCAGTTCTTAATTCTGAAGAACTAGATAAAACAGTAGCGCATCTATTGGTTGCTGCGCGGAATGATGGTTATGCCCAAGGCTACGAGGAGTGTTCTCACCATGTAGTTAGTGCTTTGGAAGTTGACTGGAACACTAGCGAGTCTGCTACCCATGGTGTTAATACGGGGGCTGCCCTTGCTGCCGCGCAGGCGCAGTTTAACAATTTGCAACTCCCATTTATGGATCTTATTAATGTCGCGTTGGAATCTGAAGATCATGTGGCGCAGTTGAAAGAAATCTTCCCAGACAGAGAAGAAGATGATGAAGGCCTAGCTTAGGTTTTCTTTGTGCTTGTATGAACGATGGACAATTAGGTTTTGGGATATGGATCCCTGTCTTGTTAATGCGCTGCTGCGCAAGTAACTTTTGTCTAATACACTGCCGTGCATATTTATAGTTTTTTGTTAAGGCGTGCGGTGCGCTAGTAACTAATATGAGAATGTGTTTTATCTTACAGTATTTTACATGGGTACAATTGCTTTGATTAGGTAAGGCGAATAAAGATGGTATAAAGCTCATGTCTGAACGTAAGGCCTTGCGTGATGTGCGTGATCGCTGGTCGCTCATGAGACTTGTATTTTTTACCATGATGTTTTTGCGCTTACCAAAAGGAATTGTATGCATTTTGTAATAAACACAAAGATAATAGAACTTTGTTTTGATTCATTACAAAGTTTACTATTTAGGATAATTATATTTAACTTACCTTACCCATATTACGTGACCGTGTCGTCCCGATCAGTCAAAAACCCAATTAAACCTAGGTAGCTAGGGTAAGTCGGGTATCGTATCCACGAAGAGCATGTGGTCAGTATCGCACGACTCGTTTGATTAGTTAGACTATTTACAAAAATGTACAAAGTGATTATGAAGATTGCTAATTTTCTTTGTTTATTTGGTTTGAAAAGAAATCTGAGTGAACCGACAAATGACTGTTATCTAAAACAATTGTTTACTAACTAAGATTGCAAAATTAATTTACTTAATTGAAAATAAGAATTGGGACTACGAATCACACCCGGTTCGATAATTGAAAGACCTAGGGTTCCTACATGTTTTAACTTGATTCAATTGCATATAGTGATTAACGGATTACTATCACGAAGCTTAGGTGCCAATTGTTATCAACGTCATAGACAACGGACCGCAATGCACTTCATTACCTCGGACATGTAAATCCTAACCTAAGATAAGGCATAATTGCACATAACCATTTCGCAAAGTCAAATTTTATCATCACTCGACAATTTACGAATTCGAAACAAATGAAAGACAATTATCAAAGGTTTCAAATACTAAACAATTTGTCACAAAACCAAATTAAAATACAAATGTATAAACCCTAGAAATCTTACAACATCTACACCGGGGTGAAACCGACGAGACTAGCCACTCATTATACTCGTCCGATCAAAAGCTTGATATGAAGTTGAAGGCATGATTGATTCGGTATGTTGCGGACTGAAGATGAGTCCAGCGCCGGCTGCCCCCCAAATCGATCCTCTCCAAATCGATGATAAGGATGATCCTCCGTTACATGAGCCCAAAAGTCAATAATAATTAAAGTTGCCCCAATGGTTGCACGTGTGATGGCTGCCAATCGAGAGTAATAATGGGCTGCCAAAATTTGATGAATGATGAAGTCCAAAGTGGTATTATGGTTCCTCCACTATATTGTGATTGTGGCCCAATATTTCGTGGATCCCAAAGTGTGATTTTTTGGAGCCCAAAATTATTAATATATGGCTGCCCATTTCGTGGATGTTGCTGCTGAACTTCGTAGCCCCCTTTTAGCATTGGAAACAATAATATATGGCTGCCTATATTTAGTGGATCAAGAAATTGGCAGCCAATCATCGATCCGTAACCCCCATCTCCAATCGTAAGCCACAAGTGCCACCTTCTGTTTCTTTTTGTGTGTATTGAACCAAAAGTCAACATACACTTATTTTTTTCACTCACATGTAATGTAGTAATGACTTGATGAAGACTAATTATTATCTTTAAAAACTCAACCAATGATGTCTTCTAAGATTCATCTAATCAGCCGTCACTTCCTCGAACTAAGCAACTAACCTGCACAAACCACAATTTCTCGTAGTTATCTTATTCAATGCATATAATTACTTAAAACCAAATAAAACACACAAGTTAAACACTTGAACGCTCGGTTTTCACTCTCTACATCACATCCCCACACTTGTCGTTTGCTTGACCTCAAGCAAATCTGTTTCTCACTTTCACATGGGTCGAACAAGAAACACACATCCCATTCCCGAGACTAAGGTTAAGGTTTAATGTCATGTCCGGTTCAAACTTTTTACAATTTTCAACATATTTAGTAATAAATGATTAATCATGTAAAAATGGTTATCCAGGATTAACCCGCCCGTGAAACCAACAATTCATGCATATCCCTCACAATGTTCTCTCCACTCGGTTTATAAATTGGCTAATTTTCAATATGTATTAGCACTTCAAAGAATAATCACTCAAAAGCGATTAGAACACGTACCCGCATAGGCTTTCAACTCAATCATTCTCCACCACCGAACACGAATACCAAGCACAAGTCATAAGGTCTTTGTAAGGGTTGTAATGGGGCTAGGCTAAGGGTAGGAAATAGGATATTTTAAAGTGGCTAAGGTGATGAAAATTCGATTTTTATTACAAAACAACTATTCTAAACAAAACTAAGCCATACGTCAGCTACGAGGCAATGATGTTCGCCTTTTATTTCTCAAACTAAGAACATAAATTTTTGTTCTTTTCTCAACAAATTTTCTATTCTTTTTCGCAACATTTTCTGTATTTTTTTTTTTTGCAAACAATCAAATACAACTATACAAACTCGACTCCTATAATCGAATTTTCATCACACGGGTTTAAAAGAAAAATGTTTAAGGTTATGGGCTATAGGGTGGTCAAACGAAAGGATTAGGCTCAAAATTGGCTACTAAGGGATGATTTTTGGGTAAGGATATATAAATGGTGTAAAAGGAAAAGGTTTACCTAATGCCTTAATCATTCTCGTGCTTGTATTCGGTCTATAGTCTCAAACGTATCAAAAGTTGCAAGTTCTAAAATACATGACTAATGGTCCACTCAAACAAAGAAACATAGGTATGTAATCTATGATATAAAAGTGGCTCAAAACCTCATATATCTAAAAGGGTATGGTATGTGACATGCATAAAATACTAGTTTCTTAGGCGGATTATTCCCAAATAACCACCCGCTAAATACCCATCATGCTACTAACTTGAACTTGACCATGACAATAGACCAAATGGGTTGTGTCATCCCTCGTTAACTTAGTTACTTGTGCTTTTTAGATTGCTTTAAACAAAGACATTTTGAAAAAAATTTAAAAATTTTCCCCTATCCCCACACTTGAGGTAAACATTGTCCTCAATGTGTAGTATTTAAATGAACGGGTCAAAATTGAAAAACTTTTACTACTCCCCCATCCCCACACTTGAGGTAAACATTGTCCTCAATGTGTAAGAACTAGAGTTTTAAAACGCACAAGGGATGTGACACGGGTAACTTCCCAAAAAATTCCACCCCAGAAAATAAGATACAATTACAATCCACTTATTTGCTAACTAAAAATCAAAAGTAAAAAGAAACGCATGCACCTGATTTTTGAGCTCATTCCTCTTGTGCTCTTCTTCTCTTCAAGAAAGCGGTCGTCCCACGAACATAATGTACCTAAAAATCTTAACCCTTGTGTAGAAGCATGCTTCTCACAACCATTAAAATTTATTAGCTACCTAGTTCTACCACTTTTATGAAAATATCACCAAGTCATACGTTAATTTACTTTGGTTTATGTGGAAAAATAATGTACAATAACAACAAACCTAACTCACTTTCGTAGGAATCACGGTTGCATTTAGCGTATGCAACAAGCCCTTTTAAACCTCCTGATAGCTCGGGAGGACTCGTAGGTCTCGTGAGGGTTATATAGGGAACACACCCACAACGTTCATTTAACTAAGAAAATAAAATAAAACGAAAATAATACAAACTCTACAACAATCATACCTGATTTACCTCTCATGGTGGTCGAAGTGCACATTTGCCTACCGAGTTTCCAACATACGCTCGGTAGTTGGCATACCGAATCCACTCTCTTTTTCTTCTATTCGGCATGCATAATGTACAACTTCGGGGTCGCTTCTTACCAAACCGGCTAATGTCTTGCAACGCTACCCTTCGAATCCTTATACCCGAACCATCATCCCCAACTTTGTTGGTTGGAGTGATAAGTATGGGAGAAGGATAGGCATGAATGTGGGCTTCTTTCGGATCCGATTCGTCTTGCGGTGTCATGTCTTCCGCTTGGTTCAAACATTCGATTACTTGCTCCGGAAGTTCCATAACCTCTTCCACCACATCACCATTCACCATTATATCACTAGCCAACACCTCTTGATCTCGTTTAAGTTGAGCCAATTCTTCGGCGAGTTGACTCACTTTCTTTGCCAAGGCTTCATTAGCTTTATCCTTCGCCTCAAGTTCCTTCTTCAGTTCCATCTTAATCTCTTGATTTGAAATAATGATAGCATTCATGATTGCATCGAGCTTGGAACTTGTTGAATCTTGAGGTTCCTCGTATGCCGGTTGAGGGTATTCATAATAATAACCGTCATACTCCTCCTGGTAACTTGGGAAACGTGGCATCTCGGGTTCATAACTATCATAATCCCATTTTGGCTCATAATTGTTGTTGACATTTGACTGATAGTATCCCTGATATGAAGGTGGTTGGTAACTGGACTTTATTTTTTCTTTCCAAAACACCGGATCTTTCCAAAACACTGGGCAATCTTCATGTATGTGAACTTTGCCACAACAAGGGCATGACCGGTCTTGCTCTGGTGGTGGAGGTGGTCTAGTGTATGGATAATGTGAGGATGGACCATTGAAATCTTCATAATCCGCCCTCCTATAATCATACAATCCGCTAAGGTAGTCTTCCCGATCCTTGTTGGCTTGAACTTTTTCATAGAAAACAGAGCAATCCTCTAAATAATGCTCTCCGCTTCCGCAACACTCACACGGATCATCATCTACCCAATTCATATCGAAAGATGATACCTGCAAAACATGTACCTGCACAAACAAGCTCGACCACCCAAAGTAAAATCACGAATATACAAGAAAGAAAAACTAAGCTAAAATCGAACAAGCAATGAAATACTAAGCGCACTAGCTCCCCGGCAACGGCGCCATTTTGACGTGACCGTGTCGTCCCGATCAGTCAAAAACCCAATTAAAGCTAGGTAGCTAGGGTAAGTCGGGTATCGTATCCACGAAGAGCATGTGGTCAGTATCACACGACTCGTTCGATTAGTTAGACTATTTACAAAAATGTACAAAGTGATTATGAAGATTGCTAATTTTCTTTGTTTATTTGGTTTGAAAAGAAATCTGAGTGAACCGACAAATGACTGTTATCTAAAACAATTGTTTACTAACTAAGATTGCAAAATTAATTTACTTAATTGAAAATAAGAATTGGGACTACGAATCACACCCGATTCGATAATTGAAAGACCTAGGGTTCCTACATGTTTTAACTTGATTCAATTGCATATAGTGATTAACGGATTACTATCACGAAGCTTAGGTGCCAATTGTTATCAACGTCATAGACAAAGGACCGCAATGCACTTCGTTACCTCGGACATGTAAATCCTAACCTAAGATAAGGCATAATTGCACATAACCATTTCATAAAGTCAAATTTTATCATCACTCGACAATTTACGAATTCGAAACAAATGCAAGACAATTATCAATGGTTTCAAATACTAAACAATTTGTCACAAAACCAAATTAAAATACAAATGTATAAACCCTAGAAATCTTACAACATCTACACCGGGGTGAAACCGACGAGACTAGCCACTCATTATACTCGTCCGATCAAAAGCTTGATATGAAGTTGAAGGCATGATTGATTCAGTATGTTGCGGACTGAAGATGAGTCCAGCGCCGGCTGCCCCCCAAATCGATCCTCTCCAAATCGATGATAAGGATGATCCTCCGTTACATGAGCCCAAAAGTCAATAATAATTAAAGTTGCCCCAATGGTTGCACGTGTGATGGCTACCAATCGAGAGTAATAATGGGCTGCCAAAATTTGATGAATGATGAAGTCCAAAGTGGTATTATGGCTGCTCCACTATATTGTGATTGTGGCCCAATATTTCATGGATCCCAAAGTGTGATTTTTTGGAGCCCAAAATTATTAATATATGGCTGCCCATTTCGTGGATGTTGCTGCTGAACTTCGTAGCCCCCTTTTAGCATTGGAAACAATAATATATGGCTGCCTATATTTAGTGGATCAAGAAATTGGCTGCCAATCATCGATCCGTAACCCCCATCTCCAATCGTAAGCCACAAGTGCCACCTTCTGTTTCTTTTTGTGTGTATTGAACCAAAAGTCAACATACACTTATTTTTTTTCACTCACATGTAATGTAGTAATGACTTGATGAAGACTAATTATTATCTTTAAAAACTCAACCAATGATGTCTTCTAAGATTCATCTAATCACTCGTCACTTCCTCGAACTAAGCAACTAACCTGCACAAACCACAATTTCTCGTAGTTATCTTATTCAATGCATATAAATACTTAAAACCAAATAAAACACACAAGTTAAACACTTGAACGCTCGGTTTTCACTCTCTACATCACCATACTTTAGTCCTCACCATGGACTCGTAAGCTACAGAGCTTGACCAATCATGTGAGGAGACTGTAGTATGCTGCTTAGTTCTTCGCCTTCTTGCTCGGGCCCTCCTAGCCGCGAGTAATTTGCTTTATATCTTTGTGCACACTCTGCAATAGGTGGGTAAGCTCACCACTTTTGAGCGGTTTTTCAATCTCAGTGCGGAGAGAGATACAGTTGTTGGTAGTGTGACCATTATCTTTATGATAGTCACAGTATTGATTCGGATCTTGGCCCCTCTTATTCTTCATTGGCAGAGGGGTCTTGAACTGGTAGTCTTCCGTACTCTGCACCTCCGCCGGGGTTTTGGTCAGGGGGGCCACTGCCTCTCTCTATTTTCCTGCTTTACCTCTCTTTGCGCGACGAGCTTGTTTATGGTAGCCCGCGCGTCTTTAGATGAGTAGTTTCCAGAATTCGACTCGTGCCAAATCTTTTTGAACTTTTTTCCGCTGTTCGCGCTCATATATGTTGGGCGACTATGTGGTGGTGGTGGTGGTCTATTAGTGCTGAGGTTTTTCTCTGTCTGGGCATACACTTTGGCTGCCGCCATCAGCTTCTCCCAGCTCTTTGGTAAGCCTCCGTTCCGGACAAAACCTTTATCATGTCGTCACAGCGGACGGCATACTTAAACTGTGCTCTGATCAAGTGCTCATGAACATCTCCTATCTCAAGCACTTCTTTGTTGTAGCTTGTGATAAAATCTTCTAAGCTCTCGTCATCGCTTCGCCAAATATTCATCACGTCTGAAGTATCTCGGATAGACCTCCTCTGTTGGCTGAAGTGTACTAAAAATTTTTCTCAGAGGTCTACCCATGATGTTATCTTCCCGACAGGTAGGTTATCGAACCATAGTCGCGCGGAACCTGTGAGAGTCTGGATGAACAGATGACACCACATTGGTAAGGTCCATCCTCCTACCAGACCTGCACTAGTGAAGACCCGAAGATGGTCATCCGGATCTGTCATGCCATTGAACTTTCCAAAATTAGATGGGAGTTTTGCTTTTTCCAAAGGATCCAAAGCAATCTCGCTGATGAACTTGGAATTTTCTGCTGCCTCCGCCGGGCGGTAGATTAAATTGTAATCGTGCTCTGCTTCCGGATTATAAACCGCGCGAGGTTTACAACTTTTGTAATTTGGTTGCAACCGACTGAACACACTTGTCCTGTCTCCTTCGTGGTATGTTCTGTCATACTCATTGGTGTGGGTGTCCCGTCTCTGGTGAGGATGCGGGCCCAACCTGGAGTGAACCAATTGCCTTCGGTGAGAATGAGATTCATCGTGATATTCTCTTCGTCGATTTTCGGAATGAGTAGACTCATACCTTGCGGGAGATCTAGAGTAAACCTCTGTGTCTTCTATCTGAACTTGTGATGGTGCTTCATGATGTAAAACATGAGGTATCAATGGTGCTCGAGCACGAGATACAGGTCTTCGTGACTGAGTGGGGAGAACAGTTTGTGCACAGAGTTGTGCATATACAGCGTTTATTGCTCCTTGGGATCTGACATACCAGGAAATGGGGGTCTCTCCAGGAGGTAAAATTGAGTTTATTGGAATTTCAGGCTGCATTCCTGGAGTGACAGGATCGTTCGGGTGATTTTCAGTGTACTGAACTTCATTATCATCCGAAGCCTCTTCCACCATCCCTTCAACTTGGGTATTGTGAGCGAAATTTGGTCGAGGGCCGGATTGACGGTTTGTCGGAGTTTCTTCCATTTGAGAAAACGGAGATGAAAAATGAATCAAAACGAAAAGAGATGAATGAAACTGAGAAATCGGTGGCGCCAATGAAGAAACACTGGTTTAATTGACCGGAATCAACTGAACCAGGGGGTTTGAATCTACATAAAAGGGGTTTATCTCTTCTCGTCCGATTCGTGGGTGACAGATCTTCTTCTTCTCGAAACAACTGCAAAACAACCACCGTTAGACTCGCCACGGGGAGAATGGGGGTTCTCTCCGTGACCACCCTCCGGCGTGAGAATAAGTACAGGGTTTGATGAAGATGAAGAAGAAGAAGAAGAAGTGTAAATGAAGTGAATGTAACTTGAGAATTGTACCTGAATTATCCTTCTATTTATAGCCGAAGTTTGGGCGGGAAAACTCGTTGATGAAAACTTGACAGAAAGTGCCCTTTCCGTAAGCGGTTATTTTTCCCTCCGTTAATCGCTAACGATTTGAGTATGCACACGGATCGCGATTTTGATCAACGGTTGAGGTTTTGCCACGTGGAAAGTGGGCAAGTAAAGATCACTCTTCAATTACGTGCCATCATCGTGACTTCAAGGGAGCCTGGGATGATGCCACGTGGCCATTCGGTTATAACCGACTTGGTGGTGCATGATGGAGCCTTTTAGAAGAACATAGCTGTAATCCTGTGTGGCTCTTCTTTATGTTAATTCTATGGTAACAGAGAAGTTTAATAATATCCAAGTCTGGATATTATTTATGCGGAAGTGTTTAGCTAGGATTTTTATCCTGCCTGCTATGGAGATAAGCGCAAGGATTTGTTATTCTCCGTTCAGCGCGCAGGTGTTGATTATTGTTTTCTTTCTAAGTTTTCTTTGTAGGACCAGTGCGCGGCCGCGCAAGGTCTAGAGAGAGTTAAAAGGATGAGGTTGTGGTATGGTCCCAAGTACTTGAAGCAAGGTTTTCGGGACCTTACCCCTTCACAACTTTTTTGTAATTTAAACTATTTTATTTTAAGAAGTACTAAAATTATAGTTTTTAAAATTATAGATCATTTACGTATATTTTTTAATCATAAATTAGATATTAATTATTATATATTATTAATGAATTAAAGATGAAAATGCCATGTGGCATTAATTAGAAGTAGGTTAGAGAAGAGAATTTCATGCGGCATTAGATGTAATCTTTTATTATTATTACTAGGTTAATGCCCGCGTAATACGTGGGCTTCAACCAAAACCATATTATTTACTTTGAAATGAAATATTCTGTACAAATACATACATTGGAAGAAAAATACAGAAAACTATTCAAATGTCGGAAAAAACTTCCTTGTAGACTACATTTGTTGTTTTACTCGTTACTATTCAAAACCTCCTATTCATACTCTCCCATGCATTCTACAGCCGAACAATTTCCCATCTGACCCGACCATCTTGACAAACCGACCGAGCCAACCCGCGAAAGACTGGACTGATCCATCCTCATATGGTCTGGTCCTTGGTCCTTACTTTTCAGCCTAATCAGTCCCGGTTCCATGCCTGAGAAGGATTATGCGGCCAACATTTAACGGTCAACATATGATATGAGCACTAAGATGATAGCTTAAGCACTTACTTAGTAAGCACCAAATCTCAAATGTCAATCATAATACTTGAAAACAATACAAGATAATGAAATACACACAAACATGAATACTATAAATCTTCATCTTCCAATCCACCTTTAACAAATCTTCCCACTTTTGTTCGATCCAAATTAACCCATTTGGACTTTTGAGAACCTTGACTTCAAACCCCTGACTTTAGTTGTTAATTACTGCTTGATCTTGACATTTTTTGAATTTTCAACTCCTGAAACAGTTTGTACAGTTGACCATCTTTGATTATAATCAATTTTGACTTTCTGAATTTTGACAACTGTTGACCAGCATCCAATCGTTAGCCATCTGAGCATAATTGACCAATTTTTGACAATTTGGACAATATGTCAAGTATGGACTTTTTATACCTTGACTTTCCATAGGACTTTTTATGTTGTAAACCAGACCTAACAGTTACCAGTAGCGCTAAAGTAATTAAATTCATCATGACATTTAAACTCAGCAGCTGTTACACAATGGTTCAGGTCAACACCATCCTTTAATAGTATATAAAAGTGGTGCTGCTATGTGTCCTGCAATTAATAAGAAAATTACACGTGAGCTGAAACCAAAATAATCGACCCATTTGATTAACAGATGTTCATATATTTTAACTAATATAGCCAAAAAGTTAACCGAATAAAACAAACAATTTGTAGCCCATGAGCAAAAAATTGGTTATGGGTCCAAAAAAGGCCCATGTTCAAACCTAACTATTTTTAACTAAACGAATTCATGTTCGCTTTAATGGGAATAAATTCAAGTTTCACATGAGACATAATAAACATGCTTTGCGTAGTTGAAAAACTTGTGAATAAGATAAAGAAAAATAAGAGAATGATCACGAACCAGTGCGGACAAAGAAAAATGATGCATATGACCCAAATATCACAGTGTACCCAAGCTGAAAACTTGACAAATATTGTAGAAATGTTTGGTGAGCCAGAAGTCAACACATGATGTTTTCATGGTCAAACCTCAATGCGAACACGTACCTACAACCATGGAAGCTTTCAGCAAGCACGAATTTTGTTGCATGTAGTACTCCAACAAATGGTTCAAGTGAGCTGTAAAAAAATGAATATTCAGAGTATGGTGTAGATGGATGCCATACGCACTAAGCAAGTATGAGATGTTCCACCTCTTTATCTGCATGCATCAAGAAATATGGTGACATGTCAGCTTCTCAAAAAGAAAATTATAGAATCAAAAACATAGTTTTTTTTTGCAGGATTTTGCAAGATTTATTATTTCATACAATCTAGTTTATTTGCAATCACCGAATCATGTTGGCCCAAATTCAAACAACCACACTCAAACGGGCAGTGCGATGAAGAGAACCTTCTAACAATCTCTAACGCAGATGTTGTCAAAAGAAATAGGACAGACAGACAGACCCACCTACCTTTTCAAGATCAGAAACCTCGAACGTAAGAAGCTTCATTCGAGCAACAACAACAAAAAAATTACGCATGTTTTCAAAATACTGAATTACTGTTTGCGCCGCCCCCTCGGTCTCAATAATTGGAATTTCGACCACCTTAACAAAATCATCAGTTAGATTTTCATATGTAAGTAAGTGTGAGGAATAATAAGGGGAGAAAAAGGACCTCATGGAATAGCACCGGGGTTGACTTTGTTGAGAACATTGTAGAAGATGAGGCCGTTGCTATGGGACTGATAGAAATGTTCCTCGTAGGGTTCGGCCGGCAGCACCTCCGCCGCACAATGGTCCATTTGTCTTAGTCTTTCCCCCGCCTCGTTCCTCCTAGCCGCTGTAACAACAATAACACTTCTTTATACAGAGATTCCAGTTGCTGGTCAACGACGACCAAATATATTTAAATTTCATAAATTGTTGAAACTTATTATTATGATAAAGTTGAGCATAATCTGGGATTACTTTTGCAATACTGGATATGCCAACAATTATTTCACTCCGGATCTCAAATGTCAAGCCAACAATGAAACTGCTATAGTTATTAATGAGAAGCCCAACCTGATTAGCCGAAACTTGATGGTACGTTATTGATAACACGTGCACTAACCTTCTTTCAAATGAACCCCTTCTGAACCTGATCTCTTAGCTCTCTCGGATCCAGTAAGGTCTACCAAATGTAACTTTGCACAGCGGTATTCCTTACCCATAAGGTCGATTGAATCGGTTTCACCTGTGTTTTTATTCTTCTACTCTAAATGTATGGTGAAGATTGCGTGAGAACGACTGTTACAGACATGTCAAACATGACATTTAATCCAGTGCTATTGTTGAGATCATATGAATGTCTACTATTTTGTTAAGATAATGGTCACCTTGATTGATTGTTCATATATGTTGATGCTACGGAGCGATTCGAGCATCCTTGTTCAAGGCAAGCTGCCATATCTTTCTGTGTGCTAACACTAACTTCATTTGATCCTAAGTTTACAGCTTCGTCTAGTGCTTTGCGAATTTGTAACGGATGCTTTTCGGGAATTGCATTCTCGAGATTTCTGTCACTGGTTTCTAGTCTTTCGATAATGACTGAATCCAACAAGTCCCTCACTTCTTTTAGAATCTTAAAATTCAAACCCTCTAATTAAAACCAATTGTAAAGATAAAACCCAACAAAAACTTCGGTCATAAGAATATAACACCACTTAGATATATAAAAATGTCTAGGCATTTACTGGTCATTATAAGAACAAAGAAATTAAGAAAGTAACCTCAATGAAGGAAACGTGCAATTGGAATTCAGACTGATGTTTCGATGCCTCGATCTTGCTAAATATTGTGTTCATAATTTGAAAAATAAGTCCTCTGTGGGAAGGTTCTTTTGGGTTAGTTCCCATGGTGTAGGTCTTGCCTGAACCTGTCTGCATACAATTGTTAAGTCAACTTATAACACAATATCACAAAAATAAAAATAAAAAACAGGTGTATATTAGTTCGAAAACAATTAATTCCAAAGGTAAACCATCTCAAACAGATCTGGAATTAAAAAGATGCCTTTAATCAAGAAACCCTGCACATTACAAACAAAAAGGAAACATAAAAAAAAAACATGCACTATCACCTAGGATTATAAACCCTAAATAAAATTGAATCATTAACCAAAATCGGAATAGGAAAAAAAAGTGTAATCAATTCACTGAAATCTACCGAAATCAAAGATGGGTACAAGGAGTTTAGGTTGAAATCATAACGAAGAAGGTGATAAATGTTGATACGGATCCAAACTGAATAAGAAACCATTAAACATATGAATCGATCTGAAAAACGCAGAGAATTGCTAATATTCGGGCTTACCTCAAAACAATAATGGAACAAAGCAAATGATGAAACTGACCAAAATCTCCATATCTCTAACTATTGATTTCTTCTGTAAAATCTGGCTTAACCTACAGCTGTGTATGAGAGTTTCTCCAATGTGGTTACAACGAACACAACAACACGAATGAAATCGACAATATAGAATGAACAAAAAAGTACACACACATATTTCACTTAAACAACTTAAAAACCAAAATCAAAACACAAATAACAAAAACCTAATAACAAAACCTACCAGAAACAGATCGATTTGAACAAACAATCGCATACACAACAGAAACAACGGCTTGAATCTTAGCTGGTTCCAAGCGTTGAAGCCCTAATTTTCCATCACTACCAGCATCAACGTTGTTTGAGGATCAAATACAACTTTTCGAGCCCTAATTTCTCAGAGAGGAGTCTGATATCGATCGATGATGAAGATGTAGGTCTATCGTCGAACAAAACTCCGATGAGTTTATCGATTTCGTCAGCCATGGCTGATAGATTGATCGGATAACCGATTGTGAGTGTGTTTGATTGAGGAACGATGAATGATGAGAGATGAGAGAGTGAGAGTGAGAGAGAAAGCGTACATGAGAAACCTCTCCAATCCTGCCCTATGAGCTATGCCACATGTCCTCCCCTATGAGATATGCCACATGTATGCTTATGAGGATGCTTATTTGGCTTCAACCATAGGGTGACATGTGTCCCCCAATGGTTTGCTTTATTAGAGATATAGATTATTATTATTATTATTATTTTTATTATTATTATTGTAGGTTGGTGGATTTCGGGTTTCATATTAAGTTATTCAATCGGTACAGGACCTATAATTAAATTTGTGTAAAAAACATCGATCATGACTCGTACGCACATAAAATCATGTAACCCCAACATGACCAATTTAAAAATGTATACCGACTTATTTGTAAATACAAGGAGAATATGAATAGGGCGAGAGAGAAGGCGAAGAGACGGTGCCGGGGGGGGGGGGGGGCGGAGAATACAGAAGATCTACGATGACGTATCATGGAGGAGAGAAACAAACTTGTAATGCCCAAACACTTTAAGTCAATCATTACGGTAAAACAAACAAACAAAAGTATGACTGAATTTAAACCTTTACAACTTCTTACGGAAAACCTTGGTCAACATATAAAGTTACCCATTTCTAATAGTTATTCAAAATCGGACATTTACAAAAGTTGTACAGTCATAGGTTTTTAACTAATAAACTTGACAAACATACTTAAAAGTTATGACCACAAAATCAAGACATTTACTACATAAAGATTCGTAAGCGTGTCGCGGGCATGAAGTACTAGTGTGTTCGTTCCGAGCGTCGCAAGCACCTAAAGCTGAGCCTTACCTATAATCATAACAACAAGAAGTAGCATTAATAAGATTAAACATAATCAACTAACTTCCAACAAACATGATGAATTATCATTTAACATAATTACTTGCACCTTACTTGGCTATTCTTTCTTAGTTATAAATTTCTATTTCAATTTATATAACCATTCGGTTATATCATTCTCACGCAATTGACCCGTTTCAAATTGAGACATTTACTTAACCATTCTTTTGTATCTAGTTTCTTTCTTTTCTAATCCATTCACAACGGGTTTTTAAACATAACCATTCTTATCTCATATCATTCTAATTATTTGACCCATTCATAATGGCCAATAGCAACATCATTCTTAAAGTTTACATTCTAGTTGTTTGACCAGTTTACAACAAGTCAACAATGCAAACTCATCTCTAACATGTTCTTTGATGTGTGCTAAATAGACTATAAAAATTAACTAAATTAGACTCTCTAAGCTAGACACTAAAAAGCTTTAATTCTATACTCGACCTAAACCACACAATCGGCAAGTGTGCCGATCACTATAGTATAAACTAAGGAAGTCCGGATATCGAACGACGAGACTCTATTTATCACGTTAACTAGACTCTAATAGACACTGACAGACACGACTAAAACTGCTTAATTGTTTTTTTAAGGGGGGGGGGTTTAAGGAAATCTATTTAAACTAATAATTAAACTAAAACTAGACTAATACGAAATAAGGCGAAGGCCTTTCTGATATGATGAACGAGACCACCTAGACTAGAATCCTGGATTGATTTTAAGAATTACCAATTAGGTTAAATGCATGAATTATGGAACTGGGATCTTATGTTACTAAACCTATTAAGACACCAACTAAGCCCCTCAACCCTTCTCGAGGTGAAACTTATGGCGCTACCTAGGCCGTTAATCCTACCGGTTATTAGACGTCTTTCCAGTTGTCTAATTATTGTGTAAGTACCCTAATGTTGACCTACTCTTTTCTAATTATAGATCTAGGGTAGTTTGGATTTCTCAATATGACTTGATAGACTAATAAACCAACTAAGGCACGATCTTTTCCAAGGACTATCTAAAGCAATTCGCCAAGTAAGACCTATCAATAGCCCCGTACCTTCCAGCTATAAGGACTAGTAGAACACTAAAATCTAGCAAATCACTAACAATTACTTCTAGGGGTTATTTGCGCAATTTCACCCTAAAGAGTTAAGATTTATTACGTGATATAGACACTCACCAAAATCTACAACTCTAGCACGACTCTATTATGTGATAAAGACCGTCACCAAGAATCATACGAAGCAATTGATAATAATAAACCAAATCAAAGTACGCATGTACATCAAATCAATAGACCAAACCTTTTACTAAACACAATCAATCCATTAAATTCATGCAAATAACGAAAAAGGTAAAAAACTTTATATCAATCCATTCATCAAAGTCTAGGTGGCTTAAATGTTTAGCCGAGCATGTCAAATAGTGAAAACAAATCAAAGATAATCAAACAAGAATTCACTGTAACAAGTTTCGAGAAAGAAAATCAACAAACAAGGAATTGGAAAACCCGAGAAAGTCTTCAATTTTTCATCCCGAACTCGTACCACTGATTCTCGTGCTTCGAAACCTTCAAAACTGCTCAATGAATGCTCCAAAAATTGCCTAAGATGCTCCCAATTCGTAATTAGGGTTGTGATAATAATTTCTTGACTTTTATACTTAACCCTAGCTTGTAACGAAGGATCGCCGTCAACATACCCCGTCGCGTCGCGCGACGGGTAGGGATCTTCGGTGTCGTGCAGCGCGACTGCAATAGATATCAGAAATTGTTATTTTAATGGTGGCGGGGCGCCACCATGATGTGGTTCCCTTGTGGCGTAGAGCGATAGCTCAAAATGGACAGACTCCTTCGAATTTTGCCCAGCTTCAACTTCTCAAAAACTTCAAAAATAATTCTAACTCTTTTCAACTCGTTCCAGGACTTGGTGTTTCAGCATTGTGGCTCGTTTTTACTCAATTTTCAGCAATATTACGTACCAAGACCTGCAAAACTCGAATTGATCAATAGTATGCACATTCTAACGAAAACTAAACTAAATGTAACGCAAAACTATACAAACTGTACATGAATAAGAGATGTATTTTGCAATACATCAAATATCCCCACACTTACTCTTTTTTCGTCCTCGAAAAAGAATTATGCAACAGAATCAGAGATGAATAGTCACTCGGGTCAAAAGTATATTTATATTTCATTAAAATCAAAACTTGCGTTAGCCACGATTGCGAATATACTTGTCCTCTTTAAACCCAAATCCGGTCTTAAGCCCTTATCATGTGAATTTAATTTAAGTGCGGTCAATCTACCTAGGGCCTCACGCTAGGATCTACGGTCCACCTACTCCCGCCTCAAGCTTATAGAACTAAAGGAACAATCACTGGATCAATTCCTAACCGCCTTATATCAAAACCAAGAGAATTTAACATCACATTTTTCTTTTTCCATTTTTTTCATCGCTTTTCTTCTTTTTTTTTCTTTTAATGAGCGTAGACGTTGCTTTCCCTAACCAAGAGGCATTCCGGCTGTAGAGTCTCTATCCCCAACTCGGATTACTTAGGCTTCGGTACTTTTTCTTTTCTTTGCAAGTTCGATTTCACACATCCTAGAGGTAAAACGGTTGTAAAGTCACTATCCCCAACCCATACTACATTGAACTATGCTACTTTCATTCAGTTTCTAGCTCATTTTCTCTATTTTTTTCGATCAAAACTTCTAACGGTTTTAACTTATAACGGTGTTCCTTATACTCTTATTGGCGGTTTGAATTTCCCATATTTCCCAGATGAAAACCCACTACCAGACCGACAATTAAGGTATTATTAACTCAAGGGGACCTAAAACCAAACCCGGGCCTATCCACACATCCCAAACTAGACACAAGCTCGATTTATTTTAATCTCTTATTATTATTATTCGAACCCAAGCAAAAAAATTTCTTTTCTATCATTTCTGTATTTTATTTGCAAACTTCTTATTCAAAAGGCATTTTTCTGATTTTTCAATTTTTTTGGATTTTTCAATTTTTTTATTTTTTTGTATTTTTTTTCATATTTATGACTCGATCATTTACATGTATCCCATCCCCACACTTAAAGGTTGCATTGTCCCTAATGCAAGAAAGGAAATACGGCACAAGACTACCTAAATGTAACTACTAAACTACGAACGAACTAAATAAATAAATAAAGAAATAAAAGAATACAAGGAAAATGACTTAGCTGAATATGTGAGACTGTCAAAGTGCCAGTCGTTTCCACATAAGCCCTCCAATTCGAAACACGCTCAGCAAACAACTCCTATTCTCGGACACGCGAACGAAAACGGCTACTAATATAACAACCCTCAAAATATTTTCCGACACCCCTAATATATTCTAAAGTACTCCAATATGTCCTAACGGGCCGCAACAGCAAGGAGTCAGGGCGAGCCCCTGAGCCGCCACGTGTCATAACGCGTGTGGAGTCTACGAGTCGAGTCAGCCAAGCTAGGACCTACCCTAGCTGGCCTCACGGGCCGCGTAAGCCCTGGAGGAATGCTACGCGGCGTGCGACAAAACCCAATTACAACCCTATAAATTGAGGGCAACGGCCTTCAGTTTCCGTCGCTCACAATTCTTTCTCTCTCTCAAAATTACATATAATAGGCATAATTTTCGGGCATAATACCCCCCTAATTAACGAAGTTCTGCCCCGTTGTAAGTATCATAACCCCGGTTACGTATTAGATACGCTGCCCAATTGATCTAGGGTTCCGTAATAGCTGTAGTGGTTCTGCCCGACGTAGTCATTGGAATGCCGTCTCGGGGAGAGTAGTACTAATGTAAATATTGGGTTATTATACTAACGCGTGTGCATTTGTGTAAATTATAGATAATCACCAGGAAACCCTTAAAGAAAACCTAAGACAACAATGTGCGTAATCTCCTTTATGTAAACTGTTTTTACAAAACTTTATTTATTTTAAATTATAATTAGCAGTGATTGAGTCTTTGTAATTCTTCAATTACTGCCGGTATGTTGGGGTTTTATATACAAAATGTGGAACACGTTACCATTGGACAAAGACTTAGCCAATGGGTAATATGACCCACCAGTCAGGATTGACAGTACTGAATGAGTAATTGTGTAGATGTAAACATTGTAATCGCTCTCAATACTGTGAAAATTGATAAAATTATTCTTATTAAACTGGGATTCACTCACCGGTATTTCCCACTGACAAAATGTTTTTAAACGCGTTTCAGGTAACAAAATGTAAGAGCCAACTAGAAGCCAGCTGGACAACACTGAAGGCTTGGAAAAGTGGCTATAAAAGTTACCTATATAAAAGAAGATGTTTTATTCAATAAAATAGAGATTATCTCTATAAATCAGTTTGTAATGAAAACTTGGGTTTTATCCCAATATGTTTAATATTATAAAAGTGTGGTATTTACTCTGATAAAATATTTCCTAACTACGGTTCTGATGTAAATTCTGCTGCCAAAATGATAAACATCGATACCACCAAAACTGGTCTCGCGGCCGCCCGTTCCCGGGATAGATAGGGGGCGGGGGTTGCGACAGAAGGTGGTATCAGAGCTAAGCCACTGATTCAGCCACAGAAGTGTTCTGCTGACACCAAGATATTATTAAAATTGTTAGGAAATTTATTACGGAATTACGTGAATACCTGTATTTTATTGTTGTGTGTTATTTAAATATTTGTTAGTTTACAGTATGAGTGATCAAGGACCATCTGACGTCTATCGTCAGTTGTCCAGCTCACTTAGAAGCGAAGGCACCTCTTCACAGCATGCCCTCTCAGGATATTCTGCTGACAATGAAGATGGGATATTCGTGTTTAAGGCTCAGTCTGAAGAGCCATTCCCTCAGAAAAAGAGGGGATGGTTCAGTAAGGGAGCACATGAGCGTAGGAAGAAAATGAAAAAGTTACAAGAGCAACGGGTGCTAGCAGCCGCTAAAAGAGAAACAGATGCCCACACCCAAGACATGCTTAATAGGAGTTTAGCAAAATTCCATATCTTAGCAACCACAGCTGCTGACCCAAACCTAGAACAACTAGTAGCCCCTCAACCATTACTCTTGTTTCCCACCCAGCCAATGGAGATTGAAAACAACTCAGAAAATCAAGTCGAAATGCATGATTTTAATCCAGAGGAGATACCTAGGGTACCAGCACCCAATCCCTTAGACCCAGACTACGATCCATGGTTTGATGATCATAGGGATTATGTGCAACGCTACCACCTAACAGACCTACCCATGCCAAACCTAGCAGCTTACCCAGGTCTGGACCCTCTAGATCCTTACTACGATAATGATGAATACATTAGGGAAATCCTAGAGAATCCATATCCTCAGGAAGAACCCATGCCACAGTACCCAGATCCAGATCCAGTACCAGCACCTGCACCCCCAATGAGTGCAGAAAATGTGCAAGAACTCCGAACTTTCGGAGAAGAGATTTTAGAGAATAGCGAGAGGATGAGGCAGGTAGGAGAACGACTCGTCTGGAAGTACGACGAGCGTCATATGAATTTCTGGATGAATCCATATCTGTGAAGGTGATGGTGAAGGTAGTAATAATATTAATAATAATAATAATAAAAATAATAATATAATAATATATAATATGTGTGTATGGTTGAAAAAAAAGTATCGTAGTATAGACCACTTCGTGGTTAATGATGCATAGTAGTATTGTAATTTTAAATTCCAGTTCTGGTTTGTATTAGATGCATACTATATAAGAAAGAGTAAGTCGCAATGTTCGACGTTTTTGATCAAGTGTCATGTGAATGATCGTATTAAGATATTATCTTGTGATATTAATATGTGATAAATGTTTAAAATTCAGATGGCCGACCAAGTGAATCAAGAGAATCTAGATAATAACCCAGAAAGCCAGAATAACGATAACCCAAACATTGATAATAATGGAAACCAAGTGGACAACAGTGCCATCCAACACATAGTGGCACAAGGAATAATAGATGCAATGTCATATATTATTCAAACAGTTAGGGACGCTGATAATAAAAGTAACCGTGATAGTAAACGACCCTCCGAACCAGAAAACAGCGTGAACAATGGACCTATACTTCAAGCGCCCATTCCCAAAAGAAGAAGAACCATGCCTTATGATTGTTCTTATAAAGAATTCTGGTCTTGTAAATCAATGGAATTCTCAGGCAATGAAAGGGCCGTTGCAGCTCTACGCTGGATAGAAAAGACTGAGGCAATTTTAAGAATAAGCAAATGCGCGGAAGAGGATAAGATAATGTTTGCTTCTAATCTGTTTAAGAATTCAGCCTTAGAATGGTGGAACACTATCCTCCAGTCTAGGGGAAGTAATATGGTTTATAATATGGAATGGGAGGAATTTAAAAACATGGTAGAAAGGAAATTATGCCCTCCCAATGAAAAGGAACAGATAGCAAATAAATTCCTAAATCTTAGGATTACTGGGGTAGATAGTAAGGGTTATACTACATTATTCTTTGAATATGCTTGAATAGTACCAACCCTTACATCACCTGAACCAGTATTAATCTCCCGTTACATTTGGGGATTAATTGGAGAGATTAGACATGTAGTCAAAGCGGCCAGACCTCAAACCATAGAAGAAGCCGTAGAACTAGCAAACACCTTGACATATGAGTTAGTCCGTACACGAGAAGAGGATCCGAGGAGGAATCTAACCCAAAAGCTTACCCAAGAATTTCGTTCTGGAAATTCTAACCGTGGGAAAAATGTAGGTTCTACTTCTGCACCCTATTGCAAGTATTGCAAAAGGAAGCATTCTGGAAAATGCTCCATATACTGTAATTTCTGCAAAATATCTGGACATAAGGAGGAAGACTGCAAGACAAGATCTTCAACACATACCGGTAAACTGGGTTACGAGCCGAAGTAATCAAGTTCGTAACCGTGAATGGGTGGTCGAAAATCGTCTGCCAAAAATTTCGCAACTCAGCTGAACCAACGCTGTGATCCCTAACAATCGAATATGCACCACGCAGACTAGTCACAAACCCCGGCCGCTTCACTTCTTCCTCATTATAAAACCCCGGCACAATGGCAAACCTCGCCATATTCATCTAAAAAACCTGCCTACCCAAACTGAAAGACACAGCTGTGTCCTGATCAAACTTCCCTTCCTTGTGTCTCCATGTGATGTGAAACTCCAGCACCAGCTCCTCATACTAAGCCTGCGTACACTCTAACGCCTCAGACAACTTCGGACCCAAGAGGTCCAACACTACCTGCCTTGAACCTATTTCCTCTAACCAGGTCCAATCTATCACCCTGTGTTGAAGCAAATCAGTATCCTTCAATTTATCATACTTATTCCACTCAGGCGTACTCGGATCAAACTGCAGTATCGGGTGGTCCAGCCGATTAACTTTATGTGTCGGAATAAACTCATTGGCCCTTTGGTACGTAATTTTCCTCAGCTTGGGATCATCAGCAACTATCTGAAGTATTGGGGTCTCCTGTGGAATCGGGTCAGTCGGATCCTGCTGTGGTGCTGTCTGACCCGAGGCCCTCTTCCAGGCCCTTCCACTACGCGAACTGCTAGCCATGTCTGCAAAACAGATATTAACAAGACAAAACAATCAAACAATCAGTAATAACAAACTATTTTTGGTATTTTTTTTTTTGTATTTTTGAGAATTTTATATATATATATATATATATATATATATATATATATATATATATATATATATTGGATTTTTAAAACTTTTTCTAAAACTAAGAATAGCCGTATAGCATTTCATTCGCGGCTAATTCTGAAATAAACGGGTTACCTTTTACAGATGCTAAGTGATAATTAAACTCGCCCGAATGGTGATTGAGTACGGGCGAGCCTGAATCACTTGTACGTGCAAGTAAACCCAAAAACAACTAAATAAGACTCAACATATACTAAAACTAACTAACAAGACACAAAGACACTAAACTGGACTCAATGTACACTACCCCCCTCGGCACTTTAGTTGTCCTCAATTAAATCGAGTGCCTAACAAAGACATTGAAGTCCAACCTTGCTTATAATCAGTTGCTTTTTAGTTTTAAAATCAAATTATTTGCGTTTGAAAAAGTCCGCCTAATTAAAGGAGGGTTTTCCGTTTGCAAAAATTTCGTTTTAATGCACAAGATTGGAACTTTATGTGTTGATACCTTCTACTAATCAATCCAACAACACCAAACCGACACCGCCCGCACCCATATAACAACTTGAAACCAAAGGCCAAATTTTATGTCAAAACGACAATGGCAAGTGAAGCATAAACATTCCATCATGTGCATAAACCCAAACCCAAACCAAGCTAGCCGCACCCCTTAAACTATACTAACTAACAAAAATATACTAGACGCAAACTCATTCGGCTCAACACTAGACTAACTCGAGCCCAACACACGGCTAGTACAACAACCCTCCTGAAATTTTTTCTAACACCCTAATATATTTTAAATACCCCTATATGTCTTAAAATACACCCCGTATGTGAAAACCGAGCCCAAAATATAAAATATCATTAAAAATAATTAAAAAACAAAGAAATTGGGTTTCAGTCGGGCCGCGTAAGCCTTCGCTTAACCCTTACGCGGGCCGCGACCTGGTGAAATCTGGCGAAACCCTGGGCTACCATGTGGCAACCACACGTCGAAGCTAGCCGATGACCCGTATCACCTAAACCCTACCCGAACTACAAGGCGGGCCGCGTAACCCTTGGGTTACACCTTACGCGGGCCGCGTAAAAACCCAAAACATGTCCTATAAGTAGCAGGCATCGGATCTTCAGTCTACTCGTTCATTTTCTTTTTCAATCTCGAATTTCTGAAGTGTAGGCATAATCTCGGGCATAATACCCCCCTAAATAAAGAAGTTCTGCTCTGTTGTAAGTATCATAACCCCTGGATACGTATTAGATACTCTGCCTGATTGATCTAGGGTTCCGTAACGGCTGTCGTGGTTCTGCCCGACGTAGTCGTTGGAATGCTGTCTCGGGGAGGGTATTACTAATGTTGAAATGGGTTATTATACTAACACGTGTACATTTGTGTAAATTATAGATTGTCACTAGGAAACCCTAAAGGATAATCTAAGACAGCAATGCGAGTAATCTCCTTTTTGTAATATGTTTTTACAAAACCTTAAATATTTTACAATGCGATTAGCAGTGATTGAGTCTTTGTAATTCTTCAATTATTGTCGGTATGTTGGGGTTTTGTAATTGTCGGTATGTTGGGGTTTTGTATACAAAATGTGGAACACGTTACCATTGGACAAAGAGTTAGCCAATGGGTAATATGACCCACCAGTCAGGATTGACAGTACTGAATGAGTAATTGTGTAGATATAAACATTGTAATTGCTCTCAATACTGTTTAAATTAAATTAATATTTCTTGATTAAACTGGGATTCACTCACCAGTATTTCCCACTAACAAATGTTTTTAAAACGCATTTCAGGTAACACAATGTGAAAGCCAAGTAGAAGCCAGCTAGACAGCACTAAAGGCTTGGAAAAGTGGCTATAAAAGTTACCTAAATAAAGAAGACGTTTTATTCCAATAAAATGGGATTTATCCCTACAAATCAGTTTGTAATGAAAAATTTGGTTTCATCCCAATGTGTTTATTTATATAAAATGTGGTGTTTTACTCTGATAAAATATTTCCTAACTACGGTCCTGATGTAATTTGCGCTGCCAAATTAATAAGCACCGATACCACCGACATTGAGTTCGCGGCCGCCCGTTCCCGGGACAGATAGGGGCGGGGGTTGCGACAGAAGGTGGTATCAGAGCTAAGCCACTGATTCAGCCACAGAAGTGTTCTGCTGACACCAAAATTCAAATTGTTAGGAAATAAATTATGGGAATACGTCATAATTGTATATCTTGTTATGTGTTATTTGACTATTTGTTAGTTTACAGTATGAGCGACCAAGGACCATCTGACGCGTACTGTCAATTGTCTAGTTCGCCTAGAAGCGAAGGTGCCTCTTCTCAGCCTGCCCTCTCAGGGTACTCTGCTGATACGGAAGAAGGAATATTCGTGTTTAAGGCTGAGTCCGAAGAGCCATTCCCTCAGAAAAAGAGAGGATGGTTCAGTCGAGGGGCACATGAGCGTAGGAAGCGTATGAAAAAGTTACAAGACCAGAGAGCACTAGCAGCAGCCAAAAGAGAAATTGATGCCTATGCCCAGGAAATGATCAATAGGGGTATAGCCAACATCCACATCCTAGCAACCACTGCAGCTGACCCTAACCTGGAACAAATGATAGCACCCCAACCACAACCACCAATTCCTGACCAACCGACGGAGATAGAAAACCCTAAAAATCAAGTAGAAACGCATGATTTTAACCCGGAGGAAATACCTAGGGTACTAGCACTAAATCCCTTAGACCCAAATTACGACCCATGGTGGGATGATAATAGGGACTATGTGCAACGTTACCCGATACACGAAGACATGCCTATGCCAAACCTAGGAGCCTACCCAGGGTTGGACCCTCTAGACCCCTATTACGATAATGATGTATTCATTAGGGAGATTCTAGAAAATCCTTACCCATACCAGGCCCCTATACCTCCATACCAGGAACCCGCACCCCAGATTCCGAACCCAGTCCTAGAACATGCACCCCCAATGAGTGCAGAAAACGTAAAAGAACTTAGGACATTTGGTGAGGAAATTTTAGAAAATAGTGAAAGGATGAGACAGGTGGGAGAGCGACTCATCTGGAAGTACGACGAGCGCAATATGGATTTCTGGATGAATCCATATCCGTAGAAGTGATGGTGGAGAAGGTAATAATAATAATAATAATAATATAATATAATAATAAAATATGTGTGTATGTGTATGAAAAAAAACTACGGATGCCTATTACTAGTAGTGTAACTTTAAATTTCAGTCGGTATTGTAATTTTAATTTCAGTACTGGTGTGTAATAAATGCATATTATATGAATAGAGTAAAGTCGCAATGATCGACGCTTTTGACCAAAGTGCGTGTCATGTGATTGACTATATTAAATATTATTTTGTGATTATTAATGCGTGGTAAATGTTTAAAATTCAGATGGACAACGAAGTTAACCAGGAAAACCAGAGTGATAACCACCCGAATAACGATAATCTGAATAATGAGAATCCGAACAACAACAATAACAATGGAAACCAAATGGATAATATTGCCATCCAACACATAGTGGCATAAGGAATTATAGATGCAATGCCATATATTCTTCAAACTGTTAAGGATGCTAATAATATATGTAAACATAGCAGTAAGCGACCCTCTGAACCTGCAAACATCATGAACAATGGACATGTACTTCAAGTGCCCATTCCCAAAAGAAGAAGAACCATGCCTTATGGTTGTTCTTATAAAGAATTCTGGTCCTGCAAACCAATAGAATTCTCGGGCAATGAAGGACCCATTGCAGCTCTACGCTGGATGGAAAAGACCGAGGCTGTTTTAAAGATAAGCAAGTGTGCTGAAGAAGACAATATAATGTTTGCTTCTAATCTATTTAAAAACTCAGCCTTAGAATGGTGGAACACTATCCTCCAGTCAAGAGGAAGTGATAGGATATACAATATGGAATGGGAGGAATTTAAAAATATGGTAGAAAGGAAATTCTGCCCTCCCAATGAAAAGGAACAGATAGCAAATAAGTTCATGAACCTTAGGATGACCTGGGTAGATAGTAAGGGTTATACTACTACATTCTTTGAATATGCCAGAATAGTACCTACCCTTGCATCACCTGAACCAGTATTAATCTCCCGTTATAACTGGGGATTAATCAGGGAGATTAGACATGTAGTCAAGGCAGCTAGACCTCAAACCATAGAAGAAGCTGTAGAATTAGCAAACACCTTGACAGATGAATTAATCCGCACTAGAGAAGAAGATCAGAGAAGAAATTTAGCTCAAAGACTTACCCAGGAATTTCGATCTGGAAATTCCAACAGTGGGAAAAATGTAGGTTCCATATATGCACCTTATTGCAAGTATTGCAAAAGGAAGCATTCTGTAAGATGCTCCATATATTTCAATTTCTGCAAAATATCAGGACACAACGAAGAAGACTGCAGGAAGAAAGCAAACAACAGGATATGCTACAGCTGCGGAGAACAAGGTCATATTAAGCTGTCACACCCCGATATTTCCACGTAGTACCGGTGGGCCCGGTGGGGAGTATCGTGACGTAGTTGATATCATCATGGTCAAACAACACAATTCTAAATGCACAGCGGAAGCAAAAGATAGAATTATTTCAACCGAATAAAATTGTAATATTAAGTATCACAATGTAGTTGAAACGGATCCACAGGCGGATCAAATAAAAAGGAAACATAGTTCATCAGACTTAAATGCATCCAAGCTTGCGAGACTCTTAACGATGCTAAGGAGAGGCCAGCCTATTTCGAGTAGTACCTGCACTTAACCTTTTTGGGAAAATACGTCAGTTTACACTGGTAAATACAATTAACTGACTCATTTTGAAAAGGTTTAAGAAAATTGATTTGAATGCACAAGGCACAAAACATTTTTTAACTTGGGATAATTATTTATATATAAACTTGTAAAAGAATTATATGTTCGTTATGCGTTCAGTAGCCCGGATTGACACCGGGTTAAAGTTTAATAAACACACCACATGATATAGTCCCGCGGCGGGTTATTCCCGAAACCCGCGGTTATACCTTATTATTTATATTTGCACTAACGGGTGTACGCCTACACCCGCATGCTTAGGTCATGGCCATTTCGTAAAATGATGCCAAGGATATCCGGGACATGGTCATTAACCCCCCAAAGGCTTTAATCAAACAAAACAATTTAAACGGACATTTCAATAAATTAATCTTCATACAATTAAAAATTCAATGCCCGACCAAGCGATATTTTATATACCGTACCCCAAGCCCGTATAGGGAAAATAAGTTAAAAGTATTTACCTTTGCAAGTATTAATCACAAATAGCAAGTGCGTGTAGCTTTTACCGGGTCTCCTATTCTGGAACAAAGGTTTTTAATAACCTATTAGATTCCTAACGGGTCTTTAATTAAGCCTAAACTTAGACCGGTTAGTTTTAAAGGAAGATACAGTTCAAACGCATGATTAAACGAAGACCGGAATAGATTGTGATTTAGACCCGACAAGTTTGAAGACTTGTATAACATGGGTAAACTAAACACATTATGGATTTTGAGACAAAATGATAAGGTTGGACCCGTTTCGGTCAATTTATGCAAACTAGTTACATAAACCGAACCAAACGCGCAAGATGCGTAACGGGTAACCATATGAGTTATATACAGGTTTCCTAAGTTAATATGCCTTAAATATGTTGTGACATCAGTAAGATATCTTCTATTATGCCCAAAACGAATTTAAATTCAAACTATGCCCCGTAGGGGCATTTTGGTCATTTTAACGGTTATAAAAGAGTTTAAATAACAATCTGAGTTACAGGTCTGATATAATCAGTAAAAATACTTAATTTAATAAGTTATAACAGTAGGGTATTACATATATGTGTAATTTATCATTTAAAACCAAACTATGCACCTTAGGGGCATTTTGGTAATTTCACATAGGTTTAAAAGGTCAAAATTGGAAATATGAGTTTAAAACTTTTGCTTACTGTTAATATATAAAAATTTACTTAAAATATCAGTAGGCATCGAACCTTATATGTTTAAAATAGTTTTAATACATACTATGTGTTAAAAACGCTTAAAAAGCGATTTTGAGCTATTTCCGGGTTTTTAAAAGAAAGCTGATATTTTTATTATTCCAGAAAGCTCAAAATGTTTTATTTATCCTATTAGATTAGTAGGAAAAGGTTTGGTATCAAAATAATTTGTAAAACTCATTTTATAGCCTAAAAGGGCAAAACCGAAAATTACCGAATCAAGCCAAAAATTTAATAAAAATCTTCAAAATCCCAAAATATAGTTTATATCAGTAGGTAAAAAAAGTTTGGTATTAAAAATCGGGCTTAGATAGGCTATATGCTAATTACGCCTTTTAATTAATAAAAGCTTCTTATTTACGCTAATGAGCATAACTCCTAATCTAGACCTCCAATTGATGTCAAAGTTTAGGGACAAGTCTAATAATCAGTAACTAAGGTTTCTATTCTTTTATATTTTCAAAAATCACGTTTTAAGGTCATATGGGCATAATAGTCAACATTTAAGCATTTAACAAAAACATGCATGTGAATCGGATAACTAATGAACCAAGTTGTATAATCTCAGAGAGTTATACTTGTATGAAACCTGGTCCAAATAAAGCTCTAAGGCAATTCTAAAACATGCTTAAACGGGTCAGAACTGAAAGTCAAAGCAAAAGTCAAATTATGCGACTTTCGGTTCCGAACCGAGCCTAAACTGAAAATTGTCGAGTTGAACATGTTTAGACATGTTCTTACATTAATTACCAAGTTATATTAATGACAAAAAAGGTTGCATAGCTTCTACATTGCTAATTATGCATTAATTTGAAAATAAGCTTTCTGTTGACTTTTTAAGATTAACTTTGACTCGACAATTGACCTAGTTAGAGTGGGAATCAGAGGGTGCCCTTTTAAGGGTTTATTGCCCACATAATTACCAACTCATAGGTACTTTAAATTGAAATTTGACTGGACAATTATTGATTAATCACGAAGTCAAACTCTAATTACGACGATTTGACTTTAAGCTAATTAACTAAGCTAAACTGAATTAGGAAGGGTTAAGGACACTTACAAGAGTACTAAGCACGACTAGGGATCTTAAGAAAGCTTGTTGCTGATCAGAGGAGCTCCAGAAATGAGTTTGAAGTGAGTTACAAATGAATGAAAAAATGTTGCAACTTTGTTCTTCTTATATAGGAACCCAAATGTTACAAGATCATCACACACAAGCCTATGAGAGTTCCCTGATCACCCCAAATGTCCCTATGCATGAAAAACCATTGGCTCTGCCCCTGGAACTCGAAAACAAGCCTTCAAAGGCGGTGCAACAGGCTGGACATGCACCTGCCATTTTTTTCCGATTCAGACCACCCCTCGCGTCACGCATAGGTCCCCTAAGGATCCTACGCGTCGCGCGACACCCCTTCTGACCGGATTTTCAACTTTCAAAGTTTGCTGTTTTGGTCCCTGGTCCATATAATCTTTATTTTAACTCTCATTTATTGCGTTTTGGACCCCCATAGTTAACTTTTAAGGACCTTGAGTCACAAACTAACTCCGTTAACTCCCGGTCATTTGTACGATCACCCGAAAAGTCATAAATTTCAACGTTGACGCTTTTAATCCCTTGTATACGAATCTTGTCATAACTTTCTCATACGATAACGAAACTTGGTGAAATTTTTATCACATATTCTAGTGAGTATAATTTATCGTTACAAAGCTTCGGGTTTGCTAAAAGGTCACTCAGAGGTATACTTTAAACATGTTGACACATTTAACCTCTGTAGTTTGTAATCTTTCACTTTCTTTCACAATTAGCTTCGTATGATCCATGATTCATTCATTTAAGGGTATAAACATCGTGTAGGGTTATAAAAAGGCATATTTATCCATTGTTGACACATTGAATCCTTATATTCACATACTTTCCTTGTTCGTCAACTTTAGTCCTTCTAAAATAATCTTTTACACGTTGAAAGCTTATGACACGTGTCGATACATTATTGGACATAAATTTTCGAGGTGTTACATCCTGACTCCCTTAAAAGAAATCTCGACCTCGAGATTTACTGAAACAAATGAGGGTATTTTTCTTTCATTGTGGACTCTACCTCCCACGTATACTCGGGACCTTTACGGGCATCCCATTTAATCTTTACAATTAGAACATGCTTCCTTCGAAGCTTCTTAACCTGTCGATCCTCAATCGACAAAGGTTTTTCCACAAACTTTAAGCTCTCATCTATATGCACATCCGTATGTGGCATGACTAGCGACTCATCAGCTAGACATTTCTTCAGATTGCAGATGTGGAAAACATTATCAATACCACTGAGCTCTTCAGGTAAGTTCAACTTATAAGCCACTGATCCGACACATTCGATGATCTCAAATGGTCCTATGTATCTTGGGCTTAACTTACCTTTTTTTACCAAATCGCATCACTCCCTTCCAGGGTGATACTTTAAGTAAAACCTTATCACCAACCTCAAACTTTAGAGGTTTACGCCTTAAGTCTGCGTAGCTTTTCTGCCTGTCTCTGGCAGCTTTGAGACGATCTCTTATCTATACAATCTTATCTGTCGTTTCTAGGACTATATCAGGTCCTGTTAGTTGGACATCTCCAACTTCTGCCCAGAAAATGGGCGTTCTGCACTTTCTTCCATACAAAGCTTCAAACGGCGCAGCCTGAATGCTTGTATGGTAGCTATTGATATAGGAGAACTCAATCAATGGCAGGTGGTGATGTGCGTTAGGTGTATATATAAGTTTAAGTATATTTTAAGCCCTTTTACACTTTCTTTAGCCAAGTTTTAAATTTATAAAACACGATATTTACTAACACTAAACACACATATGGGCAAGTGCACCCATCGTGAGCGTAGTATAGTGTTTGTAAGATACCGAGGTCGTCCAAGGACACAAGAGCTTTTAGTACCGGTTTATCCTTAACGTCTAATCAAATCAAAAGTTTAGAAAAATGTTTTAAACTACGAAAATAAAAACTAACTAAAATGCTGAAAAATAAAAATAAAAGTAAAAACAGATAGACAAGATGAATCACTTGGTTCCGACTCATGTTTAGTGTAACCTTTGATTATTTCTGCACTTTTGCACTATTTCAGAGATTATCTTAGTTATTGTAGTAGGCCCCTCTTTTGGAGGTGTCGTTACCCTCAACCCAGTAGTTTGAGTCAGCAAAGATACAATCCTAAAGGGTCGGATTATTGAAAGATAATTAATTAAGTTATTAATGCATAATGTGGTAGGCCCCTCTTTTGAAGGTGACGTTACCCTCGGCTAAGTAGTCTGAGTCAGCAGGGATACAGTCCTAAGTAGCCGGGTTAAAGTATTAATAGTAGTTTAACTTATGAGGGGATCAAAGAGTTTGGACCCCCGCCATCCAATACCGTTAAGTATTGAAGGAGGTCCTACTAAATTTGACCCAGGTCCTTTGCAGGATCTATACACTGAACAATGGCAAGACTCTTACCAAACTGTTCCCTTAACCCCCGACCAGGTAGCCAACATACCTCCATATAGACCGTGGAGATATGAACGGTGAAAATATTTTATTTTATATAGACAGTAAAATAATGCCAAGACACCACGGACAAACGATAAGGAAGAATCACCTTCAACATAAGAAACTAGTTATTAAAGTCATTAATACATAACCAATTAAAAAGTGTGAAAAGATTAAAAATAAAAAGTATTACACTAGACACTTTGTCTTCACCAAATGATGTAAGAGACTTAGGCAAACATGGCCTTGATTCTCAAGAACTCTTACGATCAATCTTGGATCTCGAGACGACTCACACACTCTATGATGGACAATGGATGATGGTGGTGGATGATGGTGTTATGGTGGTGGTGGGTGAAGTGTGAGAGAGGTGGTGTGCCAAGGGATGGTTTGAGCTTGAGCCAAGCACTCCTATTTATAGGCTGAACAGAAGCTCAGGCACGGCCCCGTGTCCAGTGGGCATGGCCCCGTGTCCACATCCTTCTCTTTCTTCATTAATTGCTCTTGTCTTTATTAGTTGACCACGGCCCCGTGTCCGCTGGGCACGACCCCGTGTGCAGAAGCATATCTGTACTATCAAGATTTGCCTGGATTCTGCGAATCTTATAGTTGACCACGACCCCGTGTCCGCTGAGCACGGCCCCGTGGTGAGCGATGGAAGCTTCTACATCTTTGTCTTTTATGCTGACACTTGGGCACGCCCCCGTGCTCACTGAGCACGGGGCGTGTTCAACCTCCTGTTTTCTTGTTTTGCTTGGGAAGATGCTTTCGGGGAGGTCGGGCATGCCACGTTTATTCCTTTTCTTGTATTTATGTTAGATTTAGCTGCCTTTTTGCTTCTTTTGTTAATTTGAGCTTATTTAATCCCGAAAATACAAAAGGAAGACAAAAACACACTTTTTCCAACATTAGTACTAAAAAAGGGTTAGTTTTATGCCACAATTGATGTAATTTATATGTTGCATTTTGCACACATCAAATACCCCCACACTTGAATCTTTGCTTGTCCTCAAGCAAAACTCTTTATAATGTGGCTTTACACTCCCAAATGGAATTGGTAGAAAAGAAAGTTTTTGGGCTTGTCATAGAGTGTCGGGATTTCCAAGATTCTTTATTTTAGTTTTATTTTTATTTATTTACAATCCTATTCGTCATGATTTATTTAAAACTTTTCATAAGATAAATTACTTATTAGGGCATAACATGCCTCTTTAAAATTTTATTTATATACAAGTTCACATACCTCACGGGGGATCACTCAACACTCGGCCGGAGATGTATTTTAGTGAATCACTCGAGAGCGACATGGAACTTACTCCTACCATAGGCTTGCCAAGCAATCAATCCTCCTCCTTTTTAACTATATACCTTTGTAAATATCAAGAGGACTTTTTGGGTGAATGGTTAGGCTTGGGTTAAAGGTAGGTGGTTGGGTTAAAGGTAGGTGGTTGGGTTAGTGGTTAGTAGAAAAGGGCGAAAAAGCGTAACAAGCGTCGGTTTTCGAAAGACCTTTTTTTTACTTTTGCAATTTTTATTTTGATGAAGCTATTATTCAAACAAAGTTATTTTTGATTAACTTGTTTGTTTATTTTTTTTGCTTCATCAACAAAACAAAAATATTTTTTTTTGGACAAAGTCAAACGAAAAACCGAGCTTGTTACTAAAACAAAGGGTTAAAAATAAAAAGGTTTTGGTGGGTGAAAGGGTGTTTGGTTTGGGTTAAGAAATGAAAAGGTTTAGGCTCAAAGGGGTTAACTAGGGGGATTTTGGGTAGGTGGTAAAAAAAAGAAAAATAATGGTATAGAAATAAAAAGGGTTAGTCCTAATGCCTCCATCATTTACTTACTCGGGTTTAAGTTGGTAAGGACCGGGAATGTATCGTCGTGGCAAGTTCTAGAGTTGTAAGAACCAAGCGGCTATTCACACAAGAAACGAAAAATGAGCATTTAATTTAAAGATATATATTTGTATGCTCAATAAAAGCTCAAAACTCACTTTTGTGGGAATGGGTTTTTATATGATCAAGTATATATAATTAAATTTTAACTAAGCTTGTCATGCCTTTTCATAATTTTCTTATGTTGGTTCTTTTTATCACGACGCTATCGGTTGTAAATTTGTAAAAATATAACCTTTTTAGAATTTTGAAATTCCCAAATTAAACACAGACAAGTAAAAAAATGAAAATTTTTGAAAAAATTTGGGGTGATTAGCGGTTCCAATAGAGTTTTGTGTAAGGCTTGTTATTAGGACTTGCAAGATTCAAGGTTTTAGCATCCCCCCCACACTTAAATTACACATTGTCCTCAATGTGTCCCAAAAATAAGTTTTTAGGTTGATTGAACGTGTAAAAATGTGTGAAAAAGCAAAAAATTGTGTTACTGGGCGCTGGACACGACCCCGTGTTATCCTGACACGGCCCCGTGTTATCCTGGCACGGCCCCGTGTTCAAGTGCCAGTAACAAGGATTAAACAAAAGAAACAGAAGCCTGGACACGGGGGTGTGTTGGGTGAACACAGCCCGTGTCCAGTTTACCTGAATTGGGTTATTTCTGCAGACTATGCAGCACGGGGCCGTGTTGGGCGGACACGGCCCGTGCTGAGCTTACTGTTAATGAAGAAAATTGTCGGTTGGCCCTGTTTTCCTGCATGGGGTGCTGGTTCAAGTTTCCCTTGTTATCCTTTGCCATACTGAGTGTATTTTATTTGTTTCAACACCATCCAAACACCAAATTAACTAAAACCATCATTCATTAAGTCATAGAGAGAATTACATAGTAGTCCTAAAAGTTAAATTTCTAGATAAGTAGGTCAAAGAAACATAAGAAATCCAAATCAAGAAGTTCCAGCCTAATCTTTATTTTACTAGCAAAACTTCCAAAAAGATAGTTCTCTTGGTTAGATGCAGCATGAACACTTCTTTTCTTTGGGCATGGGATCCTCACACGTCGACGAGCCACTCTTCTATCTCCCTTGGGAGAAGAAAGGCGGGCTCATTGGCATCGGGTTGAGGAGGTGCAACCTCCACCGGGACTTCTTGTAGATCTACAAGAGGAGGTTCCGCTGGAATGTCGTCCCAACCGGTAGGATTGTGGATTCCAAGTGCTAGGTTCCAATCCTCTTGAGGGAGGATGGGTTCCATGGGAGGTGTTACAAGAATGTTTAACCTCTGGTGCAAGAGGTTTATTTCTTGAAAACTGTTTTCCAACCCCACAGTAAGATAATTTATACGATCTATTAGGACCTCCTCTACCGAAGTCATTTCGTCAAGAGCTTCACGTAACGCCATCACGTATCGTACGAGAGTTGCTTCAATTGATGGCCTCCTTTCCCTTCGACTGTTTCTGGAGTACGCAGAAGAGGTTCCACTGTTTTGGCTAGACATTCTACGAAAACTGTCACGGCCCCCGACCCGGTTTGACCCGTTTCAGGAGCCGCAGGACAGAAAATCCCGTGGTATTTATTTAACAGCGGAAGTTTCTTCAGGATCTTTTTAAAACTGAAATATTTCTCGATTATTTTATTTCACAACTCGGGATAAAACCCGGTAATTTACAATCTTGAGATTTCACGAAGAAATCTTTATTTTACAAAACATGTTTCTTTATTTTATATGGAGCCACTTTCTTAAGCTTGTAGTGCTACGCGGCACTTTTCCTGGTTCACAACAGATCACCTGAAACATGTTTGAAAAAGGTTTTGTCAGCGGGAAATACTGAGTGAATCATTCTTTTTGCTAAAACGACTCATTTGTTATAATTTACAGTATTAAGAGAGATTACAATGTTTCCAGATATCAAACCAACTACCCACGGTATTTTGTCACTCGACCCATTGGCCCTCCCATAGTCCAATGGTGTCTGTGACTATTGTCATATCACCCCTTGGCTGCCCCAATGGTGAAGATTATCAAGTAATGTATACAAAACCCCACATACCGGCTGTAACTTGGTGATTACATATACTTAATCACTGTAATTATAACTTTGAAAATAAACATGCTTTTATAAACAAATTTGATAAAAAGAGAATGACTCACATTGCAGATTTAATTTTGAGCAGAGCCTAGCCTACTGATTAGCCTTTTAACCTAAATTAATATCATGCACACAAATTGGTTAGTAACTTAATACAGCATTTAAGATAACTCACGAGATTAAAACCTTCACAACGAATGACAAAGTGCGATACTTAAACATCCATCGATTTAACGACGAATGACAAAGCATAAACCCTAATGTGGGCAGCACTTAAACATCCATTGGATAGTTTAATCGATCGGACATTGAATCGCATCAGCGATCGAGTTATTACCCTGATTTGCGGCAGCAGTTAGTGATCCGTGTGTGTATTGATAGTAAACAGAACGTAACTCAGTGTGTATTTCGACTTTTTACGTCGTTCAAGTGCCAAAATTCAATTGCCAATGTCCACTATTTATACACGAATTTTGACCCCCCTCGCGTGACGCGAGGGGTACCCCCCTGGGCGTCGCGTGGCGCGAGGGGTCACCTAGGTTCATAGGGTAGCTATGTGTTTAACTAGGCTTGCTGAGTTGATGAAATTGTAAAATTCAAAACGGACAACAAGTTATTTAGATAATCGTAACTAGGGTTTTACCCCCCCTGAGTTTTAGGGGCCCTGATCCTGATTCTGAAAATTCTGAAAATTTTAGGGTTTGTGTAGAATCACTTGGGTGTCTCAATTAGGGTTTCCTATTGGAAAAATTATTTTAATAAATATGACTTTTGATGAGAGTTGTTACATTCTCCCCACCTTAATAAAATCTCGTCCTCGAGATTTATTGGAATAATTGAGGATACTTTCGCTTCATTTCTGATTCCAGCTCCCAAGTGTATTCAGCTCCTCTCTTTGAATCCCACTTTACTTTAACTAGCACTAGTCGTTTGTGCTTGAGAAATTTCACTTTTCTGTCTTCTATCGGAAGAGGTTTCTCAACAAATTTTAACTTTTCGTTTACTTCTATATCTTGGAGAGGTACTACCAAAGATTCGTCTGATAGACATTTCTTGAGGTTGGATACATGAAATACATCATGTACTCCAGCTAACTCTTCTGGTAGTTGTAAACGATAAGCAACTGGTCCTATACGTTGGATTACTGGAAATGGTCCTACGTATCTTGGACTTAACTTTCCTTTCTTACCGAATCTAACAACTCCTTTCCAAGGAGAAACTTTTAACAGTACTCTGTCTCCAACTTGGAATTCTAACGGCTTGCATCTATTGTCTGCATAACTCTTCTGGCGATCTCGAGCCGTCTTTAGTCTTTCTTTGATTTGAGTAATCTTGTAAGTTGTTTCTTGCACTATTTTAGGACCTGATAATTGACTTTCTCCTATTTCTGCCCAACAAACTGGAGTTCTGCATTTTCTTCCATACAATGCTTCGAATGGGGCAGTTTCAATACTTGAATGACAACTATTGTTATAGGAGAATTCAATTAAAGGTAAGTGATCATCCCAGTTTCCACCAAAATCTATCACACATGCTCTGAGCATGTCTTCTAGAGTTTGGATCGTCCTTTCACTTTGCCCGTCTGTTTGAGGATGGTATGCAGTACTTAGGTTTAGTCGAGTTCCCATAGCTTCTTGGAAACTTTTCCAGAAATGAGAAGTGAAACGACTATCCCTATCTGATACAATGGAGAGTGGAACTCCATGTAAAGATACTACTTCATCTACATACAACTTTGCCAATCTTTCCATGCTAAAGGTTTCTTTCATGGGTAGAAAGTGAGCAGATTTGGTTAATCGATCCACAATTACCCAAATCGCATCATTACCTTTTCTGGTTTTGGGTAACTTAGTAACAAAATCCATTGTGATGAGTTCCCATTTCCACACCGGCATCTCTAGTTGTTGTAGTAGTCTTGAAGGTTTCTGATGTTCTGCCTTAACTTGTGAACAAGTAAGACACTTAGAAACATATCTAGCTATATCTTTCTTCATGCCTATCCACCAGAAATTATTTCTTAAATCTTGGTACATCTTATTGTTTACTGGGTGCATGGTATACCTAGATTTATGGGCTTCTTCTAAAATCTTATTTCTTAATTCCCCATGCTTAGGTACCCAAATTCTACTTTTGTGGAATCTCCAAATTCCATCAGCTCCTTCTTCTAATTCTTTTTTTCGTCCCTTCATTCCTTCAACATCATCCTTGATGGCTGTTTCCTGGACATTCTTTATTTGTTCCATTAAATCTATCTGTAGATTTAATCTGAGAGCACGAACTCGCTTTTGCTTTTCATGATATTTACGACTTAAGGCATCTGCAACCACATTTGCCTTTCCTTCATGATATTGAATATCACAGTCGTAGTCACTTAGGATTTCCATCCATCTCCTTTGCCTCATGTTTAACTCTTTTTGCCCAAATATATATCTTAAACTTTTATGATCTGTATAGACAGTAAATTTACTTCCGTACAGATAATGTCTCCAAATCTTAAGGGCAAAAATTACGGCTCCTAATTCTAAATCATGAGTCGTATAGTTTTCTTCGTTCTTTTTCAATTGCCTTGATGCATACGCAATTACCCTTTTGCGTTGCATAAGTACACATCCAAATCCTAATTTTGAAGCATCACAATATACTTCAAAATCTTCAGTTCCTTCCGGTAAGGCTAGGATTGGAGCATTGGTTAATTTCTGTTTTAAGATTCTAAAGGCTTCTTCTTGTTTAGGTCCCCATTCAAACTTAACTGCTTTACAGGTTAGCTTAGTTAATGGTACAGCTATCTTGGAAAAATCCTTAATAAACCGTCTATAGTATCCAGCTAAACCTATAAAACTTCTAATTTCCATTGCAGATTGTGGAACCTTCCATTTGGTAATTGCCTCTATCTTTGCAGGATCTACATGAATACCTTCATGATTCACCATGTGTCCTAAGAATTGCACTTCTTGCAACCAAAATTCACATTTCGAGAATTTGGCGTACAACTTTTCTTTTCTTAACAAAGTTAAGAGTGCATGCAGGTGTTGACAATGTTCGTCCTGACTTTTTGAATAAATAAGTATATCGTCTATGAAAACAATTACAAATTTATCCAAATACGGTTTACAGATCCTATTCATCATATCCATGAATGCTGCAGGTGCATTCGTTAATCCAAAGGGCATGACTGTAAACTCGTAATGACCATACCTAGTTCTGAAAGCAGTTTTAGGTATGTCTTCCTCTTGTACCTTTAATTGATGATATCCGGAACGTAAGTCGATGTTAGAAAAATATCTAGCTCCTTGAAGTTGATCAAAAAGATCATCAATCCTAAGTAATGGGTATCGATTCTTAATTGTAACCTTATTCAATTCTCTATAATCAATACACATTCTCATTGAACCATCCTTTTTCTTAACAAACAACACTAGTGCTCCCCACGGGGAGGAACTAGGTTGTATGAAACCTTTACTTAGTAATTCATCTAATTGCTTTTTCAGTTCTAACATTTCTGTGGGTGCTAACCGATAAGGTGCCTTGGCTATCAGTATAGTTCCGGGAATTAAATGAATCCTAAATTCTACCTCCCTATCTGGTGGAAGTCCTGGTAACTCTTCTGGGAATACATCTGGGTATTCCGAGACTACAGGAATCTCCTTAAGTTCTTTTCCTTTTGTACTAATGATTACCGAAATCATATATACTATTCCTTGCTTTCGTTCATAACTAGCAACTTTGATTACTGATATGAACTTCATGGGCTTACGTGGTTTATCTCCTGTAATTATGATTACTTCTCCGGTGGGTGCTTGAATTTCTATGGAATTCTGATCACAAAGAATTCGAGCATGGTTGGCTACTAACCAATCCATTCCTAACACCACATCAAATTCGGCTAATTTCATAGGTAATAGGTTTGCAAAGAATTTATGACCTGAGAGTTCTATATTTTCCTTTTGCAAAACTTTATCTATGCTAACAGAATTTCCGTCTGCCGTTTCGACTGTAAAAATCTGCCTAAGGTTGGTTAAGGGTAAATTAAGAGCTTGGCAGAATGAAGTATTGATAAAACTTTGGTTTGCACCAGAGTCAAATAATACTTTTGCATAAACGTTGTGAACTAAGAACGTACCAGCTATCACATCTGGGATTAGCTCGGCCTCCTGAGTTGTTAACTGAAAGGCTCGAACATTCTTCTTAGTAGCTTCGTTGGCTGTCTTGGCTTTGTTGTCTGCTGGTTTGACCAATTTAGGACATTCTGTTTTGAAATGCCCCACTTCTCCATAGTTAAAGCAGACTATGGTTTTCTTTCTGCAGTTTTCTTCACGATGTCCTACCATTTTACAAAAATTGCAGGTTATATTGCATCTTCCAAAATGTTTCCTTTTGCAATTCCTGCAGAAAGGTGGATTTGAAAATTGCCCTGTTCCTCTTCTCTTGAAGTTGTTATTATTACCCGCACGAAATCCTTGGGTAATTTTCTGAGCCAATTCCTTCTTCTTATTTTCATCTCTTGTGCGTACTAGTTCATCAGTTAGGGTGTTAGCTAATTCCATAGCATCGTCAATAGTACAAGGTCTCGCAGCCTTAACGATGTTACGGATTTCACTAATCAGTCCCCAAATATAGCGAGAAATGAGTACCGGTTCTGGCGAAGCCAGCGTTGGTACCACTCTAGCATATTCAAAGAATGTCGAAGTATAACCGCGATAATCTACACCCATCATTCTATGGTTTAAGAACTTATTTTCCATTTGATCTTTTTCATATTTGGGACATAATTTTCTTTCTACAAGACTCTTAAATTCTTCCCAGTTCATAGCATACGCCATCATCCTTCCTTTTGCTTGTAACACCGTGTTCCACCATTCTAGTGCCACTTCTTTAAAAAGATTTGATACATACATGACCTGATCGTCTTTGTCACATTTACTTATTGTAATCACTGCCTCGGTTTTCTCTAACCAACGCAATGCCGCAGTCGCTCCTTCATTGCCTGCAAATTCAGCGGGTTTGCAAGCAAGAAATTCTTTGTAAGTGCAACCAGGCGTTGCAGCTTTCATTTTCTTAGGGAGCGGAGCCTGCCGTGGATTATTGTCATGATTAGTATGATTACCGCCTCCATTTACGCTATTACTGAAGTTATCTTCAGAAATACGTTTGCTAGGAATGATTTGTTGCGGTTCGATTGGGTTTCTAACAGCAGCAACTATTGCTGGAATAGCGTTGGCTATTCCCTGAGCAACGATGTTTTCTATGTCTTGTCTATTTAGAAATTGATCCTCCTGATGTTGTTAAGATTGATTAACTTCGTTAACTGGTTCATTACCAACGTTTACCATCTGGTAATTAATTTATATAATTTATTAGTATCAAATAAATAACAATTATACACAAAATCATCATCCAAATTTCACAACATACATATAGCCAAAACTATCGATTGCTCGATTCTAATATTATGCATCATTACACACCTTTATCTTACAAAGTTTTATTTTAAGTTATTTCACAAGATTAGATTATTATTGCTAATTTACAACCACAGCCTCATAAGCCTCTTATCCCTCGTCAGCTGATATTTTAATAACGGCTGTCACACCCCAACCGATGGCGGAAACATCGGAATGAGACGAACAAATTGCTCAAAACATCATAACACTATGTGACAATATTTAATTGAATTCAAATTTCATTGCAAGGACTAAATTGTCATACAACATTTAAAATGGAAATAACAACATTGTTCAAATTCAAATCAACAAAGATAAATAGATTAAAGGTGCGTATCTAGTCCACCCTAAACTTGTTTCGTCAATCATCCATACTTCAATAATCAACCTGCAACATGTATTAAAATAGAGTTTCAATGCAAAGGTAATGAGCGAGTATACAAGTTTGTTTACATAGCATAATAGAATAAAAACTCAATCCAACATGATTCATAATATGTGCTTGCTAGTATGCAATTTTGGCGTACAATATGATCAAACCCTAGAACACAACGCATAAAATCCCAATAGTTCAGCGGGATGGTAAACTTAACAATACCCAATAGTTCAGCAGGCGGGGCGTTAATCCTATAGCGCTATAATTGTTAAGGTGGGCGAACAAGTCAATGAGCATATAACGTTCCAAATCGTTCATAGAGCATACAAGAATAGCAAGTAAGTCACATTAGTTTCATGCATTCGTTCAAAGGTTGAGTATGTTTTAGTTCAAAAATTGTTTACATAATTATACATGTTGCATCCCAAAGTGTAAAGGGGAAAAAGGGATCGAGTATACTCACGGTGGTTGCAAGCTTTCCTACTTGAAATCCCGCGAGCGAGTTTGGTGGATGAATTAAGTTAGAGCACCTAGTCCTTCTACACGAGGAAACTTAGGTGTGTGAGTTTGGCGTTCAACGGAAGATTATAATTTTGGAGTTTAACATAACATAAAGTATGATATCAAAATAATCATCTTTAACTTATACTCTTATATGACACTACGTAACCACTAGGGTTATATTGTATTTCATGGGTAGTATGCCCATTAGAATCATACTTGGAGTGTTAAGTCTTAGATGGTATTCTACTACCTTAACATATAAACACAAGTTTAATATTAAAGGTTCGAATGAGTGTATATAAACTTAGGTTAAGTATTACATATTATTAAGTCCAATAATTCAAGTAGGAGGTAGAAGATTAAGATCTTCGTTTAGGCACCTCGAGTTATTCATGGATGTCATGTATGGGGTAGGAAGACAAGCTTCCATTTAGGAACCCCTTGAATGTTCACCACTTCACTTGATGTAAAGACAACCAAGGAGGGTGAAGAACTAGGACTAATACAAGTATGTAAATAATCTAAACTAAAGGAAATCATCAAATCATGTGAGGATTTTATGTTGGAACAACCCAAGTTGTTCCACAATCACTCATTCATCAAAGTCTAAGCTTGACATGACTTGTGGGTTGAATACCCTAACAAAACAGAAAGTATTTGAGGTTTTTAACCTCTGATTTATAGTGTCTCAACCATGTTTTTAAGCTTAACCAACCATAAGAGAGGTTGTAAGCATTAGGAGATTGGTGTGAGATGTGTTAGACACAAGTTGGATGAAGTTTAAACAAGTTTGAAGGAGTATGTAACAAAACAGAAAGTTTTGGTCCTTTTTAGGGCAATTCCAAACATGATTTTTCCAGGGAAAAACCAAGGAATCAAACCCAAGAACATAACAAAGCAATAGAAGAAAGAATCAAGTGATTTGGAGTGAAAACAAGCAAGTTACACTCACTTTTGTTAAGGTGTATGATTCTGTCCCAAAACTCAGATTTACTGCAGAATTAGAGTGAATTTGTGAAGTGTAATGAGTTGTGAAAGTGTAAAAAGGGTTAGGGAAGGTGTGTATTTATAGTGGAAGAGATTAGAGGTGATTGGAGGTGGATTAGAGGTGATTGGGTGAGGTTTAAATTTGGGACTTCGTGCACAAAATGAAAGAAACACACATTCTGTCGAAACAAGGCGCTCGCGTAACGCTAGAACAAAGGCCATCATGCTCGCGCTACGCCACTGGTACCTCTTTCTGAATTCAAGTTTCAAAAATGACTTTTAGGCCCCTGTAGTTTATAATTAAGGGTTTTTAAGAGTTTTAGGGGCTGTTCTTGTCATATAAGCGTAGTTTAAGAGCAAGACAAGTATGAGTATCATAAACCAAGTATAATTGAGCGTACAAATGTCGAAATCAATTATCGTTTACGTTCAAAACATGTTTAATGCATAAGTTAGCTTAATTACAAGTTTAGCACATAGTTTCCAAGAATAATGATTAAACATCAATTGATTCACCAATTCGAACATACGAGCATATATAAAGTGTGCATAACATATTTGTAACAAAATACGAGTTTCATTAATGATCCAAGTCTCGGTTTTTATAACGATTACAAAGAAAGAACGATTACAAGAATACAAAGGTTCCAAAAATAGAAATACGAACAAAACTTTCTATAAGTGGAAAGTACAAAAGAGCCGGGCGTTACAGTCTCCCCTCCTTTAGGAAATTTCGTCCCGAAATTTAGGAAGATGTAGGGAAAAGTTGGGGACACTTCGTCGTTCGAGAAAACTTGGATGTCGCGTGCGAGGAAAACAATAAAGGAAAGTAAAATCAACGGTGATGGACTTGCCATCAGAAATTTCGACTGGAAATGACATAGACTCAAGTTTAACACACAAGGTTTTACACGAATAGAGGTAATAAGGTTGCTAATGAGAAAGCGTATCCTCACTGTCTTCGTCATCATCTTGGGCTTGCTGTCGTTCTTGATTCCATAGAGGACATTGTGGCCGAAGATGGGTAGTGTCTCCACACTTGTAGCAAGCGCGTACTTTGTTGACTGACTCTGTGTGTTGAAACTTTCGTTTCCTGCCTTCGCCACCACTTGCTTGGGCTTCATGGTTAGTGGTAATCTGATTGGCTATCTTGGTAGCAACCTGTTTATCGCGAACGCGATTGTTGTTTAGGGAAGCAGCGAGGCGGTAAACAGCTTCAATATTACCGAGTTTGGCTGCCTCGATGGTATCACGCATAGCAGAGGGTAACCCATTGATGTACTTCCTTATCTTGCGGTCGGTGGTCATAACGAGGTGAGGAACTATGAAGCTAAGTTGTTTGAAACGGGTGGTATAAGCTAGGTTCTCATCTCCCACTTGCTTTAGTGCCCAAAATTCTTCCTCTAGCCTTTGTTGCTCACGCGGAGGGCAAAACTCGTCCATCATCAGGGCCTTGACTTCTTCCCACTCCAACGCATATGCCAGTTCGTTCGAACGAATGTTCCTTTCGTTCGTCCACCATTCGAGAGCTCGGGCTTGGAATACCCCAGTCGCACTACGCGTTCTGAGCTCGTTGGGGCAATCACTGTTGATGAACGTGACCTCCATGCTATCAAACCATTCGAGCATGGCGGTCACCCCATCATTGCCGGTGAATGGCTTGGGATTGCACGATGAAAAGTGCTTGAAGTTGAACGAAGCGGGCTTGCGTATTTCGACCATGGAGTCGACGGAAGAGTTCGGAGTTTCAGAAGCTCGCATTTCGGAAATGACCTTTGGAACGACGCGCGCAAATTGATCGGCCATGAAAGCCATCATTTTCTTCGTAGCACGGGACTTTGACTTCTTAGACGAGTTGGAGTGACGAGAAGACATCTAAGATTCAAAAGAACGAATAGGTGAGACTTGATCATAATGTTTGTTTAAGAAAAGAAATCGTTTGCATAAGTTGCTTCACATAGCATAAAGTGTCACATAGCATAAAAGTTTCAAATTGGTTCACATAGCATAGAGAGTTTAGATGTCACATATAGCATGGTCATGAGTCCAACATAGCATAACATGGATAAGTGAAAGCATCGTAAATTTAGTTTGTTCATGAGGGAGTATTATTGTTTGTGATTGCGAGAACGTGCGAAATGATTAAAACAAAATTTTGAAATGAACGAACGTTCAAGTATAAAACCACATATAAATTGAGATACATAAAAGAAAGGCTCAATAAAACATAGGATTGTTTCGGGTAGAGAAACGTCGACTATTCCAAAGTGGGTCGAGAGTTCTTTCAAATTAGAGATAACGTGCTTTGGCCTATAGGTAAGATACTCTCGTCGAGAAGCGATTAACGGTATCTTACCCTTCCGGTTACTACACATCTCTAATCGATTGAAACAATCGGGACTTTGGCGAGATTGAAAATCGAGGAATGGGACTTAATCGACGAGATGCGGGTTTCACCCCTAGCTTGACGATTTCGTACCCTAAATGTGGTTGGTACTTGTCGGGTCAAAATAAAATTTCGACACTATGACAAGGGTCCACTAGAGTTGAAATGGAAATTACCATTAAGTTGTGGATTTCACTCCTAGCTTAATGGTGTAATTTCGTGCAAAAAGAAATAGTTCAAGGTAGAATGAGAGTCGTTTACCAAATTGTGGGTTTCACGCCTATTTTGGTAAAGTTGTCTCGTTTGTGTTACAAGAGTATACAAATAAACAAAGTGTATTCATGTTAACCTTAGGAAAGGCATATAAATTCAAATCAACAAGAAGTGTAGCTAGGAAGCATGCATGGTAGAGTACAAAAGTTTTAAACAACACATAAGAGGCAAAATTCCTAAAACTATAGATTAGGGCAAAAGCATGGCAATTTTCCGAATTCCCTATAGTTATGGCTCTGATACCAATCTGTCACACCCCAACCGATGGCGGAAACATCGGGATGAGACGAACAAATTGCTCAAAACATCATAACACTATGTGACAATATTTAATTGAATTCAAATTTCATTGCAAGGACTAAATTGTCATACAACATTTAAAATGGAAATAACAACATTGTTCAAATTCAAATCAACAAAGATAAATAGATTAAAGGTGTGTATCTAGTCCACCCTAAACTTGTTTCGTCAATCATCCATACTTCAATAATCAACCTGCAACATGTATTAAAATAGAGTTTCAATGCAAAGGCAATGAGCGAGTATACAAGTTTGTTTACATAGCATAATAGAATAAAAACTCAATCCAACATGATTCATAATATGTGCTTGCTAGTATGCAATTTTTGCGTACAATATGATCAAACCCTAGAACACAACGCATAAAATCCCAATAGTTCAGCGGGATGGTAAACTTAACAATACCCAATAGTTCAGCAGGCGGGGCGTTAATCCTATAGCGCTATAATTGTTAAGGTGGGCGAACAAGTCAATGAGCATATAACGTTCCAAATCGTTCATAGAGCATACAAGAATAGCAAGTAAGTCACATTAGTTTCATGCATTCGTTCAAAGGTTGAGTATGTTTTAGTTCAAAAATTGTTTACATAATTATACATGTTGCATCCCAAAGTGTAAAGGGGAAAAAGGGATCGAGTATACTCACGGTGGTTGCAAGCTTTCCTACTTGAAATCCCGCGAGCGAGTTTGGTGGATGAATTAAGTTGGAGCACCTAGTCCTTCTACACGAGGAAACTTAGGTGTGTGAGTTTGGCGTTCAACGGAAGATTATAATTTTGGAGTTTAACATAACATAAAGTATGATATCAAAATAATCATCTTTAACTTATACTCTTATATGACACTACGTAACCACTAGGGTTATATTGTATTTCATGGGTAGTATGCCCATTAGAATCATACTTGGAGTGTTAAGTCTTAGATGGTATTCTACTACCTTAACATATAAACACAAGTTTAATATTAAAGGTTCGAATGAGTGTATATAAACTTAGGTTAAGTATTACATATTATTAAGTCCAATAATTCAAGTAGGAGGTAGAAGATTAAGATCTTCATTTAGGCACCTCGAGTTATTCATGGATGTCATGTATGGGGTAGGAAGACAAGCTTCCATTTAGGAACCCCTTGAATGTTCACCACTTCACTTGATGTAAAGACAACCAAGGAGGGTGAAGAACTAGGACTAATACAAGTATGTAAATAATCTAAACTAAAGGAAATCATCAAATCATGTGAGGAATTTATGTTGGAACAACCCAAGTTGTTCCACAATCACTCATTCATCAAAGTCTAAGCTTGACATGACTTGTGGGTTGAATACCCTAACAAAACAGAAAGTATTTGAGGTTTTTAACCTCTGATTTATAGTGTCTCAACCATGTTTTTAAGCTTAACCAACCATAAGATAGGTTGTAAGCATTAGGACATTGGTGTGAGATGTGTTAGACACAAGTTGGATGAAGTTTAAACAAGTTTGAAGGAGTATGTAACAAAACAGAAAGTTTTGGTCCTTTTTAGGGCAATTCCAAACATGATTTTTCCAGGGAAAAACCAAGGAATCAAACCCAAGAACATAACAAAGCAATAGAAGAAAGAATCAAGTGATTCGGAGTGAAAACAAGCAAGTTACACTCACTTTTGTTAAGGTGTATGATTCTGTCCCAAAACTCAGATTTACTGCAGAATTAGAGTGAATTTGTGAAGTGTAATGAGTTGTGAAAGTGTAAAAAGGGTTAGGGAAGGTGTGTATTTATAGTGGAAGAGATTAGAGGTGATTGGAGGTGTTTAGAGGTGGATTAGAGGTGATTGGGTGAGGTTTAAACTTGGGATTTCGTGCACAAAATGAAAGAAACACACATTCTGTCGAAACAAGGCGCTCGCGTAGCGCTAGAACAAAGGCCATCATGCTCGCGCTACGCCACTGGTACCTCTTTCTGAATTCAAGTTTCAAAAATGACTTTTAGGCCCCTGTAGTTTATAATTAAGGGTTTTTAAGAGTTTTAGGGGCTGTTCTTGTCATATAAGCGTAGTTTAAGAGCAAGACAAGTATGAGTATCATAAACCAAGTATAATTGAGTGTACAAATGTCGAAATCAATTATCGTTTACGTTCAAAACATGTTTAATGCATAAGTTAGCTTAATTACAAGTTTAGCACATAGTTTCCAAGAATAATGATTAAACATCAATTGATTCACCAATTCGAACATACGAGCATATATAAAGTGTGCATAACATATTTGTAACAAAATACGAGTTTCATTAATGATCCAAGTCTCGGTTTTTATAACGATTACAAAGAAAGAACGATTACAAGAATACAAAGGTTCCAAAAATAGAAATACGAACAAAACTTTCTATAAGTGGAAAGTACAAAAGAGCCGGGCGTTACAACGGCGCTCCCTCTCATCATACTTCCAGGAGATCTGTTCTCTTACTTCCCTGATCCTATTTCCGGCATCCACCAATTCTTCTCCAAAGTGGCGGAGTTCAGCTAAATTCTCATTGCTCATAGGTGGATTAGGTAGTGGTTCAGGGTTGAATTGAGGGAGAAAGGAATAAGGACTGTTGAGCAAGTTTTGAAACTGCCAGTCATTCGCCCACCACTCGTCCATTCCTAAAGGCTGGGTGTGGACTATTGATTCTGGGATTGCTGGTTCCAAATTGATTGGAAGTTGGGTTTCAATAGGATGAGTAAAAGCATTTGTATTGATAGGCTGAATAGTATCACAGCTTGCCAATATAAAATCTAGCTCTTCCTGTAATGTCATTTCCTGATTTTGTTTAGAGCTTTCTCCAACTTCTACCTGAGAACCTCCTCCAATCTCCATTTCTATTTGTTTAGAATATTCATCAAACTGTAATCCCATTTGCCTAGACTCTTCCCCAACTTCAATTCCCTTCCCTTTATCTAAAGGATTTTCTATTTTTGGAATCTTTCTAGTGACAGGCTTCCTCCTACGCACACGCCTCCATCCCACAAATCTCCTCTTTTTCTTGGGCTTGGGTTTCTCTGGAGGTGGTGAAGCATTGAATTCAATAGGTTCTTCTATATCTGGTAAATACCTATTGAAATCTCTGGAAACCTCTATTTTTACCGGATAGAGATTTAAATTCTGAAGGGCGTCAGACAAATCACTCATGTTGTTATGCAAAATACACACAATTACTAGACAAATTTCATAAATAGCTTTTAAATATTATTGGGTGACAAAACAACTGAAAATCAAAACACACTTAGGTTTTACTGTAAACTTATTTATTTACTGGATAAGGTTTCTGGATTGTAGATAATAAAAGTGCTAAGACTTGGGTAAAATTATTTAAGGATTTGCATTAACTGCTACAGTAGCTAGCATATAAAGATCTGCCCATTTCTCATCTAACTTGTCCTCCCAAGGTGATTTACTGGTTAATTCCTGGGTTTCCTGTTTAATCTTCTTTTCTCGGAATTTCTTTATTTTCTCTTTACTTTTCCTAATAATCAGACTTCTTTTACTAGGAGAAAGTGGTTCCTCATAGTGTGCCTTTCGGATAAATATTCCTTCTTCAGGAACTACAGACTGATGTGAGGATTTGGTTTGGGATGAACTTCCATTCTCGTTGGATGACCTATCTAATTTAAGATAGATGTTTGACAACTTTTGCTTACCCATACTGTACACAAATATTCAATTAATAAAACACATAATCACGTAATTGGCAATCAGTAAAAATTAAGTATTTCTAAATACTTAATTGGCTTAAATCAGTGGCTCTGATACCACCTTATTTCTGTCACGGCCCCCGACCCGGTTTGACCCGTTTCAGGAGCCGCATGACAGAAAATCCCGTGGTATTTATTTAACAGCGAAAGTTTCTTCAGCATCTTTTTAAAACTGAAATATTTCCCGATTAATTTATTTCACAACTCGGGATAAAACCCGGTAATTTACAATCTTGAGATTTCACGAAGAAATCTTTATTTTACAAAACGTGTTTCTTTATTTTATATGGAGCCACTTTCTTAAGCTTGTAGTGCTACGCGGCACTTTTCCTGGTTCACAACAGATCACCTTAAACATGTTTGAAAAAGGTTTTGTCAGCGGGAAATACTGAGTGAATCATTCTTTTTGCTAAAACGACTCATTTGTTATAATTTACAGTATTAAGAGAGATTACAATGTTTCCAGATATCAAACCAACTACCCACGGTATTTTGTCACTCGACCCATTGTCCCTCCCATAGTCCAATGGTGTCTGTGACTATGGTCATATCACCCCTTGGCTGCCCCAATGGTGAAGATTATCAAGTAATGTATACAAAACCCAACATACCGGCTGTAACTTGGTGATTACATATACTTAATCACTGTAATTATAACTTTGAAAATAAACATGCTTTTATAAAAAAATTTGATAAAAAGAGAATGACTCACATTGCATATTTAATTTTGAGCAGAGCCTAGCCTACTGATTAGCCTTTTAACCTAAATTAATATCATGCACACAAATTGGTTAGTAACTTAATACAACATTTACGATAACTCACGAGATTAAAACCTTCACAACGAATGACAAAGTGCGATACTTAAACATCCATCGATTTAACGACGAATGACCAAGCATAAACCCTAATGTGGGCAGCACTTAAACATCCATTGGATAGTTTAATCGATCGGACATTGAATCGTATCAGCGATCGAGTTATTACCCTGATTTGCGGCAGCAATTAGTGATCCGTGTGTGTATTGATAGTAAACAGAACGTAACTCAGTGTGTATTTTGACTTTTTACGTCGTTCAAGTGCCAAAATTCAATTGCCAATGTCCACTATTTATACACGAATTTTGACCCCCTTCGCGTGACGCGAAGGGTACCCCCCTGGGCGTCGCGTGGCGCGAGGGGTCGGCTAGGTTCATAGGGTAGCTACGTGTTTAACTAGGCTTGCTGAGTTGATGAAATTGTAAAATTCAAAATGGACAACAAGTTATTTAGATAATCGTAACTAGGGTTTTACCCCCCCCCCCCCCTGAGTTTTAGGGGCCCTGATCCTGATTCTGAAAATTCTGAAAATTTTAGGGTTTGTGTAGAATCACTTGGGTGTCTCAATTAGGGTTTCCTATTTGATAAATTATTTTAATAAATATGACTTTTGATGAGAGTTGTTACAAAAACAAACCAGAAATAGTTTATTTTAATGAAACAGTACCACGGACACGGCCCCGTGCTCAATGAACACGGCCCCGTGTTCACCTTTCTGCAGTTTTTTAGAATAAGGAATCTTGGAGTTTCAAATTATTTTCCCAACTTATGAAGCATTTTTGAACAGAAATAACTTAAAACAATGTTGTGTAACTTATTTTTAACAAGATTCCTTGAACAAAAGTTTAATAAACATCTCAATAAAGCTTGGAATCAAGCTTCTATGGAGGTGTTGTTGCAAGAAAGGTGAAGAAGAAGGTAATAGATAAAAGAGGAAAGGACAAGATGTTTGTTAGAACCTTCTTTTAGAACATACCTAGGATGGTAAGTTAGAAAATCCTTTCAAATCTCTGTCCCTGGATGGTCCAAATGTGCAGGATTCTTGGCTGCATTTATAGAAAATGACAGCATGCTGGACACGGCCCCGTGTCGGCTGGACACGGCCCCGTGTCGGCTGGACACGGCCCCGTGTGCAGGCAAGATCCTGACACGTTTTGTCTGTATTCTGACAAAAAGTCAGAAGGGAATCTTTTGGTGGACACGGGGGCGTGTTGACCTGGGCACGGCCCCGTGTCGAAGGACTGTTTATGAAGTTTGTCTATTTTTAAGGAACTTTTCCGGATCGGGTGGTTCCTTACTAGATGGAACAACCCCAAAGTGCCTAAGATACCTTAATTGTTCTAGATTTAGACGAGAACGCAAGAGGTTGTCGGTGAGGGTGATTCCTATACTATATGTAGGTGGACAAGTCCAACCCTTTCCCGGGCTCTCGTTAAAGAAGGTGTATGCTGAATCGCTCAGGTCTACGTATGCATCCAACGAAGTCGATGGGGAGTCCTTCACGGCACAATCGGCACAGGGACGACTATCGCTCAAGTCCTCACTAGAGTTAGAAGTATCGTCGGGGACAACGAAGTTGTTTGAATGCGATTCCAACACTTCTTCTTGGTTATCATCTTGAGATAAATTATTGAAATCTATCCTAAGTTCTTTTAACCAATTAAGAATTAGATCTTCTAATTGAAATAATTCATCAAGAAGCATTTCTCCTAGAAAATCTGGTTGGGAGCATTAAAGGGAGAGATAGGGATTATTTTTACTTTCGCCCCTCTTAAGGATACAAGGAAACGATGGGTCTATATAGTGGGGCTTATAATTTAGAAAATAACATTCTAATTCCTTATGGGTACCACCACATAATTGACACCACGTACCATAAGAGTGCCGAAAGTAAAAAGTATCAGTATCCCTCATGTTTGTGTCAGAAATTACCAACCATCGGGATCTTACGGTTCTGTTTTCAGTAACTGAATCTTGGGCACGGGGCGTGTCGAGTGGGCACAGCCCCATGTTCAGCTTACTGTCTGACTTAAAACAGGATTGCCAGTTCCAATGATTGGGCACGGGGTGTGTTCAGCGGGCACGACCCGTGCTAAGTTCTGCAGAAGCTGAAAAACTAAGAAAAATCCTAAAAAATCGAAAAATAAGAAAAACGATTAGGCCGCTGATTCCTAACTTTCTTAAAATCCTTGTGTCCCCGGCAACGGCGCCAAAAACTTGATGTGTGTTTGGTGTATATATAAGTTTAAGTATATTTTAAGCCCTTTTACACTTTCTTTAGCCAAGTTTTAAATTTATAAAACACGATATTTACTAACACTAAACACACATATGGGAAAGTGCACCCATCGTGAGCGTAGTATAGTGTTGGTAAGATACCGAGGTCGTCCAAGGACATAAGAGCTTTTAGTACCGGTTTATCCTCAACGTCTAATCAAATCAAAAGTTTAGAAAAATGTTTTAAACTACGAAAATAAAAACTAACTAAAATGCTGAAAAATAAGAATAAAAGTAAAAACAGATAGACAAGATGAATCACTTGGTTCCGACTTGTGTTTAGTGTTATCTTTGATTATTTTCACACTTTTGCACTATTTAAGAGATTATCTTAGTTATTGTAGTAGGCCCCTCTTTTGGAGGTGACGTTACCCTCAACCCAGTAGTTTGAGTCAGCAAGGATACAATCCTAAAGGGTCGGATTATTGAAAGATAATTAATTAAGTTATTAATGCATAATGTGGTAGGCCCCTCTTTTGAAGGTGACGTTACCCTCGGCTAAGTAGTCTGAGTCAGCAGGGATACAGTCCTAAGTAGCCGGGTTAAAGTATTAATAGTAGTTTAACTTATGAGGGGATCAAAGAGTTTGGAACCCCGCCATCCAATACCGTTAAGTATTGAAGGAGGTCCTACTAAATTTGACCCAGGTCCTTTGCAGGATCTATACACTGAACAATGGCAATACTCTTACCAAACCGTTCCCTTAACCCCCGACCAGGTAGCCAACATACCTCCATATAGACCGTGCAGATATGAACGGTGAAAATATTTTATTTTATATAGACAGTAAAATAATGCCTAGACACCACGGACAAACGATAAGGAAGAATCACCTTCAACATAAGAAACTAGTTATTAAAGTCATTAATACATAACCAATTAAAAAGTGTGAAAAGATTAAAAATAAAAAGTATTACACTAGACACTTTGTCTTCACCAAATGATGTAAGAGACTTAGGCAAACATGGCCTTGATTGTCAAGAACTCTTACGATCTATCTTGGATCCCGAGATGACTCACACACTCTATGATGGACAATGGATGATGGTGGTGGATGATGGTGTTATGGTGGTGGTGGGTGGTGGGTGAAGTGTGAGAGAGGTGGTGTGCCAAGGGATGGTTTGAGCTTGAGCCAAGCACTCCTATTTATAGGCTGAATAGAAGCTCGGGCACGACCCCGTGTCCACATCCTTCTCTTTCTTCATTAATTGCTCTTGTCTTTATTAGTTACCACGGCCCCGTGTCCGCTGGGCACGACCCCGTGTGCAGAAGCATATCTGTACTATCAAGATTTGCCTGGATTCTGCGAATCTTATAGTTGACCACGACCTCGTGTCCGCTGAGCACGACCCCGTGGTGAGCGATGGAAGCTTCTACAACTTTGTCTTTTATGCTGACACTTGGGCACGCCCCCGTGCTCACTGAGCACGGGGCGTGTTCAACCTCCTGTTTTCTTGTTTTGCTTGGGAATATGCTTTCGGGGAGGTTGGGCATGCCACGTTTATTCCTTTTCTTGTGTTTATGTTAGATTTAGCTGCCTTTTTGCTTCTTTTATTAATTTGAGCTCATTTAATCCTGAAAATACAAAAGGAAGACAAAAACACACTTTTTCCAACATTAGTAGTAAAAAGGGTTAGTTTTATGCCACAATTGTTGTAATTTATATGTTGCATTTTGCACACATCAGGTGGTTATCCCAATTACCACCTAAGTCAATCACACATGCACAAAGCATGTCTTCCAAAGTTTGGATGGTACGCTCACTCTGCCCATCCGTCTGAGGATGGTAAGCCGTACTAAAATTTAAGAGCGTGCCCAAAGATTGTTGGAAACTTTTCCAAAAATGTGATGTGTATCTAGTATCTCTGTCAGAGATAATAGACACTGGTACGCCATGCAGAGATACAATCTTATCTACGTACAATTGGGCTAACATATCGGAGCTATAAGTCTCCTTAATGGGTAAGAAATGTGCTGACTTAGTCAGTCTATCTACTATGACCCATATAGTATCATTTCCTTTCCTTGTCTTTGGCAACTTGGTGATGAAATCCATTGTCACCATCTCCCACTTCCAGGTGGGAAGTTCAGGCTGTTGTAGCAAACCTGACGGTTTCTGATGTTCAGCTTTGACTTAAGCGCACATTAAACATTTGGCTACATAGGTAGCTATAGACTTCTTCATGCCTATCCACCAATAATTTGCCTTCAGATCCTGGTACATCTTATCATCTCCAGGATGAACGGAGTACTTAGAACTGTGGGCTTCCTGGAGGATAACATCCCGAAGTCCTCCATAAATTGGAACCCATATTCGTTCATTTAACCTCAGAATTCCATCCTTGCCATAGGATAAATGTTCTTCAGTTACTCCTAACTTTTCATTAGGATAGTTAGCTTCTAGTACAGCTTCCTTCTGTGCAGCTAACAACCTTTCAATCAAACTATTCTTTAACTCAATTCTCTTGTCATTGATTCTTATAGGCTTTACTCTTTCCTTTCTACTTAAGGCATCGGCAACCACATTTGCCTTGCCTGGATGGTATCTTATCTCACAATCATAATCATTCAAGGTTTCCATCCAACGTCGCTGCCTCATGTTCAAATCCTTCTGATTGAACAGATGTTGAAGGCTCTTGTGATCTGAATAGATCACGCACTTGGTTCCATACAAGTAGTGTCTCCACAGTTTTAGTGCAAATACAACGGCACCCAAATCCAAATCATGGGTGGTGTAATTCTTCTCGTGCACTTTTAACTGTCAAGAAGCATAGGCAATAACTTTGCCTTTCTGCATAAGCACACATCCCATACCTGTGTGCGATGCATCACAATATACTACAAATTCATCTATTCCATCAGGCAATGTTAATACTGGTGCATTGCTCAATTTTTGCTTAAGAATGTCAAAGGATTCCTGTTGCTTAGGGCCCCAGTCAAACTTAATATTCTTACGCGTCAACGAAGTTAGGGGCGCAGCAATCCTTGAGAAGTTTTCAATAAATCGCCTATAATATCCTGCTAAACCTAGAAATCTACGAATTTCTGTAGGCGTCTTTGGCTCTTGCCAATTCATGACAGCTTCAACCTTAGCGGGATCTACTTGGATACCACGCTCACTAACAACATGTCCAAGGAATTGGACTTCACGAAGCCAGAATTCGCACTTCGAAAACTTGGCATAGAGCTTTTCTTGATGAAGCAATTTCAGAATGCATCGAAGATGCTTCTCATGGTCAACTTGGCTCTTCGAGTAAATGAGAATGTCATCGATGAAGACGATGACGAATTTATCTAAGTAAGGCTTGCAGACGCGATTCATGAGATCCATGAATGCAGCTGGTGCATTAGTGAGACTAAAAGGCATCACTAAGAACTCGTAATGACCATAACGAGTCCTAAATGCAGTCTTGTGCACATCTTCATCTTTAACCTTCAGTTGATGATAGCCTGATCTTAAATCAATCTTGGAGAAATAACTTTCCCCTTGCAATTGATCGAACAGATCGTCGATCCTGGGCAATGGATATCTATTCTTGATAGTGACCTTGTTTAGCTCACGATAATTGATGCATAGGCGCATCGATCCATCCTTCTTCTTCACAAACTGGATTGGTGCTCCCCAAGGAGATGAACTAGGACGAATGAAGCCTTTTGCCAATAATTCGTCTAGCTGAGTCCTCAACTCTTTCATCTCTGTTGGTGCCAACCTGAAAGGTGCTCTCGCAACAGGTGCTGCTCCTGGAATAATATCAATTCTGAATTCTACTTGCCTATCTGGTGGCAAACCAGGAAGTTCTTCAGGAAATACTTCGGGATATTCAGAAATGACAGGAATATCTTCAATCTTAGGCTTCTGCTCATCAATAGTTATCTGTGCCATATAAATGACACAAGCCTTCTTCAAACACCTAGATGCCTTGAGCATAGACACTTGCTCAGGTAGTCCATACTGGGTATATCCCTGAATGGTAAGTGGTTCACCAGACGGAGTCTTGACCACCACTTGCTTCTTGTTGCAAATGATCTGGGCTTGGTTACAAGATAACCAATCCATGCCTATAACTATATCAAAACCGGCTAACTTCAAAGGAAGTAAGGACAAAGGAAAAGAGTGGTTCCTAATGGATATGAAACATCCATCTAACACGGTTGATGCGGTTTCTATGGTGCCATCGGCTAATTCAACCTCATATTTTATGCTTAGGGTTCTAACAGGTAGGTTTAACAACTTACAAAACTTATCATCAACAAATGACTTATCTGATCCATAATCAAATAACACCCTTGCATAAACATCATTAATAAGGAAGGTACCTATTATGACATTATCATTCTGGATCGCCTCTTGTGCGTTCATCTGGAAGACCCTAGCATTGGTCTTTTTCCCTTCCTCAGCTTTCTTTGCAAACTTTGGGCAGTTGGACTTAATGTGCCCTTTCTCCTTGCAGCTATAGCACGTCGCGTCCTTGATTTTCTTACAGTCTAAGGTCTTGTGCTCAGAAGATTTACAAATCCCACAAGGCCTTGGCTGCGACTGGGATTTTGATTCAAATCTGCACTTCCCGAAGTGGTTTTTCTTACAGACCTTACACTTGGGCTTATCACCCGACTGTTGACCATCCTTCTTGGTTCCAGAACTCTTCTTGTGGTCATTGTTTCCCTTATGCTTCTTGTTTGACCGTCGTGAGTTGTCATCCTCACGCTTTCTCTTATCAGCGTCTGTGTTTCTTAGCGATCTCTGCCTGACCGCGTCCAAAGTAAGGGACAATGATATATCAGCTGTAGACCGAAAAGTAGCTGGTCTGGAGGCCTTCACACTGGCCTTGATTTCTGGGGCCAAACCCCCAATGAAACGAGCTATCCTCTTGGGTTCCGGAGTCACCAGATACGGAACCAGTCTTGACATAGTGTTGAAGCTGGTAAGCTAGGCTTGACAATCTAGGTTTTTCATAACCAATGACAAGAAATCAGCTTCAATGTTTTCAACCTCGTGCTGAGGGCAGTAGTTTTCCTTAATCAATGTAACAAACTGTTCCCAAGACAGATTGTACAATGGGATTTTCCCAGTGGCCTGAATCAAAGACCTCTACCATGCTAGTGCCTCACCTTTGAATGACTGAGATACGAACTTTACCACATCCTTATCAGCACAACCACTGATATCTACCACAGTGTCCATCTCATCTAACCATGACATGCAGTCAACTGCTCCTTTCTCCCTAGTAAAATCCCTGGGTTTGCATGAAACAAAGTACTTATAGGTGCAACCTTTAGCACGTGGTTCTTGGTTTCGTACAACTCTCTTAGATGGAACACTCCTCTGGTTCGTTGAGTGATGAGAATCACTCTTGTGAGCAGTATGAGTCCTTGAGGGTGGTTGAGAGTGTGGTACAGATTGGGTCCTTACATGGGTACCACTGGATTCATTGAACTTCCTGTCCAATGCTTGCGTAACAGCATTATCTATTAATGCTTGTAATTCTGCTCCTGCTACGTTGATCCTGGAGGTGTCATGATTTTCTCTAGGGTGACTGTTGGCTTCGTCTGACCCGGCCATGTAGCTTGATTGCTACAAAAAATAATGATTTTAAACCATTCAGAGGTCTATAATAGTTTTATTATTCTAGAAGATTTATTAATCATGGTATTTAAGAACCATTTCGATTAATTTGTTAAACATATATATATATATATTCAGGATATTATAAAAATCCTTTGTTAGAATAAAAATATTAATGGCAAATGGCCTAGTCACGTGGACAGTTTTAAATCTTAAATCATGATCTTATAGGGTCATGGTATTGAGGTTTCAATTATAATTTATTACCTCTTCTTGACAGGGGGTCGAAGACCACGACTGTCTTTTGTCTTATATGACAATGAATATAGCCCGTAGGCGTTATATCCCTAAAGGATGTTTTAATTAATCAAAAGTATTAGGGAAAAATCAAATATAAGAATGACTCATGTGATTTTGTCGAATCACATTTTGTCAAGAGTGTTAACATGTTTTCAGATGTTAACAAGGATTGGAACCTTTTGAATAGGTTTTACCATCTTGGTCATATCTGCAACGACATATAGACTAGGTTTTACCTTTAAGATTCTTTTTAATATTTAACGCAAAACAGTCCTATAGACTAGGTTTTACCTTTAAGATTCTTTTTAATATTTAACGTAAAACAGTCCTAAATTGAGGTGTTAATAAGGACTTGAATCTAATTTGAGGAATTACCATCTTGGCCCTGTCTTATAATGACACATGGCTAGGTTTTATCCCTTTTTAGATTTTTATTATTTTATTATAATAGTAGGTCTTATAAGAGGAATGTTATATTTTCTTTTATTTCACATTTTATGCATATAATTTAATCAAAATGAAAATTTAAATTAAACCATTCCACTACAAAAATTAACCAAGTACAGATTTGCCCTAAACGGGACTTCTACTGAAATAACATGCCCACGCAGGGGCTCAAACAGAAATAACATACCCACGCAGGGGTTAAACAAAAAAACATGCCCACGCAGGGGCGGAGTACTTAAAGACATGCCCACGCAGGGGCAGAATACAGAAACAAATGTCCACGTAGGGACATGATTACAACACTAAAACTAACAAACAAATAAATGAAGGATTTAATGGTCCTTCTTGCTTTTTCCCTTGATTAGGTTTGCCAGACTTTTGAACATTCCCCGATTTTGCCGACGCTCTTCCCGCACCTCCTGCCACACCTCATTTATCCTTTGGAGAATCTCTTGATGCTGCGGTGGCGACATTGCTGGTGGTTGCGGGGGTTGTTGATATAGTGGAGGTTGAGGAGGCGGCAGTTGATGATACCCATATGGTGGGTACCCATAGTGTGAGTATTCGGCTTGATATGGGATCCCAAAGGATCCTTCAGGATGATGGGCGTTGTAGTTTGCCGCTGCTACCAGGTATGGGTCGGCTTCTGCATAGTTGTAGTTCGTGTGGACCGGCTGCTCAAAGGGGTTATATGCTGCAGCACCAGTGTATGTAGGTATTGGGTCTCCAAAACCCAATGGTGGTGGCGCGACAGGCGCAGAGTTTACTTCCGAGACGGGGTTTGAAGGTCCACCCATCTGCGGTTCTTCATGGAGTGGCGAGTAGCGACTGCCACTAGAACGTTGAGGGGTGCTGATTCGCACTCCTCCTCGCACGGACATCCGTGCGTTCGATCTTCTTCGCCTCGGTGGCTCCGGAGGCTGTTGCTGAGGTGGTGGTGGTGGCGGTGTGACCGCGACAAATCGAGAATCCTCAGAGGGATCCTGCTGCTGCTGCTGCTGTTGTGGAGAGTTGTGGTAACTGGGAGTAAACACCCAGTCGATCTGTCGGAACCTTTCTTCATAGCTGTCAGGACCATTGTAAGGTGATCCCACAAAAGGTGACCAATCTGAAATTTCGATGGGGTGGTTAGGGGTTCCGGATGGTGGATCTGCCGGATCGGCGTCCTCATCCATGTCCATTGCATGGTCTCCAGAGAAATGGTCTTCGGGTCCTAGTGGGTTAAAACCCACTGGTTCTCCAAGGCAGTCTGCCGGGTTGAACCGGCTCTGGAAAAATGGCGTTAGGTCATCAAAAGGTGAGTTGTGACCCTGGAGAGGAATATAAGATTGGTGAGAATTATGGGGCTCATTTTCAGAATGAGGCCCAAAAGAGTGTTGAAGCAAAGGGGAGGAGCTCAACGAAACTGAGCGCCTTGCTGGTTCTGTATAGGTCCTCCAGATATCTTGAGGACCCGGGTTAAGTGAATCTGATGGTGTTCGCCGGTGCGAAGGTCCGGCCTCATAGTCATTCGGGGCGCCGAGTGGCCCCTTGCCTCTTCTTCTCCCTCTCCCTCTTACTCTTGGTGGCATCTTTTAACCTGTCAATCATAAACAAAGATAACAACAAGGAATATATATAAAGGTCAAAAATAAAAATAAATCGGGATTTGTCCTAAGTTCTTTGTCTAGACTCGAAAATTTAGGAATGTGCAACTGTGTAACTGAGATTAAACACAAAAGGCTATTGTTTAATTCACTCAGCGTTGGCTCTGATACCAATTTGTCACACCCTGATATTTCCACGTATTACCGGTGGGCCCGGTGGGGAGTATCGTGACGTAGTTGATATCATCATGGTCAAACAACACAATTTTAAATGCACAGCGGAAGCAAAAGATAGAATTATTTCAACCGAATAAAATTGTAATATTAGGTATAACAATGTAGTTGAAACGGATCCACAGGCGGATCAAATAAAAAGGAAACATAGTTCATCAGACTTAAATGCATCCAAGCTTGCGAGACTCTTAACGATGCTAAGGAGAGGCCAGCCTATTTCGAGTAGTACCTGCACTTAACCTTTTTGGGAAAATACGTCAGTTTACACTGGTAAATACAATTAACTGACTCATTTTGAAAAGGTTTAAGAAAATTGATTTGAATGCACAAGGTACAAAACATTTTATAACTTGGGATAATTATTTATATATAAACTTGTAAAAGAATTATATGTTCGTTATGCGTTCAGTAGCCCGGATTGACATCGGGTTAGAGTTTAATAGACACACCACATGATATAGTCCCGCGACGGGTTATTCCTGAAACCGGCGGTTATACCTTATTATTTATATTTGCACTAACGGGTGTACGCCTACACCCGCGTGCTTAGGTCGTGGCCATTTCGTAAAATGATGCCAAGGATATCCGGGACATGGTCATTAACCCCCCAAAGGCTTTAATCAAACAAAACAATTTAAACGGACATTTCAATAAATTAATCTTCATACAATTAAAAATTCAATGCCCGACCAAACGATATTTTATATACCGTACCCCAAGCCCGTATAGGGAAAATAAGTTAAAAGTATTTACCTTTGGAAGTATTAATCACAAATAGAAAGTGCGTGTAGCTTTTACCGGGTCTCCTATTCTGGAACAAAGGTTTTTAATAACCTATTAGATTCCTAACGGGTCTTTAATTAAGCCTAAACTTAGACCGGTTAGTTTTAAAGGAAGATACGGTTCAAACGCATGATTAAACGAAGACCGGAATAGATTGTGATTTAGACCCGACAAGTTTGAAGACTTGTATAACATGGGTAAACTAAACACATTCTGGATTTTGAGACAAAATGATACGGTTGGACCCATTTCGGTCAATTTATGCAAACTAGTTACATAAACCGAACCGAACGCGCAATACGTAACGAGTAACCATATGAGTCATATACATGTTTCCTAAGTTAATATGCCTTAAATATGTTGTGACATCAGTAAGATATCTTCTATTATGCCCAAAACGAATTTAAATTCAAACTATGCCCCGTAGGGGTATTTTGGTCATTTTAAGGGTTATAAAAGAGTTTAAATAATAATGAGTTACAGGTTTGATATAATCAGTAAAAATACTTAATTTAATAAGTTAAAACAATAGGGTATTACATATATGTGAAATTTATCATTTAAAACCAAACTATGCACCTTAGGTGCATTTTGGTAATTTCACATAGGTTTAAAAGGTCAAAATTGGAAATCTGAGTTTAAAACTTTTGCTTGCTGTTAATATATAAAAATTTACTTAAAATATCAGTAGGCATCGAATCTTATATGTTTAAAATAGTTTTAATACATACTATGTGTTAAAAACGCTTAAAAAGCGATTTTGAGCTATTTCCGGGTTTTTAAAAGAAAGCTGATATTTTTATTATTCCAGAAAGCTCAAAATGTTTTATTTATCATATTAGATTAGTAGGAAAAGGTTTGGTATCAAAATAATTTGTAAAACTCATTTTATAGCCCAAAAGGGCAAAACCGGCAATTACCGAATCAAGCTTAGAACTCTTTGTTATGCTCAGCCAAAAATGTAATAAAAATCTTCAAAATCCCAAAATATTATTTTATATCAGTAGGTAAAAAAAGTTTGGTATTAAAAATCGGGCTTAGATAGGCTATATGCTAATTACGCCTTTTAATTAATAAAAGCTTCTTATTTACGCTAATGAACATAACTCCTAATCTAGACCTCCAATTGATGTCAAATTTTAGGGACAAGTCTAATAATCAGTAACTAAGGTTTCTATTAATTTATATTTTCAAAAATCACGTTTTAAGGTCATATGGGCATAATAGTCAACATTTAAGCATTTAACGAAAACATGCATGTGAATCGGATAACTAATGAACCAAGTTGTATAATCTCAGAGAGTTATACTTGTATGAAACCTGGTCCAAATAAAGCTCTAAGGCAATTCTAAAACATGCTTAAACGGGTCAGAAATGAAAGTGAAAGCAAAAGTCAAATTATGCGACTTTCGGTTCCGAACCGAGCCTAAACTGAAAATTGTCGAGTTAAACATGTTCTTACATTAATTACCAAGTTATATTAATGACAAAACAGGTTGCATAGCTTCTACATTGCTAATTATGCATTAATTTGAAAATAAGCTTTCTGTTGACTTTTTAAGATTAACTTTGACTCGACAATTGACCTAGTTAGAGTGGGAATCAGAGGGTGCCCTTTTAAGGGTTTATTGCCCACATAATTACCAACTCATAGGTACTTTAGATTTGGAATTTGACTGGACAATTATTGATTATTCACGAAGTCAAACTCTAATTACGACGGTTTGACTTTAAGCTAATTTACTAGGCTAAACTGAATTAGGGAGGGTTAAGGACACTTACAAGAGTCCTAAGCACGACTAGGGATCTTAAGAAAGCTTGTTGCTGATCAGAGGAGCTCCAAAAATGAGTTTGAAGTGAGTTGCAAATGAATGACAAAATGTTGCAACTTTGTTCTTCTTATATAGGAACCCAAATGGCACAAGATCATCACACACAAGCCTATGAGTGTTCCCTGATCACCCCAAGTGTCCCTATGCATGAAAAACCATTGGCTCTGCCCCTGGAACTCGAAAACAAGCCTTCAAAGGCGGTGCAACAGGCTGGACATGCACCTGCCATTTTTTCTGATTCAGACCACCCCTCGCGTCACGCGTAGGTCCCCTAAGGATCCTACACGTCGCGCGACGCCCCTTCTGACCGGATTTTCAACTTTCAAAGTTTGTTGTTTTGGTCCCTGGTCCATATAATGTTTATTTTAACTCTCATTTATTGCGTTTGGACCCCCTTAGTTAACTTTTAAGGACCTTGAGTCACAAACTAACTCCGTTAACTCCCGGTTATTTGTACGATCACCCGAAAAGTCATAAATTTCAACGTTGACGCTTTTAATCCCTTGTATACGAATCTTATCATAACTTTCTCATACGATAATGAAACTTTGTGAAATTTTTATCACATATTCTAGTGAGTATAATTTATCGTTACAAAGCCTCGGGTTTGCTAAAAGGTCACTCAGAGGTATACTTTAAACATGTTGACACATTTAACCTCTGTAGTTTGTAATCTCTCACTTTCTTTCACAATTAGCTTCGTATGATCCATGATTCATTCGTTTTAGGGTATAAACATCGTGTAGGGTTATAGAAAGGCATATTTATCCATTGTTGACACATTGAATCCTTATATTCACATACTTTCCTTGTTCGTCAACTTTAGTCCTTCTAAAGTAATCTTTTACACGTTTAAAGCTTATGAAACGTGTCGATAAATTATTGGACATAAATTTTCGAGGTGTTACATAAGCCAAACTGCCCAAAATTAGCTGCAGCTACAAACAATAAGAACACTAAAAATGATAGAGCATTCGTTCTGACTGCAGATGAAGTCAAAATGATTCCAGATGTGATAACCGGTACGTTTTTAGTTAATGATGTTTTTGCTAAAGTATTATTTGACTCTGGTTCAAACCAAAGTTTTATTAATACTTCATTTTGCAAACTTCTAAATCAGTCATTAACTAAACTACCACAAGAATGTCTAGTAGAGACAGGAAATAGAGAAACGATTAGGATTTCTGAAATCTTGCATGGAGCAAGGATAGAATTTTTAAATCAAAAGTTTATTGCAAACCTTTACCCAATGAATCTGGCAGGATTTGATGTCATTTTAGGAATGGATTTGTTAATATCCAATAAAGCCAGTATTTTATGTGATCAAAAGTCAATTCAAGTAAATTCACCAAAAGGTAAAAAGATCACAATTAAAGGAGATAAACCATTTAGATCCACAAAATGCATCTCTGTAATGAAAACTGCAAGCTATATAAGAAAAGGGTCTATAGTGTATTTGATTTCTATAATCACTAACACTAAAGGAAAAGAACTAAAAGACATTCCAGTAGTGTCTCAGTTTTCAGATGTCTTTCCAGAAGAATTGCCAGGACTACCGCCAGACAGGGAAGTTGAATTCAGAATCCATCTACTACCAAGAACAGCACCAATTGCCAAAGCACCTTACCGACACCAGCAGAGTTGCAGGAACTAAAGAAACAATTAGACGAATTATTGGAGAAGGGATTCATACAGCCAAGTTCGTCACCATGGGGAGCGCCGATTTTATTCGTCAAAAAGAAGGAGGGATCAATGCGTATGTGCATTGACTACCGTGAATTGAACAAGGTCACGATTAAGAATTGGTACCCATTACCAAGGATCGATGATCTATTCGATCAACTGCAAGGAGCTCGATTTTTCTCCAAAATCGATTTAAGGTCAGGATATCATCAATTAAAGGTACAGGAAGAGGATATTCCTAAGACCGCCTTCAGAACGAGGTATGGCCATTATGAATTTACGGTCATGCCATTTGGTTTAACCAATGCCCCAGCTGCATTTATGGACATGATGAACCGAATATGTAAGCCATATTTGGATAAATTCATAATTGTCTTTATAGATGATATTCTAATTTACTCTAAAAGTAAAGAGGATCATGCAAAGCATTTCCACACACTTTTAAGTTTACTAATAAAGGAAAAGCTTTATGCTAAGTTTTCAAAATGCGAATTTTGGTTAGACCAGGTACAGTTTCTTGGACATTTAGTTAATCATGAAGGAATTCATGTGGATCCCACCAAGATCGAGGCAATTACCAAATGGAAAACCCCTGAGTCACCAACCGAGGTTAGAAGTTTCTTAGGATTGGCCGATTATTATAGAAGGTTTATTCGAGATTTTTCTAGAATAGCCATTCCTTTAACTAAGTTAACCTGTAAATCCATTAAGTTTGAATGGGGACCAAAACAAGAAGAAGCTTTTAGAATTCTTAAGCAAAGATTAACTAATACACCCATACTAGCATTACCAGACGGAACTGAAAACTTTGTAGTCTATTGTGACGCTTCCAAACTAGGTTATGGATGTGTATTAATGCAACGCCAAAAGGTTATAACTTATGCATCTAGACAACTTAAGAATCATGAAGAGAATTATTCAACCCATGATCTAGAATTAGGAGCCATAATTTTTGCTCTTAAGATTTGGAGACATTACCTTTATGGTAGTAAGTTTACCATATTCACTGATCATAAGAGTTTAAGGTATGTTTTTGGGCAAAAGGAGTTGAATATGAGACAAAGATGCTGGATGAAGATACTAAGTGATTATGATTGTAATATCCAGTATCATGCAAGAAAAGTAAATATAGTTGCTGATGCTTTAAGTCGAACGTATCATGAAAAGCCAAAAAGGGTACGTTCTCTTAAATTAAATCTACAAGTAGATTTAAATGATCAAATTAGAAAAACACAAGAATCGGTAATCAAGGATGATACTGAAAAATTAAAAGGAATGATTAAGGAATTAGAACAAGGAACAGATGGAATTTGGAGATTCCATAAAAAGAGAATGTGGATACCTAAATTAGGGAACCTGCGTCATTGTATATTAGAAGAAGCCCCTAAATCCAAATATACGATGCATCCTGGAAGTGATAAGATGTATCAGGATTTAAGAAAGAATTTTTGGTGGATAGGAATGAAAAAGGACATAGCAGCCTGTGTTTCTAAATGTTTAACATGTTCACAAGTCAAAGCTGAACATCAGAAACCTTCAGGTTTATTGCAACAGTTAGAAATGCCTGTTTGGAAATGGGAATTAAGAACACTGGATTTTGTTACTAAATTACCCAAAACAGAGAAAGGTAATGATACAATTTGGATAATTGTAGACAAATTAACCAAGTCAGCTCATTTCCTATCAATGAAAGAAACTTTTAGTATGGAACAATTGGCTAAATTGTATGTAAATGAAATAGTTTCTTTACATGGAATTCCTCTATCAATTGTTTCTGACAGAGATAGTCGTTTTACCTATCATTTTTTGGACAAGTTTCCAAAAAGCAATGGGAATCAAGTTGAATCTAAGCACAGCTTATCATCCTCAAACGGATGGATAAAGCGAAAGGACGATTCAGACAATGGAGGACATGCTTAGAGCTTGTGTAATTGATTTTGGAGGTAATTGGGACGATCACTTACCATTGATAGAATTTTCTTATAATAATAGTTATCACACAAGTATAAATGTTGCACCATTTGAAGCACTTTATGGACGAAAGTGCCGAACCCCAGTCTGTTGGGCATAAATTAGGGAAAAGAAACTATCTGGAACTGAGATAGTACAAGAAACAACAGACAAAATCATTCAAGTCAATGATCGACTGAAAGCAGCACGTGATCGACAGAAAAGTTATGCTGATAACAGGCGAAAACCTTTGGAATTTCAAGTAGGAGATAAAGTGTTATTAAAAGTCTCTCCTTGGAAAGGAGTGGTAAGATTCATAAAAAGGGGAAAGCTAAGTCCCAGGTATGTTGGACCTTTCAGGATTATTAGAAGAATAGGACCTGTAGCCTATCAGCTATGACTGCATGAGGAAATGGTAGGAATACATGATGTATTTCATGTGTCTAATCTCAAGAAATGCTTAGCTGATGAATCATTAGTAGTGCCTCTTAAGGACATAGAGGTAAATGAACCACTCAAATTTGTGGAAAAGCCTCTACAGATTGAAGATAGGAAAGTCAAGAATCTCAAACATAAAAGATTAGTTCTAGTTAAAGTGAAGTGGGACTCCAAAAGAGGACCAGAATACACATGGGAGCTTAAATCAGAAATGCAAAGGAAATACCCACACCTGTTCCAGTAGACCTCGAGGACGAGCTCTAAAACAAGGTGGGGAGGATATAACAACCCTCCTGAAATTTTTTCTGACACCCTAATATATTTTAAATACCCCTATATGTCTTAAAATACACCCCGTATGTGAAAACCGAGCCCAAAATATAAAATATCATTAAAAATAATTAAAAAACAAAGAAATTGGGTTTCATGCGGGCCGCGTAAGCCTTCGCTTAACACTTACACGGGCCGCGACCTGGTGAAATCTGGCGGGCTGGCACGTGGCAGCCACAGGTCGAAGCTAGCCGATGACCTGCATCACCTAAACCCTTCCCGGACTACTAGGCGGGCCGCGTAACCCTTGGGTTACACCTTACGCGGGCCGCGTAAAAACCCAAAACGTGACCTATAAGTAGCAGGCATCGGATCTTCAGTCTACTCGTTCATTTTCTTTCTCAATCTCGAATTTCTGAAGTGTAGGCATAATCTCGGGCATAATACCCCCCTAAATAACGAAGTTCTGCTCCGTTGTAAGTATCATAACCCATGGATACGTATTAGATACTCTGCCCGATTGATCTAGGGTTTCGAAACGGCTGTCGTGGTTCTGCCCGACGTAGTCGTTGGAATGTCTTCTCGGGGAGGGTATTACTAATGTTGAAATGGGTTATTATACTAACACATGTACATTTGTGTAAATTATAGATTGTCACCAGGAAACCCTAAAGGATAATCTAAGACAGCAATGTGAGTAATCTCCTTTTTGTAATATGTTTTTACAAAACCTTAAATATTTTACAATGTGATTAGCAGTGATTGACTCTTTGTAATTCTTCAATTACTGCCGGTATGTTGGGGTTTTGTATACAAAATGTGGAACACGTTACCATTGGATAAAGAGTTAGCCAATGGGTAATATGACCCACCAGTCAGGATTGACAGTACTGAATGAGTAATTGTGTAGATATAAACATTGTAATCGCTCTCAATACTGTTTAAATTAAATTAATATTTCTTGATTAAACTGGGATTCACTCACCAATATTTCCCACTGATAAATGTTTTTAAAACGCGTTTCAGGTAACACAATGTGAAAGCCAATTAGAAGCCAGCTAGACAGCACTGAAGGCTTGGAAAAGTGGCTATAAAAGTTACCTAAATAAAGAAGGCGTTTTATTTCAATAAAATGGGATTTATCCCTACAAATCAGTTTGTAATGAAAAATTTGGTTTCATCCCAATGTGTTTATTTATATAAAATGTGGTGTTTTACTCTGATAAAATATTTCCTAACTACGGTCCTGATGTAATTTCCGCTGCCAAATTAATAAGCACTGATACCACCGACACTGAGTTCGCGGCCGCCCGTTCCCGGAATAGATAGGGGGCGGGGGTTGCGACAGCTAGCTACCGACCCGACTAACTAGACACAAAACATGAGACTCGACACAAACATAATTTCGACAACAGGCCCGACGAACTTGACCATTCAACCGACTCGAAAAGAACTGGACTGACTCACTTAGACTCGAGACACATGAGCCAACATGACCTGACTGACTAACCTACTTAGGACTGACCAAAATAACTTATCTAATCAACATAACTAAGAGATTAATGCGAAGAAACGTACCTGAAGTTACCAAAAATTTGCAAGAAAAGCTCGAAAATTTCGTGATAATAGGGCCCTGAACCGAAGAGATATGGTGGATGGATGATAAAATTTTTTGGTAGGTCTTGTAGAGCGTTAAAAACCAATCAAGGTGGCAGAAAAATGGGTGAAAATGGTGGAGTATCGATGGAGATATGGTGGTGTGAAGAGTTGTCGTCGATGGGGCGGTGGTGAAAGGGGTTTTGTGTATTTGGGGAAAACTGATAGGATAATAGGTTTTAATCGAACTGAAAGGCTGTCGCGTGGCACTACCCTGGTTACAAAGAGTCGTGGCATAGCGCCATGGGTCAGATCAACAAGGGAGGTTCAATAAAGGGGTCGTGTAGCGCGACGGGTAAGGACCTTTATGGTCGCGCGATGCCACAGCAGGGTTCAAGTTGCCTTTTTGGACCTAGCGGTCGCGTAGCGCCACCAGAGGTTCTTTTCACCGTGGCGTGATGTGACAACGTGTTTTTGACAGTAAGTTGCGTAAATTTTTGAGTTTTATGCCTTAGAAAAATTTTCTACTCTTACCAATCCTTCCCAAAACCATCCCAAATTTTTTCTAAGTGTTGGGACTTACCTGGAATGTCGTTTCCTTCGCAAATTCAGCTCCTCAATGGTACGATTCCTGCAAAATTTCTCAAACACACGAAAACAAAGACACGAAATACTACGAAAAATTACGAAAATTAACGAAATTACAAACGGTACATACTCTACACTTGGGATTTCATCCCAAAGCATTAAGTGGCGGCTTTTGATGGAATTTCGAGAGGAGTTTCCTCCATCTCGTTCTTGTCTATTGCTCCTCCAATGTAGTGCTTCAAACGATGGCCATTCACCTTCCAACTTCGGCCATCCGTCTCATCCATGATCTCCACCGCTCCGTACGGAAATACGTAATGAACCATATAAGGTCCCGACCACTTCGATTTCAACTTCCTCGCAAATAACTTTAATCTTGAGTTGTAAATAAGCACTTTATCACCTTTGCTAAACTCTTTGACCTTCCTTAGCTTCCTATCGTGTGAAGCTTTCGTTTTCTCCTTGATTCCCAACGATCGAGCATAAGCCGCATCCCTAAGCTCCTCAAGCTCATGAATTTGAAAGAAACGCTTCCTAGCGGCTTCGGTCATATCAAGATTAACGGTTTTCAATGCCCAAAGCGCTCAATGCTCTAGCTCTACTGAAAGGCAACAAGCTTTTCCATAAACGATCATAAATGGTGTGGTTCCTAAAGGCGTCTTGTAGGCGGTCCTAAACGCCCACAATGCATCGTCTAGCTTGTTGGACCAATCCTTCCTATTCTTACCAACGGTCTTCTCTAAGATGCGTTTGATACCACGGTTCGCATTCTCCACTTGACCACTCGTCTGTGGATGATATACGGTAGACAAACGATGAGTGACTCCGTAGCGTGAAAACAATTTCTCCATCAATGCATTGCAAAAGTGAGTACCACGGTCACTAATTAAGGCTTTAGGTGTACCAAATCGGGAAAAGAGCTTCTTAAGGAATATCAAGACTACTCGGGCTTCATTCGTGGGAAGAGCTTAAGCCTCAACCCATTTAGACACATAGTGAATTGCCACGAGTATGTAACGATTCCCTTTAGAGACGGGAAAGGGTCCCATAAAATCAATTCCCCAAACATCAAAAACTTCCAATACTTGGATAGGGTTTTGAGGCATCTCATCTTTGGCTGAAATGTTGCCGGTTCGTTGACACGCATCACATGTCTTCACGAACTCTACGGCATTTCGAAGTACGCTAGGCCAATAAAAGCCACAATCAAACACCTTTTGAGTTGTGGCATATGCACCATGATGTCCTCCCGTGAGGCCTTCATGTACATGTTTAATGATGTTCCAACCTTCCTCTCTTGATACGCACCGCCTAAGTATCCTATCCCATCCAATTCTAAAGAGAAAAGGATCATCCCACACATACTTCCTCGACTCACTAATGAATTTCCTCTTTTGTTGTGTAGTCATTCCTCTCACGATATTTCCACTAGAAAGATAATTTGCTAAGTCACAAAACCAAGGCAACCCTTCCTTTTCGGCTTCTACAAACTCAATAGACTCATGAGGGAATGTGTCTCCAATCTCCTCCTCGCGAATCTCTTCTCTCTTGGGGTCCTCTAGACGTGATAGATGATCGGCTGCTACGTTTTCAGCCCCTCTCTTGTCTCTAATCTCGATATCGAACTCGGAAAGCAATAGAATCCACCGTATAAGTCGGGGTTTGGCATCTTTCTTTTGGAAAAGAAAATGCGACGCGGAGTGATCGGTGAAGACTATCGTCTTGGATAGAATGAGGTATAAGCGGAATTTGTCAAAAGCAAATACTACGGCTAAGAGTTCTTTCTTCGTGGTAGTGTAGTTCTCTTGAGCATCATTTAGCGTTTTGCACGCGTAGTATATGGGATGGAAGTGCTTATCCTTTCTTTGTCCTAATACCGCTCCAACGGCATAGTCACTCGCATCGAGCGAGATAAGAATAGGTGCACTCACAAGTTGTTCCTTCAAAAAGTTGAGGGCCTTAATTCTTAAGACACTCCTCGTCAAAGACGAATGGAACATCTTTCTCCAAAAGACGGGTCATGGGGCGAGTTATTTTTGAGAAATCCCTAATAAAGCGTCTATAGAAGCCCGCATGCCCTAGAAAACTCCGGATCGACTTCACACTAGTGGGTGGAGGTAACCTGCTAATGGTATCTATTTTTGCATGATCTACCTCAATACTATCCCTCGAGATCTTGTGTCCTAACACAATACCTTCCGTCACCATGAAGTGACACTTCTCCCAATTTAACATAAGCTTCGTCTCGACGCACCTCTTTAGCATCTTCTTTAGGTTCTTCAAACACTTGTCAAAAGAGTTACCATATACCGAAAAATCATCCAAGAAAACCTCCATGGAACTCTCAATAATATCCTGAAATGTGGCAACCATGCACCGCTGAAAAGTAGCTGGAGCGTTGCACAACCCAAATGGCATGCGTCGGTACGCATAGGTGCCATAGGGGCATGTGAAAGTGGTCTTATCCTGATCCTCCGGTGCTATGGGGATCTGGAAGTACCCGGAAAACCCGTCGAGAAAACAATAAAATTGATGACCCGTGAGACGCTCCAACATTTGATCGATGAAGGGCAATGGGAAGTGGTCTTTTCGGGTGGCATCATTCAACTTTCGGTAGTCGATGCACACGCGCCACCCCGTGACTGTACGAGAAGGGATAAGCTCATTCTTTGCATTCATGACAACGATCATCCCTCCCTTCTTAGGGACAACCTGAAGGACTAACCCAAGGCGAATCAGAGATGGGATATATCATCCCGGTATCTAGGAGTTTAAGAACCTCCTTCTTCACAACATCTTGCATGTTAGGGTTGAGCCGCCTTTGGGGTTGCACCACCGGTTTGAAATCATCCTCCATGAGTATCCGGTGGGTGCAATAAGAAGGGCCTATACCCTTGATGTCGGACAACCTCCAAGCAATGGCCTCTTTGTTGGCCTTCAACACCTCCAATAACCTCAACTTCTCACCTTCCTCCAACTCCGATGAGATAATAACGGGTAGCTCGGAACCCTCCCCTAGGAAAGCATACTCTAAATGAGATGGAAGTACTTTAAGCTCTAAGGGTGGGGGTTGGGTGGTGTCATCACTAACAGCTAGTACTTCGGGAATCAAAGGAATTCCCTCAACTTCAACTTCATCTACCCTCTTCGACTCTTCCTCTACTCTCTCTCTCCTACTCTTCCTCTACTCTCTCTCTCCTACTACTAAGTCCGCACCGCTAATATACTCTAAACAATGATCAACGCATGAGATGAACGAATTCAAGAAGTAGACGGAATGGCAAGGACCACTATAGTCATCGGAACCACTCAGGTGGTTCATGGAATGATCTATCTCAAAGGTGACTCTCTCCTCACCGACCCTAAGTGTAATCTTACCATCATAAACATCTATGAGTGCTTTAGCGGTACGCAAGAAAGGATGACCAATTATAATAGGGACTCTGTCATCCGCTTCCATATCGAGAATGACGAAATCGGCGGGAAACACAAATTTCTCAACCTTGACAAGCAAATTCTCAACTATACCCCTCGGGTATTTAACGGACCAATCGGCTAATGATAATGTCATTCGGGTAGGTGAAAGCTCGCCTAGGTCTAACTTCTCGTAGAGAGAAAAGGGCATCAAATTGATGCTAGCAAGGAATAGTAAAAAATACCGGGATCGGTAAGCTTTTCGGGAAGCTTATTTAGAACAACGGCGGAACACCCTCCATTCAATGGGACATTCGACAACTCTCCTAGCTTCTCCTTGTTCCTAAGAAGGTCTTTCAAGAATTTAGCGTACTTAGGCATAGATTGGAGTGCCTCAATAAAAGGTAAATTAATCTTCAATTGCATGAAGATGTCTAAGAATTGCCCGTATTCCCTTGAGTATTTTTGGTTCCTAAGACGTGAAGGAAACAGGATTCGCGAATGGTCTGCTAGGGGAGAAGGTCTAACGTCTACGGGTGGTTTCTCTACTTTCTTCTCAACTTGAGACTCACCGGGCTGTGCAGTACTTGCTGGGCTTAGCCTCGGTTGCACTTTGCTGGGAGCCTCCATCTCGATCTCTTCATATATAATATCCCCATCCTCATCAACTACTCTCTCCTCAGCTCTCGGTTTCCCTACGGTTTTGCCACTACGAGTGGTAATGGCTTTGGCATGGGCATTAGGGTTTGGTAGGGTGTTACCCGTAAACTGACCGGGTAACCTCTCCTCTAGTTTCCTAGACATGTCACCTACGACTCTCTGAAGGTCTTGGAAAGAGACTTGGTGGTTCTTAAGCATAAGGTCATGTTCGCTAAGTGTCTTTTGGGTGGTTTGGTCCCTACAACTAACTGGCTCATCATTGCCTCCATTCTCTCAAGACTACCCCGTAGATCATAACTTGAACCCTGACCTTATTGAACCTGATTATTTGAACCCCCCTCTTTGACCTGTCCATTGAACCCCTTTTTGAACTGCCAATTTGAACCCCCAACAAAGAATGAACCTTGACCCCTATTTGGATTTTGAGCTAATTGAAATCCAGGGGGGTTACCATTGGACCGAAAGTTATTATTATTATTATTAAAATTATTATTATTACGCCAACCCGACCCAAAATTATTACCAAACCCACTAGGTTGACCTCTACCTAGACCTCCCCCTACGAAATCGACTTGCTCCTCACCAACTAGCAATGGACACGCACTCGTATCGTGACCCCCTCGGTAAAACTCACACTTATCAACCTTTGCCTTGATCTCTTTAAGCTCTCGAGTCACGTTTTCTAAAACGGCGGCTAGACTAGGGTCCATAGTGACATGGTTCACCCCACGGGCGGGTGCACTAGTAATGGTATTTGAATTACCAGTTTGATACCGCTGATCAGCTCGCGACTGAGATTGAGATTGGGCAAATGCCTCGAAACGCTCTAAACACTCGGCAACAGTAAGAATACCCTTCATATGACCCCCCCCCCCCCCCCCCCGCATTAGTATCAAAATGATCACGAGTCTCTTGGGTGAGACCGTTATAGAACTTCTCACAAAGGGCCCAATCAGAAAGACCATGCTGGGAGCAACGAGCACAAAGGTTTTGAAAACGCTCCCAAGCAAGGTAATAGGGCTCGTCGGGCTCCATGCGGAAAGAGTGAATTTGATCGCGAAGACACGAGGCTTTCGCGGGTGGAAAGTATTTGTTCAGAAAAGCTTGACGGAGGCCCGCCCATGTGGTAAAAGTACCGGTTGGTTGAGAGTCTAACCAAGTAGCCGCATGGCCGGCTAGTGAAAAGGGGAAAAGCTGTAGGTAAGTAGCATCGTTAGGGGCTTCGTGAAGGCTAAAAGTAGCAAGGATACGAGAGAAACGGTTTATATGGGCGGGGGCGTTCTCTTCTTCGCGACCGTGAAACTGGATGGTATTGGTGATGGCCTGCATGGCATACGATGGAATCTGCCATGATTTTTCGTTAACTATGGGTGGAACAGTGATGGGTGAAGCAAGACCGGTGACATTTTGGGTGGCTTGTTGGTGGACGGTTTGTCTTGCGTTGGCCATTTGATCTTAGTCTGTTTTCTTGGGCGCTAGAGGTGCTATAAGTGGGACTATCGGGTGGGGAAACCTTAGGTGAACGGTTTGGTGAAGGTGGTGGAACGGGTATGTGTCACACCCCTTTCTAAGGTGGAAGCACGAGGTGTGATCCTGAAAGGTTCTCATTGCATAAGAAAGGTAAACATACTACACGCTTGTAAAATAACTCAAAATGCCATTATCATTACATAATTAAAACATAACATAGGTTAAGTGTTTACATCAAAGACAACATATTGTCTGAAAAGTTTACACTTTATTTTAAAGACAAACATGAAGGTTTGATTCTTATATCCCACACAAGATGGGATATAGAAAGCAAATCCCACAAAAACAGGTATCGGAGTCTTAACACGACATGACTAAAACAAAAGCGACATCCTGGAGCAAGAGTAAGACCGCGCGCGCATCCACTTTAGTTACCTGAAATACATGTGAGTTTTTGGAAAATCGTCAACATAATGTTGGTGTGAATTCATGCAGATTTGTGAAAACATTTAAGCATTCATTATGGAAAACATGGTATGCAATTGTATGAAATAAGTATTTATGTAAATGTAAGGAAATCGAGATCGCTAACGGTTTGCAAGGCCATTAACATGTGACACGACATAGGAAGCATCCAAACAATAGGCATTTTTAGTTGTCGATTCACGACTGTCGATTCACGACTAGAGACACAAAAGCACTACTTGGTAAAAGAGTGGCCAAGAGTGTGGTTGCCTGAAACCCATTAGATCTAACCTTTTGTTCCGCGGTCTTGGTATGTAACTGATTAATGGTGCTTATGGCACCCTATTCATGACATGATCTAAAGTATCATTCCTTAGTTTTGTATTCAACATACCATAACACATGTATTTTCACCAAGTTTTAGAAAACAAATAAAAGTTTAAAAGTGGGGACATGAACTCACAACTTTGTGTTTCCTGCGTCGTAAACTTCACCGGTAGCGTCATGACCTATACGAGTTCTATTAAAGTTAGTCACTAGACTTGTATCGCACAAGTACAAGTCACCATTTTTTATGTATATGTTCTTTTTTGTTAAAAATAATTTATATTTTTAACTATGTATCTTACTTATATTATTTTCCCAAAAATAAATATAAGTATTTTGTATTTTTTTTCACCAAAAATCAAGACTTTGATTTTTATTACTTTCCGGAATTATATTTCTTAAAAATAATATATTTTTAAGACTTGTATGAAATATATATATATATATATATATATATATATATTGTCATGCAATAAAATATATATGTGTTTATTCTTTTTATCCACCCGAGTTATATATTTTTGTCCAAAAATATATTTTAAGTTCATAACTTGTCCAAGTTAATTAATATGTTAAGAAATATATTTTCATAAATATATTTTCTTGTATTTGTCCATGTGCTTCTTATGTATTCTCATGTATTTTGTATGTGTATTTTTGTATTTTTACTCCTTATGAGTATTTAGTGTATTTTCAAGTCCTAATACACTACTACATATAATACACATAATATACACTTAGCACAAGATTTGGTGATTACTAAATACATATATTTTCCCAAAAATATACATACTTAATATAAATTTTATTTTGAAGAAATAATCATTTCTTAACTTGTAATTTTCTTACAAATATTAGGGAAACCTTGGTAAATATTTTTAGGTGAATTTTTAAGGAATAAGTTTCCCCAAAACTTATATTTTTCTAAGTGTCAAAATTTTTTTGACATAGTTTCCCCTAAAAATGTATACTAATTTATTCATATAAAACATCATGGTGAACTTGATTCTTGTTAAACATGTGTAGTCTTTTAGATCTACAGTTTACATAAGGTGATCTTTCCAAAATAAGTGTTCTTGTAAAATTTTAACCAACTTTTTATAAGACTTTATTTTACTAACCAACTCACCCATGAGTTTAATGGTTTCAAAGTTTGTAAATCATGTTTCTAAAATCACTTTTGTGTTTATTGGAAAGATCATAATTTTTAACATCATGTTTAACCATGGATCTTGCAAGATCCATGCTTAATATCTTTAGATCTTTCAAAAACAAGCTTTATGTTATAATTTTAACAAACATTCCACGAGTTTTAGTTTCAAAAATTAGTTCTACACATACTTTATCAGTTCAAAATTACAAGTTTATGCACAAAAATTCATATTTCAAGTTCACATCATGCTTCATATATTCATCTTCAAGTTTAACCATGGATCCTTCAAGATCCATGCTTAAACTTGTTAGATCTAAGCTTTAACATACTTTATCTAATCATAAACACAAGGTACCACATCAACAGCTTCATTACATACACTTAAATTTCATGTAATCACTTATTTTCTCCATGAATATGTTAGATCTTCTTATTTTTAGCATTAAATGTTAAGTGGTTTAGATGGTGAATCTTGTACATAACATAAACATGACTTAAATTAGTGATCAAGAGGCTTACTACTAGCTCTAATGGCTAGGGAAGTGGCACAAAAATGGAGATGATGATCAAGGAAGAAAGTGAGTGCTTAAAAGCTCCACAAAGAGGTCCTTCAAGTTCTAGCACCATACACCTTCCTAAATGGCCTCCATACACCTTCTAGCAAGCTTGGATTGTGAGGGAATGAAGTGAAAATGGTTGTGTATGTGGGTGGGTATTGAGCCATGAGCAAAGAAGCAAGGGAGGAGGAGGATGATGAAGTGAATGAGAATGGGTGATTAGTTTAGGATTTTATAAAGATTTTCCATATCTCTCATGGTATATTTGTTAGAATATTCCCCAACATGATATCTAATAAAATCAAATGAAATCAATTAAGATCTTTAGGTGGGACCCTTGTCCCAACCGTCTAAAGAGAAAAGGGGGGGGTTAAAGTGTAAATTTTGGGGAAGTTGAAGGTTTAAAGTGCAAACGAGGGGGGTTTCAGTTAGTTTTAGTGTGTTTAGGGGTTTTTTTTTTATTTTTAAGGTGTTCTAGCATCAATACCACTTTAATATCATAAAAAACATTACTTCTAGTCAATTTTTGATGTCCCAGTTATTGTCCGGTTGTTCGGTTCGTTACGGTTCGTTAAAGTGCTGAATTGCGTAGTTTCACTAGGTATAAAGCACTTTTTAAGGCAGTTTTAATTCCTGATACTTTGTAAGTTATTTTGGAAAATAAAACATAAATTTTGCATGATATTATTGTGTTAAAAGCTGAATTATTGCTGAATTATGCTGAATTCCGCATTTAAAGTGAGTTTCGGGTGATTTTTAGTGCATAGTTTAGCTTCCGGAAAGTTTATATGTTAACCCTTGTATCCATACTTATGTTTTAATGTATTTTAGACGTTGGACCTACTCCTAGGCCCTAATTCCATTATCTGACTGCTTTCTACAGAGCTGCTGACACAGTGTGTCTTACCGGTGAGTTTACTAGTCATTCTGACGCAACGCTAAAAGTAATGCATAAAGCAATATTTGAAGTATAAAATGTGCATGAATTCACAAGTATAGCATGAAATCAGACAATGTTGACATTTAAGCACATAATTGCAGATAATAAATAATATTTAGACTGTACGAAAATTACCGGTTTTGGGCCAGTTGTCACAGTCTCCCCCCGTTAAAAGAATTTCGTCCCGAAATTCAAGCTGAGTTATCTCCCGCAGGAGCTTTCTCGAACAGATGGGGGTACTTGGCTTTGAACCGGTCTTCATGTTCCCACGTGTACTCGGGTCCGTGCTTAGAGTTCCAATGTACTTTGACAAGTTTAACACTACTCCTCCGAGTCTTGTTGACCTTCCAGTCTGTAACCTCAACGGGTTCTTCGGTAAACCGGAGTGTGTCGTCGATATGCACCTCATCCGCAGGGATGATCACTGCTTCTTGGGTTGGACTCTTCTTGAGGTTGGACACATGAAACGTATCATGTACTCCGTTAAGTTCATCCAGTAATTCCAACTTGTACGCCACGGTACCAATCTTTTCCAAGATCTTGAATGGCCCGATGTATCATGGATTCAGCTTTCCACGTTTTCTGAATCTTACTACAGCCATCCAAGGTGAGACCTTCAACAAAACTCTGTCTCCAACCTCGAATTCTAAGGGTTTCCGTCTTTGATCTGCGTAGCTCTTTTGTCGATCTTGAGCTGCCTTAATGCACTCTCGGATTTGCATAATCTTGTCGGTCGTCTCTTGAACAAGTTCAGGACCAACCATAAGTTTGTCTCCAGCGTCTGCCCAACATAACGGTGAGCGGCACTTGCGGCCATACAGAGCTTCGAACGATGCGGCTTTTATACTCGTATGGTAGCTGTTGTTATAGGAAAACTCAACTATAGGTAGGTGAGTATCCCAGCTGCCGCCTAGATCCATAACACATGCACGAAACATATCTTCCAGTGTTTGTATGGTCCGTTCGCTCTGGACGTCTGTTTGCGAATGGAAGGTCGTGCTTAGATCTAGTTGAGATCCAAAGGCCTCCTGGAAGGATTGCCAGATCCTTGAGACAAAACATCCATCTCTATCCGAAATAGTCGAGATAGGCACACCATGACGTGCCACAATTTCCTTCAGGTACAGCTCGGCAAGCTTTCCAGTGCTATCCTTCTCTCAGATCAATAGGAAATGCACAGACTTCGTTAACCGATCGACTATCACCCATATCATGTCATGCCCTCTAGGGGTCCTGGGTAAATTCGTTATGAAGTCCATTGAGATTTGCTCCCACTTCCACATGGGTACCTCGGGTTGCTGCAGTAGACCAGACGGTTTTTGATATTCGGCCTTAACCTTAGCACAGGTTAGGCATTTTCCAACGTAAATAGCAACATCGCTTTTAAGCCTCGGCCACTAATAGTATTCCTTCAAGTCTTGCTACATTTTGTCCGATCCTGGGTGGATCGAGTATCTCGACTTGTGAGCTTCATCAAAGATGACTTCTCAAATGCCGCCATAGAGCGGAACCCAAATACGCCCCATAAAGTATATGGTTCCCTCTTCGTTTGGCACCAACTTCTTCTCCATACCTCGGAGATATTCGGCTCTACGATTCTCCTTCTTAAGGGCTTCCTGTTGTGCGTCATGAATGCGTGCAGTGAGGTTCGTCCGAATAGTCATTTCCAATGCTCGAACTCTGAGGGTCTTAACCCTTTCCTATCGACTTAACGTGTCTGCTACTACGTTTGCCTTTCCAGGATGGTACTTAATCTCACAATCATAATCATTTAGCAGCTTGACCCATCGTCGTTGCCGCATGTTTAGTTCCTTCTGATCAAGTATGTGCTGTAGGCTTTTTTGATCTGTGAAGTTTGTACATCGAGTACCATATAAATAATGTCGCCAGATCTTCAAGGCGAACACCACCACGCCTAGCTCCAGGTCGTGAGTGGTGTAGTTCTTCTCATGAACTTTCAACTGTCTTGATGCGTAAGCGATGACCTTTTGATGTTGCATGAGCACGTAACCCAAACCTTGACGCGAAGCGTTGCAGTATACCACGAAGACTTCAGTGCCTTCGGGTAAGGATAGTATCGGTGCATCGCATAGCTTACTTTTGAGAAGTTGGAAGGCTTCTTCCTGCTTATCACCCCAGTCGTACTTCTTGTCCTTTTGCGTAAGGGAAGTCAGCGGTTGAGCTATCTTGGAGAAATTCTCAATAAATCGCCGGTAATAGCCCGCTAAGCCCAAAAATTGTCGAACTTCAGTTGGGGTTTTGGGGGCTTCCCAGTTCTTTATCGCTTCTATCTTGGCTGGTCTACATGAATGCCCTTCCCGTTCACAACGTGACCAAGGAACTGTACTTCGTGAATCCAGAATTCGCACTTTGAGAACTTTGCATAAAGTTTTTCTTTCTTCAGTAGTTCCAAAATGGTCCTGAGGTGTTGCTCGTGCTCTTCTCTCGTTCACGAGTAAATCTGGATATCATCGATAAATACAATCACGAATTTATCGAGATATGGTTTGCAAACGCGGTTCATCAGATCCATAAATACTGCTGGCGTGTTCGTCAATCCGAATGGCATCACAAGGAACTCGTAATACCCATAACGCGTTCTGAATGCAGTCTTTGGTACGCTCTCCTCTTGGATCCTTAACTGATGGTATCCCGATCGAAGGTCGATCTTGGAATAGTAGCTCGATCCTTGCAACTGATCAAATAAGTCATCAATCCTCGGTAGTGGGTACCGATTCTTGACAGTGAGCTTATTCAACTCTGTATAATCGATACACATCCGCAGTGTACCATCTTTCTTCTTCACGGACAAAACCGGAGCTCCCCAAGGCGAGAAGCTCGGCCTTATGAATCCTTTATCCAACAACTCCTGGAGTTGTGTAGATAATTCTTGCATTTCGGATGGCGCAAGTCGATAGGGTGCCTTGGCTACAGGAGCGGCTCCTGGAACCAAGTCAATATGAAATTCGACTTGTCGTTGCGGAGGTAGTCCTAGCAAATCTTCGGGAAAAACATCAGGGAATTCCTTCACCACAGGAATGTCTTCGAGTTTCGGTTCCTCAGCCTTCTTATCTACAACATGCGCCAGGAACGCAACGGATCCTTTCCTCAATCACTTTTGTGCCTTCATACAATTGATGATTCACAGAGGCGTGTCTCGTTTTTCTCCATGCACGATGAGAGTTTCATCATTCGTAAGAGGGATGCGAATGATTTTCTCATGGCAAACAACTTCAGCCTTATTCTTAGACAGCCAGTCCATTCCAACCACCACATCGAAGCTACCCAATTGAACAGGTAAGAGGTCGATATTAAAGTTTTGCTCACCAAGTTCTAAGGTACAAACCCTAACAACTTCGCCCGATTCAACAAGTTTACCATCGACTAGTTCTATGGAATAAGGAATATCTAATCTACTAGATTCTATTCCAAGCATACGTTTAAATTCCACAGACATGAAACTATAATCAGCACCAGTGTCAAATAGTATGGATGCAAAGTGATTGTTAATGAGAAACGTACCGGTGACCACATTAGGGTCCTCGCGTGCGTTCCTTGCTCTAATCACGAATGCTCGAGCCTGAGCATTGTTCTCCCTTGGGCAATCTTTCTTGAAATGATCCTTGCTTCCACAACCAAAGCATCCTTGGTTTTGCCCAGCTCCAATACCATTCCCGTTACCATTACCATTGCCGTTTCCACCACCGTTTCCATTACCAGCACCGTTACGGTTTCCATTCTTGTTCCTATTACCACTTCCATTTCTTTTTCCCCAACAGTTCTCAGCATGGTGACCCAGTTTTCAACACTTGTCACATTTTGGAATGCGACAAACTCCTTCATGATGACACTTGCACTGATTGCATTTGGGCAGAGTGCCCTGGTATCCCCTGGCAGGGGCGTCATTCATGGCTGCAAGAGTTTTTGCCTCCTGAGGCGGGTTAGGGTCGCGCTTTTTATTATTGGAACCCTTGTTGTTACGTGTCGCTTGATTCAGGCTCGAATGCTTCCTTTTCTTGTCACCAGACGACTCAGCATGCATCTCGGTCTTTTCAGTTGGGTTCAGCGATAACTTCTTCATACGGATAGCATCTTCAGTAAGGCTGACAGCCAGAGTTACAGCCTGAGTGATCGTTTTGGGTTTAGCTGAAGTTACCATGCTGCGAAACTCTGGAGCCAATCCCCATATGTAGCGCTCAACGCGCTTAAATTCGGGAGTCACCATATAGGGGAACACTCTAGACAAATCATGGAACCTTCGGGTATAACCAGTAATGTCCGCACCTTCCATGGACAAGTGCCAGAACTCAGTCTCCAACCTGTCACACCCCAACCGATGGCGGAATCATCGGGGCACGGCACTAGGCGAATCAGATTGCTCAAGAGAATCCATAACAACTATATTGCGATAGTATTTATTACATTTGTTATCCCATACTAACAATCCGTACAATCACATAAGTTATCACAGATTTCTTGTCTTCTCGAACAATACAAATCCGACAACCTAGATTTTAGGTGAGTTTCTTGACTTCCTAGCTTGATTTGATGCAGCCTGTGATCTAACCTGCAACATACGTTAAAATAATGTCAATACAAAAGTATTGGCGAGCATACAAGTTTGATATGTAATAGTTGTTATGGCTCATTTTCTGAGCATACATATCTTGATCAATATCCTGCTTTTTATTGTTTATTTGTGATCAGGATACTGGACGGGGATATTGCTAACATGTTGGGCGATATCCTGAGGAATATTGAATTAACCACGTGCAGGTTAAAGGCTGGGGTTCGCTAACGGTCAGATGGACTTCTTCTCCTCAAGACTCGGGCATGTTTGTTATGGGAGAGACGTTGAACCCGAAAGACTAGGTCCACAACGTTCGAGTGAGGAATATTCGTTGGATCCCGGTTATTTAGGATAGTTTGTTATATTTGTTTTACTATAAATAGATGGGGGCGGATCAGATTAAGGCACTCAACTTTCACATTTTCAAACACTTTCTTTCTAGCTCACTGCAAACACTACACACAACACTTATATTCGAATTACATTGTAACACATAGTTGATCCGCACCACATCCTGCACTGTATCCTGATATTTGAAGCAACAGAAGAACAAGGCAGCTGCGATTGTCAGCTCCCGAGGTTTTATGCTGGCGATCTAGATTGATCAAGGGCTTTCCTCGTACATCACGTGTCAACCTTTCCTTTTTTCTCATTGTTTGATCATAGATACAACTCTATATCTTGAGCCGTATCCTAAAACTGTTTTTATAACTAACTTGGTTAACATATTTTTCACACATAATTTTAGCACACTACCTCACTTAACTAATTTGATCACTAAATTGCTTCGGTAATTTTTGACCAAAACAATTTGGCGCCCACCGTGGGGCAAGTGGTGCTACCTTTACTAAAAATCTTTGTGAAATCGTTAATCGGTTTTCTATTTTCAAAACTTTTTGCCACGTTGTTTACAATGGCCTCAAGATCAAACATGAGCTCCTCCACTATGTCTGTTGCAACCTCCTCTACCACCGGTTCGGTGCTTCCACCACCTCCTCCAAGGATGCAATTTTCTTCACAACCTCAAGATGTTATCCCTACTCGGAGTGTTCAGGGATCTGCTCCCGTTTTAGCCTCTAATGATGAAATTCTAACTTTATTTGGAAGTGTGCAGGAACAAATGAGGCAGCGACAGGAGACTAACCAAATGCTGTTAAGAGAAATACAACTCTTAAAAGCTAGCTCGAGTAGACCTACTGAAGAAACTGTCACTCCTTTACAGCCCAGGGCTTTGAACTTCAGTTCCGCAGTTTACACTGAGGATAATAGGGGGAATATCGTCCCAAGCCATTCTCAGAATCATACCCCTGAGATACCCTCTTCGGTCAGGATGTCGACTGTGAGGAGTTCAGGATATGCTTCAGGATATGGCCAAAATCCTCAGACCGGTAATGTGTCAAATAATAATGTTCTTGCTACTAACAACAATGGCTCTTTGCAGGATGCAGGTATGACGTCAACATTTACTAGGGAGCTTCAGAAATGGAAGGACATGATATCCAGTGTACCTGGAGTGGTCCAGCCAATTCCAGAAGTATCCCAAGATAGCCACAGGATATCCCGCTTTGCATATCCTATCTGTGATGCTGAAATCCCAAAAAGATTTCAGACTCCCAACATGAAGCTGTATGATGGGACTACGGATCCTGAAGAGCATATTGCCCAATATAGGGAAAGAATGGAGATCAACCCTATCCCCCCGGAGCTCAAGGAAGCATGCTTGTGCAAGGGTTTTGGATCTACCCTGACAGGATCAGCCTTAAAATGGCTATTAAATGATAACTCAAGGGCCTCAGGAATCCTTGAGGGATTATGTGAACAAATTTAGTCGAGAATCCTTGGATATCCCACATCTTGATGTTGCAACAACTGTGCAAGCTTTTAAGATGGGGTTACAAAAAGATTCTTAGTTTTATCAAGATCTTGTAATGAATCCCTGCAGGAATCTCGACAAAGCTCATAACAGGGCTTTGAGATATATCCGTTTGGAAGATGACAAGAAGATGCAGGAGAGGATGAATTCTACCTCAACATATTAATCAACTAACAGGAAATCAGAATCCTCATATAAGCCATATCGCTCCAAGCCATATGGCAGAAATGATAACAAGAAAGTGAATGTTGTTGAAGACGAGGATCCTGAAGAATATCCTGACTTATCTGAATACTGCTTTTCTGTTAATATACCTGAGTTAATGTATGCTATGCAGGGTTTAGGGGACAAAGCTAGGTGGCCTCGAAAGAACCAGCAGAAAGCTGATTGGAAGGATAAATCCAAATGGTGTGCCTTCCATGAAGACTTCGGACATATGACCGAGGATTGCATTGCTTTAAGGAAAGAAATAAGTTACCTATTAAGCAAAGGGTATCTGAAGGACTTGCTGGGAAGAAAGAAGAATAAAGGGCAGGATCCCGAGAAGGATCCTGAACGAGCAGCATCACCCCCAGCAGATGCCAAGATAATTAACTTTATTTCAGGAGGATCCGACATTTGTGGGACTTCGTATTCGGTGGCTAAGAGACATGCAAAGGAAGCTAAGAGTGAAAGGGGAGGCAAACCAGTCAGGATGACTACCCTCATAACTGATAAAGTGATCACTTTCGATAGTGATGACAGGGATACTGTTCAGGATCCTCACCATGATGCTTGGGTAATAACATTATATGTGGCTAACCATTTTGTACGCAGGATATTGGTGGACAACGGTAGTTCTGTCAATATAATTCAGCTTGAAACATTGAAAAGGATGAATGTATCTCCGATGGACATTACTTCGAAGTCCACTGTGCTCGTTGGTTTCAGTGGAGAAGCTAGAAATACTGTAGGAGAGATAAAGTTACCAGTATACGTTGAAGGGGTCAACTCGATACAACGCTTCTGTATGATGGACTCCTTATCCTGCTATAACATCATACTAGGTAGGCCATGGATCCATGACATGAAGGTTGTGCCTTCGACTTATCACCAATGCATCAAGATTCCAACCCCTTAGGGGGTCGTCAAAGTTGATAGTGATCAGCAGGAGGCGAAGGAATGCTACACATCCTCAATGAAATCCTCGACCAAGCCTAATCCAGCATAGCAATTAAAGATGAGGGCCCGGGATACCTTGGAAGCTTCGGAGCAGGATGTGAAGAAAGTTATCCTGGATCAGGATAATCCTGATATCTCGGTGCTCGTAGGAACCAATATCCCTCGGGATATTGAAAAACAATTAACTGACTTTTTGAAGTGCAGGATGTCAACGTTTGCATGGAGGCATGAGGATATGACAGGTATATCCAAAGACATTATTACTCACAAGCTTGGAATTGACAGGTCATTCAAGCCTATTCAGCAAAAAAGAAGGAAGTTTGCTCCTGAGCGGAATATAATCATCCAAGAGGAAGTTGAAAGATTGTTAAAGTCCAAAATGATCAGAGAAGTCAAGTTCCCAAGATGGTTGGCGAATGTGGTCGTAGTGCAGAAGAAAAATGGGAAATGGAGAGTCTGTGTAGATTACACAGACTTGAATAAGGCTTGTCCTAAAGACCCGTTCCCCCTTCCTCATATTGATGTAATGGTGGATGCTACTGCTGGGCATGAAATGTTAACGTTCATGGATGCATCCTCAGGATTTCAGCAGATTCAAATGGAGCCTTCGGACCAGGAGGATACCGCTTTCATGACACCAACAGGTATTTATTGCTATACTGCTATGCCTTTCGGTTTGAAAAATGCAGGTGCAACATACCAGAGATTGGTGAACATGATGTTCAAAGATAAGCTGGGGGACACCATGGAGGTGTATATTGACGATATGGTGGTGAAATCTAAAAAGGCTGAGGTTCACCTCCAGGGTATCAAGGGAGAATTTGATATTTTGGATCAGTATAACATGAAGCTGAATCCTGCTAAGTGCCATTTCGGAGTGGGGGCAGGAAAGTTTCTAGGATATATGGTGACGAAAAGGGGGATAGAGGCAAGCCCGGAGCAGATTAAAGCTATCCTGGATATAAAATCACCCTCGAATATGAAGGACGTTCAACGGTTAACAGGCCGAGTAGCAGTTTTGAACTGATTTATTTCAAGATCCTCGGAAAAATGCAAGGAATTCTATGATATCCTCAAGAAGAATAAGAAATTTGAATGGGGAGCAAAGCATGAAGCAGCCTTGCAGGATTTGAAGCGATATCTCTCAACTGCACCTCTATTGATGAAACCTGAAAATGGTGAACCACTATCCCTATACCTCGTTGTATCAGGGAATGCTGTAAGTGCCATTCTTATAAAGGACCATGAAGGTCAGCAATATCCTGTTTATTATGTTAGTAAAAGTTTGTTAGATGCTGAAACTAGGTATTCTCATTTAGAAAAATTGATATTAGCTCTAGTTATGGCATCGACAAAGCTTAGACATTATTTTAAGACACATAGGATCCATGTTAAAACAAATTATCCTGTCAAAAATGTGCTTAGGAAACCAGAGATGTCAGGCAGGATGGCCAAGTGGTCAGTAAAGTTAAGTGCTTATGATTTAGTATATGAACCTAGAAATGCCATAAAGTCTCAGGCTTTAGCTGACTTTGTGGCTGATTTCAGTAGTGACATTCAGGATGAGGTAGACCTAGAAGTTCAACAGTTAGGAGAATCCTCAGGATCCTGGACATTATATACTGATGGTGCATCTAATGTAAGAGGAGTAGGATTGGGAATACTACTAAAATCGCCACAGGGGGATATATTACCCCAGGCTATTAGGTGTGAATTCCCTGCTACTAATAATGAGGCAGAATATGAAGCTTTAATTGCAGGATTAGAGTTGGCTAAGAATATGAGTATCAAGAATTTGCAAGTATATGTTGACTCCTTGTTAATTACTAACCATTTTAATGGATCCTATGCAGTTAAGGGTGAGAAATTAATCGAATATCTCGATATTCTCAAAAAATTAGCAGGATATTTCGATGTTTTTACACTGGAACAGGTACCAAGGGAGGATAATGCTGAAGCAGATGCCTTAGCAAATTTGGGATCATCGATCAGGATACCAAAAGGGACCCAAATACCAATATTACATGTCTTATATCCTGCAACGAATCCTCAGGATAAAGAAGTAGCGGTTATTCAGGATCCTGGAGCAGAGTACCCTGAAAAGGATCCTAAATCCTGGACGGCTCCAATCGTGAGATATCTCAAGGAAGGACACATCCCCGAAAATGAAAATCCTAAGGCATTTAGGATGAAGGTATCACGATTCACTATTATAAATAATGTTTTATACAAGAAATCTCTCGCAGGACCGTATTTGAGGTGTTTGGAGGATCCTGAAGCCAAAGAAGTACTTCAGGATATACATGAAGGGGGTTATGGTAACCATACTGGGGGCAGATCATTATTCTCAAAAGTATTAAGGACAGGATATTATTGGCCGACAATGAGAAAAGAGGCCGCAGAATATGCTCGGAGATGTGATGCATGTCAAAGACATAGTAACATATTACATCAGCCTGCTGAACCGCTGTATCCTATTGTTTCCCCTTGGCCATTTATGAAGTGGGGTATGGATATAGTAGGAAAGCTTCCAAAGGCTCCAGGAGGAAAGGTTTTTATGTTGGCAATGACAGATTATTTCTCCAAATGGGTTGAAGCCGAGGCATTTGTCCAAGTCAGGGATCAAGAAGTAGGATCCTTCATAAAGAGAAATATCCTGACCAGATTCGGAGTACCAGCCGAGATAATCTGTGACAATGGTTCTCAGTTTATAAGCAAGAGAACTACTGACTTTTGCAAGAGTTGGGGAATCAAAATGATAACATCTACTCCGGTACATCCTCAAGCGAATGGACAAGCAGAATCCTCAAACAAGATAATTGTCAATAACTTAAAGAAGAGACTTGGAGCCAAAAAAGGAAGATGGGCAGAAGAATTACCCTTTGTTTTGTGGGCTGATAGGACAACGGTAAAGAATGCAATAGGCCAAACCCCATTTTCCTTGGTATTTGGAGCAGAAGCAATGATTCCAACGGAAATGGCGATACCTACTGCGAGATCTATCCTACGGGATCCTGAACAGAATCCTGAAGCCTTATGTCAGGATTTGGATACTATAGATGAAAAAAGGGATGCAGCAAGGCTAAGGATGGCAGCATATCAACAAAGAATATCCAGAGCATATAACAAGAATATAAGGACTAGGAGATTTCGAGTTGGTGATTGGGTGCTAAGAAAGGCTTTTCAAAATACCACTAATCCTGCCGATGGCAAGCTAGCTCCAAAATGGGAAGGACCAAATGAAGTTGAGTCAGAAGCGGGGAAAGGAGCATATAGACTCAAGAATATGGAAGGGGATATGCTACCAAGATCCTGGAATGCAATACACTTAAAGCTCTATTTCAAGTAAGAATAGAATGTAATTTCTATCTCAAGATGGTATGAATTCTATCTCTTTTAAATATGTTTGATTTGATTTGTTCTTTGAAACCCAATACTAACTTAAGCATCGGAGGGGTGTTAGCCAACCTAACACCCACCTTAGTTTAAGGATGTTTTGCAGTATATGATCCAGGATATAGCTCCAGGATGCTCACTCAGGATACTTCGGAAGATTAGAGGATTGGCCCCCTCTCTCACGTATAAGGGATCCCGATCCCTTCACAGGTTTAAAGGTATTCACATTTCTTCCGAATTGGGTTTAAACACCCCGCCTGGAGGGCAAGTTATTCGGGAATAGTTCAAGGTGGCGGGACCAGTCCATGTAAAAGTGGCTGACAATTTCGTTATTATTGGCTATATCCTGAATCCTAAAGGTATATGAGGATTGATCACCCTCTCTGACGAAAGGGTATTTTCATACTCTCTAAGGTTTAAAGGTTTTCACCTTTCTAAGTCTTGGAGTTTATACACTCCCGCCTGTAGCGCACGAAAATTTGGGATTTTCCCCAGGATACAAGGGATTCATCCCCAATACATTTTTTGGGTTTTACCCTGTGACATGAAGAATTTTCTACACAATGGGAACTGATATCCAAAGGATTTCTAAGTATTTGAAGGCATTGTACACAGGGGACATTCCTACTGAAACAATGGTGTAAAGCTCAAAGGATAAGACTCGGAACTAATGCACTAAGTGTCTCAGACAGGGGACATCTTCATTGGAAAAGTTGCAAAGGGATTGAGGTTTGATAATAGGGTTGTACCCTATTCCTGGTATGATCTTTCCTTTGTAAACGTTATACTATGTTTGACAAAAGGTCAAACATCCTGATTATGATAAATTCTCGGGATATATTCTCAGAATATATTTCCAAAATACTTCTCAGGATATTTGATTAAAATATTTTGAAACTAATACTAGTTTGCATCTTTGATCATTCAAGTATTATCAAAACAGGTTTTGGAAAAGTGGACTGTCTTTCACTCTTTTAAAAGCTTTCTACAAACTTGAACGAATTTTTAGGAGTCCTATCTAATAAAAGTTTTCATAATATATCTCTGAGCATATTGATCAAAATATTTTTGAAAGACAGTTGTACAAAATTTTGCAAAGCTAAAATATACATTAAGGAATGCATAACGCAAATTAAGAGGCAACAACAAATAAGTCAAAAACGAGTTATATTATTAACATGTCAAAAGTTGTGCTTTTGGTTTCACCTCAAACCGAGGCCCATCCGCCAAAAGCACGATTAGTTTTTACCATATCTACGTAATGGTTGAAGGTTTTATCTCAAAACGAAACATGTCCACCTCCAACCGTTACGACATTCAAAATAGGTTATACTAACTGATGACCAAGGGCTTCATCCTGAAAACCCAGGACCCATCCACCTTTGGTCATCATATTGTTCTAATGCAGGAAATATAAATTGTTCAAAAACAGGAAAAGTAAATTGTTTACACAACCACAACCATGAAATTTAAAAAGTGGGCTCCGGCCTTGGCACGTATATCCATCATCGCCCACTTCGCCGCCTAAGAAGCGGCACCTTCTTTATCAGCAACCTCTTTCCCAGCATTTGCACCAGCATCAGCCTCAGGATTCTTCTCGGCATCATCACCAGCATTGGCCACTTCCTCTGCCGCCTTAGAAGGCTCTTCACCAGCATGCTTTGCAGGATGAGCGACGGGATGACCCCCAAGATCCTGTAGTTTCACTTCCCAAGCCTTTACATTCCAGGAGGGGCATTCGAAGCCTAAATCCCTGGCCTCGTAAGCCATCCTTAACCTGGCTTGGAGAAGAGAGATGACCACAGATGCTTTGAGACTGTCCCGATATGAACTCATATCCTGCTGGTATTGGAGAAGGGCGGCATCTAGTTTGGCTTGAGCATCCTCATTGGCTTTGTGGAGGGCAGCTTGGTGTTCCTGGGTCATTGCCTTGTATTTATCCTCATAATGCTGGGACTTGGCAGCTGCAATTGTTCCTTGATCAGCTTTGGTGGCTTCAGCTTTTTCGAGCCTGATCTCCAGCATCTTATTAAGCCCGCAGGCGTCTTCATACAGATGCATGAGACGTTCCAAGCCCTGCAGTTAGAGATACAGGTATCAGTGTAAAATGAACGGGATAATGACTAACATGCATGTTCAGGATATTGAAATGGAATTTTTACCTGCTTGATGAATGAAGTAGCTTCATTAAACCCATGATTCTCAAGAGAGAATGTCTCAGAGGCGGCTGGAGAATCCATTTCTTTCCTATTCCAGGAACTAGAGGCCCGGGTCCTGGATGCCGGAGGAGCTTTAGTAGTCTTTGAAGTGGTGGGCTTCGGTGTGGCAAATGGCTTCGGTTTAGGTTCTTGTTTGACAGGTACAAGGCTAGAGTAGCTATCCAACTCGTCAAGTTGGAAGCCTTCGAGGTTAATAACTGGCACTACATAAGGGAAGATGTTTTAGGCTTATTATACCTCTAAAAATAATAATCAATTTAATATAAAGATAATTCCTGAAAATATGCTTACCAGACATGTTGGAGCTTGATCTTTGACTTGAGCTTGTGAGTAGCAGGTTATAGGTTCTTTCACCCTCTGGAAGCTTGTAGATCTCTTTTATTCTTCCTTCTGATTCAGCACTAGGGGGAGCTAGTTCCTTGAAGTTTGCTGCAAGAAAGAAAATAAACACATCAGGATATTGGTTCAGGATGGAGGTTCGGGATATGATTGGGGATATTCCTAAAACCCTAAATCCTACCAGAAGTCAACCATCTTTTAGAAAGGTCAAAACCCTTATCAATGGAGTCTCTTTTCACAAAAAAGAATTTTCTTGTCCACTTATCCTCATTCTTGGTAGCTTTGAGGATGAGAGGATCTTTGGAAATAGAGAATAGAAGGAATTGGCTGGAACCATGAGATCTTAAGCGATAAGCCTTTGGCAAATCCTCGATACACAGGTCGGGCATATGGCGAGCCTTAATTCCTTCCAAGGTGACTAATATGCGCCAAACCATGGGCATGATTTAGGCATAGCTCAGGCCAGTAAGTTCGAAGAAACGAGAAATAAAAGGTGAAAACGGGTATTGAAGTCCTATGGAGAAAGGGTAGGCAAAGAAGCAGACCCATTCGTCGGAACAAAAATCCGATCGGACCTCTCGGTCGAATGGACGGAAGATTGTCCCGGCGGGAAAGGCACCGGAAGCTCGTAGGGCCGCGATGTCAGAATTATCGAAAGAACACACTTCTTTTGAAGGTTTCTGAAGCAACTTCTGTTTGTGGAAGGTGGAAACAGAATCCGCCATTTGTGATCTAGTACGGGTAGCCATGAAGGATCACAATCGGAAGAACAGGAGATATAAAGAAGGAAAATAGAAAAGAGAGAGAGAAAAGTACCTGATATTTGGTTGGAGATAAAGATAAATCATAATGAGACGACCCTCGGTTAATAAATACTAAATGTAGGGGGTAAAGAGTAAATATCGCCTTGGAAGTTGCACATTGTCATTTCAAGGGTCTCATCATATTGATTGCCTTAATTGGTGAGATAAAACTTTTAAAATATATGTGTTGGATTGGTATACCAACAGATATATTTGGGGACAATTGTTATGGGTCATTTTCTGAGCATACATATCTTGATCAATATCCTGCTTTTTATTGTTTATTTGTGATCAGGATACTGGACGGGGATATTGCTAACATGTTGGGCGATATCCTGAGGAATATTGAATTAACCACGTACAGGTTAAAGGCTGGGGTTCGCTAACGGTCAGATGGACTTCTTCTCCTCAAGACTCGGGCATGTTTATTATGGGAGAGACGTTGAACCCGAAAGACTAGGTCCACAACGTTCGAGTGAGGAATATTCGTTGGATCCTGGGTATTTAGGATAGTTTGTTATATTTGTTTTACTATAAATAGATGGGGGCGGATCAGATTAAGGCACTCAACTTTCACATTTTCAAACACTTTCTTTCTAGCTCACTGCAAACACTACACAGAACACTTGTATTCGAATTACATTGTAACACATAGTTGATCCGCACCACATCCTGCACTGTATCCTGATATTTGAAGCAATAGAAGAACAAGGCAACTGCGATTGTCAGCTCCCGAGGTTTTATGCCGGCGATCTAGATTGATCAAGGGCTTTCCTCGTACATCACGTGTCAACCTTTACTTTTTTGCTCATTGTTTGATCATAGATACAGCTCTATATCTTGAGCCATATCCTGAAACTGTTTTTATAACTAACTTGGTTAACATATTTTTCACACATAATTTTAGCACACTACCTCACTTAACTAATTTGATCACTAAATTGCTTCGGTAATTTTTGACCAAAACAATAGTGTAATAGATAAAAGCTGCGAATTTCCACATACATAAACGTAATACACGACATATATACTCACAAAACTGATACTACCAGCTAAGTCCTCGAGCTTCGATTGCGATTGCTAAACTAGACCCCGTCGGGCACAATAGTACTATACTAGTCATGGTGGGACGTCGCGAGTATAAGTCCTAGCACATATGTAACTAGCATCACGTATAACTATGAACATTGGTTATTCGCAAGTGATAAATAGTTTAACCATTTGATGTGATTTGATTTGATAGCAACGTATGTTACACCCAAAAGTGCAAAAGCAAAAAGGGTTCAAGTATACTCACAGGTGGTGCTCAACAGGCAAGCAACCACAACTTGGTTGTATTGAAAGGAGCACGTCTGAGAATAGCCTGATCACAGTTTGATAGCGTAAGCGTTGGATAGTGAGTGAAACGGAACAAGTGATAGTGGGGTCGATCAGCAGTTCGATCGGATGGTAGTCCGATCGGACAGTCGATCGTTCGGGTGACTGTCCGCCCGGATGGTCATCCGATCGAATGGCTGTTCGCGTGGATTGTTACTTCCTTTAGGAAGGATGTGTTTTTGTATGATAGCTTGAGTTTTGAAGTTTTTGTTGTAGCATTTTGAAAACAGAGAAGTATCTCTACCCTTCAGGTCGGTCGATCGAACGGCCGGTCGAACGGGTGGCAACTCGATCGGGTGGCTGTTCGATCAGACGGTGATCCGATTGGCAAGACATTTTGGTTGATGATAAGCTCACAGCAGACTGGTCACTTGATCGGGCGGCAGTCCGATCGGGTGACAATCCGTTGGAACTGATATGCAATGAAGATTTGTAAAAACGTTTAAGTGTTAAGGATCCAAAGTCGGTCGTTCGATCGGACGACAATCCGATCGGACGGCAATCCGATCGGACGGCGATCCGTTCGTCGTTCAAATCTTTGAGTGTTTGAAAATAGTTTAAGTGTTGATACCAAGTGCAATCCGATCGGTCAGCGGGTCGATCGGGTGGCAGTCCGATCGGACGCTAATCCGATCGGACGACAATTCGTCCCGCAGGCTGATCGTTCACAACTTGTTTATTTTGTTACATTTCTGCGAATTGATCGAGACGGTACGACTACGAGTTAAAGAATGGAAACTACATCGAGTCCAAGTCGTTGGATCGGATGGGAATCACCCCGTCCGATCAGTTAACTGTTCTCGATGGTTGTTCGTTTTCAACACGATAAGCCGGTCATCTCGTTGATAGGAACCAGTTCTCAAACCGACACTTCACTAGAGATAGAGGAGAAGGTCTGTACAAGCTCTGTTGCTACCGGTTTATGAGTGAAAGTTAAGAAAGTTGAAGAAACATTTAGAAAACTTAGATTCGGCTTAGATTCAGGTGAGATTAGTGTTCATACACCGTGGAGTCTGTTAGGTCTGGACTGTTCTTGATGAGATGAGGTCACACTTCATTGTTCCTAAGAACTCCATGATGACATCACCTTAGAACGGCTCAAATCCAAGGATTTCACGGTTAAAAGTTAAGATTCGAAAGAGAAAATGATGGAGAAGTCCGTGTAGATCATAGAAGTACGAAATTTAGGTCGAAAACTTACAAGAATCGTGAGGAATCGAGAGGAAAAGCCCCAAAAGCGTGATGGTCGAGTGAGAGCTGTTACATCACTGTTTAAGTGACGTGACAAGTGCTATTTATAGGGGAGTGGGATGAAGGGGAGAAGTGCAATGGATCGGATGGCTATCCAATCGGGTCGCTGTCCGATCGGGTGGCAATCCGATCGGGTGGTAATCCAATCGGGTGGCCACTCGATCGATCAGTCACTCGATCGGTGGTCTCCGGCGTGTTGCGTTTCGATGTTCCGTTTTGATCGTTAATCGTTACGATAGTTTGGTTACACATTTCGTCCACACTTTCATATATTTATTCTATTTAGTCACCTTGGGCCATATATACATATCCATATTCCAATCCTGCGATAATCGAGTTACGCGTGATTGCGAGTGCGGTTTTGAGTATTGCGTTGCATCGCGACACTACACGGCTATCAAGGAGGGTAGGATTGGTCCTCACTCGACATCTTCGTGGCTGTCAGCAAATGCGAAGTGATGCGATAGCTATAAAGTATGCGAAAATACTGCGATATAGCGTTGTATGCGATATAGCTACATTATGATCCGAATCTCTGGTGCTAGGCGTAACGAGTGTAACGAGTAGTAACAACGCACGAACATGCGGGTTGTTACAATCTCCCCTGCTATAGGAAATTTCGTCCCGAAATTAATCCATAAGAAGGGTCGCGAGGGTTGATGCGAATGCGAGTATCGATTAGAAGCGTAAACCTAAACGAGCGATCAATTGAAATTCGACAAGCGAGAGCGTTGCGATGACTGACGAAGGCAGCGAGTAAAACTATTCGAATAACAACAGATGGCAACACACGAAAAGCGATCCAAAAGTGTTCCGAATTCTCGAAGAGTCGATTAATTCGAAAGGTTTGAAGAAACTTGTTTATGAAAAATTTTCCCACAGTGCGGCATTAAACTGTCTCGATGTTAACACCAGCGCTAAGAGTGGGGTTTTATTAGGTTGCTAAAAGACTTTATGGTGTTTAAAACTCGTTTTACGAAATTTTCTCGTCACGCGGCAGTAACCGAAGTCGATTGTCACACCATCGTTACAAGAAAATCTCGTTTTGTACAAAAGTTCCGATCAAAAGTTTTGTAAGAAGGGCTTTGTTTACACAAAAGATTTTTAATAATATCAAAAATTCAAATTTTAAATCTTAAAGTCGGCCCCGCATGGCACTTTCCCACGAAAGTTCGACAATATAGCTAAAACACTTATATATAGGAAGTACCAGAGGCGTATCCACCATGTTTTAGCCATATGGCTTCCGTCTCGTGAGGCGGTGTCATGTGTGTCGACATAGTACTGATAGGGTTCGATTCCCTCGGTCCAAGCGAAAGATGGTCGGACCAAGTGTAAGAGAAGGCCTGAGAAAACTGAGCGATGAAGTCGTTTTCGAACTCAGTTTAGCGATACGAGCGAGTGCAACAAACGATAAGCGGTACGCGAAAATTTGATAGCACAACATCAACTTAATAAGCGATGACTGCGGCGATAAGCGAAAAGCGACAACCGCCAAGCGATAGGCGACGATCGATGCGTTGCAAGTGGTGGGAATGTACGCGATTAATGAAATTCGTTTGGATTGATCAACACCACAAAATTTAACTAGCATTTGACCCCACATGGCCTTTTTCCACAAAAGTCTGCTGATACGGCTAAAGCACTTATATATAGGAAGTACCAGCAGCGTATCCACCATGTTTTAGCCATATGAGTTTCGTCTCGTGAAGCGAAGTCACGTGTGCTAACTTAACACAGATAACACAGATACGGTAAGTGATAGCGTTAGCGATAGGCGATGAGCAATATGCGATTAAGCGAATAGTACGATTTCGATTAGATTCCACATTAAAACCCACATGGCATGTTTCAACGAGAGTTGGCTAACATGGCAAAACACTTATATATAGGAAGCACCAGCGGCGTATCCACCATGTTTTGACCATATTAGTTTTGTCCCGTGAAGCGATGCCATACATAATAAAATAACATAGATTGCGATGAGTATTAGGCGATGAGCGATGAGCGATAAGCGGTAAGTGGTATGCGTTAAGCGATACACGGTACGATTAATCTCCACAGTTCCACAATTTAACCAACATTAAGCCCCACATGGCATCTTTCCACAAAAGTTTGCTAATATGGCTAAAACACTTATATATATAGGAAGCACCGGTGGCGTATCCACCACGTTTTATCCATACTAGATCCGTTCCGTGAATCGAGGTCATGTGTGCCAACATAATCACAAGTAGCGATAAGCGTTAGAAGCGATAAGCGATGCAAGTATCGAAGCGATGAGATTAATAGATGCGTTAAGAGTTAAAGTGTTGCGAGGGTGATGTGCGTTAGATTCCAGCGAAATTGCGAATGAGTTGCGATTAAAGACTTACGACCAGTCTTGCGTCGATGTAATTTCCCTGCGGGGGTAGACTCTCCAGAGTCCATCGATGAGGCAGTTGCATTGCGTTTGCAGACTTACGACAAGTCTCGTGATGATGCGATGTAATTGTTACGCCTTGCGAATGAGTGTAGTGTATCGAAAATAACCATAATAGTATAGGTCTAAATAACGTTCAACTCCACATGGTATTTTCTTTACGAGACTTCGGTAGTATGGCAAAGCACACCTTGCCTTACCCCTACTACTTGCATCCCATGAATAGATGTCGCACTTTGTTGACATGGTCAAGACGCTTATATATAGGAAGTACCAGCGGCGTATCCACCACGCTCGACCATGCTTTTAACGTTATGGCACCATTAGAACTCACTACGATCCCCGTGCACTGACCAAAAATAATCCCGTGTGCACCCGTGATTAGTCGTTCCTTGCATGTTTATCATACCTTATTCTAAGAGTGTAGTGAGGGTAAAACACATTATATCGTGATATAATATATAGCATGTGTGTGATTCCAGATCAAGTGCGAAGACGAGAGAGAAAGCGAGAGATAAATAGAGTCCACATTACGTCGAGAAATAGAACAAATTCAACACATAAAAGAAACTAACGGCGAAAATCGTAGCATTACAACAACATTGGAAGCATGACAAATGTTGCTGTGGAGGACTTCTGCGGAGACTACGATCGTTGCTGAGATTCCTCAAGTCTGCGGCCCCGTGCGACAGTGCTGGGTAAAATGACCATACCAGTTGCAATTGTCGCAATAACAACAATTAGCTCCTGGTGGGTGATGATACGTACACATGAGACACAGGGGATGAGTTCTGGTGTAGGCGCGCTTCACAAGAATGGGAGCAAATCGTAGCGGTGTGGGATTTGGAATTTCATCCACGCTTGGTTCTTTTCGCTTGTGGCTGAGCTCGTTGCGATCCTTAGATGAGGTGTCTTTTTGTTGGAGGATTCGTCTGATGATTCGTTGGAGACATCGTTGGAGGAATCTTCAGCAGAATCGTCGGATGAGCCGATGACGATTGCTTGATGAGCTTGTTTGACAGGATTCTTGGAGAAGAATCCGTCCAAGACTCGTTTGTCGTTGATCTCTGCGGCCAAGCGATAGGTTTCTTCGATAGTAGCGGGTCTTTCAGCTTCTACAAAATCGCCCACACATTCAGGCAAGCCGCGAATGTACTTCGTGATGGATTTTTCTGAAGTGTTGACTTGACTTGGGCAGATTATGCTAAGTTGTTTAAACTTTGCGAAGTAGCCACTATTGTCATCTTCAACTTGCTTGATTTTCCAAAATTCTTCTTCTAGCTTCTGGACTTTGTGGGGAGGGCAGTACTCTTTCTTCATGAGTTCCTTCAACTCATCCCAAGAGAGAGCATAAGCTGCAGAGATCCCACGTTTGTTACGTTCGGCAGTCCACCAGTCGAGTGCTCGCGATTGAAATACTCCGATAGCGCAAGTAGTACGAAAACCATCGGGACACCCACTCTGACGAAGGGTAACTTCGATAGAATCTAACCACTGGAGTAGTTGAGACACACCTCCTTTACCTGTGAACTCCATCGGGTCACAGGCTTTGAAGTGTTTGTAGAGGAAAGCAGATTGCGGCGTTTCCGTCTTAGAGTCTTTCGGGGTTCGAGAGTTGTTGAGAGAGAGCACTTGAGTGACAATTTGAGGAACGACCTTGGCCACTTCCTTGGCTACAAGCGAGGCAATCCTCTTCTCGGTGCTTCATTTGGCTTTTCTCCTAGCTGTTTGTCTCGAGGTAGAGTCGTTGGAAGACATCTAGACAGAGAGAGATTTGGAGTGAGATTCGATCATAATGATTTTTGAGTTTTGCGATGGGATTGAGTGCGATCAAAACTTGTTGAAAGTAATATAATAGATTTCACATAGGAGCCACATAGGAGACACGAGATCCTAAGTTCTCTCACAATTGATTCGTTTTGTACATATGATTAGTTGTAGTTTATACTTACACACATACATGTCGGTGTAGATTGCGCGAGGACGAGATGAAGAGGTAAAGCGAGAGCGAAAGCGAGTAATTTAGACATTAGTTTTGTTGCGAATATTCGGTTTTTCGTTTTAGATTGCGATGGATGTGCGAGTTATGCGGTTTCAAAAGCAAGGAGCGAAAATTGATAAATCGATAAAGCGTAAAGTTTTAAATTGTAAACACATAAGCATAAATAGATTCCATAAAGCGTAAATTCGGCAAGTCGTATGCTAGAAAATAGATAGAGTGCGTCGGGTGTTTAGGCGTCGACTGCCCAAGGTGACCCAACTATACCCAACAAGTTCGTGCATACGCGTTGCCCTAGGAGACTTATGCTTCCACTGGGATGCAACTCATGGCATTCGTCTTCCTAGTCATCGCGTGGCTCGAATTATCGTTATAGCCGAGTCCTTGGTGAGAGTTTTTTAAAAACCATTTTCATAGAGAGCGGAATGGTGTATTAAGATACGGGTTTCACCCCGGACTTAATAACTTCACTCCAAACTGTGGTTGTGCTCTTCGAATAAATTAGAGAGTTCCACTTGATTTTGAAATGGAGACTTCCGTTGAGATATGGATGTCACTCCTAGCTCAACAAAAGTTCTCGTGCTAGAAAAATGCGCTGAGTGAGCGATCTTATCGAGAGTTCTTGGTTTTCACGCCTGATCTCGATTGGATCACTCGGTTGCGTTACGCGAGTATTTTTCAAAAACGTGTGTAATTGTAATAAGCGGTGGTCACGCGAAGTTGTAGTTTTAGCGGATTCGAACAAGAGTATCAAGTAGGCCCGTGCAAATCCTACTGGGTTTGCACGAGTTGGCTCGTTGGTACTTAGACTATAGTCTAGGTCGTTTCCGAAGACATCGGCCCGGACTAGGTCGAGTCTTGCCTAATTCCCTATAGTTATGGCTCTGATACCAATCTGTCACACCCCAACCGATGGCGGAATCATTGGGGCACGGCACTAGGCGAATCAGATTGCTCAAGAGAATCCATAACAACTATATTGTGACAGTATTTATTACATTTGTTATCCCATACTAACAATCCGTACAATCACATAAGTTATCACATATTTCTTGTCCTCTTGAACAATACAAATCCGACAACCTAGATTTTAGGTGAGTTTCTAGACTTCCTAGCTTGATTTGATGCAGCCTGTGATCTAACCTGCAACATACGTTAAAATAATGTCAATACAAAAGTATTGGCGAGCATACAGGTTTGATATGTAATAGTGTAATAGATAAAAGCTGCGAATTTCCACATACATAAACGTAATACACAACATATATACTCACAAAACTGATACTACCAGCTAAGTCCACGAGCTTCGATTGCGATTGCTAAACTAGACCCCGTCGGGCGCAATAGTACTATACTAGTCATGGTGGGACGTCGCGAGTATAAGTCCTAGCACATATGTAAAGAGCCATCCGATCCATTGCACTTCTCCCCTTCATCCCACTTCCCCTATAAATAGCACTTGTCACATCACTTAAACAGTGATGTAACAGCTCTTACTCGACCATCACGCTTTTGAGGCTTTTCCTCTCGATTCCTCACGATTCTTGTAAGTTTTCGACCTAAATTTCGTACTTCTATGATCTACACGCACTTCTACATCATTTTCTCTTTCGAATCTTAACTTTTAACCGTGAAATCCTTGGATTTGAGCCGTTCTAAGGTGATGTCATCATGGAGTTCTTAGGAACAATGAAGTGTGACCTCATCTCATCAAGAACAGTCCAGACCTAATAGATTCCACGGTGTATGAACACTAATCTCACCTGACCTAATAGCTTAAACTATTTATCACTTGCGAATAACCAATGTGCATAGTTATACGTGATGCTAGTTACATATGTGCTAGGACTTATACTCGCGACGTCCCACCATGACTAGTATAGTACTATTGCGCCCGACGGGGTCTAGTTTAGCAATCGCAATCGAAGCTCGTGGACTTAGCTGGTAGTATCAGTTTTGTGAGTATATATGTTGTGTATTACGTTTATGTATGTGGAAATTCGCAGCTTTTATCTATTACACTATTACATATCAAACCTGTATGCTCGCCAATACTTTTGTATTGACATTATTTTAACGTATGTTGCAGGTTAGATCACAGGCTGCATCAAATCAAGCTAGGAAGTCTAGAAACTCACCTAAAATCTAGGTTGTCGGATTTGTATTGTTCAAGAGGACAAGAAATATGTGATAACTTATGTGATTGTACGGATTGTTAGTATGGGATAACAAATGTAATAAATACTGTCACAATATAGTTGTTATGGATTCTCTTGAGCAATCTGATTCGCCTAGTGCCGTGCCCCAATGATTCCGCCATCGGTTGGGGTGTGACAGATTGGTATCAGAGCCATAACTATAGGGAATTAGGCAAGACTCGACCTAGTCCGGGCCGATGTCTTCGGAAACGACCTAGACTATAGTCTAAGTACCAACGAGCCAACTCGTGCAAACCCAGTAGGATTTGCACGGGCCTACTTGATACTCTTGTTCGAATCCGCTAAAACTACAACTTCGCGTGACCACCGCTTATTACAATTTCACGCGAAGAGCCTTTCCTAAGGCTAGAATATTACTTAGCCTTTCCTAAGTTTATTCTTGTTATCCACCTGAGTTATATATTTTTGTCCAAAAATATATTTTAAGTTCATAACTTGTCCAAGTTAAATAATATGTTAAGAAATATATTTTCATAAATATATTTTCTTGTATTTGTCCATGTGCTTCTTATGTATTCTCATGTATTTTGTATGTGTATTTTTGTATTTTTACTCCTTATGAGTATTTAGTGTATTTTCAAGTCCTAATACACTACTACATATAATACACATAATATATACTTAGCACAAGATTTGGTGATTACTAAGTACATATATTTTCCCAAAAATATACATACTTAATATAAATTTTATTTTGAAGAAATAATCATTTCTTAACTTGTAATTTTCTTACAAAGATTAGGGAAACCTTGGTGAATATTTTTAGGTGAATTTTTAAGGAATAAGTTTCCCGAAAACTTATATTTTTCTAAGTGTCAAAAATTTTTGACATAGTTTCCCCTAAAAATGGAGGTTTCCCATGTTTTCAAAACATGTGTTTCTTTTCTTTTCAATCATCAAAACAATTTTCAACAACAACCATCAACAATATATACTAATTTATTCATATAAAACATCATGGTGAACTTGATTCTTGTTAAACATGTGTAGTCTTTTAGATCTACACTTTACATAAGGTGATCTTTCCAAAATAAGTGTTCTTGTAAATTTTTAACCAACTTTTTATAAGACTTTATTTTACTAACCAACTCACCCATGAGTTTAATGGTTTCAAAGTTTGTAAATCATGTTTCTAAAATCACTTTTGTGTTTATTGGAAAGATCATAATTTTTATCATGTTTAACCATGGATCTTTCAAGATCCATGCTTAATATCTTTAGATCTTTCAAAAACAAGCTTTATGTTATAATTTTAACAAACATTCCATGAGTTTTAGTTTCAAAAATTAGTTCTACACATACTTTATCAGTTCAAAATTACAAGTTTATGCACAAAAAATCATATTTCAAGTTCACATCATGCTTCATATATTCATCTTCAAGTTTAACCATGGATCCTTCAAGATCCATGCTTAAACTTGTTAGATCTAAGCTTTAAAATACTTTATCTAATCATAAACACAAGGTACCACATCAACAACTTCATTACATACACTAAAATTTCATGTAATCACTTATTTTCTCCATGAATATGTTAGATCTTATTTTTAGCATTAAATGTTAAGTGGTTTAGATGGTGAATCTTGTACATAACATAAACATGACTTAAATTAGTGATCAAGAGGCTTACTACTAGCTCTAATGGCTAGGGAAGTGGCACCAAAATGTAGATGATGATCAAGGAAGAAAGTGAGTGGTTAAAAGCTCCACAAAGAGGTCCTTCAAGTTCTAGCACCATACACCTTCCTAAATGGCCTCCATACACCTTCTAGCAAGCTTGGATTGTGAGGGAATGAAGTGAAAATGGTTGTGTATGTGGCTGGGTATTGAGCCGTGAGCAAAGAAGCAAGGGAGGAGGAGGATGATGAAGTGAATGAGAATGGGTGATTAGTTTAGGATTTTATAAAGATTTTCCATATCTCTCATGGTATATTTGTTATAATATTCCCCAACATGATATCTAATAAAATCAAATGAAATCAATTAAGATCTTTAGGTGGGACCCTTGTCCCAACCGTCCAAAGATAAAAGGGGGGGGTAAAGTGTAAATTTTGGGGAAGTTGAAGGTTTAAAGTGCAAACGAGGGGGTTTAAGTTAGTTTTAGTGTGTTTAGGGGTTTTTATGATTTTTAAGGTTTTCTAGCATCAATACCACTTTAATATCATAAAAAACATTACTTCTAGTCAATTTTTGATGTCCCAGTTATTGTCCGGTTGTTCGGTTCATTACGGTTCGTTAAAGTGCTGAATTGCGTAGTTTCACTAGGTATAAAGCACTTTTTAAGGCAGTTTTAATTCCTGATACTTTGTAAGTTATTTTGGAAAATAAAACATAAATTTTGCATGATATTATTGTGTTAGAAGCTGAATTATGCTGAATTCCGCATTTAAAGTGAGTTTCGGGTGGTTTTTAGTGCATAGTTTAGCTTCCGGAAAGTTTATATGTTTAACCCTTGTATCCATACTTGTGTTTTAATGTATTTTAGACGTTGGACCTACTCATAGGCCCTAATTCCATTATCTGACTGCTTTCTGCAGAGCTGCTGACACAGTGTGTCTTACCGGTGAGTTTACTAGTCTTTCTGACGCAACGCTAAAAGTAATGCATAAAGCAATATTTGAAGTATAAAATGTGCATGAATTCACAAGTATAGCATGCAATCAGACAATGTTGACATTTAAGCACATAATTGCAGATAATAAATAATATTTAGACTGTACGGAAATTACCAGTTTTGGGCCAGTTGTCACAGTCTCCCCCCGTTAAAAGAATTTCGTCCCGAAATTCAAGCTGAGTTATCTCCCGCAGGAACTTTCTCGAACAGATGGGGGTACTTGGCTTTAACCGGTCTTCACGTTCCCACGTGTACTCGGGTCCGTGCTTAGAGTTCCAATGTACTTTGACAAGTTTAACACTACTCCTCCGAGTCTTGTTGACCTTCCAGTCTGTAACCTCAACGGGTTCTTCGGTAAACCGGAGTGTGTCGTCGATATGCACCTCATCCGCAGGGATGATCACTGCTTCTTGGGTTGGACTCTTCTTGAGGTTGGACACATGAAACGTATCATGTACTCCGTTAAGTTCATCCGGTAATTCCAACTTGTACGCCACGGTACCAATCTTTTCCAAGATCCTGAATGGCCCGATGTATCGTGGATTCAGCTTTCCACGTTTTCCGAATCTTACTACACCCATCCAAGGTGAGATTGTGTTATAAGTAGTATGTACACCTAACCGAAACATAGACGTACATGCTATGAAAGAGAAGTATTCAGTTTAGTACAAACAGGGCAAAATCTAGTATGCATTTTATATTTGTGTAATATAATAATAACAAGAGTAAATTACAACCGGTGTCCTTTACGTTTTTATCATATTACAACCGGTGTCCTTTAACTAAAGATATTACAGGCTCCGTCCTTTATGTTATCAGTTTTTAACACCCTATGTCCTTTAGTGCTAACCTAGTTTAATTTTTTGGTTAAGTCTTACCATGTGCCTCTCATATGAGGGCAACATGGTCTTTTCATCTAAATTCTACATTTAAAAACTAAATAAATAATCTCATAAAACCATCTCTAAAAAACCATCTAAAAAACTAAATAAACTAGCTGAAATAGGAAAAAAAAATAATTATACGACCATAATCGGGCTTTAAAGTAACCGGAAATTACCTTGAAGATGTGATGTGACTATGCGATTTAGGAGTATAATGCATCTATCTTGTTTGTTCTTTGAATATTTTGAATGTTAAAGGTGTTCCGGTTTATAAAGTTTGTAAGTGATGGATTGGTATTAAATGTGCATGTACTTTTAAAAATTCGAATGTATATAATGTCTTATAAAATGTCTCATCTTTGTTCGACATTTAATAAAATAATGTATAGAGGAATAGGAATAATCAACTGTTGTTGTGAGATGGTTTTTTAGAGATTATTTATTTAGTTTTTAAATGTAGAATTTAGATGAAAAGACCATGTTGCCCTCATGTGAGAGGCACATGGTAAGACTTTACCAAAAAATTAAACTAGGTTAGCACTAAAGGACATAGGGTGTTAAAAACTGATAACACAAAGGACGTAGCCTGTAATATCTTTAGTTAAAGAACACCGGTTGTAATATGATACAAACGTAAAGGACACCGGTTGTAATTTACTCTAATAACAATAACTACATTGCCGAGTAATCTACTCTAAAGAATACAAGGGGACTACGTGTAACGTAGATAGAAATTATGCATTAAATATTTGAATATGATGGCAGCAGGGATACTAGATTCCAGAGGGACCACCCTTCACCCCCACCAACATATTCCCAACACATTGGTGATGCATTGATTGTTGATTTGTTTCTATTAGATGCATTGATTGTTTCTATTGGATTCAACTCCTAATAAGGCTAGAGGGTGTGGGATGGAGCCCCTTGGGCCTTATAAGGACACCTCAGCGCCACCTAGGCGCCACATCAGCCAAAGGGCTTTATAACCCCCCCACTTAATTTGCTGGGTGTGGGATGAAGCCCCGTCATTATTACCTAATTATTTTTTACTTTTACATTTTACCTTTTTAAATTAAATGACCATTTTATATAGCTAGAAAATTAAAAAAAAAACATAATTTCATCCTAAAAAAATAAAAAACATCACAAAGTCATTAAAAAAATAAGAAGGTACTAGAAAAAAAAAACTACATATATTTCGCCCTAATTTGATTCTTGCGATCCTCCATAATGGGTTGATCCGTCTCTGGTAGATGTGAGAAATCTTTCGCTAGAAAATCCAAGTCTTTCTGAATTTGTTTCTCCCTCTTCATTTCTTGGTCCTTTTCCCTGATCGAGATCATTTTGTTGAGACTTGTATGGAACTCTCCCAACTTTGACGGCTCATCCGATGACGTTGAAGTACCCTTTCCTCGTGCCGCTGCCTTACTTTTATCCCGACCCCTTGGTCGAGGCAGCTCCTTTGGTTGTTCGAACTCCTCATCATCGTCGTTAAGATTAATTGTCGTACGAGCATCGGACCCAGATGGTTCCGTTGTGGATGTTGATTTGGACCGTTTTGACCGAGGGCGGGTTGGGTCGAACGGTGGCACAAGATGCCACTTGGGAGATTTGCGAAGAAGCTCCCACGCATTTACAAGCGTAAAGTGATGACCATGGTACACCCTATAATCGGCGTGGGCTTGGGTCATCACATCCACATCGCTCGAACCGCTTTTCCTTCGAGTGTTGTTGACGAGATTAGTATGTATGTTGTTAAAAAAATATATTTATAAATGTATATGTTTGACTTAAAAAATAAGTTTACAAAACTATATATTTACCAACAACCGAGTCCTCCGATACGTCGAGCCATGCTTTTGCCAACTCGAACTCTTCCGTAGGCGTCCAATATTCGACCTGTTTGGTAGCACGTTTCTCGGACTCATCCTTCTTTTTATGGTTTCTTTTTTTTCTAGAAGAGGGTTCGACTTGGGTTTCGGGAACGGATTGGGTTTCGGGAACGGATTGGGTTTCGGGTATGTTTTGAGGAATGTGTTGGGGTATGTTTGAGGGAAAAAAATGGGGTTGAGAATAATACCCAAAAAAACCGGGCATCGGTTGAGTGATGGGATGAGGAGAAGTTGGGGTTGTTGGTGGCATTGGGTAATATCCAACCTCACCCGTACGCGAGTCTCGGCGATACCGGTCCTCTTGCTCGTTGTTTTGCCAGTACGGATTGTTCGGGTCCCATGGGTTTAGGTTGTTGGGAAACATTGTAGAGAGGGGTTTAAAAAAAATTAGCCAACTTTATAAAAAGTTGAGAGAAAATGGGTGGAGTTAGATGGAAAAAATGGAGGAATTGAAGAGAATTTATAAACTTCCAAAAACAATTTTTTTTTTTTTAACCCATGACCGTTCAACGGTCAAAAGTATTAAAGTGGCCTCGATCTGTGTGATTTTTGCTCGTTATCATGTTCGCGAGAGTCCTATAGCGCCCCAACTTAATTCTGGTGGTGTGGGTGTATGGCGCCCACGGCGCTATAGGTGCTGACAGGGCGAGGGTGGCGCCCCCCACACCCTCCGGCCTAATAGAGATGGAATAAAAGAAATTTTTCGTTCGAAATAATTAGATGCATTGATTGTTTCTATTGGATTCAACTCCGAATAAACGAGATGGAATAAAAGAATTTTTCGTTCGAAATAAACCATAAGTGGAGGAAACAAGTCCTATAAGACCGAACGTACTGGGCGTGATTGCCTAAAATTCCCCCCCCCCCCCCAAAAAAAAAAAAAAACGCCAAAACACGCCCGTCCCCCACCCCCATGGTGTTTTCCGACGTGATTGAACCAAAATCTCCCCTCCGGCGTTCTTTAAAACACGCTCAATTCTCCATCTTTTCAAATTGTTTGGCCAATGAGTTTTTTTCATGTCAAATACAATTAATTTTAAATTTAAACAAAAAAAATAATAATAATAATTGGGTAATCATTGATGGGGCATTATTGGGCATTATCCCACTACGCCCATTTGTGAAAAACGTCCATAATGCCCATTTGCTGACTGAGATGACACGTGTCGCACAATACTTATAGGTAGAGGCATTATTCATGTGTACCACTACACATAGTCTAAGCGATAAACCGTATATCATTAATAGGAGTAGATTAGTTATAGTTAATTTTTAAGAAAAAAGTTTTCTTCAATTTCAACAAATAATGATTGGATTGAGAGTTTTGTTGGGACTAAAATCAACCCCATGCTCTTGTATCATGATTCTCACACCAACATACTGAATTATCACCAGAGGGTTTTTGTTTATTTGTGTTACTTTGTCTTTTACTTTGACATCACCCTCGACGTTTGTGCACCTGCATGACTTTTGGCTTCTTTCTTTCCCTTTAAATATCTTAGTTACAAAAAAACTTGATTCATAACTTAGGGCAATTGCCAACATTTTGGGTGTGGATATACTACATAGAATCTGATATTTTGTTTGATTGTGAATAGAGAAGGTTGAGCTTCATTGAATTTTAATGTCTACTTTTAGCTGTATGGTTGTGTATTATTGCTGGAGCTTCATGGGTGTGAATCTTTCTTGTTAAAAACCTGTTCTTTTTGCCAATGATCTATAGATCAAGTAGTGGAGGGCTTGCATTTCTCTTGAGAGAGATGTAGGTTCGACTCTTACTTGGTGCAGAGTGAGGCACTGGTGGGCAATGATAGGAGACTCAGGGAAACCTGGGTTGGATCCTTGACCCAAACGGGTTTTACCGGTAATTTCACCGTCGTGTCTACGGGCGGGTGGATTACTGGGTTTTCCCCGGAATTGGTGGTGGACTCGGGTTACTCTCGGAGTACTCCGTTTGTCCAGTGGGTGCCCCAAGAGTGCTTGGGATTGAGTTTGTTGGCCGTTAAAAAAAAAACATGTTCTTTTTTGTGGGTTTTGAGTAGAAATTGTTCACTTATTGTAGATACTTGTCATTTATGGTTTTTATGTGCAAGAAAGCCTCATATTTTGAGTAAAAATTGACTCTTTTGTTTTATGTATCTGGTTTGCAGCTTAGATTTGTGTATCAGTTGTTGCTGCTGCTTAGTGTGGTTGAATCTTTACCATAAAAGGTATGCTCCTTTTTGTTTTATATTTGAAACTTTTTTATTGATTTTCCAGAAACTATGATAATCAAACTTGAAGTTAGTTATATCAAGCTTAAATTTAAATCTTTGATCAATTGGTTGGTGATGTGATCCAAGAACCTTTTAGTAAGTACCCTTTTTGCTGTGTAGATCTTTGTTTGAACATGATTCAATAATGGCCAAAACGAGCCACCCCTTGACTCAGCTTGTGTCAGTTGTATCGTTGCTCGACTCGTGTAGAGTGTACTCTCTGTTTTGTTGTTCTAGGGGGTGATTTTAACACGTTAAAAACGTTTCATAGACATAAGGTGTACACAATAATTTTATTTGTGTGAGAATCACCTTCCATGTAACATTAAAACTAAACATTTATAGTAAAACTTGAAGCAAACCAACTTAGGAAAGTGGTACTTAACAACCAACTTTAAATTATATGTAACCAAAAACTTACAATTTATTATCAATCTTAGCCCTCCACCTTATTTTAACCGATAGTGTGGCAGTATGCCATTGATAGACTGTCTCCAATAGCTAAGGGCGTCTTTAGCATTGGAGATAGTCTTATGCAAAGCTTGTAAGTGATCTTTTTTGAAAAGTTGGTAAAAATGTAGCATCTTGTCATTTGAACAAGTCAGCCAGTTTAGAAATAAGCTATTTTGCATGACCTGTGTATACGACACAAACCTAACATGAAATCCGTGGGTTTGGGTTTTGTTTAAGTACGTCTGGGTCAATTTCGGGTCTCAAACACGTTTAGCTAAATGGATCATTTTATATTTTTTGAAAAAATGTGTTTTATGCAATAACATAAACTACTAGAGTATTTTTATGCCAAAATTTATAAGTGTAAAAATAAGTTGGCATAGTTTATAAATTATACATTATTGCTACTAAAAAAAGTAAAACTAAAATTTGTAATTTTGTAATAATACTATGTAATTAAATTTCTTTTTGTGGGTTGAACAACTCTTGTTCGTCTCAGCCCACAAATACACGTGTGATGTTTGGGTTCATACGTCTTCGAGTTCGGCCCACCAACCCACTAACACGACATGTGTAACATGTCAGCTTTTACCCTTTTATAACATTATATATTCTACAGGCCTCCCATCCCTATTCCTATCTCTTTAACTTTTGTTTTCTTTGTCTTGCTTCTTGTTAATGCCTTCTTCCTTCTTTCTAATGTGCTATAAATAGATCTTCCCCCTTTCTTAGACATCATAAAATTCGCTTCAAGATTCATTTCGTTAGACGTTTTACTTCACGCGTTTCAAATTTTTCGACCTCAAGATTATCTTCCAATGATCTCCAATTCGCCTTTTCGTCCACTTTTTAGATTAAATTTTCTGTTTTGATTAGCATTAAGCAGGTTCTCTAGCTGATATTGACATGGGCTTTCCAAAGTACTCATATCAAGTAATGGTGAATTCAGGCTCTCAAGAATGGGGCTTCATCTTTTAGAAAAGATCATGGACACTCCAACCCGTTTAGAAAACGGCTACAACGGGCCAACCCACAACTCCTATTACCAACACGGCCCAAAGTCATCTCTAGCATGGCTAGATTTAAGAGTTTTCTACATTAGAATTAGCAAATGTGAGATCAACAATGAATCAACACCCGAGTATCTCACACTTAACCATGTCCCACTTAACCGCGATACTTTACTAGAAGTTAATGGTGCTAGAACTAGTATATACTCGGACGGCGTAACAACCCTTTTAAGAAGAGACCGAATAGACAAAAAATCCGAGGAAGTTACATTTGTTAGTACAGACAGTCTTAGGACGACAGGAAGTGTGAAGTTTGAGGTGTTTGATAAGGATGTTCTTCTAGTTTCGGGTGTTTTTGATTTGAGTCATGGTAATGGAGTGCATGGTGAGTCGAGTGGTTATGTTTCGAAATGGAGAATGGAATGTGAGACGGATATGGTTGCTGGACACGGGTTTTTGAAAGGGAAGCATAATATGGGGCTTGAGTTGGATCCGCCATCGATTGAGGTTTGTTCGGCGGGTAGTTTTGCGGGTGACCCGATAATCTTGACGAAAACTTTACAACTTAGTTGTAGAAAGAAGCAAGCAAAGAAAGGAGTTCTTGAAGCTATACCAGAAAATGAAACAATGGCAAATATAGATGAAGGTTCCTCATCTGGCTCTAGCCTTGTTTTGAAGGTACGTTCTTGTTATGTTTTAATTTTTTTTTATGAATAAAGTCATTATATCAAGTTCGTAATGTTATTATATTTTTGGTAGGTATTGTTAAATCTTAGGAGTTCAAAATTAATAGTTTAGAATTAAGGTTAAATAGCTAATTCACTAGGGTGTTGTTATTGGTACATTACTCTTAGAAGTGACGGGCTCGTATAGGTGGACGAAAAGAGGTCATACACGTTGTTCTGCTTGTGAGTAGTTTAAGCTCGAGCTCAGCTCGGGTCTGCTCGTTTACTGTTTATTTAATTATTGATTATTTTTATATATTAATATTCATAAATTTAATATATAAGATGATATATGGTGTTTTAGTTTTTGTCTTGTCTTTTTTTTTATATAATAATTTTTATAATGAGTTTTGTGAAGGCAAAAGTTGTACCACTAAATCACTAATAAGGTCGTTTAGACTCATAACCTCAATATGTAAAGCATGGGCTCGAGGTCTTATGTTTTTTTTTAACGGCAAATCACTTTATATCTATATGTAAAGAGTCAGCAAGTCGCTGGAAAGCGTACACTCGAGCTCCTCTTATGTTCCTCTTATGTTAAATGAACTTTGATATAACCTTAAATTTGATTCAAACTTTTTAACGAGTGAGTTTCAAATACTACCTCACACGAGTTTTTTGACTTTTAAACCGTAATGGGACCGACAAGAACAATACTTTTAACCCCATAGAAAATTGTTTGCCTTTTGGGAGTGAAGACAAGTGCTTCACATGTAACGAGGTTCTGTAACCTTATCTTGATGAGGGTCCGGACCAGCATGGCTTCTGGCACTTGTTTCCATGTTCAATAATGCATGCCTTAACCAAAATGTGTTACTCAGATTTAACGTAAATTCTGAGTGGATTTGAGTTAAACTCTTCGAATCTTACCAAAATGTGTTATACGCAGATTTAACGTAAATTCTGAACAGAACCACTAACTACAGTTTTGAGAAACCACAGAACCATTTGGCTATTACTAGCTTCTTAAACTATAAAAATTGTAGGTATGCACAATTGCATATTGAGTTAAGGAATATAGACAACGAAGTCGGCTCCACCATTTTGGTGGCCTAAAGCGAATTAAAAATTCGAGACTTTTTTTCCTAAAAAAACACTATTTGAGAAAGGAAAAAAAAAACTCTCCTTTACCCAGGCTTGGGACCGGCAAAATAAACTAAAAGGTTTAATGCTGGCGAAGTTAATTTAATTTTTTTTATTTGTATTTTTATATATTTGTTGTATGTGTAAAGATAAGTTCAGCCGAGCCCAAATATCGTATAATTTTTTTAAAGTTGGAGGCTCTATTAATTTGGAAGCCTAAAGCCCAAGACTCAAAATACTTGGGCCCTGATAGACAAACACGCAGGGTTCCCGAACTATTAAATCAGGTTTTCTTTTCAAACGAAAACTGAACCACATAAATCTCGAATCGGCTAATATGCTTGGATTTAGGTGATTCAATCGGTTTCAAAATGTGCATGAAAAACTTTATGACAATTTAAAACTTTCCTCTTTTGAATTAAAATTTTCTGCTCAAAATGAAATAGTTAAATGATTGTTATATGTTTACATAGTGATATAATATTTCTACCAAATTTGCTGGATTAGTAATAGACTAATAGGTTAGCTTGCTTCTCCTGCTTGTTAACTCATTTCTTGTTTGTTTATGTCATTTTGCTTGGTGATCATGAAGGACCAAGATTACCCGAGCTACAAGCCGGAACACGAGCATCATAGTCTTTACCCGAGAATGGAATACTATGAAAATGAAGATGGGGAATTATCATGGTTCAACGCTGGCGTGAGAGTGGGTGTCGGGATTGGTTTAAGTGTTTGTCTAGGGGTCGGGATTGGTGTTGGGTTACTAGCCCGAACTTACCATCGTACAGCTAGAAACTTTGCAAGGCGGCTTATTTGACTTGGGTTTTTACAACTCTACCCCTAGACGACACAAGTGCATGTGCACGCGCTTTAGAGGTTTTTGGTTGAAATCCGTGGAGTTTTAAAGCTCGTAGTTGTAGGTTAGTTACTAACAGGGTTGGTGTTGTCGTCATGTAAATAGCTATGATCTGTCGTGGTTCTTAGTTGTTTCGGTGTACGTCTTTGGTCACCCTCTTTGTTTTTTACTTTTGTCACCAAATGGTCAATAGGAATAAGGTTTTGTCGATGGAAGTCTGTTTTCTATACGAATTATCAAAATAAAACCGTCCAATTGATTGCGTTGTTCCAAAATATAACAATTTCTTTTTGTTCTTAATGCTACAAATAATCGTTTTAAACTAAAAAGTTATTATTTATAGAAAAGATTTAATTGTATGTCACTGCTCATATGCTTATGGCAAAAACAAAGAAAAAAAAGTTCCATTGCCGGGAATCGAACCCGGGTCTCCTGGGTGAAAGCCAGATATCCTAACCGCTGGACGACAATGGATTGATGTTTTGGTTACCTATTTTGTATTATTACAATATTAGTTAGGTTGCATTAGAATGCATTTAATAAGTATACAATTGATAAGACCACACATATCTTACGTAATGTAATTAATTTATTGTTTCATCTATATATTAGCCTAACATCTTTTATTTCCTGAACTTTAATGCGAGGTTTGGTTTAGAGTGGTAATCACCTTTATAATCTTGATAAATGAAACGTAAACTTCTTACATTACTTGCTTAACAAAATAATTAGTACAGTAAGGTTGGTATAAAATAGACACTTTTGTACTATTTAAATTTCATTATGGATACACTTACTTTTACAAGATTTTTCTTTAAACGTATCATATCATACCTAGAATATACAGTTTCTTTTAGTCGTTCTTGTTCTTTTGCACCCATCTTCATAATCCGCTTGACAATAGAACAACTTCTTCTTTTGCACCCAACTACATAATTCGCTCGACCATAGGACATTTGACTGAGTGACTTCCACTTCAAAAGTTCTACGTTTGGCCTACCCATGTATTGGTGGTTTAGTTTTGACATCTCACAAACACAATCGAAAGAAAATTTTGGATGACATTTTTAATGGTAGGCACGTCATGTTCTCATTGGTTATTTCTTCATGGTTTGCTATTTAGATTTTAAGCTGAACATTATAGCTCACAAAACCTTTACACTATACCATGTAAAACCCCGTGTAGTGGTTGACGCCCCAGTATAAGATTAAATATATTATGTAACAATATTTAATCTGTAGCCATCATAATCATTTACATAATATAGATCAAAATATATAATAACTTATTATTTAAATTAGTTGGTAATTGTTGATGGACCATATTACCCTTAGTAACTAATTAGGTTTCCTCCTGGGTGCCTATATAAAGGAGTCTTATGTTGAGGTTGAAGGGTTACTCAGTTGCACATCCCATTAGTCACAACATCATAATCAACCTCCTCTCCTACACCGATTCCCTTATCGGTTTTCTTAGCCCCATCATCAGTTAGCATCCTAAGGAGGAACCGGATCACTCTGACAATCATGTCGAACTCGATGTCATCTTCTCTGACTGGATTCTCCACTGCTTTGAATGCAATAACAGGTATGATTTCATGTTTTCTTTCATGTTTGAACAGAACCGATCCAACATGTGGTATCAGAGCATATGTTGATTAGTCGGTTCTGTTTTAATCCGAAAATCTGGAAAACGGAATTGAAAAATTCATAGCAGATTACGTTTTTGCCATCCGAAATCCTCATTACGGACGTTTTCGGATGATTTCGGATGATCACGGATCTAAGTTTCACCATTTCGGATGCATTACGGATCATTACGGATCAATTTTGATCATTACGGATGATTTCGGATCTGGAAGTTCATCATTACGGATCATCACTGATCATTACGGACGATTTCGGATCTAAGTTCCATCATTACGGATCATCATTGGTTATTACGGATGATTTCGGATCATTACTGATGCATTTCGGACAAATGTTTGAATTTTCGATTTAGGGTTCATCATAAGTTCCTCATTACGGACCATTTCGGACTCATTACGGATTCTTTTCGAACTAAACATCCATCACGGATCATTTCGGACTGAGTATCATCATTTCGGATCAATTTCGGACTAAGCCTCATCCGAAATCATCCGAAATGCGTCCGAAATGGATTCATCCGAAATCGATCCGCGCTAACGGGTGGTTTGCTATTAAATAAATGGTTTTGTAATTTACTTAGTTAATTAATCAGAATCAGATAATGTTTTGCAAAACCAGAATAGCTTAACTTGAATGAGCTTTTGATATATCATTTCTGGCCAAAGCTGACTTGATACATCTACTTATCATTCAAGTATTATGAAAGCTATGTTGTGTGTGCATCATAAACATGAATGTCTTAATTTCTGGCCAAAGCTGATTTAATTCATTCATAGATGGCATACTCAACAAGTGCATAACTAAAGTGATTGTCTCAATTTCTGGCCAAAGCTGATTTGTTACAACCACTTTGCACATATGCTTAAATGATTACACTTCTGGCCAAAGCTGTTTTGTTTTCGTTTAAGTAGAATTTTTTAGCTAAGTCTATTATTTTGATGTTAGTAATAGACAATATCACAGCTTCATAATGTAAAATGGTCATTATTTATGCCTGCCTTAGTTTAACGTGCCCTTAGATCACATTAGGACTTCTTCATTAGTATCATAACTTGCTCATCTTATTTCCACTATCAGCACCCAATCAGGGAATTCCACCTTTGACTGGTGATAACTTTGCTGCATGGAAGGATGCTCTCATGCTTACACTTGGAATACTGGACTTTGATTATGCTCTAAGAGAGGATAAGCCAGCGGACCTTACTCCACAGAGTACTGCTCCTCAGCAGTTACTTCATGACAAGTGGACTAGGAGTAACCGCATGTCTCTCATGTTTATGAAGCAGTCCATAAGCAATGCTATAAGGGGAGCTATTCCTGATTCTGAAGATGCTAAAACCTACTTGGCTTCTGTGGAGGCGCAGTTCAAGGGGACGTCTAAAGCACACGCTAGTACTCTTATTCTCAAGCTGGTGACAACTAAGTATGATGGGAGGAGCGGCATTCGCGAGCACATCATGATGATGAACGACATGGCCAATAAGTTGAAAGGGCTGGAAATGGAGATCAGTGATGGTTTCCTTGTTCATTTCATCATTACTTCGCTTCCTTCGTCTTTTGAAGCATTTAAGATCAATTACAACACTCAGAAGGATAAATGGACGATGAGTGAGCTGGTCGCCATGTGCGTACAGGAGGAAGAGCGTATGAGGATGGATCGCCATACTGATGTTGCAAACTTTACTACCTCCAACTCTAAGAAAAGGAAGAACAATTATCAGAGGAAGGATGCTTCAAAAGTCCAAAGGCCTAATTCTAATCCTAGTACAAGTGCAGCTTCCAGCTCTAAGAACTCCTTAGGCAGTATCCGCTGCAAGTTCTGTAAAAAGACAGGACACATGCAGAAGGAATGCCCTGACTTCAAGGAGTGGCTGGCTAAGAAAGGTAACGATTATTTTATGATACTTGAGTCCTATAATTTAAGTGTTCCTGCTAATTCTTGGTGGTTTGATTCTGGTTCTATGGTTCATGTTACCAATTCTACTCAGGGATTCCTTTCAATCCGGAAGCTGGAAAGAAACCAAAGAACGCTTAAGGTTGGGGATGATCGAGAATTAGAAGTGAAGGCCATTGGAACATTACAGTTAGTTATGAAAACTGGTTTATGTATTAAACTTTATGATACCTTATATGTTCCTGAGGTAACTCGGAACCTTGTATCAGGACCAAAGTTAGACATGGACGGTTTTATTGTTTCCCATGGTCATCGCAAACTCTCTATCCTCTATGATTCTGTTCTTTATGGTACTGGCATTCTGGATGGTGGTCTCTATAGATTAGAACTAGAAGATGACTTTTCCAAATCTTTGTTGTCATATAACATTAATGAATAACTCACAAAGATGAAAGAGAAACGAGACTTAGAAACTTCATCCATGTTGTGGCATCAGCGTTTAGGCCACATCTCAAGAGAACGATTAAATCGTCTCGTAAAGGATGAAGTATTACCTCCTCTCGATTTCTCTGATTTTGGAACATGTGTCAAATGTCTTAAAGGTAAGATGACATTAGCGAATAAGAAAGGTGCCACTAGGAGCTCTAATTTATTAGAACTCATTCACACTGACATTAGTGGTCCCTACCAAATCGCTGGCATAACAGGACATACGTCATTTATCACTTTTATTGATGATTATTCTCGTTACATGTACTTGTATCTAATTAAGGAAAAATCTGAATCTCTTACAACTTTTAAAGATTATAAGGCTGAAGTTGAAAAGCAATTAGATCGTCAGATTAAAGTTGTAAGATCAGATAGAGGCGGTGAATATTATGGAAGACATACTGATGTGGGTCAAGCTCCTGGTCCATTTTATGAGTTTTGTAAGGGCCAGGGGATTGTGAACCAATACACCATGCCTGGTACACCTCAGCAGAATGGTGTCGCTGAAAGAAGAAACCGTACCCTTATGAACATGGTGCGCAGTATGTTAGCCAACACTAATTTACCATTATTCCTCTGGACTGAAGCGTTAAAAGCAGTTGTTCATATACTCAATAGAGTGCCTTCTAAGTCTGTCCCTAAAACTCCTTATGAACTTTGGACAGGAAGGAAACCGAGTCTTAAATATATGAAAGTATGGGGCTGCATTGCTGAAGCGAAGCTTTACAATCCTTTCCTAAGGAAACTTGACCCTAAAACAGTTACCTGTTTCTTTATCGGGTATCCTGAGAATTCTAAGGGTTATCGTTTCTATTGTCCTTCCCATGTCACCCGTATTGTTGAAACCAAGCGTGCCGCGTTCCTGGAGGATTTCAAGGTCAGTGGGAGCAGTACCAACCCTTACGAAGAATTGCACGAAGTACAAGACGCGGGGGGGAGAGACTCGTCGCTTACCATTACTCCGATTACTCCTCTTGTACCCAATGCAACTACTGTACCTGAAGCTACTGCACCAACTCCAAATTCACCTCTACAATCAGAACCAATTATACCTCATGACGAAGGCACATCAAACGCTCAAAACCAAGACAACGCTGAACCCGATAATCCACTCAGGAGGTCATCTAGGCAAAGAAGGCCTACTAATTGGGATGATTATGTTACCTACCTGACTGAAATGGATCCCGGAAAGCTCAATGATCCTATCTCTTACAATGAAGCCATTAGCAGTGATCAGTCTTCTGAATGGAATAAAGCAATGATTGATGAGCTTGAATCCATGAAGAAAAATGACGTTTGGGATTTGGTAGAATTACCCAACGGAGCCAAACCCGTAGGATGTAAATGGGTATTCAAAACAAAACTGGATCCGAATGGTAACGTTGAACGCTACAAAGCGAGATTGGTTGCAAAGGGCTACACTCAGAAAGAGGGAATTGATTATCAAGAGACGTTTTCTCCTGTCTCTCGTAAAGATTCATTAAGGATCGTCATGGCCCTAGTAGCTCATTTCGATTTAGAGTTACATCAGATGGACGTTAAAACCGCTTTCCTTAACGGAGATTTGGACGAAGATGTTTACATGAAGCAACCTGAAGGCTTTAAACCTGAAGGTGAGGAGCATCTAGTCTGTAAGTTGAAGAAATCCATTTACGGGTTAAAACAAGCATCACGTCAATGGTACCTCAAGTTTGATGAAGTCATGAAGAAACAAGGTTTTATGAAGAATCAAGTGGATCAATGCACCTACCTCAAGATGAGTGGGAGCAACTTTACTATACTTGTCCTTTACATAGATGATATTCTATTGGCAAGTAATAGTTTAGACATGTTGCATGAGTCGAAGCGGTTACTTTCGCATAACTTCGACATGAAGGATCTCGGAGAGGCTTCTTACGTCATTGGCATCGAAATTCACCGAGATAGACACAAAGGGATCTTAGGATTGTCCCAAAGGGCCTACATAGATCGTGTCCTTACGCGTTACAACATGCAACAGTGCAAACCCTCAGTCGCTCCAGTAGTTAAGGGAGATGTTTTCGGTTCATTTCAGTGTCCGACAACAGAGGTTGAGAAGGAGCAAATGAGCCAGATACCTTACGCGTCAGTAGTCGGGAGCCTGATGTATGCTCAAGTCTGTACTCGTCCAGATATCGCTTATATTGCTGGAATGCTAGGCCGTTATCAGACTAATCCTGGCCTAGATCACTGGAAAGCAGCTAAGAAGGTACTTCGATATCTGCAAGGGACGAAAGACTATAAACTGACTTATAGAAGAAGTGATCATTTAGAAGTGGTGGGCTATTCTGATTCTGACTTTGCAAAGTGCAAAGATGACAAGAAATCCACTTCGGGCTATATCTTTATGTTAGCAGGCCCTATCTCATGGAAGAGTCATAAACAACAGTTGACCACAACTTCCACAATGATGGCAGAGTACATTGCTGTTTATAACGCAACCTGTCATGGAATGTTACTTAGAAATCTGGTTACTGGACTCAAAATTGTTAATTCCATTTCTAGACCATTGAAGCTTTATTGTGATAATTCAGCTGCCGTTAGTTTCTCGAACAGTAACAGTTCGACTGGAGCTGGTTTATATCTCGATACAAAATATCTGTTCGTACGAGAACGAGTTGAGGAAAATAATCTTTGTATTGAGTATATTAGTACTAAGGATATGCTTGCGGATCCGATGACTAAAGGTCTTCCTCCTAAGGTTTATGAAGAACATGTTCGTAATATGGGATTTTGTAAAGACCTTATTTGAGCATATTGTACTAGCTTATGTTTTATGTTAATGAAATTTCCTCAGTTTGATTTTGTATGTCTCTTAGAATATGTTCAACCGGTATAATGGCATATAGACAAATAAAGTTACAAATCAAACAAAGGGCTTATGCGTATTTTGATCATAACGATTAGGTTTTAAATTAAGGCTATAGTATGATTAATGGGGGTCCTGAGTCACATAATGATTCAACGGCTGTATTTCTCTGCTATAGTACTTGTTTAAAGCTAAAATGAGTGTTAACTCCTGATCAGGCTTATCTAATACTCATAGTAAATGATTACTCGGCTAAGTGGGAGAATGTAAGATTAAATATATTATGTAACAATATTTAATCTGTAGCCATCATAATCATTTACATAATATAGATCAAAATATATAATAACCTATTATTTAAATTAGTTGGTAATTGTTGATGGACCATATTACCCTTAGTAACTAATTAGGTTTCCTCCTGGGTGCCTATATAAAGGAGTCTTATGTTGAGGTTGAAGGGTTACTCAGTTGCACATCCCATTAGTCACAACATCATAATCAACCTCCTCTCCTACACCGATTCCCTTATCGGTTTTCTTAGCCCCATCATCAGTTAGCATCCTAAGGAGGAACCGGATCACTCTGACAATCATGTCGAACTCGATATCATCTTCTCTGACTGGATTCTCCACTGCTTTGAATGCAATAACAGGTATGATTTCACGTTTTCTTTCATGTTTGAACAGAACCGATCCAACACCCAGCCCCCAAGCCACCTCACCAACTTTGCCTCCACCAAACGAAAACGCGACGGGGCACCAAGCCACATCACCATCACCATCTTCAGCCCCTTTGGCCGCCACCCCATCAACGCCTCTTTGCCCCTCACCTACCGTCCACTTAATTTCCATATTCAATATAAAAATACGCTTCACATAGTTTGACTTAATTTATCTTTTTGTTTATTTTATTATAACATTGTTTTAATAAAGTCGTTTGTTAAACTACTACACAGTTTATGATGTTTAGTTACTTAAAGCCTTATTACATATATCTACTATAACGTGACATGAGCTTTTTCATTTTCTAGTTTAAAAGAACATCCATAATGACCTTGGAGTAGACACCTGTTATTTTTTGTTATATGGAAGGTTGGCTTACGTTGTTACTAAGAGTATCCATATCCCATTCTTTTTCTATCGACATAATTTAGCCAAAAAAACTTAAAAAAAAACGGTATGTTTTTAAAAACTCACACAACCCGTTCTTCATCTCTATCTTTATCTTTATCATACTCATAAACACTTGTTTTATTATTATTATTTTCTCTTTCTTATATACTCACAAGTCACAATACATTATAGAGGCTTGATTTAGGCCTCTAAATATTGAGGTTTGTTTCCGTTTTCTCTAAATTGTTCTCTATTATAGAGAATTAGATGAAAATTGTGTTTTGGATTGTTTATCTAAATCATTCTTTAAGGCTAGAGATAAAGGGTTTATAGAGGGCACGATGTGAATGCTCTAAGGTTGTTATTGAATACTAAATTGGTGAAAGCTGAAGTATCTTTATTCGATAATTTTCAACTTGGTCAAAGTGTCAAACATTAAAGTCATTTGATTTAACAATAAGAACCGATCCAACGCTATTTGAACAACACCATCATCGGTATCGTATTCGTTTATAAGGTTGTCTTGACGTGGTGGTATATGAGCCAATCGAACCGTACCGCCGAAACAAGATTGGTGTTTGAACCGATATTTATTTTCGTTGTTTTCGATCGATGTAAAACATGTATCGATATCTTGTCAAAAATATATATTTTGATTACTATACTGAGTGTCTGTATCATACTGGTAACGTAACAAATTGAACCGTTAAAATAATGAACCAAACCGATTGAAAACCCACTACAATCACGAAAAATCCCATTGATGTTATGACTAGAATAATCATAAAACTTTTTTTTTTTTAATATTAACATCTTTTTTTTTCATTCAAATGGCAAAGTAATAAATTACAAACAAGTGGCAGGTAAACGGGCAACAAGCTGCGCCGCAACCCCCTTTTGAATTGCAAAACCAATCCTACTAAATACGAAACGACCCTTAAAGGTTGAGAGATTACTATTCACAACCCGTTGGACCCTGTTTAGGAATTCCACGGCCTCTGGGGCTAGGGAACCAAATGTATCAAAAGCGAATGGGATAAACACATGCTGATTCTCTAAACAAGCCTTCTCGTGTTTAGCGACCTTGCTTGATTCCGCCTTCAACGCAGCCTGACCAGCAACAAACCCATTATCCCTGAGCCCAACAAGCGGGGACACTCCTGTAAGGTCCACACAAGCGTGTTTTCCCCTGGCCCACCCAAACACAAGAATATCAGCTGGTCGAAGAGTAGACCTCCCTTCGAGCGGATCCGTCAGGAAGTTCACCGGAGCCTCTTTTTTGGCCGAAATCCCTGCCCGCTTTAAAACATCAAACAAAATATCCCTTACCAAATCATGTCTGTATTTAAAACCAGGCAACTCCTTACAGTGAACCGCATGCTCGCCAAAAGTATCTAAACAAACCTTGCGGCAAACTGGGCAGGGCTCATCAACCGGAAACAGAGGGATCATTAGCCGGTACTTAAGAATTGCCCGGTATTCCACTGCCGACATGTGTTGGCCAAGTCCTTCAATGGGGATAACTGTCAGGAAATCCTGAGCATGAGGAGCCCGGAGACAATCGAACACGGCTTTCTGACGAGGGGATAGACTAAACTTCTCTCCCAAACTCTGGGCAGTTCTACTAAATAGGGCACTCGCCAAAGCATTCTGGGCTTTAGGGGGGGGGGGGCGGTGTCCTTATTAGAGAAACCACCAAGATCGAAATCCGGAAGGGACATGCGCATGCAATCCAACGCACACACATAATCAGAATCTAACCCGACAATACCACAGTCCCGAAGAATGTGGTCCTGCAAACCCCAAGATTGCGCCCTCGAGGCCACGAAAGCATACGTAGATACATCCGCAGCCGAACATAAACCCAAACCCCCAAACCGGGTCGGAAGGGATGCAAGCCTCCATTGAAGATCCCCAAAAAACGGACCCCCGCAAACCACAATATCCTCGATAGCTCTCCGAAGGCCTTTGTCGAAAACCGAAACAGCCTCCCCAACAAACGTGGGTTGGCACGTTCTGAGGCCGAACAACAACTTAGCAACACCCATGCAAGAGCGCAGCAAGAGGAGCTCGCATTGAGGGTCCCGCAGATGTGGAAGATAGGTCATCAGATCCACTGCACAAGATGCCCTTTTCACGGCCAACCTACTGATAAAACCTGCATCCCGACTAACGGCCCCCTCGAGGAGTTTGACACCCGACACCGGCCTTCCAATCCCACTAGGAAACAAACCCTTTTGCGACTTAACTCCATTGCACGATGGCCAAAAAACTTCTGTTTTCTTGACGTTAAGTTGAAGCCCCAAACAAGGCCCCTTAGTCCTGATGATTTCTAAAGCTTTAGCCACCTCTTTAGCATCTCCTATAATTGTACCATCATCCAAGTACCAAGCATGAAAGAGTAACTTGCATCTATCTCGTATCTGATGAATAAGGGGATGCAAAACTAAGGCAAAGAGAAGAGGCCCCAAGGGGTCTCCCTGCTGAACCCCGGTGGTGGACCAAATATGATCATCTCCGACATATAATCTAGCTGGTTGTCCATATAGAAAATCCACCCATAAGGAAATGGATGGGCATCGAGTCCGAACTTCTGACAAAAGAGTGGTTCTATCCACCAGGTTAAAAACATTAGAGAAATCAACAGTAATCATGGCCAACGACCCATCCGAGTGGAACACGTTTAAAAACCTGTTCGCACTATGGAGCACAGCCTCAGCCCCGCTAGGAATACCCACCCCAAATTGAAAATCACCAAGATATTTAGCCATCTCCTTCCCGACCCCCCTCATAGCCGCCTTGAAGACTAACCTCCTCCAAATTGCGCCCACGGCAATAGGCCTAATCCCGTTGTCCGGTTTAAGTAAGGGCGTGAGGGGCGCAGAAGCAACAAATTCCGCCAAGACCCTAGGGCACCTCCCACCCAAGCACAAGTTGACCACCTCAGAAATAGCCCTAAGCAGCCCGCAAGCGATCACCGACCCTTCTCCACAAAGAGCATCCAAAATGTGTTGTGCCCTCAACCCATCCCTTCCACAAGAGGTCCCTTTGGGGAAAGATTTAATGCACCCAAGGATGTTATCAACATCCACAGTAAGAGGTGGCTCCGATAGTAAGGACCCAGGCATAACCGGAGGAGGTAGGATAGGATGTTTAGCCACCAACGCTTTCATAGTATCCTCACCAAGAGGTGCAACCCCCGCAGAACATAAAACTTTAACCGCCGCAGTGAAATGGCCATCTGCCACTTTCCGTAAACATTGCTTAACGTTGGTGCCCACCCTAGAATTATTAGACCCATGTGGAGGCTCATTAGGGCGCGTAACCACTTTTGACGGTTCGACAAAAAGTGATAGGATGAGTTCCGCAAAACCATCCCCATTGCCCCATGCTGCCAGGGCCCGCTGAATACTAAGACATTGAAATGACTTCCTATTCCCCGACCTGCGCTCCTGACGGTTAGAAGGCCTGAAAACCCGCAACGTGCAACGTGGCAACAACAAAAGTCTCACCCACGCCTCAACAGAATCTGGCGTTGCCACCACCTTGCACAAAGATGCCGTTAAAGCCTGGGAAAAGGCCATTCGACAACTATGAGGGATGCTCTTAACTGTTTTGATAGGAAGAGAGAAGACACGATCAAGCAGACCCACGTCCACCACCATACCTCCCAAAGAAACAATTTCCTTTCCAACATGTGGCGTAGGGATCCCCACCATAAACTCCTCCGCATTTCCCGTAACAAACTTGAACCGTGCCACCCCATCTGCATGGTGGCACCCCCGAGTAAGAGCATGTAAACACATACACTCCCCACATAACCATTGGCCAGAGACCTTAAGAGCCTCACCAACTGAAACAAACAAATCCCTATCCGCAGATAAGGCATCCCGCATGGCCCACTTCTTGTCATCTGAAGACAAATGAAGCCGCTTGATATGGGCCACCAACCTCGGGAACCCCTTAGCCCCTGCTTGCCCATCAGGGCAACAATGGAAGCTTTTAAAAGGGCACAACCAAACACCCTTTGAGGAACCAACACCCCCCTCATCGGATGGAGCCCCACAAACAGTCAAAGCTCCAGACAAAACCCCCACTCCAGACCCGGGCATCAACAATTCAAAATACAAATGAAGATTAAGGAAAATTCACACTGAGCTTGGGAAATAAAAGACGAAAAGTAATGGGTTAGCGGGGGCAACGACAAGTTGCCCCACCTCCCTTTAAGGCACACCACACTCAATCCATTACGGGCTTTCGAAACAGAAACAAAATAAGTACCATTTGAAACAGCTGATTATTCAATCAGTTATAGTAAACAACTGACATTCAGCCTTAAAACAAATGGTTTTTCTTCTCGACATTTCATCGAACACCTGGCGTGCAAGATTAATAGATTGGGTTTGTGTAGAGTATGGGCAGAAGAGAAATTAGAGGGGTTGGGTTTTAAGAGGAAACAAGAATGAACGAACTCAGAAGAAAGAAATTCAAACCGCAAATTGAGCTACCAGTAGCCAACAAAAAAAAACACAGAGAACAAAAAAAAAAGTAATTTAATTGTATATATATGTATGCGGATATCGATCAATTACAAGTGAGATAGAAAGAAGAAAATCATTCTGTAAACAAAAGAAGATAGAGATATAATATAGTGAAAAGTTTTGATCCAGATCTCTTAAGTTTTATAACACGTTATCAGCACGAGGGTTCTCTACCAAGCAAATCAACAAAAGCAAAGGAGCTATTACCATACTCAATGTAAGAATTTCATACATTTAAATACATACATATGTGTACATATATATATATATATATATATATATATATAGGTTGAAAGCCTAAGGGTGCACCGGTGGATTGTAAAACCATACACCTTTAGGATGGTTTTTTGGATCATGTTTCTCCTTTATATATATGTATATTTATATTATAGTCTTTTGATAAATAAAAATGAGTACAGTATACCTATTGCTATGAGAATATAATAATAATGGGACTACTAACCATCTAACATTTATTTATGCAAGCTAACATTTATTTATGCAAATAACATTTTAATTATGTGTATTGTTATATTTTGTCTCATTTTAATAAGTATGTAATCCTAATATTTACATATTTGTATTTAGTAACAAAATGGCAAACGTCGCGAAACTTGAATTTCCAGCATTGAATATATCCGGAGAAAATTATATGACTTGGACAACAAATGTCAAAAGACACCTAAAGGCAATGGGTGTAATGGAAGTCATAAATGAAGAGAATAATTGTTCGAATCAGGAAAAGGCAAAAGCTGATGTGTTTATTCATAAACACATTGATAATTTACTACAGCATGAATATTTCAATTCTGATGATCCATATGAATTATGGACGTATTTAAAGAACATATTTGATAATCAAAAGGAAGTTTTACTTCCTACAGCTAAAAATGAATGGAACAGTCTGATGTTCCAAGATTTTACAAAAGTAAATGATTACACATCTGCTCTATTTAAAATATGTTCAAAATTAGAATTTTGTGGGCACCCTGTTACTGAGGAAGAAAAATTGGAGAAAACTTATTCCACATTTCATGCGTCACATATAAGTTTAGCACAACAATATCGATTGTTGAGATTTTACAGATACTCTGATTTGAATGCACATCTCCTCGTAGCAGAACAACATAACACACTTCTGATGAAAAATCATGAAGCCCGTCCCACAGGATCATTAACTATACCTGAAGCGAATGTTGTTAATAATTATAAAAATAAAAGGGAACAAGGTCGTGGGCAAGGCCAAGGACAAGGCCGTGGGCAAGGCCAAGGACGAGGCCGTGGCCGCGGTCGTGGGTATTTTGGTAAAGATCATTATAATGGTCACAATCATACTTTCAAAAGTAATAAATATTACCGAGGTCGTGGGCGCGGTCGTGGCCGTGGCCGAAATCAAAGAACTACAAATTATCATGCTCCACAAGATAATACTTCCAATTTTCATAATCAAAGGAATGAAGTCGGTGTGTCCGGAAAAATTGATAATTCTTGTTATAGATGTGGAAGTATAGATCACTGGGCAAAAACTTGTATAACAACTCCACATCTATGTGAGCTTTACAAAGCCTCGCTTAAAGGAAAAGAGAAGGAAGTAAACTATTTGGATAAATTCAATGTTCAGCTAAATGCCACGGGTTTTAATGAAGACATTTAAACAAAATTTTGCTTGATCTCAATGATTTTATGTAACAATTAAATATGTATTTTTATTATGTCTTTCCTTAATATAAAGTTTTTTTTAAAGTTATTATCAATAATTATAATATATTAATCATACTCTTATCATTTTTCTTTTTATAATTGTAAGATTAAAATGGATATCATTGAAGCTCAAGATCGAATGAATGAAGCAAATATTTGTATAGCGTATAGCGGATAGTGGAGCCACACACACTATATTTAAATCTAAAAAATATTTTTATGAATTGAAACCAACAAGAGGAACTGTCAATACAATATCAGGTCCTAAGAACTTGATGGAAGGAGTGGGAAAAGCTAATATAGCACTACCAAATGGAACAACACTTGAAATAGAAAATGCTTTATTTTTCCCCCAAATCAACAAGAAATTTATTAAGTTTCAAAAACATATATCATAATGGATATGATACTCAGTCAAAGACTGTTGATAATGAAAAATATTTGTATATCATGAGAAAAGATCAGATATTGGAAAAACTGCCAATGTTTCAATCTGGTTTGCATTATACATATATTGATGTGCCTCAAGCACATATGGCAATAAAAGAAATTTTTTGTGATCCTGAAACATTTAACTTATGGCATGACAGATTAGGCCATCCAGGATCAACAATGATGAAAAGAGTGATTGAAAATACTCATGGACATCCATTGAAGTATAAAAAGATCCCAAAATCTGATAAAATTCCTTTATGTGTATCTTGTTCTCTGGGAAAATTAATTACAAGACCTTCGTTTATAAAAGTTGAAAAGGAAATTCCAATGTTCCTTGAAAGAATTCAAGGAGATATATGTGGACCAATCCATCCACCATGTGGACCATTTAGATACTTCATGGTTCTAATAGATGCATCAAGTAGATGGTCTCATGTATCTTTGTTATCAACTCACAATATGGCTTTTGCAAAATTTCTTGCACAAATTATTAAATTGCGAACACATTTCCCAGATCATAGTATTAAAAGGGTGAGACTCGACAATGCTGGTGAATTTACATCAAATGCTTTTAATGATTATTGCATGTCTGGAGGAATTATTGTTGAACACCCTGTTGCTCATGTGCACACACAAAATGGTTTAGCTGAATCATTAATTAAACGTCTACAACTAATAGCTCGACCATTAATAATGAGGACAAAACTTCCTGTATCCATTTGGGGTCATGCAATATTACATGCTGAATCATTAATTCGCATAAGACGAAGTGCAAATCATGAATTCTCTCCCCAACAAATTGCATCTGGCCAACAGCCAAATATTTCCCATATTAGAATTTTTGGATGTGCAGTTTATGTCCCAATTGCACCACCACAACGCACAAAAATGGGACCTCAAAGAAGGTTGGGAATATATGTTGGATATGATTCACCTTCTATAATAAGATATCTTGAACCTTTAACAGGTGATGTCTTTACAGCACGGTTTGCTGATTGTAAATTTAATGAAACAACTTTCCCTGTATTAGGGGGAGAATAAAGATAAAAATAAGGAAAAGGATGTCACATGGTGTGAACCTTCATTGTTATATCTGGATCCAAGAACTAAACAATGTGAGACAGAGGTTCAAAAGATAATACATTTGCAAGAAATTGCAAATCAAGTGCCTGATGCATTTACTGATATAAATAGGGTTACTAAATCTCATATACCAGCTGCTAATACTCCAGCTCGAGTTGAGATCCCTAATAAGGCAATAGATAATAATATGACTCATGAATCTCAGAAACGTTTAAAATGTGGAAGGCCAATTGGTTCGAAGGATAAAAATCCTCGAAAAAGAAAAGCGCTTATAAATGAAATTGACCATAAAGATAAAAATCTTGATCAAGCGGTAAATACCGAAACCACTCATGAGGAAGATGTTGATGATACTAACAAAGAGATATCAATCAACTATGGTCATACATATATAATATGGAACCGAGATGGAATTGAAAATATGGATGAAATATTTTCATATTCGGTTGCCAGTGAGATTATGAGTGGAGATGATACTCCTAAACCAAAGTCTATAAATGATTGTAAAAATAGACATGACTGGGGAAAGTGGAAAGATGCTATGCAAGCTGAATTAAATTCATTAAACAAACGAAAGGTTTTTGGGCCTATTGTTATCACTCCTAAGGCAATAAAGCATGTAGGGTATAAATGGGTTTTCGTACGGAAACGAAATGAGAAAAATGAGATTACAAGGTATAAAGCGAGACTTGTAGCTCAAGGTTTTTCGCAAAGGCCAGGGATTGACTATGAAGAAACATACTCTCCCGTAATGGACGCGATAACCTTTCGATACTTAATCAGCTTAGCAATATCTAAAAAGTTAGAAATGCATCTTATGGATGTTGTTACAGGTTACTTATATGGATCACTTGATAGTGACATATATATGAAAATTCCTGAAGGATTTAAACTCCCTGAAGCGTTAAGTTCAAAACCCAAAGAAATGTATTCGATCAAATTACAAAGGTCTTTATATGGGTTAAAACAATCTGGGAGGATGTGGTACAATCGTTTGAGCAATTACTTGATAAGTAAAGGTTATACAAGTAATCTTATCTGTCCATGTGTCTTTATTAAGAAGACAACTTCAGGATATGTGATCATAGCTGTATATGTTGATGATCTAAATATAATTGGGACTCAAAAGGAAATTCATGAAGCAATTATTCTTTTAAAGAAAGAATTTGAAATGAAAGACCTTGGAAAAACCAAATATTGTCTTAGTTTACAAATTGAACATATGAACAATGGAATACTTGTTTATCAGATGAATTATACTGAAAAGCTATTGAAACGTTTCAATATGGACAAGGCAAATCCTTTGAGCACCCCAATGGTCGTTAGATCACTTAATGTTGAAAATGATCAGTTTCGTCCTTGTGAGGAAAACGAAGAAGTTCTTGGTCCAGAGACACCATACCTTAGTGCAATTGGAGCACTTATGTATCTTACTAATTGTACGAGACCTGACATTTCTTTTGCAGTTAATTTATTAGCAAGATTTAGTTCAGCTCCCACTAAAAGACACTGGAATGGGATTAAACATATTTTTCGATATCTTCGAGGTACTGTTGATTTAGGCTTGTTTTATCCTAACGATTCAAAAGAAGGGTTAGTTGGTTATGCAGATGCAGGTTATTTATCTGATCCCCATAAAGCAAAATCTCAAACTGGATACATATTCAAGACTGGAGGAACTGCAATTTCATGGCGTTCTCAGAAACAAACACTTGTTGCAACATCCTCAAATCATGCTGAAGTAATTGCACTACATGAAGCTTCAAGAGAATGTGTATGGCTAAGATCTTTGACACAACACATACTAACATCTTGTGGACTAGAGAAAGATGTAAATCCAACTCCAATCTACGAAGACAATGCAGCTTGTGTCTCACAAATGAAGGAAGGGTATATCAAAAGTGATAGAACAAAGCATATATGTAACACCTTGAAAATTTACGTCCTAAGATGTGTTGACACGTGTCATGGGTGTGAACGTGTGAAAGAATGTTCTTGAAGGACTAAAGTTGACAAACAATGAAACTATGTAAATATAAGGGTTCAAAGTGTCAACAATGAATAAATATACTTTACAATAACCCTACATGAGGTTTATAACCTTAAACGAATGGATCATGGATCATACGAAGCGAATTGTGAAAGAAAGTGAGAGATTACAAACTACGGGGGTTAAATGTGTCAACATGTTAAGATATACCTCTGAGTGACCTTTTAGCAAACCCGAAGCCTTGTAACGATTAATTATGCTAACTAGTTTGCACCATAAAAATTTCACCAAGTTCTGTTACCGTATGAGAAAGTTATGATAAAATTCGTGTGTGAGGGTTAGAATCGTCAACATTGAAATTTAGGGTTTTTCGGGTGATCACAAAGTTACCCGAGGACTTAACAAAGATGGTATAAGCCTTAAAGCCCCTAAATGTTAATTTTAAAGCCTCATAATGCAAGAATTGTAGTGAAAACGACCTTTCGGGGGACCAAGGACCAAATATGCAATTAAAGAAAGTTGGGAAACATGATCCGGAGGTTGAGGCGGGCCGCGTAAGGTCCTTAAGACCTTTACGCGGGCCGCGTGACAGCTACCAGTGACAGAAACAACAGCCAGCTGCCTGTTGATGTTTTAAACCGACTCAAATGGCATTTGTATGATACCATGGGCTGCCTATGATGGTATTTAGCCTATAGAAGACACATGTATGCATCCTTGATCAATTGTAGACCCATTTGGCATCCATCTAGTATGATCAAAGTCACTATATAAGTCTCATGTTGCAACATGCAACCACACTTCAACTTCTGGACATTTTCGGTCTGCAGCAGACATATCATTGTCCCTTACCTTGGACGCGGTCAGGCAGAGATAGCAGAGGAACACTGATACCGAAAAGAGGAAGCGTGAGGATGACAACTCACGACGTTCAGACAAGAAGCAGAAGGGAAACAATGACCACCGAAAGGGGTCAGGATTTAGGAAGGATGGTCAACAGTCGGGTGAAAAGCCCAGATGTAAAATCTGCAAGAGACAGCACTTTGGGAAGTGCAGGTATGAATCGAATTCGAATTCACAATCGAAATCTTTTGCATGTGGGTTGTGCAAGTCCAAGGAACACAAAACCTTGGATTGCAAAAAGATGAAGGATGCGACCTGCTACGGTTGCAATGAAAAAGGGCACATCAAGACCAATTGCCCAAAATACGCCAAGAAGCCTGACGAGGCTAAGAAGACCAAAGCTAGGGTCTTCAGGATGGATGCTAAGGAAGCCGTCAAGGACGACAATGTGATAACAGGTACCTTTCTCGTAAATGATTTTATGCGAGAGTGTTATTTGATTCAGGCGCTGATAAGTCGTTCGTAGATAATAAGTTTTGTGAATTGTTGAAATTACCTGTTAAGACTTTAAGTGTGAAGTATGAGGTGGAACTAGCAGATGGCACTTTAGAAACCGCCTCAACCTTATTAGATGGATGTTTCATATCCATTAAGAACCACTCATTTCCTTTGTCTCTACTTCCTTTGAAACTAGCCGGTTTCGACATAGTTTTGGGTATGGATTGGTTATCTCATAACCAGGCCCAGATTGTCTGTAACAAGAAGCAAGTGATGATCAAGACTCCGTCTGGTGAATCACTTACTATCTAGGGAGATACCCGGTATGGGCTGCCTGAGAAAATGTCAATGCTCAAGGACTCTAAGTGTTTAAAGAAGGGTTGTGTCATCTACATGGCACAAGTGATTATTGATGAGCCGAAGCCCAAGATTGGGGATATCCCCGTCGTTTCTGAATACCCTGATGTTTTTCCTGAAGAACTACCTGGTTTGCCACCAGATAGACAAGTAGAATTCAGAATTGACATTATTCCTGGATCAGCACCGGTAGCAAGGGCGCCTTATAGGTTGGCACCAACAGAGATGAAGGAATTGAGAACACAGTTGGATGATTTGCTAGCCAATGGTTTTATCAAACCTAGTTCGTCTCCTTGGGGAGCACCAGTTTTATTTGTCAAGAAGAAGGATGGATCGATGCGTCTGTGCATCGACTACCGTGAGCTTAATAAGATCACCATCAAGAATAGGTATCCTTTACCCAGAATCGACGATCTGTTCGATCAACTTCAAGGGGCAAGTTTCTTCTCGAAGATTGACTTGAGGTCAGGCTACCATCAATTGAAGGTTAGAGATGAAGACGTGCACAAAACAACATTTAGGACTCGTTATGGTCATTACGAGTTCCTAGTGATGCCTTTTGGGCTCACTAATGCACCGGCCGCGTTCATGGATCTCATGAATCGCGTTTGCAAGCCGCACTTAGATAAATCCGTCATCGTTTTCATCGATGATATCCTCATCTACTCGAAGAACCAAGCTGACCATGAGAAGCATCTTCACTGCATTTTGGAACTACTTCATAAAGAAAAGCTCTATGCCAAGTTCTTGAAGTGTGAATTCTGGCTTCGAGCAGTCCAATTCCTTGGACATGTTGTTAGTGAGCGTGGTATCCAAGTAGATCCCGCTAAAGTTGAAGCTGTCATGAATTGGCACGAGCCAAAGACGCCTACAGAAATTCGTAGCTTCCTAGGTTTGGCAGGATATTATAGGCGATTCATTGAAAACTTCTCAAGGATTGCTGCACCCCTAACTTCGCTGACGCGTAAGAAGATTAAGTTTGACTGGGGTCCTAAGCAGCAGGAATCCTTCGATATTCTGAAACAAAAGTTGAGCAATGCTCCGGTACTGACATTGCCGAATGGAATCGAGGAGTTTGTAGTTTATTGTGATGCATCACACACCGGGATGGGATGTGTGCTTATGCAGAAAGGCAAAGTCATTGCCTATGCTTCACGCCAGTTAAAAGTGCACGAAAAGAATTACACCACCCATGACTTGGAGTTGGGTGCCGTTGTATTCGCACTAAAACTTTGGAGGCACTACTTATATGGAATCAAATGTGTGATCTATTCTGATCACAAGAGCCTTCAATATCTGTTCAATCAGAAGGACTTAAACATGAGGCAACGCCGTTGGATGGAAACTCTTAATGATTACGACTGTGAAATAAGATACCATCCCGGCAAGGCGAATGTAGTCGCCGATGCCTTGAGTCGGAAGGAAAGGGTGAAACCCATTCGAATCAATGCCAAGAGCATGGAAATAAAGAATAATTTGATAGAAAGGTTGTTAGCTGCATAGAAGGAAGCTGTGTTGGAAGCTAACTATCCTAACGAAAAGCTAGGAGTAACTGAGGACTAGTTATCTCTTAGCAAGGATGGAATTCTTAGATTGAATGGAAGAATATGGGTTCCAATTTATGGAGGACTCCGAGATGTTATCCTCCAGGAAGCCCATAGCTCTAAATATTCCGTTCATCCTGGAGCGGATAAGATGTACCAGGACCTAAGGGCAAATTATTGGTGGATAGGCTTGAAAAAGTCTATAGCTACCTATGTATCTAAATGCTTGACGTGTGCGCAAGTAAAAGCAGAACATCAGAAACCGTCAGGTTTACTACAACAGCCTGAACTTCCTACCTGGAAGTGAGAAATGGTAACTATGGATTTTATCACCAAGTTACCCAAGACAAGGAAAGGAAATGACACCATCTGGGTGATCGTAGACAGACTAACTAAGTCAGCACATTTCCTACCCATTAAGGAGACCTACAGCTCCGACATGTTAGCCCAGTTATACGTTGATAAGATTGTAGCCTTACATGGCATACCTGTGTCTATTATTTCTGACCGAGATACTAGATACACGTTACATTTTTGGAAAAGCTTCCAACAATCTTTGGGCACGCGTTTGAATTTTAGTACGGTTTACCATCCACAGACAGACGGTCAGAGTGAGCGTACTATTCAAACGTTGGAAGACATGCTTCGTGCATGTGTGATCAATTTGGGTGGTAGCTGGGATAACCACCTACCACTAATTGAGTTCTCCTACAACAATAGCTACCACACCAGCATTAAGGCCGCGCCTTTTGAGGCCTTATACGGTAGAAAATGTAGAACGCCCGTTTGTTGGGCGGAAGTTGGAGATGTACAATTATCGGGACCAGAGATAGTGTTCGAAACAACGGACAAGATTGTCTAGATTCGTGACCGTCTCAAAGCTGCCCGAGATAGGCAGAAGAGTTACACTGATCCAAAGCGTAAAACTTTTAACTTCGAGATAGGTGATAAAGTTTTGCTTAAAGTATCACCCTGGAAAGGAGTGATGCGGTTTGGTAAGAAAGACAAGCTAAGCCCGAGATACATAGGACCTTTCGAGGTTATCGAACGTGTCGGATCAGTTGCCTATAAGCTAAACTTACCAGAAGAGCTCAGTAGTATACACAATGTGTTCCACATCAGCAATCTGAAGAAGTGTTTCGCTGACGAATCACTGGTTATACCACATACGGATGTGCATATGGATGAGAGCTTAAAATTTGTGGAAAAACCATTGTCGATCGAGGATCGACAGGTTAAGAAGCTTCGAAGGAAGCATGTGCCGATTGTAAAGGTCAAATGGGATGCCCGTAGAGGTCCCGAGTATACGTGGGAGGTTGAGTCCACGATGAAAGAAAAGTACCCTTATCTATTTCAGTAAATCTCGAGGTTGAGATTTCTTTTAAGGGGGTGAGGATGTAACACCTCGAAAATTTACGTCCTATGATGTGTTGACACGTGTCATAGGTGTGAACGTGTGAAAGAATGTTCTTGAAGGACTAAAGTTGACAAACAATGAAACTATGTAAATATAAGGGTTCAAAGTGTCAACAATGAATAAATATACTTTACAATAACCCTACATGAGGTTTATAACCTTAAACGAATGGATCATGGATCATACGAAGTGAATTGTGAAAGAAAGTGAGAGATTACAAACTACGGGGGTTAAATGTGTCAACATGTTAAGATATACCTCTGAGTGACCTTTTAGCAAACCTGAAGCCTTGTAACGATTAATTATGCTCACTAGTTTGCACCATAAAAATTTCACCAAGTTCCGTTACCATATGAGAAAGTTATGATAAAATTCGTGTGTGAGGGTTAGAATCGTCAACATTGAAATTTAGGGTTTTTCGGGTGATCACAAAGTTACCCGAGGACTTGACAAAGATGGTATAAGCCTTAAAGCCCCTAAATGTTAATTTTAAAGCCTCATAATGCAAGAATTGTAGTGAAAACGACCTTTCGGGGGACCAAGGACCAAATATGCAATTAAAGAAAGTTGGGAAACCTGATCCGGAGGTTGAGGCAGGCCGCGTAAGGTCCTTAAGACCTTTACGCGGGCCGCGTGACAGCTACCAGTGACAGAAACAACAGCCAGCTACCTGTTGATGTTTTAAACCGACTCAAATGGCATTTGTATGATACCATGGGCTGCCTATGATGGTATTTAGCCTATAGAAGACACATGTATGCATCCTTGATCAATTGTAGACCCATTTGGCATCCATCTAGTATGATCAAAGTCACTATATAAGTCTCATGTTGCAACATGCAACCACACTTCAACTTCTGGACATTTTGAGGAGCACAAGAGCTGACACAAGAGCTTCCTAATCATCATTAAACAAGTGTAAGTATGTTTAACCCTTCTAATTTAAGTCTTGCTTAGTTTATAGCCTAGAAGTCAAACCGTCGTAATTACGGTTTGACTTAGCAATAAAACACAAACGGTCCAGGGTTTTGTCAAAATGAAAGTTGTTATAAGTTGGTAATTATGTGGGCAATTAACCCTTAAAAGGGCACCCTCTGATTCCCGACCAAGCAAGGTCAAATAACGGGTCAAACTTCTTTCGAAAAAGTCAACAGGACCATTAAACATGTAATTAGCGATATAGAAGGCGTGTAACCTGTTTTATCATTCATATAACCTGTTAATAAGTGTAATAACTTGTCTAAGCTTGTTTGATTCGACAACTTTCTGTTTTGAACCGATTCGGAACCGAAAGACGCCAATGTTTGACTTTTGCTTTGACTTCAGTTCTGACCCGGTTTAGATAGGTTTAGACATGCCTTAAAGTTCCATTAGGACCTAGTTACATGTGTGTATAACCCTCTGTGTTTATACTGTCACACCCCAACCGATGGCGGAATCATCGGGGCGCGGCACAGAGCGAAACAGATTGTCCAGAAGTTTCCATAACAACTATCATTACCATTTAATTAAATAATATGTCCCATACCGTATCTCAAATAGTTAAATACTTATTACAGGCAAAGCATCAAGACAAATATTATGTTCCGACAACTCAGATTTAAACATAATAAATTTATTCGTTGGTTTCTAGACTTCTTCCCTAGCCTCAAGTTCATCACAGCACAGAGAGCATAAAAGCAACCTAAGCACCTGTCACATACGTTAAAATAAAGTCAATACATATAATGTAAAGGTGAGCATACAAGTTTGATAATAGCATATAGAGTTCGAATTCGTTTTACGCATAACCAGCACGTACACATAGTGAAATGAAGCACGTTAGTTATCGACATAGATCCATCGATACCAATGACTGCGGATTAACTGCCAGAGGCAGTTCGTAATAGATGATTACCACCGTAATCCATGCAAGTAAAAGATCCTTAACAACCCCCGTGTGAACGGGTGCTGAGTCCAAACTATAGTACTATCGTTGCTAAGGCAGGTAGACAGCATTCCATGTGTAAACATAACAAACAAGCATTCATAAGCCACGTATAACATGCATTGATGGTTTAGCGTTAAAATAGCTTGAGCAGTGTGATAGTTGTAGTTTGAATATTCGTAACGTATGTAACACCCAAAAGTGCTAAAAGCAAAAAGGGTCCGAGTATACTCACAGCGATTATGGATTGAAGGGAGCGCTTTTCAGCGAGTACGGTTAGCCAGAATAGATTCGATAACGTAACGATAAGTGGCGTGTAAGAACAGTACGAAGTGAGAGCGGGTAGGATAGCTGATCGTGCGGATCAACTACCCGGCTAGGAATCACCCTAACTCGGCCTGTCGGCGGTTCAGAGCGGTCGTTCCGGTTTAACCCGACGTCATGTGTCTTGTGGGTAGAATCCAGACCTAGGACTAGTGCATCACTATTATTGAGTAGAAGACTAGAACCTATCAGGTTCGTACCGATTTTAAGGGTAAAAGAAAGAGAAAACTTGAGTTTATTTCTTTCAACTCTTTTATCCTTTGGAAAGTTTAGATTTAGGTGATATTGTTGTGAAATCTTGTGGAAATCGTTCAGATCTGAGTTATTCTTGGTGGAATGAGGTCACACTTGAAGTTCATGAGAACTTCATGATGACGTCACCCGAGAACACCTCAAATCTTGATGATTTCACGGTTAAAAGTTGAGATTTGAAAGATGGAAAGGTGTAGAATTGTGTAGTGATCAAGAATGTACAAGAATTAGTGCAAGATCTTACCTGGATTGAGAGAAATCTGAGAAAAGGTGAAGAATGCGTGCGGTTCGGACGTCACTTGCCAAAAGTGGAAAATTTGGAGAGTGACCCGTGTATTTATAGGATGCCAAAAGGGGAAAGGGTAACCCGTGCGGATTGCACGTTACCCGGATTGGTCATCCATCCGGATTGGCAATCCGTGCGGATTGGCAATCCGTGCGGATTGACCATTCATTCGGATGTCGCCTGATTTGGTGTGTTCGGTGTGATGACGCTTTGGCTTCGGTTTTCGAGCGATTAGATAGGGTTTCCTAGTCAAATTACTTTTAGTCCCAACTACTTCGTATTTAGCATGGTTCGGTTCGGAATTCGGGTTCGGGTTCGATTACCTTCGAGTTAGACTTCGAGTTCGACTGGATTCGCTTGATTATAACATAAAATAAAATAAACATGCACAGGTAACACGTAAGGCACACACACACACGTATAAATGACAAGTAAGATACACAGTTCGGGTTGCGGTTCGATGTCGATTCAATTAACATAGCTTGATTCTTGGTTGATTAACTTTATCGCATTGTTACTTCCTATAGTTCACAGTTACGAGTCGATTGGAATATGGTTAACATGATTCGATTATTGCAATGTACGAAACTTACTCCACATAATATAATTAAAATAAAGACATTTCTACGAGTCATGTCGCGCGAAATCGGTCGTTGACTTTGACCTTGACTTTGACTTTCACTCGTGAAAACACGGGGTGTTACAGCCTCCCCTTGTTTAGGGAATTTCGTCCCGAAATTAAGCTGAAAGCCGTAACAAGGTCGTGAATCATGTGTGAGAGTTCTTCGTTTGGACCGATTTTGACTCGTGTAACGTGCGGAATCCGTGCACGATCGTGACCAAACACAATCGTAACGGAGTTGAAACTGGGCCTACAAGTGGTATCTAAGCAGGTTCTCGATTGCACTGATCAAACAAACTAGATTCGTACAGGAATTGATCAGATTCAGAGTCGATTTCACTCAGATTTGTCAAATTTCTTCACTTTTTCATATTCAACACGTTTTTATCTGAAAAATCGCTAAATTAAACGACTTTTTACGGATAAAAATTGCTGATTTTTGGATATGTTGTGTGAAATTTATTGATCTACAAGCCTACAAATTTTCTAATTAAACAACTGCGGGTACTTTGTATTCATGTCGCTTTCGAGTTCCCAAGTAAACTTCGCGCCTCGTTTACCTTCCCATCGGACTTTCACAATATGAATGTGTGAGCGCCTGAGCTGCTTGGTTTGGCGATCCATGATTTCGACAGGCTTCTCCACGAAGTGTAATGTTTCGTTCACTTGTAGATCATCTAGAGAGACATGTAAGTCGTGGTCGGCGATGCACTTTCGAAGGTTTGACACGTGGAAAGTCGAGTGGACATTGCTAAGTTCCTCCGGTAATTCGAGTCTGTAGGCGACTTTTCCGATCCTTTCCAGAATCTTAAAAGGTCCAACATATCGAGGCGCGAGTTTCCCTCTTTTGCTGAATCGGACTACACCCTTCCAAGGTGATACCTTTAGGAGTACGTAGTCACCAACGCCAAATTCATGGGGCTTGCGCTTTTTATCGGCGTATACTTTCTGTCGATCCCGAGCTTTCACTAGATTGTCTCGAATTTGGAAAATTTTGTCTATCGTTTCTTGTAGTAGCTCCGGACCGGTTAGTTGTGTTGGTGCATGTTTGTGACAACAGCTTAGATTTGGTCTTTGGATATCTTGTAATTAGTTAAATGACAAACAGTTAGCGGGTTTAGCTTTGTAATAGTTAGTTGTAATGTTTGGGCTAATCAAACCCAACGAATTGGGTGATGGAGGCGACTTGGGCCTGTCCAATTCGCAGTCCATGATGTTTAACTAAGCCCAAGTAGTAACCTTGTGTTATATAAACAAGGTTAGGCTTTAGGGTTTAGGGAATCAGTTAATCAGCCAAAACAGTTTTAGAGAGATAATTCGTGAGAGCTTTAGGGTTTGGACGAATTTGAGAGTGGTTAGGGTTTGATTGATTGTAAAACGTTTGTTTGGATAATCAATAGAAACCCGAGTTTGAAAGTGATTTGCTGTTTCAGTTTTCTACTTGTTTCTGTGATATTCTGATCAAGAGGATTCCGCACTCTTGATTGGAAAGACAATTCTGTGAAAGATCCATACGAATAGGGGACCTACAATTGGTATCAGAGCCTTAGGCTCTTGAAGGCTCGGTTCAGAATTGTTCTTGGCAGAAACAGGGAGTTTTCGAAATTTTTGAAAAATTAGGGTTTTTTAAAATTTTCGAATTTTTCTGTTGGTTCCGTAAAATTTTCAGATTTTTGGCTGTTTTGATCTTCTGGTTTGTTTGTTTGGTGTTTTGCAGGATTTCTGGAAAGTTTTGGTTGATTCTGGAAGAGTTTTTGGCTGAATTTCTTGAAGATTCGAAAGCTGTTCTTCGTGTTCTTCATTAAGTTCATAAGAATTTCGTAAAAAGCTTGTTGATTTGCTGTTTTGATTTTGCAGATTTGTGTTGGAGAATCTTCAGAATTTCGGAAAGATTAAGTTTCCAATTTTCAGAACCAGCGAATTTGGGAGACCAGCGAAATTAAGTGAGACCAGCATATTTATCGGCGACGTTAAATCCAAAGGCGACTTTGGTAACCGTGTGATTGTCCACAGCGAAATCATCACGGTTTCAGCGACTTCACTAGTCGTCGTAATAGCGAAAATACACAGCGAATTTGACCAGCGAACTTGATCAGCGAATTTGAACTGCGAACCTTTGAACTTAATCAGCGAAATTGAACATATAACTGAGACCAGCGAAATTAACTTGGCCAGCGAAATTAACTCAGAACCAGCGAAATTAAGTGGTGGAATTTTTGTTGGCAAGCGTCGATAAAATTTCAGTGTTTTGCAAATAGGAATTGATCCGTAGCTCGTTAGACAGAGCCGTTTGGACCGTTGAATTCCTTGGATTTTTAGGGTAAAAAAAAAAAAAAAAACCCTCTGGAAAATCCCGAAAACGGTTTTCGACATTATATATCATTGGAATCGTAATCTCGAGACGAATCTAACGGTATAACTTGGTAAAAACAGATTTCGGACTAAAATTGTACGGTTTTACCAGTCTGCTTAAGTTAAAATGTCGAACATGTCTAAACTGAACGAACTCTTAAGGATGGAACATGAGGTAGGCACAACGAACAAACCACCTAAGATGATGAAGGTGGAGAACTACTTGACATGGAAGGATCGGTTTCAATCCTTTATTGAGTACCAGGACACTCGTATGTGGATATGTATAGACGATGGGTATGCGAACCCAACTCATGACTTTGAGGGAAGACAACGTGTAACTGCTTATGTTGATATGGATGCTGAACAGAAGAAAATGTATGAGGCTGAAAAGAGAGCCTTGGCAGCCATTAAAATGTCTTTACCTGATAGCATCAAGCATACCTTTAAGAAGTACACTACTTCAAAGGAAATGTGGGATGCGCTAGAGAAGAGATATGAAGGAAATCCTGATGTCAAGAAGAACAAAGTTGATTTACTGAAGAAGCAGTTTGCAGTGTTTAAGTACATGAAAAACGAGTCTCTTGAGGACGTCATCACTCGATACTATCATTTGATGTCAGAATTGGACAATTATGACATAGATTGCTATACTGACATAGAGAAAAATGACAAGCTGCTGGATGCTCTACCTGCTAAATGGGATATCTACACTCTCATGATAAAAGGAGAAGCAGATTATGACACAAAGGAGCTAGAAGAAGTGGTTGGAAAGCTAAGAGCTTATGAGCTCAACATGAAGAAGAAGGACACTGGATATGATCAGGTTCAAGATCCAGGGATCTACAATGGGCTTACATCTTCTTCATCTCATGATGCTTCTAGCGACTCAGCCACTGCTTCTCTCGCATGAAAATGAGCAGGTCACAGTAAATGATGATGGTGATGTGTGTTTTGTAGCTGCTTTAGGTGGATCAACAGGAGCTAAGAGAACATCTGGTTCTAAGCAGAGTAGTGGTGTTAAGTCGATGCCAATGAGTGTGAAGTCTGCTGAAGAGCATCTTGCTCTACTTGCTTCATTTGTTGCTTCATATGAAAACTACATTCAGGGGAAGATATCTGATCCTGCCACTTTAGATGAAGATTACGATCAGATTGACCCTGATGATCTTGAAGATATGGATTTGCAGTGGCAAATGGCCATGATTACTAGAAGAGTGAAGAGATTTATGAACCGAACAGGAAGAAAGTTTATAGGAAAGACTGTTGGTTTTGATAAGACCAAAGTGAGATGCTTCAACTGTCAAAGTTATGGGCATTTCGCCAGGGAATGTTAAAAACAAAAGCAGGATACTTCGAGTCAGAGTTCAAACAATAGAAATGCTTCAAACAACTCTAACTCGAGAGCGCTGATCTCTACTGCTAGAGAAGGTTCATATGACTGGAGTGTTCACTTGGAGAATGATGACAATGTCACTCAGGCGTTCATGGCAGAGATAACGCAAATTGATGATGGTGAAGCTACAGTAGATGATGTTAAAGTTGAGAAGAAAAGTGATGCTGAGGCAGAGGTGAAGATAGAGAATAAAGCTGAAGAAAAGAAGGTTGATCAGACAACAGTTGCTGAAAAGGAAACGCAAAAGTCTGACCAGGAACGGGAAGCTGAAGAAAAGGATGCTAAGTATAAAAGAATGGAAGCTCAGCTTGCAGCACTAATGGCCAATCTTGACAAACAAACAGGAGAGGTAAAGTCTAATTCTGTGTGTTTAAAATGTCGTGAATTACAGGGTGAAGTTGATAGGTTGTCCACACAAAACCAAAGTCTGGTGGGCGAGATGTCTACCATAAAAGAAGCAAATTTTTTTGCTAAAAGAAACGAATCGTCATACTTGAAGAAAATAAAAGGTTATGAAACTAAAATTGAAGCTGTAACCTGTAAACTAAATGAAAAACTTCAAGTCATAAACTTAGCTCATGACATGATGGCTGAGAAAACAAAAGAGATTTCTGATAAATGCAAAGAGTTGTCAGATGCACAACTAAGAATTGTTGAACTTGAAAAGAAATTAGGTCAATTCAGGGACTCTACTTTTGTTATGAAACACATGATGGGTGGCTTGAAGAAAAGTAATGACAAAACCAGTGTGGGATTTCATGGTTTCAATGAAGTTCCACCTCCTGTTAGTCATGACTATTCTTTCTTGCCTAATGAAGATGAGCTCATGGACTTTGGGTCAACATTGCAAAGTAGTTCCACGTCACGTCAAGGAAATGTGTTTGAGAATGCTGATGCTAAGAAGGATAATAACAGCAAACCTTTTTTGAAAAGGAATACATCACATCCTAAAAATAACAATCCAACTTTTGTTAAAAAGGTTAATTTTGTTCAAGGAAGTGACATGAAAAACGAAACAGCTGTTATTGAAAATGAATCTAATATAGAGTTTGCTAAAAACAAGAACATAGAAAATTCTGAAATTAAGCAAACTGAACCAAATCCTTCTAAGGCATCATCAGAAGAAAAACCCGAATCTAGTTCAAAGGCTTCAGAAAAGAAGTCTTCGAAAAAGAAATCGTGCTTCAAATGTCACACCAAGGGACATGTAGCTAGCTGCTGTCCTAACAAAAAAGGTGAAGCACAAGTGAGTGAGGAGAAGAGAGAAAAGTCACCAGAGAAGAGTGGTGATAAACAGGAGAAAGTTGCAAATTCTCCAAAGAAATCTGCTGCTAAGCAACCATAGAATGTTGCTGTTGGTGAAGATAAGGCTGAAAAAGGAACTCCACAAGTTCCTCGTTTTCAAAGAAATCAACCAAGGTTTCAGCCTAGATCTCCACCAGGCAGATTTGAGAGACCTAGAAGCAGTTCACCTAGAATGAACAATTTTAATGGAAATTCAAATAATTTCAGAAGTCAAGGTCAATATCAAAATCGATACCAAAATAATGGTTGTCGAAATTTTTATAACAATGGCTTTAGAAATTATAACTATAATGCTTCTTGGAATCAAAATTCAAGGTACCAAAATCAAAATTTCCAAAGGTCAAATAGTCCAAATATGTATAGGAACCCTCAGGACCAAAGACCTAGTGGAAATCAAAATCAAATTCCATCAACGGGTCTAAGATCCAAGACTCCAGTTAGGAGTAATGGATATTGGATGGATGTTCGAGTAGTTGGTGAATTTGGACGACCCAAGACCATTAAGGCTTGGGTCCCCCAATCTAACTAATTTCTTGGTTGGTGTGTGCAGGAGCTGCTAAGGAGGATTATCAACTTATGGTATGTTAATAGTGGCTGCTCCAGGCACATGACGGGGGATGCGAGATTGTTAACTGAATTTGAAGATTATGATGGTGGAAAGGTGATTTTTGCGGGTGCTAAAGGTGGTAGAATTACAGGACGAGGAAAAGTGACCAATGGGAAGATCACACTGGACAAAGTGAACTATGTGGAGCAGCTTAAACACAATCTGATGAGCGTGTCACAAGTCTGCGACAAGGGTCACTCGGTCCATTTTACCAAGAATGAAGCATTAGTGTTGAAACCAGGTTTGAAGATTCCGGACGATTGGATAGTGATGCGAGCGCCAAGGAGAAATGACACTTATGTCATGGACATGGGTGTTAAGGATCCAACTGCTGTGGTGGCGTGTTTACTATCAAAAGCATCTGAAGCTGAATCGATGTTGTGGCACAGACGCATGGCCCATATTCACTATCGAAAAATGAATTACCTTGTTAAAAATGAGCTAGTGAAAGGGATTCCAATGCAGAGGTTTCACGTGGAAGATAAATGTCTTCCATGTCAAAAGGGAAAACAACACAAGAAACCTCATAAGTCTAAAACAGTAAATTCCATAGATGCCCCTTATGAATTACTTCACATGGATTTATTCGGTCCAGTGAACGTGAGGAGCATAGGTGGAAAGTACTATTGTTTAATTGTCACTGATGAATACTCACGTTATTCATGGGTTTTCTTTTTAGGTACAAAAGATGAGACAGCGGGGATGCTGATAGATCTTTTTACGAAATTGGAAAATGTCCATGATGCAAAGATCAAGAGGATAAGGAGTGATAATGGCACAGAGTTCAAGAATCGAGTTCTGGATCTCTACTGTCTTCGAAAAGGAATTGAACATCAATATTCTGCTCCTTATACACCTCAACAAAATGGAGTTGCTGAGAGGAAAAACAGGACGTTGATTGAAGCCGCTAGGACGATGCTCTCAGATTCAAAGCTACCAGTTCTTTTCTGGGGAGAAGCTGTGAATACAGCTTGCTACGTCCTAAACAAAGTTTTGACTGTTAAACGTTTTAACAAAACATGTCATGAATTAATGTTTAACAAGAAACCAAACTTAGAAGGCTTTGAACCATTTGGATTACCCTGCACCATTGTGCGTAATAAAGATAAACAAAAATTAGGTGAGGTGGCTGACGAAGGCTACTTTTTAGGTTATGTACCTGGCGCACCGAATAAAAGGGTTTTTAATCTAAAAACTGGTAAAATTGAGGTTGTCTTTAATGTTGAAATTACTTCATACAAACCTCAACAATCAACGAGTGGTCCTGCTATATTATATGATTATGAAAGCACTTTTAAGTCATTTAATATTCCTGAGTTTCCAAATGCAGATGATTCTCAGTTGATTCAAACAATGATTGGTGGAGACGATGAAGGCAAGTTCATGCCTAGATCGAATGTTGATATGACAGATGCTGCAGAAACTTCTCATGGTGCTGCTGATCCTGATTCAAGTGATAGTGACTCTGAACCCATTGAGGGGGAGGATTTCATTAATCCATTTGCGAATCAGAACATTCAAGGGGAAGTTGGATCAAACCTGGGTGATAATCTTGAAGTTGATACTGTTGCTTCTACACGAGCAAATAGAGATCATCCAGTTGACATGATACTTGGAGATCCTAATGCAGGTGTTCAGACGAGAAGGAACATAGCAGCGAATTCTGGTTTATTTGTGTCGATTGAAAAGACTGGGATTGTGAACGAATGCTTGTATAGTTGCTTTATTTCCCAAGAGGAGCCTAAAAACATTCACATGGCTCTTAAAGATAATTCATGGGTTGAAGCTATGCAAGAGGAATTGGCCCAGTTTGCAAAGTTGAAGGTTTGGGAGTTGGTTGACCTTCCTAAAGGTGAGAGAGAGATAGGCACTAAATGGGTGTTTAAGTGCAAGAAGGATGACAGAGGGATACTGACGCGAAACAAGGCTCGATTGGTGGTAAAAGGTTTCAATCAGCAAGAAGGGATTGATTACAATGAAGTGTTTGCACCAGTGGCAAGGTTGGAGGCAATTCATTTGTTTCTAGCTTTCGCAACATTCAAGGGCTTCAAAGTTTACCAACTTGACGTGAAGAGTGCATTTCTTTACGGGAAAGTCCAAGAAGTGGTGTATGTCTCACAACCAGATGGGTTCGTTGATCCAGATTATCCAGATCGAGTGTACAAACTTGATAAGGCTTTGTATGGGTTACATCAAGCTCCCAGGGCGTGGTACGAGACACTGTCTACACATCTGATCAAGAATGGTTTTGAAAGAGGTCAGATTGACAGTACACTGTTCATCAAGAGGAAGGAGGAAGATTTTCTGCTGGTACAGGTGTACGTGGATGACATCATCTTTGGGTCATCAGATGAGAGCATGTGTAAAGAGTTCGAGCAGGTGATGAAGAGCAAGTTCGAAATGAGTGCTATGGGTGAGCTGTCTTACTTTCTGGGATTACAAGTTGAACAGAAGGAGGATGGGATGTTTATTCATCAAACAAAGTATGTGTATGACATTTTGAGTCGGTTCAAAATGAATGATTGCTCTACTTTCAACACACCCATATGTGAAAATCACAATCTTGGCCCAGATCATGAAAGTACTGAAGACGTTGATCCAACTCAATACAGGGCAATGATTGGTTCTCTAATGTACTTGACTGCTTCAAGACCTGACATTATGTTTGCAGTATGCTTGTGTGCCAGATATCAGGCAAATCCAAAAGAGTCACACATGAAAGCAGTGAAGCGTATTCTTCGTTACTTGAAGGGGAAACCTAAACTTGGGTTGTGGTATCCAGCTGATAGTGATCTGAATTTTGTCGCTTACACTGACTCAGACTTTGGAGGATGCAAGTCGAACAGAAAGTCTACAACAGGTGGTTGTCAGTTCTTGGGAGGCAGGATTGTGTCTTGGCAATGCAAGAAGCAATCTTGTGTGTCTACATCTACGTGTGAAGCTGAATATATTGCTGCGGGTAGCTGCTGCTCTCAGGTTCTCTGGATACAACAGCAGATGCGCGATTACGGTTTGGATTTCACTCGTACTCCTATTATGATAGACAATAATGCCACTATTTCAATCACAAACAATCCCGTAAAGCACAGTAGAACTAAACATATTGACATACGTCATCATTTTATACGGGATTGTGATGAAAAACGACTAATTGAATTACATCGAGTTGACACAGAAGATAACCTGGCAGATCTTTATACTAAAGCTTTTGACAGGGCTCGCTTTGAACACTTAGTCGAACTCAACGGGATGAGGAATCCTGAATAACTGGTTTTTCATAAGAATTTTTGTAAATAGTTTACTGCTTTTCTTAAAAATCAAAAATAAAAAAAAATTGAAAAATCAAAACCATAAAAAATTGAAAATAAAAAATGAGTTATCACTGTGTGAAAAAGAAGATATGATAGTACATCAGCATGTTAGACTGTCACACTGAAAATGAAATTAAAATGCTTAAGTGTGATAGCAGCTTCATTATATGATGTACCAGTAGGCAAAAAACATGAAATAATCAACTTACCAATGTGATATAAACATAAATGCACTGAGTATGAGTGGGGAACACATCAGTGGTGTATGGTTTAATGACCTTAAATCTTGTGTTGATAGATTGCCAAAATCTGAAGTTTTGGGTCTTTATACTGTTATTTCATCTGGGGATATCTTGGCTGTTCTTCTGTTCAGAACTAAAATTGTACATGACCCCAGGAAAAAAAACGTCACTTGGAATTAGCTCATTTCTATTTGAATGTCTGTATGTGTTCCGATACACACAATTTTGATATGATTCTGAAATCTTCTCTGAAAAAAATCGTGTACCTCCTCTGCTGCATCCAGATATATGCTAACCTGGAGGTGCTAGGCAACGACAGCTTCTGCTGCATCCAGATACATGCTGACCTAGCTGTACGTTGTCGTGCTATAGATCTAACACACCCGAAAGAGGCCCTCAAGTGCCCAAATGAAACCCAATAAACCTATATCAAACTGAGAAAAACTCATTTGATCTGTATATTATACCATCTCTCATAAAGATCTATTATGTTCTCTTCTCAACCTATTCCCAGTTAAGATTTCAGAAATCTGGATTGGACTTGTGAAATATGTGGTAGGGAAGATACTTGCATGATAGAGTGTGTTGTTTATATTTCCAGGATTTGATTAGTATTTATTTGGGTGTTCATTGTTAAGCAATTAAAACATGATAAAACAGATTATATGCAGACCTAGACATTTTCAGGATATCTTAAAGGATGAAATCAATATACTCACCTACTACGATGAATCTTTGTGCATACCTTGATCGTGGGGGTATATCCTGAAGTGGGACACACTAGTATATCAGTAATAAAATTACCTTAACGTATCATATGGTAATGGTACTTGAAATGTTCATGCATTTTGTTTAAGAGGACAAACATACTGGTAATCGTCTTGGACTGCTTTTCATGAAAGATTAACTAAAGAATTATCTAATTGTGTGAAACAGTTTGATTGTGCTGATATGATCTTCTTACCAGTGATTCTCACAAAAATAGAGTGTTTATTGCTCTTGTTATTTACTTGCTTTCAAAAAATATAAAAATACAAAAATAGTGTCTTTTTCTGTTTAAAATTCTTAACGTACGGAAAACTGTTATTCTTGGAGGAATTGTTACTGATAGGGGGAGACGGTGTTAGAAAGTGAGTTCAAAATTTTAAATCATGCGGGTTATAGGGTGTGATTAAAAAGTTTTGCGTGTTGGTGATAAATTGGAAAATGCTTAATCTGTTATACAGTTTAACAAATCTCTTGAATAATAATAATTTGTTTAATTTATGTTGAAAAATTCTTATGGTTTCTCGAGATGTTTGTGTTATAGTAAACAGATTGAAGCAGTGTGTTGCTGAGTTGCTGTGAAGAGATGAGAGTTTGATTGGATGCATGGTAGAACCTCCTTTCTACATTGCAGACAAGTTGAAGAGTTTGAAGATTGCTATTCAAATGCTGAACTGGAGTTTTACTCAAACGCTAAAGTTTTTGAAGCTTTGGTGATTGGATGCATCAGCTTAGGGGGAGTCTGTTGCTGACAGAGCTATTGAAGCTGAAGCTATCCAAAGACCAAAGACAGTGCAAGATTACATGAAGATTGCAAGATGACTGAAGACAAAGTTATTTTATGAAGCTATTGTCAAGGGGGAGTTTGTTGGTGCATGTTTGTGACAACAGCTTAGATTTGGTCTTTGGATATCTTGTAATTAGTTAAATGACAAACAGTTAGCAGGTTTAGCTTTGTAATAGTTTGTTGTAATGTTTGGGCTAATCAAACCCAACGAATTGGGTGATGGAGGCGAATTGGGCCTGTCCAATTCGCAGTCCATGATGTTTAACTAAGCCCAAGTAGTAACCTTGTGTTATATAAACAAGGTTAGGCTTTAGGGTTTAGGGAATCAGTTAATCAGCCAAAACAGTTTTAGAGAGAGAATTCGTGAGAGCTTTAGGGTTTGGACGAATTTGAGAGTGGTTAGGGTTTGATTGATTGTAAAACGTTTATTTAGATAATCAATAGAAACCCGAGTTTGAAAGTGATTTGCTGTTTCAGTTTTCTACTTGTTTCTGTGATATTCTGATCAAGAGGATTCCGCACTCTTGATTGGAAAGACAATTCTGTGAAAGATCCATACGAATAGGGGACCTACAAGTTACGAGTGACCGATCTCATGCCACACAATAGGCGACCGACATCTTCTTCCATATAACGCCTCAAAAGGTGCCATCTGGATGCTAGCCTGGTAGCTGTTGTTATACGAGAATTCGACTAATGGCAGGTGTTTATCCCAATTACCACCGAAGTCTAAAACACATGAACGGAGCATGTCTTCAAGAGTACGAATCGTTCTTTCAGTCTGACCGTCGGTTTGTGGGTGGAACGCAGTACTTAGATTAAGCGTCGTTCCGAGTGCCGTTTGAAACGTTTCCCACAACCGTGAAGTAAACCGAGCGTCACGATCAGAGATGATGTCATGAGGCGTCCCATGTCTACAAATGATCTCGTGGGTGTAGATTCGGGCTAATCGTTCCACCTTGTAGTCTTCTCGTATTGGCAAAAAGTGAGCTGATTTAGTCAAACGGTCAATAACAACCCAAATGCTGTCGTGACCTGATGACGTGGTTGGAAGCTTGGTTACGAAATCCATAGCTATACTCTCCCACTTCCACATAGGAATTGGTGGTTGTTCGAGCAAGCCAGAGGGTCTTTGATGTTCAGCCTTAATTCTAGCACAGGTTAGGCATTTTCCGACGTAGAGAGCGGTATCCCGTTTCATGCCCGGCCACCAGTACCTATAGCGAAGATCCTGGTACATTTTGTCGGCACCGGGATGAATAGAGTACCGAGATTTGTGGGCTTCGTCCATGATAATCTGGCGCAATTCGGTTCGCTTGGGAATGCAAATTCAGTCTAAAAAATGGAATATCCCGTTCGATTTGCTCACAAGCTGGGCTCTATCATGGTAGATTCGTTCTTTCTTCAGAGTGCGTTCGTTGAAACATGCATGCTGGGCATCACGGATGAGAGTTTCGAGGTTGTGCTGGGCTTGAACATTACGAGTGCTAAGGAGATAGCTCTGTCTGCTAAGTGCGTCGGCTACAACATTTTCTTTGCCTGGGTGATAACTAATCTCACAGTTGTAATCGTTGAGAAGTTCTACCCATCGGCGTTGACGCATGTTTAGTTCCCTCTGATTAAAGATGTGTTGGAGGCTCCTATGATCGGTGAAGATCGTACACTTTGTACCATACAGGTAGTGTCGCCAAATCTTTAATGCAAAAACAACCGCGCCTAGCTCGAGATCGTGGGTTGTATAGTTCTTCTCGTGGATTTTGAGCTGCCGAGATGCGTAAGCTATGACCTTGTCTCGTTGCATAAGGACACAACCAAGACCAAGGTTGGAAGCATCACAGTAGACAATGAAATCATTGTTTCCGTCGAGCAATGTGAGGATAGGAGCATTGCAAAGCATGTGTTTAAGGGTTCGAAAGGCAGACTCTTGTTTGGTTCCCCAGACAAAAGGCTGGTCCTTGTGCGTAAGAGAGGTAAGTGGTACAGCAATCTTCGAGAATCCTTCGATAAATCGTCGATAATAGCCCGCTAGTCCGAGAAAGGAGCGGACTTCAGACGGGTTCTTAGGTGTAACCCAGCTCTTAGCAGCTTCAATCTTCGTAGGATCGACGTGAATACCCTGACTATTTACAATGTGACCCAGAAACTGAACCTCCCCCAACCAGAATTCGCACTTGGAGAATTTGGCATAAAGTTGGTTCCCCTGGAGTAACTCGAGAACCAAACGTAGATGTTGCGCGTGTTCGGCTCTCGACTTGGAATAGATCAAGACATCGTCGATGTATACGATGACGAAGCGGTCGAGGTATGGTTTACACACGCGATTCATCAGATCCATGAAAACTGCTGGTGCGTTGGTAATGGCCGTAACGAGTACGAAACGCGGTTTTGGGTATATCCTCCTCTTGTATACGCAGCTGATGATATCCGGAACGTAGATCGATCTTCGAAAAACATGTAGCGCCTTGTAGCTGATCAAACAAATCGTCGATTCGAGGCAGAGGATAGCGGTTCTTGATAGTCAACTTATTCAATTCCCGGTAGTCGATGCACATTCGGAACGACCCATCCTTCTTTTTGACGAAAAGGACTGGTGCGCCCCAAGGAGAGGTGCTCGGGCGAATGAAGCCTTTTTCAAGCAATTCCTGGAGTTGGGTTGAGAGTTCGCGCATTTCGGACGGCGCGAGTCGATAAGGAGCTTTGGCAATAGGATTTGCTCCTGGAATGAGGTCAATATGAAAGTCGATATCACGACTTGGCGGTAGTCCGGGAAGATCCTCTGGAAAAACGTTAGGAAATTCTCGAACCACAGGTACGTCTTTCACTTCCTTCTTCTCTTTCTTTTCCTTCTCCGCTGCTACAACGTTAGCCAAGAAAGCCCTGTATTCCTTGCGGAGATACTTGCTAGCTTGGAGGCATGACATAAGTTTGAGACCCTTCGAAGTAGTATCACCATAAACGCGCAATGAATCACCGTTTGCGAGCGAAAAACGAATCATCTTATCGAAGCACACAACTTCGGCATGGTTTTCTCTAAGAAAGTCCATGCCTATTATGACGTCGAAGCTTCCGAGTTGCATCAGAATGAGATCAATTGGGAAGATGTGATTGTTGAGCTCAAGAGTACAATCACGGATAACGGAATTGATAGTGACGGTTCTTCCGGTAGCGACTTCAACATCAAATGCAGAGGAGAGTTGGGAACGTTTACGACTAAGGAGTTTCTCAAATTCGAGCGACACAAAGCAATTATCGGCTCCAGTATCAAACAAACATGAAGCATAAATACCATTCACAAGGAACGTACCATTGACCACGTTGTTGTCGGCCTGGGCTTGACGCACGTTGAGGTTGAAAGTTCTGGCACGTGCGGCCTGCTGTTGTTGTTGTTGCTGCTGTGGCTGTTGCTGTTGAGGTTCTTGTTTCACAACCCTGTTTGGGCACACGTTGGTGAAATGGTTCGGATCGCCACATGAGAAACAGGCTCTGGCTTTGACTGCGGGTGCCGGAGGAGCTTGTTGACCCTGTGGGGCGGCGAGTAGTGCTTGATTGGCAGGAGCTTGGTGAATACGGCAGTTGGCAGTAAAGTGGCCGTATACGTTGCAGTGAGCACAAAAGCAGCATTGAATAGCTGTCGGGTGATGATAGGTGCAAGTAGGGCAAAGCGGGTGCGGCCCAGTATATGCATGCTTTGCGGGCGGTGCATTGGCCACAGGCGCCGCTACTTGACACTGTTGGGCAGGTACAGCTTGAATCGGTGCAGTAGTAATCGCACAGTTCTTGTTGGTGGAGCTGTTCTTTCTCTTGTTCTTTCTCTTGTTGCTTGACGAGGTGGGTTCAGCAGTTGGTACGGTAGCGGTAGCTTGATGCAGATGCTTGGAGGTGTTATCCCATACCCCAGCCTTAACCCTTTTGTTGTTGATTTCAGCGGCTAGCAGATAGGTTTCCTCAATCGTGGTAGTCTTAGCCGCTTGCACGAAATCAGCAACGCAGTCGGGCAAAGCTCGGATGTACTTCTTGATGGTCATGTCAGGAGTCTTGACCTGGTCGGGACAGATAATGCTGAGCTGTTTGAAGCGAGCAGTAAGACCAGCATTGTCTCCATCCTTCTGATGTATGTGCCAAAATTCATCTTCAAGTTTTTGACGTTCGTGAGGAGGGCAGAATTCCTCTAGCATGACTTCCTTGAGCTCATCCCATGACAACCCGTAGGCTGCATCATTCCCTCGCTTGTTCCTCTCGGCCGTCCACCAGTCTAGAGCACGGGACTGGAAGACGCCGGTAGCGTTCAGAGTTCGAAGGTCATCAGGGCAACCACTTTGTCGCAGAGTAACCTCGATAGAGTCAAACCAGTGGAATAGTGCAGTAGGACCTCCTTCGCCTGTGAATTCTTTTGGCCCACACGACTTGAATTGCTTGAAACTGAAAGGTCTCGTGACAGCTTTAGGACCTTCAGTCCTCGATTCCTCGGATGATTTACTGGCGTTCTCGTAGACATCGCTCACGGCTTTTGCCACGCTTTTCGCGATAATAGAAGCAAGACGTCTGTCCCTCTTTTCTTGACGAGAGAGTGTATGACGAGATCCAGACGACATTGTCTGCAATAGACATCGCCACGGCACTCAACACATGTATTCGAATCTCACCTCACACGTCTACTACTACTAAAGCTCAGTAACACATACCATGTAAACGCATATAGTCACAAAATCACAGAATTACACTAAATCACACAAGCACATAGGGCACATAGTTACAACATACCTAACACGTAAGCACAATAGCAAGAAACACATACGTCTTAGTCACTAGAGGCATTCAGAAAACAGAAACCTAGTATTCAGAGTTTGCGAGTGTTCGAACGTAGTGGAGTGCGAACGCTTCGTTAATGATGTGTTGTGTGGGTAGCCAAGGCCACAAGCATTAGATTGAAACCGGTAATACCTCAAAACGTTAACAATTAGCATAAAACACGTAATTCACATAAAAGCGACGAAAATTTGAAGCACATAAAAATCGAGAATAGATTGTCTGCGGCTAGTAGACTTCGACTAACCAAAGTGGTTCGACTATTCACAAGGATCCTGGGTGCACAATTACCTTCAGGACTATGCCTTTGCCTCGATTCTTGGGCGTTGGCGCAATTCCCTTTGGTTATACTGTGTCTTTAGATCGTTGGAGTCCATCGAAACTTTGGTGGGAGTTTTGTATAAAAGCAGGACAAGTCGTCAAAGTTAGGGTTTCACCCCTATCTTACAACTTCGTCCTTGTTCTTAATAAAATTGAGGAGATTATTCATCAAAATATGGATTTCACTCCTAATTTGGTATGATTCTCCTCGTTTGTAGCTAAGATGCAAGCTGAATAGGCAACTTTAGTCGAGAGTTTGCGGTTTTCACACCTATTCTCGGCCTCATTACCCGTTCATAATTTGAAAATTCGAGTGCAGTGATAGAGTAAGTAAATGAAAATAGTGAGGAATAAGCTCGTATACTATCCAGTAGGGATGTACTCGAGTCGGTCTGCTGGTTCCTGACTATAGACTAGGTCTCTAAGACTTCGACCCGGACTAGGTCGAGTCTTGCCTAATTCCCTATAGTTATGGCTCTGATACCAATCTGTCACGCCCCAACCGATGGCGGAATCATCGGGGCGCGGCACTGAGCGAAACAGATTGTCCAGAAGTTTCCATAACAACTATCATTACCATTTAATTAAATAATACGTCCCATACCGTATCTCAAACAGTTAAATAGTTATTATAGGCAAAGCATCAAGACAAATATTCTGTTCCGACAACTTAGATTTAAACATAATAAATTTATTCGTTGGTTTCTAGACTCCTTCCCTAGCCTCAAGTTCATCACAGCACAGAGAGCATAAAATCAACCTAAGCACCTGTCGCATACGTTAAAATAAAGTCAATACATATAATGTAAAGGTGAGCATACAAGTTTGATAATAGCATATAGAGTTCGAATTCGTTTTACGCATAACCAGCACGTACACATAGTGAAATGAAGCACGTTAGTTATCGACATAGATCCATCGATACCAATGACTGCGGATTGACTGCCCGAGGCAGTTCGCAATACATGATTACCACCGTAATCCATGCAAGTAAAAGATCCTTAACAACCCCCGTGTGAACGGGTGCTGAGTCCAAACTATAGTACTATCGTTGCTAAGGCAGGTAGACATCATTCCATGTGTAAACATAACAAACAAGCATTCATAAGCCACGTATAACATGAATTGATGGTTTAGCGTTAAAATAGCTTGAGTAGTGTGATAGTTGTAGTTTGAATATTCGTAACGTATGTAACACCCAAAAGTGCTAAAGGCAAAAAGGGTTCGGGTATACTCACAGCGATTATGGATTGAAGGGAGCGCTTTTCAGCGAGTACGGTTAGCCTGAATAGATTCGATAATGTAACGATAAGTGGTGTGTAAGAACAGTACGAAGTGAGAGCGGGTAGGATAGCTGATCGTGCGGATCACCTACCCGTGCGAGTAAACTATCCGTGCGGATGGTAATCCGTGCGGATGGTGATCCATCCGGATAAACTATCCGTGCGAATGGTGATCCATCCGGATAAACTATCCGTGCGAGTGACTATCCGTGCGGATGGTAATCCGTCCGGATTTGTTACTCGTGCGGATTGTTTATTCGTGCGGACAAGTAGTCCGTGTGGATTACTATTCGAGTGGATTGTTTCTTCCTAATGATGTGTTTGTGTATGATGGCTTGTGCTTTGAAGTTTTCGTTGTAGCATTTAGAAAACATTTAAGGTGCTGTTTGTTTTTTCTTCTTGAAAACCTCTTCTGCTGCAGGCGACATCTGCAGGCATCTGCAGGAGAAGAGGTGGACCAAATGTCTTCAGTCTGCAAGGAGAAGAGGGTTTGTTTTTTTTTATATAAAACCTCTTCTTCTAGGTTTAAAAACACACACCACAATCTGCACCTCCACTCTCTCTCTACTCTCTCTCTACCACTTCACCACCGCCACCACTTCACCACCGCCATCATCACAACCACCGTCACCACCTCCGCCTTCACACCTCCACAGCCTTCACACCTCCACCGCCATCATCACACCTCCACCGCCATCATCACAACCACCGTACCTGAACCGAGACTCGTTGAACATGAGGTCGACCGCCATCATCACAACCACCGTACCTGCCATCGATTTAGGGTTTCGTTTCCGATCGATTTAGGGTTTCGTTTGGGGTTTCGATGAGGTCGACCGGTGGTGGTGGCGGCGGAGCAGGAGCAGGGGCAGAGGTGGGGTTGGTGTTTTGTCGCTGAACTTTGATCGATTTGGGGTGTTTTGGTGGTGGCGGAGCAGGAGCAGAGGTGGTGGTGGCGGAGCAGGGGTGGCGGTGGCGGAGCAGGGGTGGCGGTGGCGGAGCAGAGGTGGTGGTGGCGGAGCAGGGGTGGTGGTGGGTGGCGGAGCATGGGTGGAGGTGGAGGTGGTGCCAAGAAGAGGTAAAGCTCTTCTTGGAGAAGCTTTGGTTTTATCACTTCCTCATGAAGAGGCTGGGGAGAGGCAGGAAGCACTTCTCAAAAAAAAAACAAACACTCTTTTGAGGCTCCACCTCTTCCCGCGTCTGCACGGTGCAGACAGAAGAGGCAGGAAGCTCTTTTTGAAAAAAACAAACACCACCTAAGTATCTCTACCTTTCAAGCCGGTCGCGCGGACAACAATCCGTTCGGATTGGTGATCCGTGCGGACGCGTCTCTGAGGCTGAATCACTTGGTAAAGTTTGTGGAATCCGTGCGGATAATGGTAATCCGTCCGGATAGTTGTTTCGTGCGGACAGACAATCCGTCCGGATAGTCTGTCCGTGCGGACAACTTGTCTGTGCGGATGCACATGGTTTGAACTTATTCAAGGTCTTAGTATTTCATGATCCGAAGAGTAATCCATTCAGAGGTCGTCCGTCCGGATTGTTCATTCGTCGATACTCAAACCTTGCTTTGAAAGTGGGTCCCAAGCATAGTTCGTCCGGGTGGCAACCCGTCCGGATCGTCTGTCCGTGCGGACAGCTTGTCCGTGCGGACAGCTTCCTCGTCCTGGTTGTTCCGTCTGGCTACCTTGGTCGCCTTTGTTGTTCTATCGAGACGTTTTGACTTTGTGGCAACCAATTGGAATTGCGTTCTTACCCGAGTGACCAAACCGGCTAGGAATCACCCTAACTCGGCCTGTCGGCGGTTCAGAGCGGTCGTTCCGGTTTAACCCGACGTCATGTGTCTTGTGGGTAGAATCCAGACCTAGGACTAGTGCATCACTATTATTGAGTAGAAGACTAGAACCTATCAGGTTCGTACCGATTTTAAGGGTAAAAGAAAGAGAAAACTTGAGTTTATTTCTTTCAACTCTTTTATCCTTTGGAAAGTTTAGATTTAGGTGATATTGTTGTGAAATCTTGTGGAAATCGTTCAGATCTGAGTTATTCTTGGTGGAATGAGGTCACACTTGAAGTTCATGAGAACTTCATGATGACGTCTCCCGAGAACACCTCAAATCTTGATGATTTCACGGTTAAAAGTTGAGATTTGAAAGATGGAAAGGTGTAGAATTGTGTAGTGATCAAGAATGTACAAGAATTAGTGCAAGATCTTACCTGGATTGAGAGAAATCTGAGAAAAGGTGAAGAATGCGTGCGGTTCGGACGTCACTTGCCAAAAGTGGAAAATTTGGAGAGTGACCCGTGTATTTATAGGATGCCAAAAGGGGAAAGGGTAACCCGTGAGGATTGCACGTTACCCGGATTGGGTTATCCGTCCGGATTGGTCATCCGTGCGGATTGGCAATCCGTGCGGATTGACCATTCGTTCGGATGTCGCCTGATTTGGTGCGTTCGGTGTGATGACGCTTTGGCTTCGGTTTTCGAGCGATTAGATAGGGTTTCCTGGTCAAATTACTTTTAGTCCCAACTACTTCGTATTTAACATGGTTCGGTTCGGAATTCGGGTTCGGGTTCGATTACCTTCGAGTTAGACTTCGAGTTCGATTGGATTCGCTTGATTATAACATAAAATAAAATAAACATGCACATGTAACACGTAAGGCACACACACACGTATAAATGACAAGTAAGATACACAGTTCGGGTTGCGGTTCGATGTCGATTCAATTAACATAGCTTGATTCTTGGTTGATTAACTTTATCGCATTGTTACTTCCTATAGTTCACAGTTACGAGTCGATTGAAACATGGTTAACATGATTCGATTATTGCAATGTACGACACTTACTCCACATAATATAATTAAAATAAAGACATTTCTACGAGTCATGTCGCGCGAAATCGGTCGTTGACTTTGACCTTGACTTTGACTTTCACTCGTGAAAACACGGGGTGTTACATATACCACTTAAACCCTTAATTGTCCGACGTTTCCGTTAAGTGCTTAAATATTAACCATAATGCCCTTATGACCTTACAACGAGAATTTTGGAAATGTGAAAGTACAATTAGAATGCTTGTTAGTAATTAAACGGCGTCATTAGCATAAAGCCTATCTAAACCCAATTTTTGACACCAAACCTTTTACCCACTAATGTAATATAATATTTTGGGATTTTTGAAGATTTTTAATTATTTTTAAACTGATCACAAGCTAGGATTAGCGCCTTAATTCGGTAAATACCGAATATGCCCTTTTAGCCATAAAATGAGTTTTATAAATCCTTTTAATGCCAATCCAATTGCTACTAATTTTAAATAATAAATGAAGTGTTTTGAACCAGTTTAACTGATTAGAAAACTCAGAATCCTATTTTAACCCGTACGTCGCTTAAAACGGCGTTATACGCGTATTAAACGCATAGTAAGGGTTTAAAACCATTTTGCCACCTAAGACTTAACACCAAATGTTATAACCTGTTAAGTTAAGTTGTTTTACTGATAAAATCAGACCCGGATCACAGAAGTTTAATTAATCCCTTTTTATAATCTTTAAAATGACCAAAATACCCCTACGGGGCTTAATATGAGATTAAACTCGTTTTGGGCATAATGGAAGATATCCTACTGATATCACAACATATTTAAGGCATGTTAACTTATGAAACCTGTTTAGGACTCTTATGGTTACCCGTTACGCTTTATACACGTTCGGTTCGGTTTATGTAACTAGTTTACATAAATTAGCCGAAACGGGTCAAACCTTATCGGTTTTATCTCAAAATCCAGAATGTGTATAATATACCCATATTAAGCAAGTCTTCAAACTTGTCGGGTCTAAATCACATTCTATCCGGTCTTCGCTTAATCGTGCGTACGAACCGTATCTTTAAAACTAACCGGTCTAAGCTTAAGCTTAACTAAAGACCCGTTAGGATTCTAATAGGTTATTATATACCTTCGTTCCAGACTAGGAGAACCGGTAAAAGATACTTGCACTCGCTGATTTTGATTTATACTTGCTCAGGTGAATACTTTTAACTTATTTCCCTATACGGGCTTGGGGTACGGTATATAAAATACCGCTTGGTCGGGAATTGAATCTTTAATTGTTTTATGGTTAAAGTATTGAGATGTCTCGTTTAATTTGTTTTGTTTGCTTAAAGCCTTTGGGGGGTTAATGACCATGTCCCGGATATCCCTGGCATCATTTTACGAAATGGCCACGACCTTAGCACACAGGTGTAGGCGTACACCTGTCAGTGTCTCATTTAAATAATGTGGTGTGTCTATTGATCTTTAACCCGGCTCGATCCGGGCTACTGAACGCATAAGTAACATGTAAATCCTTTACAAGCATTATATTCAAATAATTATCCCAAGTTATAAAATATTATTTGTGCCTTAAATGCATTTTCTTAAACTCTTTTCAAAATGAGTCGGTTGATTGTATTTACCAGTGTAAACTGACGTATTTTCTCAAAAAGGTTAAGTGCAGGTACTACGCGTAATAGGCTGGCTTTTCTCCTAGCATCCACAATAAGTCTCGCAAGCTTGGATGTCATAGACTGTTGAACATTGTTTCCTTTTATTTTGATCTACCTGTGGATTTATATTCGATTACTTGTGATACTTAATATTACAATATTGTTTGGTTGAGATGAATATATACTTTGCTTCCGCTGTGCATTTAAATATTGTGTTGTTTGACTATTGTGTTACCAACCACGTCACGATACTCCCCTACCGGGCCCACCGGTAATACGTGGAAATTCGGGGTGTGACAATATACCTCCAAGATTCTTTGAATATACTCGGGACCTTATTAAAGACAAACATGTTGAGATGAGATATGTCCAATCCAGCAACAACTCAGCTGATCTTTTCACAAAAGCACTCCCTACATCAACTTTCAGGAAACACGTTCATGATATTTGGATGCGACATGTACGGAAAATGTGATAATCCACACATGACAATTTGAGGGGGAGCATTATACACGTTGCACTCTTTTTCCCTTAGCTATGGTTTTATCCCACCAGGTTTTTCTTAGCAAGGTTTTTAATGAGGCAACATATTTGATCCACTGTGTATAATGCAAGCTGTACTCTTTTTCCCTTAGCTATGGTTTTATCCCACTGGGTTTTCCCAGCAAGGTTTTTAACGAGGCAACATGTCAAAGCCAAACTCCAAAGATGAAAAGTATCATCCAACAATGAACGTATGAATTATTGATCAAGTGAATGATAGTTATATGTCTGAGAGAGAGTGTTATAAATAATTGATCAGACAAACAACTTTAATCATTCACTCACATGTGAATAGTAATTTAATTGTATATATATATATATATATATATATATATATATATATATAAGTATGCAGATATCGATCAATTACAAGTGAGATAGAAAGAAGAAAATCATTCTGTAAGCAAAAGAAGATAGAGATAATATAGTGAAAAGTTTTAATCCAAATCTCTTAAGTTTTATAACAAAAACTTTGATTTGTAACTAATGATTTTTTATGTTCACGAATTGTTTCATTAGACGAGATTCCTATGAAAAACTAGATGATCTTATCCACTTACATTAATAATCGTTCGCTAACCTCGCCTCCACCATACTTATCATATGGACCTAACCACCACCAACAATCAACCACCACGTGTACATCACCAGAACCTTCTCCAAAATCCAACGGCCAAAAAACCCCATCAAACCCGTTACACAAATCACAACTCCACACACTAACTAAACCGCTCAAACAAATTACATTCACGATTAACATTCATCAACAGCGTTCTCCGTTTCACTGTTCCTTTCACAACCAATCCGAACACGATGATCGGCAACACCACTGGAACCAAAAAACGACACCGTATCGCCACCAACAGCCGCCTCTCCTCCACCGCTGCAATCATCGACTCCTCCCGCCCCGACGGAACCCTAACGGAAGTCTCACACAAACCGTTACCGTCATCCTCCTCCATCCGCCGTTCAACCACACGTCACCATCCACCTCTCCCTCTCGCTCCAACCGTTTCCAACGGTTTCAACGATCCTACCACCGCTGACGTCATCCTCCGTCTCTACCTCGATCAATCCTCACCGTTCGATTCCGACGATTCCGAGACGCAACTCGCCGTTGATTCCTCGTCGGAGTTTCAGATCTATCTCCATTCCTCCGTTCTCCGGCGATCGAAGTACTTCGCCGCGCTGTTATCCGACCGGTGGAAGAAAGATTCTGGCGAAATTGATTATTATCGGTTTAATCTGGCTGTGACGTCATCATCGGTTAACAATTCGGTTAGCAATTCGATTAATAATCATGTGACGGTTTTACAGTTATTGTATAATAATGATTTATCTAGTGCGATTGATACGGCGTCAACGGCATTAGAACTGCTTCCGATTGCTTTAGAATTGTTGTTTGAGGACTGTGTAACGGCGTGTGTACGGTATCTAGAGGCTGTGCCGTGGACGGAGGAGGAGGAACGGACGGTGTTGAGTTTGATTCCGTTGTTACGTGAAGAAGAGAGTGCAGAACTGTTGGCTAGGGTTTCGCCTCCGAAATCGGATCTATCAGAGGAGATGTTGCACGGATTGATACTGACAGCGATTCATAATCATCCGAATATGGCGTTTGCGAAGGCGTTTGTGGCGAAACTGTTGCGAGACTTTTCGTCGAGGGAGTCGGCGAGGAGAGTGTTGGATAAGTCGTTTGAGACGAGTTTGAATGTGGTGAAGGAGTCTTTGGAGGAGTATTCGAGTCCAGAAGTGTTTCGTGGAGAGATTAATGAGATGGAGGCTATTCAGAGGTTGAATTTGCATACGGCGATGACGAATGGGAGGCATTTGTTGTGGTTGATTGAGAGGATGATTGAGTTGAGAGCGGCAGATACGGCGGTGAAGGAGTGGAGTGAGCAGGCGTCTTTTACCGCGAATTTGCAGCGCGCGTTTAGGGATGATGCGTGGAGGAATATGGTTCCTGGTCTTCCTTCTGTTGTTATGCGGTGTACTTGCAAGCTTGCAAATGCGGTCGCTGCAGGGGTTATTTTGGCGTCTAGACAGGTTTGGTTATCTCTTTTGCCTTGTATTTTAAATGCTTGTTGTTCTGTGCATATTGGTTGTTTATAATCTTATAGGATTTTGTGGTTGGTAGCTTATTCATCCGGGTACCAATTATCTTGCAATTAGCACTCCTAGGTTCTGAGTATGATCAAGCCGAGCTTTGTTCATGTTCTCCTTGCGAACATGAAATAACTGCTATATTGTACATTATTTGGTTAATCTTGCCTGCAGGTTAGAATGAAGCTGGTGAAAGATTGGCTGCCAGTGCTGATTGTATGTAAAGACAACATGACACCAATGCTGACGAATCATAAATTACTGTACCTCGAGCTGGAAGAAACATTCTTGAAAATCATATCAACACTACCCATGTCTGAAGCCCAAGAATTGTTGCAGCAATGCTTGAGTTTTTCGACCAGAAACGTGGAGGACTGCCCTCATTTGGTCTCCGCATTCACCACCTGGTTCCGCCGTGCAAACAGACAATTACAAGGTGATCACTACCAACTTTCTTGAGGCCTGATTTAGTGTGATCAAAATCCATGAAGTTTGCTCAACTTAACTCTGGTTTTGGAAGTTTGTATCGTGTATGTACAACTGCTTTGTTGGGTATGTTATGTATCTTGAAGAGTCTATTGGTGTCTTTGTAAATCTTGGAGTTATTGGCATGGATAGTTCTCAAGTTAATCATATATAAATGGCCGGGTGGCGAAATTGGATGGTGGGATTAGATAGATAGTTGGTACCAAATAACCTGCCTAATCTATTTGTTATTATGATAGTTTGGTTAGTGGTTTTGGACTAGTTTTTGTGTAATATGATAATTTGGTTTCAGGTTTGTGTATATTAAATGTCTCTTTTCAAAATCTAGAAGTTATACTTACTGTTCTCACCGTTGATTTATGTTAAGTTCTTATCACTAGCAGCATCAGAAAGTCGATATAAAATGATTATTTTACCACTATTTAGAAAAAAAAAAGCAGTCACCCTCTAAGAGTCTTTACTCATCCTTGTAAAAATAGGATTAAGATCCATTAAAGACTGTACCAACATACGGAAACTAGTCCGATAGCTACCGGACTGAGTTTTCTCATAGCTAAGTACCCATCATCTTCAATGCTGCTTGTGTAACCTGAACAATGGCTCTTGTAACACTAAAAATAGCGAGAGGTCATGCCTGAAATCAACGATAGAACCCTAGACACGCTTTGTAGAGTGGGTTGGAGACGATAGAGGCTGTTATGAGGGTTGGATTAATGAATTGTGAGACTAGCATAAAAACTGAACAAAATCGAATTGTAGAACTGAAAAAACGGAACTGTGTCATATTTAAGTGAAGAAACCAAACACGACTACTGTTTTTTCAGAAGGTTTGGTAACCCAAGGGTGTACAATATGGGAAAATCTCATAGTTTATTAGGCAACCCGCGTACATTATCCATTTAACACCTCGTTATGAACTGTCATAATATGCCAAAGTGCAAACTAAAAAACTTGCTAAAGTCGAAGGTAAACTTTATATGGCTAAGCCTCAAAGGCAGGCTTCCTTTTTTTCAGTTTTTTGGCTGTTAAAAACCCCCCATTTAGCTCTCATCTCTGTCTACCCAGTTTTGAATTCACTAGAAAACAATGTACAATATGAATCAAATTTTTAAGCATATATATATATACATGTGCATTCAAAATTTCTACAAATCCAATAAATGACTTTGCAATCTGACTGGTCTAAGGCTCAAAGCAATCTATTCTACTAATCTAACAGCTAGGCGACCCCTACCACTTGCCGCAAAGAAATTCAAGCCAACTCTCACAACAAGATTCTTGCACAACGCGTCTAGTGTATAAGATAAGTTGCTATAACAATGCTCAATGTGGCACTCTTGCTATAATTTTTTTGCGTATTCTTTTGGCCGATTAAGAGTATTTCTTAGTCAAATCGGCTGAGCTCCCTGTGCTTGACATGCCACTCGTGCCTCCCACGTTTAGATCATCCAATGTAGCTTCGCCTTCCAGTGCACGCACAACCTGTTGGTGATTGATTCATGTGTTACACAACACTTGTTTCATTTTTTATTGACTGACCACTTTTGGTCGTCTTTTATTTCAAACGGATCAAATGAAAAAACTAGATAAAAGAAAATGAGATAAATGGGTCTCAATTAAAGCCGCCTAATGTCTAGTTTTCTCGCATTCAAATCAACTTAATCCACTCACTCTATGTGATCCGGACTAGAAATGACCCGTTAAACATGTAACATACCTGACTCATTTTGGGCCGTCTTCTTGCAGAGTATTGAAGGCAAGCCGATGCACATACCACCATTCGATTCATGTCCTCGTGTGTATAGTTATTCTCTATACGTTTATCCACCAACTCTACATAGCTTCCACCCTCTACTGCTTGTTCTAGTATAGGCCTAGCCTGAATGACATAAACATAAACAAGAACAACAACGTATGAAACGAATACATATATATAAAAGAAGATGAGTCATCTAACACGGTATAGGTCACTCTTACCCAATCGATTAAGGTATCATCGTCACTATTTGAATCTGCAGGTCGTCTGCCTGTAATCAATTCCAAGAGCACAACTCCAAAGGAAAAGACATCTGACTTGTCTGTAAGCTTACCCGTGGATGCATATTCGGGAGCCAGGTACCTTCATTTACATACCCGTTATTCTTTTTCTTTGTTAGTCTTTAAGTAGTAACGCAATAATAATTAAACTTACCCGAATGTTCCCATAACGCGTGTTGACACATGCGTGTTGGTGTCTGTTGAAAGCTTCGCTAGTCCAAAATCTGCTACCTAGTTCATAAATCAATATCCTTAATTATATGCATGCTTTCTTTAGTGTATACAGATTTTTTTTTTTACTTTTAAAGTAATTTTTCCATGGTACTATGTAATATCATTGGTACCTTAGCTTCATAGTGTTCATCAATCAATATATTTGCTGCCTTAACGTCTCTGTGGATGATACGAGGCTCACCTACATGCCATAACAGCTCATTAGTCCTCCCTACATATGCATACAGAAACATACGCATATGTATACACATACACATATACAAAAGTGAGGAGTGTGGCTTACAATCTTCATGAAGATATGCAAAACCTTTGGCTGCTCCCAATGCAATGTTTAACCTTGTTGAGCCATTCATAAGTGGGGAACCTTTTCCTGTAAAATAAACAACTTATGACTAACATGTATGTGTAGAGTTAGGGGCTATATATATATGATATATAAGAGACAAAAAAATCTATATTGAAGAAATTAATGTGGTTCCAAAATCATACCATAAAGGTGATAATCAAGGCTTTTGTTGGAAATGTATTCATAAACCAACAATCTTTGTCGTCCCGCGATACAATATCCAACAAGAGATACAAGGTGTCTATGATGCACACGACTAATAATCTCCACCTCAGACTGAAACTCACGCTCCCCTTGACCACTCGTTGATTTAAGGCTCTTAATAGCTACCTCTTTTCCATTCGGTAGAATTCCTTTGTACACATACCCAAAACCACCTTGTCCTATAAGTAGAGAATGATCAAACCCTCTGGTGGCTGCGGCTAACTCATCATAGGTAAAAGTGTTCTTATTGAACCCAAGAGCCACAGTTGGGTGTGGAGGTGGCAAGGGGGCTTGGTATTGCCCAGAGAATGTACTGGAGTTGAACTCGCTACCGAGCATCCCAGGTGGTGGCGGCGGTGGTGCCGCCACCCATGAAAACTCAGAACTTACTGGTCCACTAGCCGGTGGTGGCACTGGCGGCATCTTTAGATGAATGTCGTTTGGAGGTTGAGGTTGGGTCGAATGATTTTCTTGCATGTGGTTATCTGCAACAAAACATTGCACCACAAATTCTGATTCATCACTACATTTTGCCACAATTACTAACAAGGTAGTTCTAAACGTACCCCTTAGTAAATTCAGTTGGATGCAGTTAACATATACAGGGGTACGTTTAGCCTCAACCTCACGGAAATTAACATCCAATATGCATCATCATAATCTAATGGAATAAAATTTATACCGTTTGTGTGAACATTGTCTTTAAAGTAATACATCTCTTCCGGTCGCTTTCTTCTCCTCCTCTTGAGGACTGCCATCACACATAATATCATGATAAAGAACATCAATCCAGCCGCAGCTACTGCTCCTACTGTAATAAAAATGTCATTATTGGCTTCTTCAGACGAATGATGTCGTGGAGGGGATAACTTAGGATGTCCAGGTGGTAGTGGGGGTGGTGGTGGTGGAGGCGGCGGTGGAGGTGGTGGTGGCGGCGGTGGTGGTGGTGGAGCCTTTTGATTTCTGTTGTTGTTGTTGTTGTTGTTGTTATTGTTGTTTGCGTTGTTATTATTATTATTGTTGTTGTTGTTATTGTTGTTGTTGTTGTCGTTGTTGTTATTTCCGTTGTTGTTGTTGCCGTTATTGTTATTGTCGTTGTTGTTATTGTTGCCGTTGTTGTTGTTATCGCCGTTGTTGTTGGTGTTGTCGTTATTGTTGTTTCCGTTGTTGTTATTGTCGTTGTTGCCGCTATTGTTATTGTCGTTATTGTTTCCGTTGTTGTCGCCGTTGTTGTTGTTGTCACCGTTGTTGTTGTTGTTGTCGTTGCTGTTATAATCCTCATCCGAGGGCATTTTGAAATCAAAGTTGTTTAGATTCTAGTTTACCCTTAAAGGCTCCCCTAAAACTCGATGGCCGTGGTCAAGATAACGACATATCATGATAAGGAAAAAAATCGAACGATAGAAAGATCGATCAATCTTGGAAAACCCTTGCATAAAATGACATAAATTTGTTGTACAATGGACAAAACTTGCAAATTTGCATGCAAATCTTTGATTGAAAGGAATAGGTGGTCTTGATTTGCAGTGGTGCAGGAGAGAAATAGGAAACAAATGTAGGAGAAAGATAGCCGTCGGAGAAGGTTAGGGTAGTGCTGATTCTCAAGGGAAGCAGGGAGAAAAACATGTTGCATGGTTTCCTGCTCAACAAAGAAAATGTGTGACTTGTTTCTATCCCCATAAAACCTCCTATTAATAAGCTTCCTAAATTTTTGTTTTTCTTTTCCATTTATAGTTTTTGTTTCTTTACATGATGGTTAGTTACCATCTAAATCCATATATATGACTCATGAACCCTCACCTGATTTCGGATTTTAACACTGTGTTCCCGAGTTTCATTAAATGAGAGAAAAGAAAAGATTTGGAAGGAAATAATTTTTAGTTGTGTTCCAGAGTTTCATTAAAGGAGAGAAGAGAAGAGAAAATGAAAGGTTTTTTGCCTAAATTTAATCTTTCCAATTTGGAAAGAAACGGAGAGAAGAGAAAAGAAAATGAGAGAATCATTTCTTTTCTCCCCTTAACTTAACTCGGGAACACAGCGTAAATGTTATGATCAGTGATCACTCCCTATAATATAAGCCTAGCAAACTGAGTGGGTCAGACGGGTTTGGATGACGGGTTAATACGGGTCGAGCTAGAATGTGTTTGGGTTAATATGGGCATGAGGAGAATGAGTTTGGGTTAAAATGGTTTTCGCCAAAATGAAGTTGGGTTAAAATGAGTCATTATAGATAGAAAATAAATATACCAAAATAGGTTAAATGGCTTTATATTTTATGGCGGCTAGTGATGACGTTGTTAAAGCCTGCTGCTGCGGCGGCAGTGCCGGCAATAGCGGTGGAGGTGGCAGACACGATGGGTGTGTTGGTGGTGGAGTACCGACGACAGTGGTAGGCGCATTGCATCGCTGGCGACGGTGGTGGGCACATCCACATGGCAATGGACGTGGCGGCGGATTGTCGGTAGTGGTGGGGGCAATGGGTGTGTTGATGATGGAGTGATGGCAGCGGTGGTGTCAGTGCAACGAGCTATGTGGTAGAGACAAACAATGGTCATGGGAGATGCTAACTCATTTCGACTCTTTTCAAGTTAGCAAGATTTATAATTTTTGTCCATCTTGACCCGCTAACTAATTTTAATAGACTTAATTAATCCATTGACTAAATTGAGATGACTAGTGAACTCATGTACAATTTAAACTAGTGAGATTTCCCTGCGCTTTGCGGCAGGAATTCGGTCAGTATCAATTTGATTCATTACATTACTGACACTCGCTATAATAGTCGAAAGAGAAAACATTACATCCATAAAAAACAATAAAAACATATATCGATATTGGAACTGATGTTGTGTCACACCCCGATTTCCACGTGTCACCGGTGGGCCCGGTGGGGGAGTATCGTGACGTGGTTGGCAACATAATAGTCAAACAACACAATATCAATATGCACAGCGGAAGCAAATTTAAAAATATGATACAACCGAATTTATTTATTGTAATCAAAGTCACAATATCCGGATGTTTATCCACAGTAGGATCGAAATAAATAACATTAATGGTTCAACAAACTTCAGGCATCTTAAGCTTGCGAGACTTCTAATGATGCTTAGGAGAAATCCCAGCCAATTTCGCTTAGTACCTGCATTTAATCTTTTTGGGAAAATACGTCAGTTTACACTGGTAAATACATTCAACTGACTCATTTTGTAAAATGATTGAAAATTGGTTTGGATGCACGTGGCATAAACATTTTTTTTATTTAACTTGGGAGAATTATTTAATATTATAATCTTGTGAACGAATTACATGTTACTTATGCGTTCAGTAGCCCGGATCTTGTCCGGGTTAAAGATCAATAGACACACCACATTATTGAGTTATACACTGACAGGTGTACGCCTACACCCCGTACTCAGGTCGTGGCCATCTCGTAAGATGATGCCAAGGATATCCGGGACACGGTCATTAACCCCCCAAAGGCTGTAAAGTAAACAAGACTGTTTAAACGAGCCGATCAAATTATTCAACTACCCACTTTAACGGTGGAGATTTGATGCCCGATCAAGCGGTATGCTATATACCGTAACTCAAGCCCGTATAGGGAAAATAAGTTAAAAGTATTTACCTGAGTAGGTATTAATCACAATAAGCAAAATGCACGTAGCTTTTACTGGTCCTCCTAATCTGGAACGAAGGTTTATAATAACCTATTAGAATCCTAACGGGTCTTTAATTAAGCTTAAGCTTAGACCGGCTAGTTTCAAAGATACGGTACGTACGCACGATTAAGCGAAGACCGAATAGAATGTGATTTAGACCCGACAAGTTTGAAGACTTGTTTAATATGGGTTTATTATTCACATTCTGGATTTTGAGATAAAACCGTGAAGGTTTGACCCGTTTCGGCTAATTTATGTAAACTTGTTACATAAACCGAACCGTACGCGTAATAAGCGTGACGGGTATTCATGAGAGCTATATACAGGTTTCCTAAGTTAAGTATTTCTCAAACATGTTGTGACATCAATAAGATGTCTTTCATTATGCCCGAAACGTGTTTAAACACAAACTAGGCCCCGTAGGGGTAGTTTGGTCATTTAAAAGTTTATAAAAGCGTTTAAGTGTTTAACTGAGTTACAGGCCCCGTAGTAAATATACTCAACTTGCTAAGTTATATCATTAATTTAAAGCATATATGTGAAACTTATCATTTTTAACCAAACTATGCCCCGTAGGGGTATTTTGGTAATTTCACATAAGCCGAAAAGCTCAAAACTGAAGTCTGAGTTTATCAACCTTTGCTTACTGTTAAAATATTATAATTTGCCTCATATATCAGTAGGTATCAACCCTGGTATGTTCAATATGTTTTTAATACATACTATGCGTTAAAAACGCTAAATAAGGCGATTAAAGGCCATTTCCTGGTTTGATACTTAAATCTGATATTTTTATATTTCCAGCAGGCTTAAAATAACTTATTTAACATATGTGATCAGTAGCAAAAGGTTTGGAGTCGTTTAGATCGGTAAAACTCATTTTATGGCCCGTAAGGGCAAAATCGACAATTACCGGATTAAGCCTACGACTACTAGTTATGCTCAACCTAAAATTAATTAAAAATCTTTAAAAATCCCAAAATAATATATTACATCAGTGGGTATTAAGTTTGGTACCAAAAAGTAGGCTTAACTAGGCTATACGCTAATTACGCCATTTTATTAACATAAAGCTTTAAATTTGCGATAATGAGCATAACTCTTAATCTACAAGTCAAACTGATGTCAAACTTTGCATACAAGTTTATATATCAGTAACTAAGGTTTCTACACTTTTACATTTTCATAAATCACGTTTTAAGGTAATAAGGGCATAATGGTCAACATATGAGCAATTAACGGAAACATGCATATTAATTGGATAACTAATGAACCAAGGTGTATAATCACAGAGGGTTGTACTAACAAGTAACCTAATCCAATTAAAGCTCTGAGGCATTTCTAAAACATGCCTAAACGGGTCAGAACTGAAAGTCAAAGTGAAAGTCAAACTATGTGACTTTCGGTTCCGAACCGGTTCTAAACAGAAAATTGTCGGGTTGAACATGTTTAGACATGTTCTTACACTTATTACCAAGTTATAACAATGATCCAACAGGTTGTATGTGATCTACAATGTTAATTATGCATAAATAGCATTTTAGGCTTCCTGTTGACTTTTTAATTATAGGTTTGACCCGACTTTTGAACTAGTTAGAGTGGTGATCAGGGGAAACCCTTTTGAGGTTTTATTACCCACATAAATACCAACATATAACTACTTTTAATTCGAGATATGACTGAGCCATTGTTGACTAATCTCGAAGTCAAACCGTAATTACGACGGTTTGACTTTTGGCTAATTAACTAAGCTAAAACTAATTAAAGAAGGTTAGACAACTTACAAAGGTCCTAAGCTTGATTAGAGAACACTTGGGAGAAGGCTTTGAGTTCCATAAGTGCTCCAAGAATGCAGGAGAAGTGAATGAGAATGTTTGTAAACATGAAGTTCTTATATACTAGTTGCACTCACCATAAGATGTTGACAACTAAAGCTACAAGTGCCCACAATTGTCCCACAAGTGTCCCTGGGGTCTAGGAACATTTTAGGGGTCGTCCAATAGTGAGAAATACCAGTGGAATCGGTCACAATCGCGCAAAACAGGCTGCAGCAAGTTTTCTGGTCGCTGGCACTTGCTTACGGACCGTAAAGGTCTGGCTTACGGTCCGTAAGCCTCTGGTCAGACACAAAAATTGTTTGTTCTTTGGTGTTTTGAAAGGGCAACCCTATAATCCGACTTTGGGACATTATTTTACAGTTAAGGGGCCTCCCAATTGTGCCTTGAACAGTTCTAAACCCTACCATAAAGAATTGTTTCACTTGAATCCATTTTAAAGTGCCAAAAACAAAGGGTTACCGTAGGAATTTCTTCGTAGGAGTCCACCAATTGAATTGTGAATCATTCATTGTTATAATTCACTGAATTTTTGAACGTATATGTAACACCCGTTCTTAAATATCAAGGTTTAACGTAGGTTTTACGTTAAACAATCATATAATTAAGATTACATAACATTTGGAAATACGGGTTTATTGAAACTTTTACAAATCATAAGTTATTCTACATAACGTGGTTAAATTCGTTGTTTAAAATTTACAATGTATCGAAGTGCGGAAGCGTGTGTCTTTATCGTGTTCGGTTCTTCGTTGAGCTTGATCGTCTTCCGGCATGTAAGGTGTACCTACATTTCATAAACATGAAATGCTTTAGTCATACAGGGCTTAAAACGTGTCTAAACGAGTCCGAGAAACAATTGGTAACAAAAACAAAATTTTCCAACTTGGCCTCCACCGTAAATTACGGTGGAACCGTAATTTACGGTGACCCCAGGTTTGGCATGCCCCTACCGTAAATCAGTAGGGGGCTGCCGTAACACTTTTTAACTCCACCGTAAATTACGGTGGAACCGTAATTTACGGTGGACCCTGCATCAGCTTTTCCATTTTTGCCGCAATTTGACGCGAAATCTTTCGTATCTTTCAAACCGCTTATCCGTTTGACCTACCGTTTCTTCCTACATGTTTGTAATTTGATACTCCATCATATGGAGTTAAAATCCGACGTCCGGCTTAACAAGATTTAAGACTTTTAAGTCTTCGGCTTATTTCCCTTTTTACCAAATTTTGACCCATTCGCGGTTTTATCAAACAAACGTATTTGTTTGATTCCTATATCACATGAATCTTATAATTTCAATGTTGTCTATCATATTAGGTTCAATTCACGAGTTTATGTGTATTCTTAAACCCGTTTGTACTAAAATGCTTATTTTGACCCGTTAAGGGTATTTAAACCCTTTTCCGCATAATTCATAATTATTTGTTCTAGCATCCTATTTTCGCAATATCTGTCAAATGAACTTTCACCACAACTATATTTATGGTGATTTTACTAAGGTAATCTATGCAAACCAGGTTTTACCCCTTAACTCTTTATTTTACGGCAAAGACCCAAATAGAGCCGTTTGACTAACGTAATACATCTTTCAACTTCTATACTTGCCCTAAATATTTATTAAATCGTAAAAATCATTTCCAAACAACTTTTAAAGATTGTTTGCTCAATTTAGCCTCCAAGGGCGTTTTGGTCCATTTAGTCTCTTATTAACAATGAAGGACTTTAGAAAGCATATTTGACCCAAAATCCCTCTTTTAACCTACGATTTTGTTTGAAAAGTCTTTAAGCTTTCCAAATGTAATATCCTTTACTTAAAACATTTGGTTTACTTATCAAGTAACCAAACGTCCATTTTGACCTCTTTTAACACTCTTGAACCACATGTTCTAAATGAGTGTTACCCTACCCTACTTCACATACCTGGCGCAGATCAATATATTGACCCGTTTTTAATACCTTGCTTTTATAACCGCTAATCCATAGCGTTGCTAATACCCATTTGACATTTACTCCTGAAATAATATAACTCGACAATGATCATTAGTCATTATTGTCAAAAGGTGATATCTTCACCTTTTGACCCATTTGGTCTAAATGACCGATTATGTTGGCGAGATGGTATTTATTACCATCTCATCTATATGACTAGCTTCGGTTTACACCGTGTGGTCATTTCACGTATTAATCGTTTTCTTAACGCTTTTTAGCCTATCATGGCTTACGCATTTCAGTGTCTTTCAAAACAAATAGTTATGGTCAACGCATGACCAATTTACCGTTTTAATTATTTTTAAACCATCAACATGGGTTCTTGTCATGCTCGACTACCTTGTTCCGTACGTTTACATGTCGGAACATCATACCTAAATTATGTATTTATCTTATTCGTAACTAATACGATAAGAGAATATTCTAACCTATAAGACTAGTGTAAGTTATACTTACTTTGCATCCGAATTTATGCTTTTCCGTCATTCTTGCTTCTTTTGACCCGCTTTGTTCCCAAGCTTTCACCTAGCTTGTTAATCGTCAAACTATCATTGCAAATTGTAAGATGGTTAGATTAGTCATAATTATTCACGACTATTCCATCTCACTTATTTCATACGTCGAAACTACTATTCGACTTCACGATTAGTTAACTTAGCTTATTAAGTTAACCACTTCGAATTACAAGGTTCACAACATTAAGTCTAAATCAACATTATATTTAGAACCCTTCTCACTTCATATTACGCGTAATCACCATATCATTCAATTGCGCGTTTTAGCTCTAATTTCAACACTTTAGTTTTCACTTAGGCATTTTAACAAACACCTAGTGTGCATACATTTTTACACATTTACAACTAGTTCATAACTAGTTATTTTTACCAAGATTAATCATCAAAATTCACCCCCATCATTTATGATCAAATACTCATACTAGCAATTTGTTTAAGTATTTCTTGATTACTTAACATGCATGATGAATCTAAGCATAGTTATATCATCAATTTCATCATAACATTAAAACCCACTTATCTAAGTGTGTTAATTCATCAAATCCTTCAAATCATAGCATGTTATGTATGATTTTCACTTAGGGTTTCGTTCCTAAGCAAGTATACATCACTAATCTAGCCATAGCTTCTGTAATCCATGCCTAATTCACGATTAGGATGATTATCCAATTTTTACAACTTCAAGAATGTTAGAAATTTGACATACCTTACGATCCCCTTGACTTGGTGACCGTTTCTATGTGTTCAAAACCGAATTTGACCCTTGTTTGATCCTCCAATTTGAGGAATTTGTTGAGTTTAGGGTTAGCTCCCATGGAGCTTGTCTCCTGCTCCATCTCACGCACGCACACACACACACACTCTTGTGTGTGTGTTGTGTTTTGTTTATAAGTTTATAATTCCATTTTCAAGTTACCCGGCTTTGGTCCCTCGGGTTTGGTTAGTTATTAATTAGGTCACAACCTAATTATTTTCAATAATATTCCCACTTATTAACTAGGTTTAATATTCCTAGTTAACTTAGCGGGTTCGGGGGAAATTACGACTAAGTTTATTTTAGGTCTCGTTACCCCGGGCCTTTCATCCATTTTATTTCCTTAAAAGCTTTTGTTCACTTTTTATTTAATATTAGGATTAATTATTTAAATCCTAATATTTACCGGGTAAATTTGCCACTAGCGGTACTTTACCCGTCTTTCAGTATTAACGGAGTTTGATTATCAAACCCGTTTTCGGGGTGTTACAAGTCTACCCCCCTTAAAGAGGTTTCGTCCTCGAAACCTTGCTTACATAGTTCATTGAGTTTCTAAACTCAATGCGTTTGACTTGAGTAATCTCTTAAGCATTACTCATATTTTAACCAATTGTTAGCATTACCAGAAAAACTATGGTAACGTCTTTTTGGTTACAGAACTTCTACGCATCTCATATGACATAGTGTAACTTGAAATAACGTAATTCCGTTATTTTTATTAGTTTAGTTGACTTAGCGATTTCCATCGCTTTTATATATTATCGAACTCTTGGTGCATTCGTCACCTCGACCCGTTTAAGGGTCCTTAGTGAAATGTTTCACTTTTAGCAATACTTTCTTTTGTTTTCAAATTTATTTATTCGGTTCAATCATACCGAATCTACCGCTTACAAGCAAACCAAACTTGTTTAAATGACCTTGACCGGCCTCACTACTTAGACTTATTAGTCCAGTTACTTTTTACCGCTTGCTTGGTTATGATGTGATTCTACTTCACATTATATTTCTTAACCGTGATTGTGTTACATCATGTTTAATTTATATCAAATTTCATTTTCGAAAATATCACTTTTCGAATATATCGTTTTGCGCCCATCAGTGTCAAGACTTGTATCTTTCATGCTTACTATTTAAATTCCTATCAGAATTTATGTTTGTAAAAACATTATTTCTTACTAAAACCGAAGTTTTAGTTTTAGGATCCTCTCTTTAACTTTTGTCAATTATCCATACCCGGATATTGACAGTCCATAATTTATTCTTATTTGGTTATATCCCATTACCGGGCTCATTATTCTCTTGCATTTAACGCTACCTTTATCTGGCTAACGCTCATTTGTGCCATTCGGCGTTATATTGTATTCAACATGTTTGACCTATTAATGTGAAATCCATCACTTATAAAAATCAACTTTATTCTTTATTCAACCCATTCGACTTCGAATAGTTGAACATATTTACTCACAATTTCTATATACGAGATTTTGTAGTTATAACTCGTAATCCAAGTCCTTTGATTTTTTTCAACCCGCGTTCACGTCTCTTGGTTTACGCATGTGTTTAATTCTTACCCATCAATCGGGTGTTTTACCGAAGTCGTTATTATTGCAACCTTCCCGGTATGCATTAAGACCTCGCTTCATTGCTATATTCCGACTTTGTCTTTAAGTTTGATGTTTTACAAAAACGACCCGTTAAGGGACGTATTTGCATTTTCCGGGTTCGAGTGTAAGTACACTCCCTCCCAATGCTTGTCTAAATCATTTTACATGCTTGCGTTTTCTGGGTTCGAGTGTAAGTACACTCCCTCCCAATGTTTGTCTAAATCATTTTACATGCTTGCGTTTTCTGGGTTCGAGTGTAAGTACACTCCCTCCCATTACTTGTCTAAATCATTTTACATGCTTGCGTTTTCTGGGTTCGAGTGTAAGTACACTCCCTCCCATTACTTGTCTAAATCATTTTACATGCTTGCGTATTCTGGGTTCGAGTGTAAGTACACTCCCTCCCAATACTTGTCTAAATCATTTTACATGCTTGCGTATTCTGGGTTCGAGTGTAAGTACACTCCCTCCCAATACTTGTCTAAATCATTTTACATGCTTCTTTGTCCCTTCACTCGGGCTCATCATCCAATGTAATACGCTTCCGTCACCCGGCTGTGCGTTTACATTATTATCAATTATTTTGCTCATTTGATTCATTTGGGTACTTTTAAGTTAGTCCCATTCGCACCGCCCTTACTACATCGGATGTAAACGCGTCCGCCATAAGAAGTTTTCACATTACACCCTATGTAAGTAACGCCTCTATTTGTTTCTCTTGGAAACAATATCCCGAATACATTTTCTATTCGGGTTTTTCCAAGTTTTTAATCTACATATGCAACTTTCAACTTCTACTTATTTGTTGCATATTACCATTTGTGCGATTATTTAAAATGTGCACCTGGTAATGTTTGCCCCGTCGGGCGTTCCTTGCCATTAACCTTGTTCGCGGTCGTTACGCGATTTAGTCCTCGGTGAGCATGCTCCCCTTGTCATACTTCGGACCGTTCCATCATCATATCCATAATTCATTTGACTCTCGTCGTCTTCAAACGCGAGTGTCCTTCAATTAAAACATTCACAAAAGTTAGTAACGTCAACTTCAATATTCGCCCGTATTATAGTACAAGGCTTTTTCTACTATACGCGTCAACGCGCGTATTTTCGTCAACTATATCAATCATTTTAATTGGGGTAACGTGTATCACACGATAGCCCTATGTGTTGTTTACAACACTTTAGCATGCTAAACTATTAACATACTTGTACTTACCGGATTTGCGATCAAGCTTCGAACCGAACACTATTCTTTGTCAAGAGCATAAGGTTTAAGTCCAAGCATGGTTCCTCCCCACCATACTCGAATCTCTTAAACCAAGGCTCTGATACCAACTTGTAACACCCGTTCTTAAATATCAAGGTTTAACGTAGGTTTTACGTTAAACAATCATATAATTAAGATTACATAACATTTGGAAATACGGGTTTATTGAAACTTTTACAAATCATAAGTTATTCTACATAACGTGGTTAAATTCGTTGTTTAAAATTTACAATGTATCGAAGTGCGGAAGCGTGTGTCTTTATCGTGTTCGGTTCTTCGTTGAGCTTGATCGTCTTCCGGCATGTAAGGTGTACCTACATTTCATAAACATGAAATGCTTTAGTCATACAGGGCTTAAAACGTGTCTAAACGAGTCCGAGAAACAATTGGTAACAAAAACAAAATTTTCCAACTTGGCCTCCACCGTAAATTACGGTGGAACCGTAATTTACGGTGACCCCAGGTTTGGCATGCCCCTACCGTAAATCAGTAGGGGGTTGCCGTAACACTTTTTAACTCCACCGTAAATTACGGTGGAACCGTAATTTACGGTGGACCCTGCATCAGCTTTTCCATTTTTGCCGCAATTTGACGCGAAATCTTTCGTATCTTTCAAACCGCTTATCCGTTTGACCTACCGTTTCTTCCTACATGTTTGTAATTTGATACTCCATCATATGGAGTTAAAATCCGACGTCCGGCTTAACAAGATTTAAGACTTTTAAGTCTTCGGCTTATTTCCCTTTTTACCAAATTTTGACCCATTCGCGGTTTTATCAAACAAACGTATTTGTTTGATTCCTATATCACATGAATCTTATAATTTCAATGTTGTCTATCATATTAGGTTCAATTCACGAGTTTATGTGTATTCTTAAACCCGTTTGTACTAAAATGCTTATTTTGACCCGTTAAGGGTATTTAAACCCTTTTCCGCATAATTCATAATTATTTGTTCTAGCATCCTATTTTCGCAATATCTGTCAAATGAACTTTCACCACAACTATATTTATGGTGATTTTACTAAGGTAATCTATGCAAACCAGGTTTTACCCCTTAACTCTTTATTTTACGGCAAAGACCCAAATAGAGCCGTTTGACTAACGTAATACATCTTTCAACTTCTATACTTGCCCTAAGTATTTATTAAATCGTAAAAATCATTTCCAAACAACTTTTAAAGATTGTTTGCTCAATTTAGCCTCCAAGGGCGTTTTGGTCCATTTAGTCTCTTATTAACAATGAAGGACTTTAGAAAGCATATTTGACCCAAAATCCCTCTTTTAACCTACGATTTTGTTTGAAAAGTCTTTAAGCTTTCCAAATGTAATATCCTTTACTTAAAACATTTGGTTTACTTATCAAGTAACCAAACGTCCATTTTGACCTCTTTTAACACTCTTGAACCACATGTTCTAAATGAGTGTTACCCTACCCTACTTCACATACCTGGCGCAGATCAATATATTGACCCGTTTTTAATACCTTGCTTTTATAACCGCTAATCCATAGCGTTGCTAATACCCATTTGACATTTACTCCTGAAATAATATAACTCGACAATGATCATTAGTCATTATTGTCAAAAGGTGATATCTTCACCTTTTGACCCATTTGGTCTAAATGACCGATTATGTTGGCGAGATGGTATTTATTACCATCTCATCTATATAACTAGCTTCGGTTTACACCGTGTGGTCATTTCACGTATTAATCGTTTTCTTAACGCTTTTTAGCCTATCATGGCTTACGCATTTCAGTGTCTTTCAAAACAAATAGTTATGGTCAACGCATGACCAATTTACCGTTTTAATTCTTTTTAAACCATCAACATGGGTTCTTGTCATGCTCGACTACCTTGTTCCGTACGTTTACATGTCGGAACATCATACCTAAATTATGTATTTATCTTATTCGTAACTAATACGATAAGAGAATATTCTAACCTATAAGACTAGTGTAAGTTATACTTACTTTGCATCCGAATTTATGCTTTTCCGTCATTCTTGCTTCTTTTGACCCGCTTTGTTCCCAAGCTTTCACCTAGCTTGTTAATCGTCAAACTATCATTGCAAATTGTAAGATGGTTAGATTAGTCATAATTATTCACGACTATTCCATCTCACTTATTTCATACGTCGAAACTACTATTCGACTTCACGATTAGTTAACTTAGCTTATTAAGTTAACCACTTCGAATTACAAGGTTCACAACATTAAGTCTAAATCAACATTATATTTAGAACCCTTCTCACTTCATATTACGCGTAATCACCATATCATTCAATTGCGCGTTTTAGCTCTAATTTCAACACTTTAGTTTTCACTTAGGCATTTTAACAAACACCTAGTGTGCATACATTTTTACACATTTACAACTAGTTCATAACTAGTTATTTTTACCAAGATTAATCATCAAAATTCACCCCCATCATTTATGATCAAATACTCATACTAGCAATTTGTTTAAGTATTTCTTGATTACTTAACATGCATGATGAATCTAAGCATAGTTATATCATCAATTTCATCATAACATTAAAACCCACTTATCTAAGTGTGTTAATTCATCAAATCCTTCAAATCATAGCATGTTATGTATGGTTTTCACTTAGGGTTTCGTTCCTAAGCAAGTATACATCACTAATCTAGCCATAGCTTCTGTAATCCATGCCTAATTCACGATTAGGATGATTATCCAATTTTTACAACTTCAAGAATGTTAGAAATTCGACATACCTTACGATCCCCTTGACTTGGTGACCGTTTCTATGTGTTCAAAACCGAATTTGACCCTTGTTTGATCCTCCAATTTGAGGAATTTGTTGAGTTTAGGGTTAGCTCCCATGGAGCTTGTCTCCTGTTCCATCTCACGCACGCACACACACACTCTTGTGTGTGTGTTGTGTTTTGTTTATAAGTTTATAATTCCATTTTCAAGTTACCCGACTTTGGTCCCTCGGGTTTGGTTAGTTATTAATTAGGTCACAACCTAATTATTTTCAATAATATTCCCACTTATTAACTAGGTTTAATATTCCTAGTTAACTTAGCGGGTTCGGGGGAAATTACGACTAAGTTTATTTTAGGTCTCGTTACCCCAGGCCTTTCATCCATTTTATTTCCTTAAAAGCTTTTGTTCACTTTTTATTTAATATTAGGATTAATTATTTAAATCCTAATATTTACCGGGTAAATTTGCCACTAGCGGTACTTTACCCGTCTTTCAGTATTAACGGAGTTTGATTATCAAACCCGTTTTCGGGGTGTTACAGTATATTAGATGTTTTTAATATGATTTGAGTCTTGGGATTTATAACGAGGTCGTTCAGAGGTGCAAAAGTTAACATGACGACACTTTTAAATCTTGTCAAACATCTTTATTAAATCCGGGTTTACAACGCGTTTTGTCTTACAATGACACGTGTCGTTTTATTATTTAACCCGAATTTTCGAGGTGTTACATGTTGTTTAGTTGATATCGGTTCGGTTCGTTTGCATTTCATGTTTATTTTATTTCAACATTGTGATTTTTATTTCTAAAAGAGATATCGTGCAGCTACCGTAACAAACCGATTGAACAACATTTGTATCAATACCCTATTTATTTTTATTAATTATGCTTTCGATACACTGATAACGTATTGATAAGAAAACAATATAAGGGCACACGGGGTGGTCCGTTATACCACCCCCATCACTCGTTAAACAAAAACGGAACACCGCCGCCGATCTAAGTATAACTCGTTATATTATCAACGCGTTTTTCCCATAACGCGTGAAACTTCAAATGTTGTATGTTTGAATGTTTGACACCTGTACACTTTCCAGAAATCAATGAAAGAATATTGCATATTTAATTGAAGTTAGCTTTTTTCCAGAAATCAATGAAAAAATATTGCATATTTAATTGAAGTTGGCTTTTTTATCACTAGTGATACCACCCCTACATTTCTATCACTAGTGATAGAATATTGGGTGATGACATGACATGATTTGATTGGATAATGAGAGTGATGGAAACTATCACTAGTGAACCACACCTCCTCCCCTAATAATGAAAACTTAAGTTAATAAGAAAACAATATAATAATGAAAACCTAGAAAAAAATAATACCGAACTAAACCAAACAACATTGATACCGACGTACATTCATTTAATAAGAAAAAAATATGTTTAAAATCTTAATAAAAAAACAATATAATATTAAAAACTTAGAAAAACAATATTAAAAAAAAACTAAACCATGGGCACTTTCAAATAATGTATAATTAACAAGTACGAGTATGCGACATTCAATTGTGAAAACATGTACTAAAATTAATTGAAGACTTGCAATTTATAATTAGGGAACCATCACAACATGTTAAAAATGAGACTGGAGAGTATGGGGGCCGGCACTGCCCCGGCGAGCCCCGGCGCCGGACCCCCACACCGCCCCCTATACCTCGTCTCGTCTTCTCCGTCGCCCCAAGGTCGTGTGCGACGTGCCTCTTTCTCTCTCCTCTCTCTTCGTTCTCTCCCCCCTCTCTCTCTCTCTCTCTAAAATCAAATCAGTTTATTTTTTTTATTGTTTTTATAAATAGTGTGGGGCCCCATCCTCCACCCCTTAGTCCATCCCTTTAGGCCCATCCTCACTCCCGATGACGTGACATCCTACGTGGCGGCCCATACTCATGGGGATGACCCTCCCCATACCCTCCAGTCTGAGGGATCACTTTAAGGTGAATAGAAAACAAATAACCAAGCTGAAAAAAATCAACTGACATAACCGGACCGAAAAAACCAAATCATACAAAAGGAATTTTATAGTTCGGTTTCGGTCTTGTATTTTATGAAAACCTAAAATTCAATCCAAGCCGAATAACCAAAAAAAAACATGAATTTTATGGTTCAGTGTTGATTATGGGCAATTATTATTAGAGACTACAATTAGAAATCTATAATACTTGTTTATAATTTGGAGAAAAAAATGGTAGTAATGAGTTATGATATAATAGAAAGTTTTGTTTTACTAGAAAGTAATCTTGAGGATGCTTTTTAAGGTTATACATGATGAAAAGACAATTTTACCCTTGATTTTCTAAGTAAAAAGACACAAATACCCAAATCAACTAATAGTTGACTAACATAAATTAGTGGGAGGGACTTGATTGCCAGCAATTGACAACCATAGGGACCACACTGTTAAATCCTTTTCACATGAGGGCTAAACATGCGATTAGGTGTAAACCTTAGGGAATGAAACTGTAACCAAAACCAAATAGTTTCATAAAAAACCGAATACTCAAACTTTCAATTCCTAGTTTGATTTGAGTGCAAAACTGACCCATGCGCCATTGCGCACCCTAGACCCCTTCATTTTGGGGTGAGTAACAAAATAATAGCCACACTGGAACCCAAATAACCGAACCAAAATAGCCTCTGCAAATTAAAAGAAAAACCGACGGTTCGGTTATATTAATTTCTGAAAACCGACGTTTTCAGTTCGATTTCAACTCTATACATGTTATCTGAAACGAACCAAACTAATGTCACCAAACTTGCAACCAAACCGACTCGTACTTGGTAGCAAACTAATGTGAATATCAAGAGAACTGACAGACTAGGCAACACTAAAACAACGTTACTCTAGAACTTTTGTTTCACTTTACTATAAACAACACAATTTTCTAGTTATAAACTTAGACACTAACTTTTGTAATCTTCCTTCAAGATTTGAGATTATTCCATCCTAGTTCATTTTTTCTTTTAGGTTTAAACTATTATGGTGAGTACACATTGCATTCTATAGTAAAGCATTAACTAAATTTTCCATTTAAAGATTACGTATAACTTTATTTGTTAAATCTCTTAGATACTTATTTTGAAAGCTTGTTATATTGATGAAATTGGAAATTTTTGATCCTTTGGTTTGAGGACTCGCTTTTCTAGGTGACACCCTTAATCTACACATTATGAAGGTTTGATGTCACTAGTAAGGTGTGGGTGTGGGCAAGTAGTTTGACATGATGGTGTCATTTACTTGAGTTCTCATTAACTAATTAAAAAGTCAATCTGTGCTAAGTTGCACTACATACCTATGTGTGTCATGCAAGTTAAATCGGTAGGAGTTCCACATATACATTTGGTTTGTTTAATGAGTCAAATTCAATCGTTTATCCATGTACACAATAACTCATTAAGGGTGATTGTATGTAATTTATTATATAGGTAAGTAAGTGTAATTGAAGATTTGAAGGTTTTGACCTTCCTAATTGAGGTCAATGAAAATCTTCTAGAGGTTTGAAGGCTTTGTACTTCACATTTGAGTCATAACCTCACAAGTGTGCTTCAACACTTAACATTCACGAGTTGAATGAAGAGTAGTAAACGTTGCAAGTATTTCATTTGAGTTGTAAGTTAACATATTTTTGGAGATGAAGAATCTTAAATTTAATCACGAAGACAAGATCTTCATGAGTTAGTGCGTGGAAGTTTACATGCGTGTCGTGCCTTAGATTGAAAAGTATGATCTTTGAGAGAAGAGGTATTGGCGTTTTGAACCTCACAACATAGTTATAATGTATGAAATAATGGTTGTGTAAGTATTGACAAAAACATACCAAGTTTATTAGGTGTATAAGTTGTGATTTTTGAATATTAAAATCGCGATAGGAGTGAGCGTGAGGTGGGGAGGTTGCACAAACCCCTTTATATTCATTGGGATTAAGAAAATTGTGACATTGGTATCAAATAGGTATTTACATGTAAGTATGTAGCTAAGGTCGTCACCCAAATTTGTTACGAGTTCACCATAGGTTCACGGTGAACCAACGTTGGTTTACATTTGAAGCCAAAAGTTTGTGTCTATTATCTATAGCTTAGTTTAAGGTAAGTTTAAGCTGTAAAGACCAGCTAAATATAATGTGATAAAAGGGTCACCAAAGTGTAATGGTCTTGAGGGTTCTAGTTCTGTAGTGAATAAAGGTGTCGTTTTATGAGTAATATTAGTGAGTGTGTAATAAGTAGAGCATTCTAAAAAAGTTAGAATAGCTGGTTTAAGCTTGCATTTTGTTTTAATTGTATAATCTATAATAAACTCCTTTTTAACCATTGGCTTCATTTTACATCCACCACTTTAGATATGTATATTATTGTTTTAAACTAAGAGTTAGTTAGATTGTAAAAATCAATATCTATACTATATAATAAAAGAAACTATTTATAAGACACATGTCTTCATTGTAGTCATCTATTTTTTAGCCTATTAAAATTAAATAATTATTTATAAGATATACGATGAGATGTCCGTTTAATATATATAATTATTAAAAATATTGATAATAAAAAGAGTCATGTTACATTATATTATTATTTAAGATAAGATGTATATATATATATATATATATACTAGTCGTTTACCCGCGCGATGCGGCGGGAAACATATCACTTAGGTTGGTGAGTTTAGGGCTATGTACGGGGATGTAGTTTCCGATGTGGCGTGCGACGACAATGGTGGCAGTGTAGCAGAACGTGGGGGTCGGTTGAGGGCTTCTTCAGCGGCAACGAATCAACGGTGTGCGTCGATTGGTGGTTTCGTGATGGCGTTTGGTGGTTATTGTGTGACGGTCGGTTACCGGCTTCAGGAGAAAACAAAGAAAATTGTGTGATTCTAGTTATGTTATGAGGGGTTTTAAATATTTGGGTAAATCAACGGTTTTGAATGATGAATCGTATCATCAGTTACAATGAGGCCTTCGGCAGTGGCGAAGCTTGACGTTTTTGACCGGGGGGGGGGGGGGGGGGGGGGTATGCCCTAAGCCTGATGGTATACTCAAAACATTTGGGACGGGCATACTCGAAACATTTGGGACGGGTATGCCCTAAGCCTGATGGGTATGGGATTAGTTTTTTAAAAAAAATTACGGGTATGGGATTAGGTGATACCTGACCCCATTACCCGAAATCACATACCCATTTACCCGAACCATATACCCGAATTAAATACCAAGAGAATATTTTATTTTCTCTTAATCATTGTTTATTGGTACTTTATTTTAATAGTTTCTATCATATTTTAATACCCCAGATCATGCAACTCTAGTTAATGCCATTTTCTATGTTTTATCCTCATTAATTTTGTTACCATTAGTTAAGTTTGGCATTTTAGTACCCCTGATCACATATATTTGTGTCTGCAAAATTTGAGAAAACACCTCTGCACCTTTTTCATAACTTAAAACATATATTCATAAGTAAAGCATATTCGTTATTAGGGTATTTCAATATAATAAAATGAAAACTGAAGTATAGAGACATGCTTGATGATTATAAAATGGATCGATCAAAAATTCATTCTCTCTTGTACATAATTGATGAGTAAACCAATTCGTGTCATTTCTACTATTTCATGGCTTTATAATTTGTTACATCAACAGCTGAGTTGCCAGTCCATCTTCCTTCAGAATCTCGGAGATTATAATAACGGTTGGTATGGCTGCATGTGTTACATCAACAGCTGTCGTTAAACTCATGTGTTTAAGTCGGTGAGCACTATGTGAGAATATAAATGATCATATGCTAAAAAATATATGGATATTAAGACCTAAAATAGGGCAGGGGTAAACAAGTGAGAATATAAATGTTCATATGCTAAAAAATATATGGATATTAAGATAATTACCTTCTGTTTAACACTCAAGTCAACATGTTCATACTTGGGATCAGCAGCTGCAGTACCGATGTTCAACAGGATCACCTTGCTGCAATTGTTAAAACAACGTCAAATATGCAATTTAAGTATTACAAACGGATGTATACATAAGAGAAGCATCTCCTGTTTCTAGAGCACATAGAGACATCCAACATATTTCCTTAAAGAAGGCATAGATACCGCATGATGCTTAAGGTACCAATCCAATCTATTCAAATCATTTTCATTTGACTTTGTTTCAAATTCCTTTAACACATCTTAGATACATAAATACATAACACTACCGAGCGAAAAATTCATCTCGAAATTTGCTAAAAGGTATACAAAATTGATAGCCATGAAACCTAACAAATCGGAATTTCTTACCAAATATTGTAGGTCCATTTTCCACCAAAACAAGGAGTATAAACCCTTTGTATTGCAACAAACAGGAACCAAAACGCAGCAGCCCTTGAACTCATTTACCTTCAATAAAAGATCCCAAAATCACTTAAAATTTTGGTAAACCTTAAGCATAAGCAAACCAAACCACTTACCATAGATTACGGGTCAATTCCTCCACCAAAACAACCCAAATCAAGAGCTTGCAACCTTCATATCATAGCAGCCCTGAATCGGTTCAAAACAGCCTCACAGCTTGCTTTAAGGCAAGAAAAACACATCACATTCGTTGTCTAGGGCTTAACTGGTTCAAACTTCAAATACATTCAAAACCCATCTTCTAACCGCTAGATATCGCGACTCCAATCAGCACAATCGCGGGCAACCACTAACTGGTCAGTATCAGCTTCATCATGTTTAATAACAGTCACAAAACCGTCTCCATCTGTTAGGGTTTAAACATTACACACCATTACAGATTAAAAACACAGCATCTTAGTTTTATATGGACTGCTTTTCTTTACTAAATAGCATGCTATAGAACAGTGCAGATATAAAATACTTGAATTTTGTACTTTAGTAGATAAAACAGATAAAATTTTGTACCTAATATTTGGCAAATCATTTTGATCGCTTAAGCTTATTAACGATCTTCAAATCCTTAGTAGCATGCTTTAAATCCACGCGCGTTGGCTATTGCACTTCCCGTAATCTCTAAGAGCAATTGTAAGCAGTCAAGTAACCAAATCAACATCTTATTATAAACCCAAAGAACAATCCTTAAAGCAATTATAAAATGTAAAAATCTAGAAATTACCATGGTTTTGCAGTGTACAGCAAAAGACGGCCAAACAACTCCACTCCTGTCGATTGTTCACCTTTAACACCTCTACCTCTGTCGTCTTCGGTCATTGTCATAATACCACTGCTAAACACCCAGTCCGTAACCCATATGAGAGAGAGAGAGAGAGTACTGGGACATAATTTAAATTTACCGAAAATCAGTTGAAGGATCTTTCCCTTGCCAACCCATTTCCTTCCATTGCTCAGAAATTATATCACGAAGTTCTTCTTCAGGAAATGCAGCCTTCCATAACGCCCTCAATGCTTCCTAAAACATCGATAAAATTGCAAAAATGGAAATATCAAGTTACCACTCCCTCTTTTCAAAACTCACAAACATCCATAACGTGCGTTTTATCTAACAAAACAGGTATCCACAAGAAATATAATGTACCTGATGTTCTGGAATCGAACCATCATAGGCTATGTCTAAACGGGTTTGCAGCCTTTGTAAGCAATGTTCCTGTCAATGCCAAATAAAACACCGAAAATCAGATTACTATGCCTATAAATAACAACGTACGCCATAACTCATTTGTACAAAATCGGGCTATAATGCATACAATCTTACCTGAGCAGGAGTCAAATCAAACGAGGGGCGTGAATCGCCTTCACGCCCCTCGTCGCAAACACACGAGAGGCCTCTGCCAAGCCATGCTGCTGAGCCTGCAACAACCTCAGCTGCACATATATGAGAAACATTGGTCAAAATTAAGGTAATAAGTCTTACAGAAGTTAGGGTTTATTGCTACGCGATAATTTAAATAGTTAATCACATAATAACAAAAGCAGCAACCGATTACTCGATTTGATTATAAGTTTTCACATTAATTATATCATCATTACATCAACAAAAGCAATCATTCAAAAATTCAATTGAAACAGATCTGGATTTCTACAAATTAATTATTAACTCATGGAAGAGGAACATATTTCTAAAATTAGAATGAATTTAAAAGATGAGTGATATTCATAATATACCTGAAGTTGTATTGCAAGTATTGCCTCTGTCAAGACTATGTGAAATTCTTCTAACAGCAACAAATGATCCACCTCTATCCTCCATTATTACTAACAAACAATCACACTAATTCACCTTCATTTCCACCATTTGCAACCAACTAACGAAACCTAATTCAAATCAAGAAATAACATCAAAGCCCTGTACATGACACAGTTAATATGTATACTATACACAAGAAAACACACACCTGGATAATATGCATATATTATACAGAAAACTAAAGAAAACACACACCTACCCTGAAACCATAGTATCCATCTTTCACTTTTGGTTTACCATCCATTCGGTTAGTGTGAAGTCCTCTTCTTTAACAATGGCATAGTATCCATCTTTCACTTTTGGTTTACCATCCATCTCGTTAATAACAACTATATCAAATTATCAATTTCAACTTCTGAAAACTATTTATTGCTCAAATATTACATCAATTCACAGATATAAACTACAAAATACGAATTCACAACAACCAAAAATACTGAAAATAAATCAAATTAAAACTCGATTTAATTTCACCAAATCTAAATTAAATATAGTAAATCAACTTAATTAAACTTATACATCGATAAATTAAGCTTAATACGGAGTTATATGTATAGAATTAGACCTGGATTTTGGGGATTTTCATCGTTAGGGTTTGGTGGAGTTGACATCTTCACAGTTCACACTGCAAAACTGGAAGTTAATTGAAAAGCGAAATTAAAAACCGATAGATATAAAGAACATATACCTGTGATGGTAACCCTAGATCTTGTCAGATGTGCATCTTAAAAAAACCCTAAAATCGAATTCGAACTTTAAAGCATCTGCGTGTTTTCAAGATCTGCAAACCCCAATTGGATTAAGAACACAATCAACCGTCCGTTTACGAACCCTAACTATACAAATTTAACCGAATTTGATCACTTCCTTTGCTAAAAACAGGAAAGAATTCAAAAGATTAAGCAACTGAAAATACCCAAATGGATTTAGAGCACAATTAACCACTACAACCAATAAAGTTTCAATCTTTGTACAAAAATTATATAAAATTGAGTTGTACCTGATCAATTGCAGAAGGGTTTTTACCATGGTGAAAAGTTGAGATCAAAATAGACATAGCTTGAACATGATTCATACTAACATTAAACTGATCTTGAAGCATTCTAGCCCTTTCATCACACAGTAGTGATAGTCGATCGTCTCAGGGTTGTGCGATTTGAGGGGAAAGAGAGGTCGGCTGGGGATAAAAATCAGAACTCCATCTACCAACAATCACTACTTTTCGCTTTCACAAATGGGTTTGTAGAGAGAGAGAGAAAGAAAGACAGGGATGAGTAAGAAACCCTAAATCTGAGAGAAAGCAGAGGACGGTTTGTGCTTTGTGAAATGTGAAATGAAAAGACAGGATCTGGGGAAGTGGGAATAAGCGGGCATTCAAATTTTGAACAAAAATGGCCGCTCAAAATTAGATTTAAAGGTTGGTGTGTTTTATAAGACTTGTACACCATGCTTTAAAAGTGTCAAAGGGTATAAGTGGAAAGTGATGTTTTATGGTGCTTAAAAGACTTGTACATTATGCTTTAGGGGTGTTTTAAGGAAAAAATTTTGGACTTTAAGAAGTCCTTCTAATATGTATTATAAAGTAGTATAGATATAGATATAGATATAGATATATATATATATATATATATATATTTAATAAAATATTATATATTTTTTAAATATTTTTTATAAAAAAAAGAATATGACTTAAGATGTAATTTTAAGGAGAGAAAAATTATTATTATTTAATAGGAGAGAAAATGCAGGAAATCAAAATCTAAAGTTAATCAGAACTCAACTCGTGTATTACACGTGGTTTTTTAAAGATATAACTTTTTTATTATTTACTATATAAAATTACATTTACTCAACCCGTATAATACACGAGGTTTTTTAAAGATATAACTTTTATTATTATTTACTATACAACACTACATTTGTCCAACCCATGTAAAATTATATTTATCCAACCCGTGTAATACATGAGATATTTAAAAAAATATAACTTTTTTATTATTTGATATATAAATTTAACACGTGTAATACATGGGGTTTCTTAAAGATATAACTTTTTTTATAAATTACTATACAAAATTATATTTATCCAACCCGTGTAATACATGATATTTTTAAAAATATAACTTTTTTATTATTTGATATATAAAATTAGATTATTCAACCTGTACAATACACGGGGTTTTTTTTAAATATATAAATAATTATTATTTAGTATTTTTTTCATTATTTGATGTATAAAATTATATTTATTCAACATGTACAACAATACACGAGGTTTTTAAAGATATATTTTTTTTTATTTTTTTAGTATATAAAATTATATGTATTCAATCCGTGTAATAAACAAAGTTTTTAAAGATATATTATTTTATTATTTAGTATATAAATTTACATTTATTCAGCCCGTGTAATACACGGTTTTCTAATCTAGTATATCTTATTTAAAAGTCTTTACTACACGTGGCACACCTAAGAATTTTTTCCAATATGGTCCATTTTTTCGGTGTTCAAGATTTTTACAACAAAACGTTAAAATTTTCGGGTCAGTCCTGAGCGAGGTTTGAATTGGATTAAAAAAAACAGAAAAACAAGCTATACAAGGATTGAGACCAAGACCTCTTGTTGGTAAAGAGGGTGGTTTACCACTACACCGGCTTTACTTTTCTTATGGTGCCCACCTAATTATATTTGTAAAATTTAATATACCTGTTCTACTAATTTTTTTTTTTAACATTAGGGTCCGGGGACCCCGACTCGCTCTATGTGAGTCAGCCCCTGTGTGTATTACTTTTTGAAATATTCAGGACTATTTTTAAAACAATTTATAAAATATGCGTGTTACTGTTCTATAAGAGTCTGACATAAACCGGAATGCCTCCTATGGACGGTGTGAGTCCATTCTTTTTTTTTTAACGGCCAACAGAATCAATTCCGAGCATTCTCGGGGCATCACTGGACCAAACGGAGTACTCCAAGATTAACCCGAGTCCACCACCAAATCCGAGGAAAACCCAGTAACTCACCCGCCAGTAGGTACGATGGTAACATTTCCTGTAAAACCCGTTTGACTCAAGGATCGAACACAGGTTTCCCTAAGTCTCCTATCATTGCCCACCAATACCTCACTCTGCACCAAGTGAGAGTTGAACTTGTATCTCCCAAAAGAAATGCAAGTCTTCCACCACTTGATCTACAAATCATTGGCGGTGTGAGTCCGTTCTTAGACTGCGGGGTGTGGGCTTGGGTTTGGGGCGTGGGAACCAAACCAACGCCGCTTTAGCCACACCGGGCCATCTTGGGTAGCGGCGTTGCCCCTCTGGCGTGGCTATGAAGCTTGGCATGGGGCGGGTTGGAGAGCTGATGTGGATGGCTGGGATTGGCTGAGTTCATGTGACCGTTGGGCTAGCCGTTGGCCAACGGCTATTTTATAAAAAAAAATTCTTTAACTTTTATTCTATATAAATCAACCAATTCTTACTAAATTTTACTATCCAAATATTCAAAAACCACCTCCCATCACAAACAAATTTATACAATGAATTCTTCAAGTTCAAGCGATTCGTCAGATAGTTATGATTCGTTATCCTCATCGAACGACGGAGCGGAAATATTATTATCAACAGTGGCGACGCTCTTGAAAGCTATCGTTGAAGATTCAGAAGAAGGGACTTCCCAACCCCAACCCAAACGGAGGAAGTATATCTTTCGTGAATGTGAAACCGCTAACGATTTGCTGGTAAGTGATTATTTGTCACTCGAACCAACATGTGATGCAGGAATGTTTAGGCGTCGTTTTCGTATGAGTAAAAATTTATTTTTAAGAATATCAAAGGATTTATAGAGGATAATTGCGATTTTTTTCCGACAAAGACCCAGTGGCGGATCCAGGAATTTTTTTCAGTGGGTTCAATTTTTTAGATACTCTAATCTAATAGGACCGGATGTGAAAAAAAATTGGGCCGATCCAACGGTTCGGGTCGGGTAAAATTCATCACATGAAAAAAAAATACGATACAATAATAAAAAAACATGGTCATTAAAAATAAAAATAAAAAACATGTAATACAAATACGACGGTTCTTGCAAATTAAAAAAAAATACCTATAATTGCTCCCTACGGGTTTTCATCTTTTGAAAACGTTGCATAACATCTTCGACCGAAACTTGTTGAAAGAACTCCTTTTCGATGTAACAAATGCAAGCATCGTTCATATATCCATCACCCATCCTATTACGCAATTCCGTCTTCACATGCTTCATTGAAGAAAAACTTCTTTCAACACTAGCCGTTGCAACCGGTAAAACTAGTGACAACTTTATTAAACGATAAACCAACGGATAATCAATGTGTATGCTTGTTTCCACCATCCTTTTGGCAAGATCACTTACTCCATTCAAGTTTTCAAACCGTTCATCCCTTTTCACATTACTAATGTAGTGGCCGAGTTGATAGATAAGTTTGTCTTTCTCATCAAAAGTGAAATCATACGGATACATCTCGGCCAACTTTAGCAAGTTTAGTTTATTAAAGGCACTAAAATTACAACGTGGGCTCAACGAACTCATACACAAAAGCAAATCAGTAGTTACCTCGTTAAAACGATTTCCAAGCTCTTGAATTTGCATATCGAGGACCGTGTTGAAATTATTAACCACATAATGGTGACGATTGGTGATGTTGGTCTTCCTTCTTCGATATTTCGGGTCAACATACTCATCTTCCATGTTAACCATTTCAATCTCATATTTGTCACAAAAGGATGTGACATCTTTTAAAAGCGAGTCAAAACCTTCAAGTCGATACCTTTGTAATTCTTCTTTGGTTGATCTAACCAACCCAACTGCATTTGTAATGTCTTGATCCTTTCTTTGAAGAGCTTCACACAAAACGTTAGTAACTCCCAAGATGTACTTCATCAAATGTAGATAAAATACAAAATCAAAACTTTTCATGTATATATGAAGTCCTTTTGCTTGACTTTTATGAGCACCATCAGATCCCGAAGTTTCTATATATTCAAGCACGTCAATAACAACAGGATATAATGCAAGCAAACGGAGAATCGTTTTTTCGTGAGAACTCCAACGTGTTTCTCCGGCTCTTGCAAGTGAGAGTTCTTGATTCTGACCACTTCCGGTTTCAACTTCCGAATTCAATTTCAAACTCTCTCTTTGACTCTCTCTTAACAAATCTATTCTTTTGCAAGATGCACCAACAACATTTATTAAATCTGTTACTTCTTTAAAAAATCTACAAATTTCAAGATGTTTGGTTGCAAAGGCTACAACAACAAGCTGAAGCTGGTGAGCAAAACAATGAACATAATATGCCGAAGAATTTTCTTTTAAAATCAATGCTTTCAAACCATTAAACTCACCGGACATGTTGCTTGCACCGTCATATCCTTGGCCTCTAACCCGACCTAAACTCAAACTGTAGCGAGCAAATAACTTATCAATTGCAGATTTGAGAGATAACGCGGTTGTTTCGTTAACATGAACAATGCCAATAAATCGCTCCTTCACAAATCCTAATTTATCAACATATCTTAAAACCACAGCCATTTGTTCCTTTTTTGAAATGTCCCTCGATTCATCAACTAATATGGAAAAGACATCATCACCAAGTTCTTCAAATATCTTCTTTAATACTTCTTCTGCAAAACAATTACAAATATCTTTTTGGATTGATGGAGCCGTCATTTGGTTATTCCCTGGGGCATTTTTTAATATAACCTTACCAATTTCTTCATTGATTTCCCCAAACAATTTTAAAAACTCTAAGAAATGTCCTTTATAGAGAGATCCTTCCGACTCATCATGACCCCGAAAAGGTAGCCCACCATTCAACAAACCTTTGGCAAGTATAACCGAAGTACTTAATCGGATTCTGTATTCTTTTTTTTGCTTATCAGTATGTGGTGCAAAGCTCACGTTTACAGCTTGAGCTTCATTAAGCAAGTCTTCCCCTTTTTGAAATGCTTTGTTGTGAAAACTATTGCATTTACCAACATGAGTATCAAATCTTGAGATCCTATACCAACATTGTACCCCTTCGCTCACAAATGCATCATTTTGTCCACTTTCCTTGAACAAGTAACAATATAAGCAATATGCTCTATCTGTTATGACACTGTATTCTAACCACTTTCTGTGTTTACCATCGTACCATTCTGGTTTAAAACGTCTTAATATACCACCAAAATCTGTTTGTGGAAAATTATGCCCTCTTGGTTGACATGGACCTCTAAGCAAATACGCTCGTCTAATTTCATCTTTTTGACTTGGGTGATAAGATGAAATTGGTTTTCTTTCGGAAGGATCCCATGGAAGATCATTTAAATCAATTTTTGAGGGTTTACTACTTGAAGATGACGATTCAAGGTTTGATGGTTGTCTTTGGTAAAAGGTGTCAATTTTCTTCATACCTAAATATCCAATTCAAGTTTCAACAAATTAACATCACTAATTGTCTAATTCATAGTATTCACATACTCATTCAAGTTCAACAAAGTAACAAAAACAAATTAACAATGCACAATTTTCATATAATCATAACATATTAACAACACATTACACATATTTATTGAAAATAATGAAAGAAACTAAAGAAATTGTAAGTTTACCTTTCATTCCTTCAAGAAGGTATACCACTGAGCTTGAAATTGGCTGGATATTTGAAGGATTCAGAATGAATGTGAGCCTGTGGGTTGAAATCGAAGTGTTCTTGACTTAATTGGGGATTAATTTGCTTAGAGAATGATAGATTTTGGTAGGTGTTGAAGGGGTTTTGTTAAGTGAAAGAACAGTAGGTTGTTGTGCGTATGTTTTGATAATGGGTGTACTGGTGGGGGCGCCACATGTATAATGATAAAACCCTAGATTGGATTTTAGATTAAAAAAAAAAAAGAAACGCAGATTTATTGCCCAGAATGGGATTCGAACCGGAGACCAACAGGAACAAATAAGGCGCCTAAACCACCTGGGCATCTCTCAAATACATGAATGGGTTCATCTTAAAATTATTTTATGGGTTCATTAGGATTTTTCTATTAAAATTAACACTAATAATTTGAAACCGAGTGGGTTCGGGCGAACCCGTAAGGATCAATGTAGATCCGCCCCTGCAAAGACCCAATGCACGTGGTAATTTAGGATTTACCACGTGGCAAAAGGTTACGACCCTAAGACAATTGGCTTACGAGAATAGTTCTGACATAATGGACGAGTATTTAAAAATGTCGGGACGGGTGGCTAGGGAAAGTCTTCACAATTTTTGTGCTTATATCATTGAACTATATATGAAAAGATATTTGAGAAAACTGACGTTTAGTGATATGCAACAACTTTTGGAACATCACGCTGAATATCATGGTCTCCCCGAGATGATAGGTAGTTTAGACTGTATGAAATGGGAGTGGGAACTTTGTTCAACTGCATGACAAGGCTCTCACACAAGCGGATATCATGGAATGCCGGCCATGATGCTTGAAGCTGTTGCATCACAAGATCTTTGGATATGACATGCATTCTTTGGTATGCTAGGTTCACATAACGATATAAACATTATTCATCACTCGCCCCTTTTCAATGATCTGATATATGGCGTTGGACCTAAAGGAACATTTTTTGTAAATGATGTTGAATACATTCATGGGTACTATCTTTTTGATGGAATTACTCTGAGTGAGCTGTTTTTGTGAAATCTTTTTCAAGAGATGGAACCCTAGATCCTAAAAGAGTAAAGTTTAACAAAGTTCAGATGGGGCACACAAAGACATCGAGCGATCATTTGGTGTTTTGCAGAAAAGGTGGCGCATTTTGAGCATGCCTTATCGATTGTATCAAAAAGATCAAATAAAAAACGTGATGTACGCGTGCATTATTATACACAACATGATTTTAGAGAATGAAGGTCGGGATAGTTGAATATTATCCCGAGGAGACCCAATCAAATAACGAAGACATTAGTGACGAACAGAGAACGCAAAACAAAAAACTAATCGAGTCACGACAAATAAATGTAAATCTTGGAGCTGATTTGGTACAACATGTTTCAACACTTCCTAGATTTGACAATGTTGAAGACGAAGATGAAGATGATTGATTTTTTTTTTTTTTTTTTTTGTGATGTAATGTATTTTTTCTGTTGTGGTTATTTAATATTAATTAAATAGGTTTTTTAAAGTTAATATATTAAATTCTATGATTAAAATAAATAAAAAAAAGAAAAAAGAAAAACAGCTACCAAATGTCAACCCATGCCAGCTAGCCCACGCCTACTCCGCACCCCACTTTTTTTTAGAGTGGCCTGGTGGAGCCCATCTCTATGCCACGTATCAACCCAAACCTCACACCCATCAACACTTTATATGTTTTCTTTGACACGGCACAAGAATATTTCTTTCCTGTTGGCTTACCGGCTTACCGACTCTCAAGAATTCTAGTTAATTCACATAAGCATTTAAGCTACTTAAAAACTTAATTACGGAGAATGCAATCCAACATATAAATTCGAATGAACCCAAACACAACACGTTTAATCCATATTTTAAATGAGTCATACATGTTGACGAGTTATAAGCATGTTGTTGGGTTGTAAGCGAGTTATCCGTAACGTGTTTCATGGAGTATGAATGTGACAAGTAGATAAAATGGTATGACAAAACTAACATTATTATAACTAACAATGTAAATTGAAAACTGAAAAAAAATGAAAAATAAATGGTAAAAGTTTCTTTTTTCCTAAAAACCTAAGCAGGTTAACGAGTCATCCAGATTATTAAATGAGTCAACCCGAGTCCGATTTGTTTATAAAACAAGTTAACCCGAACAAAACCTATTTTTTAAAGCGATCATGTTAAACAATTCAATCCGAGCCTGATCTATTTTCAAACAAATTAACCCGAAACCTTTTTTTTTTCGTATCAAATATAAAAAATAGAAATAAGAAGAAAATAGAAGCTGACCCATTCTAGAAAGTTATGTCCAGCAATGCATATTTATTTTTTTCTCCAATTATTTAAACATATAAATTAAAAAAAAAAGAATTAAGCAATTTGAATTCGATAAATCCTACGCCATACAAAGATCCAATGGTGTTCTTGAATTAGTTTCTACTGCATTTCAATTCAACTCACACATATCTGTTTCTCTCTCTAGATTCTCTCTCTAGATCCGATCCAATAACACAACATCCATGGCTTCACGCAGACGAACTCTACTCAAGGTCATCATCCTCGGTGACAGCGGGTCAGTACTTCAATCTAAATCACTTTATATATACATAATTCAACTTACTGGATTTTGATCTGATCCGATTTACTCTTGTTTAGGTCAAATTGATTGATTCGTTTTGACTAGCGTATACGTAACTGTTTTCGGCGATACTTACTGTGAACTTTGTGGTTTTGAATTGTTAGATTGATTACTGTTGCAGTTGTTGATTGTTTGTAGGTTTAGATTGTGTTAATTCTTGTTTGCTAGGGTTTATTTGATAGTTGTTAGTTTAGGAGGTACAGTTTGCTGTGAATTTAACTTTTTCAGGAGTTTTTTTGTTCGTTATTGAACAATTAGGCTTATCATTCTAAATATTAGATTACTTAGGGTTTCTGTGCGATGATTGTTGCTTTTGGAGATACAGTTTGATGTGAATTTGACTTTTTCATGAGTTTTTTGTTCGCTTTTTAACAATTAGGATGCTTAATTCTAAGTATTACATCATCTAGGGTTTCTGTGGGATAATTGTTGCTTTTAAAGATACAGTTCTATTTGAACTTATCTGTTTCTTGAGTTTTTTGTTCATATTTTTTACAATTAGGCTCCTCAGTTCTGCATATTACACCATTTAGAGTTTCTGTGGGATGATTGTTGCTTTTGGAGATCCTGTTAGATGTGAATTTATCTTTTTCATGAGTTTTTTGTTCGTTTTTGAACAATTAGGATGTTCAATTCTGCATATTACATCCTCTAGGGTTTCTGTGGGATGAATGTTGCTTTTGGAGATGTGGTTCGATATGAATTTAACTATTTGATATGAAATTTAACTGTTTCATGAGTTTTTTTGTTCATTTTTTAATGATTAGGCTTCTCAATTTTGCATGTTACATCCTCTAGGGTTTCTAGGGGATGATTGTTGCTATTGGTAATATAGTTCGATATTGAACTTAATTTTTCACGATATCTTTGTTTACATTTTAAGAATTTATCTTAGCATGATTGATTATTTGACTTGCTGACCAATTTGTCATCCTTGGTTGGTGCAGGGTGGGGAAGACATCTTTGATGAATCAGTATCCTTATTCCTTTGTGGCTTGAACTAGTAATGTGTAAGATCCTAACTAACACAAATTCTTCAAGTGACTGAAAAATTGGAACATAGAAATTATTATTTGGTGTTTATTACTTATTAGCATAAACTCTGTTAACTATTTAAAGAATTTTTGTCAGTTAGGATATGTTTGCCCTTTATTTGGTCTGTATTACTTATTAGCATAAACTTCTTGTTAAACATTTGAACCATAGTAGAGAAAAGGCGTAGATTTAGGAGTAGGATTAGTGCTTTAGTAAGCCGTTCTAAAAAAAATTGAAAATTTGATAGCATTCAGGCTATGGCATGATTGAGTATTTGAGTATAACTCTTTGAACATTAAGTACTTACATCCCTACCAAAACTAGTGTGATTTATGAGAAGTAAATCTATTTTCGTGGATGGTTCTTGTTTGTCCTTTATATCTGCCGTTAGATATGTCAACAAGAAGTTTAGCCCTCAATACAAGGCAACAATAGGAGCTGATTTCTTGACAAAGGAAGTGCAGTCTGATGATAGGCTCTTCACTCTGCAGGTTAGTAGTTATGACTCGTTGATGAGTGATAAACATTTTGAAGCTTGTTTTTTTACTTTTGATGTTACTTGGACACTTCTGTAACAGACTAATAAGATCAGACAATTAAAACTCTATGATTATGGCTCATTTTGTTACGTTTAGTTTTGTACACATGTGTAGAAGGTGAATTATGACAAGATAACCATCAACTTCACCCGTACAATATAATATTGTTTTTCATTCTTTGAACAAACAGAATCTGAGTACGCAGAAAGATATTTTAATGATGACTTCCTTCCCATATTAGCTTTTAAAACAGAAACAAACTATGGTGATATTGGTGGTGGTTATAGATTTTCTCTTTGTGCTAGTATGGTAGGTTGAAAGAAATTATTTACAAACTAATAGTATCACGAGAATCACGTTAATGCTTCATTGTTGTAATAATGTAAATCTTTGTATCTTGCCATACTAAAAAGCCCCAAAAGGGAAAATTCGACTACAAATGGTGAAATTTAATCATGACTATCTATACAAAAAAAACGCTTGATTTTATCGTGAAATCGCAATGGGTCATATGTTATTAAACATGGAAAACTTTATCCTTTTATCAAGCATAGTTTAAATTTAAGAACATGACCTTTGAATCCGTTATCTTTTTATCTTAGATCTGGGATACAGCCGGGCAAGAAAGATTTCAAAGCCTCGGTGTTGCTTTTTACCGAGGTGCAGATTGCTGTGTTCTTGTATATGACGTGAATGTGCAGAAATCCTTCGATAATCTCAACAACTGGAGAGAGGAATTCCTTATTCAGGTATGTATATAATCTTTTACCTCATGTATTTTGGCATTTTAAACATGAAATATGGTTGCATGGCTCATTATGAACTCATGATCTGATAATATCTTCTAGGCAAGCCCTTCGGATCCCGAAAATTTCCCATTTGTTGTTTTAGGTAACAAGGTTGATGTTGATGGTGGCAATAGTCGAGTGGTACTTTCACGTTTTAAATAATAAATCTTCAGTTTTCACCAAATTTACCGTCAAATTTACTCATTTTGTCATGATAACATTTTCATTTCAGGTTTCTGAGAAAAAGGCACGGGCCTGGTGCGCATCGAAAGGAAATATCCCGTATTTTGAAACCTCTGCAAAGGATGGAGTTAATGTTGAAGAGGCTTTTGAAGTCATTGCCAAGAATGCGTTGAAGAACGAAGAGGAAGAAATGTAAGTTCCAAATTCAACTTCCAAAATTTCAAAAAATGATAAAACCGTAACTATACTAACGCGTTGGTGTCTTTTTTTTCTATGAAGATATCTGCCCGATACCATTGACGTAGGAAACACGAGTCATCCAAGGGCCTCGGGATGCGACTGCTAGAACCAAGTTTCTTTGTTAACGGTTTGTTTTGATGCTTAGTTTGTAAATTTGGTTTCATCAAACTAGTTTTATGAATGGATTGGTCTTAATGAGTGGTCATATTGAGAAGATGGGCTAGTACAAATAATCGAATGAAATGCTGGTATATTCTCAGAAAAGAGTTTGTTTACAATAAAGTTGTTCCATTGATTGTATCATTTAAGGTTTTACTCAATAATTTTATATAAATATTGATATGAGTTCAAACCTAAGATTAGGAGTGGCTAGTATATCGGAGAAGATTAAGGAGTGGAGATTGAGATTGTTTGGGCATGTGAAGCGGAGGGAAACGACGGGACCAGTTAGAGTAGTGGAAACTCTTACTGTGGAGGGGAGGAGAGGAAGAGACAGACTCAAACTGACATGGGATGGGCAGATTAGACATGATTTACTAGAGTTGCATCTTTCTGAGGACATGGTCCAAGATAGGACTTCGTGGAGGCGTAGGATTAGGGTTAAGGACTTCTAGAAGATACTGCAGTAAGGTCTTAGGTGTATTTTAGGGAAGTAGGTTTTTCTTACTCTTTAAGGGACTTTTCCGGTGATTGTCTTCTTGTGTTTATGCCGAAATGATGTTGTATGCATGCTATTATACATGATTTACATTATATTGTGTCATTCTGATCACTTTCTTGGTATAGGTGACTTCTTATTTCTATATTCTTTGACTTGGTGTGTTGGTATGCTGTTCGTTTTCGAGTCGAGGGTCTCTCTGGAAGCAGCTTCTCTATCCCTATAGATAGAGGAAATGTCTGTCTACATCCCACCCTCTCCAGACCTTATAAGTAGCTTTGCTATTTGTAGGATTTACTGGGTATGGTTGTTGTTGTTATATAGTGTATGCAACTAAGCATAGCTTATTTGATACAAGTTTGATAATGCAACTAAGGGTATTCTAATTCTACCATTTATTCATTATATTACTTTTCAACTCTCGACACTTTTACAAACCACATGATTATTGTAATGATTTTATTCAATTCACTGCATTCTTTTAACCATACACATACACACTCTAATTAATTCAATATATTTCAATTCCTTTTATCAACCGTCCACATGTTGTGATCATAAATTCCAATTTTCTACAAGAGACCAAGTTTAATTCAGAATTCATGTACAACATACCAAAAACACATTTTAGCCAAATTTGATCAATTATGGCAAGAATAACCAACATGTAACGATAATTATTTGCGGAGTATAAAATTAAATTAGTCTAGCAAGTATTAAATCTTCCATGCACCATTTCTAGTAGGGATGTAAACGAACCATACGCTCGGCGAACAGTTCATAAACCATTTGACAGAAAGTTCGTTTGTGTTCGTTCATTTATTAAACAAACGAACACGAACAAAAAATTTTGTTCGTTTATTTGTGAGAACATGAACAGAGATCGCGTTCGTTCATTTATGTTCGTGAACGTCCGGTAATGTGTTCGTTTGTGTTTGATAATTCATTAGTGTTTTTAGTTTTTATATTTTATTTAAATGACCCAAAATTCTGACAAATAAAATATTTGATAAATGTCGGTGTATTATATATTCTGTTCATAAACGGTTGTTTGTGTTCGTTTGTTTCCATTTATGTTAATGAACATTAGTTTGTGCTCATTTGTGTTCAGCAACGTTTGCATTTGTTCGTTGCCTAAAATTAATAAACAAACACAAACGAACACGAACAAGTTCATTTCCTTAACAAATGAACACGAACATAAAATCTCATTCGGCAAATGTTCATGAACAGTTCGTGAAAACATATATTTCTTAACAAACGAACACGAACAATGTCTTGTTTGTGCTCGTTCGGTTCGTTTGCAGCCCTAGCTAAGAGTATGAAATTTACATTGATCTTATACTTTCTAAACCTTAAGGCACATCCTACTTCCTAGCGATGTTTATAACACTTCTTTAATACATGGTTGCAAAAGTCGCTAAGCGCTCCCTAATCGGGGAGTACTCAGCCTAGGCGGAGAGTACTCAGGGAATACTCGACTAGGCTGAGAGTACTCGGGTCTCGACAACCATGTAACGATTACTCGGGGAGCGACCTCCGAGACCTTGTTTTACAACATTTAAGGTTGAAATCAATGAACTTTAAGCTCCCTTGCGGATTTTGGACCACATGAGAGAAACACAAGAACACGCTACACTTCTCTTTCCCTTTTCAACTCACTATCCCAAACACCCCAAGTATATGTACTTACTATGGTTGGTGATGAGTCCAAGAATTTTTTCACAAGGATCACAACTAACACTGTTGTTTGTATGCCTACTAAGAAGGATTTGAATCGGACTGGGTCACCAAATGTTTTTGCCATTTAGCGTCGGGTCACTAGAAATATCTTGGGTTTTGAGTGTGGTAATGATGTTCTTTATTTGATACTAGGTTAGAACCCCATGTAATACACGGATTGAATAAATGTAAATTTATATACCAAATAATAAAAAAATATTTAAAAACCTCGTTTATTACACTACACGGGTTGAATAAATGTAATTTTATATACTAAATAATAAAACAATATATCTTTAAAAATCTCGTTTATTACATGAGTTGAATAAATGTAATTTTATATATTAAATATTAAAAAAAATATCTTTAAGAACCCCGTGCATTGTACGGGTTGAGTAAAATTAATTTTATATATTAAATAATGAGAAAAATTACATTTTTAAGAACCTCATGTATTATATGGGTTGAAGACATGTAATTTTATATGCCAATCAATAAAAAGTTATATCTTTTTATATCTTTATAAACCCTGTGTATTATAAAATCTTTGGACTAAACTGACAAAATAATACAAACCACAGGGACTAAAATGACATTTAACTCTTTACAATATATTAATTTATAGAGTAAACTTTCGTTTTACTCCCTGTGGTTTAGTCACTTTAATGATTTTGCCCAAATCCTTTAAAAATAGGCCGTTTACTCCTTGATCTATGAAGCTCATCACCATTTTACTCCCCGCCCTAAACGACATCCATTTCCACCGTTAAATCATAGTCATGTGCCCCTCACATGAGGGGCATTTTAGTCTTTTCTCATTCTCTCAATTATTATTTAGTATTTATATATAAAAAAGAAAAAACAACTCTCTTTCATGATTAATACATGTATCAACAGATCTTTTAATAAAAAAACATATATGAACATCATCATTTACATTTAATAACTCTCTTTCTCACAATCAACGATCACCTCCCACCGTCTGCACCTGACAACCACCACCTCCCACCATTTCCACCTGACAACCACCACCTTACACCACCCCCACCGACCACCACCTTACACCACCCCCACCTACCACCACCTTGCACCACCCCCACCTGACCTCCACCTTGCACCACCCCACCTGAGCACCACCTTGCACCACCCCAACCTGACCACCAACATAAACCACCAACATCAGAGATCTCTGGACACCGCCCAACGACGCTTCTAATGGTCTCCATCGCCACCGTCATAATCCAAGTGTGTAAAGTCGCCGGAGCTAGAGCTCTTGGCTCGAAACCCTAGGAGGCTGTCACCTTCTGAACTCAGATCCACCGTCGTCATCTCTGTGGTTATCGAAACCCTAGAGTTCTTTCTTGGCTCGAAACCCTAGATTTACGTTCATCTCTCTCTCTCTCATGTTTCTCTCTCGTTCGGATCTCTCTCTTTCTAGTGCAGAATGGTGGTGGTGGTGATGCGCCATGCGAGATGGTGGTTGTTCAGATCTGCCGGTGTGGTGGTGGTGCGGGGTTGTTGGTGCGGGATGGTGGTTGCGGTGGAAGTGTGTGGTGGTTGCGGTGGATGGTGATTGAGGGTGGTGATTAATGGTGGTCACAAAAGGTATAGAGAGAGAGAAGACAGATAAATGATGAATTGAGAAATGGATTGGATTTTTTTGTAGGTAATAATAAATAAATACTATATAATATATAAAATTACTGAATTACCTTTACTTTGAACTGAAAAAACAAAATTGCCCTTACTTCTAACAATAAAAATGAATGGAGTTAAGGCCGTGTAACACCCTTATTATTATTTAACGATTTTCGTATAATTTACGAAAATAAACAGGTAATTAGAATTTCAATACATTGAAAATACGGGTTTCATTAAACTTTATTTACAGAATTAAAACTATACAAAATAACATGTTTGAGTTCGTCATTTAACAAAACAACGATACATAGTGCGGAAGCTTATTTCTTGATCGTGTTCGGTTCTTCGTTGTGCTTGATCGTCCGCCGGTGCTAAAATAATACCTGAAACTCATAAAACATGAGTTGGATTAGTCATACGTAACTTAGAACGTATTTAAACGAGTCCGGGAAGCGAAACTGATTAAAATAAAAAAAATTCGCCAAAACAGGGCTCCTTCGCGCCACGCGGGGGATACCAGTTTCCAGCAGGCTGCAGCTCAGTTCAGCTATGCCAGTTTTTACGGAAACGGCCATAACTTCTTCGTTATTGATCCGTTTTACCCGATTCTTTTTCCTACGCGTCCGTAATTTAATCCTCCATCTTATGGAGTTAAAATCCTACATCCAACATAAGAAATTTTGAGACTTCTAAGCCTTTGACTCGTTACCTTTTTACTGAATTTTAACCCGTTTATGCATTTTATCAAACAAACGTATTTATTTGATTCCTATATCACATACACTTCTTCAAATTAATGTTACCTACCCATATTAGGTTCTAATCATAGGTTTATTACACAATTTAAACCCGTTTTCGTTCGTATGCTTATTTTGACCCGTTAAGGGTATTTAAGCACTTTAAAGCTTGAAATCGCTTTCATTCATTTCTAGCATCTTATTCCTACATTTCTTATCAAGTAATCTTCCACCACAACTATAATTGTGTTGGATCTAATGTGGATATCTATATGTTCCGAGTTTTACCCATCGGATTATTATTTTACGGCAAGACTCAAATAGAGCCATTTGACTAACGTATTACATCTTTCAACTTCTATGCTTATTCTAAGTATTTATCTAATCATGAAATTCGTTTCCAAACAACCTTTAAGGGTTGTTTGTTCAATTTAGCCTACAAGGGCGTTTTGGTCGATTTTGGTCATTCTTTTACAACGAAGGACTCTCACCAATTATTCGACCAAAATAGCACTTTTAACTACAACATAATTATGCGTGCCTGGCTCGGATCAACATATTGACCCGTTTTAATACCTTTCGCTATTAATATCTAGATAATAGCAATGCTAACCATGTGTTAATTCCTGTGATCACAAAACTCAACAAGAAATCATCAAATATTATTGACAAATGGTGTTAACAACACCATTTGACCCGTTTAGTCAAAATGACCAATTGTCATTATAAGATGGCACTTAATTACCATTTCACCCCTTTAACCTATCCCTGACTTGCCTTGGAGAGTTGAACAGGCTGGTGCGGCTATCTTTTTGGTTTTTTTAAGGATCATGATGCCAGGACCAAAGTCGAGCCTCAACCATCAGAGACCACATCTAATTTCATATAGCCAGCAGGTTTATGAAAAATGTAGAAAGCCTTATAAGCATGTTATATATGCAACAATGAACTACAATATGTTGCAATAATGTTACCGTGTGATGTTGTCTGTCAACACCTTTAGGATATTTGTAATCCTAGTCTGCATGAATTTATCAGCCACACTGTTAGCGGCGTACACCAGTTTGTGCAACGCAGAATCGTTAATCTAAGAAAAGCTGAAGTTGTTTCTTTCTTGGCAAATCTAGGTTTCAAAATGCCATATATACACCTGGAAACTGCTGCAAAGAAGGGATGCGCAATTTGTGTAAGTTAGTGGTGTATCGAGGCATTGTGATTTCATTTGCTCATGGTTATGGCAATTCATAGATATAGGTAATTTTAGCATTTGGTTATGTTGTTTTGCTTTAGTAAGTTTTTATTGCAATGATGTGAATAATTATATATTCTCTTGTTAACCGAAATCGCAAAATCCACCTTTGTTTTTCTATTGACGGAAAAAATAGAATATATTCACATGTAAATTAAGACTGTTTCATATATGAACTAATGCTAATTGAATGGGTAGAAATTCATGTGAACCAAGACTATGATTAAAAGTATGTGAATTTATCCATGTAAACAAAAAAGAAGTTTTGGCAAGCATATCAAATAGGAGGTCTATAGCAAATCTGAAAACAACCAACCTAGGAGTTTTGTTCGATGCGACACTTGGGTGCTAGCCCGTCAAAGTATAAAATTCTAATATGAGTTTTATAAGGACGGTAACAATCTATAATTTCCTCAGGAGTAAAAACTCTTACCAGATACTTTTACGATCAGTTCAATTTCTTTAAACCTAGTGTCTTGTATATCTCATGAAAGTTTTTCATTACTTTCTATGGACATACGTTGTATCTTCTTTTAAATAGCAAGATAGACTTTAATACAAGCATCTTCTTGTCATGAGGGTGGAATAAATTAAAAGGTTCAAATTTTTAAAGATATAAACCAAATGTGTTGAACTTATGAGTTTCCATCCCTTATTAGGTTCAAAGATGTAACAGCAATATCATGTAGCACATCCAAAAATTATGCCAACTTACACACAGAAGACAACACTTTTCTTCATGAAAAAAGTGTTACCCACAAACCTAAGAGAGAAAACAATGTCGGACGAAATTGATACGAACCAATCGAATTTGTGATAAATAACCCGTTGAGTGGGTCAAACTCAAAAGAAAATAGCAAGAAACATGAGTAGAAATCAGATACAGAAGTTTTGCTATAATTTTCTCATGTCTTTCGTAATGTAAAAGAGTACAATATAAATAAGAAAACATGTACGAGGGCAACCTTAAAAATAGCACTAGACTAGGTAGTGGGAATCCCCACCTCCTTTAATTAAGGAACACATAAAAGACTTGGTAAAATAAACAAAAGAGACGTTGGAGGAATGAACTGCAATTCCCACGTTCATTTGCATGACTTCGTTCAAGCTAGGCACGTAACAGAAATGCACCCGAGAAAGAAGCTGCGAAACGGCGACGACCCACAAACGTATACAATTGCACCTACAAGACAATATCATAACCCATAACGGATCGTAACACATGTAAAAATATCATACAATGCGAACCGCGGAAGAAACGAACCTGACGAAGAAGACAACAAAGTAAAAGCAAAATTGACAAATTAGAAACGCAAGCTGTAAACGCAATTTGGCTTGTGAAGTCGAAGAACGGCGATGCGGGCTTTTTTGAATCTCCGACTGGCTATTGCAGTTTGTGATTTGGCTGGCAAAACATCTAAGGAACAATCTGGTTTGTGATGGGTTTCAAAATTTGACAAACAAATCAAAGAAATCGTAAAAAGGAAACCTGGAATCATGATTTGTAAACCTGGTATTTGAGCTTGGGAAAGATTGAACAACAATGGGACTGGGTGTTTGAAGCGGTAAGTGTTGGAGACCGGCAGATGCGGGTCAAGAGAAACCTGATAACCTAAACTGTTCCTAAGATGTTTCGGGATTTATTATTATATAAACTAGGTTATATACCCGTGAGCTTCACGGGTTATGGGTTGTTTTATAAAATGAGGGCACTATACAGCAGTGAATGGATGGGTTAAACCGAGACTCTGATGTATGTAGTTTAATGATTTTACAGGCTGGCAGGTATTTAGTCTTAGAAATATTTCATCTAATTCCAATACAAAATAATAAAAAAAACTAACAAATTTATATAAACTACACCAAAATCTTGATATTTAGACCATATCATGGTCTACCTCTAAAGCTTTGCTAGTTATTGCCTTCAACTCCTGCAATTTTACATATTACAGTAGAACCACATAATGAGAAATCGAGAACAAATATACATATATAAACCAAAAATTATCTTTATTACTCTTGGACAATTGATGATCGTGATTTACCTCATATGAGTTCGATATACATCACATCTATTCTTGATGGCAATGAAACTTACGAGCTTTGGTCTCAAATACCCATTATTGCATGTCAGTTAAATAGAGTTTCATAACCTGTTCAAGCCGAAAAAAAAGCATATTCAAATACTATCCCATACAAAATGTTTTACTAACAATTATTCAAATATCTATATTCTTAATATAATGATCTTTAGCATGCTTTTTTGATATGCCATATTTAAAGAAAAGACCAAAATCCATCATTATCAGATTCATCATCCAAAAGACCAAAACAATAAAAGAAATCATAAATCCTAACCATAACCGAAAATCAATTTCATAGAGAGAAATTGTATTAGAAAATAACAAATTCATCAGGAATCCTCCATAAACATTCATTAATCGGGTAAGGCTTTTGATACAGCTTCGCAGCCTGAGTGAGACACTGTCTCCTTGGCAATGGGTCACAACCCTTGATCATAAGACTCTGCGCTACATTCCAATCATCTTTACAAAACGACCCGAAATCATAATCCATAAACACTTGAAGCTCTTTCTTAGCCGACACACACCCATGCCATATACTATTATATATCTTCTCATGCCCATATATGTTCTTTTTCCCTACACGATTCTCCTTCGGGGTTATATATTTCCTAATTTCCTCCGTAACAAACGTGTTGATAAACAGATCCTCATTGGTCGTCCCATTTTCAACAGTAGGTAACCGAATCTGCCTAAGAGAGATATGAGCGCTATACAGAGGCTAAATCACCTCTTCTTCTATAAACCTTTTATACTCCAACATCGAGAAACATTCGTTCTCGCCAAAGCAACAAAACCTTGAGCGAACTTCCATAAGCCGACAACATGCGTTTTGATTTGTTATCACGTAAACATCACTTAGGTTAATCGTATACTTTAACAGGTCAATCCCCTGATATAGGGAAGACAATTGGCGGTGTAAAACAACCTATTTCCCCCACAAATTGCAACTTTCTTCATTAAAACACGTAAAACACCCATGAAATCACTCTTCCTAAACACTAAGACCTATCTTTAGATAAAATAAAAAAAAAATTAATTTCACTTTCAAACAATTATTAAATGATTAAAATATATGCATAGATGGTCAGGTAATCTGAATAATATGAACATCCACATTTAACACAAGTAGGATTAGTCTACCCCGAAACAATCTAAACATCTACATCACATTCATAACCACGTTTTGCCAAGAGCTCATTACTAAAAATACTGGAAGTTGAACTAACATCTTCTATGTAGATTATTTAAAAAAACAAAAATCTCACCTTTTTTTTGCTTGACAATGGCAAGAATGAGATCAAGTTCCTAAAAATCCAAAGGCCTCATCGAACTTGATATTGATTTGATTTTAATGCCCATTCTTTTAGAGGAAGCTCTGATTCGCGATCTATAGGACCCAAAGACACACAATATCAACCGAATTAAATGATGCTCAAATACTGCACAACTACGACAACTCTCCAAATAAACCATTCGAATCTGCAGTGCATAATAACTAAAGATGTGAATAAACAAAAAATAGACATCTTCATGTATAAAACAGAGAAGTACGTTTAGAGGGCGAAAGAGAATAAGTAAACCCGAATGCCATGCTTGAGGCAGTTAAGTTCCCAGTAGGTGTTTCCGACCTGAAGACAATCAAACTGTGTAGATATTAAAAATAAATAAAAAACAATCTTTTAATATAATTTAGTATTATAATTGGAAGCCAATTTCGTCTCCATATCGATATCACTTTAGGGATTCCAGAACTGGGTTATCAGCGTATGAAACGGGTAATCATTATATATAACACTTTAAACAAATGTAATATTTAGATAAACAAACCTCCAATCTCTACAAAGATCGATCCGGTTGGATTGAATGAAATTATGCATTCGGTGACATTAGGATTTTAGAATAGAAGAAAGAAAACGCAAGAATGAAATCAGGGAAAAAGAAGGTAGCAGGGTTTATATATGGATCCGAATTAGGTGTGTCACTGAAAAAAGCGGACCCGGAAGTTTGAAGCTTCTACAATTAACTTTTATATAAATCTGAACAATATGAATAATCATTTAAAATAAAGGCACCAAATCATAGCAATATTGAAGACGATGGGGTTATTATTGTCTCTCGATAAAAAGTTACCAGTACCAACTGATTCTGTTGAACAGGAGGCCTGAAACAGGCTTGATGAAACTGTGTTTGCTCTCATAAAAACCAATCTGTCTTCATATCTTCTACATTTGGCTAGAGCTACAATCTTTGCTTCTGATTCAGGAAAACGAATAGAAAATACACTTTATCATCATGTTTGTGCCCTAAAAAATTGAATAAGAAACCTTTTACTTACTCGTTCCAGGATAGAATTCACATTTGAACTCAAAAAAAAAAAAAAAAAAAAACCCGCAATCAATGAATGAAGTGGAAGGTTTGAGATTACAGTTTGTTATATATGATCTTCAGATTTGTCTTGCAAAAGAGGGGATCTTGAGCTCTCCCAAGTTCAACAATTTTCTCTTCTGTAGACTTTCCCTTTATCACCCAACCATCACGACTTCTTTGTTCACCAAACATACCTCAACATATGGTTTTTATTTGCGATTGATCTCCCTTTGTTGCCCAACCATCACAGGAATTAGAGTATCAGGCAATTCGTCAAACAACTGGTCTGCAACAAAAACAAAACACCCTTAGATGCAGTGGAAAACACTCAGACATGGAATTCAAGATTAAAGACCAATAGCAACTGAAACGAAATAGATTTCTTGTTCTAAATATAGTAAAAAGAAAATGCTCAGCACCTGAGTTCTCACTCATCCACATGAAATGCTCAAATCGGTTACATGAAACGACTAAGTAACCATTGTTTTTGTAAATCCCTACATAGTAATAAAATATAAAAGATTGGCCCTAAAAGGAAATAGGTGACTGGGCACTGCACATATTTGGGGGGTTTTATGTAAAGTAGTGGGAAGTCAAACTAAACCAAAGTAGATAAAGTTTAACCTTTTAGTTTATTGTTATAGCAGTAGGGGCCTCCAAACCAGCATATTAAACCCCAATACAGCATAAAAAGCCTCCAAATTATCAAATCAATCCGCAAAATTGGTCAAAGAACACAATGTTCGCAAGTGAAGTGTCATCGGTAATGGTTGCGTTAACGCAGTACCTACGGGTAAAAAAAAGTTGGTGTTAGACTCAAATTATACTACATAACAACCAAAGATCTCAATTTCAAGCAAGTTGGTGTTAAAACCATCATCTCACCAATCGAACTAAAAGAATTTTAATTTATGAACATTAAGAAAAAAAAACCTAATTTATGAACAAAATGTTGGGAATTCCTAGTCTAATCCGTGGTTTACATGCGTGAAGGATGGCTAGGAGGATTGCTTGGAGTGCAAGACAAGTAATAAACAATATTAATTAATTAGTGAATATTATCTAAGGTTCCTATACGTGCTAGGTTAGGAAGTGTATTTAGATAATTATTATATAATTAATCAATAGGTTTCCTAGTTATAGTCTAACGTGTTTAGGTTAGCTATATATACCAATCAAATTGGTAGGGAAAATTGTAATTTGGAGTTTTTGAGTTAGATTTCTCCATAATAAATTCGTGAGTGTTTAACCGTGAAGAATCGTATTCCGATTACAACATTGTGTACCAATTAATCCCTTTAATTGGTATCAGAGCGGAACGAATTCAGGCACCTGTGATTAAAACCGAGAGGGACCTGCGTTGTGGTTACCTGCGAAGGAGACATACCGGTGGAGATTAACCATACCTGCGAACAAGAGGGGTGGTCGATTGGTACCAGGTAAGAATCGAACCTGTGTACAAAGGGGTTCGGTCAGAACAAGAAGATCACACCAAGACAGTAGCAAATTTCGTTGGATTCTGCATCTTGGGTTCGATTGGGTGACAGTTCTGCGAAATAGAGAACTTGCAATCAATCAGAACAACAAATAGTAGCAGCGATTGAATCTGATCAGCGACTGAGATCAGAAGCGGTGATTATTCAGCAGCGGAGCTTGTGTTTGAATCAGCGCAGGGGTCAACAGAGCAGCAAAGGGATCTGCGATAGTTGATCAACCAGCGAAATAAGAGGTTGATTGACCCCTACAATTACCATACCTGCGAGCGAAGGGGGTGGCTGAACCTGCGATTGAAGAGGAAGAACTCGCCGGAACAGTACTGTGCTCGCCGGATCGAAACTGTTGTAGCGTATCAGAACAGCAGCATCGATCAGTGGATTAGCAGATTCAGAAGTGACGATTAAGAAACCTATGATTAGAGGCTCTTAATCAACGTGAAGCAACTGATCGGCAACGATACTGAGATTGGAAGAAGGCGAATTGCTTGCCCCTGTGCTTATCCGTAAAAAGGCAATTCCTAATCTTTTAAAAGACCTTTTCACGTTTTGAAGTTAAAAGCCATTGGTTTATTGCTTTAATTATTAATTGCTTTAAATAAGGAAACGATAAAGAAAATTGTTTGTCAAAGCTGTGTTATAAAGGGGTTGACAATTAGAAAACCAACAGTAGGTTTTGACTATTTAAAAAAAAAACCAACAGTGACTTAGTGTTGGAATATTACTTTAAACGTAAACAGGAACCGTAAATTAAACAGATTACAATCACGTTAAAAGGGTTGTATCAGTAAAATTGATTCACTGGGGACTACTAAAACCTATAGCCGACGAAAGAAACAAACGATGGTTGTGGGTGACGGTTCGAATGCTCCGGTAAAGGAAACGAATCCAGTTTCGTTTCAGTGTCCGATGTTAACTTCAACGAATTACACGATCTGGAGCATGCGTATGGAGGTTATTTTTGGGATTTATGGAGTGTGGGATGTGATTGATCCGGGTTCCAATGATGCGAAGAAAAATAACATGGCGAAGGCACTTCTGTTTCAGTCGATACCGGAGGAACAAATTTTACAGATCGGTAATTTGAAGCTAGCAAAGGAGATGTGGTAAGCTATTCAGTCAAGAAATCTTGGTGCGGAATGTGTGAAAGAAGCAAGACTTCAAACCTTAATAACTGAATTTGATGGTTTGAAGATGAGGGATACCGGAACGATTGATGAGTACGCCTCAAAGTTGTCGTCTATTGCTTCTAAGGCGGCCACACTAGGAGAAAAGATTGAAGAACGAAAAATGGTCAAGAAATTATTCACTAGTTTGCCAAGGCGGTTTATACATATTGTGGCCTCGCTTGAACAAGTTTTGGACTTGAAAACGGTCGGGTATGAAGATGTGGTTGGTAGACTAAAAGCTTATGAAGAGAGGATCAAAGAAGAAGATAACGCATACGACAATTCGGGTAAGTTAATGTTTTCTAAATCTGAATCTTCTTCTAGCTGTGGACGTGATTCTGGTAGAGGTCGAGGTCGAGGATCTCACTCGTCGCGAGGGCGTGATCGTGATCAGGATAACACCCAAAACCGTGGTCCACAAGAAGATAATAAAATTCGAGACAACGGAAAGAAAAAGGATAAAAAGCGTGATTTATCGGGAATAAAGTGTTACCGGTGTGACAAATATGGACACTTTGTTTCAAGATGTCCGGATCGATTAAAAAATAATGAGGCGAACATGGCACAAGTCGAGGAACAAGATAATGAGGTTGATGGAACATTTTTTATGATGAAGACCGATCAAGAAACTATCTTTTTAAACGAAGAAAAGGTTTTGCCAAAGAAATTTGAAGCCGATTCTAGCGAAAAAGATGTTTGGTACCTTGATAACGGAGCAAGCAACCACATGACGGGTAACCGGAGTTATTTTGTAGAACTAAACGAGCGAATAACTGGAAGCGTGAAGTTTGGTGACGGTTCGCGTGTGACGATTAAAGGAAAAGGGTCGATTTTATTTGAAGGTAAAACCGGTGAACAAAAGCTTTTAACCGATATTTATTATATCCCAGATTTGCAGAGTAACGTAATGAGTTTGGGTCAAGCAACCGAATTTGGATGTGAAATTCGAATGAAAGATAATTTTCTAACGATTTTTGATAGTGGTGGAAAATTATTGATGCGGGTGGCTCGGTCGAAAAACCGTTTGTACAAGGTGAAATTAAAAGTGGGCACTCCAGTTTATCTTATGGTGAAAATCAGTAAAGATTCGTGGTTATGGCATGAGAGGCTCGGGCATGCTAGTTTCAAAACCTTGGAGCAAATGAATGGGATGGTTTTTGGAGTTCCAAAGATTCGTCACGAGAATAAGGTGTGCGAAGCGTGCATGGTTGGAACACAAACGCGAAAACCGTTGACAAAGAAGGCACTAGCGAAAATTAAGTTCAAGGAGATGCGGGATCTACTTGGCATTGAAGATCTCCCGTATACGACTAAGAAATTCAGGGGGTGAATGTTGGGAATTCCTAGTCTAATCCGTGGCTTACATGCGTGAAGGATGGCTAGGAGGATTGCTTGGAGTGCAAGACAAGTAATAAACAATATTAATTAATTAGTGAATATTATCTAAGGTTCCTATACGTGCTAGGTTAGGAAGTGTATTTAGATAATTATTATGTAATTAATTAATAGGTTTCCTAGTTATAGTCTAACGTGTTTAGGTTAGCTATATATACCAATCAAATTGGTAGGGAAAATTGTAATTTGGAGTTTTTGAGTTAGATTTCTCCATAATAAATTCGTGAGTGTTTAACCGTGAAGAATCGTATTCCGATTACAACATTGTGTACCAATTAATCCCTTTACAAAAAACCCCAATTCCTCATAATATCATCACCATTAAGAAGGAAAAAATGCTATTTTCTGAACATATTCAAGACGCTACAGCAATAAAAAAAATCAATCTAAAAACGATGCCGTGATCAATGGAATTAAAGGTGTTTGTGACAAACATACAAGTTGAAATCGGCTAATGGATTTCTCGTTCATAGGATTTTTGAGTTATATACAGAATTTGTAAAATACAATATATCAGCTTTTAAAAATGAAACCAATTAAAACTGTACCTTCAACGGGAAACACAGAGCATGATATCGACTGAACTATGTCAATCGTCAACGTTCTTTGCCGCCAATGATTCATGGCGGAACCCTAGCCACCGGAAGACGGATGTCACTCTTTGATGACCAGCAATGACAACAACCTTGCAATCAGTGTCGCCGCAGACTACTAAGAAAACCTTATCGCCGACACCAGTTATCGGAGAAGATGACCTCATCTCCCTTCTGCGTCTCTTATCTGCTCCCCCTCTCTCTCTCTCTCTCTTGTTTTTCTTTAACAAAATTAAATATAAAGTAAACGATTAGACATAGGCAAATGCATAAATTTAGGGTTCTTGATAGGATTAGACATAGGCAAAAAGCATAAATTTAGGGTTCTTGATAGGAAAAAGATGAATCTAAATGAGGAATGAAATAAGGAAACTCCTATTGGAATGAGAATTGGGTCAGTGGCGGTGCATTCAGAAGAAAGCGATGCAACAATAGAAACCCTAATATTTAAACAACTTCAAAATCAAAATAAATCTACGTAAGAACATGATGTGTAGATCATAAAAAAAAAACATGTTCAAATAAAGAAAAAAGATGCGGTGGTGATGAAGGGGGAATTTAGAGGCGGGTGTTTGAATCCATTTGAATTTTGAAATCTGATTACCTCTTTCATGTTCAAGTTTTTGTTTGTGGGTTCTATGTGTCCGACTCTCTGGTTCAACATACCACTTTGACTTAATGAAACTTTAATTAAAAATAGAGTAAATTACAAGTTTTGTCCTTTATGTTTGTACCAAATTGCAGGCGCTGTCCTTTGCCTTTAAATTTGACGAGTTTTGTCCTTAACGTTTCAAAATCATGCACGTTATGTCCTTTAGCACTAATCCAGTTAGATTTTTTGGTTAAGTATGGTCATGTGCCTTGCATATGAGGGTATCTTTGTCTTTTCACCTGTTAGATTTTTTGCATATAAAACCAAGATAAAGGAAGGGCCATTTAAGTAAAATGCTGGGGTGGTTTGTCGGTGGCAAAGCTTTGTAATTTAAGATGTATAATATAATATATCAGCAGCCTTTTCTTCTTCTTTTATTCGTTCACTTCCAACAATCATAATAGAATGGGCTTGGCCCACCTGATCTTGTGTCGCCCCCAACAATAATAATATGTAGCCTCCTTTGTTATGTCTGCTCTTCCTAAAAATAATAATATGGCAATCCCCTCAAAATAATAAGAGTAAACTGCCATTTTGGTCCCTGTGGTTTATGCACTTTTACCATTTTAGTCCAAATCTCAAATTTTTTAAATCTGGGTCCCTGTGGTTTCACTTTTATTGCCATTTTAGTCCAAAATTAAGAGTAAACTGCCATTTTGGTCCCTGTGGTTTCACTTTTATTGCTATTTTAGTCCAAATCTCAAACTTTTTGGAACAGTCAAAAAAGGGGGATTTTGAATTTTGGACTAAAATGACAATAAAGATGAAACCACAGGGACCCAGATTTAAAAAGTTTGAGATTTGGACTAAAATGGCAAAAATGCCTAAACCACAGGGACCAAAATGGCAGTTTACTCAAATAATAATAATCGCCTCCTCCTAAATTATGATCTATACTAACAGATCATGGTCCAATACCCAAAGTTGGAGAACTCGTTAGTCGCTAGTTGGCCGGTAAGGTGGGGACTAGCGACTACTTGTGATTACTCGGGATTAATCGGATCGGGTTTTTTATATGTAATTTTCAGTTTTATGTATACATATACACATTTTTATAAGTAAATATTTTAACTAGCTAGGTTTTAACTCTTACTCAATTCATTTTTTAAGTATACAAGATAAATTGTTGGAATTCACATGGGTTGGTTGGAATCTGGCCGGAATTTAGAGGCTTTGGCCGGAAAATACAGTTTTTTTGCCGAAATCTGGCCGGAATCACCGATTTTTGGCCGGCCGACTAGGCCGACTAGCGATCAATTGACTGATTAATGAAAAATTACTCAGTTACTGGCCGATTAGCGATTCATCGGCGATTTTTACAATACTGCCAATACCAATGACTTGGACTCACATTATAAACATTATGTATCGGTGTGGGCCTAGCCCTTTCTCTCGATCCAATTATATAATTATATTATGGTAGCCCTTTAACTTATAAAATAGAGATAGTGGACTCGGCCCACTCAAGGAAAATAACGGCAATTTTAATTCGGTCACTAGCGTTCTACTCTTCTCAACTGGCTGGTTATTTCCTTATTACTCATTTTCGTTCCATTTACACCAGGACCTGGCGAAACACAAAATAATATAATACAACACTAAAAACTAAAAAAAAAACAAATAAAAAACTATACAAAAATTATACATTTTACACGGGAAAAATATGTTTATTTTATCACACATCAATATCCCACATTTAACTTCTTTCGTCCCTGAAAAAGACTTACGCTAATGGAATCATAACTAGGATCACTGGTTTCAAAAACTTTAAGTTACCTAATTGCTAGACTCAAGAACGTTTAACCACAATTACTGGTATTGCTTTCCACCTAAACCCAACCACCAACTCATCAAACCCCTTTCATGCTAGTATTAGGTTCAAGTTTCATCTAAGGGTCTCATACTTGAGGTTCAAAGATCCACCTAATCTCATCTCAGACTTATAAGGAAAAGATTAAAAATATACCATCTTATATAAATAACCCTTATGTATTTTAAAATTAAATTTTGGATGGAATGATGGATGATGATGAGCTTTAATATTTTTTTTCATTAACTTCCACCTAGCGGGTATACCTCACCCGAGTCACCATCCCATCGGTTAATACCATGGGCTTCCGTTTATATTATTATAATAGCTCGTATGAATGAATTTTTTTTTCAGCGCCACCAGAATCCGGATTTAGTTTCTTAAAATGGATAAGGCGTGTCAATTTAGTTTAAAATACTTATAGGTTATTTACTTATAATGGCCCCTTTTATACCCTCAATGGTTTCCGTTTTTCTATATCCCCTAAGATGAGAACCCACAAGACTATTAAAAATAATCTAGGGAACTCTCTAAGTCGGTTGGGCCTACCAATACATCCTGGAAAATACGTCTTTCGTCTGATTTATTTTATATGTATAATATTTTGAAAACCAAGCAATCCCAATTTTTCTTTCATTTTTCATTTTTTTTGCAAAAATTATTTTCAGGAACATTTTCAATTTTTTATTTTTTTAAATTTTTTAAATTTTATTTTTTTTTAACTTTTTTTCCTTATTTTTTGACTCAAACTAACCTAAAAAGCAGTTACTCATCCCCACACTTGAGATTTGCATTGTCCCCAAAGCAGAGATGGAAACTAAAAATAAAATAAGAAATAAAAAATAAAAATACAGAGAGAGTTGGAAAAGACTTAGCTGGTTAGGACAAAAGTCAGTGCCAGTTGTACGAGTCTTGAATCTAACGAACGATCGTATAGCATTTCATTCGCGATCGAATACACTGACTCTAACTGGTATACTCGGTAAATGCATTGACACTCGATAAACAGCTCCGAAATCACCCGAATGGAGATTGAGTATGGGTGATACGATTCAAACTTGCACAATAAAAAACAAGCAAAACACCAACCCAGCATACTACCGACTCTAAAAAAACTACAAACCATGACTCTATACAGACTCTACGAAACCTCCCTACACTTGAATTTAATCATGAGGTTTCTCTTTGACCTGGACCCTGTCTAACCCGTTTAATTCCACCCGATCCTCGTAAATAGTTAAACATTTAATGGCGGAATTATAAAATGTTTTAAAAATTAGAAACGGGCCAGACCACCAAAATTTAAACTTACTTGGCATTAACCGGATGTGTGGCATATATCGAGAAGACTGGTTGTGTCACACCCCAACCGATGGCGGAAACATCGGAGTGAGACAAACAAGATTACTCGAGACTTCATAACACTATTTGCGACAATATTTCAATAAATCTGATTTCATTTCATTTCACAATAATTCAAGTACAACATTGAAAGGAAATACAACATCGTTTGTTACAAAGTACAACAGGTTACAACAATCAGAAAGTACAATATCATAATCTAAATGTTAAGTGGGTATCTAATAATCCTCACTAAGCCCATTTTAATATCATCATCAACCTAAAAATATGTTTAAAATATAGGGTTCGATACAGAAGTATTGGCTAGTATACAAGTTTGATACATAGCATAAATGAAAAGATTTAAACAAATCCACATGGCAAACCTAGTTATCCTGATTAACGTATAAACTGGCATGCGAATATTGAAGTCAATCCTCTGATTACCGCAAGTATTAAATTTAACATGACCATAAGACTACGGGCGGTGCGTTGCTCCTATAGCGCTATACATGTTAAAGGGAGGCCCGTACGAAGTTAATGACAAGTTTATCACACAAAAAAATCATCTAGAATAACGAATAAAGTATAACGTACGTATGTGTCACACCCCAACCGATGGCGGAAACATCGGGGTGCGAGCGCTAGGCGTTCAGATTGCTCATGAGATTCCACAACACTAGATATTTCAATAAAATTTAAGTAGATTTCATAACAATTGTCTAAAATCAAACATTAACCACATATAGCAAGTACCAACATAACAGACATTGTCTCAATTATTCCAAATGTCTAAATTAACTAGGCGACGTTTCTAAGCATCTCCTAGCTTGTTTTCCATGCATTCCAAAGCAACCTATTAGCCTGCAACATGTATTAAAATATCAATACAAAAGTATTGGCGAGTATACAAGTTTGATAATAGCATAATAGATTAAAACAACTCATATCCACAATGTAAGTATAAAAATAGTTTCAGCCGTGCTAGTGTCGCAGTCCACGTAGTGATAGCCCAAGTATCCCGATGCTTTAGTGTTTACCCAAGACTCAAGGTAAACTAAAATCCTTCTAACAATATCCCCCGAGAATAATGGGAGAGGTGCACCCCCTATAGCGTTACAATTGTTAAGGCGGAACTACACACCCTGGATTAAACGTCACACAATACAAATAGAATACTAGAATGCACAAGTTTCACATACACATAGGATAGAGTTTAGTTTACAAAGATTCAAGTTTATATAGAATACATGTTACACCCCAAAGTTTAAAGGTAAAAAGGGGATCGAGTATACTCACAGTGTAGGATCGGAATTCGATCTAAACGAGTCGATCAGAAGAGTTCTCGATCAATACGAAAGGCGGAATCAGACGTATTGATTTATATCAGCTAGATTCACACTTAGAATCACTTTAACTGTCGATTGTATTTATTTGACACTGTTTACACGAGCTGGCGACACTTCGGCAGAGCTTCGTTACCGGAATCAGAAGTTTTTAAATGAAGACCCAAGACTCACTATTTATAGAAACTCCAGGTCGCACGAACTGGCCAGGTCGCATGAACCTGCTGGTTCAGCCCTGTTTCCCGTTTCTCTCGAACAACGTGTCTTGGTCTATCTATATAGTTACATGACTCGATACAAGACGAAGTCAACAGACATATGCACTAACAAACTCCCCCTTGGATGTTGACGAGTCTTCAGTGTGTCGAGTCTTCTGTCTTGATCAGTCTTCTCGCTCTTTCCAAAGTATCTTTCTCTGTAAGCGTCCTTCAATCTTTCTCTTACTCTCCCAGAATCTCAATCTGACTCTTCAAATTCTCTTGATCAGATCTCTTGATTCCTTAAGTTCATCAGCAATCTGAAATCTGGCTCTTATGTCTTCAGACTCCCCCTTTCGATAAGCTGGGATCGCAGTCTGGAATTCACAATTTGCATCTTTCACAGGTTCAGGAATGTCTCCTGGCTCTCCGTAGCAACAGAATCAGAAACCTGGCTCTAATCTGCATACGTTTATGCGGAAAATCCTCAGGAGTCGAAACCTAGCTCTTTCAAAGTTTTATACCTGCACATACTCTACCCAAAAGTAAATTTCACAATTCTAAAAATTTAACAAATTTAGAAACCACTTGTAAGTATCATTCAACATCAACAATAGTTATATCAAGTTCAAATTAATGACCTTGATCTCAAACTTTTAACTTCATTTTTCATTTCAAACACACTCTCCGAACCCACTGTTGTTCCCATGTTCAGCACTTGGAATTTTGAAAATCAGCTTTCCAACATCAGTTGTCGAAAATAAGATGAAATAAAATCTTTTTGATTTTCAAAATTTTATGCTAAAACACATTCTTTTTGAGTTTTTTTTAAAGATTTTCAGTGTGTTAAAATACAATAAAGAAATATTTACAGACAATATTTTTGTGAGTTTATGTATGAGGATCATATCAGATTATGACAAATCACTAGTACCGTTGAGCTTTAAACACTTTAAGATCTAAACGATTCACTTAGATTGTCAGTATACTGATCCACTTAAATTTTCGCACAAAGTTCAATTGTTTCGAGATTCGAGATTAGTGTTTTAAGGACTTAAACTTATTCGCGTGTCCCACCTCAGAATATACTCCCGTATCCAGACTTCTATATTCAGTCTTACAGGTGAATGTACACTAATGATATCTGTAAATGGGTAATGCGAGACCATGAGAGCTCAGGCTAGAACTTCCGTTCAATCAGAGAGATGATGGCTCGACTTTAGGTGTGTTCCCTTTAGAGAATCTTTTCTTCAACTGCAATTGATTCGTATCTTTCGATATTTTATCAATTTTTATGCAGAGGGTAAGCTTTATGATTAAAGCAGTGCAGAGTATTATACGAGGACTAGGCTATTGCTCCCGCAAAATCAGAAGTCTCGGTATAATACCCCAGATATCATCACGCACAAAGACCTAGTATGTCAGAAATAGAAAGCCCTTCAAACAAGATTTCAGGGGTTACCTATATATCCGAGAGATGTTCCCCATGAAATAAGTAAGTATTTGATATTTAGGTTTATATCTCGAAAACAATTTACTAAGCGTGTAAAAACCTACTGGCATATCATCAGTGAGACCGTTTATCACATTTTAACTTTCCAATTCTTTAGCATACTGTGATTGTCTACTGATGTACTATCATTTTCTCTTTTTCACAACAAAACTCATTTTGAATTTTTCGATGTTTTTGGTGTTTAGATTTTATCATGTTTTTGGATTTTTCAAATTTTCAAAATTTCTAAATTTTTTACTCCCCCTAAAATCAAAAATATGTTTCAATTTTTGATTTCCGGGAAAATTTGAAAATATTGCTTTTACTTTCAATAAACTGTACAAATAAAATGATACACTGATGTGAATTACTTCAATTCTCCATCCACTTGGCGTAAACAATCAGAACTCCCCCTGACAACAAACTATTTTCCCATTAAGATTTCAAAACACTTAAGTTTGTTTTAATCAAAATGGTTTTTCCGGAAATTAGTTTGTTTGTCATTTCACAAACATGGGGTTTCATCACATTGTTCTTTCAACCACTTGTAAAAACTATCACTTGTAGAATTTTCACAAAAACATTTTTCAAGAATGTTTTTCACAAAAACATTTTTCAAGAATGATGCCGATTCATGCTCCACGATTCTCTTTTTCTTCTTCAGAAGATGATCCTGATACAAAAACAACTTTCGATTTAAAATCTTTAACATATTTTTCATTTTCTTTTGGAATGAAACCTAATCCTTTCTTTTTGAAATTACTGTTATGATTTGGTTTCTTTCGATAACCAGAACCAGAACTGTAACCTTTTTCTTGTTCAATATTTGTTGAACTCTTGAAGTGTACTTTTTAGGGTTTTCAGTAAGATTTACATCTTTTATTTCAGAAATATTAATTTATGTTAATTTGAAAACCTTGTTAATAATTTCAGTTTTAACACCTCTTATTGGAAATTCTTCATTAGAATATATTTTTTCAGAATCATTCAAAGTATATGCTACTTTGAATGTTTCATCATTCAAATTATTTTGTGACATCAGAAAATCTTTATTGTAAACCCTTTTGACTGATGATTTCGAACTGTCAACTGATGAACTTGAGCTCTCAGATTCAGACTTTGACTTTGACTTTGACTCCTCATCCTTATCCAACACCTGATCAACCACTTTCTTTATTAACTCAGACTCATGATTAGTGTCAGACGATGTGAATGTGATGTCAATATTATCTGGCAATCCATTTGAAGGTTCAGATTCCCACTTTAAATTGGTTGCCTTTTTTACTCTTTCTGAATTAGGATTTCGTGGAGAATATCCTTCTTTAAGCGGATGTGGACACCTTGTATAATTGGTACTATGTTTCTTACCAGTATTCTTTACTTCAGATTTCTTCTCTTCAAACGCTTCCATGCCTTCTACTGTAGGGTAAATCCTGTCAATCACGTAAGAAGCACATGAATAACTTTTCAATAACCTATTTACCCTCTCAGATTCTATCCTCTGAGTTTCCAATTTTTGTTCAAGTTCAGCACATTTCTCAATGTACTGATTGATGATTTTCTGCTTCGTCATGAACGCTCCATTGAGTGTCTTCATAGCTATCTCTTGTTCATTGCTTGACTTACTATATTGATTCATAGCTTTGTTTAAAACATCATAAGATTCTTTCAGTCTGTTCATGTTATGAATCAATTTGTTGTTGTGCCTTTTCACAGTATCACAATTTTCACACTTCTCAGGTATCTTTTCAGCATCTGCTTCCTTCTCAACCTTGATAGCTGCATTTTTTTTAACCTGCTTCTTTACTACTCGAACATTTTCCTCAGGTTTGATCTTTTCTTTAACAGTTGCTGCCTTATGATTCTTCTTTTTCGCAGCTTGTCTTTCTTTGATCTCTTCCATTTTACCTGCAAAATACAAATTATACCTATCAGGTGAAAATTCTCTTTTATAATATTCAAGTTTTTGAATTTCTTCACTGTCATTATCACTCTCTTCATCTGATGAGTGATCAAAGATTGGTTCTTTTTCTGAAGCCTCTTCTGTTGAAACTGATTCTTCTTCTTTCTTTTTAGGATTGAATTGCTGAGATTCGTAATAAGCATACGCCATTTCATCTTCAGCAGTTGAATCTTCAAAAATTTGAGCAACAAATGCTTTAGAATTTGAAGTTCTGTTAGGATCATAATGATCCCAATTAAAACCTTCTGGAATTCTTTCGTCTTCTTGATGAACTAGATAAGCTTTCTTTGATGACTCTTCGATCAGATCCTTCCTAGCATGTGAAGTTTGTGACGATTGTTGTTGATGCGGCTGTTGAGCAATTTGATGATAAATCGCTTTTCGATGATAATCATTGTTGCCGAATGGATTTTGAGCTCCACTTGCTTCGCGATTTGTGCATTCTCGCTTAAAGTGCCCCTTTTCCCTGCAACGAAAACAAGTAACTTTAGATTTATCAAATCCTAAAGGTGAAGTTCCAGCATTACGGAAATCATCTCTTCCTGTGATCTGTTTAAACTTCTCAGCTCTTCTCAACACACTAGCCAGACACCACTTTATATCCATTAGTTCCATCTCTTCAGCATCAATCTGATCATAATCCTCTTTGGTTAACATTGGATTACCAATCCTTCCGACTACCAAACTTTCATAAGACTCTAATACGGTCACCAATAAAGACATATGACCTTTGGTAACCTCTTCCGATAAATTCTGACCATTCTTAAGATGTAATGCAATGTTGCATTGTAGTACTTGGCCATTATAGGTTGCTGAAAAATTTGGATCAAATGATGGATATGAAGAGAATCCATTATTGTTGTTTGATCCTTGAGATGACCCTCCAGAAGAACTGTTTGCATTAAATGCAGTTTTGATTTTTGGTGCAATGTTGGTCTTATAAATCGTACTTCCTTTGTAGTACAACCCAATGTCCTGTTCACCATTAGAATTCTTCATTTTCTCCATCTTCCGTTGTTCCATCTCTTGAACTTCGAGTTTTTCAATAAACTTGCTCAGCGATAGATTCGCAAATTCACCATTATTCTTCAAAATCATAAGATATGTACCCCAAACATCTTGTGGCAATGCATCGGCCAACTTTTCCACCCATTCTTCTCTATCTTTCTTGATATCCATTCGCTTCATGTTAACCACCAAATTGCAATATCTTTCTATAATCATTTTGGTGTTTTCAGTTTTTTAATCCACGAAATAGATCAAATTCTTTCTTCAAAAGCGATTTTTTGTTCTTGTTCATGTCTAAACGTCCAACAAACTTCGTTTTTAGTGCTTTCCACATTGAGTGTGCACTTCCGTTGTGTTGCAATAAAATCAAGATGTCTTCCTTAATAGCTTGTTGCAATATACTGATCATCATCTTTTCACTTTTGTATTTCTTTTTCTCTTGGTCATCTAAATCTTTAATAGCAACAATCTCTCCGTCTTCATCAATCGGTCTAACATATCGTTCTTCAACACATTCCCACGCCTCTAAGTGATTCGCTTGAACCCAATTTTCGAATCGTTCCACCCATCCACTATACTCCTCGATATTCATGAGCTTAGGCGGTTTTTGCATGGTGCCCATTTCATTTTCTAAGTTCACGTTCTGAGCCATAGTGATCGGAGTAGCAAATGCGTTGTAAAATTCAGAATCCATGTTTCGGTATGAGAGTTCTCACTAACAGATTGTTCAATGATCTGGTCAAACCACACAACCTGAATGTTGTTTTTCAAATGAGCTGATGATTGATTCACGCGACCTGATGATTGTTCTACACGACCTGATAAATCTTATACGATCTGATGATTGATTCCAAGCGACCTGACACCCCGTATGACCTGGAGTCACTTCGCACGACCTGGATCTATTTTCAAATGACCTGAACGAATTTCACACGATCTGAATGCTTTTCGAACGATCTGGTTCAAAACTCAAGCGATTTGGATGAATATCCACCTCGTTTGAGAATTCTAAGTCCAAAAGTTCATCATCTTGTCAATTTTGATCAGTTTTAGGTTGATTTTACGATCGGGATTCGATCTAAACGAGTCGATCAGAAGAGTACTCGATCAATACGAAAGACGAAATCAGACATATTGATGTTATATCAGCTAGATTCACACTTAGAATCACTTTAACTGTCGATTGTATTGATTTGATACTGTTTACACGAGCTGGCGACACTTCGGCAGAGCTTCACTACCGGAATCAGAAGTTATTAAATGAAGACCCAAGACTCACTATTTATAGAAACTCAAGGTCGCAAGAACCAGACAAGTCCAGGTCGCACGAACTGGTCAGTTCGCACGAACTGGCCAGGTCGCATGAACCCTTCTGGTTCAGCCTTGTTTCCCGTTTCTCTCGAACAATGTGTCTTGGTCTATCTATATTGTTACATGACTCGATACAAGACGAAGTCAACAAACATATGCACTAACACACGGTGATTACTTAACAGTCGCAACTGTTGTTGGATTAAAGGAAGCTCTTTTAGAATTAGCCTGATTAGATTACAATAGGATAAGAGTCGGCGAAATAACGAGATTGAAACAAAAGTTGGAAGATGTCATTGGATCGGATGGCTGTCCGATCGGATGGCTATCCGATCGGATTGCCAGTTGAGTGATGACATGCATGTAAAGAAACGGATGGCTGCCCGGTCGGATGGCCATCCGACCGGGTTGCCACTTGACTTAGGATTTGGAAAATAGGGTAGCTGCCCGATCGGACGGCTGTCCGACCGGGTTGCCACTCGGTCCGAATGATTAGTATCTTGGTCACCTCAATCGGATGGTTGCTCGATCGGACGGCTGTCCGATCGGGTTGCCATTTGATTAAGATTTCCAAGTTTTGAAAAGTTACAAGTGTTTGAAAGGTTTCAAGCAAGTGTCACCTGATAGGGTGGCTGTCCGATCGGATTGCTGTCGGATCAGATTGCCGCTCGATCGGGCGACCCTTGTTCTTGTTTACCCTTTTGTAAAATTTCTAAGTTTCTAGTTTAACGGTGACGGTACGGCATGTACTGTGACAACAGTAAACTCATTATCACACCGCCGTTCTGATCTGGTGGGAATCACCCCCGTCTGATCAGTCGTCTGCTCGTAACGAGTTAATGTCAGGATCAGTGCTTTGCTCGTCTTTTCCAGTAAGAATTCAGATCAACACCAACTCTAGACTATTCATCAGATCTACAGTTAGTTTAGACCCGGTTTCCACCGAATACAGTAAAAGTTTGAGAAAAAAGATGAAGGTACTCAAGTTTTATAGGAAAAAGTCTAGATTTAGCTTAGATTTAGTGTGAATACGCATGAAATATCTTAGATCTGTGCTAGATCTTGCTCAGAGTGACATCACGTGGCAGTTTGTACAAATCCCCATGATGACATCACCCTCAAGAACTCAGATTTGAGAGATTTCATGGTGAAAAGTGTAATTTCAAGTGGGAATCATGTAGAGAATGATGTGTAAAGCGAGAAAGTACAAAGATCTAGCCTAAAACGTACCGAAATCGCTGAGTAAATGAAGAAATGAGGAGATAGAGGGTCTGGTCGAGCAGAGCTGTCACATCACTGAAAATGGTGATGTGACAGGTCTATTTATAGAGTGAGAGTTTGTAAAGAGGATAAGGTGCACACGGACCGGATGGCAGTCCAGTCGGATGGTCACCCTCTCGGATGGTTATCCGGTCGGGTGGCAATGCGGTCAGATTGCCACTCTGGCCAATCCCACCTTTCCGCGTTCCCGTTTCTGATTCGTTTTGCGAGTTAGATTAGGCGTTACGTATTATTTGAGTAGTGGAATAACTAGATTTCAACATACACGTCAAAAGTTTACAAGATTAATAGATTCCGCTAGTGACAAGGCTCTAGTCTCTCGTTCAACCAAGAATCAAGTTTCACGAGTCTAAAGAGTCAAGCACCAAATAGATTTAGACATTCCAAACTTAGATTTTAGGCATTCCAACATAGATTTAGATGTTCCAATCATAGGTTTAGGCATTCCAAGCATATAGATATAGACATTCCCAAGATATAGACATTTCACACGTAGATTTAGGCATTACAAGTATATAACATAGACTTTCACATAGATTAGGGGCTTAAGATGACAAATAGACAAACTTCAGGGACTAATCTTGACAAAGTCCTAAAGTTTAGGGACGCTGGGCGTTACAGTCTCCCCTCCTTTAGGAGATTTCATCCCCGAAATCTTAGGTGAAGACTGCTCGAAGAGCTGCGGATACTTGGCTTTCATATCACTTTTCAACTCCCAAGTGAATTCGGCACCACGCTTCCCTTCCCATCGAACCTTAACAATGGGAGTTTTGCTGCGCCTTAGACGCTTGACATCTTGATCCATGATTTCGACCGATTTCTCCCCAAATTGAACAACTTCATTTATTTGCAAGTCTTCAAGGGGGAACCTGAAGTTCCTCGTCGGCTAGGCATTTATGAAGATTGGACACGTGGAACACCGGGTGCACATTGTTTAGTTCCTGTGGCAAGTCGAGTCTGTACGCCACCTTGCCAATCTTTTCAAGTATCTCGAAAGGACCCACATAGCGAGGATCAAGCTTTCCCTTTTTACCAAAATGAATTACTCCCTTCCAGGGAGACACCTTGAGTAGCACTCGGTCACCAACAACAAATTCCAGAGGCTTGCGCCTTTTATCAGCATAGCTCTTTTGTCTGCTCCTAGCCTTGATCAAGTTATCATGGATTTGAAAGATCTTATCCGTCATTTCTTGAATAATCTCAGGGCCAGTGAACTGCTTTTCCCCAACCTCATGCCAGCTGAGGGGAGATCGACATTTTCGTCCATACAAAGCTTTGAAAGGAGCCATTTGAATACTGGAATGATAGCTATTGTTGTACGAGAATTCTATCAATGGTAAATGTACATCCCAGTTACCACCAAAGTCGATGACACAAGAACGGAGCATGTCCTCTAGGGTCTGAATAGTACGCTCGGTCTGTCCATCTGCTTGAGGATGAAAGGCCGTGCTAAGATTCAAGTGCGAACCCATAGCGGACTGAAATGTTTGCCAAAGACGCAAAGTAAATCGACCATCACGGTCAGAGATTATGTCAAGAGGTATGCCATGACGGCATATAATCTCATCGGTATAGATCCTAGCAAGTTTCTCCACTTTATAATCTTCGCGAACAAGAAGAAAGTGGGCTGATTTAGTCAGGCGGTCACTAATCACTCAAATACTTTCATGACCGGCGGGTGTACGGGGTAACTTAGTAATAAAGTCCATAGCAAGACTATCCCACTTCCAAACGGGGATTTTAGGTTGCTCTAAAAGTCCGGAGGGACGCTGATGTTCAGCTTTCACCTTCAGAGAGGTGAGGCATTTTGATACGTACACAACAATGTCCCTCTTCATGCCAGGCCACCAATAAGTCATACGCAGGTCCTGGCACATCTTATCAGCGCCAGGATGAATAGAGTAATGAGATTTGTGAGCCTCCTTCATAATGAGCTCACAGAGATTATCGCGATCTAGCACCCAGATGCGATTTAGGTAATACTTCAGTCCGTTAGGTTTAGTCTCGAGCTGGTCCATTCTAGCGCCGTGAATTTCTTCTTCTAGACTTCCTTCATTAGCTGATGAATACTGAGCGTCACGAATACATGCATGGAGGTCATTAGAGATAAGAATGGCATTCACATGAGTCTTACGACTGAGTGCATCGGCCACTACGTTCGCTTTGCCAGGATGGTAACGAATTTCGCAGTCGTAGTCGTTAAGTAATTCCACCCAACGTATCTATCGCATGTTCAGTTCTTTTTGGTCGAAGATATGTTGAAGACTTCTATGGTCAGTGAAAACCACGCACTTAGTACCATAAAAGTAGTGTCACCATATCTTTAACGCAAACACAACTGCACCAAGCTCCAGATCGTGAGTAGTGTAGTTTTTCTCATGCACTTTGAGTTGATGAGAGGCGTATGCAATGACCTTGTCCCGCTGCATGAGCACGCAACCCAAACCTCGGTTCGAAGCATCACAATATACCACAAAGTCGTCATTCCCATCGGGTAAGGTTAAAACAGGAGCATTACACAAAAGGTTCTTAAGGGTCTGAAAATATTTCTTTTGTTCGGGACCCCAAACGAAAGGTTTTTCTTTCTGGGTTAACATAGTAAGGGGAACAACGATTTTAGAAAAATCTGCGATGAATCGGCGGTAGTAACCCGCCAATCCCAAAAAGGAACGTATTTCGGATACAGACTTAGGCGTACTCTAATTCTTCACTGCCTCGATCTTAGAAGGGTTAACATGAATACCCTGACTACTAACAATATGACCAAGAAACTGCACTTCATCAATCCAAAACTCACATTTAGAAAATTTAGCATACAGATGTTCACCACGTAAAAGTTAGAGCATAAGACGTAGATGTAGAGCATGATCTGCCTTAGTCTTAGAATGTAAGATCGATTTGTGACCCAAATGAGTCAATCGGAAGAGCTATAATCTGTTTCAGAGGCAGAAACTAAGAAACAGATGTGGAAAACAGCTTGTTTCACTATTAATCATCTTGTATATTGATTAAAATCAGTTTACAGATCAAACTACGCTTCAACAGCAGTTCGTTACCGGAATGATGAGCGCTACAAATGAATCCGCTTGAAAGATATATATAGGGGTCATATTTCGCTTGAGGATGTCAGATGCCATTTCAAGCGAAATCATACATGATGATTTTGCTTGAACATGTCACATGTCCTCTTCAAGCGAAATTACCACAAATATGCCTAAAACCTTCCTATTTTCTCGTACAACACGCCCTGATCTAAAAATTCTAATATAAGACTCGATACAAGACGAAGTCGACAGACGTATGCACCAACAGACTCCCCCTCGGATGTTGACGAGTCTTAAGTGTCGAGTCTTCAACGTCTTCAGTATTTATCAGTCTTTGGGCTTCCAAAATCTCTATCTGGCTAACGCCTCACTCCAATTTCTTCTTTCTCTTGATTCCTTAATATCATCAGCATCAGCAATCTCAGGATCAGAACCTGGCTCTTTGTCATTCAGACTCCCCCTCAACTTGTACTGGGATCGTAGTCTGGCTTTCACAGGTTTAGATATCGTAACCTAACTCACCTGCATATTCTCTACCCAAAACATAAGTTTCATAAAAATAAGATATAACAAATTTAGAAACTTTGCTACCCAACTTATAGACACAATCTGAACAAAAATATTTATCATGTAAGTCACAGATGAACCACTCGAAAGAATATCATTTTCATTTCAAACATCTTCAAACAAAACTTTCCCAAACCTGTTCGTCATGTTTAGCACTTGGAATTTTGAAAATTAGCTTTTCAACATCAGTTGTCTAAAATCTTTTTGGATTTTTCAAAATTTATGCTAAAACACACCGAAAATCTTTTTGGATTTTTTGAAATAATAGAAATATATACAAACAATATTTTTGTGAGTTCGCATAAGAGGATCATATCAGTGTATGTGACCAATCACTAGCACCGTTAAGCTTTAAACATTTTCAGCTCTAACGATTCACGTTGATTGACGATATTGTTGTCCACTTAAACTCAATCTAAAAACTTTTGAAATGCTTACCGATACGTTAAGATATATTAAATTTGCACTAAATTCTTATGGACCCCACGATCTCAGTATATCCCCTCATCATGTAATACACTGACTCAAGTAATGCCTTTAAACTTTTATCAACTGTGATATGTGCGAAAATAAAGCAGAATGTTTAAACATTAACAATCAGGTCGATACTTCCGTATACGCAGAGAAAGTCCAATGTTTAAACAAAATAAGAAAAATAAAACAAGTTGAAGTTGTTTAGGCTTTAACCACCAGGTCGATACTTCCGTATACGCAGAGGTGATCCAAAGCTTAAACGAAACACCAAAGAAAATAAAGCAGAACGTTTAGGCAATAACATCCAGGTCGATACTCACGTATACGCAGAGGATGTCCAATGCTTAAACAAAATAAAGAAATAAAACAAGATTAAATCTTTGCAAAATGAAATGCACAATCACAACGACTTTTCAGCAAAGTTGTGAAAGTTCACAAACTTAACCAGTTTTATGTCTTTCGACATTCAGCAATTACTGAGCAGGCACACAGTCAAGAAGGACAAAACTAAGTACTATGCTTTTGACCATGTTTCCCACTAGAACTAGGCTTTTTCTTTTAAGTTTGTATCGTTATCGCAAATCTACCAGTCTAGCTGAGCCTACCGTCACATCTTTAGTGAGACCGTTTATCACTTTTTATCATTCCATTTCTTTAGCATCTCGTGATCGTCCACTGATGTACTATCATTTCATCTTTTTCACAACAAAACTCATTTTTGATTTTATCATGTTTTTTACTTTTTCAAATTTTCTAATGTTTTTGGATTTTCTAAAATTTCTTACTCCCCCTAAAATGCAAACACATTTTAGGAAATTTGAAAACAAACTGTACAAGTAAATTGACAACCTGATGAGAATTACTTCAATTCTCCATTCACTTGGCATAAACAAACAGAACTCCCCCTGACAACAAAACATTTTCCCATGGTGATTTCAAAATACTTAAGTTTGTTTGAATCAAAATGGTTTTTCCTAAAAATTAGTTTTGTGTATCATTTCTCAAACATGGGGATCTTTTATCACCTTGTTTTCTTCACTCACTTGAATTTTTTTTTCCAAATTTTCAACACACTCACTTGTAGAAAATCAAGTACAACTTAATGTCCCTGATTTACCACTTGTAAGACGAAATCACTTTCGTGAATTTCTCAAGAAATGTGCCGATTCATGTTCCACGCTTACCAACCTGGGAGCTCCGGCAAGTCAGGTTTTTCTATTTGAAAAGTTTCACCCAAGCCTGACTGTCCTTGGGTGATTTTGAATTCTTGCTCAACAATGGTGGAAAATTTGCATCATCCATTGTTAAACTAGAATTCTCAACTTTTACCTCAACACTTGGCTCTTCTGGCTTTACCACACCAGATTCATTGCCTGAACATGACTTGTCTAATTTTGATAAGTCAGATTCATTGCCAATACGTGGCTCATTTGTTTCCGAAGAAACAGATTCATCGCCACCACCTTTCTTTTTCTTCTCTTTTGTCCTCAGATTTGCATCTGATGAATTCAGTTTACTTGACTTTGCAGTTGAGTGAATCGACTCATCAAAACTCTTATTTGTATCAACTGGTGAACCCGAAGACAAAATCCTTTTGAGATACTCTCTCGCTTTCTTTCTCTTCTTCCTCAGTCTGTCTTTCTGCCCTTGTGAAAGCTTCACTTTCTTTTCATGAACTTTCTGTTCTTGAACTTTAGGTTCTTGAACTTTCTGTTCTTTGGGCTTGACATTGACTGATTTCTTTGCCAATTTCTGAGAATCAGCCCTCGATCTTTTCTTTGATCTCATTGGGCATGTTGGTGCACACATCTGTCGTCTTCGTCTTGTATCGAGTCTCGGGTATGGTGCGGATCTAAACAAGACATGATGTCATCTTACTCATTGATGACATCATGAGCATGACCTAATCAATGACATCACATCAAATGAAGACAAAATTAAATTGATCAGAATGTTAAAGTTTCGCTTCAAAGGTCAACATTATTTGTAAATTTCGCTTGAAGAGTTCTAGTGGATTTCGCTTGAATGGTTTCAAGCGAAATCATGAATAGTATATATAGGGGCATTTGTCATTTCAGTTGTAATTTTTTCTGAGATTCTTCCGGTGAGCCACGAAGTGCTGCCGAAGTGTTGTTAGGTCTGTAATCGCATTTGTTATCAATACAACAATAGTTTAAAGTGAAATCTAGCTGAATTGAACTCGGTTTGTTCGTTTCCGCCGCTCAAACTGAGATAAACTCTTCTGAACGACTCGTTCGGGTCCGCAAACGATCCTACAATTGGTATCAGAGCTCAGGAGGAAGAGTTCATACCAATTCAGCCACGTTTTCTGATTTTCTACACTTTCTTTCAAAATTAATCAACTTTTTACGGTTCAAATCGGTTCAAACTTTCACATATTGTGCGAAAATACATTTTAACAAACCCTTGAAAGTTTCAGAATCTAATTCGATCATTTACTCGTTCAATCAGATCAAAAACTGACCAAAAATGATGATGTCATGCTGGTTCGCTTGAGTTTATTTGATAATTTCATTTGAGTTTGAAGCGAAATAGTGTTTTAGCCTGAAAAAGTTGAAGCGAAATAGATATATTAAGAATTCGCTTGAATATAATATCATTTAGTTTGCTTGAAATCATATCACCGATTGATTCTGACACACCGCTTGAACGTATTTTTTGAAATGAAATCATAAATTGTGTGTCAGTTAACATGAGGTGATCAGATATATCACTATTGCATGTGATGTTGAAAAAATGTTCGACGCATGTGCATATCACTTTGATCAAGATGTGTGGTCCAATCATGCTAATTCGATTTATGTGATATTAATATAGTGATTAAATAGTTCACGTGATATTGTTTTGATTTGATTAAATGTGTCAGAATTCATGTGATAATTGCGTGTGAAACAGTTAATTGTTGATAATCCATTACATCTTTTGAATACTATCATCGGTTAAAGTGTATTGTGTTGGTACATGTGAATATGTAGTGTTGCCAGATACTTTTAGATAAAATTGCATGTATACCTGCTATCACGAGAATCTAGATGTCTAGGCCATTTAATGTTGTTGAATATGATATAAGTCTTGCATGAAAAGAATCAATCAACTCTGCATGTGAATTTGTTTAATGTAGTTGTCAGATGCTATAATATAGTCAGATTACATGTGTGAATTTCTGAATTGAGATTCTGTTTGATTAGATATTATTACAGGTCTTACATGTGAGTATGTGTTTATCAAGGTGAATGTCAGCTAAGTGATTGTGTATTAGACACATGTGAGTCTGTATATGTTTGCATGTGATATTCAATATTATTCAGAAGTCATATGGAAGGTCAAATCAATGTGATGTAGTTGTCGGAATGTGAAATATAATCATTTGATTGTTGATAGTTCTTAGTTCATTATAATAGGATGCATGTGACGTACATTTAAGGGCCATGTGAATCAAATGATTTACTACATTTTGAGTTTAATGAGTTAGTGGATTTGTAGGTCCAATGGTTGGTGTATAAGTCATCAGCTCACGTGAAGCTTCTTTAGGAATTTCATTTGATTTTGTTTGAATCGATGAACTATATCATGTGATCATATTTGTCGGTACATGTAATTGTTTCGAGATCTTATATACTTGAGTGTTGTTAGTCATATACAAACGGCCTAGTCGGTAATCAGGTCACAAGGTTTGGAGTTTAGTTGGTTTGCTCGGCTTGATCAGTACGTGTGTCAGTCAGGTCATTTTGCGTGGTCGAGTCGCGTGATAAAGTCCAGTTCATACGATTTGGAGTTCAAAGAGTTCGAAGGGTCAGGTCAATTGAATTCGAACCGGATCATTCTGTCCGCACAGTTGGTCAACATTCAGTCCGCACAGAAAATTCACAAGTTCGAGTACCAGTTTTATTCAGTTAATTGATAAACGGTTAAACTGATTGTGGTTTGTTTGTTTATTTGTTAGGTAATCGACATGTATTTTACAAGGCGATACAGCTCATTTGAAAATCCGAAACATGGAGAACGAGTTCTACAATGCTTTTGCTAGTCCAGTTACAGTCACTCAGAGTGCTTTGCATGAAAATGAAACCGGGACGTCTCAGAAACCACCAAAACTCATGGATATTGATGATTACAATGGATGGTCCGAAAGGTTTGGAAATTGGGTTGAGGCATATCATTTGGATGCGTGGGAACACACTGAAGAGCCGTATGTTAAACCCACAAAGGACAATGTTGTGAATGGTACTCCGTTGACACTTAGAGAAATGACTACTGTAGATAAAAAGAAATATCGAGATGAGAAATTGATGGTGAGTCTGCTTCAGCAAGCGATAAAAGAAGATATTTTGATACTGCTTCAACATGATGGAACTGCATATTCAATATGGCCAGAGTTGGAAGCAAAGTTTACTGGAAGTGATGATATGCTCAGGAATAAGATGTCTCTCATGAAAAAGGAATTTGACTTATTTCGGGGATTGAAAAATGAGAGTGTCAAGCAATTAATTGAAAGATATTGTAACTTGGTGAGAAATATGACGAAACTTGGTGTTAAGAAAGATACTGATGAATTGGTTGAAAAACTTGCAGATGCGCTACCATATGAAACATGGGGAACATTTCTGATGATGCTGCGGTCAAACAAAACAGATTATAAGAAAATGACACTGGGAGATTTTATCAAGCATCTGGAAGCTCAGGAGATGGAGCAGAGGAAAATTGCTAGGATGAAGAATTACGATGGAGAACAAGATATCAGCTTGTATTACAAGAGTGGTGTTACTGGAACAACAAATCATTCTCCAAAGATCGAAACTGCTTACAGTGTGAAAGATTCTTCTGAAAAGAGATCATCTCAGGGTTCAAGCAGCACAAGATTTTCATCATTTGATCCAAACATTTCAGCAACAAAGAACGGAAGAAAACTTCAGTGCAATATTGTTCTAAGTCTTGAAAATGATCAAGATTATACTGAAGAGGTTGCTAAAAATCAAATGTCTTTGTTGGGAATGGTGTTGGAATCCTATAGTAGTTTTGTGGCCGGAAAGATCGGTAATCCAATGCTCACGAAAGAAGATTACGATCAAATCGATGCTGAGGAAATGGAATTGATGGATATTAAATGGTGCATGGCTAGTGTAATGAGAAGAGCTGAGAAGTTTAAACAAATTACGGGAAGAAATGATTTTCTTGATGCAAGTGTTTCAAACTTAGGCTTTGATAAGTCCAAAGTTACATGTTTTCGTTGCAGGGAAAAGGGGCATTTCAAGAGAGAGTGTAAAAATCGTGAAGCTACTGGAGCCCAGAATCCTTTTGGAAACAACGATTATCACAAAAAGGCGATTTATCATCAAATCACACCACCAGCACTGCATCAGGCACAAACTGCACATGGAATGATGGAGATTAAAGATTCAAAGAAAGCTTGTCTGGGAAAGGATAGTGGTTTTAGTTGGGATAAATATGTTCCAACAAATAGCAAATTGTGTTTGGCAGATCAAGACAATGAAAAATTAGCTGAAGGTTTCAGTTGGGACAATTTTTGCTCAGATCAAGAATTTATGGCCAAAGAGATGTCCAAAGACACTTCAAACGCTAAAGCTTTCTTTGCAAATGCTTATGATTTGAAATGTGCAGAAAGGTGCAGAAAAGTCATGGAAGCAGCTGAAGAAAAACGAAGAAAGAACGAAGAAGAGGAAGAAGAAGAAAAAAGATTAAAAGCTGAAGCTAAAGCTGAGAAAAAGAGAAGAGCTGAATTTTTACAATCAAACAGAACAGTCAAAGAAGTTCCTGAATTTGAGATCAAAGTTGATGCAGAACCTGTCAAAGATCCTGAAAAGTGCATGAATTGTGATTCTTTAATCAAGCAAAACAATGAATTGCTGCACAATATTAACAGATTGAAAGAATCATATGATACAATGAACAGAGAAATCAACAAGTATACTGATTCAAACGGTGAACAAGCTGAAGCTATGAATACTTTGAAGATAGCTTATCTGAGACAGCTTGATACGGCAAACTATAACATTAAGAAATGTGCAGATCTCGAGCTTGAGTTGGCAACACAAAAAATAGAAACTGAGAAAGTTAAGAAATTATTAGACAGTTACTCATGTTCTACTTTTGTTGTTGACAGGATTTATCCGGTTGTGGAAGAATTGAAGACGTTTGAAGATGTGAAGATGTCTGAAGAAAAGAAATCCGTGACAAAAGATGAAGTGAAGATTTCTGGTAAGAAACCAAGTGTGGTCTATACTAGATGTCCGCCTCCTGTCGAAAATGGATTTTTACCTCTAAATCCAAATTCCGAAAGAGTCGAAAAGGCAATAAACTTACAATGGGAGTCTGTGCCGTCGGATAACTTGCCAGAAAATATTGATGTCACGTACACGTCGTCCGATACTGATCATGAGTCAAAATTGATAAAAAGTGTGGTCGATCAGGTGTTAGACAAAGATGACATAGAGGAGTCAAAACCAGAGTTCAAATTCAAGTCAAAGTCTGAGTCCGATTCGTCAAAGTCAACAGTCAAAAAGGAGAAACGGGTTTATGATAAAGAGTTTTTGATATCAAAATTTAATTTGAATGATGAATCATTTAAAGTGGCATATACTTTGAAAGATTCTGACAAATTATATTCTGATGAAGATTTTCCATTAAGAGGTGTTAAAACTGAATTGATCAAAAAGGTTTTCAAATTAACAGAAATTAATATTTTTGAAATGAAAGATTTAAATCTTACTGATAAACCTAAAAAATACACCTCAAGAGTTCAACAAAGATTAAACAAGAAAAAGGGTTACAGTTCTGGTTCTGGTTTTCAAAAGAAGCCAAACCATAATCGTAATTTCAAAAAGAAAGGATTAGGTTTTGTACCACCGAGAAATTATAAAAATGAAAAATTTTCTAAACCAAAAACTGATTTTGTTTCAGGAACAAGTCAAGAGAAAGAACAAAAGAGTTCATTCTGGAAGGAGACAAATCAAGAATTCCTTGTCAAGAAGCAAGAAGAGTTGAAGAAAAATCATGTTCCAAAGAAGATAGAAACCAGAACCTGTTTTCAGTGCAAGATTGCTGGTCATGTTGCTAGGAATTGTCCGAAAACATTCAAACCAAAACAGGAAGTATCTGGTAAATTGAAAGAGAAAGTTGTGGAGAAAACTGAACTTACAACCAAACCATTTACTGGCTTTGAAAATTCGACCTTTGAGATTGGTGAATGTTCAAAGAATGTGGTTAAAAGAAAAGAAAATCTGATAAATCAAAAATGGGTTGTTAAGGGTTCAAGAAACAGTTCTGGTGATGAATCTGATTTCACAAATTCAGAGGAGCCACATGTTGAGAAAAAGGTTGAGAAATCAGTTCCAAATGTGAACGATGAAAATTTTCCACCTTTGAGTGCTGAAAATTTTAAAAAGAGAGTTGGGAAAGTTGAAATTTCAAATCAATTTTATTCTGACAAGAAGAAATTTGATGTTGATAAAGCTTTCAACGGAACTGTGAAACACATTTTTGGCAAAATGATCAATGGTAAGGTCAAAGGTGTTAAAGAATTTTACGCTGCCAAAAGAGGAGGTCACAGGTTAGTTGAAAGAAAAGATGATGAAGAGGTTGTTACACCCAAAGAAGGTCAGGCTTGGGTGGATATTTTTTTCAAAGAGTAAAAACCTGACTTGCCGGAGATCCCAAGTTGGTAATCGTGGATCATGAATCGGCATCATTCTTATGTTGTTTGTTTGAAAATTGAAAATTTTTGAGAAGTTTTGCAGGAATTGCCGGAACTCCCAGGTATGTAAGCGAGGAGTAGGAATCGGCACCTTGAGAATTCAACTAACAGATGATGTTTGGTTGAAAATGTTTGATTGGATTGATCTTAAAAGTGGTAAATCAGGGATATTAAATTGTATCTGATTTTCTACAAGTGGTTGAAAAAACAATGTGATGAACCAAACCCCTAACTTTACAAGTGGTAAAATCAAACTTATTTTCCGGAAAAACCATTTGATTAAAACAAACTTAAGTGTTTTGAAATCGATGGGAAAATAGTTTGTTGTGAGGGGGAGTTCTGATTGTTTATGCCAAGTGGATGGAGAATTGAGGCAATTCGATATCAGTTGTCATGTTACTTGTACAGTTTGTTTTAAAATTTCTTAAAATGTGTTTGCATTTTAGGGGGAGTAAGATTTTAGAAAATCCAAAAACATTTGAAAATTTGAAAAAGTAAAAAATTTGAAAATTTGAAAAAGTAAAAAAAACATGTTAAAATGAAAAATGAGTTTTTGTTGCATAAAAGAGGAAATGATAGTACATCAGTGGACGATCACAGCATACTAAAGATTTGGTAAGATAAAAAAGTGATAAACGGTCTCACTGATGATATGCCAGTAGGTTTTTGTACATTTAGTAGATTGTGACGAGATATAAACCTAAATTTCAAACTTGCTTATTCTGTGGGTTAACAACTTCTTGAATATATAGGTAACCCCTGAAATCTTGTTTGAAAGGTCCCTTATTCTGAGATACTAGGTCTTTATGCTCAGTGATATCTGGGGTATTATCCCGGGACTTCTGATTTTGCGGAAGCAATGGCCTAGTCCCCGGAGAATACTTTCTGCTTGCTTGAAATATAGCACCACCCTCGGCTAAAAAATGATGAAACATTGAATAATGCTAATCATGGCTGTTGTAATTCAAAAGATCCTCTAAAGGGGACACACCTAAAAGTCAACTAGGCTCTCTGCTGAACGGAAGTTCTGACCTGAGCTATCACGGTTGCATAATTTATTCCCCTGACATATATCATTTGTGGTATACTCACCTGTAAGACTGAATATTGGGATCTGGATACGGGAGTATATTCAAGTAGTGGGACACACGAATAAGTTCAAGAGCTTAAAACATTAATCTCGTATCTCGGATCAATTGAACTTTGTGTGAAAATTTAAGTGGACCAGTATACTGACAATCTAAGTGAATCGTTTAGAACTTAAAATGTAATGAAGCTTAACGGTGTTGGTGATTTGTCTTAAAAAACTGATATGATCCTCTTGCACGAACTCACAAAAATATTGTTTGTAAATATTTCATTTTTGCATTTATTTTCTTTCAGAAAATCCAAAAAGATTTTAGTGTGTTTTAGCATAAAGTTTGAAAAATTCAAAAAGATTTTCGACAACTGGTGTTGAAGAGCTGTTTTTCAAAATTCCAAGTGCTAAACGTGATGAACAAATGGTTTGGGTGAAAGTGTTTGAAGAATGTTGAAATGAAATGGAAAAATGTTTTGAAATATAAATGTTATTCCTGCAAGTGGTAAATTAGACTTGAAAATTTTATCCACAAAATGGTTATCAGAAAATTTATTTTTGGGTAGAGTTTATGCAGGTTAGCCAGGTTCTGAAACCTGAGTTTGATAGAGTGCTAGATTACGATCTAAGAATCTGTGGAAAGTGAATTCCAGACTACGATCCCAGCAGATTGAGAGGGGGAGTTTGAAGACACCATGATATTCAATATTTGAGAGAGAGGAGTTTGTTAATGTTAAAGATAGAGAATGAGGATTCTTGCAATGACAAATACTTCAGAGAAAGAACAAAGACTGATAAAGACTGAAGATTGAGAAGACTCGACACTTAAGACTCGTCAACATCTGAGGGGGAGTCTGTTGGTGCACACATCTGTCGTCTTCGTCTTGTATCGAGTCTCGGGTATGGTGCGGATCTAAACAAGACATGATGCCATCTTACTCATTGATGACATCATGAGCATGACCTAATCAATGACATCACATCAAATGAAGACAAAATCAAATTGATCAGAATGTTAAAGTTTCGCTTCAAAGGTCAACATTATTTGTAAATTTCGCTTGAAGAGTTCTAGTGGATTTCGCTTGAATGGTTTCAAGCGAAATCATGAATAGTATATATAGGGGCATTTGTCATTTCAGTTGTAATTTTTTCTGAGATTCTTCCGGTGAGCCACGAAGTGCTGCCGAAGTGTTGTTAGGTCTGTAATCGCATTTGTTATCAATACAACAACAGTTTAAGTGAAATCTAGCTGAATTGAACTCGGTTTGTTCGTTTCCGCCGCTCAAACTGAGATAAACTCTTCTGAACGACTCGTTCGGGTCCGCAAACGATCCTACAGGGCAATCTCTGGCAATGTGACCTTTGATATGGCATTCAAAGCATCTTCTTATCTCAAACCTCCAACTTTGGCAGTTAACAGCAATGTGTCCTCGAACACCACAAGTGTAACACACTCTGTTATCATACCAATCACCACTTTCATACCAAACACTTAGATCATGGCACTGTTTGGCTTTGTGGTAATCTTCTCTCCTCTTGTATGCTGGATTTGGCTTTTGAGCACTGTGGTCAAAACTGCACCACTTATTACCAACAATTTTTGAGTTTTGATTTTCCAATTTTTGTGGTTTTTTATCACGATTGGATGATTGAACTGATGAGCTTTTATTTTCTTTTTGAAGATTTTTCGGTTTTTTATCCTTTTGTTTTTGTTCCACATTCTTCTTTACAGGTTTTTGCGTTGAGCATTCACCTTTCTCAGTAGAATGTAAAACAGTTTCTTGAAACATTTCATTTAATTTCAAAAATATTTTTCTTTTTTCAACTTCATCATCAGTTTTCTCATCACAATCTTCAACCTTGACTTTGTCAAAGTTTGTGACATCGTCACTTATTGGAACAGAATTGATCGGTTTTGGACAAACATGTGATGTAGAATTCACAAAACCTTTCAATTTATTTTCAAGCTCATCAATTTTATTCCGAGCAATTTCAGCTTCATTTTCAAGCCGAATGATTTTCTGAAGATGAGAATTTATTTCAATCTGTTTTTCAAGATTATTTTTAAAAATAACAGATTTTTCATCTTCTAAAACCTTCATTTGACTTTGAAAATCTTTTTCAATTTTTAATTTTTCATTTTCAAACTCTTTTTCTTTTTCTTTCAAAACTTTGTTTTCCAATGTCAAACTCTCTACATCCTTCAAGAGTTTGACATTTTCTGCTCTTGATTTTTCACAAATTAAGCACATTCCAGGAATCTGTTTATCATCAGCTTCATCCTCAATATTTAAAGCTGGAATCTCTTCAACCTGTTCTTTCATCACTAGGACATTTTCTTTCACATTTTCTGCCTTTTGATCTTTCATTTTAGCAGCTCGTTTATTTTTGAGTAACTTCAATTTTGCTGCAACAAGCATATTAAACAAATCAGGTGACATCAAAATTCTATAAAATTCAAGTTGACTAATTTCTTTACTGTCATCATCACTCTCTTCATCTGATGAGTTATCAAACACTGGAACTTTCTCCGAAACAATTTCTGAAATATTCTCAGCCTTTTCTGAATCAACTTCCGGATTATTTTCAACCTTATCTAAAGCAGTTTCTGAATCCATTTTTACTGAAACTGGTTCTTTTTGATTCTTCGAAAACTGGTTCTTCTTTAATCACAGTATAACTCTCTTGTTGAGATACATAGTAATACAATGCAATATCTTCTTCAGTTTCCATGTTTCGGTAACCAATACTGTCAAACAAAATTAGATCCTTCAAGTGAAATTACCTGCACACCACCTTCAAACAGAATATCAATTCAAGCGAAATAACAATTTGAATCAGAATCAGTGATTTCGTTTGAATCTTCAAACGGAATATCTATTTAAAGCGAATAGCTGATTTCGCTTGAAATATTTCAAATGGAATCAGATGCTTTTCAAGCGGAATCACTTCTTGAAGTGAAATTAGTTATTTCGCTTGAAAACTTTCAAACGGAATTATACCTTTGAAGCGGAAACACCTATTTCAGGCGGAATAAGATGAGATTTTCAAGCGAAATAATGATTTCAAGCGGAATTAATCTGCTAATTTCGCTTGAAACATTGCTGACATCATCAATTCGAACTGGTTTTAGCAAAATTGATCAAGTTCTAGGCCGATTTTAGGTCTGATACTTTCAAGGGTTTATTAAAACTAGGTTTTACACACAATATCAGAAAATCAGTCCTTTTTGTCCGTTAAAACTTGATTAAATTTGAAAAGAAGGTGTAGAAATCAAAATTTTCCAGCGAAAACGAGCTAAACGGTAAGAACTCTTCCTCCTGAGCTCTGATACCACATGTAAGATCGATTTGTAACCCAAACGAGTCAATCAGAAGAGCTATAATCTGTTTCAGAGGCGGAAACTAAGAAACAGATATGGAAAACAGCTTGTTTCACTATTAATCGTCTTGTATATTGATTAAAATCAGTTTACAGATCAAACGACGCTTCGGCAACAGTTCGTTACCGGAATGATGAGCGTTACAAATGAATCCGCTTGAAAGATATATATAGGGGTCATATTTCGCTTGAGGATGTCAGATGCCATTTCAAGCGAAATCACACATGATGATTTCTCTTGAACATGTCACATGTCCTCTTCAAGCGAAATTACCACAAATATGCCTAAAACCTTCCTATTTTCTTGTACAACATGCCCTGATCTAACAATTCTAATATAAGACTCGATACAAGACGAAGTCGACAGACGTATGCACCAATATAGAATAAATAAGGATATCATCAATAAAGACTATAACAAAATGGTCCAAATAGGGTTTACAAACATGATTCATAAGGTCCATGAACACTGCAGGAGCGTTGGTCAAGCCAAAAGGCATGACTACGAACTTGTAGTGCCCATATCGAGTGCGAAACGCAGTCTTAGGAATATCATCTTCGAGAACACGCAACTGATGATATCCAAATCGAAGATCGATCTTAGAGAAGCATGACGCTCCTTGTAGTTGGTCGAACAAATCATCGATGTGAGGTAACGGGTAACGATTCTTCATAGTCAGCTTGTTAAGTTCACGGTAGTCGATGCACATACGAAAAGAACCATCTTTCTTCTTGATAAATAAAACGGGAGCACCCCACGAAGAGGTACTCGGATGAATAAAGCCCTTGTTAAGTAATTCCTGTAGTTGGCTAGATAACTCTTGCATCTAGGAAGGTGCAAGTCGATAGGGAGCCCTGGCGACAGGAGTCGCACCAGGTATGAGATCAATACGAAAGTCGACGAATCTAGGAGGAGGTAGACCAGGTAAATCCTCAGGAAAGACCTCGGGGAAATCACACACAACCGGAACATCGTTTATGTTCTTCCCCTTGCCCTTTTGTTCCACCACGTGGGCCAAGAAGGCAGGGTTACGTTTACGTAAACTTCTGCTTGCCTGTGTGCATGAAATCAGCCTCAGTCCTCTTGAAGGTCGGTCTCCATAGACATTCAAAACATCGCCAGATGACAGAGGAAGACGAACAAGCTTATCATGACAAATAATCTCGGCATGGTTCTTATGCAACCAATCCATACCGATAATGACATCAAAACTTCAAACGCATGGGTATGAGATCAATAGAGAATACGTGATTGTTAAGAGTCAGGGAACAATCACGCACAATAGAATTAATAAGAATTGACTTACCTTTGGCGATCTCAACAGAGAACGACTCCGGTAGCTTAGAGCGTGTACAATTTATCAAGGACTCAAATTCCACGGACACAAAGCTTTTATCGGCACCAGTATCAAATAGGATCGAAGCATAAAGGTTATTAACGAGGAACATACCATTCACCACGTCATTGTAGTTGCGAGCCTGATTCACATTGAGATTGAATGCTCGTCCATGAGCGGCTGCTTGTTGGTCTTGGTTCAGCTGAGGACAACGATTATGAAGATGCGTAGTATCTCCACACTGGAAACATTCACGAACAGCATTGACCGGCTTAGGGTTCTGTAGAGGAGCTGGAGGTGCTTGTAAAGCTTCCTGGGCTGGGGCTTGCTGAGCTGGATTACCTTGGCGACAGTAGGGAGTCGTGTGACCATAGCGGTTGCAGTTGGTGCACAGACGACATGCAGAAGAAGTAGGGTGATGAAAGTTGCAAGTTGTACACTTGGGATAAGACCCAGTGTATTGCTTCTTCGCTTTGGCAGCAGCAGGGTTAGCAGCAGCAGGAGTAGGAGCAGGTTTCGCAGCAGGGTTAGCAGCAGGGATAATAGCATTACATCCCGAACCCTGAGATTTCCTCTTCTTGTTCTTGCTGCCACTTGGCTGCTTAGTAACTTGGTTAGCAGATTTTGAAAGAGCAGGGGTAGCGAACTGCTTATCACGCACATGATTGTTGTTCAAACTTGCGGCTAGACGGTAGACTTCCTCAGTAGTATCAAGCTGAGCTGCTTCAATGGAATCACGCATAGCAGGAGGTAGACCGTTGTCACACCCCGACCACGTTAAAACAACAAAACCGTGGCAGAAACATCGGGGAGTGTTGTAACAGAATCATCGTTTCAACAACCATGGTAATTAAAAGTTTCGTTTTATTGTTTCATTAAGTAATTTACATTGTCTTATAACCAAACAGACAAATTAAACATCGTCTACTATCGTTTTTATGTCACTAAGGCCACGTCCAAATCCTAAGTGAACATGCTCCCTAGCAATCATCACGCGACATCACCTGAAACATATGTAAAAATAAAGTCAGCAAAGAAATGCTGGCGAGCACATAGGTTTTGTAAGAGTATCAGAATCATGGCTCGTTTATATATATTGCAATACCTCGAAAACCTTGTTTTGAAAAGTATATAATATTGCAACATGATTAACCAACTCAAATCAAGTTAGTTATATTTTATAAAACCTCGTAGCCATGATTCTTAACTCAAAAAATTTTGTTTTAGTAAACCAATTCGTAAAACATCTCGTTAAAACTCGTTAATAAAACTCGTATGGTTTATATTATTTCGAAAACCTCGTTGTATGACATCGTTTCAAATCGTTCCCAAGTGAACTAAATAATGACATGAAATGTAATATGATAAAAGCACCTATATATAAGATGTACCAGCGGCGTATCTACCATGCTTTTATCATGTTACACCCATCCCATTACCTAATCACAACCCAAACCAATCGTTCGTTCAAATCGTTTTATCTCGTTTAAGTCGTTCCAAATAGTTTAATTCGTCCCAAAATCGTTTTCGTTTTAATTGTGAAACTACTTTTGGTCATTTCGCTAATAACATTCAAACCTTTGTGACTCGACTACCTCGTTTCTCGTATTAACAAACCACCAAAGGGTAAGTTAACAATCATCAGATTCGGTCGTTACCTACATAACCCCCACACATAACCATGGGTGTAGTCTGATAACGGGATTTGTCAGATCCTATGGTACCATAACCTAATACTGGTCGGCTTGATCAATGCTAATGAATGTCATTCGTTATGTAGTTACAACCATCAAGTTTCGTTCACATTATCAAAATCGTATTTAGTTTAATATAAACCATCTTAATCGTTTTTTAACCATTGTTTAAGTATTGAAATCTTTTTAATATCGAAATCGTTTTAATACATATGAATCACCCCAAAACAATTGAAAATAGTAAAATAGGGGAACTATGTACTCACATTGAATGAAAGGGTATCCTTGATCTAAAGAACTTAGCGAAGCTCAGACAAACCAAGGACATTCAAGTAGTACCTAGTAATCGGATCACTAGTAAATAAATTGACACCTAATTCGGAAGATCGGATAGAATGAGGTCTTGTAAACCAAATGAGTGTTGGAACTCATGTGATATGGTTTAACAAAGCCTACATTCTAAATCGGAGCTTAGCCTAAGTGCTTTCGACCCGTTACGACCTGTTTAGGTAGCTTAAGCTACTTTAAAGCGTCGTTCGCGCAAAACTATGTTCGGATGGTTAACTATGTGCTATGTCAAGTCTTATATGCCCAATTATGCCTAATTATGTTACCATATCAGTTTAGATGTCAAAAACTTGTTCTCATATGTAAAATACGGATTTAAGCTTCAAAAGGGCGTTTTGGTCATTTTCTATGGGCATACAAGCTACTTAACAAATAACTAACCAATCCTATGTGATCATAAGGTATAACCTCAGTGGTTATTCCCTATGCAACTATGATCACTAATCAAGCTTGGTCGGATCCTAAAGATCGACCAAACGGTTCAGGTTTGAAAGTCTAAGCGGTTGTTTAGACCGCTTAACTTACTACCCTAAACAAGCACTAAACTAATAGTGACGAGTTAAACATGTCAAAACATGTTTAACTAACTTATAAAATTGATTTGGTATCAAAACAATGGGTTTTGATACCCGAAAATAGTTCCGTTGCAAAATGCGTGCTAAAACGCATTTTGACCGAAACTTTGACTCGTCACTACGCCTAGTTAACGTGGTAATCAGTAGGTATAATCGCTAAGGATTATAACCATCGTGATTACAATCACGTTGCAAAGTTCTATTGAACTTTGACTTGACCAATTGATGGTCAAAACCGAAAGTCAAACTGTTGGCCAAACTGTTTGACTTTCTGCTTAAACATAAAGAATAAGCAAGAAAGAAGACTTACAAAGGGTCCTAGCTATCTTTTCTACAAAGAATAATCAGATTAGAAAGCTCCAAACACTTGGGAGAGCTCCCAAATCAGATTGTAGAGGAGAAATGAGAAGAAATGGGCAATGAATGAATGAAAATGTTGTGCTATTTATACTTGAGCATGATGAACAAGATCATTCCATGTGTTTGTGTGGCCATCAAGGATTAAATCATGGCCATACAATTGTTAGGAGCTGATTAGTAACCTTGGTGATCACTTAAACTTGCCCATCACACAAAAGAATTGCCATAACAGCCCCTGAAGTATCAAACAGTTGCTGAAAATCAGTTTCTAGTCGCTGGCACATTCATGCGGCCCGTGTAAGAGACAGGGGTAAGCTTACGCGCCCCGCCTGGCCTCCCCAGATCAGCAAAAGTTTCAGAATTGACAGTTCAGGTCCCTGCACTTGTTTGAGCCCATTTTTGGCACTTTTAACACCCGTTAAGCCATTTTCAAGGCTCCACACGGTCAATAAAGTTTAGAGGACTCAAAATATGCTTGGAACACTCTCGGATGTCGGCTCGTTTGGTCGTCCGGTCGCGTTGTTCGTCAAATTACGACGAAACTCAAACGGACGGGAAAATGAACCAAATTAAGCGAAGAATGGAATTTTTGCTTTCCGATCACTAAAACAAAAATATTTTAGTGTGTATAAAAATTTTGGGTGTCCAGATGTGGTCAGAACGTAAGATATGCGCGAAAATGCAAACTTACGTCGTTTTTGACACTTTTAGTCCCTGTAAGATCAAATAAGCATATTTTCGCACACCGAACTACTCAAAGCTTATTTCTAAGCTATGTTTAGGTTATTTATGGTATGTTTAGCTTATGATCAAGTTCTGGACTCTTCGATACCATACGAATCGGTATAGTTTCGCAGTTTGACACAAATAGTCCCTACGATCGAATAGACTTGTTTTCAACACACCAACCCATCCAAAACTTATTTCTAAGTTATGTGAAGGTTATTTAAGGTATGTTAAGCCTATTTCACTATTACAGAGTGTTTGTCTCGTTATACTGACTGCGTTTACGCACCAGTTTGCGTATAACTTTCCAGAAAGCGATTTAAAGCTTGAAATCGGAATCGAATCAAATCGTAAAATCATCAAACACAAATACACATATAGTAACACCAAAACACATTATTTTATTAATAATTATCATTGTTTTGCATTGTTCATCGATTACAGAGCACAGTTGTCACAACCGTTGATGTAATTGGTTATCATCCACTTAGGAGTCGAAACCAAGTGAGGGACGATAAGACTTAGCTGCTTAAATCGGGTAGTGTAAGCCAAGTTGTCATCACCAACTTTCTTCAAATGCCAAAACTCTTCTTCAAGCTTGAGTTGTTCATGAGGAGGGCAGAACTCGAGCATCATGAGTTCTCGCACCTCGGCCCATGGAAGAGCATAGGCTTCTTCATTGGTACGGATGTTCCTCTCATTTGACCACAACTCCAGCGTTCTGCCTTGGAACATTCCCGTTGCACTCCTAGTTTTCAAATGATCTGGGCACTCGCTGTTAATGAAGGTAACCTCGATGCTATCGAACCACTCGAGCATAGTAGTCACCCCTTCACTGCCCGTGAAAGTCTTAGGATTGCAAGAGATGAAATGTTTGTAGTTGAACTTAGTAGACCCTTGCTTTTCGGTCTTTGATCTACAGAGGATGGAGGAGTGTTCGATCCCTGGAGCTCAGAGACGATCTTTGGCATGACTCGAGCAATCTGGTCGGCCATGAAAGACATCATCTTTTTCTGAGACTTCTCCCTGGATTTCCTGAGAGTGTCGGAGAGCTTTCGAGAAGACATCCTAAAGATCCAATAAGAGGATCATTAAGTCTAGATTAACATAGATTATCACAGATTCACGCACAATAGACTAAGAATCAAGATTCTCATAGATTTACATAGGTACCACAACCCGAAAACCTTCGTATGGCGCGTTGTACGGAGCTTGACGACTGTGTCAGAAACGCTTATATATAGGAAGTACCAGCGACGTATCCACTACTTTTCGGGCACATCGCTGCTACCCCGTACTCGGCGTCGTGTTACGTGTCGTAATTGCCAGACAAAACACTCAAGATTATCATAACACACACATAGACTAATCCGATAGAATTCAATAGATTTAACACCACAACCTACGACCCTCACATGGCACGTTGTACGAAGTTTGGCAGCATGTCAAAAACACTTATATATATGAAGTACTAGCGGCGTATCCACCACTCTTCGGACACAATACTTCCACCTCGTACTCGATGTCATGTTACATGTCGTAATCCACACTCATCATAGATTAACATAGACTTTCATAGATCTCCATAGATTACAATAGGCTTCAAATAGTCTATAATAAACTCAATAGACTTCAATAGATTCGATAGACATTCAATAGATTGCAATAGATTTCAATAGACTTTCCATGGACTTAATAGATTAACATAGATTTAGTATTAACATCTCACAACCAACGAAATCCCGCATGGCACGTACTACAAAAGTTCGGCGACATGACTGAAGCACTTATATATAGGAAGTACCAGCGGCGTATCCACCATGCTTCGATCATGCCACTTCCCCCTCGTCATCGGTGTCATACTTCGCCAACCACAACATTAGGCTAATACAATAGTTCCAATAACATAGACTGACCCAACCAATCCAAATAGATTAATCAATAGTCTAACTTAGATTAGAGTCGACAACCTCATCACAGTTCATAACGACAAATCTCCCACATGGCACGTTCTACGAAAGTTTGGCAACATGATGGAAGCACTTATATATAGGAAGTACCAGCGGCGTATCCACCATGCTTCAATCATGCCGCCTCCGTGCGTCATTAAACAAAATCTTCACATAGATTTACCGCATAGATTTACGTCATAGATTAATCCAAATAGGTTTCACAACCTCAATCCGAGCCTACAAAACTACTAACTTCACTTTGCGTGTGGTACGAAGGTTCGGAAGTATGTCAGAAACACTTATATATAGGAAGTACCAGTGGCGTATCCACCATGTTTCGGACATGCCACTCTCTCCCTCATCTTCGGTGCTAGGCTACGTTTCGTATTTTGTTTCTCAATCCACACATACGTAGTTTACACATAGATTTCACTAGAATATACGATAGACTTCACATAGATTTCTCATAGAATACACAAATAGATTTATCAACAGACACTAAGTTTTGCATTACACTTGGTACGAAAGTTGGTAACATGCCAGAAACACTTATATATAGGAAGTACCAGCGGCGTATCCACCATGTTTCGGACACGTCACTTTACCCTCGTATTCCATGCCATGTTACGTCTAGTGCCTTAGAAACACGTTATGACATAGATTGATCAGATAGAGTAAAAGCTTCATAAATTTAGTTTGATCTGAGATTAGAATTAACGTTTTAGGTTGCGGACGCGTGTGCGAGTAGTGGAAAGTATGCCAAAACGAACGAAGAATCGAGCTTAAAACCACATACATAAAAATCAAGATAGCATAAAAAGATAGGCTTATAAAACATTGGATTGTTCCGGGTAGAGGAACGGTGACTAACCAAAGTGATTCGAACCCCTTTCGAATTGAGGTAACGGGTACTGACTTACTTAGACAAATACGTCATCGATGTTAGGCCTACGATATTCGTCCTTGTAGTCATTCCACGTTCCTAATTGATCGGAAGTCACGAGACTTTGGCGAGGCATAAAAATCAAGGAGTGGGTCTAGTTATCAAGATCTGAGTTTCACCTCTAACTTGACAACTTCATACCCTAAATTGCGTTGGCACTCATCCGCAGACAAGTCCTACTTGAATAATATGGAGATTTTACCATCAAGGTTTGGATGTCACTCCTGTCTTGAGAGCAAATCTCGTGCAAACTATGAACACTGAGTAACAGTGTTTTCACAATATAAAGTGTACATTATGTTAGCCTTAGGAAAGGCATGTAAGTTTAACATGAATATATGCTGCTAGGAAGCAGATACGGTAGAATGCATAAGTCTTAAACAACAAATAAGAGTCAAACTTCCTAGAACTATAGACTAGGGCAAGTATTCCTACTTATCCTAATTCCCTATAGTTATGGATCTGATACCAATCTGTCACACCCCAACCGATGGCGAAAACATCGGGGTGCGAGCGCTAGGCATTCAGATTTCTCATGAGATTCCACAACACTAGATATTTCAATAAAATTTAAGTAGATTTCATAACAATTGTCTAAAATCAAACATTAACCACAGATAGCAAGTGCCAACATAACAGACATTGTCTCAATTGTTCCAAATGTCTAAATTAACTAGGCGACGTTTCTAAGCATCTCCTAGCTTGGTTTCCATGAATTCCAAAGCAACCTATTAGCCTGCAACATGTATTAACATAACAATACAAAAGTATTGGTGAGTATACAAGTTTGATAATAGCATAATAGATTAAAACAACTCATATCCACAATGTAAGTATAAAAATAGTTTCAGCCGTGCTAGTGTCACAGTCCATGCAGTGATAGCCCAAGTATCCCGATGCTTTAGTGTTTACCCAAGACTCAAGGTAAACTAGAATCCTCCTAACGATACCCCCCGAGAATAATGGGAGAGGTGCACCCCCTATAGCGCTACTATTGTTAAGGCAGAACTACATACCCTGGATTAAACGTCACACAACACAAATAGAATACTAGAATGCACAAGTTTCACATACACATAGGATATAGTTTAGTTTACAAAGATTTAAGTTTATATAGAATACATGTTACACCCCAAAGTTTAAAGGTAAAAAGGGGATCGAGTATACTCACAGTGATTACATAACAGTCGCAACTGTTATTGGATCAAAGGGAGCTCTTTTAGAATTAGCCTGATTAGATTACAATAGGATAAGAGTCAGCGAAATAACGAGATTGAAACAAAAGTTGGAAGCTGTCACTGGATCGGATGGCTGTCCGATCGGATGGCTATCCGATCGGATTGCCAGTCGAGTGATGACATGCATGTAAAGAAACAGATGGCTGCTCGGTCGAATGGCCATCCGACCGGGTTGCCACTTGACTTAGGATTTGGAAAATAGGGTAGCTGTCCAATCGGACGGCTGTCCGACCGGGTTTCCACTCGGTCCGAATGATTAGTACCTTGGTCACCTCAATCGGATGGTTGCTCGATCGGATGGCTGTCCGATCGGGTTGCCATTTGATCAAGATTTCCAAGTTTTGAAAAGTTACAAGTGTTTGAAAGGTTTTAAGCAAGTTTCACTTGATAGGGTGGCTGTCCGATCGGATTGCCGCTCTATCGGGCGACCCTTGTTCTTGTTTACCGTTTTGTAAAATTTCTAAGTTTCTAGTTTAACGATGACGGTACAGCACGTACTATGACAACATTAAACTCATTAGCACACCGCCGTTCTGATCTGGTGGGAATCACCCCCGTCTGATCAGTCGTCTGCTCGTAACGAGTTAATGTCAGGATCCGTGCTTTGCTCGTCTTTTCCAGTAAGAATTCAGATCAACACCAACTCTAGACTATTCATTAGATCTACAGTTAGTTTAGACCCGGTTTCCACCGAATACAGTAAAAGTTTGAGAAAAAGATGAAGGTACTCAAGTTTTATAGGAAAAAGTCTAGATTTAGCTTAGATTTAGTGTGAATACGCATGAAATATCTTAGATCTGTGCTAGATCTTGCTCAGTGTGACATCACGTGGCAGTTTGTACAAATCCCCATGATGACATCACCCTCAAGAACTCAGATCTGAGAGATTTCATGGTGAAAAGTGTGATTTCAAGTGAGAATCACGTAGAGAATGATGTGTAGAGTGAGAAAGTACAAAGATCTAGCCTAAAACGTACCGAAATCGCTGAGGAAATGAAGAAATGAGGAGATAGAGGGTCTGGTCGAGCAGAGCTGTCACATCACTGAAAATGGTGATGTGACAGGTCTATTTATAGAGTGGGAGTGTGTAAAGAGGATAAGGTGCACACGGACCGGATGGCAGTCCAGTCGGATGGTCACCCTCTCGGATGGTCATCCGGTCGGGTGGCAATCCGGTCGGATTGCCACTCTGGCCAATCCCACCTTTCCGCGTTCCCGTTTCTGATTCGTTTTGCGAGTTAGATTAGGCGTTACGTATTATTTGAGTAGTGGAATAACTAGATTTCAACATACATGTCAAAAGTTTACAAGATTAATAGATTCCGCCAGTGACAAGGCTTTAGTCTCTCGTTCAACCAAGAATCAAGTTTCACGAGTCTAAAGAGTCAAGCACCAAATAGATTTAGACATTCCAAACATAGATTTTAGGCATTCCAACATAGATTTAGACGTTCCAATCATAGGTTTAGGCATTCTAAGCATATAGATATAGACATTCCCAAGATATAGACATTTCACACGTAGATTTAGTCATTACAAGTATATAACATAGACTTTCACATAGATTAGGGGCTTAAGATGACAAATAGACAAACTTCAGGGACTAATCTTGACAAAGTCCTAAAGTTTAGGGACGCTGGGCGTTACAGTATGCATGTATTGGATTGTTTGTGCATTTGAATGAAGTCTAAGTGTAACTGTGTAGGTTAATAGGTAAACATATTGCACCCAAACTGTAAAATGGAAAAAGGGTGTTCTAGTATATTCACGGTTTTGCTAAGTCTTCTTAGTTAATCCCGCGAACAAAGAGTTGTTGACGTAGTACAGGAACACCAAGGTTACCTTATCCCGCGAGCGAAGAGTTGTCGATGTAGTACAGGAACAACAGGTTACTCTACAGGGGGTAAATGAAGGCGTGAGTTGTTGGAGTTTAAACGGAGGATTTTGATACAGCATTAAATTATGTATGTATATAGTATAAAAGTAGGATATAAAATAGAACGTATATTCTGTCTAGGCACTTGTTACAACACTGAGTTTCTATGATTTTACGGGTCCTGATTTGCCCAACAGAATCAGTAACAAGGAACACGAAAATAGAATAAGCGGAAAACCGAAACACAAACTGTTCAGATGAAAGAACAGTTGTCACGACAGAAGCCTTTCGCGCGAGTGGGACCACCCTTTCATGCGAGAGGGACTGTTTGGTGAACCAAACTTTGTTTGAACGTTTTAACTATTGATCAGTTATGTTTGTGAGTTTAGTAAAGTTATTTAGTTATAGTATAGTATAATAACAATCCAGAATGTTCATAGAGTTCATAGAAGTCATGCATGAAGGTATAACCTCATTATATTTCACCAAAGCACAAATTAGTTAACTTGGTTAGCTAATCGGTTGGTCATGAATATAGAAATGGAAATAACATAATGTAAATAATAGCCAAACAACCGAACAAGGACAACCTAGGTGTGCCAACTCGATATAGAAAAAATTGAACTAAGTGTCAGAGGCTAAACGAGGTTAACTTGTTCTAGGTCTAGGAGATTGTTTGGGTGTTTGTTTTACAAGTTCAAGTGAGGTGGTGGAACTAGATTGGAAGCCAAAGCTTCCACAGATCACACACTGATATTACAGAGTTATCTATATCGAGAATAGGGATCTGAAATATCATACAACACTTAGAAAATGTCGGAACATAGTGAAACAGTCCCTCTCGGACGGCAGAAGTCTCCTTTCGCGCGAAAGGGTTAACCTTTCGTGCGAAAGGGTTAACCTTTCGTGCGAGAGGGCTACCTTTTCGGGCGACAAGTACTACTTCGGGGTAAAATCAGTTCGGTTTTGGTTGAACTGTTCATCTTTTCAGCTGGAATCGGCCTTACTGTTATCCCATAGCTATGAACTTAGCTTGTGAGCTCAATGGGTCTGTGATTCTGCCAAAGTATGAAGTCAGAATGTTTGTTTTGTAAAAGATTAGAAGATTAACTTCACTTAATCAGCTTGGTCCTCACTGTGGAGAGTTCTAATCAGATTGCCAAGGCAGATCTGTTTAACCAAGGGAAATGTTGTGAAGAATCATGTAAAAAGTTTAGAAAAGTAGAAGAAATGTAGAAGAAATTAGCAGTTAGTGAGTTGCAAACTCACTTAGAAAGTTGCTGGAAAGAGCTTAACTGAAATGCCCAAGTTCAGGTTTTGAGAGAAAATTTCAAAGTTGTGAAGGTTGCAAATGAAGGAAGTGGGTTGTTATTTATAGACTAAAGGTGAAGTTTGGGATGAGAGATGACTACGGACGAGTGGGCATTTGGGACGAGAGGCTCCTCTCATGCGAGAGGGACCTTTCCCTTTTGCTCGAAACTCAAGTTTACGTATTAAGCGTATTTTGTTGGTTTAAAGCGTTTTAAACGTGTACGTGCATTGCGTAAGTGTAATGTATGAATAAATGAATGTATAAATGAATTTTGCATGTATAAACAAGTATAAATTTGCGTATATTTGTATCAAGTATGCATGTATGATCAAGTATGTAACGATTGTATACCAAGTATTTATGAATTGTGTACAACACAAGTGTATAAATGATCGAGTTTTCATTACAATTCAAGTTTCGGATTACAATGATTGGAAATGAAATACGATTACAAGAGAATACAAGTTTCTATAAATAGAAAGTACAACAAACTTGCTAAATAAGGAAAGTTACAAAAGCAAGGCGTTACAGTCTCCCTTCCTTTAGGAAATTTCATCCCGAAATTTAGGAAAATGCAACGAACAGATGCAGATACTTAGTCTTCATCTCACTTTTGAGTTCCTAAGTAAACTCAGCGCCACGTTTTTCTTCCCATCGTAGCTTAACAATAGGAATTCGACTGCGCCTTAATTGCTTGACCTCTCGATCCATGATCTCGACAGGTTTCTCACGAAGTGCAAAGTCTAGTTGATTTGAAGATCTTTGAGTGGAACTTGAAGTCCTTCTTCAGCTAGACATTTCTTTAGGTTGGTGACATGAAACGTAGGATGGACATTGTTGAGCTCTTGAGGCAGGTCCAGTCGATACGCTACCTTGCCAATCCTTTCAAGAATCTTGAAAGAACCTACGTAGCGAGGAGCGATTTTCCCTTTCTTACCAAATCAAACTACACCCTTCCAAGGGGATACCTTGAGAAGTACAAAGTCACCAACATTGAATTCCAAAGGTTTGCGACGCTTGTCAGCGTAACTCTTTTGTCGGCTCTTGGCTCTAAGCAAGTTGTCTCGAATCTGTAAAATCTTGTCCGTCGTTTCTTGTATAAGCTCGGGACCGGTGATTTGAGCTTCTCCGATCTCGTGCCAACAAATAGGCGAATGGCCCTTACGACCATACTGCCTCAAAAGGTGCCATTTGAATACTCGCGTGGTAGATGTTGTTGTATGAGAATTCGATCAACGACAAGTGCATATCCCAGATGCCACCAAAATCGATTACGCATGAATGAAGCATATCCTCTAGAGTTTAGATAGTACGCTCGGTTTGACCATCAGATTGAGGATGGAAAGCGGTACTAAGGTTGAGATGAGTACCAAGAGCGGATTGAAACGTTTGCCAAAGACGAGAGGTGAAACGACCATCGTGGTCTGAGATGATGTCAATGGGGATACCATGACAACAAATGACTTCATCCATGTAGATACGGGCCAATTTCTCGACTTTGTAATCTTCACGAATCCGGAGAAAATGATCGGATTTGGTCAATCAATCAATCAATGATCACCCAAATACTGCCATGACCTGCTGAGGTGCGAGGAAGCTTAGTAATAAAGTCCATTGCAATACTCTCCAATTTCCAGACAGAAATTTCAGGTTGTTCGAGCAAGCCAGAGGGACGTTGATGTTCAGCTTTAACCTTGGAACAAGTGAGACACTTTGAAATAAAGGTGGCGATATCTTTCTTCATGCCAGGCCACCAATAGGACGTACGCATGTCGTGGTACATCTTATCAACACCAGGATGAATAGAATATCGAGACTTGTGCGCCTCCTTCATCAGAAGATCTCGAAGGTTATCACAATTAGGAACCCATACACGATTGAGATAATATAGAATACCATCGGATTTGGTTATGAGACTTTCTTCAACTCCACATTGCATCTCGTTATAGAGGTTACCCTCATTAACAAATGAGTATTGAGCTTCTTGAATGCGGTTTTGAAGATCGTTGACGAGTTGGAAGCAACGAACAATCTTAACATGAGTTTTACGACTAAGTGTGTCGGCCACGACATTCACCTTACCTGGATGGTAGCGAATTTTGCAGTCGTAGTCGTTCAACAACTCTACCCAGCGACGCTGATGCATGTTCAGTTCCTTTTGATTGAAGATGTGCTGAAGGCTCTTATGGTCGGTAAAGACCACACACTTAGTACCATAAATGTAGTGTCGCCATATCTTCAAAGCAAAAACAACTGCACCAAGTTCAAGATCGTGCATAGTGTAGAGTTTTTCATATATTTTGAGTTACCTCGACGTGTAAGCGATAACCTTGTCCCGTTGCATACGGACGCAACTAAGAACTTGGTTTGACATATCATAGTACATGACGAAGTCATCGTTACCATCGGGAAGAGCAAGGATATGAGCATTGCAAAGCATGTCCTTGAACATTTGGAAAGACTCCTCTTGTTCGGGACCTTAAACAAAAGGTTTATCTTTTTAGGTCAAGGAAGTGAGAGGAACAACGATTTTCGAGAAGTTCGAAATGAAATGACAATAGTAACCAGCTAGACCAAGGAACGAACAAATTTTAGACGAAGACTTAGGAGCAATCCATGTGATACCCCAGGAAAAACACACAACACAACTAGCTTCCTCAGTGACTACATGCTAAATTTTGGGACGAAATTACTTTCAACTTGGGGATGATGTGACAACTCGTATTCTCAGGGCCCTATCTATGTATTAAATTCCTCTTACACTTTGTTCGGTGTTGTAAACTACGCGTACGTTTTATGAAAGGAGTTATTGTGTCAATTATATGTGAATAGTGTGAGCTTGGAAATGTATTATGTGATGATTGTATGTATGGCTGTTAACTATAAAACCTAATCACACAAAGGGTTCGGGTCGCACACTCCTCCTCGACCGCACACCCTTGTGCTCGGCCCAAATGTTCACCGTGATTCAAACAAAGCCCAAAGTTGGGCCCGAACCACATTGTATGCGCATACACACGTGGGTTTGTATGTGATTTTCATTACGTAGATAAACAAACAAAATCTCAAACCCTAAATCACTCTTCCCTCTCCCCACAACTCAACGGCAGACCCCCTCCTTCGAAGATCGACGACAACATCTCCCTCTTTCTCTCTCGAAGCCTTCCTAGTTCTGACTTCAATCCGGTTAGTGTTTTGCCATAGTTTAATTGTTAATGATTGATAGATGTTGTGGTGACCGATCATGTTATTACTTGATGATGTTTGTTAATGATTGATTGATTGTATTGCTGTGAACGAGAGCAAAGCAGGATGTAATGTTTGGTTGTTGGTTCGATATGATTATTAGGAACGGTTCATGACTGAATCATGTAGATTACATTGGTTTCGAAAACTAGGGTTTGCATAACAAAAGGTTTCGGTGTTGTGAGGAATGTGATTTTCGGGTTTAATGTAATAATACACTTGAACTTGATTCGTGATATAATCCGTGATAATGATGAATGATAACAAAAATTAGTTTAGGATTTAGGATTGTTGATGATGAGGATTTGCCAATAAAATCATGTTATTTGATCCATTTGGAATGATGTTTATGTGCTAATTGTTGTTAATCACTGTTGCAGAAATCGGCCTAGGCGGCCGATTAATCGCCGCCTAGGCGCTAGTCGGCTAGTAATCGCCTAAATTTGAGCAAATCGGTCAATTAATCGGTCCAGGTCCTAGTCGGTCAAAAGTCGGTCTAGTCAGTCAAAAGTCGGTCCTAATCGGTCTAATCGGACCATGGAAAATCGGTCCTGGTCGGGATTAATCGGTCCTGGTCGGGATTAATCGGTCCTAGTTGGTCAAAAGTTGGTTAATTTTTGAATTTTTATGTGAATTTTGAAGTATTTATGTGAATTTTGAAGTATTATTTTTATATTATTGGGTATATATATATAATTTTGAAAAAATACATATAAAAATCCCATTCCGATTAATCCCGATTAATCCCTAGGCTGTACCTCACCGCCCGACTAGCGCCTTCTACAACATTGTTGTTAATAATTAAAAAGGTAACTAGGGTTATGCGAGTTAATGTGTTAATCGGTTATTGATTGATTTGATCGAACAAATGATTTACGTAACTGACTCCATGATTTAAGGTAATTATAACTGATCGCACACCAACACAATCGCACACTCCATGTTTTGAGTGGTACAACTGCTAAGTGCATAATGTACAGCCTAGTGTTGCGAGTCGCACACTGGGTTGTTGCACACTCTCTTGAGTATCCATAAAACTGCATGATGTACAATCTGATACTGCATGACCACACACTATAGTGGTCGCACACTCTTATGAGTGTCGTACACTATAGTGAGCCGCACACTGGATGTGGGCCGAGGACATTGGGCTACACAACGTTTGGACTCGCACATTCCCTTAGATGTCCCACACTTAAACTGTGAACATTTGGATTTCTAAATGTGAATGTATGATTAATTGTTATGTTATACATGCTATGCCATGATCACTACTTGTATGTAACTTGTTAGAATATGTGTAGATAATACGTGTTTAACTTGATCACAAAACCTTACTTGTATGGTAACCATAATAGGACGTGGTTAACCACATTAGCTCAAGTGACCATTATCTGTCGAGCTAATCTAAGGTGAGTTCATACTCTTCTTAAAAGCATGTAATTCCCGGTGGTTTGGGAATGGGTTAAACAACAACTATCCCCCTTGGGTGGGATGCAACCTGCGTATTCTCCTTGGGTAGAATACGTACTACCGTCCTCCTAGGTGAAGGTTGACAACCGTTATAATACATGTCTTAAGCATACTAGATAACAACTCTATCTTAAAGTCCCCACTCATTTTATATCGACTTAATCACCGGGCCAATGGCGAACGGGTTATTAGTTAAATAGCGCTATTAGGTTTGACAAGCCTCACACCTTGCCGCAGAGGACGGGCGTGGACTAATATACTTGGGCACTTAGTCAATGATGATAGACATTGACTTGGGGCACTCAACATAGCTTCAGTCAGTAGTTGATATGGTACGGGTCTAGTGGTTTAAAACAGTGGGGTAGCTCCCCATGGCATGTTTTTATAAAGAACAAAGGAACTTAACAACTGATGGGTTTTTGGAATAACACTAAACAAACAACTGTGAACTTGCCAACTTTATGTTGACACTATACTGCATGCTTTGCAGGTCGTTAGGTACATGGCTGGAGCTTGCACGAGGAGTGGACGTTGTGGCATGGAACCAAACTGTTGTATTCCTACTATTAAACATTATGACTTTTAAATTGCTTATATGTACTAAACTTTATGCTTCCGCTAACTCTTAAACTTGGTTTGGGATATTGTTTTCATAAACATTAAACATTTGGATTGTGATGGGTTTACTTCATCTTACTTATTGTTCAATATGATTAGTGGTATGATCATGGTCAGTCACACGCCTCGCGGTGATACTCCGCTTGTGGATTTTGAGGGTGTGACAATCCAATTCTTCATAGCTTCGATCTTCACAGGGTCAATGTGAATACCAAGTTCGTTGATGGTGTGACCAAGGAATTGAACGTCTTTTAGCCAAAATTCGCAATTGGATAATTTGGCGTAAAGACGTACAGCACGCAAAAGCTGAAGGATAAGACACAAGTGTCGTTCGTGCTCTTCTTGTGTCTTGGAATAGATGAGGATATCATCAATGAAGACGATCATGAAACGTTCGAGATAAGCCTTGCACACATGGTTCATCAAGTCCATGAAAACCGCAGGTGCGTTGGTCAAACCAAAGGGCATGACCACGAACTCATAATGACCATAACGAGTACAAAACGCGGTTTTGGGTATATCTTCTTCGAGGACTCGAAGTTGATGATAACCAGGATGGAGATCAATCTTGGAAAAGCATGACGCGCCTTGTAATTGATCGAAGAGATCGTCGATGCGAGGAAGAGGATATCGGTTTTTGCCTGTAAGCTTGTCGAGCTCACGATAGTCAATGCACATCCGAAATGATCCATCTTTCTTCTTGACGAATAGAAAAAGAGTGCCCCAAGGAGAAGTACTAGGGGCGTATAAAGCCTTTATCAAGAAGCCCCTGAAGTTGGCTAGATAGCTCTTGCATTTCCAAGGGTGCTAAGCGATAAGGAGACTTAGCGACAGGCGTAGCGCCAGGCACTAAATGGATAAGAAAATTGACAGAACGAGGAGGAGGATGACCAGGAAGATCCTCTGGGAAAACATCAGGGAAGTCACAGACAACAGGAACGTCACTCGCGCTTGGACCCTTATCCTTCTTTTCCACACCGTGGGCAAGAAAGCAAGAAAGGCGAAGGAGCCCTTCTGCAAGTATTTGTTCGCTTGAGTACACGACATAAGATTGAGACCTTTAGAAGGTTTCTTGCCATAGACGTGTAGAGAATCACCGTTAGGAAGAGGAAGAAGAATAAACTTATCAGAATAAACAACTTCAGCACGAACTCACCTAAGCCAATCCATGCATACTTTGATATCGAAACTACCCGTTTGCATAAGTATGGGGTCAATTGAGAACGTATGATCGTTAAGATTCAAAGAATAGTTAGAAAAACGGAATCAACAGTGACGGATTTGCCATTAGCGACTTCAACAGCGAACGATTTTGTCAACTTAGAACGTCTACACTTAAGCATAGGTTCGAATTCAACGGATACAAAACTCTTATCCGCGCCAGTATCAAATAAACATGATGCGTAAACATTGTTAACGAGAGACGTACCACTTCTGACGTCATTTGCATTATGTGCTTGAGCAGCTGTAATGACGAATGCTCTACCATCAGCTTGCTGAGGCTGCTGCTGCTGCTGTTGGTTGTTGTTGTTGGTGTTGCGCTGGGGATAAATGTTGGCAAGATGGTTAATATTATCGCACTTGAAGTAGGCTCAAACAGTGGCTTGAGGTTAAGCTTGGTCAGGTGCTGGGTTTTGGTTGGCAACAAGAGCTTAGTTTTGATTGACGAGTGGTTTTGGGCCACTGCGACATTGGTTTGCAAAGTGTCCAAACCTACTGCAGTTTATGCATAGGAGGCACGGTGTGTTGATCGGATGGTGGTATAAACACGTATTACACTGGGGATGAGTCCTAGTGTAGGCTTTCTTGGGTGGAGCAGGGCTTTGAACAGAAGCGACTTGTAGGATGGGTTGGGGGTTTGGCGGAGTGACTACTGCACAATTGTAACGCTCCGCATTTTCGCACTTTCTTATATTAGCAAGCCATGTTATACTTTCCATATTTAAACACATGTACTCTCTTTGCAATCTACTTTCGTTTCATTTGTAATTCGAGACTATTGATCATAATGAAAACGAAGTTATTTTAATCATGTTCATGTATTCACGTTAGTCTTATGTGCAATTGATAATTAAATTCTCGTTTGAACGAAATATTATTCAAGGATTCTTGATTATTTATCGACACTTGATACTCGTTAATCTAATAATGAAATTCGGATCCTAATTCTCGAAAATCGAAAGCTTCATGAAATGAATAATCGTTTAAAGAATTTTTATCCTAATTTAAATTCGTTTATAAATATGGTTATTTACCTATACTATTTTATTTAATTAACCAAATTAATTAATTTTACTATTTAAAAGTTTAATTTTTTATAATAAACTAGTTAGTCTCGTTAATTTTTAAAGTTAGTAAATACAAACTAACCTAGTTAGTTTAAACTAAAAAGTTAGTTCCTTTAAAAATAACATAACTTGAGTTTTAATTAAAGTCAAGGGGTGTTAGAGTCAATTTCTGAAACTTTAAACTTACAGGGGGTGTTAGAGTCAATTTCTGAAACTTTAAACTTACAGGGACCGTTTGGGTAATTCCTGAAAGTATAAGGTATAAAAGAAAGGAAAAGAAAAATAAATAAACAAAAACTGCTGACCACGAGACTCGAACCTGGGTCACCAGTTTCAGCAACTGCGCCCACAACCAGCTGAGCTGCGGCCTTCTTATTGAACAAACCTGGCCTTTATTTCATTTAAGCACTCGTTTAAATGACTTGATCAGCGCAAACAGACCTGAACAGACGCGAATTTGGGCGGATTTTGAGTTTCTTTTTTAGTTTAAACCTTGTTTTAGCATTAATTATCCAACTACAACCTAACCCAACCCTTCCCTATAAATACCAAGCCACCTCCAAGCTATTTTCACTTTGCAAACACTTCCAAATCACTCTCAAACTCCCTAAATTCGCAGCTGATTGCAGAAGTTCGGACAAATTCATACCTTCATACAAAAGTGAGCATAACTCACTCATTTCTTATTTGATTCACTCGATTCTTTTTCCTACTTCTTTGGATTGACCTTAGCTACGTTTCCATTGGTTTTCCATGGAAAACTAGGCTCTGGAACGTCACCAAAAAGGCTCCAAAATTGACTGACTTTTCTGTTTTCATCTAAAACTTTGTTAAACTTAGTAAACTTGAGTTAATCTCATCTCAAACCTATGTCCTAATGCTCATAATCAATCGAATGGTTAGTTGGACTTAAAAACAAGGCTGGGAAATGTTAAATCAGAGGTTAAAACCTCACAAACATTCTGCTTTAGTTAGGGTTTTACCCACAAGAAGTGTTCAAACTTGAAGCTTGATAAATGTGTGATTGTTAGACTAGCTTGGGCTATCTTTTATAAAAATCCACTCACTTCTTGATGTTTTCTCAGAGATTAGTTTTTGTATTTCATTATTCTTGTAAGTTCATGACCCTCCTTGTTGTTTATAACGACAAGTGTAGTGGTGAACCTTAGAGGTGCCTAAATGGAAGCTTTGTTCTTCCCACCTCATGTATGAATTCTATGATACTTAGAGGTGCCTAAATGAAGACTTTGATCTTCTACCTCATGCTTGACAAGTATGATATATTATACTCTATATAATACTTATGTAATATTCAAACAAACTGAACCTTTGATGATGAACAAGTGGACATTGTCAAATTAGTAGGTATATCATCTAAACATCATATGTGATGGATGATTATTTTCATATGGCTATGTTCATGTTATTTAAATTCCGAATCTATAATCTTCCGTTATTCCCCAAACTCATACATCTATGTTCCTTTGTGTAGAAGGACAAGGTGCTCCAAACTAAACAACCAACATCACTCGCGGGATTCAAGTAGGAAAGCTTGCAAAAACCGTGAGCATAGTCGATCCCTTTTTCCTTTTTAATCACTTTGGGTGCAACATGTATACTATAAAACTACACTTCACTTTGAAACTATTTTAAACGAACTCTATCCATTGTTGAAACATAAAATTATGTGTGATGCTTGTTAATCTCGTATGCCATGTAAACTATTTGTGTTGATATATGCTCATTAACTTTGCTAGCCTACCTTAACAATTATAGCGCTATAGGACTAACGCATTGCCCATGAAACTTGGGGTACTGATAAGTTAAACATGTTAACCTCCTGCGATACTTTGGGATATGCAAAATTAAACGCGTTGGAAACTTGGGTTTAAAATATTATTACACAATCTAGGCATACTAGTAACTCCCATATTATGATTCATGTTGGATATGAGCAACTTTTTAGTCTATATTATGCTATGTAATCAAACTTGTATGCTCGCCAACTTTTTGTTGATATATTTTAATACATGTTGCAGATTGATAGTTTGATGATGATGCGATGAAGAACAAAGATTAGGTGGACTTAGATACACACCTAAATTTAGTTTATCATTTGATGTTATGTTTTGTTGAACAATGTTATCTTTCTTCGAATCCTTGTATGACATTTAGTCTATTTATGAAATTTGAATTTTAATTATATTGTCACATAGTGTTATGAAGTCTCTTGCAATCTCATTTTCGTCTCATCGCGATGTTTCCGCCATCGGTTGGGGTGTGACAGATTGGTATCAGAGCCATAACTATAGGGAATTAGGAATAAGTAGGAATTCTTTGCCCTAGTCTATAGTTTTAGGAACTTTGTCTCTTATTTGTTGTTTAAAACTTATGCATTCTACCTTACATGCTTCCTAGCAATACTTATTGTTTGTTAAACTTACATGCCTTTCCTAAGGCTAACATGAATACACTTTTGATTATTTGAAGACTTTCATAAGATAAACGAGACAACTTTACCCAAATAGGCGTGAACCCCACAATTTGGTAAACGACTCTCATTCTACCTTAAACTATTTTTGCTCGAAATCACACCATTAAGCTAGGAGTGAAATCCACAACTTAATGGTTAGTTTCCATTTCAAACTCTAGTGGACCCTCATCAAAGTGTCAAAATTATATTTTGACCCGACGAGTACCAACCACATTTAGGGTACGAAATCATCAAGTTAGGGGTGAAACCCGCATCTCATCGATTAAGTCCCATTCCTCGATTTTCAATCTCGCCAAAGTCCCGATTGTTTCAATTGATTAGAGACATGTAGTAACTAGAAAGGTAAGATACCGTTAATCGCTTCTCGACGAGAGTATCTTACCTATAGGCCAAAACACGGTTTCTCTAATTCGAAAGGACTTTCAACCCACTTTGGAATAGTCGACGTTTCTCTACCCGAAACAATCCAATGTTTTATTAAGCCTCTCTTTTATGTTATCTCAATTTATATGTGATTTTTATACTCGTTACTTCGCTCATTTTCAACTTTTTACTCATTTCACACGTCTATCGCAATAAAAAACAATAATAATCTCTCGTGAACAAACTAAATTTATGATGCTTTCATTATTCATGTTATGCTATGTGAAATCCATGATTATGCTATGTGACACAATTTGAACATCTTATGCTATGTGAAACAATTTGAACACTTTTATGCTATGTGAAACTTTATGCTATGTGTTGCATTCATGAAAACAATTTTCTTTAAACAAGCATTATGATCAAGTCTCATCTATTCTTGTTTTGAATCTTTTTTATGTCGTCTTCTCGTCACCACTCCAACTCGACTAAGAAGTCAAAGACCAGCTCTCAAAAGAAGATGATGGCATTCATGGCCAATCAAATTGTGCGTATCCTCCCTAAGATTGTCACCGAAATTCGAGCTTCCGATACTCCACCCTCCTCCGTTGATTCAAAGGTTGAACCACGCAAGCCTGTGTCATTTAACTTCAAGCACTTCTCGCCTTGTAACCCCAACCATTCACTGGTAATGATGGGGTGACTGCTATGCTCGAGTGGTTTGACAGCATAGAAGTCACGTTTATCAACAGTGAGTGTCGCGAAGAGCTCAAAACGCGTAGTGTGACTGGGTATTCCAAGCCCGAGCTCTCGAGTGGTGGACAAACGAAAGGAACCTTCGTTCTAATGAAGTTGCTTTTGCCCTGCCTTGGGAGGAAGTTAAGACAATGATGATGGAAGAATTCTGCCTGCCGCATGAGCAACAAAAGTTGGAAGAAGAATTTTGGGCTTTAAAATAGATTGGTAATGATAACCAAGCCTATACTACTCGCTTCAAACAGCTTAGCTTCGTCGTTCCTCATCTCGTTATGACCACCGATCGCAAAATAAGGAAGTACATCAATGGTTTACCCTCCGCAATGCGTGATACGATCGAGGCATCCAAACTCGACAATATCGAAGTTGTTTACCGTTTGGCCACTTCCCTGAACAACAATCGCATTCGTGATAAACAAGCTGTAAAACTTGTTACTTCTAAGTCAGCCAACCAAATTACCCAAGAGTCGAGTAGCAACAAGGGGAAGAAGCAAAAGCAACAGAACCCTGGTTGCAACACGATTGTACCAGCTACAAACCCAAACCCTGTTGCTCTCATTAACACTCAAAAGTCCTACGTCGGAACTCATCCCAAGTGTACCACTTGTAACTATCATCACCTGACCAATGTCAATTGTCTCCACTGTACCATTTGTAACCATTATGGGCATACTACCACTCACTGTCGTAATAATCCACAAGCCCAACAAGTGTAGGATCATTTGCACGACCAAAACAAGTCGTTCAGAAGAGTTCTAATCAATACAAGAGGCGGAAACAAACGTATCGACTTAGAATCAGCTTGATATACGCTCTAAATGTCTTGTTTATTGATATAACATCGTTTTACAGCCTGTAGACACTTCGGCAGCACCTCGGTACCGGAATCACACACTTACAAACGAAATGAACAGGACAGGTATTTATAGGGACACCATTTCGTGTGGAATGGAACATGTTCCATTTCGTGCGAAATGGCCAATGCCATTTCGTGCGAAATGGTCACATTCCATTTCGTGTGAAATGGACAGCTTTCCCTAAAATGCTATTTTTTCATACTTCGTGCCCTGATCTTTCTAATCTATTACAAGACTCGATACAAGACGAAGTCAACAGACACATGCACCAACAGACTCCCCCTTGGATGTTGACGAAGTCTTCAGTGTCGAGTCTTTGGTATGTCACTTCTTCAGTCTTTATCAGTCTTTGTGTTCTTTCAAAGTATCTGACAGTGTAAAGCATCCTTAAATCTTTTCTCTTTTCCAGGAACTCAACCTGGCTCTCAACCATTCATACTCCCCCTTGAATGTTGATCTAACAATCTTCAATGAAATTTTTCTTTACAATTTTAGAATAGCAACCTTGCTCTTGAGCTTACTAATTTTCTTGATCAGAAACTGGCTCTTACATCTTTAGACTACTCTTTGCTAACAGACTCCCCCTTAAGTTGTTTCGGATCGCAATCTGACTTAGCTTTTCCACAGGTTCAGGTCGTCTCCTGGCTTTCCGTAGCAACAGGATCAGGAACCTGGCTCAAATCTGCACATCTTCAGGAGTCGAAGCCTGGCTATCCTGCACAGTCTCTACCTCAAAATAAATTTCACAAATTTAATAATTTGGCAAATTCATATACCACATGCAGGATCAAACTCAAACCATCACTAGTAGATATCATTTCAAAATGATTTAACATTTATAATCTCTGATGACCACTTGTAAGAAAAACATTCAGATTTGACATTTTAATTTCGAAATCTTTTCTCATTTCAAATTCTTCCAACCATGTTGTTCGTCATGTCTAGCACTCGGAATTTTGAAAATCAGCTCTCCAACATCAGTTGTCGAAAATCTTTTTGTATTTTTAAAAATTTATGCTAAAACACACGGAAAAACTTTTTGGATTTTGATTTTAATGAAATACAGTAAAGAAATATATACAGACAATATATTTGTGAGTTTGAGTAAGAGGATCATATCAGTTTTTAAGACAAATCACTAACACCGTTAAGCTTTACACATTTTAAGTTCAACTGTTTCGAGATACGAGATTAGTGTTTTAGAGACTTAAACTTATTCACGTGTACCACCTCAGAATATACTCCCGTATCCAGACTCCTATATTCAGTCTTACAGGTGAATGTACACTAGTGATATCTGTAAGGGGTTTAATGCGAGACCATGAGAGCTCAGGCTATTGCTTCCGCAAAATCAGAGAGATGATGGTTAGACTTTTGGTGTGTTCCCTTTAGAGAATCTTTTCTTCAACAACACATGATTAGCATTTTTCAATGTTTCATCATTTTTTATGCTGAGGGCGAGCTTTAAGATTAAAGCAATGCAAAGTATTATACGAGGACTAGGCTATTGCTCCCACAAAATCAGAATTCCTGGTATAATACCCCAGATATCACCATGCACAAAGACCTAGTATGTCAGAAATAGAAAGCCCTTCAAACAAGATTTCAGGGGTTACCTATATATCCGAGAGATATTTCCCACGAGATAAGCAAGTTTGATATTTAGGTTTATATCTCTACAACAATCTACTAAGCGTGCGAAAACCTACTGGCACATCATCAGTGAGACCGTTTATCACATTTGACTTTCCAATTCTTTAGCGTGCTGTGATAGTCCACTGATGTACTATCATTTCCTCTTTTTCACAACAAAACTCATTTTCATTTTCTCATGTTTTTGGATTTTTTAGATTTTATCATGTTTTTGCCTTTTTCAAATTTTTGAAATTTCTAAAAATTTTACTCCCCCTAAAATCAAAATATGTTTCAATTTTGATTTTCTGGGAAAATTTGAAAACAAACTATACAAATAAAGTGACAACTGTTGTGAATTGCTTCAAATCGCCATCCACTTGGCATAAACAATCTGAACTCCCCCTGACAACAAACTATTTTCCCATTGTGATTTCAAAACACTTAAGTTTGTTTTAATCAAAATGGTTTTTCCGAAAAATTAGTTTTGTTGAAATTCACAAACCACATGTAGGTTAGGGGTTTCATCACATTGTTTTTCAAACACTTGTATGAAAGTTAAATCAAGTTCAACTTAATGACCTTGATTAACCACTTGTAGGTGAAAACTTCTTTTTCAACCACTTATAGGTACATACACTTGTATGTTCTCATTAATCAATACCACTTTGTAAATTAAAATGTGACAATATTAAAAATACAACCACTTGTAGATCGAAATATCAAGAATGATGCCGATTCATGCTCCACGATTACCAACTTGGGAGCTCCGGCAAGTCAGGATTTTTTACATATGAAATACCGACACCCAAGCCTGACCATCTTTAGGTGTAACTTTTTCAGTTTCAATTGGGGTTTGAACATTTCTTTTTCTTCATAAAATTTTTTTACTCCTTTGGCCTTACCATCGGCCATTTTCCCAAAAATATGTTTCACTTTTCCATTAAAAGATTTTTCGACATCAAATTCTTTCTTTTCAGAATAGAATTGATTCGAGATTTACACTTTTCCAACTTTTTGTTTAAAATTTTCAGTCCGCAATGGTGGAAAGTTGACATCATCCATTGGCGGAACTGATTTTTCTCTTTTTATCTCAACTTGTGGCTCCTCTGACTTTGACGAGTCAGATTCATCGCCAGATTTCACATTTGATTTCTTAACAGCCCACATTTGGTTGTCAAGATTTACTCTTCTTTTGTAAAACCTTTTTGAACATTCACCAACTTCATATGTTGAATTTTTAAACACTTTGAATTTTTCAGTTGGTGGTTCGGTTTTATCAACAATATTTTCTTTGAGTTTATAAGAGACTCCCTGTTTGGTGTTGGTTGCTTTTGTATAATTCCAGGCAATGTGACCAACTTCTTGACATCGGTAACAGGTTCTTGTCTCTTTTATCTGATTAGCTCCATTCTTTTCAAACTTTTGCTTTTCTGCAAGAAATGTTTTGTTTGACTGCTTCCAGAATGAGCTTTTCTTCTCTTCTTCAGAACTGGACCCTGAAACAAATATTGTTTTTGTTTTAGAAATTTTCTCATTTTTATGATTTTTGGGTGGAATAAATCCTAAACCTTTCTTTTTGAAATTACTGTTATGGTTTGGTTTCTTTTGAAAACCAGAACCAGAACTGTAACCTTTTTTCTTCTTCAATCTCTGTTGAACTCTTGAAGTGTACTTTTTAGGTTTTTCATTAAGATTTACATCTTTTATTTAAGAAATATTAATTTCTGTTAATTTGAAAACCTTTTTAATCTTTTCAATTTGAACACTTCTTATTGGAAATTCCTCATCAGAATATAATTTGTCTGAATCATTCAAAGTATATGCTACTTTGACTGTTTCGTCATTCAAATTAGATTTTGATAATAGAAATTCTTTATTGTAAACTCTTTTGACCGATGTTTTTGGACTATCAACTGATGATGAACTCGAACTCTCGGATTCAGATTTTGACTCTGACTCCTCATCTTTATCCAACACCTGATCGACCACTTTCTTTATTAACTCTGACTCATGATCAGTGTTAGACGATGTGAATATTACGTCAATGTTGTCTGGTAAATCATCAGTTGTTTCGGACTTTAACTTTATATTGACAACCTTTTTGACTTGTTCCTCATTTGGTTTTCTGGGAGAATAACCTTCCCATATCGGAGGCGGACACTTGTTATAATTTGCACTTTGTTTCTTACCAGTATCCTTATCTTCTGTCTTCTTGTCCTGAAAGACTTCAAAACCTGCAACAGTTGGATAAATTCTATCAATCAAATAATCAGAACTAGAATAACTTTGCAGCAATCGTCTGATTCTTTCATTTTCTATCTTTTCTGTCTCCAACTCCTGCTTCAACTTTGCACATTCTTCAATATAGTGGTTAATAGCCTTCTGCTTAGACATCATCACTGCATTCATCATGGTTAAAGCATCTTCTCTTTCTGAGTTTGTCTTTTACAGACTATTCACCGTTCTGTTCAACACATCATACGATTCTTTCACACACTTAACGTCGAACAATAACTTTTCTTTCATTTTGTCAAGCTCACTATACTTCTCATCTTTTTCTTCACAATGTTTGCATGGTTCCAAACATTTTTGACAAGGTTTTGTGAGTTCAACAATCTTTTCAACTTCGACTATCTTTTCAACTTCAACCACCTTCTCAACAACTTTAACTTCTTCATTCTGTTCAGACTTCTTTTCCTGAGCAACATTCTCACATTTTTTCCTTTTCTGATCTTTTGCTGCTCGCTTCTCCTTTAGTTTCTCCAATCTATCTGCAAAATAAAATTTAAAACTTTCAGGAGATAATTGAGTTTTTCCAATGTTTATTTGTATTTCTTCTTCATCATCATTGCTATCAGATGATGACTGATCAAAAACTGTTGTCTTTTCTGAGCTTTCTTCTGAAGAGACAGACTCTTCATCTTGACATTTCTTATTATTGATAATCACATCCATCCATTCCTTCATCAAATCTGGCTCTTGAATGATTTGTGCAATGAATGCTCCAAACTTGGAATCAGCCAGAATGTATTTGTCCCAGCTAAAACCTTCTGCCATTTTCTCATCATCTTGATTAACCAGATAAGCTTTCTTCTTTCCATCTTCAATAGCATGAGATGATGCCGGTTGTTGAGCAACTTGTTGATATATAGCTTTCCGATAATAATCATTATTCCCGAACGAATTCTGAGCTCCTCCTGCTTCTCGGTTGGTACATTCCCTCTTGAAATGTCCTTTTTCCCTGCATCGAAAACAGGTAACTTTAGATTTATCAAAACCTAAAGTAGAAACATTAGCATCACGGAAGTCATCTCTTCCTGTAATCAGTTTAAATTTCTCAGCTCTCCTCAATACACTCGCTAAACACCACTTAATATCCATAAGCTCAATTTCTTCAGCATCGATCTGATCGTAATCCTCTTTTATCAACATAGGATTTCCGATCCTTCCTGCAACCAAACCCTCATATGATTCTAACACTGTAGCAAGTAATGCCATATGACCTTTAGCAACTTCTTCAGAGAAATTTTGACCATACTGAAGATTCAACGCGATGTTACAACGTATCACATGACCAGTACTATTGTTTGAGCTTTGAACACTTGGATTAACACTTGAGTATGAAGAAAATACTCTATTGCTGATTGGACTTTGATTAACTGATCCGGATGAGTTTTCTGCGCTGAAAGCAGTTTGGACCTTCGGACTTGCTTCAACATTCTGAACATTCCCTTTGTAATACATCTTGATGTCTTGCTGACCACTTGGATTGTTCATTCTAGCAATCTTTTGTTGTTCAAGATCTTGTCCTTCAAGTTTTTCAATGAACTGAGAAATTGTCAATTTATCATATTCTCTAGTGTTCTTTAAGATCATCAGATATGTACCCCATTCTTTCTGAGGTAAAGCATCAGCTAATTGTTCAACCCATTCTTCTCGATCTTTGTTTATATCTAACAGTGACATTGAACGCACTAAATGACAATATCTTTCAATGAGCTTCTTTGTAGTTTCACCCGGCAAGCTAGTAAACAAATCAAATTCTTTCTTTAACAATGATTTCTTACTCCTGATCATCTCTGTACTTCCTTCAAACTTAATTCGAAGTGCTTCCCAAATCGAACGTGAAGTACCATTATGTTGAAGTAGTATGAAAATGTCTTCCTTCACAGCTTGCTGAAGCAAACTAATCATCATATTTTTCTCCCTTTTACATGTCTCTCTCTTTGTCCGACAATTCAGAAATAGTTTTGATAACTCCCACATCTATACGAGGTTTAACATACTTCTTTTCAATACACTCCCAAGACCTCAAATGATTTGCTTGAACCCAATTTTCGAACCGGTCTTTCCAACAATAGTATTCTTCAATGCCCATCAACTTTGGAGGTTTTTGTAACGTTCATGTTTCATTTTCCATGTTCACACTCTGAGCAATAGTAATAGGAGTACTTGGGGCAGTAGCAAACGCGTTGTAAAACTCTTCTTCCATGTTTCGGTAAAATGTTTCACAAACTTGCTTTCAAACGAAATAGTCAAATTTAAACGAATTGGATTTGGTGCGGAATGGACCTCTTCAAACGAAATGAACTTCTTCAAACGAAATGACACAATCTCAAACGAAGTGAACAAACTGATGCGAAATGGATGATTTCGTATGAAATGAAGTTACTTTCAAACGAAATGGGAACTTGATGCGAAATGAGTCCCATTCGTGCGAAATGAACTATTATTTCAAGCGAAATAGAGATCTGGTACGAAATGGAGTCCAATCTTGTCAATCCGTGTGAAATGGATGGCTTTCCCTAAAATGCTATTTTTTCGTACTTCGTGCCCTGATCTTTCTAATCTATTACAAGACTCGATACAAGACGAAGTCGACAGACACATGCACCAACAACAAGCTCAACCCGCTTTTCAAAATGCCAAACCAGTCGGAGCTTGTTTCAAATGTGGTGACACCAATCATCTTCGTCCTTAGTGCCCGCAATGGAACCAAGACCAACAACAGCCTGCTAGAGGTCGAGCTTTAACATCAATGCGAACCAAGCACGCAATGACAATGAAGTCGTTAATGGTATGTTTCTTGTTAACAACCTTTATGCTTCATTATTATTTGATATGGTGCGGACAAAAGCTTTGTGTCCGTTGAATTTGAAACTTTGTTAAATGTTACACGCTCTAAACCGCCTAAGTCGTTCTCTATCGAAGTTGCCAATGGCAAATCCGTTTTAGTCGATTCCATTCTTCGTGATTGTCTTCTTACTCTTAACGATCATACCTTCACTATCGACCTTATACCCATGCAATTGGGTAGTTTCGACATCATCATAGGCATGGATTGGCTTCATGAAAACCATGCTGAAATTTCTTGCTATGAGAAGTATGTTCGTTTACCTCTTCCATCTGGAGACACTTTGCGCGTTTATGGAGACCGACCTTCAAAAGGACTAAGATTGATGTCCTGCACACAAGCGAACAAATATTTACGCAACCTGTACTTTGCCTTTTTAGCCCACATTGTGAAGAAAAGGACAAAGGAAAGAGAGTAAATGATGTTCCAGTGGTGCGCGACTTCCTTGACGTCTTTCCTGAAGATCTTCCTGGTCCTCCTCTACCTCGATCTGTCGATTTTTGTATTAACCTCGTACCTGGTTCCACTCCTGTTGCGAAAGCTCCGTACCGTCTTGCACCTTTTGAAATGAAAGAATTATCTAGTTAACTCCAAGAACTCCTCAAGAAGGGATTCATTCGTCCAAGTACCTCACCTTGGGGTGTTCCTGTGCTTTTTGTCAAGAAGAAGAATGGCTCATTTCACATGTGAATTGACTATCGTGAGCTTAACAAACTCACCATCAAGAATCGTTATCCTCTTCCGCGTATCGACTATCTCTTTGACCAACTTCAAGGTGCTACTTGCTTCTCTAAGATCGATCTTCGATCTGGTGATCACCAACTTCGTGTTCTCGAAGAGGACATTCCCAAAACAGCGTTTCGCACTCGCTTTGGACACTACGAGTTCGAGGTTATGCCTTTTGGTTTGACCAATGCACTCACTGTGTTCATGGATCTTATGAATCGTGTTTGCAAACCTTATTTGGATCGTTTTGTGATCGTCTTCATTGATGATATTCTTATTTATTCTAAATCTCAAGCCGATCACGAACGTCATCTACGCCTTATTCTCAAACTTTTGTGTGCTGAACGCTTATACGCTAATTTTCTAAATGCGAGTTTTGGATCAAAGAAGTCCAATTCCTTAGACACGTTAGTGAAAAAGGAATCCATGTTGATCCCTCCAAAATCGAAGTAGTGAAGAATTGGACCGCGCCTAGAAACCCTTCTAAAATCCGTTCCTTCTTAGGATTGGCGGGTTATTACCGCCAATTCATCTCGAATTTCTTAAAGATCGTTGTTCCTCTCACTTCGTTGACTCAAAAAGAGAAACCTTTTGCTTAAGGTCCTAAGAATGAGGAATCTTTTCAAACTCTCAAAGATTTGCTTTGTAACGCTTCTATTCTTGCCCTCCTTGATGGGAATGATGATTTCGTCGTGTATTGCGATGCCTCAAATCGTGGTCTTGGTTGTGTTCTCATGCAACGAGACAAAGTCATCGCTTATGCCTCTCATCAACTCAAAATACATGAGAAAAACTATACTACCCATGATCTCGAGCTTGGCGTAGTTGTTTTTTCGTTAAAGATTTGGCGACACTACCTATATGGTATGAAGTGTGTGGTTTTCACTGACCACAAGAGCCTACAACACATCTTTAACCAAAAAGATCTTAATATGCGACAGCGTCGATGGGTGGAATTGCTTAACGACTACGACTGCGAGATTCACTATCATCCTAGAAAAGAAAATGTCGTGGCCGATGCCCTTAGTTGTAAGACTCATGTTAATAGCATTTGTTGTTTCCATATCTCGAGAAATCTTCATACTTGCATTCCTGAAGCGCAATACTCGTCTATCAATGAAGGAACCATGTTCGTAGAAATACATGGAGCTACTGAAGACTTACTCGTTACAAAGTCTGATGGTCTGCTTTACTGTCGTGATCGCATTTGGGTGCCAAATCGCGAGAATCTTCACGAAATCATAATGAACGAGGCACACAAATCTAAGTACTCAATTCATCCTGGTGCCGACAAGATGTGCCACGATCTACGTACATCCCATTGGTGGCCTGGTATGAAGAGAGAAATCACCGCTTATGTTTCTAAGTGCCTTACCTGTTCAAAAGTCAAAGCCGATCATCAACGACCTTCTGGTCTACTCGAACAACCTGAAATCCCTGTTTGGAAATGGGATAGCATTGCTATGGACTTCATAACTAAACTTCCCCGAAGGCCTTCTGGTCACGATAGCATCTGAGTAATCATCGATCATCTGACCAAGTCAGCTCATTTCCTTCCTATTCGTGAAGATTTCAAGGTTGAACGACTTGCTCGACTCTACACTGAAGAAATCATATGCCGTCATGGTATTCCCCTCGATATCATTTCTTATCATGATGGTCATTTCACTTCGCGTCTTTGGCAAACTTTTCAGTCCGCTATGGGTTCTCATTTGAATCTCAGTACAGCTTTTCATCCTCAAATGGATGGACAAACTGAACGTACTATCCAAACCCTAGAGGACATGCTCCGTTCTTGTGTCATCGATTTTGGTGGTAGTTGGGATGTGCATTTACCATTGATCGAATTCTCGTATAACAATAGTTACCACTCCAGTATTCAAATGGCTCCTTTTGAGGTATTGTATGGTCGCAAATGCCGATCTCCTTTAAGCTGGCATGAGATTGGTGACAAACAATTTACTAGTCCTGAGATCATTCAAGAAACAACGGATAAGATTCTTTAAATCCATGATAATCTACTCAAGGCTCGCAGTCGACAAAACAGCTATGCTGACAAGAGACGCAAACCATTGGAATTTAACGTTGGTGACCATGTTTTACTCAAAGTATCTCCTTGGAAAGGAGTGGTTCGCTTTGGTAAAAAGGGAAAACTTGCCCCTCGCTATGTTGGTCCTTTCAAGATACTCGAAAGGATTGGCAAGGTGGCTTATCGACTCGATTTACCTAAAGAACTCAACAACGTTCATTCAACGTTTCATGTTTCGAATCTCAAGAAGTGTCTCGCTGAAGAAGGGCTTCAAGTTCCTCTTGAAGATCTCCAAATCAACGACACTTTGCATTTTATGGAGAAACCCGTCGAAATCATGGACCGAGGTGTCAAGAAACTGAGGCGCAGTCAAATTCCTATCCTTAAGGTTCGATGGGAAGGAAAACGTGGTGCTGAATTTACTTGGGAACTCGTGAGTGATATGAAGACCAAGTATCTGCATCTTTTCGTTACTTATTCCTAAATTTTGGGACGAAATTTCCCAAAGGAGGGGAGACTGTAACGTTCCGCATTTTTGCACTTTCTTATTTTAGCAAGCCATGTTGTACTTTCCATATTTAAACACTTGTACTCTCTTTGTAATCTACTTTCGTTTAATTTGTAATTTGAGACTATTGATCATAATGAAAACGAACTTATTTTAATCATGTTCGTGTATTCACGTTAGTCTTATGTGCAACTGATAATTAAATTCTCGTTTGAACGAAATATTATTCAAGGATTCTTGATTCTTTATCGACACTTGATACTCGTTAATCTAATAATGAAATTCGGATCCTAATTCTCAAAACTCGAAAGTTTCATGAAATGAATAATCGTTTAAAGAATTTTTATCCTAATTTAAATTCGTTTATAAATATGGTTATTTACCTATACTATTTTATTTAATTAATTAAATTAATTAATTTTACTATTTAAAAGTTTAATTTTTTATAATAAACTAGTTAGTCTCGTTAATTTTTAAAGTTAGTAAATACAAACTAACCTAGTTAGTTTAAACTAAAAAAGTTAGTTCCTTTAAAAATAACATAACTTGAGTTTTAATTAAAGTCAAGGGGTGTTAGAGTCAATTTCTGAAACTTTAAACTTACAGGGACCGTTTGGGTAATTCCTGAAAGTATAAGGTATAAAAGAAAGGAAAAGAAAAATAAATAAACAAAAACTGGCGACCACGGGACTCGAACTCGGGTCACCAGTTTCAGCAACTGCGCGCACAACCAGCTGAGCTGCGGCCTTCTTATTGAACAAACCCGACCTTTATTTCATTTAAGCACTCATTTAAACGACCTGATCAGCGCAAACAGACCTGAACAGGCGTGAATTTGGGCGGATTTTGAGTTTCTTTTTGAGTTTAAACCTTCTTTTAGCATTAATTATCCAACTACAACCTAACCCAACTATTCCCTACAAATACCAAGCAACCTCCAAGCTATTTTCACTTTGCAAACACTTCCAAATCACTCTCAAACTCCCTAAACTCGCAGCTGATTGCAGAAGTTCGGACAGATTCATACCTTCATAAAAAAGTGAGCTTAACTCACTCATTTCTTATCCGATTCACTCGATTCTTTTTCCTGCTTCTTTGGATTGACCTTAGCTACGTTTCCATTGGTTTCCATGGAAAACTAGGCCCTAGAACGTCTCCAAAAAGGCTCCAAAGTTGACTGACTTTTCTGTTTTCATCTAAAACTTTGTTAAACTTAGTAAACTTGAGTTAATCTCATCTCAAACCTATGTCCTAATGCTCAAAATCAATCAAATGGTTAGTTGGGCTTAAAAACAAGGCTGAGAAATGTTAAATCAGAGGTTAAAACCTCACAAACATTCTACTTTAGTTAGGGTTACCCACAAGAAGTGTTCAAGCTTGAAGCTTGATGAATGTGTGATTGTTAGACTAGCTTGGGATATCTTTCATAAAAATCCACTTACTTCTTGATGTTTTCTCATAGATTAGTTGTTGTATTTCATTATTCTTGTAAGTTCATGACCCTCCTTGTTGTTTATAATGACAAGTGTAGTGGTGAACCTTAGAGGTTCCTAAATGGAAGCTTTGTTCTTCCTACCTCATGTATGAATTCTATGATACTTAGAGGTGCCTAAATGAAGACTTTGATCTTCTACCTCATGCTTGACATGTATGATATATTATACTCTATATAATACTTATGTAATATTCAAACAAACCGAACCTTTGATGATGAACAACTGGACATTTTCAAATTAGTAGGTATATCATCTAAACATCATATGTGATGGATGATTATTTTCATATGGCTATGTTCATGTTATTTAAATTCCGAATCTATAATCTTCTGTTATTCCCCAAACTCATACATCTATGTTTCTTTGTGTAGAAGGACAAGGTGCTCCAAACTAAACAACCAACATCATTCGCGGGGTTCAAGTAGGAAAGCTTGCATAAACCGTGAGCATACTCGATCCCTTTTTCCTTTTTAATCACTTTGGGTGCAACATGTATTCTATACAAACTACACTTCACTTTGAAACTATTTTAAACGAACTCTATCCATTGTTGAAACCTGAAACTATGTGTGATGCTTGTTAATCTCGTATGCCATGCAAACTATTTGTGTTGATATATGCTCATTAACTTTGCTAGCCTACCTTAACAATTATAGCGCTATAGGACTAACGCACCACCCACAAAACTTGGGGTATTGTTAAGTTAAACATGTTAACCTCATGCGATACTATGGGATAGGCAAAATTAAACGCGTTGGAAACTTGGGTTTGAACATATTATTACACAATCTAGGCATACTAGTAACTCGCATATTATGATTCTTGTTGGATATGAGCAACTTTTTAGTCCATATTATGCTATGTAATCAAACTTGTATGCTCACCAACTTTTTGTTGATATATTTTAATACATGTTGCAGGTTGATAATTTGATGATGATGCGATGAAGAACAAAGATTAGGTGGACTTAGATACACACCTAAATTTAGTTTATCATTTGATGTTATGTTTTTTTGAACAATGTTATCTTTCTTCGAATCCTTGTATGACATTTAGTTTATTTATGAAATTTGAATTTTAATTATATTGTCACATAGTGTTATGAAGTCTCTTTCAATCTCGTTTTCATCTCATCCCGATGTTTCCGCCATCGGTTGGGGTGTGACAACAATTCTGGCTTGAAGCCTTCCTCTTCTTGCCTTTGTTCTTGGAGGATGATGGTTTGGATGGTGCGGGCTCAACGGTGGTGGTATTAGTGGTGGCTTGATCAGCATTCTTGGAAGAACCTTTATCGAAGGTTCCATGAAGAACGCAATTGTTATTAAGCTTAGCTGCCAGACGCTAGGTGTCTTCACGGGTCTTGGGTGAGGCTGACTCAACGAAGTTCATGATGGTAGGGGGAAGGCATCGAAAATACTTTGAAATAGCCTTGTCAACAGTGTCAACTTAGCCAAGACACAAAGCACTAAGCTGCTTGAAACGAGCTGTCAGACCAGCGTTGTCATTCCCTACTTGTTTCAGATTCCAGAATTCGTTCTCTAGTTTTGAAGTTCCTGGGGAGGACAAAACTCGTCCTTCATTAGCTTCTTCAAATCAAACCAGGGTAGGGCATGGGCTACTTCGTTTCCACGAGCGTTGCGCTCGGAAGTCCACCAATCTAGGGCTCTCGATCGGATAACTCCCGTTGCATTGAGGGTTCTCAGGTTATCAGGGCAACCACTTTGAAGGAACATTAACTTGATGGCATTGAACCATTGGAGTAACGCGGTGGCACCATCTTTACAAGTGAAGTTCAAGGGTTTACAAGAGATGAATTTCTTGAAGGTAAACGTCGACTTTGGGCCATTGGGGGTTTCAGTAACAGGTGGGGTTTGGATCTTTCTAACAATATCGAGAATAACCTTGGCCATCTGCTTGGCCATGAACTCCATAAGTTCCTTCTTTGACATTGAGTCGTCGTTGTTGCTGTTGGAACCCTTCTTTGAACCAAATTTCGATCCAGACTTGGATTTGTTGGTGTTCTTAGAGAGACTGTTGGAAGATATCTATGAATCGAAAGAGGAATGGAGGATGAGACTTGATCATAATATAAATTTCACGTTTTGCATGTCTAATTATCACATAACACGTATAATTCACATAGGTTGCATGATTGTACAAGTATTTGACAAAGTATAAACACGTATGAATGCGTTAAATAGTATAAATTTAATTTGTTCACGAGAATTATTAATGTTTTTTATTGCGAGAGACGTGCGAATTATGCAATGGTTTCGAAATGAACGAGGTAAGAATTTTTAAAACACATAGAAATTGAGATAACATAAAAGAAAGGCTCAATAAAACATTGGAGTGTTTCGGGTTTAGAAACTTTGACTATTCCAAAGTGAATCGAAAGTCCTTTCGAATTAGGGAGACATGTTTTGCCCTAATAGGTAGAATACTCTTACCGAGAAGCGGTTAACGGTATTTACCCTTCCAGTTACTACATGTCCCTAGTTGATCGAAAATTTAAAACTTTGGTAGGATTGAAAATCAAGGAATGGGACTAGTTAACAAGATGCGGGTTTCACCCCTAACTTGACAACATCGTGCCCTAAGTGTGGTTGGTACTCGTCAGGTCAAGAAAGTTAAATCCGACACTTTGAATTGAAAATTTACCATCGAGATGTGGATTTCACTCCTAACTTGATGTCAAAATTTCGTGCAAAGTCGAATAAGCGGATTGAGAGTCATTCACCAAAGTATGGGTTTCACACCTATTTTGGTGAAGTCGTCACGTTTGTATGATACGAGTGTCTTCAAGTCTTCAACGTGTATATTGTGTAAATGTCTTAGGAAAGACATATTGTAAATATTAAGACAAAAAGAAGAGGTAGAAGAAAATAGGAAGAATTAGTATATTAACAAGAATCAAGAATGGTCAAGTTTGGTACTTACTATAGACTAGGCCGAACATGGCAGTTCTACGTAATTCTCTATAGTTATGGCTCTGATACCAACATGTCACACCCCAACCAATGGCGGAAACATCGGAGTGAGACAAACGAGATTGCTCGAGACTTCATAACACTATTTGCGACAATATTTCAATAAAACTGATTTCATTTCAATTCATTTCACAATAATTCAAGTACAACATTGAAAGGAAATACAACATCGTTTATTACAAAGTACAACAGGTTACAACAATCAGAAAGTACAACATCATAATCTAAATGTTAAGTGTGTATTTAAGCATCCTCACTAAGCTCGTTTTAATATCATCATCAACCTGCAAATATGTTTAAAATATAGGGTTCAATACAGAAGTATTGGTGAGTATATAAGTTGATACATAGCCTAAGTGAAAAGATTTAAACGAATCAACATGGCAAACTTAGTTATCCTGATTAATGTACAAATTGGCATGTGAATATTCAAGTCAATCCTTTGATTACTGCAAGCATTAAATTTAACATAACCACAAGACTACGGGCAGTGCGTTACTCTTATAGCGCTATACATGTTAAAGGGAGACTCATACGAAGCTAATGACAAGTTTATCACAAAAAAGAATCACCCGGAATAACGAATCAAGTATAACGTATGTATGCATGTATTAGATTGTTTGTGCATTTGAATGAAGTCTAAGTGTAACTGTGTAGGTTAATAGGTAAACATATTGCACCCAAAGTGTAAAATGGACAAAAGGTGTTCGAGTATACTCACGGTTTTGCTAAGTCTTCTTAGATAATCTCGTGAGCGAAGAGTTGTTGACGTAGCACAGGAAGGCCAAGGTTACCCTATCCCACGAGCGAAGAGTTGTTGACATTGTACAGGAACGCCATGGTTACTCTACAGGGGTAAACGAAGGCGTGAGTTGTTGGAGTTTGAACGAAGGATTTTGATACAGAATTAAAGTACGTATGTATATATATAGTATAAAAGTAGGATATAAAACAGAAAGTATATTCTGTCTAGGCACTTGTTACGACACTGAGCTTCTATGATTTTACGGGTCCTGATTTGCCCTACAGAATCTGTAACAAGGAACGCAGAAACAGAATAAGCGGAAAACCGAAACACAAACTGTTCGGATGAAAGAAAAGTTGTCATGACAGGAGCCTTTCGCGCGAGTGGGACCACCCTTTCACGCGAGAGGGACTGTTTAGTAAACCGAACTTTGTTTGCAAGTTTTAACTATTGATCAGTTATGTTGGTGATTTCAGTTAAGTTATTTATTTATAGTCTAGTTAATAACAGTCCAGAATGTTCATCGAGTTCATAGAAGTCATGCATGGAGGTATAACCTCGTTATAGTTCACCAAAGCACAAATTAGTTAACTTAGTTAACTAACCGTTTGGTCATGAATAAAAGAATGTAAATAATAGCCAAACAACTGAACAAGGACAACCCAAGTGTCACAACTCGACATAGAAAGAATGAACTAAGTGTCAGAGGCTGGACGGGGTTAACTTAGTGTAACACCGCAAAAACGAGTTTGGTAATCAAACCACGTTAATAGTGACGGCGCGTAAAAATACCGTTAGTGGTAAAAATTAACCCGGTAAATGTTAGGATTTAAATAAATAAACTTGTTGTTAATTAAAAGGAGGATAAATACTTTGAGAAAAAAACAAAGTATATAGAAGGCCCGAGCTAACGGGACTTAAAACAAAAACAGGTTATAACTTCCCCGAGCCCACTAAGTAACTAGGAATATCAACCTAGTTAAATGAGTGTTGTTAAAATAATAAAGAAACTTGAAATTGGTAACCCTTTTTAATAACCTTTGAAACTAAAGGGGCTAAAGGGGCAAATATGAAAGATTGTGTCTAATTAAAAGAAATAAACACCAAAACACACACATGAATGTGTGTTTGGTCATATATCATCAGGAGAAGAGAAGGGGTTCTCTTCAAGAACCCTAAACACTCAAAAGTTTAACAACATCAAAGAGAAATCGAGCCGGGAAATTAGGGCTTTTAATAAAATCGTGATCACCAAGCTTAGAGGATCACAAGGTATGTTGAATTTTGATGTTTGGTGATATTTTGAATTTGTGATAAACATGCATGAACGAAATTCTTGTATGAATGTTAAATGTTATAGTGATATTGATGTGATAATGAGTCAAGGAACAAACCCTAGATGCAAACTTGTAGAATTATGCCATAAACTAGTGATTAGTCAACTAATCAAGTATGAGCTAAGTGGGTTTTGATGATTTGACGAAATTGATGTTTTATTAGTGTTTATAAACATCATACTAACTTGTATAAATGAACTACTTGAACAAATTAGGGATTTTGTTAAGAGTTCATAATTGATTAGAAGTAGGTCTTGACATAAGAGTTAAAGTCATGATTATGATGGTCAAAGTGTGTATACGCTTATAATAACAGAAATTATATGTTGATTTATTATTCCTCGAGGTATGAAATGAATGACATGTTAGCTAATTTGGCGTCTCAAAAGAGGACGCTCACTAAATAGTGATAATGTGTCTAATTGAGTCTTGTGAGCTTGATAGTGCATTCATATGTGTCAATTGGTGATTTGACTTTTAAAAATTCAAACCAACCTATGATAGGGTTCAATAAGAAAAGTAGTAAAAGATTCATAAGGTGTGAAGGTCATGATCTTGAATGAATAATCTAACCACCTTGTGGAAATTATATGATAGTTTGACGCTTGAAAAGCTAGGTGGAAGTTTGGAAAGGAAGCGGGTCAAACGGATCAAGTACGCGGGAAGGGCATAATCGGACGAGAGGTAAGTAAAGCTTACGCCCCTTTACATTATTTACAAATGACTTAATTGTAAGTAGTGTATAAGAATGCTATTAAGTGGTTGATACATGATGTTCCGACATGATTTAATGAGAGTCGGAACAAGGGAAAATGGTAAGAAATCATGAATTATGGTAAACGGGTAAAATGGTAAATCAAGTCATGCAATGACAAACAAATAAGAAACGGTTTTTAAGTAAAACGAGTTCAATGGGAAAAACCGGGATAGGTTTAAAGGGAAGAAATGGTAATTAAATACCATCTCATACGGACAAATGGTCAATTAGACTAAAGGGTTCAAATGGTGTTGTTAACACCATTTGACAATGACATTTGATAATCGCTTGTTGAGTTTTGTGATTCACAGGAATAAACATAAGACTCGCGTTACTATTAGCTAGTGATTAATAGTGAAAAGGTTGTAATGGGACGATATTATGACACGGGCCAGGTACGCATAAATAAGTTGTCAGTTAAACATGCAAATTTTGGTCAAATAATTAGTAAGAGTCCTTCGTCGTAAATGAGGGACTAAAAATGACCAAAATGCCCTTGATAGGTAAATCGGGCAAACGACCCTTAGAGGTCACTTAGATACTAGTATTATGATTAGGTAACTCTTAGATATATGTAGGAGTTGTAAGTATAAACCTTGTGGGTCGAATGCCTAAGAACGGGACAATTACGTAGAATGACTACCCAAAGGGGTAAAATTTAGGATAGCGGTCCATCATGTTAAATCCACCACAAAATAGTTGTGGTGGAATAAAAGAGGCTATTTAAGAATGGAAATACAAAGTGTAGAAAGAGAAGTGCGAGTTTGATGCTTAAATGCATAAAATCGCTCTAAACGGGTCAAAACGAGTAGGTATGTAAAATGGGTTAAGATTGCATAAGAAATCCGTAATTTGAACCTTAAATATTGGTAAACTAATATAACATTATGTCCATGGTATTTTGAAGGTAATAAACAAGTTTTGTTTGATAAAATCACGAACGGGTCAAAAGTGTTAAAACTGAAGTTCAAGCCAAGAACTTGAAATCTAAAATTTTTCGAATTCGGATGTTGGATTTTTACTCCATGAGATGGAGAATTAAATTACGAACGCATAGGAAAAAGAATCACGCGAATCGGATAAGTAGAACAAAAATTATGACATTTTAAAGTTATAATTTTGATTAAAACTATAGCTGGGCATGAAATGCAGGTCCAGATGCAGACCTGCTGAAAAACGTTCTTCCCCGCGACACGCGCAGGGGTACAATGGTCCGGGCACGACACGCGAGAGCGCTCGCGGCCCGCGAAAGATTAAGAGAAGTCTGCCGCGTGGCGCGACAAACGTAAATCCGGAAATTTTATTTTCTTTACAATTGTTTGATGTTAGAACTTGGTTATACACACTTTTGAGCTACCAAAACTAACTTTTATTTCGGTTTTGGGATTTAAGTGGTACTAGCAAGGTCTCGGATGTCGATCAAGCAATGGACAAGAACCGAACACACGCCCGAACAAAGCTTCCGCGTTAACCTAAGATGTTCTTATTTTAAGTGAATTATGTAAAACACTTGGTACTACATTTTGAATATTATAGACAAGTAAGTATGTTAATTTGGAAATGTTTTTTTTAGTTGCATTTTAGCATTAAAATGCATATTATATTATTAAAATCTTGATTAATAAAGACGGGTGTTACAAGTTGGTAATCAGAGCTCATGGTTAAAGAGTAAAGTGTGTTCGGTTCAAGACTTGATCGCAAATCCGGTAAGTACATGTATGTTAATGGTTTAGTATGATTAAAGTGTTGTGAACAACACATAGGGTTATCGTATAATACGTGTTACCTCAATTAAATCGATCAAGGATCGATATAGTTAACGGAATTACGTGCATTGACACGTATACCAAAAAGCCTCGTATTATAATACGGGTGATTATTGATGTCGACATTACTAACTTTTGTGAATGTTTTAATTGAAGGACGCTCGCATCTGAAGATGACGAGAGTTGAATGAATTGCGGATATAACAATGGAATGGTCCGAGGTATGACAAGCTGAACATACTCATCAAGGACCTAAATCGCGTAATGATCGCGAACAAGGATAGAGGCATGGAAAGCCCGTCAGGGCAAGCATTACCGGGTGCACATTTTAAATTTAATCGCACAAATAGTAATATGCAACAAATACGTAGAGACTGACCGTTGCATATGTAAATAAAAAACTTGGAAAACCTGAATAGAATACCTATCCAGGATATTATTTCCAAGAAAACTAAATCGAGGCGTTACTTACATGGGGTGTAATGTGAAAATTATAAAAGGTCATGTATGTCAGGTGTTGATCACTTACTCTGGCCAAGTAAGTAGTGAACACGTGGTACCATGAACTTTTATGATGGACACATTTACGTCCGATGTAGTAAGGGTGGGGTGAATGGGCCTAACTTAATTGGTACCCATACGAATCAAATAAATAAGATGTTTGATAGTAAATGTAAACGAAAGTCGGACGACGAAAGCGTATTACGTTAGAATAACGAGCCCGAGAGAAGGGACGATGATCAAAGTAAATAAAATAAATACTGACTAATAGGAATGCTAAGGCATAGGGATAAAAGTTTGACTGTCGTAAGTGATGAAATTTACACAGACAAGTCAAACGAATCATATAAATAATAAAAGACTTGATTGAATAAAAGCAATGGGTACCACTAAGACGACCAATTAAAAAATAAAACAAAGTCTTAATACATACCGGGACGGTTACTTTGGTAGTGACTTCGGTAAGAAACCCGATAGATGGGTAGGATTGTGAAAGTATGTGATGTGTAGTAAAATACGCATATTTGTTCCGTGTGAAATGTATAATTATTGTATGGTTTTTATTTGTTTTTATTTAGTTTCCAGTTTGTTTTATTCTATTTTGTGTTTTGGCAGGTCCTGGTAAAATGGAGCGAAAACGAGGTATAAGGAAATAACTAGCCAATTGGGCAGAGTGGAGCGCCAGTGACCGAATAAAAATTGCAGTCATTTTCCATGAATAGGCCGAGCCCGCTATCTCTATTTTATCTAATAGAGGCTACTATGTAATTAATATTGTTGGCAATTATTGTTATGTCAAAAGGCTACCACATATAATATTTGTGTGGGGACAAATTATCTAGTAAAAGAAATATATATATGAATTAGATGTGGAGGTACACGTTGGCTGCTATGCATATTAATATTGTTGGCTATTTATTCTACAAGAGGATCAAGAAACGGGAATTAATTGCTGGGGCCAACCCTATTTATTTAGGCGGTGGTGGAGAATATTAAAGGAGGTGGGACGCGCAACTGTAAAAGGAAAGAAAAGAAAGACATATTTTTTTGGAACACCACTTCTAAATGGAGAAAAAAAAGATAGCAGGCAACAACGCATACTAGGAGGGAGGCCAAGCTATATGACTCTTGGAGGAAAGCATTGAAAGGGATTGCTATTATTTTTTTGACAACATCAACAAGCAGTGGAGATCGTACAACAGAAAAAGAAAAGAGAGCAGTGGTTTTTGGCATATTGCGGGTTCGAATTATTCTTATTATTCTAATCTTTTGTGTTGAACCCATGTTTTGTTTAATTTCTAGAACCAAGTATGCTTTGTTTATGGATATTATGAGTAGCTAAACATTTATGCTACCTAGGTCATATTGATGAATATTTTGTGACTTATAATTTTCGGTTTTGGATAATATATTTTTGGCTTAATGTTTTGGTAAAATATCTTTGTGTTGTTGATGATAATGCGTATGAATGCTTATAGTAATCGGTTTACTTGATTGTTGCTTTGCGTTTTCTCTACGTTTGTTACTTTGGTAGTTTCAGATCTAGGGTTACACGTGATTTTCCATAGACTTTGTGTTAGTGGTATAATCTAGAGGTTTCTTGTCTTAGATAACCCTATAAGCAACCTTGTGAGTCTTTGAAATTAGTGTTTTGCCACTCTTGAGACCGGGAGGAGATAGAGTGTCAGTTTGTCTAGTTCTTGGGTTTTGGGTAAAGGTGAGACCGGGAGGTGAACCTAGCTTGATTTCCTTAGTTCCTAGCAAATTTGAGTTATTATCATTAACCTTAGATTACCCCTTCATACTTTAGGGTGTGTTGTGATTAGCGAGACCGGGAGGTGAGCGAGTCATTTGGGTACCTTAGCATTCCCTAGTGAAGTGAGACCGGGAGGTGATCTGATCTAGTAACCGGTGATTTACACGTCCACTTTAGGATTATCCGAGAGGTGTTAGTGAGACCGGGAGGTGATCTAGCAGTCTTTAAGGTCTTCTTGAGTTAGTCGTATTTTTAGAAACCCGGTAGCCGTCCCATTATCCAATTCCGAGAGTTGTAAGTTACGGGTAGGATTCTAGACCTAGGTAGCTGTTTTCTCCTAGCATTTGAGTTTTCCTTCAGTTTCCTGAGTCTTCTGCTCTGTTTTATCTGAGTTTATTTATTTGCTTATTTAGTATTTAGTTAAAACCAATCTTTCAAACAAACAAATTATTAGGCTAGGGCTCGATAGAAGTTTAGTATCAAGAGTCGCTAGATTGTGTCCACGGTTCGATACTCGGACTTACTTGTTTTACTACTTACGACCGGTACACTTGCCGGTAGTGTGTGGTTTACGGGTTTTTCCAACTTTTTAAAGCTTGTTGAATTTAATTAAAACATATTTCACACATCAAGTTTTTGGCGCCGTTGCCGGGGACACAGTGCGCTTTTGAGGACGACCCGAGTCGGGGATTTAGCCATTTTACTGCTTTCTTAGATTTGTTGTTTTTGCTATTTCTTTGTTAAAAAAAAATTAATCAAAAAAAAAAAAAAGATTAAAACAAAGTACAAAAAAAAAAAAAAAAAATTGTTTTTTTTTTAGGGATACTTGCTAGTTCTGTGTGCGTACTTGTTTAGCTAGCTTGTTTGTGATTCGTGCTATTTTATACTTGCTTTTAATTGTATGCACACACGTTCTTCGGGCCCACCTAATACTTCACCATTTTCTGAACCCGAACGCGAGTTTCACCGTCGTTTACGCCTGCCACAGGTACTTCTTTCTGATCCTGTCTTCTCTGTAGTTATGGCTGATCGTAGGACCGTTGCTGATCATATTAGTGTTGCTCCCACCACCGTTCGCTCGAGCATCACACTTCCTGCTGTAGAGGCAAACAACTGGACCATCCCACCCGCCTTGATCAACACCATTTCCCATTCGGTCCAGTTCCATGGTTTACGAGACGAGGACCCACATGCTCATCTGACTAGATTCGGTAGGGTCTGCAGTACTTTCCGCCTTACGGGCGTCACTGAGGAGGCCATTCATCTTCGTTTGTTTCCATTCTCACTCACTGATCAAGCTGCTATCTGGTTGGACTCCCTTCCACAGGGAGCCATCACCACTTGGAATGATCTTCAGTCCAAATTCCTTCAGAAATACTTCCCACCTGCGAAAACCGCTCGTCTTAGAAATCTCATCTACGCATTCACTGAGCAGCCGGGGGAGTCTTTCTACGAGACTTGGGATAGGTTCAAGGCGCTGCTGAACAAGTGCCCTCACCATGGGCTTGAGGAGTGGAGAGTCGTGGAGAAATTTTATAACGGAGTTTCTGAAGCGACTAAGAGATTGCTTGACTCCACAGCAGGAGGAAACATGATGAAGACCAAGACTGCTGCTGAGTGTCTTGAGATGATGGAGGATCTAGCCACCAGTACTTATACCGAGCCAGGCTCCAGGGGCGTTACTGCTGCCTCTAGGGGTATTCATGCGGTAGATTCTAGCATAGCTTTAGCCGCCCAGGTCGAATCCTTGACAAAGATGATCAAGGACGTTCAGGTTAAGATTAGCTCTAAGTGTGAGGTGTGTAGAGGTGGGCATGAGACGGTAGATTGCCCGGTAGGATCTGAGGAGGAGTTGAGTTTTATACAGAACCAGGGACGAGGCCAGGGCTACAACTCTGGATGGCAGTCACGCCAAACCTCGACCTGGCAGGGCAGGAATCCCCCTGGATTTCAGCCTCGTCAGAGTCTCTTTCAGACCCCTACTGATGGACAGAATAGTGGAGAGTCTAAATCTGAGTTGAGTGAGTTTTTGAAGAGGAATGAGGAGAGTCAGAGTAGGACAAACAAACTCCTAGAGTCGATAGTGATGCAGGGTGAGGCTAGACATCAGGAGCAGGTAAAGAAAAATCAAGAGTTTGAGCTCATGTTTAGGAATCACGGGTCCACCATACAGAGTCTAGAGAGGACCGTAGGAGAGATAGCGAATAGGATGACTGAGAGGCCAGTAGGTACATTCCCGAGTAGTACCCAGACTAACCCAAACGCTACTGCAAAGGCAGTGACTACTAGGAGTGGTAGAAGGTTAGAAAGAGAGAAACCGGTCGATGAGGTCGAGGACCCAGTTGATGAGGAGATTGAAATGGAGACTCCTGCTGGCGATGTGCACCCTAGGCTGCGCCCAGCAAGTACAGCACAGTCCAGCGAGTCTTCGGGAGAGAAGAAGAAGGAGAAGGAGCCACTTAGAGTCTATAAACCCACAGCTCCTTACCCTGGTAGGCTTTTAGCTAAGAGCGATTCTGAACAGTATTCACGGTTCTTGGAGATGCTGAAAAAACTCCATGTGAACCTTCCTTTCATTGAGGCTCTGTCTAAAATGCCTAAATATGCCAAGTTCCTAAAGGATCTTCTCACAAACAAGAAGAAACTGGAGGAACTGTCTACTGTCACTCTTAGTGAGGAGTGTTCTGCAGTCGTGCAGAACAAGCTCCCTAAGAAGATGACCGACCCAGGGAGTTTCACCATCCCGTGTTTGATCGGAGACCTTACTGTCAGCCATGCGCTGGCCGACCTAGGAGCTAGCATTAACCTCATGCCTTACTCCATTTTCGCTAAGCTAAATTTAGGCGAGCCATCTCCTACGCGCATGAGTCTTCAGCTCGCAGATCGATCTGTGAAGTTTCCACGTGGTATCGTAGAGAATATGCTTGTCAAGGTTGACAAGTTCGTTTTTCCTGTGGATTTCGTCATTCTTGATATGGACGAGGATTCTAAAGTTCCACTTATTTTAGGACGTCCATTCCTTGCTACCGCCCGAGCCGTCATTGATGTTCTTGATGGTAAGCTTACTCTCCGTGTCGACGATGATGCGGTCACCTTTGACATTCAGCAATCGATGAAGCATACGCCGCAGCAGGATGACACTCTTTACTTTATAGACACTCTTATGTCACATGTGGGTAGTTTTCTCGATGAGGTTTGCGGTAGAGAGTCTATAGAGACCCAAATGTTAGGGGTAGATGTCGAGGGCATTGAGTTGACCGAGTTCGACCTAGAGCAGGATTCACCATTACCATCTAGTGAGCCATCCATAGGATCTGAATGTTCTAAGGTTGCTGAGGTGTTTGAAGTGTTAGAGAGAAAGACTCCTGAGGAGAAACCATCAGTTGAGATACCCCCACCTCTAGAGCTGAAGGAACTGCCATCTCACTTAGAGTATGCATTCCTTGGCGAGGGATCTCAGTTACCCGTCATTATTTCATCAAGTTTGACGGAGGAGGAGAAGGAGAGACTGATGGTTGTTTTAAGGGCGCACAGGCATGCTATTGCCTGGAAGTTAGTAGATATCAAGGGTATTAACCCTTCCTTTTGCACCCACAAAATTCTTATGGAGGAGGAGTATAAACCGGTGATACAGCCGCAGAGGAGGCTGAACCCCAATATGCAGGATGTGGTGAAGAATGAGGTGTTGAAGCTGCTGGACGCCGGCCTGATTTACCCGATCTCTGATTCTGCATGGGTCAGCCCTGTCCAGGTAGTTCCCAAGAAGGGGGGTATGACCGTGGTGGTGAACGAGAAGAATGAACTGATACCCACCAGGACAGTCACCGGATGGAGAGTATGCATTGACTACCGCAGACTCAATGATGCCACCCGCAAGGATCACTTTCCCTTGCCGTTTATTGATCAGATGCTTGAGCGACTGTCGGGGCAGCAATTCTATTGTTTCCTTGACGGTTTTTCTGGTTATTTCCAGATTCCCATCGCACCAGAGGATCAGGAGAAAACCACCTTTACATGCCCCTACGGCACCTTTGCATACCGACGCATGCCGTTTGGTCTATGTAATGCTCCGGCTACTTTTCAGCGCTGTATGGTGGCCATATTTCACGAGCTTATCGAGGACTCCATGGAGGTTTTCATGGATGACTTTTCTGTTTTTGGGAGTTCCTTCGATTCTTGTCTGCGCAATCTAGATCGAGTGCTAGCTCGTTGTGAAGAGACGAACCTGATGCTTAATTGGGAGAAATGTCATTTTATGGTTCGTGAGGGGATTGTGTTAGGTCATAAGATTTCACACGCGGGGCTTGAGGTGGATCAGGCCAAGGTTGATACAATCTCTAAGCTCCCACCGCCTACTTCTGTGAAATCTATTAGGAGCTTCTTAGGTCACGCAGGATTCTATCGCCGCTTTATTCGTGACTTCTCTAAGATAGCTAGACCCATGACCCAGTTGTTGGAGAAGGACAGGCCATTCGTTTTTGATGCCGAATGCACTAGGGCCTTTGAGTTGTTAAAGGAGAGGCTTGTTACTGCTCCCATTCTTGTGGCTCCCGATTGGAGTCTTCCATTTGAAGTCATGTGTGACGCGAGTGATTCTGCTGTTGGAGCCGTGTTAGGGCAACGTAGGGAGAGGCATTTTCATCCCATCTATTACGCTAGCAAGACCCTAAACGATGCTCAGGAGAATTACACCACGACTGAGAAGGAGTTGTTAGCAGTCGTGTTCGCATGTGACAAGTTTCGGTCCTACTTAGTGCTTTCTAAAACCATTATTTTTACCGATCACGCGGCACTTAGGTACTTGTTCGCGAAGAAGGACGCGAAACCCAGGTTGATTAGGTGGATTCTCTTGCTCCAGGAGTTCGACATAGAGATTAGGGATAAGAAGGGAGCAGAGAACGTGGCTGCTGACCACCTATCTAGGCTTGAGAATTCGGAGAGTGAGTTGTCTAGCGGGGGGACGATTGGCGATTCCTTCCCCCATGAGATGTTGATGTATGTGAGAGCCCAGGAGGAGGGCTATCCCTGGTTCGCAGATTTTGCGAACTATTTGTCCACAGGAGAGCTTCCACACGAGATGCCATATCAGCAGAAGAAGAAATTCTTTGCCGACCTTAAATTCTACATATGGGAGGATCCTTATTTGTTTAGGATAGGTGCGGATCAGATGGTTAGGAGGTGTGTCACTGCACCCGAGACTCGTAGTATTATTAAGCATTGTCATTCTGGGCCAGCTGGTGGCCACTACGGGGGAGCGTATACCGCTAAGCGAGTGTTTGATTCGGGGTTTTATTGGCCCACCATCTTTAGGGACGCCCACGAGTTTGTTCGTAGCTGTGATGCTTGCCAGAGAGCCGGAAACATCTCATCCCGTAATGAGATGCCTCAAAACCCCATCCAGGTGGTTGAGATATTCGATATCTGGGGCATCGATTTTATGGGACCCTTCCCCATGTCACGAGGGAGTCGTTACATCCTTGTAGCTATTGATTATGTGTCTAAGTGGGTAGAGGCGAAAGCTTTGGCCACTAATAATGCTAGGGTTGTAGTGAAGTTTCTAAGAGAGTTGTTTGCTAGGTTCGGCACTCCTAAGGCCATCATTAGTGATCGTGGCACCCATTTCTGTAACTCGCAGATGGAGAAGGTGTTGAAACGCTATGGGGTCACCCATCGGCTCTCAACTGCCTATCACCCTCAGACGAGTGGACAGGTGGAGAATGCCAATCGTGGCATTAAACGTATCCTAGAGAAGACTGTAGGACAGAGCCGCATTGACTGGGCCGACAATTTAGATGACGCACTCTGGGCTTTCCGCACTGCATATAAGACGCCTATTGGGACCACACCCTTTAGGATGATTTATGGGAAAGCGTGTCATCTGCCGGTTGAGTTAGAGCACCGGGCGTATTGGGCCTTGCGAAAGGTAAATCTTGATATGGACGCGGCGGGTAAGAAACGGTTTCTCCAGATAAATGAGTTGGAGGAGTTACGTGACGAAGCGTATGAAAAATCGTGGGCTTACAAAGAGAAGACAAAGCAATTACACGATCGCCACTTGAAAAGGGTGAAAGAGTTTAAGTGTGGGGATCGTGTCTTGCTTTATAATTCGCGATTGAGGTTATTCCCGGGTAAGTTAAAATCCCGATGGTCCGGTCCGTTTGTGATTAGAGAGGTATTCCCGTATGGGACGGTAGAGATCGAGGCGGACGATGGACGTGCTTGGAAGGTGAACGGTCACCGTCTTAAGCACTACTTTGGAGGGAAGTTAGATGATCGCGAGGACGAGACGATTTATCTCGATCCATCCGAGGGAGCTGACGAGACACAGGGGACGACAATTGATTCCCCAAAGGTTAGCACGTGAGGTATAGGTATATTTGTTGTAGAGTTTTGTATATTTTCTTTCATTTTATTGTTGAGTCAGTCTTGAATCGGTTTTTGTTTTTGTGTCGAGTCAGTACTGCTTTGGTTTTTGTTTGTTTTTGTCTATGCAGGTTTGAATTGTACCACCCGTACTCAATCTCCATTCGGGTGATTTTGGAGCTGCTATCCGAATATCAGGCATTTACCAAGTGTACTAGTCAGAGTCAAAGCCGATCGCGAATGGAATGCTATACGATCGAGCTGGATTGGACGAGAGTTCTGAAGCTTATGCGTTATTAAACCAGCTAAGTCCTTCCCGATTTGCCTTTGTCTTTTTATTTCTTATTTATTTTAGCCTTTTGAGTCGGTTTCCATCCTACATTGAGGGCAATGTAGAGTTTAAGTGTGGGGATGGGTAACTATCGTTTAGTGTCTAGTTAGTAGTTTCTTGAGTTATAAAAATTTGAAAAATACAAAAAAAAAAAAAAAAAAATTTAAAAATTTAAAATCTAAAAAAAAAAAAAAAAAAAAAAAAATTTGAAAAAAAAAAATAGTGAATTTGTTGCGAGTCCCGGTCCTTTAGCGCATAGAAAACAAAAACCTTTTCAAAACGTCGGTAAAAAAAAACGGTTTAATTGCCGAATTTACGAGTCGAGAGCGCATGTTTCTTTAAGTTGCGGGATAGTAGGTTGACTGAATCGGTTTTTGAGGAGTAAAAGGTTTTGGGATGCCTAGGATAGTGGATTGAGCCGGAGAGTTAATTAGTTGTGCATTGTCAATATCGGTAGCCCTTATTTACCACATGATAGTGAGATTTGAGCCTTTACACGTTTAATATTTATATGATCACTACTTTCATTTCATGTGTGTTTACCGACTTGTTGCATTACTTTAGAACTTGTGCGTTTTGATACAGTTTGAGACCTTCGGTTAGGATTTGACATGGATGTGATAGAGGCGTTAGGATCACCCTATTTGTGTAGCCTTTGTGTTTAACCCGTTTCACCATTACCTTTAGACACCACTTTGAGCCTAAAACCATTCGTTTGTTACCCGTTTGTAATTTGATAGCTGGATCGTGTTACGTGATTATTATATTTGAAAAAAAAATGAGAAAAAAATGAAAATGAAAAAATAAGAAGAAAAAAAAAAGCAAAAGATGAGAAAAAAAAAAAAAAAAGAGAATAAAGTTGTGGGTCGAAATGACGAATTTGTTAGTGTTTGTTTCGTGCTTATCCGGTTTATCGTGTGATTTCATGTTTAGCTATATATTCCCAAATAAAAATAACCTACCTTTAGCCCTTACCTACCCAATAAAGTCCTCTTGATCCGTGTTGAATTTTAACAAATAGGTGGAATTCTGATTGACGTACAAGCTTATGATAGTATGCTTCATAGTTTGGTTTTGAGAGTTCACTCAAAATTACATATTTATTAGCCGAGAGATGAGTGATATTGTGAGGGGTATTGACAGTACATGATTGATTACTTGAAGGTAAGAAAAGCTTGATTAGGTAGGCCCGTTTACATTTAAATATTATGATTCGTCAATCTTTTGAACGTTGTAAGTCTTGCGAAACTGTGTTTGATGATTTTGTAGTTCGCGTTATAATTTGTTTGAGACTGGCGTTGTTGTTAAGTGTTTAAGTTGGGCATGTTGCTTGGGATTTTGCTTAGGGACAAGCAAAAGGTTAAGTGTGGGGATATTTGATGTGTAGTAAAATACGCATATTTGTTCCGTGTGAAATGTATAATTATTGTATGGTTTTTATTTGTTTTTATTTAGTTTCCAGTTTGTTTTATTCTATTTTGTGTTTTGGCAGGTCCTGGTAAAATGGAGCGAAAACGAGGTATAAGGAAATAACTAGCCAATTGGGCAGAGTGGAGCGCCAGTGACCGAATAAAAATTGCAGTCATTTTCCATGAATAGGCCGAGCCCGCTATCTCTATTTTATCTAATAGAGGCTACTATGTAATTAATATTGTTGGCAATTATTGTTATGTCAAAAGGCTACCACATATAATATTTGTGTGGGGACAAATTATCTAGTAAAAGAAATATATATATGAATTAGATGTGGAGGTACACGTTGGCTGCTATGCATATTAATATTGTTGGCTATTTATTCTACAAGAGGATCAAGAAACGGGAATTAATTGCTGGGGCCAACCCTATTTATTTAGGCGGTGGTGGAGAATATTAAAGGAGGTGGGACGCGCAACTGTAAAAGGAAAGAAAAGAAAGACATATTTTTTTGGAACACCACTTCTAAATGGAGAAAAAAAAGATAGCAGGCAACAACGCATACTAGGAGGGAGGCCAAGCTATATGACTCTTGGAGGAAAGCATTGAAAGGGATTGCTATTATTTTTTTGACAACATCAACAAGCAGTGGAGATCGTACAACAGAAAAAGAAAAGAGAGCAGTGGTTTTTGGCATATTGCGGGTTCGAATTATTCTTATTATTCTAATCTTTTGTGTTGAACCCATGTGTTGTTTAATTTCTAGAACCAAGTATGCTTTGTTTATGGATATTATGAGTAGCTAAACATTTATGCTACCTAGGTCATATTGATGAATATTTTGTGACTTATAATTTTCGGTTTTGGATAATATATTTTTGGCTTAATGTTTTGGTAAAATATCTTTGTGTTGTTGATGATAATGCGTATGAATGCTTATAGTAATCGGTTTACTTGATTGTTGCTTTGCGTTTTCTCTACGTTTGTTACTTTGGTAGTTTCAGATCTAGGGTTACACGTGATTTTCCATAGACTTTGTGTTAGTGGTATAATCTAGAGGTTTCTTGTCTTAGATAACCCTATAAGCAACCTTGTGAGTCTTTGAAATTAGTGTTTTGCCACTCTTGAGACCGGGAGGAGATAGAGTGTCAGTTTGTCTAGTTCTTGGGTTTTGGGTAAAGGTGAGACCGGGAGGTGAACCTAGCTTGATTTCCTTAGTTCCTAGCAAATTTGAGTTATTATCATTAACCTTAGATTACCCCTTCATACTTTAGGGTGTGTTGTGATTAGCGAGACCGGGAGGTGAGCGAGTCATTTGGGTACCTTAGCATTCCCTAGTGAAGTGAGACCGGGAGGTGATCTGATCTAGTAACCGGTGATTTACACGTCCACTTTAGGATTATCCGAGAGGTGTTAGTGAGACCGGGAGGTGATCTAGCAGTCTTTAAGGTCTTCTTGAGTTAGTCGTATTTTTAGAAACCCGGTAGCCGTCCCATTATCCAATTCCGAGAGTTGTAAGTTACGGGTAGGATTCTAGACCTAGGTAGCTGTTTTCTCCTAGCATTTGAGTTTTCCTTCAGTTTCCTGAGTCTTCTGCTCTGTTTTATCTGAGTTTATTTATTTGCTTATTTAGTATTTAGTTAAAACCAATCTTTCAAACAAACAAATTATTAGGCTAGGGCTCGATAGAAGTTTAGTATCAAGAGTCGCTAGATTGTGTCCACGGTTCGATACTCGGACTTACTTGTTTTACTACTTACGACCGGTACACTTGCCGGTAGTGTGTGGTTTACGGGTTTTTCCAACTTTTTAAAGCTTGTTGAATTTAATTAAAACATATTTCACACATCAGTATGCGTAAACCAAGAGACGGGAACACGAAGTAGAAAGTCAAAAGGACTCGGATTAGGAATCATGATTAAAAGACGATGTGAGTCTGTAAACAGAAATTTTGATAACTACGTTCAACTATTTTAAGTTGAACGGGTCGAACAAAGAATGTAGTTTGACATATATAAGTGATGAATTCTCACACGAACAAGTCAAACGAATTTAATAAAGGATGGCGCTTGCTAAAGTAAGTAGGCGTGAACCGAATAAATAAAAGTGCGAAATATTAATAAACCTATGTAAAGGGTTATAGCCGTTAAAAAAAACCATAAGATAAAAGAACCCGGGTAATGGGTCGTAAGGAAGTATAGGTAAGAACCGAGTAACGGTAAGCGTAGGACAAACCAACGGGTAAATGATGTTAGAAGTCATAAAGTCGGAAAGATAATTCGAAAGAAGACAAATGTAGCCTTAGACTACGGTCAAGGTCAAATAAAATCCAAAGAGCAAAAGTAAATAATTACAAACATAAAAAAGGGTGTTTTGACACCATATACATATATAAACATATATATACATACCAATAAAAACTCGAATAAAGTATGATCTATGAGATCATCATAACCTACGGGGTTATAAGTAATGTTAAGGTCTACAGGGCTAAAAAGACCTTTGGGTCACGAATAGAAAGAAACGAATTGTCAGGATCTCGCCTTAAAAATGTGGAAATCTAAGGAAAAAGCCTGCGAGGCTAAGTGAGAGAACCTACGGGTCAGTAATGTAAAGTAAGGAAGCTGGTTGTAACTCCCCATGTAAAATAATAACGGAAGGTAAAATTTGTATAAAAGTGATGAGTTTCGCTAAGTTAACCGAACGGGTTAAAACAAAGAGATCGTAAAAAGTTTGGTGGACAAAAGTGAAAGATTTCACTAAAACATCTAAACGAGCTGAAATGACAAAAGAATTCACGATTTTTAAATTGTGTTATTTTCACAAAAAGGCGAAGGCATTACCAAAATGACAACAGAAAGGGATAAACCCTTGGACGTAAATTCCTTGATGTGAGAATTGACATAAGTTAAAAGAAAACGTTAAACTAAAATTTATTTTTAGTAAGAAATAACGTTTTAACAATATAAATATAATGAGAGGAATTGGAAAATGGAAAACACTAAGAGAATAGGTGTAAAACGATACATTCGAAAGAAAGATTGTCGATAATGAAAAGTCCAAATTGACTTAAACATGACGTGATGGGATCACAGTCACAAAAATGATATAGAATATAACCACGTTGTAACGTGGGTTACAAGATATGAAATCATAAACACGCAAAAGGCCGATGACGGCAATATAGTAAACCCGGGTGATGAGGGCATAATGTAACCGGTGACTAACAAGTTCAACCGCCAAAATAAATAATCACTGAAGATGACGGAGTCAAGCTTAAAGTAACGAACCACGAGGCCCTACACATAAAGGACATATGTGTTAATATAAATAAAAACTTTTGACCAAAAGAAATGTGTGCGTTGAAAACAAAACCTGGTTCGTTTGATTAAACCAATGAAATACGTAAATAAGGTTTCGGGGATGAAACCTCTTTAAGGGGGTAGACTTGTAACACCCCAAAAACGGGTTTGGTAATCAAACCACGTTAATAGTGACGGCGCGTAAAAATACTGTTAGTGGTAAAAATTAACCCGGTAAATGTTAGGATTTAAATAAATAAACTTGTTGTTAATTAAAAGGAGGATAAATACTCTGAGAAAAACAAAGTATATAGAAGGCCTGAGTTAACGGGACTTAAAACAAAAACGGGTTATAACTTCCCCGAACCCACTAAGTAACTAGGAATATCAACCTAGTTAAATGAGTGTTGTTAAAATAATAAAGAAACTTGAAATTGGTAACCCTTTTTAATAACCTTTGAAACTAAAGGGACTAAAGGGGGCAAATATGAAAGATTGTGTCTAATTAAAAGAAATAAACACCAAAACACACACATGAATGTGTGTTTGGTCGTATATCATTAGGAGAAGAGAAGGGGTTCTCTTCAAGAACCCTAAACACTCTAAAGTTCAACAAAATCAAAGAGAAATCGAGCCGGGAAATTAAGGCTTTTAATAAAATCGTGATCACCAAGCTTAGTTGAATTTTGATGTTTGGTGATATTTTGAATTTGTGATAAACATGCATGAACGAAATTCTTGTATGAATGTTAAATGTTATAGTGATATTGATGTGAGAATGAGTCTAGGAACAAACCCTCGATGCAAACTTGTAGAATCGTGACATAAACTAGTGATTAGTCAACTAATCAAGTATGAGCTAAGTGGGTTTTGATGATTTGACGAAATTGATGTTGTATTGGTGTTTATAAACATCATACTAACTCGTATGAATGAACTACTTGAACAAATTAGGGATTTTGTTAAGAGTTCATAAGTGATTAGAAGTAGGTCTCGACATAAGAGTTAAAGTCATGATTATGATGGTCAAAGTGTGTATATGCTTATAATAACTGAAATTATATGTTGATTTATTATTACTCGAGGTATGAAATGAATGACATGTTAGCTAATTCGGCGTCTCAAAAGATGACTCTCACTAAATAGTGATAATGTGTCTAATTGAGTCTTGGGAGCTTGATAGTGCATTCATATGTGTCAATTGGTGATTTGATTTTTAAAAAGTCAAACCGACCTATCATAGGGTTCAATAAGAAAAGTAGTAAAAGATTCATAAGGTGTGAAGGTCATGATCTTGAATGACTAATCTAACCACCTTGTGGAAATTATATGATAGTTTGACGCTTGACAAGCTAGGTGGAAGCTTGGAAAGGAAGCGGGTCAAACGGATCAAGTACGCGGGAAGGGCATAATCGGACGAGAGGTAAGTAAAGCTTACGCCTCTTTACATTATTTATAAATTACTTAATTGTAAGTAGTGTATAAGAATGCTATTAAGTGGTTGATACATGATGTTCCGACATGATTTAATGAGAGTCGGAACAAGGGAAAAATGGTAAGAAATCATGAATTATGGTAAAAGGGTAAAATGGTAAATCAAGTCATGCAATGACAAACAAATAAGAAACGATTTTTAAGTAACACGAGTTCAAAGGGAAAAACCGGGATAGGTTTAAAGGGATGAAATGGTAATTAAATACCATCTCATACGGACAAATGGTCAATTAGACTAAAGGGGTCAAATGGTGTTGTTAACACCATTTGACAATGACATTTGACAATCGCTTGTTGAGTTTTGTGATTCATAGGAATTAACATAAGACTCGCGTTACTATTAGCTAGTGATTAATAGTGAAAAGGTTGTAATGGGACGATATTATGACACGGGCTAGGTACGCATAAATAAGTTGTCAGATAAACATGCAAATTTTGGTCAAATAATTAGTGAGAGTCCTTCATCGTTTAGATACTAGTATTATGATTACGTAACTCTTAGATATATGTAGGAGTTGTAAGTATAAACCTTGTGGGTCGAATGCCTAAGAACGGGTCAATTACATAGAATGACTACCCAAAGGGGTAAAATTTAGGATAGCGTTCCATCATGTTAAATCCACCACAAAATAGTTGTGGTGGAATACAAGAGGCTATTTAAGAATGGGAATACAAAGTGTAGAAAGAGAAGTGCGAGTTTGATGCTTAATGCATAAAATCGCTCTAAACGGGTCAAAATGAGTAGATATGTAAAATGGGTTAAGATTGCATAAGAAATCCGCAATTTGAACCTTAAATATTGGTAAACTAATATAACATGATGTCCATGGTATTTTGAAGGTAATAAACAAGTTTTGTTTGATAAAATCACGAACGGGTCAAAAGTGTTAAAACTGAATTTCAAGCCAAGAGCTTGAAATATAAAATTTTGCGAATACGGATGTTGGATTTTTACTCCATGAGATGGAGAATTAAATTACGAACGCGTAGGAAAAAGAATCACGCGAATCGGATAAGTAGAACAAAAGTTATGACATTTTAAAGTTATAATTTCGATTAAAACTATAGCTGGGCAGGAAATGCAGGTCCAGATGCAGACCTGCTGGAAAACGTTCTTCCCCGCGACACGCGCAGGGGTACCATGGTCTGGGCGCGACACGCGAGAGCGCTCGCGGCCCGCGAAAGATTAAGAGAAGTCTGTCGCGTGGCGCGACAGACGTAAATCTGGAAATTTTATTTTCTTTACAATTGTTTGATGTTAGAACTTGGTTATACACACTTTTGAGCTACCAAAACTCACTTTTAAGTCGGTTTTGGGATTCAGGTGGTACTAGCTAGCTCTCGGATGTCGATCAAGCAATGGACAAGAACCGAACACACGCCTGAACAAAGCTTCCGCGTTAACCCGAGATGTTCTTATTTTAAGTGAATTATGTAAAGCACTTGGTACTACATTTTGAATATTATAGACAAGTAAGTATGTTAATTTGGAAAGGTTTTTGTTAAGTCACATTTTAGGATTAAAATGCGTATTATATTATTAAAATCTTGATTAATAAAGACGGGTGTTACACTTAGTATGTTATTTGTTAATACCGTGTTATTGGTTTCAGTCATTTAAATAATTATACTTGCATTTTAATGGCTAAGTGAAAACTGCTGTTAATTTATAAGCTTGCGAAACCGAAGAAAAAAAATCAGAAAACACGAGCTTACAAAAGAGCGGGATGAAAAAAGAACTAAACGAGGTTGCATCTACGAATGCGTAAGAAACAATACTTTTTGTGGATTATAATACATATTATTTTGATATGTTCAGTAATCTGTGCATGGGTTTGTTTAGTTATAGCACATGTGTACTTTTCGGATTTTCACTTCTAGTGTAGTTTTTATATTTTTGTTAAAGTATATTTTTAACCAATAGTCGGGAATTTCCATTGTACACATGTGTATGTTTCCTTGGTACACATATGTATGTTTCCATTATGCATATGTGTATGTTGAACGAGTACACATGTGTTTCGTATACCGTACACATGCTAACATGAACACCATGTAGTGTAACAATATAGTTAATTGTATGATTATTAAAGCTAGTACTTTATGATCAGGGAATTTGTGTTTGAAACCGAAACTGGTATTGGGCTATATCAATTTCAAATGAAGGATTTGCAACCAAGTAAGTGTATTAATGCTGGAGTCGTCAACTGCTTTGCTTAAATGCTCAACTATGACGAAAATGAGTGAACAAATGGAACAAATATTTTTGGGGATGCTGATAAAATTATGGGGACAAAGCCATAATTGTTCTACCATACTGATTGTTTTGTAAGTTTTATTGTAAATTCTGTATTGAAAAATACTGTTAAAGTATGCGGCAATAGTTTTACAAATATACATTATTTTTTTGGTGTGTTCAGGACGAAGATCTGTTATGTAATCGAAAATACGGCGATGCTCAACGTATTGAAAAATTCAGAAGTGCTTTGTTTCTGGTGGTCGAGAAAAATTTGTCACTAATGAGTTGTCGGATTACTGTGTAATATGTTTCCCGATACTTGAATATGACCATTTTTATTTAATTTTCTTTGATTTGGAAAACATAGAGATAACGGCAATTGAAAATATGGATGTAAAGGAAAGCCCCATCATGCTAATCAATGATGACAATTTCTTCAAGAAGACGTCGCCATACAAAGTGGTAATTAACATTTAAATACGTATATTTTTATTTTTTAGTGCACCTTTTTTACCTGATTATGACATGATCTTTGATCTCAGAAAGACGTTTTCACAGAGTATCTGAAGCTGGTCCATCATCCGAAGTATCTGCAAATTGAAAATGCATTGCCGCATAGGTTGGATTTTGATTGGAAGACGGTCGGCAACACGGTTGATTATGGGGTGTTCGTTATGCGTCATATGGAAACTTGGTTCGGCGTAACAGTTGAAAAATGGGATAGTGGTTTTCCCCTTAAACACACCAAAAAGAAATCATGCTTGACACGTTTAAGGAAGAAATACGTGGTGAAGATGGTAACGTCAAACGTTAAAAAGAATCGTAATCGCATAATGGCTGAAGCAGTAGAATACGGAAAGGCGAAAGAAAAGGGTTAATTAGTACGTTTCAGTTTTTGACAATAATATACATTTGATGGTATGATGTTAGATGTTACTGGATATTCGTAATTTGATTTGTTTTGGTATTTTATTTTATTTTTTTTATGAATTTGGAAAACAGAACTTAATTTCGGTATGGTATGTTTGTTTGGTTTGACACACATTATGGAACTTGTGTACGATGTTTTAGAATGAAACGTCGTTTATTACCGTCTTGTGAGCAATGTAAAAAGGCTATTAATTGAACTTTTGTACACTTGTGTATATCTTATAGATACATTTTGAATTTATGTTATGTCTTAAATATAATTTAGTTAATTGGATCTGATGCTATTTATGTATAGGCAACTATGTACACATATGTACACTTGTGGACATAACATAAATCCAAAACGTACGTATAATATCTTATACATACATTTTAGCTTTATGTTATGTCTTAAATATAAAATAGTTAATATGATCTGATAGACTTATATTTCAAAATCGAAAAAATTGTGTATTGACGTTTGTGTATTGTGTAATATTATACACTAGGCAACTATGTACACATGTGTACAATTGTGGATAATATAGAAAATACACTAATATTAGTAATATTTCGGTTACCGACTGTTTAAAAACGTACTTATGTGCGTAGTAGGAAATAACTATAACGTGTAATATCTAATATTATGTCGCAGTAACATATATAAAACGAGTAGTATCTAGAAGTAGGCAGTAACTATCTGGACAATAAAAAGGAACAAAAACAATCACAAACAATGATTAAAACGTCCATCAACATTCGCTCAGAAAAATGAAAAAAAAAATTTGACGTAGAAAAGGTGCATGTATCAGTTTTTTTAAAAAAATTCTATATCTCATTATCGTTCTCTTCACTTTCTTCTAATTTCCCATCAATACTGATGTCAGTTCCTTCGTCGTACTCGTAATGCTCATCGTCTTCTTCCTCACCACCTTCTTCTATCGATGAATCGTCCTTGGTTGAGCCGCCTTTTTAAGGGGACAATTCCTTTTATCATGATTCCTTACCCTTTTGCCACAAAAATTACATTTCCTTCTATGTTTTTTTTTTTGTTTTCTTTATTGCTTTTTCCTTTGGGCTAATTGGTCTTTTATGTTTGCCACAACCTTTGTTATGTATTTTCTTCGGTGTCGCACATGAGACCTCTTCTGGTTCTGCGTGCGCAAGAATTTCCTGGTAGACCACACCCTTCTTATTAACTTCCGGATCATATGGAATTTTAGCAAAGATCTTATCTTTTAATTCCTGTACTTGAGCATCGAGTTCCTCTAATTTATGAATCTTGCCCTCACTCTATCTCTACACCTGTCCATATGATCTAATATTTTACGCCATAATGTTCCACTCCTACTTTGATCAACAGATAACATGTTTTTGATACTATTCACGCTACGAGGAATAGCATCTCTCCTCCATCTTGAGTGAATATATATTTTTGGAATCTTATGTACGTTATGATGTCCAAATATGCAAAACACATGACGACATAGATATCTGTTTCAGGTGAAACCCATACATTTGCAAGAAATAGATAGATCTTGTTTATTAAACGTAACCTGTAATAGAAGGTTAAAAAACTGATCAGTATCTATAATATGCAATATATAAACAGTGTACATATGCGACATAGTGTAATTTTTTCTTTAAATAAGAAACAAAAAAACTTATTACTTTAATTATTAACCTTGAACTCTTTTATAACTTCTGACGTGTGATCTTGGTGAGCAATCACGAAACAGTTTACTCCATCCGATATTGATCGTTCCGCAATATAGCTATTCTCCTTACCCTTGATAATTCCTTTTGGACGTCGAAGAAATTTTTTCTTGTGTAAATAACATTTGCATGATGTTCGATTGGCCAATTTGTTTTGAATTCTTGATTAGTGGTGTCTATTTTATGGCGGAGTTTACATTGGCCATTTCATAACCCATTAACGGACGTACCGTAGCACAACATAAACTGGACCAACGTATTATGTGAACTGGAGTTTGATTTGAACAAATGGTTAGCGCTTTCACACCTAGATGTGGTCTTCATTAAGGTACACATGGGAATTTCGCGAAAATATCCTGGAATCCACTGTTCACGAATTGAATACATTTCGATCAACCATGAATGGCCTTCTAAACCATATTCAGCAATAAGTAACTGCCATCTCTTCTCGAACGATTCTGGTTTGATGTAAACGTTCCAAACAAGCTTGTGAAATTTTTGCTTGATTTTTGTGTTCCTCTTGTCGTTACCATTGATCTAGTATACAAGAAATGCAAATATTTTTAGCAGACTGTCAAGATATACACTTGTGTACACTAGAATATCGGAAACTGTACACATGTGTATATTTTTTTTAAATGCTATAATTTGTATTTTACACATGTCTACAACGTAACGATATTATAAAATGGACGTTTGAAAGCCATACCTTTGCTGACAGCTTTTGGATAATGTGCCACATACATAGTCTATGAGTGGACTTATCAAATACATTGCCTACTACTTGTTTCATGGCACAATCTTGATCTGTTAATACCAAAAGGGGTTGTTTTCCGTTATGTGCCTCAAGAAATTTTTGAAGAAGCAATGTGTATGACTCATTTGTCTCATTATGTAGCAACCCAGCTCCAAAAATCGTGCACTTTTGTGTGATGGTAAATTCCAATAAAAGGGACAAAAATCATATCGTACCTGTTCGGAAAAATAGGTTTTGATACCTGATAACTAAAAATAAAATAAAATTATAAAGTGAATTTATGTCTTACATATTTGTGTGCTACGTTACATCGAACGCCAGAACATCACCAAATTCTTCGTAGTTCGATTTAGAAACGTCATCACACCAAAATATTAACTGAAGTTCCGTATCAACAATATGGGTCTTAAATGTGTAATTTTCTTTGTTTTCGCTGCATACTTTGAATTTGACAAGTATTATATGCGCGTCTCTATCACTTATAAAATCTCGGATATCCGCCTGCAATTTTTGTAGTCCACAACCGTACTGTGAACGTTATGGTTGATGGAGGGTGTGAAACCCGGGTGTTAACGTGCTTATTTTGTGTGATTTATTGCCGTTTACGTGATTATACGATTGGAATATGTTCACCACGAAAGTTTGTGGTTTTGCAGGTCAATCGCGTAATTCGGTGAAGTTAAAGTGGTTAGAGATGAAGCGGAAGACCCGAAGATGATAAACAAAGTAAACAAGATTGTTTGGGATGTGTTTCGGGTTCCAAAATATAGCTTGAATGTACAAGAAACGCGGAACAATAAAGTCCAGGGGCCTTTGGGTACTTTATCTAAAGTTGAAACACAACCAAAATGTGGAGCTTTTATACGCGCCGCAAGCTACGGTTGGGATAAATCAGCCAAAAGATACGTAGCCTATGGTTGATCTAGCATAAGGTACGATCAGCAAAATCAAAAAGGAGCAGCAAGTATGAACCGTAGCATACGGTCCATGACCGTAGCGAACGGTTGAAAAAAAAAGCAGCGCATAGGTTGAATTTTATGGACAGCATTTAAATGGGTTTAAAACCCTAAGCCATCACGTGATCATAAGATATGCACAAGGGATAAATTGGAAAACAACAACGCACGTGGAGTTGGTTAACCTTAACTTCGGCCCGCGTCCCTTTAGAGTTTACAACTCGTGGATCGGAAAACAGGGGTTTGAGGCAGCGGTCAATTCGGCTATTGAAGGAATGCAGGTCTCTGACCCTCCGGATTCTTTCCTAATGTCTAAGTTCACGTGCATTAGGTCGGCCCTTAAAGTTTGGAGGGACGATTTTTTGTCCAAAGAAAATGATAGTGAAAAGAACGCTTTGTTGGTGTTGGAGAAGTTAGAAGAGGAAATGGAATCGAGGGATCTCTCGGAAGAAGAAGAAGAAGAAGAAGAGTGGATTTTGTCGGAAAATAAGAAAATAATTCAAGAAGTTGATTATAGAAAGAAAGCGGACATCAAACAAAGAGCTCGAACGAGATGGGCTATAGACGAGGATGAGAACTCTAAGTTCTTTCATGATTTGGTTAACAACAGGAAAGCAGTTAACAACATCCATGGTTTCTCAATTGATGGAGAGTGGTGTACCAAACCAACCAAGATTAAAAAAATGGTCTATGAGTTTTTCAGAGATAAATTTAAAGAGAGTTCTATGAACAGGCCGACTCTGCAATGTTCTAACATTAATAAAATTTCTGAAGACGAGGGAACTATGTTAGTTGAGCCTTTTTCGGAGCTGGAAATAAAAAATGCGGTATTTGAATGTGGGGACGATAGATCCCCTGGCCCGGATGGCTTTAATTTCAGATTTATTAAACACTTCTGGGATATTTTTAAAGAAGATTTTGTTAGAATTTTCGACTGGTTCTACCAGCATGGTGTGATTAACGATGGGTGTGGGGCGTCGTTTATTGCCCTTATTAATTTGGTCGGAATTATCAACAAGGTCGTCTTTAAAGTTCTGGCCAATAGGATGAGGATGGTCCTGGAGGGGGTTATTTCGGAAATACAGTCCGCATTCTTAAAAGGTAGATTCATATTGGATGGTCCCATGATTATAAACGAGCTTATTTCGTGGATCAAAAAGAGCAAAATGAAAGCGTATTTCCTTAAGATTGATTTTGAAAAAGCATACGACAACGTTAATTGGAACTTCGTTATCAGCATTCTGTCTCAAATGGGATTCCCTGCTTTATGGTGCAAATGGGTTCTTGGAATTCTCAAGTCGGCCTCTTCTTCTGTGCTTGTTAACGGGGCTCCTATGTTTCTTTTTCGATGTGAAAAAGGTATGAGGCAGGGGGATCCTCTTTCCCCGTTTCTTTTCTTAGTTGTTATGGAGGCTTTATCGTGTATGATTAACAGTGCTAAAGAAGCGGAGTTGATTAAAGGAATTGTTACCTGAAGAAACACGGAATCACCGCCGGGATGACTGGACCGCGTTCTACATAAGGGTGAAGAATCACACCTTGTTCTTCCTCTCGAACCTAGATCTGCAATGGAGAAGAGAAGAAAATGGAGCTGTAGAGATTGCCGGTAGGAGAAGATTCTCCTGTTTCCAGCTACAAAAAGTGTGGCGGCTTCATTCCCTCTGCCCTATTCAAGAGGTGAAGACCTCTTTATATAGGGGGATATGGGCCTCCCCTAACCTCAATGGGCCAGGCCCAGTTAGGGGTTATCTCTACAAGCCCCGGCCCAAAGTAGTGTAAACTAATTCGCGTTGGGCCTCGCGGTTGGGTTAGTAGCAACAATAATAAATAATTAATATAAAAGCAATACGTGACGGTAAGTCTGACCGCTCGGGTCGGGTTTAGTACCGTACCTCATCAAGTCCCCCAGTCTAGTGCTGCTCCGCGTGCAAGTGTGGTAGGAGTACTAGACTTGTTAGGAGTGCTCGAAAGTAGATTGAGTTTTAGGCTTACCTGTCGCCCAGGTGCGGGAAAGTTGTTGGCCATGCTTGTTGCGTCTGTCTTTCGCTGTGGGTAGAGATAATGGAGCAGTGAAATAGTACATGATTGTTCATCGTGGGAATTGGTTGTGTAAAACTTGGTGCACGCTGATTGGTTTGCTCTTCTGCCACTCGTACCTTTCATGCTTCCTAGAATGAACCTGCGCCGCCACCGTTGTGCGGCCTTTGGTGTGTGTGTCCACCCAGCTGGCGCGAGGTTTAGGGGTTGAGGGCCTTCATTCAGGATGCTAAGTGTTGAATCTGATCTTCAATCCTGTTTGAACCTCGCACGCGGCTTAGGTTTTGTCTAAGCAGCCCGCACATGGTCTGTAGATTAGTTTGATTAACGTATAAGGAGTATGGTCTACACGGCTTTTTGGGACCATACCCCTTCAGGTCCCCCCAGTCTAGTGCTGCTTCCATGCGCGAAGTAAATGGTTGGAGCTCTGGACTCAGAAAAAAGAAAGTGTGTTGGTCTTCAAAGCATTTGTTAGGTCATGGTAGCCGGTGCGCGTGTAAGTGTTTGTCAATTAATACGGCGCGGCCACCAGGCTTGCTTACTGATCGGTGTTGCTTTTGAGGGTTGGGGCGCATGATCATCGACTGATGATGCATACGGCGCAACCCTTGCTAGCTTCAGTGTGAAGTCTCGTTGTAAGTTTAAGCGGGAAATTCTTCGAATTTTGAATTCTGACAGGTTGGTGCAAATGTCGTTTGATGGCGACCCTTGAGTTGACTACTGACACGACGATCATCATGCTGACACAGACGGTTCGTCTTTTGTCGGGCGAGTGAGGCCAAGCTCTAGCAGTGTGCACACAGTCGTGTGGCTATTGTAAAATATTGACCCTATGGTGTGACCTCTGCTGGTTAGCGCAAGGTGCGCGCGTGTCTTAAGCCATGAAGCATATGTATATATAGTGTTTAGATCTTTGAAAACTGCTGTCTACAATAGTTGCACGTGTTAATCCACTTTGAACAGGTTATCGCGAATGAGAATTGGCATAAAGTTGCGTCAAGAGTAATGAAGTGGAGACCCGAGCCTGCGCTAATCCTCTGGTGTGACATAACAACATTGTGGCATGAAGCAAGGAGATGTGGCTTGTCTTGAAGATTGTAGGTGTAAGCGAAACTTTATTTCAGCCAATGCGTTTTTGCGTATACCCAAAGTGGAGCGTGCATTTGTAGCACAGTTTACGTTTTGTAAGCGTTTTCATATATGGCTAAGCATGTGCGCGCGGGCGACACACACGCTTGTATGTAAAGCAGCAGGGTCACATGGAGATTAGCGTGCTTGCATGTGTAGCAGCAGGGCTCGCATGGAGGCTGAGATGCTTGTATGTAGAGAAGCAGACTCGTATGGAGACCGACGTGTTGGTATGTAGAGGAGAGCATGCGCCTGACGGCGACTTACGTGCTCATATGTAGAGAAGCATGTGCGCTTGGCGACTTACGTGCTCGTATGTAAAGGAGCATGCGCCAGCCGGCGGCTTACGTGCTCGTATGTGGAGGAGCATGCGCGCTTGGCGACTTACGTGCTCATATGTAAAGGAGCATGCGCCAGCCGGCGACTTACGTGCTCGTATGTAAAGGAGCATGCGCCAGCCGGCGGCTTACGTGCTCGTATGTGGAGGAGCATGCGCGCTTGGCGACTTACGTGCTCGTATGTAAAGGAGCATGCGCCAGCCGGCGACTTACGTGCTCGTATGAAAAACAACTTTTTAGGCTTTCTTCGGTATGCGTGAGGATCGCTCGTTGCGTTTCACCGATTGAATGTACTGCCAAACCTGCAAATGTTATTATCGAACGTGGGTGTATTATGAGGCGCCCCGCCTTATGTTAGTATTTCTGGAACTTAGAGTAAGTTGACAGGATAAATTGTTATTAGTGTACCGATAGTATGCACTGTCTAAAATGGGGATGTCCATAATTATATTACTGTGGGCTTGATTATTTGTAATGTTTACAAGTAACATGTGTCAACCACTATGAAATAACAGTATGTATGGAGATAGGCATGTATTGTGAGATGTGTATTTATAAAGTTTGTAAAACTTTATATATCATCTAATGCCTTGAATAAATTTGATACTACCAAGGTTGTTGGTATCATCCACTAGTCCAAACGGGAAACCCTTGAGAGGGTTAAAAGCATTAGTTTTTAATATCCACAAGGGGCGATTATGTAAAATATTATAAGTTATGGTGAAGTTTTGAAATAGACTTGTGAACTCAAAAATGGGTTTCGACATGTGCCTTTTTATCCTCTACCCATATTAAAAACTAGAGAACTTTCCTAGCCTCTTCCACAATTGCTGGTTTAGCGAATGGTTATATCCAATTTAGTAGATTATATTGTGACAGACCAAGCATACCTGAGCCGCATAACTTGTTTGGCGAGTAGGATGTTTAGTCGCGCGGCTTCGGCAAGTAAAGAACATGCTCACGCGCATAAGTTTGCCCGCGCAGCGAGGTATGCTCGCGCAATAGAGATGACCCGCGCGGCGCAGAATGCCCGCATAACAGAGGTTACTCGCGGCTGCGGAGTTGGTCCAAAAGGGGGCGAACGTTGCCCGCGCGACATATCGGGTCTGGCAAGGGCGGAAAATGCTTGCGTTTTGAGGGATAAAACAATAATTCCCTTTTTTAATGAAAATGATAGCTCTATTAGCCGTTTACAGTTGTAAAGGCTATGCAATCGTATAATGTTTGCCATTTCCTTGATATTTTTTCTTTTAGTTATCGTTCTCGCTGCAAGTTGAAATGAAACTTTGAATCTAGTTTTTTCTTTATATTTAACAAAGAGAATAAATGATAGGCTAATGGATGAGGACCCCATAAGTGCATGAATATGCACATGGTTATAGTTTCGCAATTTGTTTTGCCAAAACACATTGGAAATTAAAAATGTATTGTACAAATCGTCGAGATATGACATCACAAACGATATATTTGACCCTTGTCATATGAAAACTCAAAAAGTTTTAGATTAAACATGAATAATTGCAATCCGCTGTCAAGCATACCATATCATGATTTTTTTTTTTAAGTTTGCCAGTGACTAAAGTGCCCACCACACTTGGGAGGGTTAAAAATGTTTCTTTGTAACATTCAAATAAGTGATAGCACCAACTGCTAGTGCATGCTAGGAGGTGTTCACATTATGTAAGTTTATAATATTGTAAGGGTCATTTTTGTGAAAACTTTCAAGTTATGGGAGAAAATGGAAAAGTCGTTGTGACAGAACGATATGCTTTAAACCTCCCTCTATATCTGAATCAAGGTATTTCCAAGTTAGATTTGGAACCCATAACACATGAAGATTTCATGAGGTCTTCTAAAAACATTTTGTTATAAAAAACACAGGTCCAAATTCATTCAGGTATAGAAGCAAATGTTGTTGTGGGTCAACAAGTAGACACCCATAAAGTCACTCGCGCGGCATAGCGAGAATGGCGAGCGGTGTACTCGCATGGCTGAGTTACTTGCGCGCGATCGGGCTTGGCATACGATGTACTCGCGTGGCGTAGTGTGGCTAGCAGGCGGTATACTCTCGCAGCAGAGTTTCTTGCGCGGTGTGCTCTTGCGGTGAGATACTCGCGCGGCGTAGTGAGTCAGGCAGGCAACGTACTCGTGTGGCGGAGTTACTCGCGTGGGGGTAACGTCTAGCAAGTTACTCGCGCGGGGTAACGTTTGGCAAGGTGCTCACGCGGGGTAACATCTGGCAAGTTACGCGCGCAGGGTAACGGCAACAAATTCAGGTTAGAATGCCATCTTCGTTTGTGTGCTAAACTTGAATGATATGAACAGAAGTGATTCATGTTGATGTTTTCGTTGTTGGCTTCTTGAAAGCTTACCGCCATACATGCTCGTAGTGATAATAATAAGCCTCTGTTTGACGTTTAAATGTGTTTGTGATGTGAAAGTGACGATTTTGATAAACTTTTCGAGCTTTAAATGACGACAATGGCCTCTTTTATGCTACTCGAAATGATGCTGGGTATCTTAAATGTACAACTGATTATGCTCATAGTACAACCCCTTTATGCATACTTGAATGATTGATAAATAATAAAAATGATGTTCATGTGAATGTTTCAAGAAGTTTAAAACTTTGTGCATGATAATGAAATACATGCTTAAAAATGGTGAATTTATTCATGGCCTGTTATCTGGGCCTTCTTGAAAGTGTACAACCATGCATGCTCAGGGTACAACCTGGTCATGCACGGTTGAAAGATTAGAGTCAAGGCATGATTTCTTTTGTTTGTAGTTCTAAATCGATGATGCTGATGAATCCGTTTCAATATAACACTAGACCGGCTTGATATTATACAATCGTGTGTTTGATGTTAGAACTTGACATTATATATTCATGTGATTGATATTAGACCCAATAAGCGAATCAAAGAAGATAGTGATGATGATGATGAAAGTCTTAATGTTGCTGTTGATAATAGGAATGATGATGAGTGATATTATGCACAATATATGATCTGGTATGAGTCTGTTCTATGTTTAATGGAAATGTACATATGAACATGCATAAGGTACAACTTGAGTATTTTGTGATTTGAAATCATTGGATAAAAACAGTTGTTTGTCTTTTTGTGATGGATCCATGATGTAGAATTGAGAAGTATGAATATATAAATTCTGTCACACACTTGTGCAACTCGCGCGGGGTAGGGTATCACCCGTTCAACTGTCCTGCGCTACGCTACGCTGCGCGGATGTCATCCTCCAGCAGAGCATGTCCGGCGCACGTGAGGTGGCAGAAGTTCACCGAGTGCGAGGTTAAAGCAAATCCGGCGCGCGCAGTAGTGACGGAACTTATTGGCCGCGCGCAAGGTATAGAGCATGTTCCCGCGTGAGGTGGCGAAGCTTGTTCACCATGCGCGAGGTGCAAAGCGCGTATGGCGGTGGCGTCTTTGTGTCGCGCGTGGTGGAGGTTGACACGTTCAGGTGGGGGTTGTCTGGCAAGGAGTACACGTGCTCGCGCAGCAGGGCATGTCCGGCAAGAGGCGTGTGTACCTGCGCGGCAGAGCAAGGCTGGCAATGGGTTCCGACACGAGGCGCACGTGCTCGCGCGGAGGGGCATCTCCGACAAGAGGTTCACGCTGCTCGCGCTTTATTTCTTTGTAGAGGGTCTTTGTGTAAATATTTAAAATGAATCATTAAACAATACAAAGAAAACCTGTGATGTGGGCCTACATGTACTGTGCCAGCCATTTTTTTCAGGCTAGGTGACAAAATTGGTCGGCCACATGCAAGTGTCATGGTTTCATGCTTTTTGAAATAATGAAATAAAGGTCATAACTCCGTTTTTATTATTAAATAATTATTGTACCAGTGATAATTTTCCATCTCTATTGAAAATATTAAGAGAATTTTGGATTATGCAAAAAGGCTTTGCTCATAGATCAGTCATATCTGTGTAAAATTATAAGTGGTTTTCTTGAAAAAGACCACGTACCGGATGAAGGAAGCTCTGGAACTTCAGGTCATTCCTCGAAGCAGAAGTATCTTTTTGAGCTCCAATAATACAGATCTAAAGCTTTAGACCTGGGGAAAACCCACAAAACTTAAAAGAACACCATCCCTGTGGAGTTTTTCCTCAAGAACCATAAGTAAATTCGAACAAAAACAGATATGAGATCCGAGGAGGCGAGACAAGTCGTGATTCTTGATATAGGTGTGAAAAAATCGGTGGGCGCCAATGAAGAAACACAGAATCACCGCCGGGATGACTGGACCGCGTTCTACATAAGGGTGAAGAATCACACCTTGTTCTTCCTCTCGAACCTAGATCTGCAATGGAGAAGAGAAGAAAATGGAGCTGTAGAGATTGCCGGTAGGAGAAGATTCTCCTGTTTCCAGCTACAAAAAGTGTGGCGGCTCTATTCCCTCTGCCCTATTCAAGAGGTGAAGACCTCTTTATATAGGGGGATATGGGCCTCCCCTAACCTCAATGGGCCAGGCCCAGTTAGGGGTTATCTCTACAAGCCCCGACCCAAAGTAGTGTAAACTACATCGCGTTGGGCCTCGCGGTTGGGTTAGTAGCAACAATAATAAATAATTAATATAAAAGCAATACGTGACGGTAAGTCTGACCGCTCGGGTCGGGTTTAGTACCGTACCTCATCATTACCCCAAACAACGGGCCGGTTATTACGCATCTTTTGTATGCGGACGATTCCATTGTTGTGGGAGAATGGTCTAAATCTGAAGTGGTGAACATAGTTACAGTGCTCCGGTGTTTTTACATTTGTTCAGGACTTAAAATTAACATCGATAAATCCAACCTATTTGGAATTGGGGTGGGAACGGAAGAAATTAGTGTGATGGCTAGCGAGGTGGGTTGTAAATCGGATTTTCTCCCGTTCAAGTATCTAGGCCTTACTGTAGGCGCGAATATGAACCGAATCATAAATTGGCAACCGGTGTACGATATCTTTCGTAGTAGGTTGGCTAAATGGAAATCGAATTTGTTATCTATTGCCGGAAGGGTAGTTATTATAAAATCAGTCATGGAGAGCCTTCCTTGTTACTATTTTTCATTATACAAAGCGCCCAAGAAAGTGATTTATGATTTGGAGTCGATGATTAAAAAATTCCTTTGGGGAGGATCTCTTGAGGAGAGGAAGATGCCCTGGGTTAATTGGGACCGGGTGTCGATTCATAATAAGGACGAGGGTTTGGGTTTAAACATGTTAGCCAAAGTTAACATTTCTCTCCTTTCTAAATGGGGTTGGAGGTATAAAACTGAGGAGAAATGTCTATGGCGAAAAATTATCGATGCTTTTCACTCTAGTCGGGTTGGTTGGGAAGGTTATCCGATTAAGAAGTCGTCGAAGGGAGTATGGAATAACATTGTTAAAGTTCCGTTGCAAACTAAAGTTGGAGGTATTCAGTTAAGGAACTTTATTCAGGGTCGTGTTGGCAATGGGGAAAGTATCTCCTTCTGGCTGGACCCCTAGATTACAGATGAACCGCTAAAGACTAAATATCCCGGGTTATTCCGTTTGGAAGCCGAGAAGAAATGTTTGGTTGCGGATAGGGTGAAAAGAATCGGCTCGGGAACGGAAATTGTTTGGAACTGGAAGAGGGTCCTCTCGGATGTGGCTTTGATCTCGGACTCACAGCGTCTGTGCAGTCTCCTTGCTTCGGTTCTGCTTGCTGACAGATCTGATTCTTGGCGGTGGTCTCCACAAAGCGAAGGTATGTACTCAGTTAATTCTGTAAAGAGGTTGTTATATTCGGACAGACTAGTGAGCCAAAATTATGTTATGGATTGGTGTGATTGGAACCCCGATAAATGCAACATTCTCTTGTGGAGAGCGGAAATGGAAAAAATTCCGACTAAGTTAGCTTTAAGTAAGAGGAATGTTCTTCAAGATGATTTGTCTTGTCCGATGTGCTTTGCTGCTAATGAGTCTGCAGAACATCTATTCACGACCTGCCTTGTCTCTTCGATTGTTTGGAATGGGGTTAGTCAATGGTGCAGGATTCCTCAGATTTACGCGTTCTCGATAAAGGATTTGCTTGGCTTCCACAAGGAGCTCCGGGTCTCGGTTAAGAAAAAAGAGGCGGTGCACGGTATTATTATTATTACTTGTTGGAGTCTATGGCGAGCAAGGAACAATCTGATTTTTTTCAAATAGTCCGGTAAGGATAGATAGGATTATTAGTGAAATAAAGGCCATAGGATTTCTTTGGTTTTTGAATAGATCTAAGCATAAAGAGACTACTTGGGACGAGTGGGTCTCTTTTGTAAATATGTAATTTCTTGTTGTGTTTTGATTGGCCCGGTTTGGATCGGCTCGTGTTAATGAAGTTTACTTAAAAAAAAACAACTCACGTGGAGGGTAATTATTATTCATTACAATATCAATTAATGAGGGGAGGATTCTTTTTATGATCTACGAATAAAAGGGGAATATTATAATTGATCATCAAGGGATTGACGGCTGAGAGTGGACAATTTTTAGGAAGGCAGTCAACAAGCACGCACACTGGTGGAGGCTTTTGGCGGCAGCTAACATTAGGCTGGACGGTATGGGGACCGTCCTGCCCCGTCTTCGTGCCCGCTCTCCATTTCCCCCACTTCGTCGCCGTGCCTCCGTCGTCGAGATCGTCGGGGTGCGACGATTTAGACGGGCCTCCCCTTTTCTCACACACCTATACATACAATATATACATATATATTTTAGGCCAATCCCTCATTTCCTTACCTTCATCCTCTTTGCCCCATCTTCACACCCGATCTACGTGACGCTTAAGTGGCGGATCATCCTTCAAAGATGGGCCTCTACCATACCGTATAGCCTCAGAAGGATTGGTTCTTCTTTTAGGAGAAATCATTAAATATAAAAAACATCATCATCAATAGGAGGCATCGATCACCACAACATCATCAATCATCACTTTTTTGCAATTAATATTCACGTGGAAGGAAAAGAACAATTGTTGGGAATTAATATTCTAATAATCATTATTATTATTTCCATCAAATTCAAGAATGGTGAAGATGGGTTCAACCGTTTATCAAGCGTTTGAAGATCAACCAACCACAATGAGCGGCTAATCTTTTTTAGTGGTTTCCTTCGGATGGAGGATTTTTGTAAGTGAACTGATGTTTTGTGTTTGAACTTTGTTAGAATCTGGTAATCTAAGCATGCGATGCTTTTTACCAGTAGATTTGATTTGATTGATTTGTAAATGATTGTTTTTGCTTAAATTTTAATTCGAACTCATTCAATTCCCGAGATTGCTAGTAATTAGGATACCTTTGATAAGGGTTAGGGTTAGTAATTTCAATTGATCGTTCACATAATAACCTTCCTTTGTTTTGCAATCGAAGTAAGTAGTTTTTGGATGATCACAATCAGTTAATCAGATTATACAATTATGTCTATGTAAATGTAAACAATCAAGCACGTAACTGAAGTTTGCTTTGAATCTAAAATCCGGAGGAACCATTGTTTCTCTTATTAATTACAATCTCGTTTTCTTAGTAATTTTTAGTTAATCAAACAACCAAACAATCTGATTTTATATTTTTTCAATTAGTTAATAGATCTTAATTCATAACGCTTTCTACAATACTCCTCTGGTTCGATACCCTGCTTACCCGATCTATTAGATTAAATAGGTTTTTAATTGACGTTCACGACAGTCATCAATCGTGGCCACCTGTTAAAACCACATGTACCTTGTGGGATTTAGTAGGACCAAGATTAGCATTCCGGACATTTTGCTATGAACTCTCAAACTGGATAGGTATTTATGAATGGAGGAACTGCGATTTCATGGCGTTCTCAGAAACAAACACTTGTCGCAAGATCCTCAAATCATGCTGAAGTCATTGCACTATATGAAGCTTCAAGAGAATATGTATGGCTAAGATCTATGTCACAACACATCGTGACTTCTTGTAGGCTAGATAAAGATCGAAGTTCAACTCCTATCCATGAAGATAATGTCGCTTGTGTCTCTCAAACGAAAGAAGGGTATATCAAAAGTGACAGAACAAAACATATACCACTAAGATTCTTTACATATACTCAGGACCTTATTAAAGACAATCAGGTTGAGATGAGATATATCCAATCCAACAACATTTCAGCTGATCTTTTCACAAAAGCAGTACCTACAGCAACTTTCAGGAAACATATTCATGACATTGGCATGCGTCACGTACGGAGAATGTGATTCCATACAAACTGCAACTTGAGGGGGAGCTATAGACTACACTCTTTTTCCCTTAGATAAGGTTTTTTACCATTGGGTTTTTCTTTAGCAAGGTTTTTAATGAATCAGTACTTAAAGACCCCGAAGTTTGCAAAGTGTCATCCAAGGGTGACTGTTATGAATATTATATTAAGTTTACCATGTAGATCAAGATTTACCTCTAGAACTACCAAACAAGTGATGAACTCTTTGTCAAATTATGGATAATGTACCATACTACTTGTCCATCAAATAGTTAACCTTGTCTACCAAGTAGTTATCTTTTTGTAGTATAAATACTTGCTCAAGGTAGAAGAGAAAATGTATCTCATGTATACACTAAGTTATACAATTCTCTACTTCTTGCTCTTACAATCTTTCTAAAGTTCTTAAAATTTTAGCACTAATCTTATGGTAATTCTTGTTATATTATAACAGGTCCTTCATTTTAGCCTTTGATTTTTTCTTCTTTTTCAAAATTTTTTCTTTCTTTTCCAAAAGTAGTGTGAAGAGGCATTTGCATTGAACGTGTGGGTTTAAGTTGTGAACCATTTGTTTCATTAGTAGGCTATATTTACATTTCTATAAATTTCTAACATGCATTAAGTGTTGTAAACTATATTTAGGGGTGTTTTAAAAAAAAAGTTGATTTTACATTTTTAATTTAAAACTATTTAATTTTTCACTTTTAACCCAAAAATTTTCATCTTTTACAATTTAATCTCACAAATTTTTTATTTCTAACTTTGATCCCCTATACTTATCATATTTCGTAATTTTTTTGTTTTATGTTTTGCCCTAAATTTTACGAGTTAACACAGTGCAACGTGCGTGTGTGGTTCAACGTTATTAAGTTTCGTAACACTTCGTTCTAAATTTGCGAGTTAACACGACGCAACGTACGTGTATGATTCAACGTTTTTATGTCGTTTTTTTCCCATTTAACATAACAGATTCGTCGCAACGAGCGGGTACTAAGTCGACATAGTTATTATTTTATATGTTTTACGTTACGATCTAATTTCTTCACATTAATACGTGCTGGTTGTTGGCGGTGGTGTGACATTGGTACTATTTGAAACAGTTTTACATCCCCACCGCAACACGGTGGGGTTTAATACTAGTTCTTATCATTTAAGTGTAGCACAAATATTTAAAAAAACAGAGAAAATAAATGTTTATTTTCTTAATTATACGTTTATTTTTGTAAGAAAATAATATTATTTTTCCAAATGTTTTTTGTTTCAAGACAAAATCCCTTCAAATTAATATTATTGAACTTACAAGATCTATTTAAATAATCATCATACCTAATTTAAATAATCATACAATTCTAAACCAAGAAAAAAAATTACACAACACATTAGCTATTGTTCTTAATCGATATAAGACGCTTAAAGTACTTCACATTCTTTTTCAACAACTTCATCATTTTGAAATCTTTATCAGAGGATAAAAAATATATAGGCCCTGTAGTAAATTAATAGAACATAAGCAAACACAACATGGTTTTCTGATTCTAGGCTATTTAAGAAAAGTTATGTGTAAAAAGCTGTTAAGTGTTATTTATTAGGAAAAAACTGATGCTATAGTGTTTTTTATGTATAAAAAAATATAGAGTGACTTTTGTAAGGAAAAAACCAAAAAGTCTAGTGATTTTTAAGATATTTCATCTTGTTGATATTTACTAAGTTATTTTAGTCAAATTTAAATTAAATTAAGATTTTTAATACATATAACTTTCTAAGATCATATAGCACACAAAAATAATTTATAAAACTAAAGTAACAAAAAAGTACATTTTAATTAGAATATATTTTTCGTGTTTTTTTTTTTTGAAAAGCAAACTTCATTCAAAACCAAAAAGCACAAACTATCACCAAGAAGGGGATAGCAAGGCAAAAAACCACCAATCCAAGAGCTTACATTACATCAAAAGACCGCCATCTCTCCCACTCTATAATTTCACCTTTAAATCTATCCTTATACCACAAAAAAGCCAGCGACTTGACATCCGCAACAATGTCCGCCACAGTCGAGTTCTTACCGGAAAACAACTTCTCGTTTCTGGCCCACTACGTCAAAACTGGGCTTTAGGCACATTTTTTTCAAAACCGACATGCCACACATTTAATAAATGTGTGGCTAAAGGTCATTTATATTATTTTAAAACACTTTTAGCCACACATTTTATTATTAATGTGACCGTTGTATGGAAACTCAAAACCATTAGCCACACTTTTCGAAAAAAATGTGACATTTACAAGCCAATTTAGCCACAACTCGAAAAGTGTGGCCAAATGTGATCTACTACCACATTATTTATATAATTTTTTAATTCATGTGACGAAAATACATATTTTCCAAACCTTTAGTCACACTTTCAATAAAAAATGTGACAATCACTGGTCACAGTTATAAAGTGTGGCCAAATGTTACTAATTGTTACATTAGGTTTTTAGTGATGTGGCTAAAAGATAATACATATGACCTCTTATGAATTTATGTGAACAAATAGTAGTGTTTATTAGCCACTTATAAGTTTTCGTATGTGACTAAAACTTATCAAGGTAATCACAAAACAAAAAAACGTGACTATAGGCTTTCAATCGTCACACTTTAATTACATTATACGTAGACAGTGGTTACCCACAAAATACACCTAAAAATTCCAAATTCTCTACTCATCTCTCCATATCAAGCTCCATCCTTTTCACTCTGCCTCTCATCCCTCCGCTCCAGTGCCTTCGTCTGCAACCAGGTAACTCTCCCCTACATAATAGTCCCAGTTTTGGAATTAAAAACCCTAGGTTTACGGTGGAAGACGATGTAGAAGTGTTGAGCGATTCAGGACGATTTCATTTGCTAAGAATCTAAAGACGGAGACGATGGATTATGTAGATCCGACAGTGATGAATCCTATAAAGGGAACGACACTGCATTACCAGTTGCTCTTTTGAGGTACACCGTTATTGTATAAGGTTAGTGAGATGTAATTAGGTATTTGTGTTTACATCATCTCGTTTAAATTTCTTAGAATTGTCAGGAATTCGTGTTGTATTCCTTTGTGTAATTTGTTTCTGGGGTGGGGTCTATATAGCTGGTCTACTGATACATCTTGCCTCAAATCATATATTTGAGTATTCTGTCATATATCAACATAAATATGGGTGAGGTAGTTAGAATATGGTAGATTGCGTTGAGTTTTTGTTATAGTGTCATAGGACGATTTGATCTGTCAGATTCCAATTGGCGATATGTTCGATTTGATTTTTCGCATCTGGATCATACCGAATCCGAATCTGTTACAGGATTCGCTAACATTTCGAGATGACGGCTGGTGCTGAAATTGTTTGTAGTGAGGTAGTTTGTAAGGTGGAGATTGAGAAGGAGGTGTGGTTCTGGTGTAAATACAGTCGGTAGTCTTGAAACTGTTGATTATAATGTCGGTGGTAATGGTAATTGTAATGGCAATGGCGATTCCACCTGTGTGTTTGTGAATGGGAGTGTCGAGGTGAGTGTTGGTGAGTTTGGTGATGCAGGTGGTGTTAATGTTGATGGTGAAGTTGAGCAGTTTAAGAAAGAAGGGTGACTGTTGATTTGTTTGTGTCGGAGACTACTAGCGTTGTTCACGGGGATATGAAATTAAGTGTTACAGAGGTAAGTGCGGCTAAAGACGATGTAAATGTTGAGAATGGATTCGATGATGATCCTCATGTGGTCCTGGTGAGTAATGGTATTGCTAAGGATGTTAATGGTCATCTGATAAGGTCTCGGGGAACAGAAGGTGGATGTTAAGAGCACCGAAGAAGTGGATGATATTGGTTCGGGGCTTATCAAGTCAACTCTGAACAGCAGCAAGGTGGTAACACGCCCATGGATGCAAATTTGCAACACTTTCAAGTCCAAAAGCAATAACTTTTCTTAGTTCTTAGTGTATCTGTATAGTCAGTCATTTTTCTTTGTAACCTTTTTAGATAGTTTTGATTAATGTCTTTAGTTAGTATTTAAATTGAAGACGTATGTGTGGAATTTGGGTTATTATTGTTAATATCATTTGGTTTTCAGATTTTCTCATGTTTACATCATTTTTTATTTTACGAAAAAAAAATTGAAATTAAATCTAAACCAAAATGGCCACAAAAAACAATAATAAAAATGTGTGACTAAAGGGTAGATGATAGACACATTTAAAATTACAAAGTTTTGTATGGCTATAATTAACCATTAGCCACACCATAGTCACTTTGTTTTTTATTTGTGTCATGAAATAATACCAACGGTCATGGGAAAAGAAAATTATGTGTGACCAAATGTTATACAATAGACACATTTATAATTAAAAAAATTTTTGTGGCTATAAATAACCATTAGCCACACCACAGTCACTTTGTTTTTTGTTTGTGTGATGAAATGATAGCAAACGTCACATGAAAAGAAAATTACGTGTGACCAAAGGTTAGAAAATAGTCTCAATTAAAATTACAAAATTTCATGTGGCTATAAATAACCATTAGCCACACCATAGTCACTTTGTTTTTTTATTTGTGTTACGAAATGATACCAAACGTCATGAGAATAATAAATATGTGTGACCAAAAGTTAGACAATAGCCACACATAAAATTACAAAAATATTGTGTGTCTAGTTAAAGTTTTTAGCCACACTTACAACAAATTCATGTAACTTTATAATAGAACTGGTCACACTTATAGTAAATTATTGTGGTCGTTGGTACCCTTTAGCCACACTTAATGAATATAATGCTTGATTACAACAACCATTTTTGTCACACTTAATTTTTGTTGATGTGGCTAAACCAAACTTTTTAGTAAATATACGTGACTATAAAACATGAATAGTCACACTTAAACTAAATTCATTGTGGCCATTGCTACATTTTAGACACACTTATGCTTTATTCCAACAAGAAAACTGAGTACCCTTTAGTCACACTTTTAAGTTGCAACGGCCACACATAAGTGAATGTGGCCGTATGATACCTATGATGACTCGACCTTTGGTCACACTTGAGCTAGAAAAAAAAGTGTGGCGAAAGGTATATGGCCACACTTTTTTTATGTGGCTGTAAGCCTTTTTTGACGTAGTGGCCCTCCATAACCTCCAGGTGGCGATGATGAAAATACCCTGAAGCAGGCTTTTCTTATTCCCTTCCGCTGTACAGAACTCGTGCAGAGCAGCAACATCCTTCACACTGAAAACGTAGATCTCTGGTATCCGAAACCAAACAGAAATGCTATGCCTGTAATAACATGATCGATTGTTTCTTCCCCTTCTTCGCACCACGCACATACATCATTGTCCACATGAACATTTCTTTTAATCAATGTTGTCTTCGTCGGGAGCCGATCCAAGAAGGCACGCCACATAAAAATATTACACTTATTAGGAACCCACTTACTCCATTTAAAACCTAATTGGTCTGCATTGTTACTCTGATCACGCTTCCATCTCTTTGTCCCGGAAACCAAAAAAACTATGTTTCTACTATCCTTCCATTCCCATTTGTCATCTCTATCTTCCAACACGCAACCACCCAGATCAGCTTCCAATTCGCTCCTTTCTGCCAGCTCCACATCCAAGCCCACGGCTGAATTCCAATTCCACTTAATCTTTAACCCATCTTCAGGTCACTAGCATCTATCCGCAACAACACACAACTTGTTTTTTTCTCTTCTAAACAGATTAGGAAACCTTTCCTTCAGCGGTTGCTGTCCTAACCAAATATCAATCTAGAAACGAATTTGAGTCCCACTCCCAACCCTGCCCCGAATCATGGAACTAACCCCGATCCCTTGTATCTTAATTCTATTACAAATAGTGATTATCGTTTTCCAAACCCCCGTCAAATCATTACGGACTGGAGCCACCCCCCACCTACGGCTCGACCCATGAAGAGAATCAACAACCTTCCTCCATAACGAATGATTTTCCGTGAAGTACCTCCACAACCATTTTATCAGCAACGCCTCATTATCTACTTTCAGAGCCGACAAACCCAGCCCACCTTCTTTAATTGGTTTCGTGACTATCTCTGTAACGCCCCAAAATACGAATGTTTATATTCGTAAAATGTTCTTATATAATATATCCCACCATAAATAATTAGGCTATTTTACCTAGTTAAAGTTTATAGTAAAAACTAGTAAAAGGGATAAGTAGTGCCAATCATGTTTTAGAGGCAAACACGAGGGATTAAAGTGGGATAAATAAAAGTTGAGTTATTAAAAGAAAAAGATCACACACGCACACACACACATCTTCGTGTGTGTTCTGGATGGATCGAGCAGGGGCTCTCAAGAGCCCCAAACCCTAGTTCATCAAAAGCTTCAAATTGAAGAATGAATCAAGGCCCAAATTCACAACCGAGCATGAATTAGTGATCACCTTCACAAGGGGATCGTAAGGTATGTCTTAAATCAAAGATTGGTGATCATGTGTGAAGTGGGTTATGTTCTAATCCATAAGTTAATGTGAAATTGATCATGTATAAGTGTTAGAATCATCATATAGAACATAGGTTATGTATGGTTTGTGTTAATTTGATGTTTAGAGGTGAAACCCACTTGTTTTGGTAAGGATGATGACTTGAATGATCATCCATGTTCAATTCTTGTTGATTGTTGATGAATTATGATGGATATGATGAATTCTTGTGAGTTGAATTAAGAGAAATGTGGTGGTGATATGTTTGATGTTTATGTGTGAATGTTATATGATGATTAGTAGTAGGATTTGATGAATTATATATGAACTTAGAAGATTTATGCATAAATTGGTTGTACGTTATGCTACCAAGCGTATGATAAAATGTATATAGTATCGTCCGTATAGTCGATTATGATGTTACGGGTATATGATGATAAGTCGATAGTTAAATATGGTTAATAGTTGACTCTCAAAAGTCAACTAAGTATAAGTAACATGATTTGACTCGTTGTCGTAAAGGTAGGATTATAGGAAGTCGTATGGTACATGTTATGTTAATATGCGTTATCTGTGATTATATGATGAATTTCATGAATTGAAAAGGATATGAATTCGATTATATGTTTTATGCTTGTTAGTTGTGACTAAAGAAAGTCAAATGTGAAATATGTGGTTGATATGATAGTTAACGTGTACAATTGTGTATACTAATGAGAATGTGATGGGTGACATGAAAGTATAGGAATCATGTCAAGACGGACTCAAGCGTGAAAGGCTAACGGGTCAAGAGGAGGCAAGGGATCGGATACGAGCACGGACGCATAAGGTAAGTGATTTCCTTAATCACTTCTTAGTTTGTTTAAGTAATATAGTGTTTTGACTAATTAAACATGATGTTTGAGGTTAATTATGTGTTGAAGTCCTTCGTCGTAAATGATGGGATTAAAGTTGACTAAAACGCCCTTGATGGATATATCGGACAATTAAAATATGTTAGAAACAAGTCATTTGATCAAGAGAACGCTTAGGATAAATATGAAAGCGAAAGGCATGATTTTTAGGGCCAAATGCATTAAAATGCACAAATACCCTTAACGGGTCAAAATAAGCATTTAAGCGTAAACGGGATTTTATCATGTAAGGAACCCGTGATTTGGGATTTATATGATAGGAGATATTGAAATAATGAATTTCATAAGTTTAAAGCTCAAATAAACTTGTTGTCGTGATAAAATTATGAATGGGTCAATTCTTGGTAAAAAGGGTAGTAAGCCGAAGACTTAAAAGACTGGAATTTTGTTAATCCGGATGTCGGATTTTAACTCCATAAGTTGGAGAATTAAATTACGGACTCGTAGGAAAAAGAATCGGGAAAAACGGACCAATAACGAAGAAGTTATGGCCGTTTCCGTGAAATTCGGTTGTGCTGGAAATCTGCAGATCAGCAGCAGCAACATTCTGTGAATTTCAGGGCGTCGCGCCACGCGACGGGCCGTCGCGCGACGCGACGGTGGGACTGTTTGGCGAAAACTGTTCGTTTGCTCCGTTTTGTCTTGGGAACTCGTTTAAACGCATTTAAAGTTGCGTATGACTAATTTAACTTACGTTTTTATGAGCATACGTGTATGCACATATGTAGATAGGCATGTATGTATGTTTGTATGCATCTATACACGTATGTAGAAGTGTATGCGCAAACGTATGTAAGAGTATAAGTGTGTGAGCAAGTACACGCTTATATATGAAGGCGTATATGAGTAGGCAAGTGTGAGTCGGGTATGTTGCAAATAGGGACGTATGTATGTATATATGTATAATGCCATGAGTGTGCGTCATGATGTAGGTATGGGTGTATGTAGATATGAATGTATTATCGTAGATGTGTATATATGTGGGTACGTACGCAATTGATTATGTGTGAACATATGACAATGATTAAAGGTGATCGTAAATATATATGTAGGTATGTATGTAGGTATATAAGTATGTATGTTTTATAAATGTAAGTAAGTATATGCGAATGTATGTATGTAGGTAAGTATATTCGAGGGTAAATATATGAAAATGTATAAGTATGTATGAAAGCCGGTACGCAGGTGTCCAATGAAATTGAGTACTAATGATATTAATAGCGTGTCTGGTGAATGAAGTGTAACGCAGGAATAGCAAAGAAGTCTCACCACGGATTTTATGATTAGATGGAAAGCCGGGATGTAAAGAGTTAACGGAACGAAAAGTGAAGGTGAATAGATCTTGTATGTTATAATGCATACTAATGTTTTGAATTTTAATGTGGTGAGTGCAGGTAGTACGAGTCACGAGGATCTTCAAGGAACAGAGATCGAGTCACAATACAGATTGTACGGGAACGTTGGTGTTTGAAATTTAGAAAACCCATGTCACGTATTTAATTGTAAATGAGTTGGTTGATGACTTCATGTGAAAAAGTTGTGTTAAAATGAAGATTTAAGTAAGTCAAGGTAATTATAAAGAAAGAAATTTTATGGTACGTGTCTCCGCTGCGTCGTTTATCAAATACGAATTAGGGTCTTACAATCTCCCAAGAGACCCAACTCATTTTTTTCACCACATCCGAGCCTCCCCCAAAGAAAACTCCTCATTAACCCTTCCAAAATGTCTATGACTATAACTGGAGCCTTAAATGAGAAAAAGTAATAAGTCAGCAAGCTGTCTAAAACGGACTTGATCAAAGTAACTCTCCCTGCTATAGACAAAGTAGCGTTTTCCACTTCGACAGCCTGCGCTTAAAAATATCAACCACAGGATCCCAGTTTGCCACCCTATTCATATTAGCCCCCACCTTAATTCCTAAATACATAAACGGAAGACCACCCGATTTGCACCCCAAAGTATCAGCTTTCGAACTCACCTCCTCACTATTGACTCCGATCCCGTACACAACCGACTTATGAAGGTTGATTTTCAGACCGGAACACACAAAAAACACCTAAAGAATCCTCTTCATATTTTTAAAACTGAAATCTGACCAATCACCCATCAGCATGGCGTCATCCGCATAAAGCAAATGAGAAAGATTCGGACCATCTCTGGGTAACCGAACCCCGTGGAAAGCCCCTACGAGCTCCGCCTTATTCATTAAGCCTGAAAACGCCTCCATAACCAAAATAAACAAGAAAGGTGATATAGGGTCACCTTGACGAATCCCTTTTTCACAATCGAACTCGAAAGTTGGTGACCCGTTGACCAAAACTGAGGATCTAGCCGACATCAAAACACCCCGAATCCAATTACACCACACTAGAGGAAACCCCATCTGATCCATGATCGCTAACAAAAATTCCCAATTAACATTATCATAGGCTTTATCAAAATCTATTTTAAACAAAAACATCTTTTTTCCGCTTTTTCTCGCCCAAGACAAAATCTCATTTACCATTAGAGGACCCTCCAATATATACCTGCCTGATAGGAAAGCCGTCTGCGACTCTGAAACTAACTTCCCGATGACCTTCTTTAATCTGTTCGCCAAGACCTTCGACGCCACCTTACTTATGATCCCAATTAGATTAACTGGTCTAAAATCACCTAAAACCGAAGGATCCCTTTTTTCGAAATCAGTGTAATGTAAGAAGACCCTACCCCCTTGTTGAACCTGCCACATTGATGGAAAATATTGCATACAATCCACAAAATCGGACTCGAATAGATCCCAAAAAGTCCTCAAAAATTTGAAATTTAAGCCATCGGGCCCCGACGCTTTATCAGCACCACACCCAAACACCGCTTCCTTAATTTCGTGAAGCGAAAAAGCACTCACCAAGGTCTCGGCATCCTCGTCACTCAGCTTCCTGAAACCGTAACCACCCAAAGATGGCCTAATACCCATGGATTCTCTAAATTTATTCCGAAAAAACTGAGAACCTCTCTTTTGATCACTGCCGGTTTAGTCTCCCAACCACCACTCACCATAAGACCCGGAATATGGTTCGCGACTCTCCTTTTGTTGATACATCCCTGAAAATATCTCGTATTATCATCCCCATGCTTCGCCCAATTATTCCTTGATTTCTGATTAAGACCCCTCTGACGAAAGTCTTCCAGTTGTCTAAGTCTTCTCCTCGTTTCTTCTAATACCCACGTTTCCTCTTCTGACAGATCTCTAGCTTCCGTATCCAATTTCACTTTATGAAGCTCCTCTTCCAAAACCACTTTTTCTTCCTTTTCTTTTTCAATTCTCTTCACGTTCCATTCACCAATCACTTTCCGAAGCCATCTAAATTTTTTCATAATCCTATCATCCGGGTTACCAGCAAAAACCTTATCCTCCAAAGCTTTCCTCACAACACCATTAAAATCTTCCCTACCCAACCAAGAATTATAATATCTAAATGGCTTAGTACCGAAGTTTCGAGACACAGTCTTCAGCACAAGCGGACAATGATCTGATTCTTCACGAGCAAGAGCCAAATACTCCGCATTAGGCCAATCCATGAAGAAATTCCAGTTCCCAAATATCCTATCAATACGGCTCATTTTATCTCCAACAACATAAGTGAATCTCCTACCCTTCAATGAATACTCATGCAAATTCACGTCATCAATAAAACCATTAAACTCTTGAGCCACTGACGAAGAAAACTTTGAATTCCTTCTATTTGATACTTGTCTCACTAAATTGAAATCTCGCGCGACCGTCCAAAAACCATCCCCTACCCCAATGATACTACCAATCTCCGACCATAGATTTCTTTTTTCCACCTGATTCTGAGGAGCGTAAACATTAAGATAGTGGCTCATAACCCCGCTCCCCTTAATAACACCTGAAACCAGCAAACAATTGGCAAACTTTTTCACTTCCACCAAAGAGAAAACCGTCGGATCCCATACAGTAAGAACACCGCCCGAACGGCCTACAGAGCCCACCCATTCGAACTGGAAATCACCTCTACCCCAAAACCGCTCTAACCCCCCCTGGTCCAAATTAGAATTCAATGTTTCTTGAAGCATAATAAGACTTAGTTATTGCTGAACACGAAGATGTCTCACACACTCTGCTTTAGCACGAAGACCCACCCCTCGAATATTTAAAGACATAATATTCATTGATCCACTACATGAAAACCTTCATTCGAAATCACTTGTTGAACTTCTGGAATAAACTGCTCTGTATTCTCGGCCCCCTAAAGCCCTCCCTAACGTCACAGTCTCAGCCACTTCATCTAGAATCTCAATAGAATCCACCTCTTGACCAAGGTCCCTCCCTTCCCTATTCCTACTAACATCGCCCGAGCCACCTCCTGCCCCAACCGATTTATTGAGATCAGGTGTACAAAACCCCGTTGAAACGCTAGCCTCCCTATCCTCACCAGAACTTTGTGATTGACGAGAATTCACAATCCCAATAAGTTTATCAATACCAACCGGCTCATTATCTTCCCTGGCTCGCTTCTTAGGTCTTTCATTTGACCCTGAAGATCCACCTCTATTTTTAACCCCAATCTTTTTTCGATACTTTTTACACCCTAACCCGTTGACATTATTCTCATTCACCTCACTGCTCCTCTCGATGATGAATTCGGCTCCTTGTTCCAAAACATTGGCATTCTCGTTAACCTCATTATTTTGAACTATTACTTCCAGTCGTATTTCACCCAACTTCAAATCCGTGTCCACGTCATTAGTCGGCATACTCCTTACATTCTCCTCCCTTCCCGCGTCATTCCAGAACAATTCACTGCTCCCCTCATCTCCTCCAGCATCAAACTCTTCAACACAGTTAGGTAACCATTCTCCCACATCTTCATCGATCCAGATGTGAAAGGATACACCCTGCCACAAAAGATCTATACGGTTTGAAACCATCGCGTGAGACTTGCTCAAAATACCAATATACACGTTAGAGAAATTAGCATCATTAGCGGACATACATGTGGCACCCCAAAGATAGTTCAATATGACTTCTTAAATATGATCTGATCGAGTCACATGTTAGTATCTGATTAAATGCTTTGACGTTCAATTGTGTCAGCCCACTATCATCAGTGGTCCAATAGAAATAAAAAGAGTTTTAACTTATGTTATTAATTCAATGTATTCGGCCCAATCAACTTAACTGTGAACTGAAGCCCATGTGATGATAAGGTGTACGGTCCAATTGGATTATTTTATAAAACAGACTTGTCGGCCATTTGCAATAGTTGTATTAGTTTGCATGTTATAAAGTTGTACGTGGCCCTTATGTTGTCCCAGGCCCAAACCGAGCCCACCTTTTCTATCTATTAGTTACGTGCAATAATATTAAGATTCCACAATTCTTTTGCAAACCCTATTGTTCCTCAAAAATCATCGACGGCAGTAGCAAACCCCCTGGTTCGAGATTGCATCTTGATTAATCAGGTTTCCGGTTAGTAGCTCTCACTTATTAAATTTCATGTTTGTGTGATAATGAATGGTTAAATGGTGTTGGTTATTTGTTGACTGGATTGATCATATATATATATGGGTTATATGTGATGTGTGTTATAATTATATGTGTGGCCATAGGAGTCATGGTTACTAGCATGAATTTATGGTAAGAAATCATGGGTGCACTAGAGATGTTAATCAGTATGTTAGAATGTGCTAGTGTTCTTGCATATTAGTGGCAGTGGGTTACATACGAAAGGTTATTGGGCCGTGTTATTTGCTGAATTGATAGTTCATGATGGTTTGATAAGATATTGATATTGATATTGTACAATGAGGTTAAGACTCGAAAAATTACATTATCTCGATATGTTTATAACACGCAATTAGAGAGGTTATGTGATGGTATAAGCTTCGGTTCGATGTATGTTTAGGGTGCATGCATGTAATAGCCGATTAATAGTGTGTTTGTATGTTTCGTATGGGTTTAGATTACTGGAATATGATAAAGAAGTTATTATAATCTGAATCGTGTGATATGTTTTGACTTGAATTAATTAGAGGATGCGTATGATTGTTGATTCAATATCAAACCTGATTAAGTAATGTGAATTGGACCTTGATTAAATGAACCATGAAAACCATGAATCTGTACCCCAAGATAGGATAACAGTTTTGAAAGATTAAAATGATGTGTCGATTAGGTACAAAATTATATTAACCAGCCATGGTAACTTGGTTAGTGAACTGATTATTGATTTAAGGACTTGGGATATGTGACACTCTAGGTTTTCCCGAGCAAACACCTTGTAATTACTTTGTGCGTATATATATATGTCATTAAATGAAAGTTTTGATTCTTCTTGTGCTATGTGTCGATAACGTGTATGTAATATATATGTGTATATAAAGATACTCGTGAACCGAAACCACGACTCGAGACCACCCGGTCTCGAGTAAATAAGTGAACAATTGGGCCACTTGGGCCGCACCTCCCTTAGCCTACTCAGAAACCCACTCAAGGTGCACCACCCTCTAAATATAAGCCAAGAACCCTCACACACTCTCCTTTACACTCTCTCACTTCATCCTCACTCCCTCTCTCTCTAGAAAACCCTCACAAAATCACCTCTCCTCTCTCGGACTCAAACCGGAAGCATCAAGATATCCGAATTAGCTCGTGATAATCGCTTGGACACTTCCTTCATCATCTCACACACTCACAATCAAAACAAGTTCCGGTTAGTACCATATCTCGGTTAGAAGATAGAATATATTATGGATGATGTCTTAAATTAACAAAGATGTATGCTTGTTGGATAATACACATGTGCTATGAGGATAGATGAGTTAAGATGACTAAGTTATTGATAGATCTTTGTGTTATAGTGATAATAGGATGATATGCAAGACATGTTCATGCTTTGATAAGAAATTGTTAGATAACATGCAAGATTGTTAGGACAATAAGGGTGTGTATGTGTATGTTTGTAATCCGAGGAATGTATGATTAGATCCAGGAGTCGATGATGCTGATTTGAATATATACTAGGATAGGGTTGTTTGAATAATCATGAAAACCTTAAAATGATGTAACAAATACATGTATGATGTTATGGAACCAAGTGATTATATGCTAGAGAAAGAAACCAAAGATAGCCGTGGGTAATGTCCGAATCATGCAATTTGTTTAGAAGTTTGGATTGGTTTGAATGAACATGTTGATTGAATATGATATAAGTGTGATAGGAATATTTGAATATGTGAAGAACAACATGAAGGTTAGTGAAAATATTTGAAATGCCATGTTTGATCTGTTTTGTATATAGTTTAGACAATAAAACATGTTTATGGAATTCTATTGGACAGTACATAAAATCATGCACATGAAATCCTATTGGCTAGTACATGTCTTGGCTGACATTCTAGAAACAACAATGTTGGAGTCGAAACCTTCGGTCTCGACTCGAGACCATCGTGTTACAACTCGAGACCATGTCCAAGTGACTCAAAACAGATTTCAGGGACTCGAGACCATCAAGGTCTCGACTCGAGAACTGCCGATTGCGACTCGAGACTGGACTCGAGACCCCTGAGGTTACGACCCATACCAGCATCACTCGAGACCAAAACGTGATAACTCGAGATCTCTTGGTTGCGACTCGAGCCCGTGTGTTCTCGAGTCGAGACCACTTCGTCTCGACTGGGCTGCCTACTTTGGTTATTGGGCCACAATGTGTTATGGTTGGACTATGTGTTACTGGACTAATGTGTTAACTGTTACCGTTTAACCGTATAATTATAAGGGCAGGCCCAATAACTTAAATGGTAGCTGTGTGCATTCGATGTGTTAGATACATGTAGGATATACGTGATTACTTGTACCCCCAAACCTGACCTATACTGGTAACCATGTTAGGACGTGGTGACCAGCAAGCTTGACCAAGTAAGCTAATCTGCCGAGCAACCCAAGGTGAGTTCACACACTAAAAGCATGTGTCCCAGGGAGGGACACGAACAAACTAAAGAATGTTTTCAAACTGATAATTTCCGGGGGAATATGCAAATGGTACTCTTGTACTACTACATCCGGGGGAGATACGTTTGGGTATTATTTATAAATCACAACTAGCAACACTAAACGAATCTCTATCATGTAAAGTCCCTGCTTATAGTACCGATTAATCGTCGGGGGCGAACGGGTTATTAGTTGATAGCGCTATTAGGTTTGACAACCTCACACCGTGACCGGGGGAGATCGGGCGTGAACTAGTAGACCTTGCATCATGGTCAATGACGATAGACATTGACCTGGGGCACCAAATCTTCCCGTCAACAGTTTCGGTAATTCAAGTTTAGTAGCTTTCATATGGGGTAGCTCCCCATGACGTGATTATAAATGCATTACCTAAACAACCTACATTTTCTTTTGAAAAGTTAAAACTGGACATCTCGTGAACTCGCCAACATTTTTGTTGACACCCTACTGCATGCTTTGTAGGTAACCAGTGACTCAGGAGCTTGCAGCTTGGGGATGTGTAGTGGTCGTCTTAACCCGTGTGTTGGGTTCTAAATAATCTTAAAACTTTGAACCTTGTTTTGAAAACTGTTTGGTTTGTGCTTCCGCTGCTTACTTAAACTATTATTCGAATTCAAACGTTTAAAACTTTAAACTGTGATGTTTACTAACTAACGTGGTTGGTGAATATTTTTACCGTTGATCAATGCTCAGTATAATTGGTGGTTGGATCCTGGTCAGTCACGCCTCCAAGCGGTGGTACTCCGCATGTGGAATTTGGGGGTGTGACAGGATATTTGCAAACTGTTAGTGTATGAATTACATCATCGGGTGTGTGACCAAAACGGAATTGAACGTGATGTTAGTTGATACGTGTTTCGTGAAGTATGATTTGTGAGATGAACGTATACGTGAACCAACTATGTGTATGCAAATGGTAAATGAGCTGTTAATATGTGATAAATGCAAAGAACACATGCGTCACATGTACACGAAACTAACTGTTAATGGTAACCACACTAGGATTTGGTTGATCAACTTGGAACGGGTAACATAACATAACATACCGAGCAAACCAAGGTGAGTTCACACACTTCCTAAGGCATGGGATTCACGGTGGTTGGGAATGGGTTAAAGAATTAAAACGGAACCTACATATCCTCCTTGGGTAGGATATGTACCGTCATCCTCCATGGGTAGGATGCCAATATTAATCCAGGGTATTCTCCTTGGGTAGAATACGTTCGTTCGTCCTCCTTGGGTAGGACAACAACCTTAAACTTAGGGGCTGTTTGGCTAAGCTTATTTTAGTGACTTATTTACTTATTTACTTTTTGAAAAGTTAAAAGGTGTTTGGGTTAGCTTATTATGTGAGAGGAATAAGTAAATAAGTCACTCCATTATGACTTATTTACTTTTCCAAAAAGTCAATAAGTCATAAGTCACTCCAAAATAAATTAGCCAAACAGCCCCTTACTAGACAAAACTCTATCATGAAGTCCCTCATTTTTATATCGACTTAATCGTCAGGCCAATGGCGAGCGGGTCATTAGTAAATAGCGCTATTAGGGTTGACAAGCCTCACACCGTGCCGGTAGGACGGGCGTGTACTAATGGATCTGGGCACTTAGTCAATGATGATAGACATTGACGTAGGGCACAACTTATTTTCGTCAGTTGTCGATATGGTAACGGTCTAGTGGTTCACATGGGGAAGCCCCCACTGATTATGGATATGGTTTGGGAAACAAAGATACTGGTTAACTCATGGTTTACGAAAAACTTATGGTTTTCAAAACAAACTTTTAAAACTAAACAACCAACTGCGAACTCGCTCAACTTTGTTGTTGATTCGTTGTTACATGCCTTGCAGGCCTTTAGGTGCATATTATTGGAACTTGCTATCTGGGAAGCTGGAGTGGTCATGGGTCGAGATGCATGGAATCACAACGCAAGATTAATGACTTTTACATGTGGTTTATAAACACTTAACGAATAAATTATGCTTCCACTGTATACAGTGAATTATTTGTAATGTTCTAACATTTAATGTTAATAAATGAAAGCTTTATTTAAATATAACTATGAGTTCAATGTGATTGGTGGCTAGATCCGGGTACGTCACACGCCTCTGCGGGAGTTTCCGCATGTGGTATTTTGGGGGTTTGACAGATTGGTATCAGAGCCATTGGTTATAGTGAACTTGGTTTTAAAAAGGGGAAAAACATTTTTGTAAAACCAGACTATAACCGAACAGTTCTGAAAACGTGAATACGACCATGACACCCAGCTCCAGATTGCAAGGTTCGTCTCTCTTATACTCATTGTACTGCATAACTAGTGAACACTTACATATGATATTGCATGTAATTGCACGTTTAGCACAACAATATAAATTCATATATTACTTGCATGTGTTATGTGACTGATAGGGTGGTATTTCCCTAAACCTCCATGACTTATGCTTCGTGATGCTCCTTGTTTGCTGCTCGAGTTTGAGGAACCATTTGACATGAGTTAAGAGGAACTGAGATGAGCATGCAAATCACAATATTATTGTGGGTGCACACATAATAATAATGTGGGGTTCATGCGAGTCCCAGTGAGCCTTAACAAGTGGAAAAGGGGTTCCGTTCCGTTATATGATCGATGTGAAACATAACAAACCTATAGGGGTCATAGTAGTGATTGTCCCCTACTCGAACGTGAACTTTTCATTCCTCTATGGATCCTTTCGAATCACGATGCTATCGAGTATTACCTGAACACCCATCTGAACACTTAGCGAACCATGTAGAATGTTAGGTGCTTATACGAACGTCCCTGAGTTGGATGTCGCAGCATCGAATGATTGCTCGATACCTTTCCCACTCCTATTCGTTTGCTGGAACCCATGTATTGACGTCTTAGATCCCGAAGTGTGATCACTTCTGCAACACTCCCACAACACACGGTGTATTACTCAAACAACTTGCAACATCGATGGGCAGGAGGTTGAGTGTAGTACTTTGCCGACCTCAGCACCGGCAACGAGCACTAGAATTGAATCCTAAACCCTTGTCAGCGACTCATGGGAGTCAACTCTTATGAATCAATCGGGACATAAGCAATGACAATCGACTACAACGTGGAATGTGTAACTGCCAACACAGTGAGTAGCGCTTTAGGACGTAGCTCAGGATGTTAAAAGATGGACTTGGATGGTGAAGAACCGTAAGGCTTCATTCCGAGCAGCGACATTGGGAGCAGCAGTCACATCGACAACAAGGTATTCGTAACCCTAGCCTACAGTACGGAAATAAAGGTGCCTACAACATCGATTGGCCGTGGTTAAGTTAAGAAGACAACGACCAAAGGAACAACGACAGTACTTGAAATCCTTGTAATGAAAATAGCAACACTGGAAATGATGCTCATAGAGGGGCATTTAGGACTGGCATGGGCGATGCCAGGATGGTAATAACATGGTGGCATACACGTTCTTGGTAACGAATCACTTCGTCTCTGTTCTATATAACCCTGATGCTTCTTGAAACCCAACCTGTTACGGAATCGGCTGAGGGCAAGACAATGGAAACCTTATTTGATCGTTGGGATGCAAACTCGACCTTGTGAGATAAGGGTTCGACATCGACCTTTCTTCTGTTGTTCTTGATAGATGTACCCTGTGAGGAGAAGATTCTACGAATCCCTCTCCTTAGTGGAGGATTGTTATCTGTTCTAACGTGTCATAGTGGCGCAACGGTTAGCGTCATTTCAACAACGAAAGCCAGGAGTGTCTACGGAGGGATTACCCCACTGTGTTAGCAACTGTTATTGACGTAAGGTTAGGGAAAAAGAGGATCGAGGATTCACCAGTTGTTCGTGATTACCCTCAGTGTGCTACCCGAGGAACTTCCAGGATCATCTCTACAACTGCTACGTAGGAACTCTGTTTGACCTCACGCCAGAGGCAGTTCTAACTACTCGTACTCTCTACCGTCTTGCACCAGGAGGGTTGCAGGAGCTATTTAGTCAACTACAGGAACTGTCGAACAGGAGTTTTGTCGAACCTAGCTTTTCGTTTTGGGGAGCCCCAGTTATACCCATGAAGATAAGCCTTTTCGTATGTATACTGACCATCGAGAACTCGACAAGGTGACAGTCAAGAACTGTTTGCCTCGATCACGTATTGACAACCCGTCGACCAGTTGCGAGGAACAAGCTTCCATTCAGGGATTGCCTAGCGAACGAACTATCATTAGATGGAAGTCCAAGAGAAGAATGCTCTTAGAGCAGCATGTCGAACGCAATGCAACCATTTTTACTTTGTACACCATGATCAGTGAGTTGATCAACACACTGGCAGCTTCAGGGGTCACATGAATCGACCGTATTTGTTGACAACGTTCCGAACCGTGACCAGGAGAAAGGAACACCATGGGTGGCATATGTATCCTACCTCAACGCTTCTATGGGAGGAGCCATTACGTGCGAAGTCTTGTTAAATGTCACATCAATGGATTTGAGAGATGCATTTTGATCATGTAACCAACGGAGTGGGAATACACGGGGATCTCGCTGAGATGCATCTTGTTAGAAACTGATCGACACCAAAGATTCCTTTGGGGATGCAGCAATTCCTTGGTTTTGATAGATACTATCGCAACTTACCCACAGAATTTTCGAAGGTCGCACAGCTTAAATCTCCTTAGCACAGTAGGGTGCTGTGTTCATGAAAGACGAAACAGGAGGACGTCTTTTCAGCTTCCGAATTCCAACTCTGCAATGCACGGAGCATCGTCTTTACCCGAGGGTGCGGGTGATTTAGTGGTATACCATGATGGTCCGAATCTGAGTCCCAGTTACACACCGACGCAACACGAGAGAGTGATGACTTACGCGATGGAGTTACAAAGAGGAACTGCACGACACACGTCTGGCGGTGAAAACCGTGGCCTTGGGATTTTAGATGGAGGCGTTACTTGGGCGGTACCAGATGCGTTACTTAAACCGATCACAAGGGCCTCCCGTGTACCTCGGCATCGACAGAGCTAAATCAATTAATGGCATCACTGGAGGGAACTTTAGGATGGTTACGATTATGAAACTTGAATATGCACGAGCTTTGCAGCTCACTATCGACTCTAACTTACCTGACCAGACTCGCTCTATTCCAAACTAGAGAACTGAAGGAAGAGGATTTTCAAGTTGAACCCATGCGGGGCATGGAGAAGCAACCTTTGACAAGTCGGACGATACTTGTTACCTCACGGAACGAATGTGGGTCTCGTTATATGGCAACTGTAGGGAACTCGTGTTGAGCAAAGCACACCGGCTTCGATATTCTAGTCGTCTGGGTTTTGATGAGAGGCCTTGGGATTTATAAATCTTGTACTGGTAATCGGGCATGAAGGCCCAACTAGCTAGGTATGAAAAAGATGTTTAACTTATGGGAAAGTCAAGGTGAAGTGTTAGCAACCAAAAACACCTATATGGAAAGCGAAAACAGACTGCCATGGAATTGGTCGCTAGTCTACTTACAACTCGAAACGGAAACAATATCACCTGGATGATCGTCGACTGTCTCACGTAACCAGCACACCTTCTAGCCATCAAGGAAACAGATAGGTTTTCTTCACTTGCAGTCATCTATCTGAAAGAAGTGGTTGCTAGGCACAGGGTGCCAACCTACATTATCTCTGATCGCGACCCACGATTTGCATCTGATTTGTGGCAAGCGATGCACAAATCCTTTGGCTCACGTCTAGACATGAGCACAACATATCATCCATAGACTGATGGGCAGACTGAACGCACCATCCAAACTCTTGAAGACATGCTTCGAGCACGTGAAATCGACCTTGGCAACGACTGGGAAAGACACCTCCCTTAGTGGAGTTTTCATATAACAACAGTTACCACACCAGCATCTAGACTGCTTCGTTCGAGATATTGTACGGACGGAAGTGCCGATCACCTCTTTGTTAGGCAGAAGTTGGCGACAGCCAAATCAGTAGCCCAGAATTCGTCGTAAACGCAACGGAGAAGATTGCTCAGATACGACAACGAATGGCGGTAGCTCGTGACCGTCAGAAAAGCTACGCTGTTAAGCGCAGGAAAACACTCAGGTTCCATGTTGGGGATCGAGTACTACTTAAAGTCTCACCTGGGAAAGGTGTAGTTCGTTTTGGTAAATGAGGCAAACTCAACCCACGATAAGTTGGACCTTTCGAAATCATGAAGATAATTGGCAAGGTGGCTTACAAATTGAACCTACCCGAAGAACTCAGTGGAGTTCACAACGTATTCCATGTGTCGAATCTGAGGAAGTATCTGTCTGATGAAACCCTCATAGTTCCTTTCAAGGAGCTCACCATCGATGATCAGTTGCGATTTTTCGAAGAACCAGTGGAAATCTTGGACCAGGAGGTCAAGATTCTCAAACGCACCAGGATACCTATAGTTCGAGTTTGTTGGAACTCCCGTCGTGGCCCAGAGTTTACCTGGGAACGAGAAGACCAAATGAAACACAAATATCCCCAGTTATTTGAGAAAAATGAAACCATTACTGAGGCTGAAGCTACTGCGGAATTTCAGGACGAAATTCCAAACCAACGGGGGGATGATGTGACACCCCAGGAAAACTAGGAAACCACGCAACCTAACTAGCTTCCTCAGTAACTACGTGCTAAATTTCGGGATGAAATTTCTTTCAAGTTGGGGATGATGTGGCACCCCAAAGATAGTTCAATATTACTTCTTAAATCTGATCTGATCGAGTCACATGTTAGTATCTGATTAAATGCTTTGACGTTCAATTGTGTAAGCCCACTATCATCTGTGGTCCAATAGAAATAAAAAGAGTTTTAACTTGTGTTATTAATTCAATGTATTCGGCCCAATCAACTTAACTGTGAACTGAAGCCCATGTGATGATAAGGTGTTCGGTCCAATAGGATTATTTTATAAAACAGACTTGTCGGCCATTTGCAATAGTTGTATTAGTTTGCATGTTATAAAGTTGTACGTGGCCCTTATGTTGTCCCAGGCCCAAACCGAGCCCACCTTTTCTATCTATTAGTTAAGTGCAATAATATTAAGATTCCATAATTCTTTTTCAAACCCTATTGTTCCTCAAAAATCATCAACGGCAGTAGCAAACCCCCCTGGTTCGAGATTGCATCTTGATTAATCAGGTTTCCGGTTAGTAGCTCTCACTTATTAATTTTCATGTTTGTGTAATAATGAATGGTTAAATGGTGTTGGTTATTTATTGACTGGACTGATCATATATATATATATGGGTTATATGTGATGTGTGTTATAATTATATGTGTGGCCATAGGAGTCATGGTTACTTGCATGAATTTATGGTAAGAAATCATGGGTGCACTAGAGATGTTAATCAGTATGTTAGAAAGTGCTAGTGTTCTTGCATATTAGTGGCAGTGGGTTACATACGAAAGGTTATTGGGCCGTGTTATTTGCTGAATTGATAGTTTATGATGGTTTGATAAGATATTGATATTGTACAATGATGTTAAGACTCGAAAAATTACATTATCTCGATATGTTTATAACATGCAATTAGAGAGGTTATGTGATGGTATAAGCTTCGGTTCGATGTATGTTTAGGGTGCATGCATGTAATAGCCGATTAATAGTGTGTTTTTATGTTTCGTAAGGGTTTAGATTACTGGAATATGATAAAGAAGTTATTATAATCTGAATCGTGTGATATATTTTGACTTGAATTAATTAGAGGATGCGTATGATTGTTGATTCACTATCAAACCTAATTAAGTAATATGAATTGGACCTTGATTAAATGAACCATGAAAACCATGAATCTGTACCCCAAGATAGGATAACAGTTTTGAAAGATTAAAATGATGTGTCGATTAGGTACAAGAATTATATTAACCAGCCATGGTAACTAGGTTAGTGAACTGATTATTGATTTAAGGACTTGGGATATTTGCAAACTGTTAGTGTATGAATTACATCATCGGGTGTGTGACCAAAACGGAATTGAACGTGATGTTAGTTTATACGTGTTTCGTGAAGTATGATTTGTGAGGTGAACGTATACGTGAACCAACTATGTGTATGCAAATGGTAAATGAGCTGTTAATATGTGATAAATGCAAAGAACACATGCGTCACATGTACACAAAACTAACTGTTAATGGTAACCACACTAGGATTTGGTTGATCAACTTGGAACGGGTAACATAACATAACATACCGAGCAAACCAAGGTGAGTTCACACACTTTCTAAGGCATGGGATTCCCGGTGGTTGGGAATGGGTTAAAGAATTAAAACGGAACCTACATATCCTCCTTGGGTAGGATATGTACCGCCATCCTCCATGGGTAGGATGCCAATATTAATCCTGCCTATTCTCCTTGGGTAGAGTACGTACGTTCGTCCTCCTTGGGTAGGACAACAACCTTAAACTTACTAGACAAAACTCTATCAGGAAGTCACTCATTTTTATATCGACTTAATCGCCGAGCTAATGGTGAGCGGGTCATTAGTAAATAGCGCTATTAGGGTTGACAAGCCTCACACCGTGCTGGTAGGACGGGCGTGTACTAATGGATCTGGGCACTTAGTCAATGATGATAGACATTGACGTAGGGCACAACTTATTTTCGTCAGTTGTCGATATGGTAACGGTCTAGTGGTTCACATGGGGAAGCCCCCACTGATTATGGATATATGGTTTGGGAAACAAAGATACTGGTTAACTCGTGGTTTACGAAACAACTTATGGTTTTCAAAACAAACTTTTAAAACTAAACAACCAGCTGCGAACTCGCTCAACTTTGTTGTTGATTCGTTGTTACATGCCTTGCAGGCCTTTACGTGCATATTATTGGAACTTGCTGTCTGGGAAGCTGGAGTGGTCATGGGTCGAGATGCAATGAATCACAACGCAAGACTAATGGTTTTTACATGTGGTTTATAAACACTTAACGAATAAATTATTCTTCCGCTGTATACTGTGAATTATTTGTAATGTTCTAACATTTAATGTTAATAAATGAAAGCTTTATTTAAATATAACTATGAGTTCAAAGTGATTGGTGGCTAGATCCTGGTACATCACAATCCCAATAAGTTTATCAATACCAAACGGCTCATTATCTTCCCTGGCTCACTTCTTATGTCTTTCATTTGACCCCGAAGATCCACCTCTATTTTTAACCCCAATCTTTTTTCGATACTTTTACACCCTAACCCATTGACATTATTCTCATTCACCTCACTGCTCCTCTCGATGATGAATTCGGCTCCTTGTTCCAAAACATTGGCATTCTCGTTAACCTCATTATTTTGAACTATTACTTCCGGTCGTATTTCACCCAACTTCAAATCCGTGTCCACGTCGTTAGTCGGCATACTCCTTACATTCTCCTCCCTTCCCGCGTCATTCCAGAACAATTCATTGCTCCGCTCATCTCCTCCAGCATCAAACTCTTCAACACAGTGAGGTAACCATTCTCCCACATCTTCGTCGATCCAGATGTGAAAGGATACACCCCGCCACAAAAGATCTATACGGTCTGAAACCCTCGCGTGAGACTTGCTCAAAATACCAATATACACGTTAGAGAAATTAGCATCATTAGCGGACATACATGCCGATTGTACCACGACACCATATCTTCCACCAATCAAGTTAAACACTTGATCAATGGCCAGTTGCAGTGGAACTCCATGTACCTGCAACTACGCAATGCGCTCATCCTCCACCTTATTATTCCCATTCCATTTATCTAAAGTCCCAAACATATCTTTCCACGCATCAACATTCTCCAAGAAGCGATCACACTCCTCTCCGTCTTTGAAAACTAACATCACTGTAAGTCCCGAGACATACTTTATCGACACTTTATCCCATCCTTTATCCCGCAATAACATCCTTAAAGAAATCAGCGACTTAAAATCTACAACCTTACCCATCAGAGAAGTCCCATGCCACCCACAAAAAGCTTCCAAGTTATCATCAATCTTGATAGTATCTATTTTTTTCGACTCCGGGTGTCTTTTCAGCACCGAATCAAGAAAAGTTCTACCCCCACCTCCAATATCATTCCTGACCACCCATTCAGCCACCCCGTTACTATATCTCCCCGCATTAATGTTAGCCTGTTTACCGTTCATCTTATCCTTCCCTTTACCCTCGTTCTCATCAATGTTCCCCTTAACCTTCTCACTATCAACGAATCTGGCCAGCACAATAAACAGTTTATACGACCCTATATACACATCACACATATCCCCTTCCATCCTTTTTGCATCCCTGACGTCCCTAAACGGCATAAAACCGAACCTCTTACCCCACCTATCAAGCTTTCTGGCGATATAAGAACCCTCATACAATCCAAAATCCCGTAACACATCCTGAAGATCCGCAGAAGAACACTTTGGAGGGAGATAAGAAACGAAAAATTTAGTGATTACCTTTTCAGCAACAGCACCTTGATTAGAAATCTTGCGTCCTTTCTTGGATTGAACATCGAACCATGTATCCTCTTCCGGCCGCTCCGACATCCTCGGAGAAATTAATATATTTTTCGTGTTAATAACACATTACCAAAAGCATGAATCACTCATGAAAACATTTAATGTTAATGTGATTACTCATCTTATGGAGCATGCCCATTTGCCACATGTGAATGACACCCATAAGTATATATTACTCAAGCCACATGTTCTATTTGTAAATACGCTCAAGCTAATTGTATATTTGCCTCGTCAAAGCTTTCAAATAAAAAAAAGGAGATATCTCTCTATTTTTTTTTTTGGTTCTCTTCTCGCTTATTTCGGTAAGAGGTCATGTATATGTTATGGTTGGCATTAAATACATACTTTATTCGTAATTCATGATTTGGTCAAACTTTGTTGTGTATTTTTTTCATTGTTAACTTTCAAGTATCCATGAAGCAAAAAAGACCCCGAAGACTGGAGAAATGTAATGAAATATGAGCCTATGCCTCAGATGCTCTAAGCCAAGATTCAACAACATTAAATGATAATGAGATCAAGAAGGTCCAATTCCTAAAAGATTTTGATAAACAGTCTAATCTAAAGATGTTTGACAAATTCTTTAATCCAAAACCTAGTTCCTTGGTGAGCAATGAATGTCCACCTAAGAGCAATGCGTGTCCACCTAAGCAGAACTAGTATTGTTCAAAAATCATGTACAATAGTATCTATAATAATAAATGAAAATAAAGTTTGGATTTAGTTATGCGTTTGAATAAAACTGTAAACTATGTACTTTGATATGCTAGTAGCTATCTTTTTATTAAACTTATATTTGATTGAATAATAATTAATATCTCATTTCACAAATTTATATAATATTAAAGAGAAAGGTTTGGTGGCTTTGCCACATACCCTTTCTATTTTAAATCTCTTAACACCTACATTTTTTTCCTTTTCTTCCACTCCTTTCTTCCAAATCTTTCTACTCCTCTCACTGGACGTGTGAAGCTTTGCAAGGTGATCTTTCTACTTCTCCTCTGTCATTAGGTTAGTATAATTTCTTCTCTTTTATCTTCATATTCATGCTTTACAAGGTGATTTTTCGTCAAAATTTTACTTTACTCCTGCACACACAAGATAGTCTTCAGCACCACACAGAAACAAGAGGCAATGGCATCCTCAAACCCACTCTTCTCATCCCCACTCTCTCTTTCCCACTTCCACCGTCACGCGCCGCTGCTCTAAACCCTCTCCTTCACAACTAAAGCAACCCCCGAAGACTCAACACCTGAAGACCCACCCACCACCGACTCACTAGACACCGGGAGCTTCGAAGACCGTCTCTCACAGGTCCGCCTTCGTTACCGGAGTAGCACCGGAAAAGAAGCCGAAGGCCGGAAGACCAAAAAAAGGGGAAAAAACCGGGTGGGTCTGGCGGAAACATGTTCCTCCCACCGGTGCCGTTAAAGGAGCCGATGTCAGGTGGGTTGAAGGTGGACTTCGGGTTTAGCCCGTATTCGGAGAGGATGAATGGGCGCGTGGCGGTGCTTGGGCTGGCGGCGTTGGTGTTGGTGGAACAGGTGACCGGTGAGAGTGTGATAAAGAATCATACAACGTCGATAATATTTATTCAGGTGTATTCTTAACAAAAAATCTTATATTACGGTCACTTCAAACTCCTTTTCAATTGAATTTTTGGGATTTTTTGTTTGAATGTTTTGATTGTTTGTCAAATCTACAGGGGTTGATGATTTACATATGTGTGGATCACTATAGTCAAAAGATTCGGCCTATTTGCTATCAGTTTATGGACCACCTTGCAAACATCAAAGAATGAGTGATTCATACTTTGTTTTGATAGTCGACATGTGTAGAATGATCATTGTTTCTTTTTATTTTAGGGGCTATGATGATAACTTACTCTTTGTGAACTGTTCAGTGTTGTCATGTATTTGTCTGTGTTTTTATATCACAATCAGACTATGCAACCATGGTGCTTTATCCTCTTCTTTTTGAAGATGAGATATTCCGTGTCTTGGCAGGGCAGCCGACATGCTGTGGTGTTTAAGTGCTTGCATCACAGTCGAACTATGTAGCCATGGCAGTTTATCCTCTTCATTTTGAAGATGAGGTATTCCATATCTTGGCGGGGCATAAGCTTCACATATCTGAGCCTCATTGTTCCTTTGTTTTGTATGCTAACTGTCCTTTGTTGACATTGTCCTTTAATTTTTTCCCTACTTCAATAGTTTTGGCTTTATGCTTGGCTTGAATGCCTCTTCGTGTGATTTACTTTGCTTTGACAAAGTGATTGGGCAATTTACTCATGCAATGATGCTAGGAGATGGTCGCCTGATATCACATGGCAACCAGTAGGTTTGTAATATGTTTTGGGTTTGTTTTCCTCTAGGTGAAATGCTCTAAAGGAACCACAAAACTCCACCAAATGTAAGTTATTTAATTATGTTTCAGATTCGTAGGATTGATAGATGTAAACTGTTCACACCAATCTATCACTAACTTGGTTATTAGTTGCTAAATCACACCAACATAATTTGAAATTAGTAGTCGAATAGTTGTTTTTATTTCTTTGTTATTTTTTGGGCTTTTCAAATTAACTTTAGTTTGTATTATTGTGTATTGAATCAGCATGCAAAGCTAGGATGGGATCGTAGGTGTCACTTCAAGGTATTTTTTGGTTTATTTCTTTCAAAGGTAAATTCATACGTCATGCGTGGCGCGCCACACATCAATGTCATCATCGTCACGCGTGTGACATGATGTCGCCGCCGCAACGCGCAGCACGGGTAAAAATCTAGTAATGGAACTTAAAAATAAAATAAAATGGAAACTATAACTTACTCCAGACGTGCTTCTATCACTTTGATTATACATAACAACCTTAGACATGGTATTTTTTACCATTCAAATTTTTATTTTTTGTTTTTTGGTTTATTTTCATCAAATTTCAATTAGTATGGCACAACCATTTACCGATAGCTGCTTACTATCAATGATCTTATTTCATATTATAAAAATATATATTAATAGATTTCCTGAATTAACTTTTTATTTTTATTTTGAACAAAGCATTCTATATATGTTCTAATAGCATATATCCGAGAATTAGATGGTGCATGTATATCACAAGCATGTTATAAATAAAGATAAAAAAATAGAACTAAACATCTATAATGTCATGAGTACTAAGGGTGAAGGGAGTGGGGCGGTGAAGTGATCGGCAAACCGGTTTGCCGAGCGGCAACACCGACGCCGTCCCTCTTTCCCGCACGGCAATCTTGTGAAATCGGCTCACCCTCACCGATCGACAAACATGAAAAGTTGTTGACCGTTGCCACTTTAACGGCTATAATGCCGTTCAAAATAAAAAAAAAATTAATTTTTCAAGTTTTACCCTATATATTCAAAACAAACCCATTTTAATCCTATTTATAGTACAAAATCACCCCAAATCAAACCAAAAAATAAAAAACACTAACCCAAGTATTGCCACGCAAAATGGCGGATGATTTCCCGTTGTGGTTTCCACCCGATAGTAGCGACGACTCGTCCGATGGTAGCATTCTTTTCTTCCAAAATCCACTCGAAGAACCAGTACATCAAACCAAAGGAGATACATTGAACGTCAGCGGGAGATTGGGCACGAGACCCTCATGGCGGATTATTTTGTTGAAGACCCGAAATACAACGACGCAATTTTTCGGCAAAGTTCCGTATGTCGAAACGGTTGTTTTTAAATATTGTGACCGCCGTGGAAGCAAATGACGAATACTTTCAAGAGTCCTACGATGCGCGAGGTCGGAGGGGCTTTACGCCGCTGCAAAAGGTTACATCAGCTATTAAACAACTCGCAACCAGTAACCCTCCAGACGAAGGAGACGAGTACTTGCATATGGCCGCAAGAACTTCCCGCGAGTGCCTAGAATATTTTTGCGAAACAGTTTGAAGAATATATGGTTCGGAGTTCTTACGTAGGCCGACAAGCCACGACATGGCACTGTTATACGACGCACATGAAGAACAACCTCACCTTCCAGGTATGTTCGGTAGCCTTGATTGCACCCATTTCGTCTGGCGAATGTGTCCCACCGAGCTTCGAGGGCAGTATATGAGAGGAGATCACCGATACCCGACTGTTATGCTTGAAGCAGTGGCGTCTCAAGATTTATGGATTTGGCATGCTTTTTGCGGTCCACCGGGTTCGCAGAACGATATCAATGTGCTAGGACAATCGCCGTTATTCTTAACGGAACGAAATGGAACCGCGCCAAAATGTCCATTTTACGCCAACAACCATTATTACAGACGTGGTTATTTGCTCGTGGATGGAATCTACCCAAAATGGTCTGTGTTTGTGAAATCGATCCCATACCCTCAAGAAGTAGACGAAAAGATGTTCAAAAGGCAACACGAGGCGGCAAGAAAAGACGTCGAAAGGGCTTTTGGGGTTTTGAAGTCAAAATGGGGTGTCTTGAATCGGCCGATGCGAGCAAGGACGGTTAAAAAAATAGGAATGTTGTGTACACGTGTATTATTTTACACAACATGATTTTAAAAGACGACGGAAACGCGATTGCACCGGTACACATTCGGGATCCTCCGGTCGAGCCCGCATTTGATGATAGGGTGTTGGGCGAGCTAATGGATGAAGATACGCATTGGAGACTTAAACACGATCTCACGGTTCATCTCGCAAGTCAAGATTTGCCCCACCTGTTGGTTGATTCTGACGAAGAGTAGTTTATTTTAATTGTGTTAGTGTAGTGTAATTTTTAATTTTTTTAGTGGTTGCGTTGTTTTAGTGTCGTGTAATTTTTATGAATTTTATGTTTTTTTTTTTAAGTTTCATTTTAATGTAATTGTTTTTTTATTAATTTAATGTTTTATTTGTTTTTATTTAACATATAATTTAAAAAAAAAACAAAAAAAAAGTTTGCCACTTTCAAGTGTCTAAACCATTGCCAACACTTTTCAGCAAAGTTTAAACTTTTTACCCTCTCTGACGTGGCACTCTCTGATTGGTCCATTTTAAAGTTTGCCACTTTCACCTGTTTAACCACTCCCTTCACCCTCAGAGTGTGCCATGTCAGCAAGTGTGAAGAGTTTAAACTTTGGTGAAAAGTGTTGGCAGTGGTGTAGACACTTGAAAGTGGCAAACTTTTTTTATTTTTTTATCTTTAAATACCCCTACACCACCACCACCACCACCACCGGTTCCACCACCACCACCACCACCCTCAAAATCAACCCACCCTTATCACCTCCACCTCCACCACCACCGGTTCCACCTCCATCACCACTCGCCACCACCACCACCACCACCGGTTCCACCACCTCCTGTTCACCACCCCCCTCCCCCAACGCAGAGATGCACGGAACCACCACCGCCGTAGCAACACCACCACCGCCACCGGAAACCACTGCCACCAGTCGCCGTAGAAACACCACCATGCAGAGATGCACGGAAAAACATGCTCCAACGGTCAAAATCAAGCTTCCCCGCATCGGTAAACCTTTACCAAGTTGTTTGGTTTGCCGAGCGGCAAAGGTGGCCGGCGGCGGTGTTGCCGCACGGCAAACACCTTTGCCGTATGGTTTCCCGCTCCACTCCCTTCACCCTAATCTTGTTTTGAAGAAGTTAGCATGACTAAAACATTTTGTTTTATGAGGTAGGGTCAGATCAATTAATGAGTCGAGTAATATAATTTACTTTTATCAAGTTGTTAACCAAAAGTCATTAAAAATAGATTGGTAAAACATATAACCTTCTATGCAAGTCTATTAAAAAATAATTATTACATTAATAATTTGACTTTTTTTTTGAAAGGTGTGAATTATTAGCGAATGTCGGGAGGTCTAGCATACGTTGTTTTAACCGGGTCCGCGCTAGAGAGCCCCCTCGCACAATAGATCCCCAATTTAAACCTCTCAATGAGAAACCCCCATTATCAAGACTCGAACTTGAGACCTTAATGGGAAAACTCACCCGGACCTACCATAAGTGGAACTTATTAATAATTTTACTTAGTAGAATTATATTTCGCACGTTATCATATATAGTAATACTGAATTACATAATATTATATTACTAGGGATAAGGCCCGCAGGTTGTGACGGGCAGACCTGTTTTGTTACCTCGTAATTAGTGTCAAAATATAATTTACAAATAATATAATATATCATATTGTATCGTATCGCATCATATCATATTATATTATATTAGATCTTTTTAAACACATGTCTCATTCTTGGAATAAAAAAAGTTTATACAGTTATCGTATATAAATATCAACTCTCTCCTATTAAATAATATATTAATATTAAGAAATGATATTCTTTATACAAGATATATATCTACTATCTTATAATAAATAATAAATTTAGAGTTAATTACTGTTTTCGTCCCTGTGATTTGTCAAAAATCACTATTTCAGTCCATTAGTTTAAAAATTACGATTTTAGTCCCTATGGTTTCACTTTCGTAACCATTTCAGTCCACCTCGTAACCATTTCAGTCCCTGTACTTACAGAATAAATGGATTGAAATGGTTACGAAAGTGAAACCACGGGGACTTAAATGGTTATGAAAGTGAAACCACAGGGACTGAAATCATAATTTTTAAACTAATGAACTGAAATAGTGATTTTTGACAAACCACAGGGACGAAAACAGTAATTAACTCATAAATTTAAACAAAAATTTAACTTAATCTAATTTGGATTATTACATTAACATATAGATGACATTACAAAGTAATATAAAATAGGATTTGTCATAGGCGAAGGACACCCACAAGTATTTACTACTCAAGCCACACATTCTATTTATAAATACTACCAAGTTAATTGTGTATTTGTCTCGTCAAAGCTTTCAAATAAAAAAAATGAGATATCTCTCTATTTTTTTGTTCTCTTCTCGCTTATTTCGGTAAGATGTATATGTTATTGTTGGCATTAAATACATACTTTATTCATAATTCATGATTTGGTCTAACTTTGTTGTGTATTTTTTTCATGGTTAGCTTGCAACTATCCATGAAGCAAGAAAAGACCCCGAAGATTGGAGAAATGTTATGAAATATGAGCCTATCACCCCAGATGCTCTAAGTCAAGAATCAACAACATTAAATGATAAAGAGATCAAGAAGGTCCAATTCCTAAGAGATTTTGATAATCAACCTAATCTAAAGATGTTTGCGAAATTTTTTAATCCAAAACCTAGTTCCTTGGTGAGCAATGCATATCCACATAAGCAGAACTAGAGAATCATCTACAAAAATATCTATAATAATAAATGGAATAAAGTTTGGATTTAGTTTTGCGTGTGAATTAAAAGAGTTAAATGTTTGGTTGATCCATGTGGTTTACAAAAATTGCAGACTTGGTCCTAGTGGTTTACTAATTACACGTGTGGTATCAAAACTTGTCAAAAATGAACTCGCTTGGTCCTTAACACTAACCTTTGTTAAATTTTTTAGTTAAGTCTTTATGAAATTACTAAATTGTCCCTAAACAATTAAAAAAACAAAAAAGAGGTGACCTACCCCTCATCTTCTTCTCCCCCATCTCTCTATCTCTAACTTTCTCTCTCTAAAGAGATAGGTACAACTGCAACAGTCCCGACATGGAAATTAAATAGAAATTTAATAGCAACCACTTCAAAACAGTCCCGACATGGAAATTGCAGTTGCTGCCGGTGACCGGAGAGTCCAATTTAATCAAAACAGTCCCGACATACAAACTTAATCAAAACATAATCAAATTCCGGTAACCGGAGACTCCAATTCACATCAACAACTGTGAAGAACAGAGCAGACGTGCAATTGCAATTGCTGTCGCTGATGTCCCCGATGTTGCCGCTGATGTCGCCGTTGTTGCCGCCGCTGATGTCATGGTGTTGGTGGTAAGTTAACGGTGGTGGTGGTGGTAAGTTGATGGTGGCGGTGGTCATGGGGTTGGGTTGAGTAGGTGGTAGTGATGGTGGAGATCAGAGGTTGAAGAAGAAGTGGGGTGGGACCCACAAATATTAAATATATAATTTAGTTTTTTTTGTAATATATAACTAAGGGTAGTTTGGTAATTTGACATGGACTTAACTGGAGTATTTAACTGTGTTAGCTGGTAAGGACCATTCATGTTATGAAAACGCAACCATTGGGCTCACCTGTGTTACAATTTTATAACCACTGGGACCAAGTGTGTAATTAGTAAACCACTGGGACCAAGTCTGTAATATTTGCAAACCACAGAGACTAACCAGGCATTTAACTCGAATTAAAATATAAACTATGTACTTTGATATTCTAGTAGCTATTTTCTTAATCTTATATTTGATTGAGTAATAATTACTCTCTCATTTTATAAATAATAAAACTTAAAAAATATGAAAAATGACAAGTTTAACTTACTTGGGACGTGCTTCTATCACTTTGATATGATTATATGTAACAGATATAGTATTTTTTTACCATTCTAATTTTTCTTATTTGTTCTTCAAATTATAAATAGTATGTCACAACCATCGACAGATATATGCTTACAATGATCTTATTTAATATTATAAAAACATATTAATAGATTTTCTGAATTAATTTTTTATTTATTTTGAACAAAGCATTCTATATATGTTCTAATAGCATCCGAGAATTAGATAGTGTATGTATCTCATAAAAAACAACAACAACCATACCCAGTAAGTCCCGCAAATAGCAGAGCTACTTATAGGGTCTGGGGAGGGTGGGATGTAGACAGACCTTGCCTCTATCCCTAGGGATAGAGAGGCTGCTTCCAGAGAGACCATCGGCTCGAAAACGAACAGCAAACCAACACAACAAGGCAAAGAGTATAGAGAGAATACAGAAATAAGAAGTCGCCCACTAGCAAGAAAGTGATCAGAGTCGCACAATATAATGAAAATCATGTATCATAGCATACAACATCATTTGGGCATAAACACAAAGTAAATCATGAATAATAGCATACAACATCATATGTGCATAAACACAACAAGGCAATCACTGGAAAGGTCCCTTCAAGAAAAAGAAAAACCTACGTCCCTGAAAATCCACCTAAGACCTTACTACAATATCCTCTAGAAGTCCTTAACCCTAATCCTACGCCTCCATGACGTCCTATCGTGTACCATGTCCTCAGAAAGATGCAACTCTAGTAGATCATGCCTAATTTGCTCATCCCATGTCAATTTGGGTCTGCCTCTTCCTCTCCTCCCCTGCACAGTAAGAGTCTCCACTACTCTAACTGGAGCCGTCGCTTCCCTCCGCTTCACATGCCCAAACCATCTCAATCTCCCCTCCTTGATCTTCTCCGATATACTAGCCACTCCTAGTCTTTCCCTAAAAACCTCATTACTTATCCGATCTAACCTCGTGTGTCCACACATCCACCTCAGCATCCTCATCTCTGCTACCTCCATCTTGCGCGCGTGTGTCTTCTTGGTAGCCCAACAGTCTGTTCCAAGCATTTTACAAATAAAGAGAAAAAAAATAGAGCTAAAATTCTATAATATCACGAGAACTAATCTTGTCACCTATGACATTATAGCCTAGTGGTATTTTGGGGGTGAAATAAGGCTTATGACCATTAGGTCATGGGTTCGATTCTCACAAGGGGGTTTTCCCAGATTTATTGGGTTTCCTACTGAATTTGTGTACATGCATTATTGTCTAGTAGAGATGGATATGATCGGTATTGGGTTTCCTACTGAATTTGTGTACATGCATTATTGCCTAGTAGAGATGGATATGATCGGATGGTTCTGCTGGTGGCACGAAAATACTCCAGTGGTCCGTCAGTGATCCAAATTTTCTGTTAAAAAAGAACTAATCTCTTCTCGAAGAACTTAACATGACAAAAACATTTTGTTTTATGAGCTAAAGGGTCAGATCAATTAATGAGTCGAGTAATATAATTTATTTTTACATCAAGCTATTAACCAAAAGTTATTAAAAATTGATTGGTAAACATATAACCTTCTATTCAACTCTATTAAAGAATAGATTATTACATTGATAATTTTACTTAGTTGAATCATATTACCAATGCTATAATATATACTAAAATTATATTATATTGTATTGTATTATATTATATAATGTATATTATATTTTTAGTGAGAAGTCCCGTGCGTTACGACGGGTGTAGCTGTTTTGTTGCCTCGTTATTACGTTATATTAACCTATACTTTCTATAAAAGGAGATATCACAGTGACATAAGAAAAACTGAGGTGGCAGTCATAGAGGCTGTCCAACAATTTTTTCTTATGTCATTAATTGCATCATAAATCTTAATATAAAATCACTTTAAATTTCAAACCACTGCCCCACATTCAAATTTCAAAGCTCTGCTCTTAATTCATAAATAAAACCTCTGATGTTCCTTCAAAATTCAAATGTCACACCCCGATTTCCACGTGTCACCGGTGGGTCCGGTGGGGGAGTATCGTGACGTGGTTGGCAACATAATAGTCAAACAACACAATAATCAATATGCACAGCGGAAGAAAATTTAAAAGATATAATACAACCGATTTTAATTTTGTAATATCAAATGTCACAATATTCGGAAGTTTATCCACAGATGGATCGAAAATAAAATAGAAACAATAGTTCAACAGACTTTGACATCTAGAGCTTGCGAGACTTGAGTAATGATGCCTGGAGTAGCCAACCTATTTCGTCTAGCACCTGCACTTAACCTTTTTGGAAAATACGTCAGTTTACACTGGTAAATACAACTCAACTGACTCATTTTGAAAAGAGTTTGTAAATTGATTTGCATGCACTTCGGCACAAAATATCTTTATAACTTGGGACAATTATTTGTATATAATCTTGTATACAGATTTACTTATTTGTCGTCCATTAGCACCGGTTAGAAGAGCCGGTTTAAGTTAATTGACATGCCACAGGTATAAAGCCCACAAGGTTGATTCCTTTAGTGGATTACCAGTTTTTACATAATGCATCTGTCAGGTGTACGCCTACACTCCGTGCTTAGTTCGTGGCCATTTCGTAAAATGATGCCAAGGATATCCGGGACATGGTCATTTAACCCCCAAGGGCCATACATCAAATAATACACAATAAAGCGGGTTATGTAAATACACTAATCACAATCCGATTTAAATGACTACATACCCGACCAAGCGGTACTTTTATAGTACCGTATCCCAAGCTCGTATAGGGAAAATAAGTTAAGAGTATTTACCTGAGCAAAGTATCAATCAAATACAGCAAATGCAAGTACTTTTACTGGGCTCCTAATCTGGAACGAAGGTTTATAATAACCTATTAGATTTCTAACGGGTCCTTAATTAAGCCTTAGCTTAGACCGGTTAGTTTCAATGATACGGTTCGTACGCACTATTAAGCGATGACCGGATAGAATGTGATTTAGACCCGGCAAGTTCGGAGACTTGCTTAATATGGGTATTTCATACACACTCTGGATTTTGAGATAAAACCGATAAGGTTTGACCCGTTTCGGCTAATTTATGTAAACTAGTTACATAAACCGAACCGCACGCGTAATAAGCGTAACGGGTAATAATGAGAGCCATTTACAGGTTTCCTAAGTTAATATGCTCTAAATATGTTGTGACATCAGTAAGATATCATTTATTATGCCCGAAATGAATTTAAACACAAACTATGCCCCGTAGGGGTAGTTTGGTCATTTATAAGGTGATAAAAGAGTTTAAGTAGTATCCTGAGTTACAGGTCTGATGTAATCAGCTAAGATAATCAATTTGATAAGTTATATCTGTAGGGTAAAGTATATATGTGAAATTTATCAATTATAACCAAACTATGCACCGTGGGGGCATTTTGGTAATTTCACATAAGCCGAAAAGCTCAAAACTGAAGTCTGAGGTTAAAAACTTTTGCTTACTGTTAAAATATTATTATTTACCTCAAATATCAGTAGGTATCACCCTTAGTATGTTTCAAATAGTTCTAGTACATACTAGGCGTTAAAAACGCTTAATTAGGCGATTAGAAGCCGTTTCCGGGTTCTATATAGAAATCTGATATTTTTATTATTTCAGGAGGTTTAAAATAATTTATTTATCATTTAAGATCAGTAGCAAAAGGTTTGGAGTCGATTAGATATGTAAAACTAATTTTATGGCCCGTTAGGGCAAAACCGACAATTACCGGATTAAGCCTACGACTATGAGTTATGCACAGCCTAAAATTAATTAAAAATCTTCAAAAATCTCAAAATAATATATTACATCAGTGGGTAGTAAATTTGATATCAAAAAGTAGGCTTAACTAGGCTATACGCTAATTACGCCGTTTTATTAACATAAAGCTTTCATTTTACGCTAACGAGCATAACTCTTAATCTATACCTCAAACTGATGTCAAACTTAGGGTACAAGTCTATATATCAGTATTTAAGGTTTCTACTCTTTTACATTTTCAAAAATCATGTTTTAAGATGATAAGGGCATAATGGTCAACATATGAGCCATTAACGGAATCATGCGAAGTAATTGGTTAACTAATGAACCATGGTGTATAATCACAGAGGGTTATACTAGCATGTAACCTGGTCCAAATGAAGCTCTAAGGTATTTCTAAAACATACCATAACGGGTCAGAATTGAAAGTCAAAGTAAAAGTCAAACTATGCGACTTTCGGTTCCGAACCGGGTCTTTACAGGAAATTGTCGGGTTGAACATGTTTAGACATGTTCTTACACTTATTACCAAATTATATTGATGATCAAACAGGTTGTATATGTTCTACATTGCTAATTATGCATAAATTAGAATTGAAGTATCCTGTTGACTTTTTAATTACAAGTTTGACCCGACATTAGACCTAGTTCGAGTGGGAATCAGGGGGAACCCTTTTGAGGGTTTATTACCCACATAATTACCAACTTATAACTACTTTTGATTCGACTAATCACTGGACCATTAGTGATTAATCTTAAAGTCAACCGTTTATTACGACAGTTTGACTTTTAAGCTAAAACTAAGCTAAAACTTAATTAAGAAAGGTTTAGCAAGCTTACCAAGGTCCTATGCACGAAATGTGATCACTTGAGAGCAGTGTTTGGCTCCATAAATGCTCCAATATGCAGATGGAAGGTGTGAGGGACTTGTTGCAACTCATGGCCTTTATATAGTGATTTAAACACCACAAATTGTTGACAAGCAAGTCTAGCACTGACCACAAATCATTAACATGTGTCCTTAAGTGCCTAGGACTGTTTAGGGGTCGCCCATGTTGCAATAATATCTGTTAAAGGTCGGTTCTGCGCGTTTACAGGCTGCTGCTTGATGTTGCTGCTACTGTAAGTCTGACGCGGCCCGCGTAAAGGTAGGTTAACCTTTACGCGGCCCGCCTTAACCCCGAAATCAGATTTTTACATTTTCCATTTTCCACATCTTGTCCCTTGGCTCTTCGAAAGGGTAACCAAGTTTATTTCTTGCATTTTGACCCCTTCTTATTTACCTACAAGGGCCTTAAGACTTGTACCCACTTTGTTTAGTCCCCGGTTAACCTTATTGTCACCCGAAAGGTCCAAACTTTCAACGTTGACGCTTTAACCCCTCGCATACGAATTTGATCATAACTTTCTCATACGATAACGAAACTTTATGAAATTTATATCGTGCATTCTAGTGAGCATAATTAACTGTTACAAAGCTTCGGTTATGTCAAAAGGTCACTCAGAGGTATAACTTAAACATGTTGACACATTTAACCCCTGTAGTTTGTAATCTCTCACTTTTTGCTTCGCATGATCCATGATTTATTCGTTTGAAGGTATGAGCATCATGTAGGGTTAATGTACAATATATTTATTCACTGTTGACATTTAGAACTCGTAATTTAACATACTTTCCATGATTGTCAACTTTAGTCCTTTCATAACATTCTTTCACACGTTCAAACATATGACACGTGTCAACACTTTATAGGACGTGAATTTTCGAGGTGTTACATCCTCACCCCCTTAAAGTAAATCTCGACCCGAGATTTACTGAAATAAGTAAGGGTACTTTTCTTTCATCGTGGATTCAACTTCCCACGTATATTCGGGTCCTCTACGGGCATCCCATTTGACCTTTACAATAGGCACATGCTTCCTTCGAAGCTTCTTAACCTGTCGATCTTCAATCGACAATGGTTTTTCCATAAATTTCAAGCTCTCATCTATGTGCACATCTGTATGCGGTATTACCAGTGATTCATCAGCGAAACACTTTTTCAGATTGCAGATGTGGAACATGTTGTGAATTCCACTGAGCTCTTCTGGTAAGTTTAACTTATATGCAACTGACCCGACACGTTCGATAACCTCGAAAGGTCCTATGTATCTCGGGCTTAGCTTGTCTTTCTTACCAAATCGCATCACCCCCTTCCAGGGTGATACCTTAAGAAACACTTTGTCACCTACTTCGAAGTGAAAAGCTTTACGCTTTGGATCTGCGTAACTCTTCTGCCTATCCCGGGCAGCTTTGAGACGGTCACGAATCTGGACAATCTTGTCCGTCGTTTCGAACATTATCTCTGGTCCTGATAATTGGACATCTCCAACTTCCGCCCAACAAACGGGCGTTCTACACTTTCTACCGTATAAGGCCTCGAAAGGCGCAGCCTTAATGCTGGTATGGTAGCTATTGTTGTAGGAGAACTCAATCAAGGGTAGGTGGTTATCCCAACTACCACCCAAATCGATCACACATGCACGTAGCATGTCTTCCAACGTTTGAATAGTACGCTCACTCTGACCGTCAGTCTGAGGATGGTAAGCTGTACTGAAATTCAAACGCGTGCCCAAATATTGTTGGAAACTCTTCCAAAAATGTGACGTGTATCTAGTATCTCTGTCAGAGATAATAGACACAGGTATGCCATGTAAGGCTACAATCTTATCCACGTATAACTGGGCTAACATGTCGGAGCTATAAGTCTCCTTGATGGGTAAGAAATGTGCTGACTTAGTCAGTCTATCAACTATCACCCATATTGTATCATTGCCTTTCCTTGTCTTAGGTAACTTGGTGATAAAATCCATAGTTACCATTTCCCACTTCCACGTAGGAAGTTCAGGCTGTTGTGGCAAACCTGACGGCTTTTGATGCTCGGCTTTGACTTGCGCGCATGTCAAGCATTTAGCTACATAGGTGGCTACAGACTTTTTCAAGCCTATCCACCAATAATTTGGCCTTAGATCCTGGTACATCTTATCAGCTCCAGGATGAACGGAGTATTTGGAACTATGGGCTTCCTGGAGGATGACATCTCGAAGTCCTCCATAAATTGGAACCCATATGCGTCCATTTAATCTTAGAATTCCGTCCTTGCTAAGAGTTAGCTGCTCCTCAGTTACCCCTAGCTTTTCATTAGGATAGTTAGCTTCCAACACAGCTTCCTTCTGTGCAGCTAACAACCTTTCAGTCAAACTGTTCTTTATCTCCATGCGCTTGGCATTGATTTGGATGGGTTTCACCCTCTCCTTTCGACTCAAGGCATCGGCGAATACATTCGCCTTGCCGGGATTGTATCTGATTTCACAATCATAATCATTTAAAGTTTCCATCCAACGGCGTTGCCTCATGTTTAATTCCTTCTGATTAAACAGATGTTGAAGGCTCTTGTGATCAGAATAGATCACACACTTGATCCTATATAGATAATGCCTCCATAGTTTTAGTGCGAATACAACGACACCCAACTCCAAGTCGTGGGTGGTGTAATTCTTTTCATGCACCTTTAACTGTCTTGAAGCATAGGCAATAACCTTGCCTTTCTGCATAAGCACACACCCCATGCCAGTGTGCGATGCATCGCAGTAAACCATGAACTCTTCTATTCCATCTGGCAATGTCAGAACTGGGGCGTTACTCAACTTTTACTTCAGAATATCAAAGGACTCTTGCTGCTTAGGGCCCCAAATGAACTTTACTTTCTTCTTAGTCAAGGAAGTTAGGGGTGCAACAATCCTTGAAAAATTTTCGATGAAACGCCTTTAATATCCTGCCAATCCCAGGAAGCTACGAATTTATGTAGGCGTCTTTGGCTCTTGCCAGTTCATAACTGCTTCAACCTTAGCGGGATCCACTTGGATACCACGCTCACTGACCACATGTCCAAGAAACTGGACTTCTCGTAGCCAAAATTCACACTTAGAGAATTTGGCATAGAGCTTCTCCTGATGTAGAAGTTTGAGAATACAACGAAGGTATTTCTCATGGTCAGCTTGATTCTTAGAATAAATGAGAATGTCGTCGATGAAAACGATGACGAATTTGTCTAAGTACGGCTTGCAAACGCGATTCATGAGATCCATGAACGCGGCCGGTGCATTAGTGAGCCCAAAAGGCATCACTAGGAACTCGTAATGACCATAACGAGTCCTAAATGCAGTTTTGTATACGTCTTCATCTCTGACCTTCAGCTGATGGTAGCCTGACCTCAAATCAATCTTCGAGAAATAACTTGCCCCTTGCAATTGATCGAACAAATCGTCGATTCTGGGCAGAGGATACCTATTCTTTATCGTGACTTTATTAAGCTCACGATAATCGATGCACAGACGCATCGATCCATCCTTCTTCTACACAAATAGGACTGGCGCTCCGCATGGAGACGAACTAGGTTTAATGAAACCTTTAGCTAGCAGTTCGTCTAGTTGTGTCCTCAATTCCTTCATTTCTGTGGGCGTCAACCTATAAGGTGCTCTAGCAACTGGGGCTGCTCCGGGGATGATATCAATTCTGAATTCGACTTGTCTATCTGGTGGCAAACCAGGTAGATCTTCAGGAAACACTTCAGGGTATTCAGAAATGACGGGGATGTCTTCGATCTTCGGTTTAGGCTCATCAAAAATTACTTGTGCCATGTAGATGACACAACCCTTCTTTAAACACTTGGAAGCCTTGAGCATAGTCACTTGCTCAGGCAGTCCATATTGGGTATCTCCCCGAATGGTAAGTGATTCACCAGACGGAGTTTTTATTACCACTTGTTTTTTGTTACAGACAATTTGGGCCTGGTTATTAGATAACCAGTCCAACTTAAAGGGAAGTAGAGATAGAGGAAAATAGTGGTTCTTAATGGATATCACACATCCATCTAACACAGTGGAGACGGTTTCTATGGTGCCATCTGCTATCTCTACCTCATAATTTATACTCAGGGTTTTGATAGGTAAATTCAGCAATTTGCAAAACTTATGATCTACGAAGGACTTATAAGCGCCTGAATCAAAAAGTACCCTTGCATAGACATCATTGATGAGAAAGGTACCTGTGATTACGTTGTCATCCTGGACTGCTTCCTTTGCATCCATTCGAAAGACCCTTGCATTGGTCTTCTTGACTTCTTCAGGCTTCTTGGCATACTTAGGGCAGTTGGTCTTAATGTGCCCTTTCTCATTGCAGTTGTAGCATGTGGCATCTCTTATCTTCTTGCACTCTATTGTCTTGTGCTCTTTAGATTTGCATATCCCACATGCAGGTGCTCCTGACTTAGAATCGGACTCAAGTCTGCACTTTCCAAAGTGACGTTTCTGGCAAGTCGTACACTTTGGCTTTTCCTCTGTTCCCTGACTATTCCTTCCAGACCCAAACTTCTTAGAATCGCTGTTTCCCTTGTGCTTCTTCTCTGACCCTAGTGAGTTATCATCCTCACGCTTCCTCTTACTTTCTTCAGATTTCTTTAGCGATCTCAACCTGACCGCATCTAAAGTAAGGGACAGGGAGAGATCAGCTGCTGACCTAAATGTAGCAGGTCTTGAAGCCTTAACACTGGCTTTGATTTCTGGGGCTAAACCCCCAATGAAGCGAGCAATTCGCTTGGGCTCTGGTGTTACAAGGTAAGGAACCAGTCTGGACAGGGTATTGAAACTGGTGAGGTAAGCTTGACAATCTAAGTTTGTCATCAGCAATGATAAGAAATCAGATTCAATTCTTTCGACCTCATGTTTAGGGCCGTAGTTTTCCATAATGAGAGTAATAAACTGCTCCCATGACATGTTGTAGAGCGGTATCTTCCCAGCAGCTTGAATGAGAGACCTCCACCATGCCAGTGCCTCTCCTTTGAATGATTGGGATACATACTTTACTACATCCCTTTCAGCACAACCGCTGATGTCCACCATCGTGTCCATTTCATCCAACCAGGTCATACAATCTACTGCTCCTTTCTCCCCAGTGAAATCTCGGGGTTTACAAGAAACAAAGTACTTATAGGTACAAGACTTGGTACGTGGTTCATTATCGAACACTATCTTCTTGGATGGAACACTGTGTTCATTTGATGAATGCCGATCATCATTCTTCTTTGACTCATCTTTCTTTAAGGGCGGTGGCCTGCTGTGAGCCTCCGAATGAGTCTTAGGGACAGACTTAGAGTGGGGTACAGATGAGGCTTTACTATTAGTCCCACTATACTCCCTGAACTGTTCCTCTACAGCTTTAGATACAGCTGTATTAATCAGTGAACGAAGTTCTCCTTTGGTTATATTAATCCTATCATTATCATCGCGATTTTCCAAAGGATGACTGTTCTCTTCCTCGGACCTAGCCATGTAGCTTTAATTGCTACATAAAATTAAACAAGGACAAGGTTTATACGGAAGCTTATACAGTTTTATCGTTTTAAACGATTTATTAACCATGTTTTTAATAAACATATTAGTTAATTTGATAAATATATAATTGTTCAGGATTTTTATCATAATCCTAAATTATAAGTTAATAATAGCACAAAAGGCCTAGTCACGTAGACAAGTTTAATTTATAAGCCATGATTTCAGAGAATCGAGGCATTAAGGTTTGAATCAAGTTCATTACCTTTTCTTGACAGGGAGTTGTAGGCTACCACTGTCTTTAGTCTCAGAGGACGTTAATTATAGCCCGTGGGCACTTCATCCCCAAGGGGTGATTATATAAATAAGGGAATTCAGAATAACCCAAAAATGACTTATGTGATTTTATCATATCACATTTTGTCGAGCATGTTAATATGCTTTCATATGTTTAATAAGGATTTGAATCTCTTGAATAGGTTCTACCATCTTGGCCTTGTATGCCGTGACATTTAGGCTAGGTTTTACCCTTGAGATTCTTTTTAATATTCAACGCAGAACAATCCTAAATTGAACTGTTAACAAGGATCTGAATCTAATTGTGGATCTACCATCTTGGCCCTGTCTTAATGTGACATATGGCTTGGTCTTGTCCTTTTAGATTTTGCCATTTTATTATAATGGTAGATCTTATAGTATAGGAATGATATTTTAAATATATAATCGTTCCTTTAAAATTTAAACAAGTATATGGTTGCCCTAAACGGGACTTCTAATAAAATTGACTTGCCCATGCAAGAGCTAATCAGAAAAATAACCAAGGAATCCAAAAACGAATTAGAATTTGTCCTATGTTCTTGTCTAGACTCAAGAATGCTAGTGTTTAATTCACTCAGTGTTGGATCTGATACCAACCTGTCACACCCCGATTTCCACGTGTCACCGGTGGGCCCGGTGGGGGAGTATCGTGACGTGGTTGGCAACATAATAGTCAAACAACATAATAATCAATATGCACAGCGGAAGCAAATTTAAAAGATATAATACAACCGATTTTAATATTGTAATATCAAATGTCACAATATTCGGAAGTTTATCCACAGATGGATCGAAAATAAAATAGAAACAATAGTTCAACAGACTTTGACATCTAGATCTTGCGAGACTTGAGTAATGATGCCTGGAGTAGCCAGCCTATTTCGTCTAGCACGTGCACTTAACCTTTTTGGAAAATACGTCAGTTTACACTGGTAAATACAACTCAACTGACTCATTTTGAAAAGAGTTTATAAATTGATTTGAATAAACTTCGGCACAAAATATCTTTATAACTTGGGACAATTATTTGTATATAATATTGTATACAGATTTACTTATTTGCCGTCCATTAGCACCGGTTAGAAGAGCCGGTTTAAGTTAATTGACACGCCACAGGTATAAAGCCCACAAGGTTGATTCCTTTAGTGGATTACCAGTTTTTACATAATGCATCTGTCAGGTGTACGCCTACACCCCGTGCTTAGGTCGTGGCCATTTCGTAAAATGATGCCAAGGATATCCGGGACATGGTCATTTAACCCCCAAGGGCCATACATCAAATAATACAGAATAAAGCGGGTTATGTAAATACATTAATCACAATCCGATTTAAATGACTACATACCCGACCAAGCGGTACTTTTATAGTACCGTATCCCAAGCCCGTATAGGGAAAATAAGTTAAGAGTATTTACCTGAGCAAAGTATCAATCAAATACAGCAAATGCAAGTACTTTTACTGGGCTCCTAATCTGGAACGAAGGTTTATAATAACCTATTAGATTTCTAACGGGTCCTTAATTAAGCCTTAGCTTAGACCGGTTAGTTTCAATGATACGGTTCGTACGCACTATTAAGCGAAGACCGGATAGAATGTGATTTAGACCCGGCAAGTTCGGAGACTTGCTTACTATGGGTATTTCATACACACTCTGGATTTTGAGATAAAACCGATAAGGTTTGACCCGTTTCGGCTAATTTATGTAAACTAGTTACATAAACCGAACCGCACGCGTAATAAGCGTAACGGATAATAATGAGAGCCATTTACAGGTTTCCTAAGTTAATATGCTCTAAATATGTTGTGACATCAGTAAGATATCATTTATTATGCCCGAAATGAATTTAAACACAAACTATGCCCCGTAGGGGTAGTTTGGTCATTTATAAGGTGATAAAAGAGTTTAAGTAGTATCCTGAGTTACAGGTCTGATGTAATCAGCTAAGATAATCAATTTGATAAGTTATATCTGTAGGGTAAAGTATATATGTGAAATTTATCAATTATAACCAAACTATGCACCGTGGGGGCATTTTGGTAATTTCACATAAGCCGAAAAGCTCAAAACTGAAGTCTGAGGTTAAAAACTTTTGCTTACTGTTAAAATATTATTATTTACCTCAAATATCAGTAGGTATCACCCTTAGTATGTTTCAAATAGTTCTAGTACATACTAGGCGTTAAAAACGCTTAATTAGGCGATTAGAAGCCGTTTCCGGGTTCTATATAGAAATCTGATATTTTTATTATTTCAGGAGGTTTAAAATAATTTATTTATCATTTAAGATCAGTAGCAAAAGGTTTGGAGTCGATTAGATATGTAAAACTCATTTTATGGCCCGTAAGGGCAAAACCGACAATTACCGGATTAAGCCTATGACTATGAGTTATGCTCAGCCTAAAATTAATTAAAAATCTTCAAAAATCTCAAAATAATATATTACATCAGTGGGTAGTAAATTTGATATCAAAAAGTAGGCTTAACTAGGCTATACGCTAATTACGCCGTTTTATTAACATAAAGCTTTCATTTTACGCTAACGAGCATAACTCTTAATCTATACCTCAAACTGATGTCAAACTTTGGGTACAAGTCTATATATCAGTATTTAAGGTTTCTACTCTTTTACATTTTCAAAAATCATGTTTTAAGATGATAAGGGCATAATGGTCAACATATGAGCCATTAACGGAATCATGCGAATTAATTGGTTAACTAATGAACCATGGTGTATAATCACAGAGGGTTATACTAGCATGTAACCTGGTCCAAATGAAGCTCTAAGGTATTTCTAAAACATACCATAACGGGTCAGAACTGAAAGTCAAAGTAAAAGTCAAACTATGCGACTTTCGGTTCCGAACCGGGTCTTTACAGGAAATTGTCGGGTTGAACATGTTTAGACATGTTCTTACACGTATTACCAAATTATATTGATGATCAAACAGGTTGTATATGTTCTACATTGCTAATAATGCATAAATTAGAATTTAAGTATCCTGTTGACTTTTTAATTACAAGTTTGACCCGACATTAGACCTAGTTCGAGTGGGAATCAGGGGGAACCCTTTTGAGGGTTTATTACCCACATAATTACCAACTTATAACTACTTTTGATTCGACTAATCACTGGACCATTAGTGATTAATCTTAAAGTCAACCGTTTATTACGACGGTTTGACTTTTAAGCTAAAACTAAGCTAAAACTTAATTAAGAAAGGTTTAGCAAGCTTACCAAGGTCCTATGCACGAAATGTGATCACTTGAGAGCAGTCTTTGGCTCTAGAAATGCTCCAATATGCAGATGGAATGTGTGAGGGACTTGTTGCAACTCATGGCCTTTATATAGTGATTTAAACACCACAAATTGTTGACAAGCAAGTCTAGCACTGACCACAAATCATTAACATGTGTCCCTAAGTGCCTAGGACTGTTTAGGGGTCGCCCATGTTGCAATAATATCTGTTAAAGGTCGGTTCTGCGCGTTTACAGGCTGTTGCCTGATGTTGCTGCTACTGTAAGTCTGACGCGGCCCGCGTAAAGGTAGGTTAACCTTTACGCGGCCCGCCTTAACCCCGAAATCAGATTTTTACATTTTCCACATCTTGTCCCTTGGCTCTTCGAAAGGGTAACCAAGTTTATTTCTTGCATTTTGACCCCTTCTTATTTACCTACAAGGGCCTTAAGACTTGTACCCACTTTGTTTAGTCCCCGGTTAACCTTATTGTCACCCGAAAGGTCCAAACTTTCAACGTTGACGCTTTAACCCCTCGCATACGAATTTGATCATAACTTTCTCATACGATAACGAAACTTTATGAAATTTATATCGTGCATTCTAGTGAGCATAATTAACCGTTACAAAGCTTCGGTTATGTCAAAAGGTCACTCAAAGGTATAACTTAAACATGTTGACACATTTAACCCCTGTAGTTTGTAATCTCTCACTTTTTGCTTCGCATGTTCCATGATTTATTCGTTTGAAGGTATGAGCATCATGTAGGGCTAATGTACAATATATTTATTCACTGTTGACATTTAGAACTCGTAATTTAACATACTTTCCATGATTGTCAACTTTAGTCCTTTCATAACATTCTTTCACACGTTCAAACATATGACACGTGTCAACACTTTATAGGACGTGAATTTTCGAGGTGTTACATCAAACCTCTAGCCAGATTCAAAATTTTGGCTACAGATTCAAAATTCAAACCTTATACGTGTAAAAAGTTCTTTTTTAATTTAGTGAGCTTTTATCAACTCTTAACTCTCTCTCTCTAAAACTCACTTTCTCTCTCTCTCTCTCTCTCTCTCAGTTGTTGTTGAGGCGATTAAAGTGAATGAAACCAACGATAAGCTATTTGACGATGATAAGAAAATTGACTAAGAGATTTATAGTTTAGCTTGGTTAAAAGGGCTATTAAAGTTTGGTTAAAACCTATACCATCTCCCACATAACACTACATTGTTTTGAATATCGTGACACTCTTGAAGCTGAAGAACTTAATAGTTTAGCTTTTTCTTTTTGATATTGCTACTTGAAAATTACAAATTTACAGGCTTTTTGCAATGCGGTTTTACATCCTAAAATGTAAACATCTACAGACATTAACTTTTAAAGTTGTTAAACTTTTGATATTTGACATAAAATACCCAATCATGATAAGTTTTGACGAAATGTACTTCTGAAAAGATTTTTAAAAAATTAAATTGTTCTGTGGATCTGGCAGTTTTACAAAGTCGGTTTAGACCTAAATCTTATTAAGTTTTGCCAAACATGTTTGTGGGTTTGACTTTTAAACCAAACTGAGCCTATTTAGACTAAATCTCTAGCCAAGATATGTTTGTGGGTTTGCCAAACATGTTTATTGTCTTTTTGATATTTGATAGATTGATGATAATTATTATTGCATTCATGTTAATATAAGTTCGGTTAATTTTACCTATGTGCGATAAATTCTTGCAGTGATGAACCTTTGACTGTTCAGGCCCCTGGAATCCAAACTCGCAGTTTCTGTTATGTATCTGATATGGTATTATATTGAAAGATAATATGATTATGCATTTATGATATAATTGGTGGAATGTGGTCAAACATTGACTTTTTTGCAATGGTAATAGGTTGATGGGCTCATTCGACTAATGGAAGGGGAGAACACCGGACCAATCAACATTGGTAATCCCGGTGAATTTACAATGATTGAACTCGCCGAGACAGTGAAAGAGGTTATTCTTTATTCTAACATTTCTAACCACTTCCAATTCATTTGTAAAGTATGTTACTGTAGGTTTTATGAAATGGTGTTGAAATGCAGCTTATAAACCCGAAAATATAGATTAAGATGGTGGAAAAAACACCAGATGATCCAAGGCAGAGAAAACCTGACATCACAAATGCGGTGGCGGAGAGCTTTGAGTGTGATTAATCAGAACTGGTATAAACTTAAGAGTGCTTTAGAGGTAAGATTGGGCAACTTATATTTGATGACCCTATGCCTGAATTATAAAATCTGAAACAAACTGCAGATGCTAAGGGCTATCATGTTACTTTTGATTTTATTATTAGTAAACTGAATTTACCCGCAGAGTATGCTCTAAGTCATTTTCTTGCTGGTTTAGAAGAAGAAATTCAGTTGCAAGTTAGGATGTTTTGATTCAAGAAGCCTATAGTTTGGTAAAATTGCAAGGAGTCAAAAAGTTAAATAACCAAAATAGGGTCTAGATTTACAACTCGGAATACACATGGTGATAACAACAAAGGGATTCTTCCTTTCCCTTAACTTAAAAAATAATAAAAGAACTATGACCATAGCAGGCTTTGAAGAAAGGACATCTAAGGGTTTATGCTATTTTTGTGATGACAAATATACCCATGCCATAATTGTTGAGGTAAGAGGCCACAATTGTATCATACTGAGGTAGAATTAAGTGATGAAGAGGAAGAAATAACTGATTAGATTATGATTTACATGAGTTGTATTTAGATTTCTGGTTTTTTATTTTTTTATCACATAAAAGTACTGTGATTTATTGTTGTTTATATACTCAGATTTAGTTCTTATTACATAAAAGCACTGTAGAGTGGTATTTAGATTTCGATTGTTTATTATAGCGTAGGTTCTTGAAAGTTATGAGCGAGCTTACAGTAATATGGTTCATGTTCCACAGTTGTGAGAGGTAGAGGAGGCATTTCGTTTGAGCATTAGTTAAAATTATGTTTTGTGTCTTAATTGAATTTCTATTTTTGGTTCTTGGAGTATGGTGTTTTTACTATTTTTATTTATGACAGCTGATCGATTACTTTGTTATCTTGAAATAAACCGACCCAATAGTTGAATTGAAGAAAAAATGGAAGATGTAGGAGAATGATGAAGATGATGGTAACATAAAAGTCATAGATGGTGTGTTTGCTGATGAACTGCAAGGAATGTATGGCTTATGAAAGTTAAAGTCATTGACTATATGGCTTGCTGATGTTTTTAAATTGCATACCATAGTAGGTAAGTTGTTATATTTCTAATTGTTTTTTTCTTTTCCTTTCAGTTTTTCATATTTTCTGTAGAGTATCAACACATCAGCTAATATGAACCATCCTATGCATTCGTTAGAAGATTTGTCCGACATCAATTTTTCTTTCATTAGAAACGACCAAGTAACTTTTGCAGGCAGAGCTGCAGTGGTGAATTGCAGTGACATATATCTTTATAGGGTTTGAAAACAGTGATTGAACCCACTGTTGTAATCAAATTGGGCTTGGAGAAAACAGTGCTTGAAACCGTTGTTGGGTAATATTTTATTGGGTTTATTGGGTTAAAACAGTGTTTTATGGAGAAAACAGTGGTTGAAAACCACTGCTGGATTAAAACCGTGGTTTGAAACCACTGTTCGGCCAAAACAGTGTTTTGTGGAGAAAACAATGGTTGAAACCACCGTTGGGTCTGTTTTCTCCATAAAACACTGTTTTAACCCAATAAAATATTACCCAATGGTGGTTTCACCCAATGTTTTCTCCAAGCCGAATTTGATTATAAGGTTTAATAAAACTCTCTTATCTGCTTTAGATTATAAGGTTTAATAAAATTCTCTTATCTACTTTAGATTATAAGGTTTTCCACTATTTTTTATTCGAATTGGTGATATTCATGCAGGGTATTTGTAATAATTCTCATCAAAAGTCCTAATTATTATTTTAATTTGACCAATAGGAAACCCTAATTGAGACACCCAAGTGATTCTGAACAAACCCTAAAATTTTCAGAACAATCAGAATCAGGATCAGGGCCCCTAAAACTCAAGGGGGGGGGGGGGTGGGGTAAACCCTAGTTAACGATTATCAACAATTACTCGTTGTAAAATTCAGAATTTACGAAACTACTGACTCAGCTAGGCTAGTCCCAAACGTGGCTACCCTATAACCTATTTTTAATCCTTACGCACCGTAACAATTTAATTATTACGGCCCATAAGCATCCTTACGCACCGCAACAATTTATTTGTTACGGTCCGTAAGGGGTGGTAAATTTCAGGTATAAATAGCAGACATTGGTACTTGAAATTTGGCTTATGTTCGACGAAGAAATTCGTTTCATAGACTGAAATACGTTCTGTATACTACAATTAACACACACAGTGCACTAATCGACACCGCAATCAGGGTAATAACTCGATCGCTATTACGATTCAACGTCCGATCGATTATAACTATCCAACGATTGTTTAAGTGCCGCTCAAATTGAGATTATACTTTGTTAATTCATCGTGATTTCAACTTGAATGTTTGAGTACTGCTCGAATTCGGACTATACTCTATCATTCGTTATGAATCCGCTGAATTGTTAAGTATTGCACTAATAAATCGTTGTGAGGGTTTAATCTCGTGAATTGTCGTAACTGCTGTATTAGTTACTAACCTGTTGTGTGTACATTGTTATTTAAATTAGGTTAATCAAGGCTAATCAGTAGGCTTATATTCTGCTCATTAAATCTACAATGTGAGTCATTCTCTTTTTATCAAATCTATTTACAAAAGCATGTTGTTTTCAAAGGTTATAATTACAAGGATTAAGTCTATGTAATCTGAAATTACTGCCAGTATGTGGGGGGATGTGCACATAGCTACTAATTATTTATCACTTGGGGTGAAAGGACCCTACAAGTGATATGTCCACAGTCACAGTCCGGTAAAGTAACAACTGGATCAGTTAATTTAAAAGATGAGGCAATTGTAATCGCTCTTAATACTGTACATTATAACAAACATGATGTTTTAATAAATAGAATGATTCACTCAGTATTTCCCTGCTGACAAAACCTTTTTCAAACATGTTTCAGGTGATCTGTTGTGAGCACAGGAAAAGTGCCATGGAGCACTACAAGCTTAGAAAGTGGCTCAATGTAAATAAATAAAGAAACATGTTTTAAGAAATAAAGATTTCCCAGTGAAATCACTTATTTGTAAATTATGGGATTTATCCCTATATTATATATAAACGAGCAGTTTTATTATTAATCGATCCTGTTTAAAAAGACTTCCGCTGTCACTAAATTAGATACCATCGGATTTCCTGCCTCGCGACGCTGGACCGGGTCAAACCGGGGCTAAGGGCCGTGACAGGAAAAGGTGGTATCAGAGCCACTAATTTAAGCTTACTATTAATTGTTATTCTGTGAAAATATGCTTTATTAACTGATTAATTGTTGAGTTACAGTATGGGTAAATAAAAGATTTCTGCTATCTACCACAAATTAGATACTACACCCATAGAAAAAGGAACTTCTTCCTCCAAACACCCAGCAGATCTGGAAGAAGGGATTTTTGTCTGTAAAGCAAATTATGAAAATCCTCTCACCCAAGATAAAAGAAATTTGATTCTTAGAAAGGGACAGGAGAAAATAAAGAAACCCCAAGTCAAGAAAGTGAGGTTTAATTCAGAAATCCAGGAATTAGGCAATAGGTCACCTTGGGAAGACACATTAGATGAAAAATGGGCAAACCTTTATATGCTAGCTACCGTAGCAGAAAATGCAAACCTCTAAAATATCAATAAGCCTGGTCTAGTAGAAAATTAATCTCCAGTAAATAAATAAAGTATAGTGTGTTCTCTTTCCTGTAGTCTTTTTATACAAATCCGTATGCAATAAAACTTTAATGTTTATTGTAAAACTTTGTTTCAAAGTTTTAACTTAGCATTTTTGTGCATTTTGCATATATGCTATCCAGCATGAGTGAGATATCGGAAGCATTTCAGAATCTCAACCTCTACCCAGTACCAATTGAAGTCTCCCACGACTTTACTGGTTATATTGCTGATATAGAGGAACCTATGGAATTCCAAGCTCCACCGCTGGAAAAAGCAAAACTTAAAAAGAAAAGAAGATATGTAGGATGGAGGAAAGTGCGCAGGAGAAAGCCAGTTACTAGGAAACTCCCTAAAATAGAAAACCCTATAGACAAAGGAAAAGGGATAGAAATCGGAGAGAGTTCTAATCCAGCAGAGATAGAAATCAGGAAAGATTCTAAACAAAAAGGAATAGAAATTGGAGAGAGCTCCAGACAAACGGAAGAACTCACATTTCAAGAAGAAATAGACCGTCTACTGGCAAATTGTGATGTCATTAGTCCTATCCATAATAATCTATATCCTTACCTAGAAACCCAACTTCATGTGAATCTGGAACCAACTATTCTAGACCCACTAATCCACACTCGACCTTTAGGCCAAATGGAAGAATGGTGGACAAATGACTGGCAATTCGAGAATATCATCAACAGTCCTTATTCTTTTCTTCCACAGTTTGATCCAGAACCTATCCCCAATCCTCCAATGACCAACGAAAACCTAGCCGAACTCCGTCTGTTCGGTGAAGAGTTGATAGGTACAGGGAATAGAATCCGGGAAATAGGAGAACAAATTTCCTGGAAATACGACGAAAGGGACCGTCGCTACTAAACTGCCAGTTGACCAAAGAATAGTGGGGTTGGGAAGAATGTCTGTATAATAATAATAATAGCTAAATATAAATCTGTAAAATGGGAAATAAAACATTATAAGTTAAACGGTGTGTATGGATGCCTATATAATATATAAAGCAAAATAGAAGTCGAAACATCGACAATTTTGGATATATATCTGTGTTGTAAGATTTTATGTGCTTCTGTGTAACTATTTTATTTATAATCATTTGATACTAATAGTTATATTTATAATAATTATCAGATGGAAAACGCTAGTAATGAACCAGTTAATGAAGGGAATCAATCTGAACAAAATCAGGAAAACCAGTACATGACTAGACAAGATATTGAAAATATTGTTGCTCAAGGGATAGCTAATGCTATTCCAGTATTCGTTGCTACTATAAAGAAACCTGTTGAACCACAACAAATCGTTCCTAGTAAACGTACTCAGGAAGATAATTTTAGTCATAGTATAAATGGAGGCGGCAATCATGACGATAATAATCCACGACAGGCTCCACCTCCTAAGAAAATGAAAGCCACAACACCTGGTTGCACTTTCAAAGAATTTCTTGCTTGCAAACCTGCTGAATTTGCAGGCAATGAAGGAGCAACTGCAGTACTGCGTTGGTTAGAGAAAACCGAAGCAGTAATTGCAATAAGTAAGGGGCTGTTTGGTAGCCTCTGAATGGTCATTAAGAGGCTATCTCTTAATGAAACCATTAAGAATTTTACCAATGAGAAGGTAGAAGAATGTGACATGTGATGATTTACCATTCAGAGGTTACCTCTTAACCATTCAGACTTGAGGTTACCTCTTAATCATTCAGAGGTTTTAAACCATTAAGAGGTAGCATCTGAATGGTCATTAAGAGGCTACCAAACAGCCCCTAAGTGTTCTGAAGAAGATCAGGTCATGTATGCGTCAAATCTTTTCAAAGAAGGGGCACTAGAATGGTGGAACACGGTGCTACAAGCAAAAGGAAGAAGGATAGCTTATGCTATGAACTGGGAAGAATTTAAAATTCTTGTAGAAAGAAAATACTGTCCTGAATATGAAAAGGAACAGATGGAAAATAAGTTCCTAAGCCATCGTATGGTGGGCGTAGAGTGTCGCGGTTATACTTCGACATTCTTTGAATATGCTAGAGTGGTACCAACACTGGCTTCGCCAAAACCGATACTCATTTCCCGTTACATTTGGGGATTAATTAGTGAAATCCGTAACATCGTTAAAGCTGCGAGACCTCGCACTATTGACGATGCTGTGGAACTAGCTAATACCCTAAACGACGAACTAGTGTGCACAAGAGAAGAAGATCGAAAGAAGGAATTGGCTCAAAAGATTACCCAAGGATTTCGTGTGGGTAATGATAATAATCGATTCAAGAAAAGAGGAACCGGGCAATCCTCAATTCCTCAGTACTGTAGAAATTGCAAAAAGAAGCATTTTGGAAGATGCAAGGGATATTGCATTTTTTGCAAAATTCCGGGGCATCAAGAGGAGAATTGCAGGAAGAAATCCCTAATCTGCTACAACTGTGGAGAAATGGGACATTTTCGAACAGAATGTCCTAAATTGATTAAAACCACAGACAATAAAGGCAAACCAGCTGAAGGAACAACAAAGAAGAATGCCCGAGCATTCCAGCTAACCACCCAAGAAGCTGAACTAATCCCTGACGTCATAGCTGGTACGTTCTTGGTCCACGACGTTTATGCAAAAGTATTATTTGACTGTGGTGCAAACCAAAGTTTTATCAATACTTCATTTTGCCAAGCTCTTAACTTACCTTTAACCACCCTTAGGCAAATTTTTACAATCGAAACGGCAGACGGAAATTCTGTTAACATAAATAAGGTTTTGCAAGAAGGAAAGATAGAACTGTTAGGCCATAAGTTTTCTGCAAAACTATTACCTATGAAGTTAGCTGAATTCGATGTTGTATTAGGAATGGATTGGTTAGTAGCCAACCATGCTCGAATTCTATGTGATAAGAACTCTATAGAAATTCAGGCACCCACCGGAGAAGTAATTATGATTACAGGAGATAAACCACGTAAGCCAATGAAGTTCATATCAGAAATGAAAGTTGCTAATTATGAACGAAAACAAGGAATAGTGTGACAACCCGTAACTTCGATGTAAAAACCATTCGTTTCGCTTTTACAAGTTAATTATATACTTGTCTAATTTTTTTATATAAACAAATACTTGAAGCCAAATTGTTATCGTGTCGAGCCAAACCGAACCATGACTAATAAATAGATAAATAATAATAATAATAATAATAATAATAATATACATGTATGTATTGAGAAATAATAATAATAATAATAACTACCTTTGAATTCGGCCCACGCTAGTAAACCCAACCGACCTCAACTCTAACCTACTAAAGGATACGTATATGTATGCATGATCATAATATCGCATATCAATATAAACCCTACCTTCTCCTTCCCCTTGGTGATCTATGGCTGCAACAAGATCCCCCTCCTCTCTCTTCAATTTCCATCTTCAACAACAAGAAAACCTGCAACACAAGACCACCGGCCGTACTTTTTGGCTCCGATCGACCACCGGCGTACGTTCACTTGGCTTATCCAGTAACAACGTTTCACTCCACTCCATCGTCGGCAGCCCGCGGCACTCGCACTCGGACTCGGAACTCCGCTTCGGTCTCTCAGTTTACGCTCCGTTACGATCTTCAACTCAGGTTAGAAAGTTCGTACTTCTAGGAGTTAGCGAGGTTTCTAAATATATAATATACGTGAAAAACTGTGATGTTTAAATGAGCTTGCTTTAAACGATTTCAGTGACAATTATGTGAAACTGTTAGAGGGATTAGTACTTACTCCTTGAGTTTGATTGCTGGGTTGAAGATGAGAATGATTATGCGGATGCTTTGATTGAATATATCTCGGTTATCAACTGTTTGTGTTTATTTGATTCTTGGGTTGATTGAACGCTTCGATGTAGAGAATGATTATTAATAGCGAATGACCTCTAATAAGTTGTTAAAAAAAACAATAGATGATGATGATTTAAATATGTGAATCTAAACATACTCCTTAGTGCTTGATGACTATAAACTGTTAAGTGTATGACAATGTTTTTTTTGGCAAATCTGGATTCACTGTTTCATTAAACGATATTAAGGATCCTGTCCGAGTGATGGATCTTTTAATCAGGATGGTGGTTTAAAATAACACTGATGATGATAATGATCCACGAGGATGCTTTTATTTGCTAGTTTTCTCTTTCAATATACAACTCCATATGCTCAGTGTACAACCTGGTTTTCATGTTATAAGTGATTGAGTTTGGACGTAACAGTGATGTTGAGATTCGGTTCGTATGATGATGATGAGAATTATCTATTTGGTTGTTGTTGACAATAAGAATGATGATGAATGGTTTAATACATATAATTAATGATGGTATGAACTTGCATGTGTTTTAATGGAAGCCTACAACAAATTAAGCATAGGGTACAACCCACTAAATGATTTGAAATTTGTTTTGTCTTATCTGTGTTAGATTCTAAGTGTGTGCATGATGTAAATGAAACTGTATGGCATGGATTTCATGAATAAGCACATTTATTTATTAGGGGCTATTATGCACAATATATATGAAGGGTGGAATTGTATGGGTGGTAAACTGGTAAAATGCATGCTCGATTTGGGCTTATGGGGTTGACTGGGCCGCACTTGTATTAGTTGGGTCATTAATATAATGGTTGCACAGAACTAAATATTATGTGTCAATTACATAATGAATTCATGATGTGAAGTTGCTTGTGAACGGAATACCTGCTAAGATACTACTTGATGAAAGTAGGATGACACGTTAACTGTTATGACTTGAATTAAATGTGTGTCACTTATACATTAAACTGTGTGGTATAAATGTTCATGTGGCCCAAGTGTCTAGGACATGTAATGACTACGGTGTGATACTATTCATGTAGTTTGATCAAGCACGTGTGGTTATATGAAGCGTGACCTATGTGCTACTTGAATACGTGATTAATTGTATATGAATCTGATTAGATGAAATACCTATGATTGGACGTGATTGAATAAAGTATATTGACGAATAATTTATCTGCCGAGCAAATCGAGGTGAGTTCACACTTTCTACAAGGCATGGGATTCCCAGGGGTTGGGAATGGGTAAAGGATTTGAACTGAAACTGCGTGATCTCCTGGTTTGGAACACGTACACACCCTCTTTATTGAAGGGTGACAACACGTACTAAGAACTTAATCGGAACCTGCGTAATCTCCTGGTTTGGGGATTACGTACACACCCTCTTTATTGAAGGGTGACAACACAGATACTAGACCAAAACTCTCTATCATGAAGTCCCTCCTTTTTATATCGACTTAATCGCCTAGCCAATGGCGAGCGGGTCATTAGTTAGATAGCGCTATTTAGGTTTGACAAGCCTCACACCGTGCCGCAGAGGACGGGCGTGAACTAATGGATCTGGGCACGTCAATGATGATAGACATTGACGCTAGGGCACCAACTTACTTTAGTCAGTGGTCGATATGGTAAACAGGTCTAGTGGTTAACATGGGGAAGCCCCCACCAACTATGGATATGTTTGGGAAACAGGGTAAACTGGTTAACTTACGACTTACAAAGGAACTCCTGGTTTTTGAAACAACCTAACAATGAACACCAACTGTGAACTCGCTCAACTTTGTTGTTGACTCGTTGTTACATGCCTTGCAGGTCGTTAGGTATCTTTGGAGCTTGCACGAGCAGGAGGAGTCGTTGTGGAGCATGGACAGTTGTGTGCCATGTTACATTTAAACTCATTGAACTTTTATTTTGGTTTTTTGTTTTATGCTTCCGCTAATTAACTTGAACTTGGTTAACTGGTTTTTGAACACCAATTATATTGTGTGGTTGGATTTTATTTATTCTAAATACATTGTTCAATATGATTGGTGGCTGGATCCTGGTCAGTCACGCCTCCATGCGGTGATACTCCGCTTGTGGATTTTGGGGGTGTGACAGATTGGTATCAGAGCCATTGGTTATAGTGAACTTGGTTTTAATAAGGGAAAAACGTTTTTGTTAAAACCAGACTATAACCTGTACAGTGCTCAACGGTCCACAACAACGCTTCACTCCACGTGCAAGGCTCGACATTCTAGGTGATATGGTTTATGTTTTATTGCCTACTTGCTAGATTACATAGAACTTTGCTCGTGATATGCTTAGATAAACGTAACAACTATTGTTTGAAAACACTTGTGTGCTTACTCTCTTCTGTCATCGCACTCTCGTGAACCTCTCTCACCCATGTTTCCTTTGATGTGACAGTACACATTTGTTTATGACGAAACACACGAACACACATGTCACTATAGCAAGATGGCATGGATTGCTTGCTCACCTTATGATGCGTTGATAGTATGCCATAGTCCTTAGGTTTTTGTGATCTTATTACATTGACGACCTCCGTTTGACATCTGAGTTTGAGGAATCATTTGACATGAGTTAGGAGGAACTGAGATGAGCATGCAAATCGCAATATTATTGTGGGTGCACACATAATAATAATGTGGGGTGCATGCGAGTCCCAGTGAGGCTTAACAAGTGAAAAAGGGGTTCCATTCCATTATTTGCACGAGCAGCAGGAGTCGTTGTGGAGCATGGACAGTTGTGTGCCATGTTACATTTAAACTCATTGAACTTTTATTTTGGTTTTTCGTTTTATGCTTCCGCTAATGAACTTGAACTTGGTTAACTGGTTTTTGAACACCAATTATATTGTGTGGTTGGATTTTATTTATTCTAAATACATTGTTCAATATGATTGGTGGCTGGATCCTGGTCAGTCACGCCTCCATGCGGTGATACTCCGCTTGTGGATTTTGGGGGTGTGACAAATAGTATATATGATTTCAGTAATCATTAGCACTAAGGATAAAGAACTTAAGGAAATTCCTGTAGTTTCAGAATACCCAGACATCTTTCCAGAAGAATTACCTGGGTTACAACCTGATAGAGAAGTAGAGTTTATAATTCATCTAATTCCAGGAACTACACCGATAGCCAAGGCACCTTATCGGTTAGCACCCACAGAAATGTTAGAACTGAAAAAGCAATTAGATGAATTATTAAGTAAAGGTTTCATACAACCTAGCTCATCCCCTTGGGAGCGCCAGTGTTGTTTGTAAAGAAGAAGGATGGATCGATGAGAATGTGTATCGATTATAGAGAATTGAATAAGGTTACAATTAAGAATCGATACCCATTACCTAGGATTGATGATCTATTTGATCAACTTCAGGGGGCTAGATATTTTTCTAAGATAGATTTACGCTCCGGATATCATCAATTGAAGGTACAAGAAGAAGACATACCTAAAACTGCTTTCAGAACTAGGTGTGGCCATTATGAGTTTACAGTCATGCCCTTTGGACTAACAAATGCCCCAGCAGCATTCATGGACATGATGAATCGGATCTGTAAACCATATTTGGATAAATTTGTAATCGTATTCATCGACGATATACTTATTTATTCCAAAAGTCAGGAAGAACATTGCGAACACTTCCATGCACTCTTAACCTTGTTAAGAAAAGAAAAGCTTTATGCCAAATTCTCAAAGTGTGAATTCTGGTTAAAGGAAGTGCAATTCCTAGGACATATGGTGAATCACGAAGGCATTCATGTAGATCCTGCTAAAATAGAAGCAATTACTAAATGGAAGGTCCCACAAACAGCTATGGAAATTAGAAGTTTTATAGGTTTAGCTGGGTATTATAGACGGTTTATTAAGGATTTTTCCAAGATAGCCGTACCATTAACTAAGTTAACCTGTAAAGCCACTAAGTTTGAATGGGGACATAAGCAAGAAGAAGCTTTTAAGATTTTAAAACACCGATTGACGAATGCTCCAATTTTAGCATTACCCGAAGGAACAAAAGATTTTGAAGTATATTGTGATGCTTCAAAATTAGGATTCGGATGTGTATTGATGCAACGCAAAAAGGTAATTGCGTATGCCTCCCGACAGTTGAGAAAGCACGAGGAGAATTATACGACTCATGACTTAGAATTAGGAGCCATAATTTTTGCCTTGAAAATTTGGAGACATTATCTGTATAGAAGTAAGTTTACTGTTTATACAGATCATAAAAGTTTAAAGTATATATTTGGGCAGAAAGAGTTAAATATTAGGCAAAGAAGATGGATGGAAGTTTTAAGTGATTACGACTGTGATATCCAATATCACGAAGGAAAGGCAAACGTAGTTGCAGATGCCTTAAGTCGTAAGTATCATGAAAAACAACGACGAGTTCGTGCTCTCAGATTAAATCTACAAATAGATTTAATGGAACAATTGAAGAATGTTCAAGTTACAGCAATCAAGGATGATGTTGAAGGAATGAAAGGACGAATGAAGGAATTAGAACAAGGAGCAGTTGGAATTTGGAGATTCCACAAAAGTAGAATTTGGGTACCTAAGCAAGGAGATTTAAGACCTAAGATTTTAGAAGAAGCTCATAAATCTAGGTATACTATGCACCCAGGAAACAATAAAATGTACCAAGATTTAAGAAAGAATTTCTGGTGGATAGGCATGAAAAAGGATATAGCACGATATGTTTCTAAATGTCTTACTTGTTCACAAGTTAAGGCAGAACATCAGAAACCCTCAGGTTTATTACAACAATAGGAAATTCCAGTATGGAAATGGGAACTTATAACAATGGATTTTGTTACTAAGTTACCCAAAAACAGAAAAGGTGTCACACCCCCAAAATCCACACGCGGAGTATCACCGCTTGGAGGCGTGACTGACCAGGATCAAGCCACCAATCATATTGCACATATAAGTAAATACCAAAAATCATTCATCAATACGAAAGGTGTTTTCAAACCAAACATCAACAAGTGTATAGCGGAAGCATAAGTATGTAAACCCAAAGTAAATCGTAAATTCAAATGTTTAGATAATTAGCATGGCATCATCGATCCATGTCCCACAACGACCTGCTCCTCCCTGTGCAAGCTCCATATGTACCTAAGGTCCTGCAAGGCATGCAAGAGAGAGTCAACAACTAGTTGAGCGAGTTCACAGTTAATAAGTTTGCTATAACAAATCATATATGCATTTAGTGGGGGCTTCCCATGTAGGTATGTGCTAATAGTGGGGGGTTTCCCATGGTCGTATGTACTACTGGTGGGGGTTTCCCACGTTTATCTTTACTAATGGGGGCTTCCCATGTTGGTACTTACTAGACTATTTGCAACCATGTGTTCTTCTAAATCCGAGAACAGGAATACGTACAAGGTCACGTAGGATTTACGTGAGTGCCCTTCCCCGAGGACAGTGGTACGTGTGGGGTTTACGTAGGATTTACGTAAGTGTCCTTCCGACCCGGAAGACAATGGTAGGTATTAGTTTACGTAGGTTTTACGTAAGTGTCCTCCCGACCCGGGAGACAATGGTAGATACTAGGTTACGTAGGTTTTACGTAAGTGTCCTGACTATCCTGAGGACGATGGTCTATAGTCTAGCGATAGCGTAAGTACGAGTAGTTATCCATTTCAAATAATCCAACCCGATTCCCAACCCGAGAATCCCATGCCTTGGCTGTGTGAACTCACCTTGGTTTGCTCGGTATGTTAAGTGTATGCTCGCAAGTAATCAATCACGTCCTAAAGTATGCACGTATGCGAAATCAGTTTGTGTTCAAGTTATGCACGTATAAACATGTAACACGTAATCACAATCATATACAAGATGGTTACAATTAACAGCAGTTAAATATTCCAGTTAACACTTAACAGAATTAACTCAGGTTACTGCACAGATCAGCTATTTGGCGAAACACAACATCGGCGAAACACAACATCGGCGAAACACAATAGTTGACGAAACAAACTTCTATTTCGTCGACAGTCCTTGGCGAATCACATATTGTGTTTCGTCGTGGTCACCTCGACGAAACACACTTAGTTTCGTCGTATTCAGTTTCGCCGAGGATAGCAGTTCGTCATCAGGTCAGTTACGTATGTAAACCCTAATCATCATGTTCTGCCGTTTCTTAATATCATGTAATCATCATGCAGCACAGAATTCATCATTCACAATATACATAATCATCACAGTACTTCACATCTAGCAGAAACCCTAACTTACGTATATAATTTCGACGTACATAATACTCATATCACCGACTCAATCCGTGTACTATCGCGTATCTAAACTCTGATCATCACAACCACGTATATCATGCATAAACCTGATCTCAACAGTTTACCAGATTCTGATTCGGTTTCATAAGAGATTCGTATATACATTTATCAATTGAATCAGCGGATTATATTACAACATCAAACTCCAAACATCATAATAACAAGAACCCTAACATTTAACATGTATCAGTTACAATTATACATCAACATAGCAGAATCACATGACACAGAAACACGTTCACGGATGAAAGATCAATCAAGGCACATAGGTTTACTAACCGAGATGATGGTTTGATCGCACAAGGGTTTCCGGTGGGTTCTAGTTTGCCGCCACAGTGAGAGAGCTCTAGGGTTTCGGTTGTGTTGATAGAAAATGTAAAAGTGATACTGTTTTACGTACACATACACAAAATAACGTTCTGGGCCCAAGCTGGGCTTCGTGAATTACTGGGCCGGCGAAACAGACTTCTGTTTCGTCGGAGTGTTCATGGCGAAACAGCCTGTTTCGTCGGAATGGGTTATGGCGAAACAGCCTTGTGTTTCGTCGGGTTCTTAACAGTTTAAGTTTTACAAACAGTACACATGTTATACAATCACACATAACCATGCAAACACACTAGGTTTTATCATAACACAACCATATAGTCAAAATCAACGTGCATTAAATGCGAATAAAGAACGTCGGAAATTCGAGTTGTCACATTATCCCCAACTTGAAAGAAATTTCGTCCCGAAATTTAGCACGCGGTTACTGAGGAAAGCTAATGGTGTGACGTTGTTTACCTGTATTGTATCGCGGCTCCCCGAGCAGGTTTGCGAAGATTACTGGTTTTCCTGGGGTGTCACATTATCCCCCCGTTGATTTGGAATTTCGTCCCGAAATTCTGTATTGGTAGCTTCAGCCTCAGTAGTAGTTGTTTGGTTTCCGAATAACTGGGGATATTTGAGTTCCATTTGATCTTCACGCTCCCAGGTGAACTCTGGGCCGCGGCGGGAGTTCCAACGAACTCGTACAAGAGGGATTCTCGTGTTCTTGAGGACCTTAACATCCCGGTCCGTGATTTCAACAGGTTCCTCGATGAAGTTCAACCGTTCGTCGATAGTGAGTTCCTTCAAGGGAACTACGTGGGTCTCATCTGACGTACATTTCTTCAGATTCGACACGTGAAAGACGTTATGAACTGCACTGAGTTCAGCTGGTAAGTTCAGTCTGTAGGCCACTTTGCCTATTTTCTCTGTAACTTCGAATGGTCCAACATATCGTGGATTTAGTTTGCCGCGTTTGCCAAAACGAACCACACCCTTCCAGGGTGAAACTTTGAGTAGCACTCGATCCCCAACTTGGAACTCGAGTGGTTTCCTGTCTAAATCAGCGTATGCTTTCTGACGGTCGCGTGCTGCCGCCATGCGTTGTCGTATTTGTGCAATCTTTTCTGTAGTATCGACTACCATTTCTGGACCCGTGATCTGACTCTCACCCACCTCTGCCCAACAAAGAGGTGATCGGCATTTACGCCCGTACAATGCCTCGAATGGAGCAGCTTTAATGCTCGTGTGGTAGCTGTTATTGTATGAGAATTCCACAAGTGGCAGATGTTTTTCCCAACCGTTGCCAAAGTCAATTACGCACGCCCGAAGCATGTCTTCTAAAGTCTGGATAGTGCGCTCAGACTGCCCATCCGTTTGAGGATGATACGCCGTGCTCATGTCTAAACGAGAGCCAAAAGATTTATGCATTGCTTGCCACAGTTCTGAAGTAAAACGTGCGTCACGATCAGAGATGATGGAGGTGGGCACCCCGTGCCTCGAGACCACTTCTTTTAAGTAAACGTCTGCTAAGGTAGAGAACATGTCTGTTTCTTTGATAGCCAAGAAGTGAGCAGACTTTGTGAGCCGATCCACGATCACCCAAATAGTATCATTTCCGCGCTGAGATCTAGGTAGGCCAGTAACAAAATCCATGGAAATTTGCTCCCATTTCCATTCTGGTATCTCAGGTTGTTGGAGTGGTCCTGACGGTTTCTGATATTCTGCCTTGACTCTCGCACAAGTCAAGCATTTGCTAACGTATGTGGCTATGTGGGCCTTCATGCTAGGCCACCAGTATGTAGTCTTAATATCGTGGTACATTTTATCCGAACCTGGATGCACCGAGTAGCGAGACTTATGAGCTTCATCCATTACGAGCTCGCGTAGGTTGCCGTACAATGGGACCCAAATGCGTCCTGTGACGTAGTAAGCACCATCTCCCTTCCGTTCTAATCGTTGTCTTGAGCCGCGTAGGGCTTCAGCCCTGACATTTTCTGGTTTCAATGCTTCTATCTGAGCATCTCGTATCTGGGAAGGAAGGCTAGACTGTATGGTGAGTTGTAAAGCTCGCACGCGCTTAGGCGCGGTGTCTTTTCGACTGAGGGCGTCAGCCACCACATTGGCTTTGCCTGGGTGGTACCTGATTGAGCATTCGTAGTCGTTTAGCAGTTCGACCCATCATCGTTGTCGCATATTCAGTTCCTTCTGTTTGAATATATGTTCGAGGCTCCTGTGGTCAGTGTAGTTAGCACATTTAGTGCCGTACAAGTAGTGTCGCCATATCTTAAGTGCAAAAACAACCGCTCCCAACTCTAAGTCGTGTGTTGTGTAATTCCGTTCGTGAATCTTAAGTTGGCGCGAAGCATAAGCAATGACTTTATCCCTTTGCATCAATACACATCCAAGACCTTGGATGGATGCGTCGCAGTAGACCACGAAATCATCCGTGCCTTCAGGCAATGAGAGGATAGGTGCGCTACAGAGTCTATCCTTTAAGTGTTGGAACGCTGTTTCTTGTGCATTACCCCAACGGTAAACAACACCCTTCTGTGTCAGTAGTGTAAGTGGCTGAGCAATCTTTGAAAAGTCCTTGATGAAACGTCTGTAATAACCCGCCAAACCCAAGAATTGGCGTATTTCCGTTGGTGTGCGAGGCGCAGGCCAATTCTTAATCGAATCTACCTTGGATGGATCTACATGAATCCCATCCTTGTTTACCACGTGGCCTAAGAAGTGGACTTCACGAAGCCAGAAGTCACATTTGGAAAACTTAGCGTATAACTGTTCCGTTCGCAGAAGTTCTAGTATAAGTCGTAAATGATGCTCGTGCTCCTCCTGACTCTTCGAATAAATCAGGATGTCGTCGATGAAAACAATGACGAACTTGTCGAGATAGGGTTTGCACACCCTGTTCATAAGATCCATAAATACGGCAGGCGCGTTCGTTAGCCCGAATGGCATGACCATAAACTCGTAGTGGCCGTAGCGAGTTCTAAATGCTGTTTTAGAGACGTCCTCATCCCGGACTCTCAGCTGATGGTACCCTGACCTTAAGTCTATCTTGGAGTAGTAGCTCGACCCTTGCAGCTAGTCGAATAAATCATCTATGCGCGGAAGAGGATAACGATTCTTGATCGTCACCTTGTTGAGTTCACGGTAGTCTATACACATCCTAAACGTACCGTCTTTCTTCTTTACGAATAACACTGGAGCTCCCCAAGGCGAAGAGCTAGGACGTATAAAACCCTTTTCCAAGAGTTCTTGTAGCTGCTTTGACAGTTCTTCCAATTCAGTTGGAGCCAAACGATAAGGCGCTCGAGCTATGGGTGCTGCTCCTGGAGCGAGCTCGATCTGGAATTCGACTTGACGATGAGGCGGTAACCCAGGTAATTCCTCAGGAAACACTTGAGGAAAGTCACGTACTACAGGAATATCTTCAATCTTTTTCTCTTTCTTCGAGGTATCTGTGACGAGAGCTAAAACAGCTGTGTGACCCTTGCGCAAACACTTCTGAGCCTTCAAGAAGGAAATGATGCCACTCACGACACCACTCTTGTCGCCTTGAACTTCGAGAGGTTCTTTGCCCGAACGAGGAATACGAATAACCTTTTCTTTGCATAAAATCTCTGCTTGTTGTTGGGATAACCAATCCATACCAATGACGACGTCAAAGCTACCCAAGGTTATAGGAATAAGGTCGATGGAGAAAGTCTGACCGGCGAGGATAAGATTACACCCTTTAACTATGTGTGTGGCCTCAAGACTTTTACCGTTAGCTAACTCTACGACATGTTTGGTGTTTAAGAGAGTTGGTGCACGTTTTAACATTTCACTAACTTTTAGAGACATATAACTTGTATCCGCACCCGAATCAAATAAGACAGTAACGTAAAAGTCGTTAAGAAGAAACTTACCCATGACCACGTTGGGATCATTCCTGGCATCACCCTGACCGATCACAAACATACGGCCTCTAGCACCATTGTTGTTGTTTCCACCATTGTTGTTGTTTCCGTTACCCTGGTTGTTGTTATTATTGTTCTGGTTTAACTGAGGGCAATCTCGCTTGAAATGACCTTCAGCCCCACACTGAAAGCATCCCCTATTTCCATGCTGCTGCTGCTGTGGCTGGTTTCGGGGAGCAGGTGGTTGTTGTTGCTGATTCTGATTCGCAGGTCGTGGGCTCCTACAATCCTTGGCCTCATGACCTATCCTGAGACATCTTTGACAACGACCCTTGTTGCACTGGCCACTGTGGTGCATGTTACAATTGTGGCACTTGGGGTGGTTTCCTCGATAAACTCTCTGTCCGTGACTACCAGATGACTGCTGACTCGGACCCTGATAATCATTGGTCTTGCGTTGCTGAGCTTGAGACTGAACAGTAGCTGAACCTTTGCTAGATTCCCCCTCCCATTTCCTCTTATTGTCGCTGGGAGTAGCAGGAGTAACTGAAGTGGTAGCGGTAGCAGTAGCGTTGATGCGTTTAGGCAACCTGTTTTGCTCCACCGCCTGATCAGTGAGACGGTGAGCCAACTGAACAACCTGCTGGTAAGTGGCATGATTTGCTGAAGTCACATGACTTTGGATCTCTGGCACCAGACCCTTAAGATAAAGTTCGATACGTTTGTCCACCAGAGTAGGACATAGTAACGCAAGCTCATTCGATCTTTTGGTATACGCTTCAATCTCAGACCCCGTCATCTTGAGGTTGAAAAACTCGACTTCCAGCTTATGGATATCATCTCGACTGCAGTATTCTTCCTTGATCATCTCTTTGAAATTATTTCATGGGGTGGCGTTAGCAGCAACCAACCCCAGTATTTGGAACTGAGCTTTCCACCATGTGAGGGCTAAACCCTCGAGGGTACCGGTAGCATACTTCACCCTGCGTGCCTCAGGGCATTCACACATCTCAAACACAGACTCTATCTTTTCAAACCAATACAGGAGGCCTACAGCTCCTTCAGTGCCGCTGAAAGTGGTTGGACGACAGTCCATGAAAGTCTTGAAAGTGAAAACAGGTGCTTGACCTGTTGTGTAAAAGAATTAGGACAAGTTTAAACACGAGAGTTGATTTAGGAATGTAGGATCTAAGGATCCTAGTGTGAGTTGTAACTGCAGGGTATACCTCCTGCTTGTGCGGCTGCAACTGCCGCAGTAACTCGTTCGTTAATGAGGGCCGTCAACTGGTCCTGAGTCATGTTGATACGTCCAGACATGATCTTCATAGTAAAGATAACGTAAGTGAGATAGGTTCGCGAATAGTGCGATGACAGAAGAGAGTAAGCACACAAGTGTTCTCTAGTAATAGCATATAATGAGTTCTGTACTCTAGGCATACCACGAGCAAAGTTCTATGTAGTTCTAGCATGTAGGTAATGTAACATGAATAGTAATACCTATGGTGTTGAGCCTTGCACGTGGAGCGAAGCGTCGTTGTGGATCGTTGAGAGCACTGTTCTGGTTATAGTCTGGTTTTAACAAAATCGTTTTCCCTTTATTAAAACCGAGTTCTCTATAACCAATGGCTCTGATACCAATCTGTCACACCCCCAAAATCCACACGCGGAGTATCACCGCTTGGAGGCGTGACTGACCAGGATCAAGCCACCAATCATATTGAACATATAAGTAAATACCAAAAATCATTCATCAATACGAAAGGTGTTTTCAAACCAAACATCAACAAGTGTATAGCGGAAGCATAAGTATGTAAACCCAAAGTAAATCGTAAATTCAAATGTTTAGATAATTAGCATGGCATCATCGATCCATGTCCCACAACGACCTGCTCCTCCCTGTGCAAGCTCCATATGTACCTAAGGTCCTGCAAGGCATGCAAGAGAGAGTCAACAACTAGTTGAGCGAGTTCACAGTTAATAAGTTTGCTATAACAAATCATATATGCATTTAGTGGGGGCTTCCCATGTAGGTATGTGCTAATAGTGGGGGATTTCCCATGGTCGTATGTACTACTGGTGGGGGTTTCCCACGTTTATCTTTACTAATGGGGGCTTCCCATGTTGGTACTTACTAGACTATTTGCAACCATGTATTCTTCTAAATCCGAGAACAGGAATACGTACAAGGTCACGTAGGATTTACGTGAGTGCCCTTCCCCGAGGACAGTGGTACGTGTGGGGTTTACGTAGGATTTACGTAAGTGTCCTTCCGACCCGGAAGACAATGGTAGGTATTAGTTTACGTAGGTTTTACGTAAGTGTCCTCCCGACCCGGGAGACAATGGTAGATACTAGGTTACGTAGGTTTTACGTAAGTGTCCTGACTATCCTGAGGACGATGGTCTATAGTCTAGCGATAGCGTAAGTACGAGTAGTTATCCATTTCAAATAATCCAACCCGATTCCCAACCCGAGAATCCCATGCCTTGGCTGTGTGAACTCACCTTGGTTTGCTCGGTATGTTAAGTGTATGCTCGCAAGTAATCAATCACGTCCTAAAGTATGCACGTATACGAAATCAGTTTGTGTTCAAGTTATGCACGTATAAACACGTAACACGTAATCACAATCATATACAAGATGGTTACAATTAACAGCAGTTAAATATTCCAGTTAACACTTAACAGAATTAACTCAGGTTACTGCACAGATCAGCTATTTGGCGAAACACAACTGTTGGCGAAACACAACATCGGCGAAACACAATAGTTGACGAAACAAACTTCTATTTCGTCGACAGTCCTTGGCGAATCACATATTGTGTTTCGTCGTGGTCACCTCGACGAAACACACTTAGTTTCGTCGTATTCAGTTTCGCCGAGGATAGCAGTTCGTCATCAGGTCAGTTACGTATGTAAACCCTAATCATCATGTTCTGCCGTTTCTTAATATCATGTAATCATCATGCAGCACAGAATTCATCATTCACAATATACATAATCATCACAGTACTTCACATCTAGCAGAAACCCTAACTTACGTATATAATTTCGACGTACATAATACTCATATCACCGACTCAATCCGTGTACTATCGCGTATCTAAACTCTGATCATCACAACCACGTATATCATGCATAAACCTGATCTCAACAGTTTACCAGATTCTGATTCGGTTTCATAAGAGATTCGTATATACATTTATCAATTGAATCAGCGGATTATATTACAACATCAAACTCCAAACATCATAATAACAAGAACCCTAACATTTAACATGTATCAGTTACAATTATACATCAACATAGCAGAATCACATGACACAGAAACACGTTCACGGATGAAAGATCAATCAAGGCACATAGGTTTACTAACCGAGATGATGGTTTGATCGCACAAGGGTTTCCGGTGGGTTCTAGTTTGCCGCCACAGTGAGAGAGCTCTAGGGTTTCGGTTGTGTTAATAGAAAATGTAAAAGTGATACTGTTTTACGTACACATACACAAAATAACGTTCTGGGCCCAAGCTGGGCTTCGTGAATTACTGGGCCGGCGAAACAGACTTCTGTTTCGTCGGAGTGTTCATGGCGAAACAACCTGTTTCGTCGGAATGGGTTATGGCGAAACAGCCTTGTGTTTCGTCGGGTTCTTAACAGTTTAAGTTTTACAAACAGTACACATGTTATACAATCACACATAACCATGCAAACACACTAGGTTTTATCATAACACAACCATATAGTCAAAATCAACGTGCATTAAATGCGAATAAAGAACGTCGAAAATTCGAGTTGTCACAAAAGGTAATGATGCGATTTGGGTAATTGTGGATCGGTTAACCAAATCAGCTCATTTTCTACCAATGAAGGAAACTTTTAGCATGGAAAGGCTAGCCAAGTTGTACGTAGACGAAGTGATATCGTTACATGGAGTCCCACTCTCCATTGTTTCGGATAGGGATAGTCGTTTTACTTCTCATTTCTGGAAAAGTTTCCAGCAAGCTATGGGAACTCGACTAAATCTAAGCACAGCATATCATCCACAAACAGACGGACAATGTGAAAGGACGATCCAAACTCTCGAAGACATGCTCCGAGCATGTGTAATAGATTTTGGTGGAAACTGGGATGATCATTTACCATTAATTGAATTCTCCTACAATAATAGTTACCATTCAAGCATTGAAACTGCTCCATTTGAAGCACTATATGGACGTAAGTGCAGAAATCTAGTTTGTTGGGCAGAAATAGGAGAAAGTCAATTATCAGGTCCAGAAATTGTGCAAGAAACTACTGACAAAATAACTCAAATCAAGGAAAGACTGAAAACAGCTCGAGATCGTCAGAAGAGCTATGCAGATAATCGCCGCAAGCCGTTAGAATTTCAGGTCGGAGATAAAGTACTATTAAAAGTTTCTACTTGGAAAGGAGTTGTTCGATTCGGTAAGAAAGGAAAGCTAAGTCCAAGATACGTAGGACCATTTTCAGTAATCCAACGTATAGGACTAGTTGCTTATCGTTTACAACTACCAGAAGAATTAGCAGGAGTACATGATGTATTTCATGTATCCAATCTTAAGAAATATTTATCAGATGAATCACTGGTAGTACCTCTTCAAGATATAGAGGTAAACGAAAAACTAAAATTTGTTGAGAAACCTCTTCACATTGAGGATCGAAAGATTAAGTTTCTCAAACATAAACGACTAGTTTTAGTCAAAGTTAGATGGGATTCAAAGAGAGGAGCTGAATATACTTGGGAGCTGGAATCGGAAATGAAGAGAAAGTATCCTCATTTATTCCAGTAAATCTCGAGGACGAGATTTTATTAAGGTAGGGAGAATGTAACAATTCTCATCAAAAGTCCTAATTATTATTTTAATTTGACCAATAGGAAACCCTAATTGAGACACCCAAGTGATTCTGAACAAACCCTAAAATTTTCAGAACAATCAGAATCAGGATCAGGGCCCCTAAAACTCAGGGGGGGGGGGGTAAACCCTAGTTAACGATTATCAACAATTACTCGTTGTAAAATTCAGAATTTACGAAACTACTGACTCAGCTAGGCTAGTCCCAAACGTGGCTACCCTATAACCTATTTTTAATCCTTACGCACCGTAACAATTTAATTATTACGGTCCGTAAGCATCCTTACGCACCGCAACAATTTATTTGTTACGGTCCGTAAGGGGTGGTAAATTTCAGGTATAAATAGCAGACATTGGTACTTGAAATTTGGCTTATGTTCGACGAAGAAATTCGTTTTGTAGACTGAAATACATTCTGTATACTACAATTAACACACACAGTGCACAAATCGACACCGCAATCAGGGTAATAACTCGATCGCTATTACGATTCAACGTCTGATCGATTATAACTATCCAACGATTGTTTAAGTGCCGCTCAAATTGAGATTATACTTTGTTAATTCATCGTGATTTCAACTTGAATGTTTGAGTATTGCTCGAATTCGGACTATACTCTGTCATTCGTTGTGAATCCGCTGAATTGTTAAGTATTGCACTAATAAATCGTTGTGAGGGTTTAATCTCGTGAATTGTCGTAACTGCTGTATTAGTTACTAACCTGTTGTGTGTACATTGTTATTTAAATTAGGTTAATCAAGGCTAATCAGTAGGCTTATATTCTGCTCATTAAATCTACAATGTGAGTCATTCTCTTTTTATCAAATCTATTTACAAAAGCATGTTATTTTCAAAGGTTATAATTACAGGGATTAAGTCTATGTAATCTGAAATTACTGCCAGTATGTGGGGGGATGTGCACATAGCTACTAATTATTTATCACTTGGGGTGAAAGGACCCTACAAGTGATATATCCACAGTCACAGTCCGGTAAAGTGACAACTGGATCAGTTAATTTAAAAGATGAGGCAATTGTAATCGCTCTTAATACTGTACATTATAACAAACAGGATGTTTTAATAAATAGAATGATTCACTCAGTATTTCCCTGCTGACAAAGCCTTTTTCAAACATGTTTCAGGTGATCTGTTGTGAGCACAGGAAAAGTGCCATGGAGCACTACAAGCTTAGAAAGTGGCTCAATGTAAATAAATAAAGAAACATGTTTTAAGAAATAAAGATTTCCCAGTGAAATCACTTATTTGTAAATTATGGGATTTATCCCTATATTATATATAAACGAGCAGTTTTATTATTAATCGATCCTGTTTAAAAAGACTTCTGCTGTCACTAAATTAGATACCATCGGATTTCCTGCCTCGCGACGCTGGACCGGGTCAAACCGGGGCTAAGGGTCGTGACAGTATTGGGACTCGATTTAGATGTTTTGAATTTAGGTCGCTATTTTAAAGATCTCGCGAGTTAAATGTGGGAAATTGGAACTTAAAGATGTGGGAAACTGGAAGAGAAGGCTTATCAAAGCAGCACGCGAGGCTGAAGAAACCGTTGATATGTTCCTATCAAAGCAGCACCCAAGTTGTGAACGCATGTTGACTTATCGATTTGTTTGATGAGGACCTTAAGGATGTTATGAACGACATCAGAGAGGGGATCATGAGTAATTATAATCAAAAGGGTTAGAGCCATCATGTTAACCAATATTTGATGATGCATAACAAGCTTGAAGTCACTAGAAAGCGAAAATAAAACAATGGATCTTAATGATGCTGAACATGTGGAATTGATTGTCTGCTTTAAAGACAATGGACGAGTAATAATAGAGACAGTGCTTGAACCCACTGTTGTAAGTTTTTTTCTATTAGGGGTTGATTCATATTATCAAAATTTAGATTTGGACATAATTTTATGAAAGAGATTTTCTATTAACTACTTGCAAGTTTTTTTCTATTCATGGATATGTATCATCTGAATCTTTATAGTATTTAAGTGTAGCCAAATGACAAGTCACGAGACAGGTTAGGTAACGACTGTAACGTGTAAAAGTGGGTTTGGATCAAATTGTTTTGGATTTACTTTAAGTCAAAATGGATTCTGGTCAAAATACAATCTATCATATGAGTAATATAGGTGTTTTGATTAGAATAATTTGCAATGACTAATATTATAGTTTTTTTTCCGGTAACGAACTATAGATATTTATTTTTAGTCTTGATTTTGTTTAAGATTTGAAGTTTTTCAATTTAAACTTTTTCAACTTAAACAAGGGTGATTGACGTAATGGAGCTAAAATAGAATAATATGCACACTACAAGAAAACTGGGTTTTTAGTACGCGCAAAAGCGTCCTAAAATGCTATTTTATAGGACCTTTTATTTAATAGGACCAACGGTAAAAGCGTTTCATGTAAAGGGGTCGTAATAAGTCCCGGAACTAAAAAAGCGTCCTAACATCTCAAATAAGATTATGAAACCAATTTTAGGGTCGCGTAATATGTATTTGAACAACCAAAATAGTGTCCTAATAAAAACATATTAGGACACTTTACGATGTTTTAACATGTGCTTACATACTTTTAATCTTTTGATACACTTACAAGCGTCCTTAGAAATTAATTGATAGGACCTTTATGATGTAACATTATAGCCAATTTAGTACCAAGAAAAGGGTCCTAATATACCAAATAAGATTATGAAACCAATCTTATGGTCGCATAATATGTCTATAGACAACTTAAATAGTGTCCTATAAAGAACATATTAGGACACTTTTACAATGTTCTAATATGTGATTACCTACTTTTAGTCTTTTGAGACACATACAAGCGTCCTTAAAAATTAATTTATAGGATTCTTATGATGCAACGTTATAGCTACTTTAATATCAAGAAAATGGTCCTAATATCCCAAATAAGATTATAAAACCAATTTTATAAACAGACCATCAACATATAACATCATAATAGTTATTGTATAACATCAACTAATGAAAGAAATAAAACTTCATTATATTTCAAATAAGCATGTTCATAACAGAAACACTAACCATAAATAAGTTATAATATTATCTAACATAAAGTCTTAACATTGTACAAAGAAATTAAAAGCAATTAAAGAAATAAGAAGCATAAAATCTTGAGTCATCATGCGTCCTCAATCCTCATGGACTACCTACAAATAAACGATCCATGTATAAGCATTAAGTTCCATGATATTAAAATTATTTGTATCACAAGTTTAACAAATACATACCGAGATGAATGGATAGGGCCATGCAATGGATGCACCAATATAATCTTGAATTGTAGAAAATAAACCATATGTTTTCTTCTTTTTTTATTGGTACTTAAATGTTTACCTCACACCATTCTAGTCCAATCTTTGTACCACCAACTAGATCATTTGGGTCCAAGCTCTGGACCCTTCCTCTTGCTACAGTCTCGGTAGAGTTTAGAATGCTTTTGAGGAAAACTTCATCTCCGACCTAGATTTTAGTTTTCAATAAATATTTATTAAACTCTAGTCATAATAGTACAAAAATCATTTTACAAAAAAAAAATTATAAAGTTTTACACTAGCAGGCTAACATGTTTATAGAAAAACTAAGGAAAATTGGATTTTAATAATCCCACGTTTACAATCTTGTACACAATAATCCCACCTTTACTCTTGGTACATAATAATCCTACGTTCTTAAAATATTTTCCCAATGGTCCCAGTTAACTTAAAACTAACCTTTGTTAGTTTTATCCAACATGTCATCCCAGTCAGCATCCTACACATGAGAGATTTTGGTGAACTTTCGGTTTCAGACAACTTTTGTCTCCAACACAACTCCTACGGGTGGAATTATTGTTACAGATGTCATCAAATAGCATCTACAATTGAAAACAATTTTTGTGATTCCCTTTTTTGGTCCATGTTGCCGATTTAGTTTGCAATGTGAAGCGTGCATGTATGAATGGCGATCATAACTACAAGCATTGAAATCGCCCAGTTTGAACTAGGAACAGAACTGGGAGCATTATAAAGAACAGAAAACAACAAACTAAATAAGCTTTAGACGTATGCCTTACTAAAATAACCAAATTACTCAACTCTCAAATTAAAAGAGCATTCTTATTCTACAACATAATTTATTAATGCATTCAAAAAAATCATCAAAAATTACTCAAGTCTCAAAACTGAACTTATGTTAAACATGCTAAACCACCCTAAACAGTGAAATGGCGAATACTAAACAAATATGAACTAATTTAGCCAAAATATGAACCAAACAACAACAATAAGGAATAGATTATACAGTATGAAGGAATGGACACCAATACAAGAAATAATATACAAATCAAAGAATGGAACAAGTGAACAGTAATGATCTGATTCACTGACCTGCTCAGTTTCTCTAACGCTCGATGCCTAGACAAGTAGAATCATGACTGCTCCTCTCCAACGCTAGAATCGACTGGCCCATCGCCAAAACAAAATGAGAAATTCAGTAGGAGAAAAGCGCAGTGGCTGTTCGATTGTTCGGAAGTAGAAAGGTCTGAGCCTCTGAGTATTATGGACCTGGTAATACAATTCGGTGAGGAGGGGCATGAAAATAGGGAACTATCTGGCATGTGGCAGCCACGTCAGCACACGTAAGAAAAGTGGTGTGGAGCAAAAGAGGGAGGAGTGGAACGGGGCGTGAAAGGGTGGCGTTATTCAACACGTGGCACACACTGTTGATTATTATTTTAGATTTAAAAATTATATAAAAACTATTAAATTTAAATAAAATACATTAAAAAAAATAACATAAATTAAAAAAATGGGGTGAAAGATGTGATTATATATAGGGTTTTTTTTAAGTTTTTTTTAATCAAAATAGCCGTTCAACACGGCTAGTTTAAACCAACCAACACAAACGTGCCACGTCGTCTCCTCATTTGCCTTCCACACCATGTAATCTAACAGTCCTTAAGAGCTTCAAACTACTTCAGCCAAAACCAAAAAAAAGTTGGACAAATATGTGAAAAACATACATATTGATAATAATTGTCTAATGTCACACCCCCAAAATCCACCATGCGGAGTACCATCGCTTGGAGGCGTGACGTGACCAGGATCGAGCCACCAATCATATTGAACGACATAATTAAGTAAATAAAACCAAACACAATACGATTGGTGACCAAGAGGAAGTAAACCGATTTTAGGTTAACAGCGGAAGCATAAAACGTGAGTTCGAAACATAAATTCACAGTTCATAAGTTTAAAGTCTCAAAACACAAGTTTAATAAGTTCATGAGGATTTAAATAATAAGCACGGAACATAACAGTCCGTACGCCACAACGACTCCTTCCGCGTGCAAGCTCCATCGAGCGACCTGTAAGGCATGTAACAACGAGTCAACAACAAAGTTGAGTGAGTTCACGTTTGGTTGTTTGGTTTTAAGTTGTTTTTGAAAAACGTGGTTTGACTTTCGTTTGCTTATTTGCCGTGGGGGTTACCCCGAAGTTGAAAGTATGTTTAACCATTTCCTTTTTCTTTACCCAAATCGTATCCATGATTAGTGGGGGCTTTCCCCGTGTGAACTACTAGACGGTATGATATTGACTACTACGAACAATAGTTGTGCCCTACATCAGTGTCTATCATCACTGACAGTTTGCCATAGTCCATTAGTACACGCTCGTCCGAACGGCACGGTGTGAGGTTTGTTAAACCTAATAGCGCTATTAACTAATGACCCGCTCGCCATTGGCCTCGGAGATTAAGTCGATATGAAGAGGGACTTATTGATAGAGTTTTTGTCTAGCTAGTTTTAAGGTTGTTGTCCTGCACCAGGAGGACGAACATACGTATTCTGCACCAGGAGAATTCGTAGGATTAATAATGGCATCCACTCTATGGAGGATGGCCGTACATATCCTACCCAAGGAGGATATGTAGATTTAGTTTTAATTCTTTAACCCATTCCCAAACCATCGGGAATCCCATGCCTTAGAAAGTGTGTGAACTCACCTCGGTTTGCTCGGTTAGATTTTCAATATAGCTAACAGTCAAGGTCGGTCAATCACGTCCTAGTATGATTTACCAGTTAGTCCTTTAGTGGCTTTCAAATAGAACACAAAGTTCCTACACGTATCTATCACACAACATGCATCATTTTAACGGTTTATGCCCATCTAAGTTTCCCATCCATTCCCCACTCAAAATCAAACATACAATAATGCACATAACATATATAACATGTTAGATCATTCACAGATAGCATACTCGACATTTAGACACGCGAGTCACAACTTATGTCATTTCAGCATTTATATTCAAAACCGGCTGTTTTCGGACATTTTAATAAAATGGTTAAATTATTCCAAAAATTCCCAAATTTTTACAGGATGTCTTAAACGTTCCATATTTTATTGTGTAAAAATATCGAGGTCCGGTTCTTTACCAATATTTTATAAAAATTCATATTCCGGACTGAACTCAGATTTATGTATTTCTGACCACAGTCCATGGAACAATTTATTAAAAATTCATCGAGTGTTCGATTTACGAAATTCCAGTGGGGTAATTACAAATGAATCGGTTTTCATCTACTGTACAAATTTCATGGTCCGATTCATCACAAAACTCAGGTTATGACTGAAAGTATGACACCCATTTATTGCTGTCAAAATTCAGCTTAAGTTGCTGTTACAAATTAACACTTTAAAAATAGTAAACGAAGTCCAAAAATTACGATTCCGGTGCCATTAGAACCGTATTTCATAATAAAATATTTTAGATTCAAAATATCGGTTTTTCATTGAATTTATGCCTTGTTTACAGCCAACTGAAGTTGGCTGTAAAGTATGGACAGATTGCTGTTTTTAGTCTCTAGCGTACTAGTTTGTGTTCGGTTGATTTCCGTTAACATGTTTAGTGATCATAACAACATCAAACATCAATATTGACTAACAAATGATCAGATAATCACAACTATGCAAGATTCATAAGATTTACACACATATCTTTCCTTTATCCATCATTAAACACTTATGTTCAAGACTTTGAGTTTTGTTCTTTAGTGTTCTTAACTTTCAACCATTATATCACCTATTAACCACCATAAACAAGATCAAGATGATGATTAGAGACACTTACTACTAGCTCAAGGCTAGGGAAGAAACAAGGCGCAAAAGTGGTGGTTAAAAGAAAACGAGAGCGGTCCTTTAACTTCCGAGAGCACCAAGCTTCCTTAGGTGCCTTCTTACTCCTTAATATCACCTTAGAATGCTAGATAATGGAATGGAAATGGGGATGGTGTTGGAAATTTGTGGAAATAGCATTTTCCACAAATATAGGAAAATGATTTTTTCCTATTTTGGACTAGAAATAAATATAATAAAATGAGCGGGTTTTATATATTTATTTGTGGGTTTGTGTTCTATGTTGGAAGAGCTTCGTAACGAACTAAACCACGTCCAAAACGGAGCTAAGATGAATGAGATATCGATGCTCAAAGTTTGGTGTTTTGAAACTTGAATGCTGAAATAAGTGGGAAAGTGGCACCTTGTCCCACATCGGATGAGAGATGAAACTTAAAGGGGTATTTAAGTGGGAACTCTCCATCCTTATTGTTTCATGGAAGCACTCACTAGTGTACTCGCGAAGGGTGCGGAGCACCCTAACTCGCACTCGCACACGCGCGCGTGGCGTGGGCGATGAGGCGCAATGTGGCGCTTTGTATTTTTGACCACGTGCGCGTGGTGGAAGCACAAGGGTTGCAAGGACCAAGTGGTTGGTGATGTGGCATGCATGCGCGGGGTACACATGGCGCGCATGGTGCATGGGCCTGATGTGACGTGCGCGGCGCACCAAAGTGAGCCAAAACGGCGCGACTGTGTGGCGTGCTCGTAGAGGCTCACAGGTGACGTGGCACACGCGCGCAGGTCCGCATGGACCTAAGTGAGTATGGCGCACGCGCACATGGCAGTTAGCCAAGTGGACGCACCGCGCGCGAGGGCTGCCGACCTGCGCGCGCACCAGTGTGTCTTGCGCGCGCGCGCACGCAGAAGCTTCCAGCAAATTTAGGAAAATCCCCCACATGAATAGAAATCGATCTATCAAGTTTCAACGATACACGTTCAACAGTTGAGCATTGCAAGATAGGTAGGTGTAACCTTTAAACCTCCTTTTGTGAAGCATACTTAGCCTCCTAGGGTCTTGTAGACGCGGTGTCCTTGAACAATCCCCCATTTATGTAGGCGACAATATACATTCACACAATACTCGCCCTAGTCGAGTTAAGACCTCATGGTTGTGTCCGTTCATGGTCATGGAACACGTTCCTGGTTCTGCGAGAGCTCTAGGATTTGCGCCTCCCCACAAATCCATTTGAAGCGACCCCACTTCTCTCTAACATAGGTGATTCCTCTGAATCATTAAAAGCATCATGGTTAATTTGGATTTCCTCAAATCCTTAACCTCAACATGCTTAACCTTTCCTTCATGTCACTGATTGGAATGGACTAGGAAGTATACAACTCCCTTTATTGATTTTGGGGCACCCCCCACAGTGACTCCCTTTGGGTTTATGATTAAGTTTGCCTATTGAACCTAGATCTTGGGATCTCCAGTCAACTAGGTTAGGTTTCCCTCATATTCCCTTCATCTATAGGCTTTAGTCCCATTCCTCTTGACAACCTATACACCTTATCTGTGCTTAAGCCTTTCGTTAACGGGTCCGCAATGTTATCATTTGACCTCACATAGTCAACTGAGATAACACCCGTTGAGATAAGTTGTCGTACCGTGTTGTGTCTACGTCGAATGTGCCTTGATCTGCCATTGTACATCATGTTTTGTGCTCTAGCAAGAGCAGACTGATTGTCACAATGTATGCAGATCGCCGTCAACGGCTTTGGCCATCTTGGAATATCTTCCACAAATTGACGTAGCCACTCCGCTTCTTCCCCGCTTTTATCTAAAGCGACGAATTCGGATTCCATCGTAGATCTAGCTATAACCGTTTGCTTGGAAGACTTCCAAGCTATAGCTGCGCCAGCAAGTGTAAACACATATCCACTTGTCGATCTATGATCTTTTATATCCGATATCCAGTTCGCATCAGTGAATCCTTCGATCACTGCTGGATCACGGGTATAATGCAATCCATAGTCTCTCGTGTATCTTATGTATCTAAGCACCCTCGTGATAGCTTTCCAATGATCCTCGCTCAGATTACTGGTGTATCTACTTAGCCTACTCACAGCGTACGCTAAGTCGGGTCTAGTACATGTCATTAGATACATGAGACTACCAATGATCCTTGAGTATTCTAACTGAGAAACACTCAAGCCTCTATTCTTCCTTAGGCGTTGGGTATTATCAATTGGAGATCGAGCTATACTCGTATCGTCCGAATTGAATTTCCCAAGGATCTTGTCCACGTAGTGAGATTGACTTAACACAAGACCATTTTGGGTTCTAGTGATTTTTACTCCAAGAATCACATCCGCGAGACCCAAGTCTTTCATGTCAAACCTCGCTTTCAACATGTCTTTCGTTGAGTTGATCATCTTATCATCACTCCCAATGATAAGCATATCATCTACATAAAGACATAGAATCACATAGCCCCTTGGTGTGTCTTTAAAATAAACACACTTGTCGCACTCATTTATTTTGAAACCATTGTCAATCATGACATGATCAAACTTTTGGTGCCATTGTTTTGGAGCTTGCTTCAAGCCATACAAAGACTTGACCAATTTACATACTTTGCCCTTGTTTCCAGGGGCGGAAAAACCCTCAGGTTGTTCCATGTAAATTTCTTCTTCTAAATCGCCATTTAGAAACGCGGTCTTTACATCCATTTGGTGAACTTCCAAATTTCTTAGAGCCGCAATTGCAAGAACCAATCGTATAGAGGTTATTCGCGTTATAGGCGAGTAAGTATCAAAGTAGTCTAGACCCTCATTTTGTCTAAATCCTTTGATTACTAACCTTGCCTTGTATTTATCAATACTTCCATCGGCTTTCATCTTCCTTTTGAATATCCAACGATATCCAAGTGGTTTACAACCAGGTGGAAGATCTACTAACTCCCAAGTATGATTTTGCAATATAGAATCAATTTCATTCTTAATTGCTTCTTGCCATTGAGGTCCTTCCGCGGAGGTAACCGCTTCGCGGTAGGTATTGGGCTCACCCTCAACCATATAGCTCATGAAGTCTGGACCAAAAGATTTTTCAACCCTTTGTCGTTTACTTCGTCTAAGCTCACCCTCCTCGACCTCGGGGCGTTCATGTCTTTCATCTATCCTCGTAGATGAACTTGGTCCTGCTTCATCTAACCATGTAGATGAACTTGGACCTGCTTCATCAAACGCTCTTGATGAAGGCGCATGTGTTTGTCCTAACATAGGAAACACATTCTCAAAATATGAGACGATATTAGGATTTGCCTCCATGATAGTGTGTTTGTGTACATCGGGATTCTTGGATTCATATACAAGAAAACGATGCGCACTACTTTGATTTGCATATCCAATGAAAATGCAATCAACAGTTTTGGGTCCTATCCTAAGAGCCTTAGGAGGTGGTACAATCACCTTAGCTAGGCACCCCCACACTTTTAAGTATTTGTAAGAAGGCTTCCTTTTTCTCCATAACTCATATGGAGTTTCGTCCCTATTTTTCAAGGGTATCTTGTTCAAAAGATAGTTTGCTGAGAGAATGGCGTCCCCCCACATTTCTCGGTTCACTCCCGAGCTTATCAACATGGCGTTCATCATCTCTTTCAATGTGCGGTTCTTACGTTCCGCAACGCCATTTGATTGTGGAGAATAAGGAGGTGTACACTCATGTACAATGCCACTTTTTGCGCATAAATCCGCAAAAGGTGCAACATATTCACCTCCTCGGTCGCTTCGCAAAGCTTTTATCTTCTTTTTAAGTTGATTCTCAACTTCGTTTTTGTACAAGATAAACTTCTCTATTGCTTCGTCTTTACTTTTAAGTAAATACACGTAGCAATATTTAGTACAATCATCAATAAAGGTGATGAAGTACTTATTTCCTCCACGCGTGGGAACCGCTTTTAAATCACACACATCGGTATGAATTAAATCAAGGGGTTCGGTTATTCGTTCAACCGATTTAAACGATGATCTCGTAAGTTTGGATTCAACACATGTCTCGCATTTGTGATTGGACTCGATATGGAATGTTGGTATCAAGTTTAATTTAATTAAACGTCGTAATGAATTAAAATTTACATGCCCTAGTCTACCATGCCAAACATTAGAAGACTCAATCATGTAAGTAGAAGTAGAAATTTCATTCATTTTCTTATTTTGGTTAACAACCATTACATTCATTTTGAACATTCCATTTAGGGCATAGCCCTTTCCAACAAACATTCCACGTCTAGACAAGACAAAATTGTCCGATTCAAACACTAGACGAAATCCAAACTTGTTGAGCATCCATCCCGACACGAGATTCTTTCGTATCTCTGGGACATAAAGCACATTTGTCAAGGTAAGCTCCTTGCCCGAAGTCATCTTCAAAACGACCGTGCCTTCCCCCTTGATGCTTGAGGTAGCTTTATTTCCCATATAAAGCTTTTCTTCACCCGAAGCTTCCTTGAATGTAGAGAAAAGAGCCTTGTCTCCACAAACATGGCGGGTTGCACCCGTGTCAACGAACCATCCTTTTGGGTTTTCACCCATTGCGTTGACTTCTTCAATCATAGCCGCTTCTTCGGTTATCATTGCAATGAGAGGCATACCATCCTCATCAACCATGTGCGCACGCTCACGCTTAGGTTTGTTGCATTGGTTAGCACGGTGCCCCGTCTCGTTACAATTGTAACAAGTACCTTGGAAAGGCGCAGGCTTCTTTTTCACAGCCCCCTTTTTAGGTCCAAGGTTGCTAACCTTTGCTTTCCCTTTGTTGTCCTTTTTACCCTTGCCTTTCTTGCCCCTTGAGGACTCCCCAACTTCCACCATGTTTGCTTTAGCCGAAGCTTGCAAAATGGTGCCTTTTTGGGCCACCCTGTTTTCTTCTTCTATACGAAGACGAAGAACAAGATCCTCGACCGACATTTCCTTTCGCTTGTGTTTAAGATAATTCTTAAAATCCAACCAAGCAGGAGGTAATTTTTCGATCATGGCTGCCACTTGAAACGTTTCGCTGAGTACCATTCCCTCAGCATGGATGTCATTTAGTATAATTTGCAACTCTTGGACTTGATTCATAACAGACTTGTTATCAACCATTTTAAAGTCCAAGAAACGGGCGACAACAAATTTCTTTGTTCCCGCATCCTCCGTTTTGTACTTTTTCTCCAAGGACTCCCACAATTCTTTGGAAGTCTTGATATTATAGTACACATTATACAAAGCATCCGAGAGACCGTTGAGTACGTAGCCTCGACATATAAAGTCCGAGTGCTTCCACGCCTCTACCGCGCTCAGAGCCTGAGCATCGGTCTCCCCTTCCGCAGGTTGGGGAACGGTCTCCGTCAAGAACCTCGCAAGGTTCATGGTGGTCAAGTAGAAGAACATCTTCTGTTGCCACCTTTTGAAGTGGAGACCCGAGAACTTCTCGGGTCGTTCAGCATGATTCGCCACTGTGGTCGCTCCCACAGTGTTGGCAGGGGTACCGACAACAACGTTAACGTTGGTATTTTCAGTCGACATTCTGAAAAATTCCACAAAACCAAGTTAATAAAATAATAAATGTGCTAATTTATTATTTATCCAATATAAAGAGTTTTTGAAACCACCGCGCAGCTTCTAAGTCCAACTTTGAAGACTACAACAGTAAGTTTTTAGAACTCAGCGACAGAAGGAGTAGAAACAGAGTTCTGTTTTGACAAAGTCGCTACTTTGAATCAAAACAGAGAAAAACCTTTTAAAACACAACCTGCTGTGAGAAAAAAAAATTGAAATCACAGCAGAGAAGTTTGTGATTCTACACGAACGGTGTTTTAAAATTTTGTTTTAAGATTGTAGGAATCCGTTCGTGTAAAATTAAATAAAAACTTTATTAACTTGAATTACTGAAACAATTACAGAATAAAAAGGAAGTACAATACAATTACAACTGAAAAAGAAATACAAGAATAGAAAACACGAACAGACGAAACTGTTCTTGGCTGAGGATCGTGTTAGACACGGGTCCCTTAAAACAAATTTCGTGTCTCCCAGGAGAACACGTTTGTTTCCAGGATACAACAGCCGCAAGCAGTTGCACTGCCGGTCTTGACTCCAACCCGAAGGTGTACCTAAACCTTGAAGAAGATGAATAAATCTGCAGTGGAGAAAAGAGAGAGCTGGTGGTTTTCAGTGTATTGAATCTGCTGAAGGAGACTCCTATTTATACAGCAAACTGAAGTCGAAACTGAAAAAGAATTAAGTGGGCGAATTAAACTGCATTAAACGTCTTCAATGCACCTTAATTCGTCATTAAATTCTCAGTCAAACGCATTAACTACGTCAGTTTCGAATGCTGAAAACGTAACTGCACTGCAGTAACTCCTGCTGGAAGCTTCTGCGTGCGCGCGCGCGCAAGACACACTGGTGCGCGCGCAGGTCTGCAGCCCTCGCGCGGAAGCTTCCAGCAGGAGTTACTGCAGTGCAGTTACGTTTTCAGCATTCGAAACTGACGTAGTTAATGCGTTTGACTGAGAATTTAATGACGAATTAAGGTGCATTGAAGACGTTTAATGCAGTTTAATTCGCCCACTTAATTCTTTTTCAGTTTCGACTTCAGTTTGCTGTATAAATAGGAGTCTCCTTCAGCAGATTCAATACATTGAAAACCACCAGCTCTCTCTTTTCTCCACTGCAGATTTATTCATCTTCTTCAAGTTTTAGGTACACCTTCGGGTTGGAGTCAAGACCGGCAGTGCAACTGCTTGCGGCTGTTGTATCCTGGAAACAAGCGTGTTCTCCTGGGAGACACGAAATTTGTTTTAAGGGACCCGTGTCTAACACGATCCTCAACCAAGAACAGTTTCGTCTGTTCGTGTTTTCTATTCTTGTATTTCTTTTTCAGTTGTAATTGTATTGTACTTCCTTTTTATTCTGTAATTGTTTCAGTAATTCAAGTTAATAAAGTTTTTATTTAATTTTACACGAACGGATTCCTACAGATGGTATGGTGGTGGTGAGTGGCCGTAGGTAAGAAGGGAGGAGGAGGGTGATATGTGTTGGTGAATTATGATGGAATGGATGAGATGATACTAGTGGTTATATATTAAATCCTCCAACATCCTTTTACATGTAGGTTAATGTGTTGGTGAAGGACTAGACAAGATCAAATTAAATATTCAAAAGTGTGGAGTGTTGTCTCCCATTGGGGGGGGGGGGGCGATTTGGACTAAGGGGTTGGGTTAGGATTGTGTTTTGAACCATCTAGTTAAGGTTTAGTTAGTTAAGTTGGGGATTAATTAGTGTATGATGTGTGTTGTAATTTACAACGGGTGTTAGGGTATTCGGGGACCCTAACTAGCTCATAAAAAGATAAACTATGTTACTGGAAATATTTTCATGTTCCGGGTAAAGTCCGGTTGTTCGGTTTGACACTGTTCCGTTAAAGTGCTTAATTAATTCGTAACGTGTCCTATGTATATATTTTTGTAACGTTTTTAATTTCTAACACTTAGGAAATCATAACGGACTATTTAATGACTTTTCTGTACATTACTAGTGTGTTAACAGGCGAATGTAAATATAACACAGATATCAGAAAGCAATTAAGTAATTCCACACAGTCGTCAAACACTTTCATTATCAATAATAAATTGTACGGAATACATGGAATTTTGAGGGTTGTCACATTCTCCCCCTGTTAAGAGAATTTCGTCCCGAAATTTAGCGCGTGGTTACTGAGGAAGCTAGTTAAGTTGCGTTGTTTTCCTGATTTTCCTGGGGTGTCACATCATCCCCCCGTTGGTTTGGAATTTCGTCCCGAAATTCTGCAGTAGCTTCAGCCTCAGTAGTGGTTGCGTTTTTCTTAAACAGCTGGGGGTACTTGAGTTTCATTTGGTCTTCGTGTTCCCAGGTATACTCTGGGCCACGGCGAGCATTCCAACGAACTCGGACCAGAGGTATCCTGGTATGCTTGAGGATCTTGACATCTCGATCCGTAATCTCTACTGGTTCCTCGACGAATCGCAGCTGGTCGTCGATTGTGAGCTCCTTTAAGGGAACTATGAGGGTCTCATCTGACAGACACTTCTTCAAATTCGACACATGGAAAACATTGTGAACTCCGCTGAGTTCTTCAGGTAAATCCAACCTGTAGGCGACTTTGCCAATTTTCTCGGTGACTTCGAATGGTCCGACATAACGCGGATTGAGTTTTCCTCGTTTGCCAAAGCGGACTACACCTTTCCAAGGTGAGACTTTGAGTAGCACTCGATCCCCAACCTGGAGCTCGAGTGGTTTTCTTCCCTTATCAGCATAGCTTTTCTGACGGTCACAAGCTGCCGCCATTCGCTGTCGTATTTGAGCAATTCTCTCGGTGGTATCTACCACAAGTTCTGGGCCAGTGATTTGGCTGTCACCAACTTCTGCCCAACAGAGAGGTGATCGGCATTTGCGTCCGTACAATGCCTCAAACGGAGCGCCTTGTATGCTGGTGTGGTAGCTGTTGTTGTATGAAAACTCCACTAGCGGGAGGTGTTTTTCCCAGCCATTACCAAAATCGATTACACATGCCCTGAGCATGTCTTCAAGGGTTTGGATGGTGCGTTCCGATTGCCCATCCGTCTGTGGGTGATAAGCGGTGCTTATATCTAAACGTGAGCCAAAAGATTTGTGCATTGCTTGCCACAGTTCAGAAGTAAAACGCGCGTCACGATCAGATATAATAGAGGTTGGCACTCCGTGCCTTGACACCACTTCCTTTAGATAAATGTCTGCAAGAGTAGAAAACTTATCCGTTTCTTTGATGGCCAGAAAATGTGCAGACTTGGTCAGTCGATCTACGATCACCCAAGTGGTATCGTTTCCGCGTTGAGATCTAGGTAGGCCGGTAACGAAATCCATGGAAATTTGCTCCCATTTCCATTTCGGGATCTCCGGTTGTTGAAGTAGGCCTGATGGTTTCTGATATTCAGACTTGACTCTCGCACAAGTCAAGCACTTGCTGACGTAGGTTGCTATGTGGGCTTTCATGCCAGGCCACCAATACGTAGTCTTGAGGTCGTGGTACATTTTATCCGAACCAGGATGTACCGAATAACGAGACTTGTGTGCTTCATCCATCACAAGTTCGCGTAAGTTGCCATAAAATGGAACCCAGATGCGTCCGTTTACATAGTAAGCGCCGTCTTCCTTTTGTTCTAGCCGCTGCCTCGATCCTCGTAGGGATTCAGCCCTGATGTTCTCTGCTTTCAATGCTTCAACCTGAGCATCACGAATCTGAGCTGGAAGGTTAGATTGGATGGTAAGCTGTAATGCACGTACACGCTTAGGTATAGCATCTTTTCGACTGAGGGCGTCGGCCACAACATTGGCCTTGCCCATATGATATTTGATAGCACATTTATAATCGTTCAAAAGCTCAACCCATCGGCGTTGTCGCATGTTTAACTCTTTTTGCTTGAAGATATGCTCGAGACTCCTGTGATCTGTGTAAATGGTGCACTTGGTACCGTACAGGTAATGTCTCCATATCTTAAGTGCGAAAACAACTGCTCCCAGTTCCAAGTCGTGTGTAGTGTAGTTCCTTTCGTGAACTTTAAGTTGGCGCGATGCGTAGGCAATGACCTTGTCACGTTGCATCAACACGCAACCAAGTCCTTGGATGGAAGCATCGCAGTAAACCACAAAATCGTCTGTGCCCTCGGGCAATGAGAGGATAGGCGCGCTACAAAGTCTATCCTTCAAGTGCTGAAATGCGGACTCCTGTGCATCACCCCAACGATAGATGACACCCTTCTGAGTCAGTGAAGTGAGAGGTTGCGCAATCTTGGAGAAATCTTTTATAAACCTTCTGTAATATCCGGCCAAACCCAAGAATTGGCGGATTTCTGTTGGTGTGCGGGGTGCAGGCCAATTATTGATCGATTCCACTTTAGATGGATCCACATGAATTCCATCCTTGTTTACCACATGGCCTAAAAAGTGGACTTCGCGAAGCCAGAAGTCACATTTCGAAAACTTGGCATACAACTGTTCTTTTCGAAGAAGTTCCAGCATAAGTCATAGATGCTGCTCGTGTTCCTCCTGACTCTTGGAATAGATCAGGATATCGTCGACGAACACAATAACGAACTTATCCAGGTAAGGCTTGCACACTCGGTTCATGAGATCCATGAAGACCGCTGGTGCATTCGTCAGCCCGAATGGCATAACCAGAAACTCGTAATGGCCGTAACGAGTTCTGAATGCTGTTTTGGAGATGTCCTCATCTCGGACTCTCAGCTGATGGTATCCCGATCTCAAATCAATCTTAGAGTAATAGCTCAACCCTTGCAACTGGTCGAACAAGTCGTCAATACGTGGAAGAGGATAACGATTCTTCACAGTCACCTTGTTAAGTTCGCGATAGTCAATACACATTCTGAAAGTACCATCTTTCTTCTTTACGAACAAGACTGGAGCTCCCCAGGGCGAAGAGCTAGGACGTATAAAACCCTTTTCCAAGAGCTCTTGTAGTTGTGTGGACAGTTCTTCGAGTTCTGATGGAGCTAGACGGTATGGTGCTCGAGCTACTGGCGCTGCTCCAGGAGCTAGCTCGATTTGAAATTCAACTTGGCGGTGAGGCGGAAGACCAGGTAATTCCTCAGGAAATACCTCAGGAAAGTCGCGCACTATAGGAATGTCTCCAATTCTCTTCTCTTCCGTGGATGTGTTAGTAACGAGCGCCAGAATGGCAGTGTGGCCCTTTCGCAAACATTTCTGAGCCTTAAGGAAAGAGATGATGCCTTCGACAGCACCACTCTTGTCACCACGAATCACGAGGGGTTCTTTATCAAAACAAGGAATGCGGACGAGTTTCTCCTTGCAAACAATCTCCGCTTGATGATGAGATAGCCAATCCATCCCAATAACAACGTCGAAACTACCAAGTGTGATAGGAATAAGATCGATAGAGAAAGTCTGACCAGCTAAGACGAGGTTACAACCTTTTACTACGTGTGTGGCTTCAAGACTTTTACCATTTGCTAGCTCTACCGCGTGTTTGGTGTTCAAAAGTGTTGGGGTGCGCTTAAGCATTTGGCTAACTTTTAAGGACACATAACTAGTATCGGCACCCGAATCGAATAAAACAGTAACAAAGAAGTCATCCAGAAGAAACTTACCCATCACAACGTTGGGACCGTTCCTTGCTTCTCCCTGACCAATCACGAACACACGACCCCTTGCCCCATTGCCATTGTTGTTTCCCCCATTGCCGCCTCTATTGTTGCCTCCATTGTTATTCCCATAGTGGTTCCCATTTCCTTGGTTATTGTTCTGGTTTTGGTTCAGCTGGGGGCAGTTCCTCTTAAAGTGGCCTTCAGCGCCACACTAAAAGCATCCTTTATTTCCCTGCTGATGCTGCTGCTGGTGGTTCTGTGGGGCTTGTTATTGTTGTTGGCGATTCTGATTTGCTGGTCGGGCGCTCCTGGAATCCTTTGCTTCATGACCAAACTTGTTACACCTCAGGCAACGACCTTTGTTGCACTGCCCACTGTGATGTTTGTTGCCCGGTTGCACTTGGGGTGGTTCCCTCGGTACCTACCCTGTCCTTGGTTACCAGAAGATTGCTGACCAGGACTCTGGTAGTCATCAGTCTTTCGCTGCTGAGACTGAACTGAAGTAGAACCCTTTCCGGAGTTCCCATCCCGTTTTCGCTTGTTGTCGGTAGGTGCATCAGAAGTAGCTGTGGCACTGATACGTTTGGGTAGTCTGTTTTGCTCCACCGCCTGGTCAGTGAGTCGATGGGCCAACTTGATGATTTGCTGTATGGTACCCAGGTTGGCTGAAGTCACGTGACTTTGAATCTCTGGTACAAGGCCCTTGAGATACAGCTCAATTCGTTTGATGGGAGGGTCCACCATGGTAGGGCACAAGATGGCCAGCTCATTTGACCTTTTCGTATACGCCTCAATCTCAGACCCCATCATTTTCAGGTTGAAAAATTCCGCCTCTAGTTTGTGGATGTCATCCCGACTGCAGTACTCCTCTTTGATCAGCTCCTTGAAACCATTCCAGGGGGTGGCATTAGCAACTGCCAGCCCTAGTAATTGAACCTGTGCCTTCCACCAGGTTAACGCAGCTCCTTCAAGTGTTCCGGTTGCATATTTCACCCTACGGTCTTCGGGGCATTCGCACATCTCGAAAACTGACTCAAGCTTCTCGAACCAGTGTAGAAGGCCCACTCCTCCTTCGGTGCCACTGAAAGTAGTAGGTCGACAGTCCATGAACGTTTTGAATGTGCACACAGGAGTTTGAGCATGTTGACCTCCTGCAGGGTTAGCTGCGAGTGCCTCCGCAACTCGTTTGTTGATCAAAGCCGTCAACTGGGCTTGAGTGAGGTTGATACGTCCTTCGCGTCCGCTCATGATCTTCATAACGAAGCAACGTAAGTGAGGAAAGTTTCGTGAAAGTGCGTAAGTGTGGGACGACATTAGAGAGTAAGCACACAAGGTTCAAATAGCAATTATCACATTATCTAATGCACAGTGGGAACTATCTAACCGAAAATATAACATAAATCATACCACTTATGGTGTCGAGTCTTGCACGTGGAGCGAAGCGTCGTTGTGGATCGTTGAGCACTGTACTGGTTATAGTATGGTTTTATCAAAAACTTTTCCCTTTTTAAAACCAAGTTCACTATAACCAATGACTCTGATACTAATCTCTCACACCCCTAAAATCCACCATGCGGAGTACCACCGCTTGGAGGCGTGACGTGACCAGGATCGAGCCACCAATCATATTGAATGACATAATTAAGTAAATAAAACCAAACACAATACGATTGGTGACCAAGAGGAAGTAAACCGATTTTAGGTTAACAACGGAAGCATAAAACGTGAGTTCGAAACATAAATTCACAGTTCATAAGTTTAAAGTCTCAAAACGCAAGTTTAATAAGTTCACGAGGATTTAAATAATAAGCACGGAACATAACAGTCCGTACGCCACAACGACTCCTTCCGCGTGCAAGCTCCATCTAGCGACCTGTAAGGCATGTAACAACGAGTCAACAACAAAGTTGAGTGAGTTCACGTTTGGTTGTTTGGTTTTAAGTTGTTTCTGAAAAACGTGGTTTGACTTTCGTTGGCTTATTTGCCGTGGGGGTTACCCCGAAGTTGAAAGTATGTTTAACCATTTCCTTTTTCTTTACCCAAACCGTATCCATGATTAGTGGGGGCTTTCCCCGTGTGAACTACTAGACGGTATGATATCGACTACTACGAACAATAGTTGTGCCCTACATCAGTATCTATCATCACTGACAGTTTACCATAGTCCATTAGTACACGCCCGTCCGAACGGCACGGTGTGAGGTTTGTTAAACCTAATAGCGCTATTAACTAATGACCCGCTCGCCATTGGCCTCGGCGATTAAGTCAATATGAAGAGGGACTTATTGATAGAGTTTTTGTCTAGCTAGTTTTAAGGTTGTTGTCCTGCACCAGGAGGACGAACATAGGTATTCTGCACTAGGAGAATTCGTAGGATTAATAATGGCATCCACTCTATGGAGGATGGCCGTACATATCCTACCCAAGGAGGATATGTAGATTTAGTTTTAATTCTTTAACCCATTCCCAAACCACCGGGAATCCCATGCCTTAGAAAGTGTGTGAACTCACCTCTGTTTGCTCGGTTAGATTCTCAATATAGCTAACAGTCAAGGTCGGTCAATCACGTCCTAGTATGATTTACCAGTTAGTCCTTTAGTGGCTTTCAAATAGAACACAAAGTTCCTACACGTATCTATCACACAACATGCATCATTTTAACGGTTTATGCCCATCTAAGTTTCCCATCCATTCCCCACTCAAAATCAAACATACAATAATGCACATAACATATATAACATGTTAGATCATTCACAGATAGCATACTCGACATTTAGACACGCGAGTCACAACTTATGTCATTTCAGCATTTATATTCAAAACCGGCTGTTTTCGGACATTTTAATAAAATGGTTAAATTATTCCAAAAATTCCCAAATTTTTACAGGATGTCTTAAACGTTCCATATTTTATTGTGTAAAAATATCGAGGTCCGGTTCTTTACCAATATTTTATAAAAATTCATATTCCGGACTGAACTCAGATTTATGTATTTCTGACCACAGTCCACGGAACAATTTATTAAAAATTCATCGAGTGTCCGATTTACGAAATTCCAGTGGGGTAATTACAAATGAATCGGTTTTCATCTACTGTACAAATTTCATGGTCCGATTCATCACAAAACTCAGGTTATGACTGAAAGTATGACACCCATTTATTGCTGTCAAAATTCAGCTTAAGTTGCTGTTACAAATTAACACTTTAAAAATAGTTAACGAAGTCCAAAAATTACGATTCCGGTGCCATTAGAACCGTATTTCATAATAACATATTTTAGATTCAAAATATCAGTTTTTAGTTGAATTTATGCCTTGTTTACAGCCAACTGAAGTTGGCTGTAAAGTATGGACAGATTGCTGTTTTTAGTCTCTAGCTTACTAGTTTGTGTTCGGTTGATTTCCGTTAACATGTTTAGTGATCATAACAACATCAAACATCAATATTGACTAACAAATGATCAGATAATCACAACTATGCAAGATTCATAAGATTTACACACATATCTTTCCTTTATCCATCATTAAACACTTATGTTCAAGACTTTGAGTTTTGTTCTTTACTGTTCTTAACTTTCAACCATTATATCACCTATTAACCACCATAAACAAGATCAAGATGATGATTAGAGAAACTTACTACTAGCTCAAGGCTAGGGAAGAAACAAGGCGCAAAAGTGGTAGTTAAAAGAAAACGAGAGCGGTCCTTCAACTTCCGAGAGCACCAAGCTTCCTTAGGTGCCTTCTTACTCCTTAATATCACCTTAGAATGCTAGATAATGGAATGGAAATGGGGATGGCATGGTGGTGGTGAGTGGCCGTAGGTAAGAAGGGAGGAGGAGGGTGATATGTGTTGGTGAATTATGATGGAATGGATGAGATGATACTAGTGGTTATATATTAAATCCTCCAACATCCTTTTACATGTAGGTTAATGTGTTGGTGAAGGACTAGACAAGATCAAATTAAATATTCAAAAGTGTGGAGTGTTGTCTCCCATGGGGGGGGGGGGCGATTTGGGCTAAGGGGTTGGGTTAGGATTGTGTTTTGAACCATCTAGTTAAGGTTTAGTTAGTTAAGTTGGGGATTAATTAGTGTATGATGTGTGTTGTAATTTACAACGGGTGTTAGGGTATTCGGGGACCCTAACTGGCTCAGAAAAAGATAAACTATGTTACTGGCAATATTTTCATGTTCCGGGTAAAGTCCGGTTGTTCGGTTTGACACTGTTCCGTTAAAGTGCTTAATTAATTCGTAACGTGTCCTATGTATATATTTTTGTAACGTTTTTAATTTCTAACACTTAGGAAATCATAACGGACTATTTAATGACTTTTCTGTACATTACTAGTGTGTTAACAGGCGCATGTGAATATAACACAGATATCAGAAAGCAGTTAAGTAATTCCACACAGTCGTCAAGCACTTTCATTATCAATAATAAATTGTACGAATTACATGGAATTTTGAGGGTTGTCACATCTAATGATAATGGAAATTCATAGAGCAAACACAAATTAAAAGACTCTTGCATTTGCATTAATTCACTTACAAACTGTGGATAATCTAAAGTATAACTTCAGAAGCCATCCAATACAGGGTGCTTGCCAACTCTATAATTTACGGCTTGACAAACTTACATTCGATCACATGAGCTGATTTCCGGATGAATACATACATATAAAAAAGAGTTAAATGCCATTTTAGTCCCTGTGGTTTGGGTCATTTTGCCAGTTTAGTCCAAAGGTTTCATTTTTAACATGTGGGTCCAAAAAGGTTTCACTGTTGCCATTTTAGTCCACTGGGTTAACTTCATCCATTATTTCTGTTAACGAGAAGGGCGGTTTGGTCATTTTGTATGGCCGAATTGCCTTTCTGGTTAACAGAATTACATATAAAATGACCGAATTGCCCTTCTGGTTAACAGAAAAATGGATAAAGTTAACCCAGTGGACTAAAATGGCAACAGTGAAACCTTTTTGGACCCACAGGTTAAAAATGAAACCTTTGGACTAAACTGACAAAATGACCCAAACCACAGGGACTAAAATGGCATTTAACTCTATAAAAAAAGTTAAAATATACCTTAATGTTCTTGTGCATAATAAAGGCAACTTTAGAGAGAAAACCAATCTATAAGCCAAAGAAGATTTATGAATTTACATTATAATACTAGTAACTTACACTCTTATTTGTAGGTTAATGAAAGCAGCCAATTTTACTAAGCAGCAAGACATAAATTTAACCTAATTAAGAATAATCCAAATGTGTATCTAGATTGAAACCAAATACAGACAAAACTAAACTTATTTTATATCAAACAATGAACCAATTTTCTAAAAAACAACATTATGATAACAACACTCTATGAATGTAAATGTAAATGTACATAGACCTAAGATCAATCAATTTCATAGAGGTGGAATTAACAAATATGAAATCCAACGCCATAACACTACGGCTCTTTGACGCCTTTCATCGAACAGTTGGCATGCATCTTCAACCCTGTTCAAACTTCAAACTCGTAAAAAAAAACAAATGTACTAAAGCAAATCATAAAGAGAACCAAAAGAAAGCAAAGCATCAATGTTTTTCATACAATGCATACTAAAAAAAGAGTTCAATTTCGTCTCATAAACAAGCTGTTAAAACCAGATACAATGATGGTTCGTCGATAGTAGCAGTGGTGGATCGGGGTGGAGCGGCGATAGGGGTCGACATGTGGTGGGGTAGTAGTTCATGGTGGTTAGTCGGCAGTTTGGATTTCCAAAAGACAGATGCACCGATAGAGATAGAGAGGAAGAAGACGGTCTCACAAACTTATCGTCCAAAATACGCGCAAAAGGAGGAAGCTTTTCAATGAAACCGATTCATGGTTATGGATGAAATCAATGAGGGTAGGGAAAAATTAAAAATTGGGGAGGGAAAACCATTATGATGAATTTTGGAGTAGGAGGGAAATAGGTTACGGGGTTTAATTTGGGGGAAAATTTAGGAGGGAAGTAATTTTTGGTGGAAAAAAAATTAGAGGTATTTTTTAAAGGGGAAATGGATTTTATCACCCTAAACTAAGTAAAATTGGCCAATATCATGCCCAACTTTTAAATTGGCTCCCACCACCCTCTACTCGATAACTTGGTGTCAGTGTCACCCCTTCGTTAAATAATCACTAACTGAGTTTGTTTATTTTGCTGATGTGGCTTTTTATCTGATGTGGCAAGGTGACGTGACATTTTTTAATTAAAATTAATATAAATATATGTATAAAACACAATACATACAGTCACTTTATAAAACAATATCTTTAACTCTCCTTCTCTCTCTACCTTGAAGGAGACGGTCGGAATCCATGGCTCCGGCAAGACGGCGACGGCAAGATCACTCCGGTTTCAAGCTTGATTTTGGGTTGTTTTTGTTGAAATCCGTGGCTCCGGTTCCACTAACCCCTAAATTCATCACCACCTCCACCTTCCTCTCTCAAAACCCCCAATTAGTCGATCAATCACCGTGTTCGACCACCACCATGCCGCTACGACCTAACCCCACCACCAACATCCCACTCTACAACGAGAACTGGCAGAACCCTAACCCTAATCTCTCACCATCATCAGCCTCGCCGGAGGAGGTATAACAACGACGGATCTTTATTTAATTACAGTTAGGGTTCTGTCTGGTTTAGGCTGCACACATGGCGTCAGAGGAAGCGAAGATCGCTAGTGAAGGTGTCAAGGCTCCCAGCCGCCACGCTTTACTCTCCATCTGCAAGTCTCTCGTCACTGGAGGTGTCGCCGGAGAGTGTTAGTGCTTTCAGTTATGTTATTTTGTTGTTGCTTTTGTTAATTTAATTTCTGATCTGTTTTGATTAGTTTTGTTGTGTAGATATGTTTGTTTTGAGATTGTGTTTATGTACGGTTGAATGATCTGTTTTGATTAGTCTGTTAGATTGATTAGTTTACCTAATGTTATTGAAGAAATTTTGATTTTGTTTCTAGAAAGTGACTAGATTATTGGCTTAATGCTGAGAATAAGAGCTAAATTTTAGCTGAATTTTGTTTTTGTCCAGGTAGGCTCTCCAAGTCATCATCCCTATGCCACATAGGATTAAAAAAACAAACTCAGTTAGTGTTTTTTTAACGAAGAGGTGACAGTGACACCAAGTTGTCGAGTAGAGGGTGGTGGGAGCCAATTTGAAAGTTGGGCGTGGTATTGTGTCACACCCCGATTTCCACGGGTCACCGGTGGGCCCGGTGGGGGAGTATCGTGACGTGGTTAGCAACATAATAGTCAAACAACACAATAATCAATATGCACAGCGGAAGCAATTTAAAAATATGATACAACCGAATTTAATATTGTAATATCAAATAACACAATATTCGGAAGTTTATCCACAGATGGATCGAGATAATATAATATTAATGGTTCAACAGACTTCAGGCATCTTAAGCTTGCGAGACTTCTAATGATGCTAAGGAGAAATCCCAGCCAATTTCGCTTAGTACCTGCATTTAATCTTTTTGGGAAAATACGTCAGTTTACACTGGTAAATACATTCAACTGACTCATTTTGGAAAAATGATTGAAAATTGGTTTGGATGCACATGGTATAAACATTTTATTTAACTTGGGAGAATTATTTAATATTATAATCTTGTGAACGAATTACATGTTCCTTGTGCGTTCAGTAGCCCGGATCAAGTCCGGGTTAAAGATCAATAGACACACCACAATGTTCTTTTGTGCACTGACGGGTGTACGCCTACACCCCGCGCTTAAGTCGTGGCCATTTCGTAAAATGATGCCAAGGATATCCGGGACATGGTCATTAACCCCCCCAAAGGCTTTAAGTAACAATACTGTTTAAACGAGCCGATCAAATTTAGTCAACTACCCACTCAACGGAGGAGGATTTGATGCTCGATCAAGCGGTATGCTATATACCGTAACCAAAGCCCGTATAGGGAAAATAAGTTAAAAGTATTTACCTGAGCAAAGTATGATTCACAATTAGCAAAATGCATGTAGCTTTTACTGGTCCTCCTAATCTGGAACAAAGGTTTTATAATAACCTATTAGAATCCTAACGGGTCTTTAATTAAGCTTAAGCTTAGACCGGCTAGTTTCAAAGATACGGTTCGTACGCACGATTAAGCGAAGACCAGTTAGAATGTGATTTAGACCCGACAAGTTTGAAGACTTGTTTAATATGGGTTTATTATTCACATTCTGGATTTTGAGATAAAACCGTTAAGATTTGACTCGTTTCGGCTAATTTATGTAAACTCGTTACATAAACCGAACCGTACGCGTAATAAGCGTGACGGGTATTCATGAGAGCTATATACAGGTTTCCTAAGTTAATTATGTCTCAAATATGTTGTGACATCAGTAAGATGTCTTTCATTATGCCCGAAACGTGTTTAAACACAAACTAGGCCCCATAGGGGTAGTTTGGTCATTTAAAAGTCTATGAACGAGTTTAAGTAACAACCTGAGTTACAGGTCTGATGTAATCAGAAAAATACATAATTTGCTAAGTTATATCAGTAGGATAAAGCATATATGTGAAATTTATCATTTTTAACCAAACTATGCCCCGTAGGGGTATTTTGGAAATTTCACATAAGCCGAAAAGCTCAAAACTGAAGTCTGAGTTTATCAACCTTTGCTTACTGTTAAAATATTATAATTTGCCTCATATATTAGTAGGTATCAACCCGGGTATGTCCAATATAATTTTAATACATACTTTGCGTTAAAAACGCTTAATAAGGCGATTAAAGGCCATTTCCGGGTTCGATACTTAAATCTGATATTTTTATATTTCCAGAAGGCTTTAAATAATTTATTTATCATATGTGATCAGTAGCAAAAGTTTTGGAGTCGTTTAGATATGTAAAACTCATTTTATGGCCCGTAAGGGCAAAACCGACAATTACCGGATTAAGCCTACGACTACTAGTTATGCTCAGCCTAAAATTTAATTAAAATCTTTAAAAATCCCAAAATAATATATTGCATCAGTGGGTAAAAGATTTGATATCAAAAAGTAGGCTTAACTAGGCTATACGCTAATTACGCCGTTTTATTAACATAAAGCTTTAATTTTGCGATATTGAGCATAACTCTAAATCTACAATTCAAACTGATGTCAAACTTTGCATACAAGTTTATATATCAGTAATTAAAGTTTCTACTCTTTTACATTTCCAAAATCACGTTTTAAGGTAATAAGGGCATAACGGTCAACATATGAACAATTAACGGAAACACGCATATTAATTGGATAACTAACGAACCAAGGTGTAACATCACAGAGGGTTATTCTAACATGTAACCTAGTCCAATTAAAGCTATGAGACATTTCTAAAACATGCCTAAACGGGTCAGAACTGAAAGTCAAACAATGTGACTTTTGGTTCCGAACCGGGTATTTACAGGAATTTGTCGGGTTGAACATGTTTAGACATGTTCTTACACTTATTACCAAGTTATAACAATGATCCAACAGGTTGTATATGATCTATAATGTTAATTATGCATAAATGGCATTTTAAGTATCTTGTTGACTTTTTATAAACTAGTTTGACCCGACTTTTGACCTGGTTAGAGTGGGAATCAGGGGGAACCCTTTTGAGGGTTTATTACCCACATAATTACCAACTTATAACTACTTTTAATTCGAGATATGACTGAGCCATTGTTGACTAATCTCGAAGTCAAATCGTAATTACGACGGTTTGACTTTTAACTAAATAACTAAGCTAAACTCAATAAAAGAAAGGATTAGCAACTTACTGAAATCCTAAGTTTGATTAGTGGTCACTTGGAAGCAGACTTGAGCTCCAGGAATGATCAGATAGCTTGAATGAAGGTGTGAAGACTTGTTGCAAGTTCATGATCCTTTTATAGTGAAAATTTCACCACAAATCTTTAACATTTGCGGTCTACAACTCACCATACCCTTCCAACAAGTGTCCTAGATGTTTAGGGGTCGTTTAGGGGCCAAGAGAGATGTGAAAAATCGGTTAAAGGCGCGCATGAAGGCAACGGCAGACAACAGCCCAAAGAATTCGGAGCTGGGCACCCCTAGCGTGACGCTAGGCCCCCCTCGCGTCGCGCTAGGCCTCTTCTGCACAAAATCAACATTTTTAGATTTTGCGATTTGATCCTTGCCCCTTCAAGCTTCGATTAGGCACTTGTTTCTTGCATTATGAACCCTCATACTTGATCTATAAAGGCTTGAAAACATATACCCACTTTGTTAAGTCCCCGGTTAACTTTATTGTTACCCGAAAAGTCCTAACTTTCAACGTTTACGCTTTAACCCTTCGCACACGAATTCGATCATAACTTTCTCATACGTTAACGAAACTTTACGAAATTCAAACCGTGTATTCTAGTGAGCATAATTAACCGTTACAAAGCTTCGAGTTTGTCAAAAGGTCACTCAGAGGTATAACTTAAACATGTTGACACATTTAGCCCCTGTAGTTTGTAATCTCTCACTTTTAGCTTCGTATGATCCATGATTTATTCGTTTGAAGGTATGAGAACCAAGTAGGGTTAATGTATATTATATTTATTCACAGTTGACGCTTAGAATACGTATATTCACATACTTTCCATGTTTGTCAACTTTAGTCCTTCTATAATATTTCTTTCACACGTTAAATCATTTGACACGTGTCTACACATTATAGGACGTGAATTTTTGAGGTGTTACATCCTCACCCCCTTAAAATAAATCTCGACCCGAGATTTACTGAAATAAATAAGGGTACTTTTCTTTCATCGTGGATTCAACCTCCCACGTGAATTCGGGACCTCTACGGGCATCCCATTTGACCTTTACAATAGGTACATGCTTCCTTCGAAGCTTCTTTACCTGTCGATCTTCAATCGACAAAGGTTTTTCCACAAACTTTAAGCTCTCATCTATATGCACATCTGTATGCGGTATAACCAGTGATTCATCAGCGAAGCACTTCTTCAGATTGCAGATGTGGAACACATTGTGAATTCCACTGAGCTCTTCTGGTAAGTTTAACTTATAGGCAACTGACTCGACATGTTCGATAACCTCGAAAGGTCCTATGTATCTCGGGCTTAGCTTGCCTTTCTTACCAAATCGCATCACCACTTTCCAGGGTGACACTTTAAGTAGGACTTTGTCACCTACTTCGAAGTGAAAATCTTTACGCTTAGGATCAGCGTAACTCTTCTGCCTATCCCGGGCAGCTTTGAGATGGTCACGAATCTGGACAATCTTGTCCGTCGTTTCGAACACAATCTCTGGTCCTGATAACTGGACATCTCCAACTTCCACCCAACAAACGGGTGATCTACACTTTCTACCATATAATGCCTCGAAGGGCGCAGCCTTAATGCTGGTATGGTAGCTATTGTTGTAGGAGAATTCGATTAATGGTAGGTTCTTATCCCAACTACCACCCAAATCTATCGCACATGCACGTAGCATGTCTTCCAACGTTTGAATAGTACGCTCACTCTGACCGTCAGTCTGAGGATGATAAGTCGTACTAAAATTCAAACGTGTGCCTAAAGATTGTTGGAAACTCTTCCAAAAATGTGATGTGTATCTAGTATCTCGGTCAGAGATAATAGCCACAGGTATGCCATGTAAGGCTACAATCTTATCAACGTATAACTGGGCTAACATGTCGGAGCTATAAGTCTCCTTGATGGGTAAGAAATGTGCTGACTTAGTCAGTCTGTCAACTGTAACCCATATCGTATCATTTCCTTTCCTGGTCTTAGGTAACTTGGTAATAAAATCCATCGTCACCATTTTCCACTTCCACGTAGGAAGTTCAGGCTGTTGTAGCAAACCTGACGGTTTTTTATGTTCGGCTTTGACTTACTCACATGTCAAGCATTTAGCTACATGGGTGGCTACAGACTTTTTCAAGCCTATCCACCAATAATTTGCCTTTAGATCCTGGTACATCTTATCAGCTCCAGGATGAACGGAGTATTTGGAACTATGGGCTTCCTGGAGGATAACATCTCGAAGTCCTCCATAGATTGGAACCCATATCCGTTCATTTAATCGTAAAATTCCGTCCTTGCTAAGAGTCAACTGCTCCTCAGTTACTCCTAGCTTTTCATTAGGATAGTTAGCTTCCAACACAACTTCCTTCTGTGCAGCTAACAACCTTTCAATCAAATTATTCTTTATCTCCATGCGCTTGGCATTGATTCGGATAGGTTTCACCCTCTCCTTTCTACTCAAGGCATCGGCGACTACATTCGCCTTGCTGGGATGGTATCTGATTTCACAATCATAATCATTTAAAGTTTCCATCCAACGGCGTTGCCTCATGTTTAATTCCTTCTGATTAAACAGATGCTGAAGGCTCTTGTGATCAGAATAGATCACACACTTGATCCCATATAGATAATGCCTCCACAGTTTTAGTGCGAATACAATGGCACCCAATTCCAAGTCGTGGGTGGTGTAATTCTTTTCATGCACTTTTAACTGTCTTGAAGCATAGGCAATAACCTTTCCTTTCTGCATAAGCACACACCCCATGCCAGTGTGCGATGCATCGCAGTAAACCACGAACTCTTTTATTCCATCAGGCAATGTGAACACAGGAGCATTGCTCAACTTCTGCTTGAGTATATCAAAGGACTCTTGCTGCTTAGGTCCCCAAAGGAACTTTACTTTCTTCTTAGTCAAGGAAGTTAGGGGTGCAGCAATCCTTGAAATTTTTTTGATGAAACGCCTGTAATATCCTGCCAATCCCAGGAAGCTACGAATCTCTGTAGGCGTCTTTGGTTCTTGCCAGTTCATAACTGCTTCAACCTTAGCGGGATCCACTTGGATACCACGCTCACTAACCACGTGTCCAAGGAATTGGACTTCTCGAAGCCAAAATTCACACTTGGAGAATTTGGCATAGAGCTTCTCCTGATGCAGGAGCTTGAGAATACAGCGAAGGTGTTTCTCATGGTCAGCTTGATTCTTCGAATAGATAAGAATGTCTTCGATGAAAACGATGACGAATTTATCTAAGTACGGTTTGCAAACGCGATTCATGAGATCCATGAACGCGGCCGGTGCATTAGTGAGCCCAAAATGCATCACTAGGAACTCGTAATGACCATAACGAGTCCTAAATGCTGTTTTGTGCACGTCTTCATCTCTAACCTTTAGCTGATGGTAGCCTGACCTCAAGTCAATCTTCGATAAATAACTTGCCCCTTGTAGTTAATCGAACAAATCGTCGATTCTGGGCAGAGGATACCTATTCTTGATCGTGACCTTATTAAGTTCACGATAATCGATGCACAGACGCATCGATCCATCCTTCTTCTTGACAAACAGGACTGGCGCTCCCCAAGGAGACGAACTAGGTTTAATGAAACCTTTAGCTAGCAGTTCATCTAGCTATGTCCTCAATTGTTTCATCTCCGTTGGAGCCAACCTATAGGGTGCTCTGGCAACTGGTGCTGCTCTGGGGATGATATCAATCCTGAATTCCACTTGCCTATCTGGTGGCAAACCAGGTAGTTCTTTTGGAAAAACTTCTGGGAATTCAGAAATGACAGGGATGTCTTCTATCTTCGGTTTAGGCTCATCAATAATCACTTGCGCCATGTAGATGACACACCCCTTCTTCAAACACTTGGAAGCCTTGAGCATAGTCACCTGCTCAGGCAGCCCATACTGGGTATCTCCCGGAATGGTAAGTGATTCACCAGACGGAGTCTTTATTACCACTTGTTTCTTGTTACAGACAATTTGGGCCTGGTTATGAGATAACCAGTCCATACCCAGAACTATGTCAAAACCGGCCAACTTAAAGGGAAGTAGAGACAGAGGAAAAGAATGGTTCTTAATGGATATAACACACCCATCTAACACAGTTGAGATGGGTTCTAGTGTACCATCTGCTAACTCCACCTCATAATTCACGTTTAAGGTTTTAACAGGTAATTTCAGCAATTTGCAAAATTTATGATCTACAAACGACTTATCAGCGCCTGAATCGAAAAGTACTCTAGCAAAGACGTCATTTACAAGGAAAGTACCTGTAATAACGTTGTCGTCTAGAATCGCTTCCTTTGCGTCCATTCTGAAGACTCTAGCATTAGTCTTCTTGGCCTCTTCAGGCTTCTTGGTGTACTTAGGGCAGTTGGTTTTAATGTGGCCCTTTTCATTGCAACGGTAGTACGTTGCGTCTTTCATCTTCCTGCAATCCAAGGTTTTATAATCCGTGGACTTGCATATACCACAAGCATAGGTTTTTGATTGAGTCTGTGAGTTCGACTCAAGTCTGCACTTTCCAAAGTGCTGCTTCTTGCAAATTTTGCATTTGGGCTTCTCACCAGAATTATGCCCATCTTTCCTTGACTCCGATCCTTTCTTGTGGTCACCGTTCCCACGGTGCTTCTTGTTCGATCTACGTGAACCATCATCTTCACGTTTTCTCTTCTCAGCCTCTTTGTTTCTCAGCGACCTTTGCCGGACCGCATCCAAAGTAAGTGACAAAGATATGTCAGCTACAGACCTGAAGGTAGCTGGCCGAGAAGCTTTTACGCTTGCCTTGATTTCCGGGGCTAAACCACCGATAAAACGAGCGATTCTTTTTGGCTCCGGGGTTACCAGATATGGAACCAACCGGGACATCGTGTTGAAGCTCGTTAGGTAAGCTTGACAGTCAAGGTTTGTCATCACCAATGATAGAAAATCAGATTCTATCTTCTCCACCTCATGCTAAGGGCAGTAATTTTCCCTGATAAGGGCAACAAATTGATCCCATGACATATTGTACAATGGGATTTTCCCGGTGGCTTGAATCAGAGATCTCCACCATGCTAAAGCTTCACCCTTAAAAGACTGCGACACAAACTTGACCACGTCTCTCCTAGCGCATCCGCTGATGTCTACAATCGTATCCATCTCATCCAGCCACGTCATACAGTCAATGGCTCCTTTCTCCCCATTAAAATCCTGGGGCTTGCACGAAACAAAGTATTTATAAGAGCAACCCTTCTCACGGGGTCCGTGGTTCAGTACAACCTGCTGAGATGGAGCACTGTGGTTCGAGGAGCGTCGATCATCATCTTTCTTCGGGTCGTCCTTCTTGGACGGTGGCTTTGAAGGCTGTGTAGATAGGGTCCTACTACGAGTCCCACTATACTCTTCGTACTGCCTTTCCAAAGCCTGTGTAACAGCGCCGTCTATGATCGCTTTCAATTCAGCACTCGTTAGATTAATCTGGGCGTCATTATTAACCTCCACTGGATGGCTATTAACCTCGTCCGAGTTAGCCATTTTAATTGAACTGTTGCAGAAAACAAGGACAATAGTTTATTTGGGAGTTTTATTATGGAATTGTCTTTTATGGCAATTCATTAACCATGGTAACAAAGACCATATTTGGTTAATTTATAAATCATAGTTATTTAGGATTTCTATTATAATTTATCCTAATTATAAAACATTAGCAGTTTTATTTGTGGCACAAAAGGCCTAGTCACATGGACACTTTTAATTTAATCTATGATTTCAGAGAATCAAAACATTACGGTATACTGGCACAATAGGCCTAGTCACAAGGACAATTATAAATTATATGCTAGGATTTCAGAGAATCAAAGCCTTTGAGGTTTGAACCTAGTTCATTACCTTTATTTGACAAGGAGTCATAGCTACCACTGTCTTTTGGCTCATATAGAAATGAGCAAGGCCCGTAGGCATTGTATTACCAATGTATGGTAAAAATATGATCACCTTAATTGATGATCTTAACCCTTGATTCAGAGATCATTAAATTGGGTTAGGAATCTTCTAAAGAATCCTTATACATATAAAATGATGTGTGATTTTAACGAATCACTTCTGCTAGGAGTGTTAACATGTATACAGATGTTAACAGGGATTTGAATCTTTTGAACAGGTCTTACCATCTTGGCCCGGCCTTAAAATGACCCTAAGGCTAGGTTTCACTCTTTAAGATCCTTATTTAATAATTACATGGGTAGATTATTTCAAAAGGAATGATTTTAATTTATTTATTTCATTTATAATTTATATATGCACATAATGGCAAACATGAAATTTATAAAACAAACATTCCATTAATTTATTATAATATTACATGCTGCCCTAAATGGGTCTTTTCAACAAACAAATTACCCACGCAGGGGTCAATCAATATACTTGTCCACGCAGGGACTTTAAACAAACATAATAGTCCACGCAGGGACCTTAAATAAACAAACTAGTCCACGCAGGGACTTTAAGCAAACATCATACCCTCGTAGGGGTTAACGGAAGATAGACCCACGCAGGGGTCCAAACAAACACACATACATACCCACGCAGGGGCTTTAACAAATACAACAAATACAGGCCCACGCAGGGGCTCAACAACACTTGGAAGGATTCAGTGATCCTTCTTGTTCTTCCCTTTGATCAAGCTTGCCAATCCTTGGAAGAAGCTCTGTCTCTCCCTACGGTCACGGTGGAAGCCTCGCTCTACTTCATCCAACCTTTGTAGGATTTCCTCCCTTTCTGGGGGAGAAAACCTTGGCGGCTGCGATTGCGTCCGAATAATAGGCCTAGGAGGTATCTGGTACCCCTGTGTTGGGTACCCTACTCCCCATGGATCCCCATAGGGTCCTTGGGTGTTGTAGTTCGCCGCTACCATGTAAGGGTCGGCCTCCGCGTAACCATAGTTGTGGTGAGTTGGCGGTTCAAACGGGTTATATGCCATGGAACCCGTATATGCCGGAATTGGGTTGTCAAAACCCATTGGCGGTGGCTGTGGTACAGCTGTGTTGGAGGGTCCACCCATTTGTGGGTCCTCCTGATGTGGCGGATAGTGGCTGCCACTGGATTGACGTGGGGAACTGAAATGGAAATCCCCTGCTCGTGACGACATGCGCACACCGGTTCTCCTTCGCCTCGGCGGTTGCGGAGGTGCCGACTGCACTGGCGGCAATGGAGGCGGTGGCGTGACTGCCACGAATCTGGAATCCACAGAGGGATCCTGTTGTTGTTGTGGCTGCTGCTGCTGAGGCGACGAATGGTGAGGAGGTGTATAGTACCACTCGTGCCGGGTGAACCTAGCTTGGAAGCTATCTGGACCAACATAGGGTGATCCGTAGAAAGACGATCCGTCGGAGATCTCGATCGGGTGGTTAGGAGTGCCACTTGCAGGTTCGACGGGATCAGTATCCTCGTCCATGTCGTCCGCATGATCTCCAGAGGAATGGTCGTCTGGCCCCAGTGGGTTAAAACCCACGGGTTCTTGTATGTAGCCTACCAGATTAAACCGGCCCCGAAAAGCAGGTGTGGGGTCCCCGTAAGAATGATGCGATAAAGATCGCTGTAATGGTATGTATGACTGTTGAGGGTTGTTGGGCTCATATTCCGGCTGAGGCCCAAAAGGGTTAGGAGGTGTTGAACTATGTGAGACCGACCGTCTAGCCGACTCAAAGAGGTTTCTCCGGTTCTGCCGGGGATCGTCACTCTCTGTTGTAGATGGAGCTCGAACATTCGAAGGTCCAGCTTCATTATCGTTGGGGGCGGTAATCGGCCCCTTGCCTCGTCCTCTCCTTCGGAAGAATCTTGGCGGAATTTTTATCAAGAGTCATGTCAAAATAGTATGAGATCACAAGACAAAAATATATGCAAAATAAAGGACAACACAAACAAAGTGGAATTTGTCCTATGTTATATGTCTAGACTCGAAAGTTTAGAATTGTGCAATTGTGTAACTGAGGTTAAACACAAAAGGCTAGTGTTTAATTCACTCAGTGTTGGCTCTGATACCAACCTGTCACACCCCGATTTCCACGGGTCACCGGTGGGCCCGGTGGGGGAGTATCGTGACGTGGTTGGCAACATAATAGTCAAACAACACAATAATCAATATGCACAGCGGAAGCAATTTAAAAATATGATACAACCGAATTTAATATTGTAATATCAAATGTCACAATATTCGGAAGTTTATCCACAGATGGATCGAGATAATATAATATTAATGGTTCAACAGACTTTAGGCATCTTAAGCTTGCGAGACTTCTAATGATGCTAAGGAGAAATCCCAGCCAATTTCGCTTAGTACCTGCATTTAATTTTTTTGGGAAAATACGTCAGTTTACACTGGTAAATACATTCAACTGACTCATTTTGGAAAAATGATTGAAAATTGGTTTGGATGCACATGGCATAAACATTTTATTTAACTTGGGAGAATTATTTAATATTATAATCTTTTGAACAAATTACATGTTCCTTGTGCGTTCAGTAGCCCGGATCAAGTCCGGGTTAAAGATCAATAGACACACCACAATGTTCTTTTGTGCACTGACGGGTGTACGCCTACACCCCGCGCTTAAGTCGTGGCCATTTCGTAAAATGATGCCAAGGATATCCGGGACATGGTCATTAACCCCCCAAAGGCTTTAAGTAACAATACTGTTTAAACGAGCCGATCAAATTTAGTCAACTACCCACTCAACGGTGGAGGATTTGATGCTCGATCAAGCGGTATGCTATATACCGTAACCCAAGCCCGTATAGGGAAAATAAGTTAAAAGTATTTACCTGAGCAAAGTATAATTCACAATTAGCAAAATGCATGTAGCTTTTACTGGTCCTCCTAATCTGGAACGAAGGCTTTATAATAACCTATTAGAATCCTAACGGGTCTTTAATTAAGCTTAAGCTTAGACCGGCTAGTTTCAAAGATACGGTTCGTACGCACGATTAAGTGAAGACCGGATAGAATGTGATTTAGACCCGACAAGTTTGAAGACTTGTTTAATATGGGTTTATTATTCACATTCTGGATTTTGAGATAAAACCGTTAAGATTTGACCTGTTTCGGCTAATTTATGTAAACTCGTTACATAAACCGAACCGTACGCGTAATAAGCGTGACGGGTATTCATGAGAGCTATATACAGGTTTCCTAAGTTAATTATGCCTCAAATATGTTGTGACATCAGTAAGATGTCTTTCATTATGCCCGAAACGTGTTTAAACACAAACTAGGCCCCGTAGGGGTAGTTTGGTCATTTAAAAGTCTATGAAAGAGTTTAAGTAACAACCTGAGTTACAGGTCTGATGTAATCAGCAAAAATACATAATTTTCTAAGTTATATCAGTAGGATAAAGCATATATGTGAAATTTATCATTTTTAACCAAACTATGCCCCGTAGGGGTATTTTGGAAATTTCACATAAGCCGAAAAGCTTAAAACTGAAGTCTGAGTTTATCAACCTTTGCTTACTGTTAAAATATTATAATTTTCCTCATATATCAGTAGGTATCAACCCGGGTATGTCCAATATAATTTTAATACATACTTTGCGTTAAAAACGCTTAATAAGGCGATTAAAGGCCATTTCCGGGTTCGATACTTAAATCTGATATTTTTATATTTCCAGAAGGCTTTAAATAATTTATTTATCATATGTGATCAGTAGCAAAAGGTTTGGAGTCGTTTAGATATGTAAAACTCATTTTATGGCACGTAAGGGCAAAATCGACAATTACCGGATTAAGCCTACGACTACTAGTTATGCTCTGCCTAAAATTTATTAAAAATCTTTAAAAATCCCAAAATAATATATTGCATCAGTGGGTAAAATATTTGATATAAAAAAGTAGGCTTAACTAGGCTATACGCTAATTACGCCGTTTTATTAACAAAAAGCTTTAATTTTGCGATATTGAGCATAACTCTAAATCTACAATTCAAACTGATGCCAAACTTTGCATACAAGTTTATATATCAGTAATTAAAGTTTCTACTCTTTTACATTTCCAAAATCACGTTTTAAGGTAATAAGGGCATAACGGTCAACATATGAACAATTAACGGAAACATGCATATTAATTGGATAACTAATGAACCAAGGTGTAACATCACAGAGGGTTATTCTAACATGTAACCTAGTCCAATTAAAGCTCTGAGGCATTTCTAAAACATGCCTAAACGGGTCAGAACTGAAAGTCAAATTGAAAGTCAAACTATGTGACTTTCGGTTCCGAACCGGGTATTTACAGGAATTTGTCGGGTTGAACATGTTTAGACATGTTCTTACACTTATTACCAAGTTATAACAATGATCCAACATGTTATATATGATCTATAATGTTAATTATGCATAAATGGCATTTTAAGTATCCTGTTGACTTTTTATAAACTAGTTTGACCCGACTTTTGACCTGGTTAGAGTGGGAATCAGGGGGAACCCTTTTGAGGGTTTATTACCCACATAATTACCAACTTATAACTACTTTTAATTCGAGATATGACTGAGCCATTGTTGACTAATCTCGAAGTCAAATCGTAATTACGACGGTTTGACTTTTAACTAAATAACTAAGCTAAACTCAATAAAAGAAAGGATTAGCAACTTACTGAAGTCCTAAGCTTGATTAGTGATCACTTGGAAGCAGACTTGAGCTCCAGGAATGATCAGATAGCTTGAATGAAGGTGTGACGACTTGTTGCAAGTTCATGATCCTTTTATAGTGAAAATTTCACCACAAATCTTTGACAATTGGGGTCTACAACTCACCATACCCTTCCAACAAGTGTCCTAGATGTTTAGGGGTCGTTTAGGGGCCAAGAGAGATGTGAAAAATCGGTTAAAGGCGCGCATGAAGGCAATGGCAGACAACAGCCCAAAGAATTCGGAGCTGGGCACCCCTAGCGTGACGCTAGGCCCCCCTCGCGTCGCGCTAGGCCTCTTCTGCACAAAATCAACATTTTTAGATTTTGCGATTTGATCCTTGCCCCTTCAAGCTTCGATTAGGCACTTGTTTCTTGCATTATGAACCCTCATACTTGATCTATAAAGGCTTGAAAACATATACCCACTTTGTTAAGTCCCCGGTTAACTTTATTGTTACCCGAAAAGTCCTAACTTTCAACGTTTACGCTTTAACCCTTCGCACACGAATTCGATCATAACTTTCTCATACGTTAACGAAACTTTACGAAATTCAAACCGTGTATTCTAGTGAGCATAATTAACCGTTACAAAGCTTCGGGTTTGTCAAAAGGTCACTCAGAGGTATAACTTAAATATGTTGACACATTTAGCCCCTGTAGTTTGTAATCTCTCACTTTTAGCTTCGTATGATCCATGATTTATTCGTTTGAAGGTATGAGCACCAAGTAGGGTTAATGTATGTTATATTTATTCACAGTTGACGCTTAGAATACGTATATTCACATACTTTCCATGTTTGTCAACTTTAGTCCTTCTATAATATTTCTTTCACACGTTTAATCATTTGACACGTGTCTACACATTATAGGACGTGAATTTTCGAGGTGTTACATATTGGCCAATTTTGCATAGTTTAGGGTGATACAGTCCATTTTCCCTTTTTTAAATTATAAAACTACTCTTATAAATTAATTATAAAACATGATTTTAAATTTTTTTTTGAACGACCAACATAATCAATCTCGAGCATTTTCGGGGCACCCACTTGACCAAACGGGGTACTCCGAGAGTAACTCGAGTCCACCACCAATTCCGGGGAAAACCCAGCAACCCACCCGCCCGTAGGCACGACGGTGAAATTACCGGTAAAACCCGTTTAGCTCAAGGATCAAACTCAGGTTTCTCTGTGTCTCCTATTATTGCCCACCAATGCCTCACTCTGCACCAAGTGAGAGTTGAACTTGCATCTCTTAAGAGAGATGCAAACCTTCCACCACTTGTTACAGAGATCATTGACAAAAAAAATGTTTTTAATTAATATAAAAATGTTATTAAGTATACTTACACAGCTATAATAAGCAACATTGAAACTTATGTATTTCTTGTATTTTTTTTTACTAAAATATAGTATAATTTGTGTATGAATGTATTAGATCTTAACGGTTAGGTTTTACTACGTCATATTGAATGTTAAATGGTTAGATCTTGTTCTAGTAAGCCATACTCTATCATAATGCCAATAGTAGATCATACATGTCTTGATTATTTGTATTATACCTAATTAGATCGTATTGGGTCTTAGAGGATTAGGTTGGGTTTGGTTGTAGCAAGCCATGTTAGATTATAGTTCGCGGTAATAGATCATACATAGGCATACTAGGTTTTATTAGGTCGTATTGGTTCTTAAACCATCGAATTGGATTTAAATGTTTTTGCGGAACCATATTATGTTTGTGGGCAATAATAGATCATAAATGTGTTTGTAGGCCATGATAGGCTTTATTAGGTCGTATAGGTCGTATAGTTATATATTGTAATTTAATTATGTTTAACTAAAATGCGAGTCTAGTCTCTAGTTACACTTATTATTATTTTTTTAGCAGACTCACGTTCGATCTTTAATTGGTTAGTTTTTCTCATTTTTCTCTCACTAAACGCACACATTGCGATGAGGAGGCAATTGATTTTGATCGCTATCGCCAATACTATAACTACATACACTATGGAATTTTATTGGTATTTGGCGGTGGCTGTGCTCTGCACATCGAAACATAAACACAAAAGAGTTATATCGTAATTTAGAAAAATCTTGAGATAAGACCAAGCAACATGTTTGTAATTAATTTTGGTTTTCCTTCTTGAGAAAATAGAAAGTAGAAAAAACAAACATGTAAGATAAAAAAAAGCTATAATAACATAACTATACTAAAATAAAGGAGGACTCAAGATGGGATTCGAAACTTCGCCAATTGGTTTATCATTTAAAATCGAAGCCACTAAACCAACTTAATTTCTTGGTAGCTAATTTGTTTTCTAATATATAAATAAAAAATGTGAAGGTATTTGACGCACATGCATTAACTAATGACAATCATCTACATCGAAACTTCTGTTATATAATATAGATATAATTTTATTTTATCCCATTTCACTTGAATCTCCTTTTTTTTCCAGTTTGTTCTATAACCAACCATTATTTACTTTTATTATATTGTTATTAATTATTTGATTTTAACAGTTCATTATTTTGTGTAATGTTATTTAACAGTATCTTTATATACTAATAAACAAAAATCATTTTTAGACACTTGTCATTCTCTGGTAATTTTTTACCCTTATTTTTTTATTTATCTCTTTTATTATTAACTAATAATAATACTAATATTAAATATCAATTTAACTAAATCTATTTATCTCTTTGTTTAATTTATTTCTTTTTTAACTCTAAAGTTTCAATCTTTGACAATTTAAGTTTAAAGTTTCAATCTTTGGTATTTTAACCCCTTTGATTAAGTTGATTTTTCACTTCTAATTAAAAAATTTTCATCTTTTGCAATTTAACCCCTTTAATTTTTTTTACTTTCAACCCAAACCTTTTCATCTTTTGCAATTTAATCTCAACACTTTTTTCACTTTCAACTTTAGTCTCTTATATACATTTCATCTTTCATAAGTTCTCCGTTTAACGTGTCGTTCTAAATTTCCTACTTAACACGCCGCAACATGCATGTGGGGTTCAACGTTTTTTCAATCTATATTTTCCTGTTTGACATGTCCGTCGCAGTGCGTCTATTTTTCCCCGTTTGATAGGTCTGTCGCAACGTGCGAGTCAGAGATCGACTTAGTTATTTTTTTCTCGGTTTTACACACAGGCTCGTGGTTATGTGAGAAACATTTGCCTTTCATCTAACAAGATATATAACTAATGAATCCCCCGCCGCATTACGACGGGTGGTAATTCTAGTGTTAAATTAAAGAGAAATAATAAAAATTTAAAGTTTAATTGTTTAATTTTTAGATGAGTTGATTAAACAAATATTGAACTTTGCTTTCTCGAGTTATTTATTTTTTGTAAATCAAATATTATCATAATTTGCACATTTTATGTGAGGAAAAGTTGCAACCTTTGTAACAAGAGTTGCTAATATCAATAAAATTTGTAACATTTTCAAAAAAAGTTAACACTTATTAGTAAAATTTGTAACTTTTAGATAAAAAGGTTACAATTCCAATAAAATTTTTCAACTTTGTATGAAAAAAGTTGCATTAGATTTTTTAATGCAACATTTGTGTTTAAAGAAGTTGCATTAGAGTCAAATGCAACACGATTAGAAAGGGTTGCATTCAAAAAGTTGCATTAGACTCATTTTCTATTAGTGTTATAAGACCCTAGTGTCAAGTGCCCTATTAAGTTATGTTATAATAGAACTCTAGCGAATAAGCGTACTATAAAACTTATGTTTTATGACTCAAATATCAGGTATCCTATTAGACTAGTGGGTATGGAGAGCCTCATACCCAAGGGGATGGGTCGCCATGTCACCGCCACGTAGGAGGGGCTTGAAGGGGATGGACCTAGGGGGTGGGGGATGAACCCCTTTATATATATATGTATGTATGTAAAGGTATATTTGAGAGAAGGAGGCCCGTCAAGATCGGCGAGTGGGAGACGGATGGGACGAGCCGGAGGAGTGGGGGACAGTGTGGGGGACCAGCGCCGGGCCAAGCCGGGCCTCAGCCGGCCCCCATACCCACTAGTCTTACGGTGTATTATAATAACACCACAATGATTAAGCATCATATAAAGGTTAAATTAATAAGACCCAAGTGTCAAGCGTCTTTTTAAGTTATATTATAATAAAACTCTAACGAATAAGCGTCCTATAAAACTTATGTTTTATGACGCATATATCAAGTGTCCTATTACGGTGTATTATGATAACACCATAATGATTAAGCTTCCTATAAAGTTTAAAGTTATAAGACCCAAGTGTCAAGTGTCCTATTAAGTTGAGTTCTAATATGACTTCTACTAGAATGGGTCCTATAACACTAAACATTTATGACTTAACTACGTGTCCTATTAAGTTATGTTATAATAGGACCCCAGATGATCAAGTGTCCTAATACAGTACCATATAATGGGACACTAACAATTAAATGTCTTATAAAGTTCTTTATTAGGATCTACATTTTAAGTGTCCTATTAAATTATATGATAATAGGACCCCAAAAAATCATCTATCCTATTAAATAGTTTTTTAGGACACCGGTTTACTAGAGTATATTATAAAAGGACTCCAAAAGTTCATTAGTCATATTAAATAGTTTTTTAGGACTCTCTTTTACAAGCGTCTCACAGAAAAGGTCCTAAAAAGTCATTTTTGTTGTAGTGGCAATGACTAATATTACATTCATAAATAGTCGACTATAATTCACATCATACACTTATGTAACATCTAATATAGAAGCATTCATTGTTTAATAAATTTTGTATGTAAAATTTTCTAAAGACTACCCGTGTTTTTACACGGGTTTTACATCTAGACAACAGTGGTTAGGTTGTCAACATAATGAAACTCCTGTTGACTAACCCTGTTGACCATTAGTTCATATCAATTTTGTAAGTCTGCACTAATTATTTTTTTTACTTTATATTAAAATGTGTTATGCATGGTTTTCTAAAAACCACCCGTGTTTACACACGGGTCTTACTGCTAGTATTATATTATATTAGATTTTTTTTTGTACACGTGTCAAACTCGAGACTTCCTCACCCTTAAATGATAATATTAAACTAACACATTATCATATATAGAAATCAACCCATTCCTTCTAAATGCTATATTAATATTATATAATGATATTCTTTATACATGTTATATATATATATATATAGAGAGAGAGAGAGAGAAATAAATTGAAAACCCACTTGAGTTAAGAAAACCCATAAAATTTCATCTCCACCATTAATCTTATGTGATCAAAGGTTGATATTAAAAAGTGTACAAAAAGTTACTTTCTCAGAAAATGTTACAATCTATACTATTATAAAAAGGAGAAGTTATGTACACAAACGTAATTTTACATGCGTACAAACTTTACAACAATATGTACAAGAAAATAAAGCCTTCTTAGAGGGGTTGAATTTGTATTTTCATCAAACTTTTAAGACACTAGAGGGGCATTTTTGGTATTTAAACCCTGGTGACTTTCCAACTTGCAGATTAACCGATCGTTTCTCTTCAAGAGCTCAGGAAATGTTTTCAATCTGATCGCTCGCTTCATCTTTCCTTCTCTCTCTTTAAGCAAAATCCCTTCTCTGTATCTTCTTAACAGATCTGATTCATTTAATTGTTCATATGCAATCGGAACACTGGTCACCCTAATTTCAATGGGTTCTTGGCGATGAGAGTGGTTGTGGTGATCTCTGCATCCCATCACAGGTAACCTATCATGAACACAAACTCTTAGCATCATGTAAATTTCAGTATTTTGAGTAGATAAGCCATTAACTTATTTTCGTTCAGACACATCGATCATCATTGCTTGAGGGATAAGGGTTTTCCTTGGATTATTAAATTATATTGATGATCCTCTTTTTTGTTAGGGTTTTTTTCGTTCAATTTGGTAACTTAATTCAAGCTCTGGAGTCCGTTGATGATAAAAAGGTACAATTTTTCTGATAGTTTATGTTTCTTTTTTAAATTTGTGAAGTGGGTTTTGTAGGAAAATCATCATGCTGTTTGTTGGGAATTTTTTTGAGGGTTGATAGAAGTTGTTTGAAATAGAATTAGAAATAAATAAGTGAAATGAAACCCAAGGTGTTTGATGAGTTTATCCAGTTTGATTTCTAGAGTTAGGTTTTAATTAATCTGTTATATCAGTGCAGGAGATGGAGCCGGAGTGGCAGCAGAATAGCCGAAAGGACGCTGTTGTTTATTTTCTTTGTAAAGATCGACAGCTTCAACCTGCACACTTCATCAAAGTCGCTCTCGCATCATCAGAAGGTCTTTTAGTTTTTATAAAAATTAATCTGGTTAGCGACTAAATAGCTGAAGAATAGCGAATTTTAGGGGCTTTTTTATTTTTATAAAAATTTAGTTTATTTGTTTAGATGATAAAAATGACGTATTTTCACTATTTTAGGGTATTTTTAGCACTTTAATACCTGAAATAGCGTATTTTAACTATTTATACATGAAAATCACTTTTTTTACCCCTGCATCGCTAAACATGAAATAGCAGGCGGGTATTGGAAAAGCATGTTTATCATTTGAGAAAAGGTAACTTGGATACTAATAAAAAACAAATTAATTCGAAAAGAAGTTATGTTTTGTTGGTTGGAGATGTACAAGTCTCCCTTGCAGGTTAGTATGAATTATAGCTAGCAAAAGATTAGGAATAAAAAGGTAACGGGTTTAAAAATATGTAAATTTGGTAGCTAATCTAAACTGTACATGGGCCCGGCACAAGCTAGCATAGGTTACGCTGGGTTGGGTTTTACTACTCTGCGGACATTATGCCTATCGCCCCTGCACTCCTGCTCATAACCGAATCAAAGAGTCTCCTCTCAGTTCTGATGCCATTTTCAAACAGGTTTTATTATGATCAGATCTTATAACTGAATTGTCTGATTAAAAAGTTCAAGCAGAGTCATGCAGGCCTATTTAACCTCTGCATAGTGGTGCTTGTTGCTATAAACAGCAAGCTCATCATTGAAAATCTTACGAAGGTGCATGTGTTCATCTTAATTTATACATTCCGTTTGCCTCCTTGCTCTTCGATTAACCTACATTACTTTTACAGTATGGTTTATTGACCAATGCAAATTTTTGGTTTACTTCAAGATCATTGAGAGACTGGCCACTTCTTATGTGCTGGTAATGGTGTTTTTAAAAATTTACTATCCACTTCTCTTCATGTGGGTTGTAAGATTAAGTTTTTTTATGGTTTTTCATGTAGTCTTTAACTTCCGGTCTTCCCACTTGCTGCATACATCATTGAGAAAATTGCATGGACCAAACGTATAGCCGACTCTGTAAGTACATGATTTTAATTGCCAAGCGATGTTCTTTCGTAAATGAATCACTGGTTCATGATATTCTGCACTTGATGTACACTTGTAGGCTGCTATCACTCTTCATATTATAATAACTACAATAGTCATTCTGTATCCGGTTTTCATGATCATGAGGTTAGTGTATTATATGCTATACGTCGAAAGGCCTTCTCAACCGTTTCCTTTTGTAAATAAAGTTTTAAAGAATGAAGCAAGTCAACCCCGAGTTGTTACCTTTTTTGGTACCATGAAAAGTGAAAATTTGACACATGTATAGCCTGGAAAGCTCATGCAAACAAAGCCAATAAGTCATCTTATATACTGATGTATGTATATATATTGCAAGTTGGTTGCAGGCAGCATGAAGCTGAAAAATTAGTTGGGACATGTGTGCAGGGTGGTCCATCATGGAAAGGTCAATCACAGGGAGGCTGGTAGGAACAAGTGTAGGGTTTGGTCGCTCGACAACGCCAACGCTGGCGACAGGCAAGGAATTGTCTTCAAGTGGGTTTCGGATTGAACACGTTAGCTTAACGGATTGTGTTCAAGTTGTTGACCCATGTTAACCCATTTAACTTTATATGTAATTAAAAAAAATCATTTAGTCACTTAAACTAATTGGGTAATTTATTTCAATCAAGTTTTAAAGATAAAAAGAAATGAGCATCAAGCTTCAAGGTTCTGTTACATACACCTCTTTTTCTCTAAATATTAGAGTATTCATATGTAACAATCTAAAATAAACTAATTTTTTTGGGTCAAACGGGGCGCAAAAACTCATGTTGTGCTCGGATTCGTTATGTAAATTCATATGTTTAATCTCATATACGTAAAGGCTCTCGCAACTTACTACGTAAAGTTTAAAGTCACCCAATTTAAAAAAAAATGGAGTTCGACCCAAAATTCTTATATGATCTACGAATGATATAACTCACTGATTGATATACCTCACTAGACAATGTAGCTGCTTGGTTGACTTTGACACATTCACTTACAAGGATGACCAAGTATTATAAAATTGATATCATAGACTCACATTGTTTAGAAGGTATTTATGTATTTGGTATAGTCATATTTTATCAACAGAAGTCTTTGGCATGTAATTAACATCGATTTAAAGTTCGTAGTTTAGAGTTTGTAGTAGTTTTATTCATGAGGGGCAACCCTTAGAGCAACGGTAAAGTTGTTGTCATCTGACTTAGAGGTCACAAGCTCTTGCAGAAATACCAGGCAAGAATGCTTACAACAAGCACAAGTTTAGCTTGACACCTCCTGCACCCCGCAGATGCAGGAGCCTCGTGCACTGAGTTTGTCTTTACTAAATTTATTTTAAGAGTAAAAAGTATATTTTACCGGTAAATGTACATTTCAAGTTCTCTTATAATTTGTTATTTTACTAAATTTCGTATATTTGTTAAATAAACATCCATATCCTTAATTAATATGGTTTGATCGACTGTCATTTACATCATTTTCTCTTTTAAAACTCTCAATTCTACTAAATTTCCGATTGTGAACATTGAGCTTTTTATTTATTGATATTTTACCGAACTTCCAGTTTTTTTTAACGGCCAACGAAATCTTTCAAATAGGCTACTGGTGAAATGTGATGAAAAAGGAGATAGAAGCATGTGAGAAATTCCTCAAGAAACAAGTGTTTTAGTTGATCCAATATATTCTTTGGCTAGATAGAAGTTATCATGTCAACTTAGTCAAATATGGAACAAACGGGGGTGTAAAAGTAATGATGTTATTCAAATTGGTCATCTCCCACTTCACGAAACAAACGGGGGTGCAAAAGCAATGATGTTATTCAAATTGGTCATCTCACACTTTACGAACGTCTAAGTATTTATTTTAGAAGGGCTTACTCGAAATACAGCGTTGACTACTTGGTTGTACTATTAAATATGTATTTTTGCGTTTTGTACACATTAGATCCCGCGGCAACGCGCGGGTAAACCCACTAGTCTGACAAAAAGTGTAACTTTACACTTTTCTGTCTCCTCTCTCATCTGACACAAAAAAGTGTGACAGCTACAATGTTACATAAAAATCCCGTTGTAAAAAAATGTAACACGTTTTTTACGCATATTACAAAATAAAAACTTCGTAAGTTATAAGTTCTAAAATCCATACAGTTCATACAATCTAAAAACCTGTTGGCAAAAAACAATAAAAAAAGTGTTACATGTGAGTTACAAAAATGTAAACAACTGAAAAAATGTAACACATTCTTTCTCCTCTCCAATGTTACGAAAAGTGTGTCAATGTCAGAAAACGTCGCAGGTGTCAGTAAAATGTTGTAGTGAAAAAGTATAACACGTGGCAGCATGTTGTCCATCCATTAGGTTTTCATAGTTTTTGTAACTCACATAGGATTTTTCTCTATAATTCACATATATATAGGGGATCGCTAAAATGAAAACCATCTCCAGTTGTAAGAACCGAGAGAAGCACTTTCTAGCCATTAGATCTTCAAAATGGATGGATGAGATTAAAAGTAATTAAAAATAATATTAAATACTTTTTGTCTTATTACGTCTTTAATATTTTAATCCAAAAGGGTAGTTTAGTAAAATTACTCTATTTTGTCTTTATTGTTTTTTATTACTTTTTTGTATTATTATATTAGTTTTTATTTTTTAAACATAATTTTTTTATTAAAAGCATATTCGGATTTTTATAACAGATTTTTTAAACTTTTTACGTTAAATTTTTTACGTTTTTACGTTAACCTTTTTACGTTTTACGTTAAAAACTTTACGTTTTACGTTAAACTTTTTACGTTTTACGTTTTTACGTTAACCTTTTTATGTTTTACGTTAAACTTTTTACGTTTTACGTTTTACGTTAAACTTTTTACGTTTTATGTTTTTACGTTAACCTTTTTACGTTTGTATTACGTTAAACTTTTTACGTTTTACGTTTTACGTTACACTTTTTACGTTTTACGTTAAAAAATTTATGTTTTGCTTTAAAAAACTTTACGTTTTACATTAAAAAGTTTACGTTTTACGTTAAAAAGTTTACGTTCTACGTTAAAAAATTTCCGTTTTACGTTAAAAAGTTTACGGTTTTAACTTTTTTTTTGCTAAAAGTTTTTTACACAAAACGAACGCACCCAGAAAATCGCAACTCGGTGGGTGTCTTAGATAGATTGCTATCATCATCAACGCCTCAAAAAAATATAAAAACCCAACAAATAAAATTCAAAACAATTAGTGGATTCTTGAAAAAAACGGGGTTTTGGCTCAGATTTTCCGATAATCAGAGGCTGCAACGTGGGGTTGCAAGTTGAAAAACCTACCCTCCAACATCCTTGCCGCACCATCGTCATCAAAATATGCGTTTTTTTTTTGCATCATCACCGCCCCAAATTTCAAACATCAAACCCACATAGTTCACTGTTCAAAATCACCAGAGAATCAAGAACACACATCAAACACCCACCATTTTTTCTAGAGAGAGAAATACATATCAACTGAGATCAACCCCCCAACATAGTTCGCTGTTCAAAATCACCAGAGAATCAAGAACATAGATCAAGCACCGACATAATCAAAACACAGAATTCATAATTTGTGTTCAAAAAACGAAAATAAAAAAACTATCACTGCCAAAAATCTCAAAACCCCCAAATCATAATTTGTGTTAAAAAACAGCTCACACAATCAGAATCAAAGAGAACACAAATCATAATTTGTTTCAAAACAACTTACACAATCAGAATCAAGGAACACCATCGTCGCCGTCAAAAACCCACCACCGTCGCCATTAATCCTCACCGGCAACCTTCACCATCGTCGCCGGAGAAACGTGGGGGCTGCCGTCACAGGTGTGGGTGACCCACCACCACCATCGCCATCACAGGTGTGGGTGACCCACCACCACCGCCTTCGTCCATCGTCACCGATACAACGCCGCAAAAAAAACATCCACCGAGAGTGAGAGATACCATGTCTGAGTTCTGTGTGCGTGTGGTGTCGGCGGAGAAGGGTGGGTTTGTGGTGTCGCCGGTGAAAGAATGGTGGCTCTGAAGAATGGATTTGAGAGATTGAGAGATGAGAGATGAAGATGATAATATATAGAGATGAGAGGTGAGATATGTAAATGAGAGAGGAGAGAGAGGAGAGAGGTATATAAAATGTCAGTGACTTTAAATGAAGAGAGAGGGAAGATTTGACATTTGTGGTAAATGACCAAAATACCCTTTTTCTGATTGGTTGAGAGTTGGTTCTCGCGGTTCTTACAACTGCGGATGATTTTATTTTAGCGGCTCTCTCTATATATATATAGGGCAAGGTTCATGCGAGAACCACCCTTATTGCGAGAACCGCGAGAACCAACGTGAACACAAAATAAAATCTAAAAAAAATCAAAAAAGCACTCAAAATGTTTTTTTTTAAATATTTTTCTTGAAAAAATCGCTATATTTCGTTACCATAAAAAAAATAAAATAATTTTTTTTCGAGTAACAGTTATCCATGCACATGTACATATGTATCATTACTTCGACAAATTCGGTAATACGTTATCAGGAATAGACAATTGCACTTTAATTTGCAATACCATTCGTAATACACTACTTTTTACATTACCAATATTCAAAATGCACATGTGCATCATTAGGTATAACCATGATATAACGTGTTTTGGTACATAAAGTTTGTGATTTTGAATGGAGAAGTAGGCCCATATACATGTTTTTTGGTTAGTTATATCTAGTGGTTGATGGTTTGGTTATAGTTGTCAATTTATGATGTAATATGTTGATTGGATGGTATAAATGGTGTTTACACACATGTAATAAAGTGAAAATATTGGTAATGGCATTGTATTATGGATGGTAGGAGGTAATGGGTATTGTATTATGGATGGTAGGAGGTAATGGTAGTGTATTATGGATGGTATGATAGATGAAAGGGAAAGTGTATTCAAAGTAGTGTACCAAAACACCTTATTTCATCTTGATACATATAGATGCACATGTGCATTTCTAATATTGGTAATGTAAAAAGTATTGTATTACACATGGTAGTGTAAATGAAAGTGCAATTGTCTAATAGTTGTAATGAATTACGGAATTTGTCAAAGAAATGACAAAAATGCACATGTGCATGTTTATGTATTATGGATGGAATGATAGATGAAAGATAAAGTAGTGTACCAAAACACCTTATTTCATGTTGATACATATAGATGCACATGTGCATTTCTAATATTGTTAACGTAAAAAGTAGTGTATTACACGTGGTAGTGTAAATGAAAGTGCAATTGTCTAATATTTGTAATGAATTACGGAATTTGTCAAAGAAATGATACAAATGCACATGTGCGTGGATAACCGTGACTCGAATTTTTTTTTTTGAATTTTTTTTTATTTTTTTATTTTTTTTATTGTAAACAAAATATAGCGATTTTTACAAAAAAAATGGTAAAAATGTTTTGGATGTTTTTTAGATTTTTTTAGGTATTACTGTTTGTGTTCACACTGGTTCTCGCGGTTCTCGCAATAAAGGGTGGTTCCTAACGGATCCTTCTCCTATATATATATATATATATATATATATATATAGGGTCGGGATTTGGAGAAAACAGTGAAAAGTGTGAGAACGATTATGGATCGTCCGATCAAAACAATCCATGGACTAGATTGCGCGGTGGCGTTTTCGTAAATAACATCAATATTATTAGGTGGGACGGGCTTCATTAAGGGTAAAAAGGTCTTTTTACTCCTCATATTCAAAACGCCATCATATGATAAAACGCCATACAAAAAATAAAACGCCATTAAAAACAAAACGCCAAAAATTAAAAATAAAACGCGTTGAATATTACAGGAAGATGAAACAAGATAAATAACTGAATTACAGTTATTAACATTTATTAGAAGAAATTCCCTCCTAAATTACGCGCCAAAAACATCATTATATAAACAAACGTAAAAACAAAGCTTCAATAATCACTTCAATCTATCCATTTTCTGCAAAAAAACATCTTTAACCAAAAAACGCCAAACTAAACAAAACGCCAAAAATGGCAACAATTGTTTCGTGGAGGTACACTCTGGGAATCAGGCGATACGTCATCCATTTTGACAACAGAATGAGGGTGTATGTTAAGACGATCATGGCTATTCTGAAGATGGAAGAAGAGATACAAAGGCAAATCCTATCCATTGGCATCGCTCTAGACAACGAATGCCATGAAACGCATATGCTTATGAAAGCATTAACCAGCAAATTTGGACCAATCAAAGGAAATGTGAAGCCAGACCCTGTCATGAAATCACGACATTTTGATGATGAAACAGACATGGTGACGATTACATACGATAGCGGAGAGCAGCAAGTCTACTGAATAAAAGGGTTTTTAATCTAAAAACTGGTAAAATTGAGGTTGTTTTTAATGTTGAAATTACTACATACAAACCTCAACAATCAACGAATGGTCCAGATATATTATATGATTATGAAAGTGTTTTAAATCATTTAATATTCCTGAGTTTTCTGATGTAGATGATTCTCAGCTGATTCAAACAGTGATAAGTGAAGACGATAAAGGCGAGTTCATGCCTAGATCGAATGTTATGACAGATGCTCCAGAAACTTCCCAAGGTGCTGCTGATCCTGATTCAAGCGATAGTGACTCTGAACCCATTCAGGGGGAGGTTGGATCAAACCTGGGTGACAATTTAGAAGTTGATACCATTGCTACTACACAAGCAAATAGAGATCATCCAGTTGACATGATACTTGGAGATCCTACTGCAGGTGTTCAGACAAGGCAAAACATAGCCGTGAATACAGGTTTATTTGTGTCGATTGAGAAGACTGGGATTGTGAACGAGTGCTTGTATAGTTGCTTCATTTCTCAAGAGGAGCCGAAGAACATTCATGTGGCTCTAAAAGACAATTCTTGGGTTGAGGCTATGCAAGAGGAATTGGCCCAGTTTGCTAAGTTAAAGGTTTGGGAGTTAGTTGACCTTCCTAAAGGTGAAAGAGAGATTGGCACTAAGTGGGTGTTTAAGTGCAAGAAGGATGAAAGAGGGATAGTAACGCGAAGCAAGGCTCGATTGGTGGTCAAAGGTTTCAATCAGCAAGAAGGAATAGATTACAATGAGGTGTTTGCACCAGTGGCAAGGTTGGAGGCAATTCAGTTGTTCCTAGCCTTCGCATCATATAAGGGCTTTAAAGTTTATCAACTAGACATGAAAAGTGCTTTTCTTTACGGGAAAGTCCAAGAAGTGGTGTATGTCTCACAACCAGATTGGTTCGTTGATCCAGACTATCCAGATCGGGTTTACAAACTTGATAAGGCTTTTTATGGATTACATCAAGCTCCTAGGGCGTGGTGAGAGACACTGTCTACACATCTGATCAAGAATGGTTTTGAAAGAGGTCAGATTGACAGTACACTGTTCATCAAGAGGAAGAAGGAAGATTTTCTGCTAGTACAGGTATACGTCGATGACATCATCTTTGGGTTATCAGATGAAAACATGTGTAAAGAGTTTGAGAAGGTGATGAAGAGCAAGTTCGAAATGAGCGCTATGGGTGAGCTGTCTTATTTTCTGGGATTACAAGTTGAACAGACAGAGGATGGGATGTTTATTCATCAAACTAAGGTATGTGTATGACATTTTGTCTCGATTCAAAATGGAGGATTGTGCTACTTTCAACACACCTATTTGTGAAAATCACAATCTTGGCCCAGATCATGAAAGTACTGAAGATGTTGATCCAATCAATACAGGGCAATGATTGGTTCTCTAATGTACTTGACTGCTTCAAGACCCGACATCATGTTTGTTGTATGTCTGTGTGCCAGATATCAGGCTAATCCAAAGGAGTCACACATGAAAGCAGTGAAGAGTATTCTTCGTTACTTGAAGGGGATCTACAATTGGTATCAGAGCGTTAGGCTCTTGAAGAAGCTCGGTTCAGAATTGCAGACTGCAGATTCGGGTTTTCGGGATAGTTCTGGTTGATTGTTCGAGGAATTTTGGCTAGAAAGACTTGAAGATTCGAAGACTGTTCTTCGTGTTCTTCATATTTTCGAAAATTTTGGCCTGATTTGGTTGTTTGATTATGCAGGAAACTGTTAGAAGGATCTGGAAAATCTGCAGAAAATTCGATCAGATTGAGTTTCCATAATTTACTAGCATAATTAACAATTTCGCAGCAAATTTAACATCTACACTGACAGACCAGCGAATTTGTGATCTAGCAACTCGGTGACCGGCGAAATTAAATCCAAAGGCGACTTTGGTAACCGTTTTAATTGTCCTCAGTGACATTATTACGGTGATCGGCGAAGTTAATAGACGTCGTTCAGCGAAATTAAACTAGCATAATTATAATTACTCTACCAGCATAATTATAATTACTCTATCAGCATATTTAACTTGGTTTGCCAGCATAATTAGCGTGACCCGACATAATTAACTTGGTTTGCTAGCGAAATTATTTGGAGGATTTAAAAAAGTGGAGTATTTATTTTTGTAGAGGAATTAGATACGTATAGAGGATTTAACGTTTTTGAAAATAGAAAGTGATCCGTAGTTCATCTCGACAAACCGTTTGCACGGTTGGATTCGTTGGATTTTTAGGACCAAAAAAAAAAAAAAAAAACTCTGGAAAATCCCGAATTTGGTTTTCGACATTATATATCATTGGATTCTTTTTTTCGAGACGATTCTAATGGTATATTTTGGTAAAAACAGTTTTCGGAAAAAAAATGTACGGTTTTATCAGTACGGTTATGGTAAAAACCCAACAAGGACCAGTAGAGAAGTTATATTTGGATTTTGACACAGGCTACCAAAATCTAGTTAAACTTTTAAGCTGCGTGATGGTGAAAATGGATAAGGTCAGGGAGACTGTTAAGAATTGGCCAAAGCTTACAAACATCAAAGAATATTCTGTCTGGAAGGAGGAGTTTGAATCGGTTGTGAAAAGTGAGGATTTCAGAATGTGGTTTTGTATGATTGATGGATATGTTGCTCCTACACGTCGTGTTGAAGGAAGAGTTAAGGTGATTTCTTATGACAAGATGGATGAATCTGAGAAACTTATGGTTAATGCTGAGAAGAAAGCTTTAGCAGTGATCAAGAAGTCCTTGCCTGAGGGCATTAAACATATCTTCAACGAATATGGGACTTCTAGAGATATGTGGGAAGCTTTAGAAAAACGTTATCAGAGTTCATCTAGTCAGAGTGTAGGAGGTCGTGCTTTAGATGCAAAAGCAAATGTTGTGGTAGAAAAGAAGAAGGATACAGAAGTTTCAAAGGGCTTGAATGGTGTGAATGGACTTACAACAGAGATGAAGGTAACATCAGAACCTGTAAGTCATACATGTCATAATTGCACTAAACTACAAGGTAAAGTTAACAAACTATCGGAGCAGAACAAAATTCTGTTAGCTGAATTGGAAAAGTTAAAAGAGTCAAATGTTCTTTTGATTAAAAGAGAGTCAAATTGTTTAAATAAACTCAAATCAAATGAACAAGAAATCAGCAGTTTAACAAGCAAAGTCAATGAACTGTTACAGATCATTGATTTGGCTCGTGAAACTGCGAAGGATAAGACTAATGAATTTTCTGAAAAGTGCAGGGAATTGGCCATTGCACAAGACCAAATTGTGGAACTTAAAGGAAAGTTAGACAAATTTTGTGACAACCCAAACTTCCAAGGTTAGTCTTGTAATCTTGACTCCTCGTTACCCCTTTTCTAGGTGGTAGAACGTCCTACTTAGTTATATCTTCGTTAAAATTATACGTTTGCTAATTCGGATAAGTAACTTTTTGGCGTTTGTTTGGGGCCACGTATGTTTTGGGCAATACAATCCTACCTTTCAATTTCACACCATATCCGACCCAAATGTGTCACTTGAGCCCAACTTGTCCCTTGTGTGTCTTGATTTAATCCGGCCCAAGTCGCATAGCCCAAGGGAACTTGTATTTCGTCTCACCTGTGTTAGTTGTTAACATTATATAGGCTCTTGTACGTAAACTGTTTGCATATCTCTAAATCAAAAATAACAAACCCTATATTCCTTGAGTTGCTACGACAGTAGAACTCCCCCCCCCCCCCAAGTCGTGATCACCATCACCATATTTCCCATATTATCTCGATTAGTATTACCTTATGCTTGCTTAATTTTATTGATTGTTTTTATTATACGTGAACATATATGATTTCTTGGTTGATTAGTGCATCGATTCATGACTGTTGTTGTGGTTTATGCTTGTATGAGATGTTATAGGTGTTAGGGTGCATGAACATGTGATAAAGAACCATGGATACACTTGTGTAATATAAATAGAATAGTTATAATATGTTGGTATTGTATTAGTCGATGATGCAGATCATATATTAGAAAGATTAAAATGAAAGTGTTGATGAGATGGGAACCGAGTAATCTATGTGGGGCAGATAGAGGGTATTTTATTAACCGGTTGGCATGGTAATTGCATAATCATAGGTTACATGTTAACCAGTTAATATTAGAGATAGTGCATGAACACTATGATATGATTAATGGATTCTATTATATGATTAATGATGAATGTGTTGCTTGCAAACCTTCTTTGTTGCATGTAAATAATAAATTGAGAATGAATAATATGGGTTGTCACGTGTGAGGGTGATGATGATATTTGAATCATCAAGTTTTGATCACATGGGTAACATTAATTAGGAGCAGTATAGCAGGTGCCACTTTTGACTAAGGGTTGTAAGAAATTACTATAATATTGGGTGATTTTATAACTTGATCAAATACATGCATGCCAATGTGAAACTGTTGTATAATGATTTAAAAGATGCTAAACTGAATTGAAGTGAGTTGTAGACCAGGGTTATGTTTTGGGGTGGGTTGTGAGTGGGCCGCACCTTCGCGGGAGGTGTTGGGCCACGCAGTTTGATGCAACATCAGTTGGGCCTGGGAACAATGGACTCGCACACTAACTCGCGAACAAAGTGTGGGCTGTACGAGTCTTGGCCCAATGGCATGCATTTATAATGTTAGTTGAACACTTGGATCGGGCTGCACAGTTTGTAAACTACCACTCTCATCAGGCCTCTAGTCTAATGAGCTGCACCCTACCTGATTAACGTACTAAACTGCTGAGTGTTAACGTAAGACACGAGATGGGTATGTAAACTATTTCGTGATTCAAATGCTTGTATGTGATTATGTGACAACCTGCACACTATATGCAATCTGTTACATGCATGGCTTGAAAGAATAAGAAACTAACTGTTATTGATAACCACAATAGGGACTGATTAATTTACCGAGCAAACCGAAGGTGAGTTCATCTCTCTTGAGCATGCGTCCCGGTGGTTAGGACAGTCAGTGGGTATCCCGGGGAGGGATAAGTCTTTTGGGTAAAAACGGGAATGTTGGATAATATACTCATCCTATCACCTTTAAAGTCCCTCCGTGTTGTTTGGTTACCAGATAGGTAACATGGTATTAGTTAGTAGCGCTACTTAGGTTTGGCAACCTCACCCCGTACCTGGGAAGACGGGTGTTGAACTAATGACCTAGTCATGACCAATGCTTTGATAGGAGCATTGGAGAAAGGGCAATGTAAATCAGAAGCCGTCTTGTATTTGGGGTATTATCAACATTAAATTCAATGGATTAACTAAACACTTGGTAACCAACGTTTTCGTAAAACTATGAACTCACCAGCGTTGTCTGATACACTTGTTGCATGCTCGCAGGTCCTTAGATGTTTTAGATTTGGAACTTGCCGTTTGGAGTAGCTGGAGTGGTCATGGGTCGACTGGAGGGATTCATGTAATTGATTATTGATACTATATATTGGTTTTAAACATTTTACTATTTGCTTCCGCTGAACGTGATGGTTTTCATTTAAACTTATTGATGGTATTTTATATTAATAATTGAGGATTTTATTTTGAAACTTGTATGGGTTCAATGTAATTAGTGGCTCATTGTTGGTACGTCACACGCCTAACAGGGACATTCCCTAGGTGGTATTTTGGGGGTGTGACAGTTTGGTATCAGAGCCACTGGTTATAGTGAACTTGGTTTTAAAACATTTTTATGAAACCAAACTATAACCGAACAGATGCGAAATTGACCATGATACTCAGCTCCAGACTGCAAGGTTCGTTTCTCGTTTACTATTGTATAGTATATCTAGTGTTTGCTTATGAATAACATCACACGTGAATGCACACTTAGCACCTGATCTGTTAATTGATGTTATGTTAGAAGTCGGCAGTCTATAGGAGTCATGGTAGTGATTGTCTCCTACTCGAACATGATCTGTTCACCCCTTTCTGAATCCTTACGAATCTCGATGCTATCGAGTATCACCTGATCACACATCTGAACGCCTAGAGAACTGTGTAGAATGTTAGGTGCTAGTACGAACGTCCCTGAGTTGGATGGCTCAGCGTCAAATGATTGGACTATAATTTCCTCACTTATCTTTGTTTGCTGGAACTTAGCATGTTGATGCCTTAGACCCCGAAGTGCGATCACTTCTGCAACACTCTCGCGACATACCGTGTATTACTCAGTCAACTTGCAAGAACGATGGACAAGAGGGTAAACGTAGTACCTTACCGACTTCAGCATTTGAACGACCCTATTTACCGGCAATGAACAACAGCGATTTGACTCCAATCGAATCCTTAACCCCAGCCAGCGACTCATGGGAGTCGACTCTTACGAACCAATCAATACAAAATCGATGACGATTGATTGTAGAGCGGACTGTGTAACCGCCCGCACCATGAGTAGTGCCTTAGGACATGGCACGGAATGTGAAAAGATAGACCTTGTTGGTGAAAGGACGCAGGACACCGTTACATGTAACAATATTAGAGGCAACAGTCGCGGCAACATCAAGGTACTCGTGATCGTAGCTTACAGTATGGAAACGAAGGTGACCTCGACAAGGATTGACTGTGTTAAGTCAAGGTGACGACAACCAAGGGAACATCGGCTGTACTAGAAATTCTCGTGACGAAAACAACACTGGAAATGAAGCTCATGGAAGGACATTTAGTATTAGCATAGGATATACCAGGCGTAATAGCAACACGATAGCTTGGATGGGTAGCTATTCGCTTCATCTCTGTTCTGTTTAACCCTGATGCTTCTTGAAACCGAACCTGTTGTGGATTCGGCTGATGCAAGTCAATTGATGCCTTATATGTTCACTGGGATGTAAACTCGACCTTGGGGGACATGTGTTCGACATCGACCTTCCTTCTACTACCCCTGATGGTTACAATGCAGTAGTTAGTGTGGATTGGTTATTCAGAAATCGCGCAGACATACCTTGTGAGGAGAAATTTTTTTGTGGAGAATCGTTATTTGTTCTAAAGCAACAGAGTGGTGCAAAGGTTAGTGCCATATCAACTATGAAGGCCCAGAAGTGTCTACGGAGGGATCACCCGCTACGTTAGCAACCGTTGATGTTGAGGCTAAGGAAAAGAGGATCGAGGATCCACCAATTGTTCGTGATTCCTCTCAGTGTGCTACCCGAGGAGCTTTCAGATTTACTTCCACCACTGTTAGGCAGAATCTCAGTTTGATCTCACGACAGGGGCAGCCCTGATTACTCGTGCTACATACCGTCTTGCACCAGGAGGGTTGCGAGGACTATCTATAGGAACTGTTGGACAGGAGTTTTATTGGACATAGTTTTTGTTCGCTTTGGGGAGCCCCAGCTATATTCAGGAAGATAAAGCATTCTCGTATGTGTATTGATTATCCAGAACTCAGCAAGGTGACAATCAAGAACTGTTTGCCTCGACCATGTATTGACGGAAGACCAAGAGGAGAATGTTCCTGAAACGGCATATCGAACGTAATACGGCCATTGCGACTTTGTACACCATGACCAGTGAGTTAATCAACACACCAGCAGCTTTATGCACCACATGAATCGACCGTATTTATGGATGACGTTCTGGATCATTTCCAAGAGGAAGGAACATCATGGGCGGCATTTGTATCTTATTTTAGAGCTCCTGAGGGAGGAGCCACTCCGCGCGAAGTCTTGTTAAAGGTAACTTCTGGATTCGAGAGATACATTTTTGGTCATATGATCAACGAAGTGGGAATACACATGGATCTCGCTAAAGACCCATTTCGTTAGATATTGTTCGGCACCAAAGATCCCTTCGAGGATGCAGCAATTTCTTGGTCACACTAGACTCTATCGCAGATTCACCACAGGATTTTCGAAGATCGCTCAGCTTAAATCTCTTTAGCACAGTAGGGTGTTGTGTTCGTGAAAGACAAAACAGGAGGACATCTTTTCAGCTTTTGAATCCCAACTTTGCAATGTTTACACACCGGCGCAACACGAGAAAGTGATGACTTACATAATGGACTTACAGGAAGAACTGCACGAGACACTACCTGCGGTGGAAGCCCTGGTCTTTGGATTTAAGTTGGAGGCATTACTTGGACGGTACCAAATGCACTACCTAGACCGATCACAAGGGCCTCCCGTCTGAGCTAAACATGTGATGGCACCGCTAAATGGAACTTTTGAATGAATACGACTGTGAAACCTGGACGTGCACGAGCTTTGCAGCCTGCTATCGACTCTAACATACCTGACCAGACTCGCCTTGCTCAAACTGAAGAACTGAAGGAAGAGAGTTCTCAAGATTAAACCATGCGGGGCATGGGGAAGCAACCTTTGGCAGGTCGGACGATATTTGCTACTTCATGGAACGAATATGAACCTCACTATACAGGAACCTTGGGAAACTGGTGCAGGCGAAGCACACGGGTCTCGATATCCTATTCATCTGAGTTTTGATAGGATGTATTAAAGCCTGAAGACCATGTACGAGTGACCGGGCCTGAAGGCCCATATAGCCACGCATGGGAACGAAGTTTGACATGTGGGAAAGTTAAGGTGGGATATTAGCAACCAGAAACACATGTATGGAAATGAGAACAGACTGCCATGGATTTGGTCACTAGTCTACTTAACGGAAACATTATCACCTGGGTGATCATAGATGGACTCAAGTTACCAGCACACTTTCTTGCAATCAAGAAAACTGACGAGTCTTCACAGTTGTGAATGCTCCTCTGAGAGAGGCAGCTTTTAGGCACAAGGTGCTAACTCATGTTACCTCCGAATTTGATCTACGCATGATTTATGTCAGGCAATACACGACACCCTTGGCTCATGTCAGGACCAGAGCATTGCTTATCGCCGTTGGGCAAACGAACAAAGAAGACGAGCTCTCCTGGCACACGAAGACATGCTGCGAGCATGTGTGTGACTGGCTTTGGTGCAAATTGGAAGGACTCTTACCTATGGTTGGGTACTACTGCGACAGTCATCATCTTGGTAAGCAGACAGCTCTGTTGAGGCATTACATAGACAATAATGCCAACCTTCTTATTAGACTGAGCTGGTTGACAACTCAATTACTGGTCCAGGACTGGTACTCGAAACTCTTGGGAAGGTTGTTTGGATCGGGAGTCGAATGGCGGCAACGCGTGACCGTCAGGAAAGCTGATAAACTTGGGAAATGCTAGAAGATCGCTGTAGGCGATCGTATCATGTTGAAAGTCTCGCCCTGGGAGGATATGGAATGCTTGGGAAGCATGGCGAGCTTAAATGACGTCACGATGGACCATTCAACAGTCTGGGAAGAATCGGTAGTGTAACCTACAAACTCGAGTTACCCGACGAATCAGGTAACGTACACGATGTCATTTATGTCTCGAACCTAAAGAAGCGTCTGTTCGACGCAACACTTGTGATACCCTTGTTGAGGAACCCACTGTTAACACAGTCGAATTTCAATCGTGAGAGTTCGTTGGAACTCAAGACGTGGACCGAAGTTTCCGTGAGAACGCAAAGATCTGGTGAAGCTCTGTTATCCCCGATTGTTAAAACGGTGGGACCAACTTTTGATATCATTGGCGAATTTCGGGACAAAATTCCCTTTCAAGTTGGGGATGATGTGGCACCTAACTGACCTCGCAATCCTGTTTTTACAATTTGGTTTATGTGGTGTTTGTGCAGTTATCTGGATGCTTAGGAATTCCGTGTAATGCTTGATTATTATTTGTGATTATTATTTATGTAGTACTATGTATAGTTTAATTAGAGTTTCTATCGCTTCACTCCTCTGTGCTTACTTGTCAAATTTCGGGACAAAATTTCTTTCAAGTTGGGGATGATGTGACAACCCAAACTTCCAAGGTTAGTCTTGTAATCTTGACTCCTCGTTACCCCTTTTCTAGGTGTTAGAACGTCCTACTTAGTTATAACTTTGTTAAACTTATACGTTTGCTAATTCGGATAAGTAACTTTTTGGCGTTTGTTTGGGGCCACGTATGTTTTGGGCAATACAATCCTACCTTTCAATTTCACACCATATCCGGCCCAAATGGATCACTTGAGCCCAACTTGTCCCTTGTGTGTCTTGATTTAATCCGGCCCAAGTCGCATAGCCCAAGGGAACTTGTATTTCGGCCCACTTGTGTTGTTAACATTATATAGGCTCTTGTACGTAAACTGTTTGCATATCTCTAAATGAAAAATAACAAACCCTATATTCCTTGAGTTGCTACGGCAGTAGAACCCCCCCCCCCCCAAGTCGTGATCACCATCACCATATTTCCCATATTATCTCGGTTAGTATTACCTTATGCTTGCTTAATTTTATTGATTGTTTTTATTATACGTGAAAAGGTATGATTTCTTGGTTGATTAGTGCATCGTTTCATGACTGTTGTTGTGGTTTATTTGTATGAGATGTTATAGGTGTTAGGGTGCATGAAAAGTTAGCTTACAAAATAATATAATTTGAGAAATAGAAACTAAATATAAATCATACACATGCATACTACCAATGTGTTATCCTGAATCAACTGTTTTGCAGACTTCTCGATAACATGGTTAGCCGTATTATGAAACAAAATAAGAGATACATCACCACTGCTATCCTCAACACGAACCTTCAATCTAATTGATAACATAACAAATAAATTTGAATTCAAACGGATTACATAAACTAAAATAAGGTAACCGATGAAGAAAGTTACAATGTCAAAATGACAACGTAAATAACAACAGAATAATAACAATACCTTAAAACCGGTTCATCAATAACATTTTTTCGACAAAATTCGTTAGTGCACACATACAACGTATGTTGGTCTTGATCACAACCTCCGTCAGATTTAGTTAAACCCATGTTTTTTGTACATGCCTCATTTAAACAATTAGGACACTTCAAAGAAAACCAACCAACCTCCTTGGATATTTCCTTTACGGTACCCAGTATGATAACAGATCGTGGCTGTAAAAAATATAAATATATCCACTTACATCAAATGTAAATATTGAAATACGAAACTTGAAATGGTCTATGATTACCTCACTAATTTCCCACACATCATCGATGTTACTAAAAACAACACTCTTTAGAAAATCATCCATAACCACCTGCAACCCGATAGAATTAGAAAGCAGTAATGCATCAACTTTGATGTCAGTAACTCAGAATGTAATACAGAAACAATGCAGACAATTATCACATAATCCAATGCACTTGTTTTCAAAACAGAAAGAATATGAACTAAACAAACCTTGCGAATAAAACTGGACATAATCGAGTATGATATGTTTATTAAATAATCAAGTAATACGATATTTATACACCATAAAAAGCAGTTGATGACACCAGATTTATAGGAACATGGGCGACAACACATAAGTAGTAAACCGCTAATACATACCATGATGTAAAACAAATAATACATAAAGTATAGCATGTAAAATAAAAAAAACAATAATATAGAAAAAACACAATCATAATACCATATAAAATAAAAAACACAATACTATATAAACACACAATCATAAACACTCCGGATACTTAGCTTATAATCCAATAAGGGAATTTATTAATTTCTCTGCCACAAAATATTTATTACACATCAAACACAACATTTAATGTTATACAATAAGATAAAATAAGACACACAACTACAAAAGAATAGTTAAACCTGAATACAAAAGTTCTAATACATACATTGTCATATAATAAGAGAAAAAACCACTCTTCATAAAATAACAAAATTTCTTAAAAAATTACACAATAATAACCATTCCAGATAACTACCTCTACATTAAATTTGAGTTAGGATCGATTAAGAGAGGTTTATTAACAAATGAACACAGCAGTCTACCTTACCATCTTTGTAGGACAACATGCAAGAAAGACTACAACAACTTATTAACCTAAAATCCTGGATTATAAACCGCTAGTACATACCATATATTAAAATTACACATATTAAAGATTTCATTTAATATAATAACACAATATTATACAAAAGAAGGATAGAACCAAATGATAAACATACCATCTATTTTTACAACTGCCTTTTAACACACATTCATGAGTTGTACTAAATGATAAACATACATGACACATATACAAAAAAAAGCAATTGATGATATCAGGTTTGTATGACTTCTTCACCTAAATATATAGTAAAACAAATTAAACTGAAAATATTAAAAGTTCGAAATAATATATGATTAAATAACACCAATCGGAAATAAATATCCATGCAGACAATTGTTAATACACTTATACATACGGAACTACTTGAAACAATAAACAAAATTCGAAAAAACGACCACCATTCCCTATAATATAGCATAATAATTTCTAATCAATCGGAGAAACAACGGTCTCGATAAATAATGCTTGTTCCGCACCAATGTAGGAATCAAGATGTTGAAGGTAATTAAAAACTTCATTGCTCAGCTTAGCTTCAACAGGACGAATCCAAGCGTTTCTAAGCAACCACTTGTTGTTTTGAAATATATTAGACCAACTGAAACTTTGTTCATAACTAATAATATGAATATTATTGATAGAAAACATCTTGATGAAGGCTTCATCTTCAACTTTGTACAAACCAACAGATAACTCGGGAGACCCTTCAACAATAATAAAATGGAGCTTCTTTGCAATGCTTAGAAATTTTCCTGGCCAAGGAGTAACTTCCAAACTTTCAGGAAAACGAATGCTTCTAAAAGTTTCGGAAATAACATTGAAAGCAACTATATACCTCTCGAAAGGGCCAGGATACCAACTTCTTGAACACACGAAATATAAGGATTTGCCAGAATAAATTCCGGAAGACCATTGAATAACCCCGACCACCGAAATTACCTCCCCTCAAGAAATCTATTTCTCTCCACGTCTCACGACGTTGTGAATAAACACGAGCAGTAACGACATTATTCAACAAATAATATTTGATGTGAAGCACTTTAAGATCATTGGTTTCATCAAAATACATTCCACCTGTATCACAGTTTTGAACATTCCGCTGAGAAAAGTCTGAGACGGACAACAACTTATGGCACCTGGTTGTTGGATTCCAAAGGATCAGCTCACAGCATCTCGCTTTAAAAGACACTAACAACAGCCCATTAAGCGACGCTAGAATACATAAGAATATAGGGTCAACATTGCCAGGAAAAGTGATCTGTTTGCTTGTAAACACATCCAAATTCCCACCTATTACGTTGTCAACAAAAATTGACATGCCTCGCAAGGAGACATATTTCTTATGTGAATTTCCAATTCGACAAGAATGCATCATCTCAAAAAAAATGAGTTGACAGTTCCTCACGGAAATCTTTGCAAACACATTTCAAACAACCAATAGCTTTGGCAGGGAGCCTTGTGAATATTTCATCGACGATCAATGCAAACCCAAGATTTTCCATTTTATAATCTATGGGGCTACAATATAAAATATAATAAATGAAATACAATTGAGACAATTTGATATGTAAATGTTTATATATAAACACAATGTATACAACCGCTTTTCATACACAACCGGGTGATAAAATAAGACTAACCAACCACGTAACTTATATAAAAAAAACTGTTAATGAAAGCAGTTTAACATTGTATTAGCACAATCTTAAACAACTGCTGATGTTAGCAAATATTGACCTTTCTACAAACATTTTGAAATCAACACAGCAGTTTACCTTACCATCTTTGTAGGAGAACATGCAAGAAAGACTACAACAACTTATTAACCTAAAATCTTTTATAAACACAACATTTAATGACATACAATAAGATAAAATAAGACACACAACTACAAAAGAATAGTTAAACCTGAATACAAAAGTTCTAACACATACATTGTCATATAATAAGAGAAAATATCACTCTTCATAAAACAACACAATTTCTTAAAAAATTACACAATAATAACCATTCCAGTTAACTACCTCTACATCAAAATTGAGTTAGAATCGGTTAAGAGATGTTTATTAAGAAATGAACACAACAATTTACCTTTCCATCTTTGTAGGAGAACATGCAAGAAAGACTATAACAACTTATTAACCTAAAATCCTGGATTATAAACCGCTAGAACATACCATATATTAAAATTACACATATTAAAGATTTCATTTAATATAATAACACAATCTTATACAAAAGAAGGATAGTACCAAATGATAAACATACCATATATTTCTACAACTGCCTTTTAGCACCCATGAATGAGTTGTACTAAATGATAAACATACATGATACCTATACAAAAAAAAGTAATTGATGTTATCAGAATCTACACAAAAGCCAAAAAATACACGATGTATACTACCAAAATACAATTTCGTTGGTAAAACACAAACCATTGGAAAAAACAAAATTCATGATATCAGGTTTGTAGGACTTCTTTACCTACATATATAGTAAAGCAAATTAAAATGAAAATATTAAAAGTTCGAAATAATATATGATTACATAACAACAATCGGAATTAAATATCCATGCAGACAATTGTTAATACACTTATACATACGTAACTACTTGCAACAATAAACAAAATTCGAAAAAACAACCACCATTCCCTATAATATAGCATAATAATTTCTAATCGATCAGCGAAACAGTGGTCTCGATAAATAATGCTCGTTTCGCACCAATGTAGGAATCAACATGTTGGACGTCATTAAAAACTTCATTGCTCAGGTCAGCTTCAACAGCACCACTCCAAATGTTTTTTTATCAACCACTTGTTGTTTTGAAATATGTTGGACCAATGGAAACTTTCTACATAACCAATAATTTGAAGATTATTGATAGAAAACATCTTGATGAAGGATTCATCTTCAACTTTGAACAAACCAACAGATAACTCGGAAGACCTTTCAACAACAATAAAATGGAGCTTCTTTGTAATGCTCAGAAGTTCTCCTCGCCAAGCGCTAACTTCCAAACTTTCAGGAAAACGAAGCCTTCTAAAAGTTTCAGAAATAACATCGAAAGCAACTATATACCTCTCCAAAGCGGGATACCAATTTTTTGAACACACGACCTATATGGATTTGCCAGAATAAATTTCGGAAGACCATGAATAACCCCGACCACTGAAATTAGCTCCCCTCAAGAAATCTATTTCTCTCCACGTCTCACGACGTCGTGAATAAACACGAGCAGTAATGACATTCAAAAAAAAATTTATGTGAAGCACTTTAAGATCATTGGTTTCATCAAAATACATTCCACATGCATCACAGTTTCGAACATACCACTAACAAAAGTCTGACACGGACAACAACTTATGGCACATGGTTGTTGGATTCCAAAGGATCAGCTCACAACAACTCGGTTCAGAGGACACTATCAACAACCCATTAAGCGACGCTAGAATACGTAAGAATCTAGGGTCAACATTGCCAGGAAAAGTGATCTGTTTGTTTGTAACCACATCCAAATTCCCACCTATTACGTCGTCAACAACAATTGACATATTTGACAAGGAGAGATACTTCTTATGTAGAGAATTTCCAATTCGACAAGAATGCATCATCTCAAAAAAAATGAGTTGACAGTTCCTTACGGAAATCTTTGCAAACACATTTCAAACAACCAATAGCTTTGGCAGGGAGCCTTGTGAATATTTCATCGACGATCATTGCAAACCCAAGCTTTTCCATTTTATGATCTATGGGGCTACAATATAAAATATAATAAGTGAAATACAATTGAGACAATTTGATATGTAAATGTTTATAAATAAACACAATAAACACAATTGACCTTTCTACAAACATTTTGAAATGAACACCGCAGTTTACCCTACCATCTTTGTAGGAGAACATGCAAGAAAGACTACAACTTATTAACCTAAAATCCTGTATTATAAACAGCTAGTACAAACCATATATTAAAATTACACATATTAAATATTTCATTTAAAATAATAACACGATATTATACAAAAGAAGGATAGTACCAAGTCCAATATACCTTCTGAATAAACGTATACAACTGAATTTAACACACGTACAACCAATATAATAACTACTAACTACCCACGTTACATATATATAAAACAACAGTTGATGTTAGCAGTTTTCACTTTTCTACAACTGCCTTTTAGCATGAGTTGTACTAAATGATAAACATACAGGATACATATACAAAAAAAAAGCAATTGATGTTATCAGAATCTACACAAAAGCCAAAAAATACACGATGTATACTATAAAATCAATTTTGTTGGTAAAACACAAACCATTGGAAAAAACACAATTCATGTTATCAGGTTTGTAGGACTTCACCTACATATACAGTAAAACAAATTAAACTGAAAACATTAAAAGTTTGAAATAATAAATGATTAAATAACACCAAGCGAAATTAAATATCCATGCAGACAATTGTTAATACACTTATACATAAGGAACTACTTAAAACAATAAACAAAATTAGAAAATACGACCACCATTCCCTATAATATAGCATAATAATTTCTAATCGATCGGCGAAACAGTGGTCTCGATAAATAATGCTCGTTTCGAACCGTTGTAGCAATCAACATGATGGAGGTGTTTAATAACTTCATTGCTCACATCAGCTTCAACAACACCACCCCAAACGTTTCTAAGCAACCACTTGTTGTTTTGAAATATATTGGACCATTGGAGACTTTCTTCATAATCAATTATATGAAGATTATTGATAGAAAACACCTTGATGAAGGCCTCATCTTCAACTTTGTACAAATCAGCAGATAACTCGGGAGACCTTTCAACAACAATAAAATGGAGCTTCTTTGCAATGGTCAGAAATTGTCCTCGCCAAGGAGAAACTTCCAAACTTTCAGGAAAACGAAAGCTTCTAAAAGTTTCGGAAATAACATCGAAAGCAACTATATACCTCTCCAAAGGTGGATACCAATTATTTGAACACATGAAATATATGGTTTTGCCAGAATAAATTCTGCAAGACCATGAATAACCCCGACCACCGAAATTAGCTCCCTTCAAGAAATGTATTTTTCTCCACGTCTCACGACGTCGTGAATAAACACGAGCAATAACATCATCAAATTTTTTTTTTGATGTGAAGCACTTTAAGATCATTGGTTTCATCAAAATACATTCCACCTGTATCACAGTTTCGACCATACAACTGATGAAAGTAGTCGTCGGACAACCACTTATGGCACCTGGTTGTTGGATTCCAAAGGATCAGCTCACAGTAACTCGGTTCATAGCACACTAACAACAACCCATTAAGCGGCGCTAGAATACGTAAGAATCTAGGTTGAACATTGTCAGGAAAAGTGATGTGTTTGATTGTAACCACATCCAAATTCTCACCTATTACGTCGTCAACAACAATTGACATATCTTGCAAGGAGATATATATTTCTTATGTAGTGAATTTCCAACTCGACAAGAATACATCATCTCAAACAAATGAGTTGACAGTTCCTGACGAAAATCTTTGCAAACACATTTCAAACAACCAATAGCTTTGGCAGGGAGCCTTGTGAATATTTCATCAACGATCATTGCTAACCCAAGCTTTTCCATTTTATGATCTATGGGGCTACAATATAAAATATAATAAATGAAATACAATTGAGACAATTTGATATGCAAATGATTATATATAAACACAATGTATACAACCGCTTTTCATACACGACCATGTGATAAAATAAAAATAACCAACCACTAACTTATATAAAAAAAACTGATAATGAAGGCAGTTTAACATTGTATTAACACAATCTTAAATAACTGGTGATGTTAGCAAGTATACTATAATATACAATTTCATTGGTAAAACAAAAACAATTGTATTCAATAATATACGAATAAATGACCACAAAGTAATGTATTCAAAAATCTACACAAAAAACTATTTGAACTTCAACTATTAAGAACATCAATAACAGTGTCTACATTTAAGATAATAATGACTTTTTATTCGATTGCAAGTAGTAACTACAACTGTTCTTATATTCTCATACATCGAATTGTCATACATACTAACTTAAAATCTTACATCTAATTCACACAATTTAAAATTTTTAAGTAATTATTTTTAAATTGATTAACATAGCAATTACTAACACCATTAAATAAAGATAGATGAGATCTATCAAAGTTAGATGTTTATGGTATAGATAGTGTTTTTTTTTCATGTTTGCAACTCTATATTCAGGCACAATTCAACATCAACATAAACTAAATCAATTACAATTCTCTATATGGTCGCTCGAAGGAAAGGGAGCATATGAAGAACTAAACAGAAAGGTCGGCATCATCAGTGATAACAATTACAAGCAAACCTGGAGCAGCATCAGATAGCTTGATGAAGTCCTCCACTCTCCCCCATCAGATTTCATGAACAACTCAAAAGAGTTTATCACACAACTGTTGAAACAGGATCAGAAAATCTGCGACATCCTAGCCGATCTGCAAACCAAAAGAAAGAATGAAATCGCGTGGAAGAAGACGAGAGTCGTCGAAATCTTAGGAAGTGTTAATTGAACAACATCAAAAATAGTTACTATTATAATATTCTCTAAATATATTATGAAATTTGATTTTTGTAAATTATCAACCAAAACAGAATATGCGAATTTTAATCTTTTATATGAAAAGATAAATGTATAATAAAAAATATATATATATAAAAAACAAAACGGCAGCAGCAACAATATATCAGATTTTATGAAATCTTCTCTTCAAAGCCATATTCTCTCTCATAATTAAAGCTATATCAAAAAGTCAAAATATCCATCATAGCTGAACTTCTTTATGACTACCCTTCCAACAAAGATCATTTTGGTTAGTGGATTTGTGATAAGGGTTTCAAAATTTCTCTCATTTGCATTGCTCATTTCTCCAACATACGGTTTCTAAGTCAACAAAAATCAGGTAAAGTAATTCCTTTTTTTTCAAACTTGATGTTCATTTGCCATTTGTTGGTTGGAATAACTTAATGAAAATGGAAATATGTATACAGAAACGTAGATGTAACTTGTTTGGTTGACATAATTACCTTGATTCAGTTACATAACATACATATGTTCTTAGTGTATTGACTGCATACATGTCTTCGGGTATGAAAAAAAACAGATTTAGGAAGTCATCTGAACACAGGGAAATGCTAAAAGACATTAAATATAAGATGCACACCAGGTGTTCAAACAAATGACTGTATCAAAAATTTTGTACTTAACAAAAGCATCATTTTGCTAAAGTAAAACTTTCAACAATAGTGTGGTGTTTTATACAATTAGGTTGAATAAAAAGGGTCAGAAATATAAGATATGGTTATGTAATAAAAGAAAGACACTAAAGTAGAATAAAGATGTAAAATGGCGAGGAATGGTATTATGCAGCTTATGTATGTTTGTCATTCCTTTAAAGTACAACAAAAAGAAAAAATAAATAAATTTCACGTTACTAAAATGGGTTAACGTTTTAAATGTTTCTTAGAATGGCTGGAGCTGAAAACGATGTTATCGTCATATCGGATTCTGAAGACTCTTCGGCTGAATCAGAGGAGTTTGATGATGATGAGACTGATCCGCTGATATTTTTTGTGCCATACACCAAACGGTTTGTAAGTTCCGACAAAATTATATGTTAATAGGCGTCTAATATGTTTACATAATTTGGTTAAGTTTTGTATTTTTTAATACTTCAACATCATTAATGGAAATTATTATTATGCTTTGTAACTTATAGCGCATACCGGTTGCAGTAGCACAAATGACAGGAATTGACGAAACCTTGAAAATTAAGATCATCAACAGGCAACACGTGGAAAAAAAACATGATGTTAGGGAGGAGCCAAATAAAAACTGTATCAAATACATTGTCAAAGGCTGGGCGAAATGGCTTAAAGATAACAACATAAAAAAAGGTGATCATTGCACGTTCCAGTACTTTCCAGATATTCGTGCTTTGTTCCTTACCGATGTTTTTCACTAGTGGTGATGTTTGAAACTTTGAAACAGGGTTGAACCATAACATATGGTAGTTTTGGCAAACGAAGAAACTTAGCGTAGCTTCTGTAGTGTTAAAATAGTTGTTTATAAGTAGGTTAACATGTTTGTTAGTTCCAAACTTTACATAGTTTGGACGGCTACTATGTAACCGTGTTTATAAATATATATGTTTTCTAGTTCTAGTTTATATGTTATATATTGAACATGTTTTTTTATCAATTGTATCACCAACGGAACTCATCACAAGCGAAATTGGAGTACCATTCTACTTATCATCAGGCGTACAGCTCTAAACCAAAATTGAAAAAGAATATTAACGAAAGACAACAAAATGGAAAAGACAACTATAATACTTCAGTTAAAAGTTCATAGTACCTGACTAATCCCAGACATTTGTTTAACCAGATCAACAACTGATTCATCGTCAGTTATTCTTTGAATCTCGTATTCTTCATCACAATATGACAAGTTAGTCTCGCTGACTTCAATCTTGAATGCAAACAATTTATCCACCAAAGTTTTTAATTCGTTTGGAAATCGCACAGTACCATTATCCTTTAAACATAAAAGATAGGATATATAAATACAATTACGTAAGTAAAACACAAATCACTGTAAAAAACACAATTCATATTATCAGGTTTGTAGGACAACTTCACCTACATCTATAGTAAAAGTAATAAAAATAAACTGTTAATGTTAACAGTTTTCACTCTTCTACAACTGCTTTATAACACACATTCATGAGTTGTAATAAATGATAAACATGCAGGTTACATATACAGAAAAAAAACAATTGATGTTATCAATATCTCCCAATGATATTACACAAAAGCCAAAAAAACACAATATAAACTATAATATACAATTTCGTTGATAAAACACAAACCATTGTAAAAAACACAATTCATGTTATCAGGTTTGTAGGACAACTTCACTTACATCTATTATAACCACTGATTACAAATTACTAATTATAAGAAAAATACAAAACTTAAGTAAACTACTGCTTAAACTTTTCACTGTTGTAGTCTAAGCACTGATGGTGAGCATCAGTGCTTTCTTTAAAGGTGACCAGTCTTGAATGGGCAGGGCTTGTGTCTTCAGCAGTACTTAGGTGATGACTGACTGTTGGATCGTATTCGGTGACCCTAAAGTCAGTTAAGGTAGTTCATCTTCAAATACGAGGGCGGAATCAACGTAAACGAAGTCAAAACAACTTGTATCCTTTTAACTTTATTTCTATTACTGATTGTGAGCTTTTACAATGTATTCTGACAAAAATCCAGCATCACCTTCACTCACACACACATACATGACCGCTTCAAATGAACAACACACACTCCTATTTATAGACCTACAGGGTTTCGCTTGAGAGGTTCAAGCAAAAGGGCTTTCGCTGCCCTTTCGCTTGAGATTGCACTGTTCAAGCGAATCTGCATGTTTGGGTTTCGCTTGAACTTGTCTTGAGACACTCTCAAGCGAAATCCTATTCCTAAAATTATACAATTGCTAATTTCGACCCTGTTGTATGTTCATTCAACCTATCTAGACAAAAGACTTGTATAAGACAAAGTTAACAGACACTAAGTGTACCAACAGACTCCCCCTTGGATGTTGACGAATTCTTTGGCTTCAAGTCTTTGTCTTTATCAATCTCCAATCATTGTAAAGTTCTCTTCAATCTTTACCTTCAAACTTTAATCTTCAATCTCCCCTTTGACTGTTGATCCAGAATTCTGACTCCCCCTTTCACAGACACCCCCTCTCAATAAGCTAGGGCTCAAATTCTGATTCAAACTTTGAAATTCATCACCATGGAGATTCCTGTATAAACTCTACCCAAATATAAGATATATGATAATAACAATTTCAATCCAAACTTACCATTTAACCTTCAGTAATAACAATCCACTTAAGTATTCAGGTCCAAACTAATGACCCTGATTACTCAATTAATCTACCAAGTTCAAGTTAATGACCTTGGTTGATCAAAGATAAATCATACTGACTTCTTGTTCAATCATTCTCTGAAAATTTACAAGTTTCAAGTTAATGAACTTGCTTTAACTTTCCAATTATTCAAATGTAACACCCGTCCTTATTATTCAAGGTTTAACGTAAATTTTACGTAAGACAATCATGTAATTAAGATTACATAAACATTTGGAAATACGGGTTTATTAAAACTTTTACAAATTATAAGTTATTCTACATAACATAATCGAATTCGTTGTTTAAAAATTACAACGTGGCAAAGTGCGGAAGCGTGTATCTTTATCGTGTTCGGTTCTTTGCTGAGCTTGATCGTCTTCCGGCATCCGAGGTGTACCTACATTTCATAAACATGAAATACATTAGTCTTACGGGGGTTTAAAACGTGTCTAAACGAGTCCAAGAAATAATTTATCACCAAAACAAGATTATCAATCTGGCCTCCACCGTAAATTACGGTGGGACCGTAATTTACGGTGGCTTCTGGGTTAATACTCTTCTGCCGTAAATCAGAAGAAACCCACCGTAGCTTTATTGGCTCCACCGTAAATTACGGTGGTACCGTAATTTACGGTGGACCCTGCACTCAGCTTCTCCATTTTGCCGTAATTTGACACGAAATCTTTCGTATCTTTCAAACAGCTTATCCGTTTGACCTACCGTTTCTTCCTACATGTTTGTAATTTGATTCTCCATCATATGGAGTTAAAATCCGACGTCCGGCTTAACAAGATTTAAGACTTTTAAGTCTTCGGCTTATTTCCCCTTTTTACCAAATTTTGACCCATTCGCGGTTTTATCAAACAAACGTATTTGTTTGATTCCTATATCACATGAATCTTATAATTTCAATGTTGTCTATCATATTAGGTTCAATTCACGAGTTTATGTATATTCTTAAACTCGTTTGTACTAAAATGCTTATTTTGACCCGTTAAGGGTATTTAAACCCTTTTCCGCATAATTCATAATTATTTGTTTCTAGCAGCCTATTTTCGCAATATTTGTCAAATGAACTTCCACCACAACTATATTTATGGTGATTTTATTAAGGTAATCTATGCAAACCAAGTTTTACCCCTTAACTCTTTATTTTACGGCAAAGACCCAAATAGAGCCGTTTGACTAACGTAATACATCTTTCAACTTCTATACTTGTCCTAAGTATTTATTAAATCGTAAAAAAAAATCATTTCCAAACAACTTTTAAAGGTTGTTTGCTCAATTTAGCCTCCAAGGGTGTTTTGGTCCATTTAGTCTCTTATTAACAATGAAGGACTTTTGAAAGCATATTTGACCCAAAATCCCTCTTTTAACCTATGATTTTGTTTGAAAAGTCATTAAGCTTTCCAAACGTAATGTCCATTACTTAAAACATTTGGTTTACTTATCAAGTAACCAAAAGTCCATTTTGACCTCTTTTAACACTCTTGAACCACATGTTCTAAATGAGTGTTACCCTATTTCACATACCTTGCGCAGATCAATTTATTGACCCGTTTTTAATACCTTGCTTTTATAACAGCTAGTTCATAGTATTGCTAATACCCATTTGACATTTATACCTGAAATAATATAGCTCGACAATAATCATTAGTCGTTATTGTCAAAGGGTGACATTTTCACCTTTTGACCCATTTGGTCTAAGTGAACGATTATGTTGGCGAGATGATATTTATTACCATCTCATCTATATGACTCGCTTTGGTTTACACCGTGTGGTCATTTCACTTATTAATCGTTTTCTTAATGCTTTTTAGCCTATCATGGCTTACGCCTTACAGTGTCTTTCAAAACAAATAGTTATGGTCAACGCATGACCAACTTACCGTTTAATTCCTTTTAAACCATCAATATGGTTTCTTGTCACGCTCGACTACCTTGTTCCGTATGTTTACACGTCGGAACATCAAACCTCAATTCTGTATTTATCTTATTCGTAACTAATACGATAAGAGAATATTCTAACATATAAGACTAGTGTAAGCTATACTTACCTTGCATCCGAATTATGCTTTTCCACCATTCTTGCTTCGTTTGACCTGCTTCCTTTCCAAGCCTCCACCTAGCTTGTCAAGCGTCAAACTATCATCATAATTCGTAAGACGGTTATATTAGTCATCATTAATTATGACTATTCCATCTTACATATTTTCTATCACAATTACCATTCGATCTTATTAATGGTCGGTTTGACTACTAAAAGTCAAACGCCCCTTAGCATATAAATGCACATTCAAGTTCTATCTATCAATTAGTAGCTAACATGATCTTATACACTTAGTTACATGAACATGGCTACCAAATTTCATCATAACATTCAAACCCATTTCAATCATGTATGAACAAGTTCCCAAATCACTTAATTTGTTTGAGTGCCTTGTTTCTATTATCCAATATGATGATTTTAAACATAAACTTATCATCATCTTTACTATTACATAAAAACCCACTTCCTAGTTTACTTGTTAATCACATACAAGTGATATTACTTCAAGTTCTTCATGATTTCATCATATCTAACAAAACCCACTTCTAGTTACTTATGAACTCTTAACAAATCTCTAATTTGTTCAAGTAGTTCATTCATATGAATTAGTGTGATGTTTATAAACACCCTTAGAACATCAATTTCATCAATTCAACCAAAACCCACTTAGCTCATAATAGGGTAATTATCAAATCCCTAGTTTGACAACAATTCATCAAGATTTCTACTAGGGTTTGTTTCTAAACCAAGATATAATCACAATGACACTCATAGATTCAACATTCATTCCAAAAATTTCGATTATGATAGTTCATCATAATCTCAAAGTATCACCAAAAACTGAAAATTCGACATACCTTGTGATCCCCACGACTAGGTGATCATTTATATGCATTCATGCATCGATTTGGGTCTTGATTTGAGCTTCAATTTGTTGATTTGTTGGAGTTAAGGTTTTGGCTCTCCTTGGAGCTTTCTCCTGGTCATTCACGAACACACTAAATGTGTGTGTTTTGTTTTTGATTTTAGTAAATAATCTTTTAGATTATTACACCTTTGGCCCCTCAAGTTTTGTTAACTAATAAGTAGGCTACAACCTATTTATTTTCAACAATACTTTGTTTTGTTAACTAGGTTAAACTTTGCTAGTTTAACTTAGTGAGTTCGGGGTAGTCATAACCCGTTTTATTTTAAGTCCCGTTATCTCGGGCCTTCTATATACCTTGTTTTCCTTAAAAGCTTTTATTCACTTTTTATTCAATATTAGGATTAATTATTTAAATCCTAATATTTACCGGGTAAATTTTACCACTAACGGTGCTTTACCCGTCTTTTAATATTAACATGGGTTAATTACCAAACCCGTTTTCGGGGTGTTACAAGTCTACCCCCCTTAAAGAGGTTTCGTCCTCGAAACCTTGTTTACATAGTTCATTGAGTTTCTAAACTCAATGCGTTTGACTTGAGTAATCTCTTAAGCATTACTCATACTTTAACCAATTGTTAGCATTACCAGAAAAATTATGGTAATGTCTTTTTGGTTACAGAACCTCTACGTATCTCGTATGACATAATGTAACTTGAAATAACGTAATTCCGTTATTTTACTAGTTTAGTTAACTTAGCGATTTCCATCGCTTTTATATATTATCGAACTCTTGGTGCATTTGTCACCTCAACCCGTTTAAGGGTCCTTAGTGAAATATTTCACTTTTAGCAATACTTCCTTTTGTTTTCAGATTTATTTATTCGGTTCAGTCATACCGAACCTACCGTTTACAAGCAAACCAAATTTATTTAAATGACCTTAACGGGTCTCACTAATTAGACTTATTAGTCCAGTTACTTTTTACCGCTTGCTTGGTTATAATGTGATTCTACTTCACATTACATTTCTTGACCGTGATTGTGTTACATCATGTTTAATTTATATCAAATTTCATTTTCGAAAATATCACTTTTCGAATATATCGTTTTGCGCCTATCAGTATCAAGACTTGTATCTTTCATGCTTACTATTTAAATTCCTATCAGAATTTATGTTTGTAAAAACATTATTTCTTACTAAAACCGAAGTTTTAGTTTTAGGATCTTCTCTTTAACTTTTGTCAATTATCCATACCAGGATATTGACAGTCCATAATTTATTCTTATTTGGTTATATCCCATTACCTGGCTCATTATTCTCTTGCATTTAACGCTACCGTTATCTGGCTAGTGCTCATTTGTGCCATTCGGCGTTATATTGTATTCAACATGTTTGACCTATTAATGTGAAATCCATCACTTATAAACAATCAACTTTATTCTTTATTCAACCCATTCGACTTCGAATAGTTGAACATATTTACTCCCAACTTCTATATACGAGATTTTATAGTCATAACTCGTAATCCAAGTAACTTTGATTTTTCAACCTGAGTTCACGTCTCATGGTTTACGCATGTGTTCAATTCTTACCCATCAACTGGGTGTTTTACCGAGATCATTATTATTGCAACCCTCCCGGTGTGCATTAAGACCTCGCTTCATTTTTATATCCGGACTTTGTCTTTAAGTTTGACGTTTTACAAAAACGACTCGTTTAGGGACATATTCGCATTTTCCGGGTTCGAGTGTAAGTACACTCCCTCCCAATGCTTGTCTAAATCATTTTTCACGTTTGCGTTTTATGGGTTCGAGTGTAAGTACACTCCCTCCCAATACTTGTTTAAATCATTTTACATGCTTGCGTTTTCTGGGTTCGAGTGTAAGTACACTCCCTCCCAGTACTTGTCTAAATCATTTTACATGCTTGCGTTTTCTGGGTTCGAGTGTAAGTACACTCCCTCCCAGTACTTGTCTAAATCATTTTACATGCTTCTTTGTCCCTTCATTCGGGCTCATTATCCTGATGTAATACGCCTCCGTCGTTCGGTTGTGCGTTTACATTATTATCAAACATTTTGCTTATCTGATTCATTTGGGTACTTTTAAGTTAGCCCCATTCACTCCGTCCTTACTACATCGGATGTAAACGTGTCCGCCATAAGAAGTTCATGGTATCATATGCCACTACTTACTTGGCCAGAGTAAGCGATTAACACATGACACACATGACCTTTTTATAGTTTTCACATCACGCCCTATGTGGGTAACGCCTCTATTTGTTTCTCTTGGAAACAATATCCCGAATACATTTTCTATCCGGGTTTTTCCAAGTTTTCAATCTACATATGCAACTATCAGTTTCTACGTATTTGTTGCATATTTATATTCATGCAATAATTTAAACGTGCACCTGGTAAATGCTTGCCCTAACGGGCTTTTCTTGCCATTAGCCTTGTTAGTGACCATTACGCGATTTAGGTCCTTAATGAGCATGCTCTTCTTGTCATATCTCGGACCATTCCATCATCATATCCATAATTCGTTTGACTCTCGTCGTCTTCAAACGCGAGTGTCCTTCAATTAAAGCATTCACAAAACTTAGTAACATCAACTTCAATAATCACCCGTATTATAATACAAGGTTTTTTTTTTCTACTATACGCGTCAACGCGCGTATTTTCGTCAACTATATCATTCATTTTAAATTGGGGTAACGTGTATCACACGATAGCCCTATGTGTTGTTTACAACACTTTAGCATACTTGTACTTACCGGATTTGCGATCAAGCTTCGAACCGAACACTATTCCTTGTCAAGAGCATAAGGTTTAAGTCCAAGCATGGTTCCTCCCCACCATACTCGAATCTCTTAAACCAAGGCTCTGATACCAACTTATAACACCCGTCCTTATTATTCAAGGTTTAACGTAAATTTTACGTAAGACAATCATGTAATTAAGATTACATAAACATTTGGAAATACGGGTTTATTAAAACTTTTACAAATTATAAGTTATTCTACATAACATAATCGAATTCGTTGTTTAAAAATTACAACGTGGCAAAGTGCGGAAGCGTGTATCTTTATCGTGTTCGGTTCTTTGCTGAGCTTGATCGTCTTCCGGCATCCGAGGTGTACCTACATTTCATAAACATGAAATACATTAGTCTTACGGGGGTTTAAAACGTGTCTAAACGAGTCCAAGAAATAATTTATCACCAAAACAAGATTATCAATCTGGCCTCCACCGTAAATTACGGTGGGACCGTAATTTACGGTGGCTTCTGGGTTAATACTCTTCTGCCGTAAATCAGAAGAAACCCACCGTAGCTTTATTGGCTCCACCGTAAATTACGGTGGTACCGTAATTTACGGTGGACCCTGCACTCAGCTTCTCCATTTTGCCGTAATTTGACACGAAATCTTTCGTATCTTTCAAACCGCTTATCCGTTTGACCTACCGTTTCTTCCTACATGTTTGTAATTTGATTCTCCATCATATGGAGTTAAAATCCGACGTCCGGCTTAACAAGATTTAAGACTTTTAAGTCTTCGGCTTATTTCCCCTTTTTACCAAATTTTGACCCATTCGCGGTTTTATCAAACAAACGTATTTGTTTTATTCCTATATCACATGAATCTTATAATTTCAATGTTGTATATCATATTAGGTTCAATTCACGAGTTTATGTATATTCTTAAACCCGTTTGTACTAAAATGCTTATTTTGACCCGTTAAGGGTATTTAAACCCTTTTCCGCATAATTCATAATTATTTGTTTCTAGCATCCTATTTTCGCAATATTTGTCAAATGAACTTCCACCACAACTATATTTATGGTGATTTTACTAAGGTAATCTATGCAAACCAAGTTTTACCCCTTAACTCTTTATTTTACGGCAAAGACCCAAATAGAGCCGTTTGACTAACGTAATACATCTTTCAACTTCTATACTTATCCTAAGTATTTATTAAATCGTAAAAAAAAAATCATTTCCAAACAACTTTTAAAGGTTGTTTGCTCAATTTAGCCTCGAAGGGCGTTTTGGTCCATTTAGTCTCTTATTAACAATGAAGGACTTTTGAAAGCATATTTGACCCAAAATCCCTCTTTTAACCTATGATTTTGTTTGAAAAGTCATTAAGCTTTCCAAACGTAATGTCCATTACTTAAAACATTTGGTTTACTTATCAAGTAACCAAAAGTCCATTTTGACCTCTTTTAACACTCTTGAACCACATGTTCTAAATGAGTGTTACCCTATTTCACATACCTGGCGCAGATCAATTTATTGACCCGTTTTTAATACCTTGCTTTTATAACCGCTAGTTCATAGTATTGCTAATACCCATTTGACATTTATACCTGAAATAATATAGCTCGACAATAATCATTAGTCGTTATTGTCAAAGGGTGACATTTTCACCTTTTGACCCATTTGGTCTAAGTGAACGATTATGTTGGCGAGATGATATTTATTACCATCTCATCTATATGACTCGCTTTGGTTTACACCGTGTGGTCATTTCACTTATTAATCGTTTTCTTAATGCTTTTTAGCCTATCATGGCTTACGCCTTACAGTGTCTTTCAAAACAAATAGTTATGGTCAACGCATGACCAACTTACTGTTTAATTCCTTTTAAACCATCAATATGGTTTCTTGTCACGCTCGACTACCTTGTTCCGTATGTTTACACGTCGGAACATCAAACCTCAATTCTGTATTTATCTTATTCGTAACTATTACGATAAGAGAATATTCTAACATATAAGACTAGTGTAAGCTATACTTACCTTGCATCCGAATTATGCTTTTCCACCATTCTTGCTTCGTTTGACCTGCTTCCTTTCCAAGCCTCCACCTAGCTTGTCAAGCGTCAAACTATCATCATAATTCGTAAGACGGTTATATTAGTCATCATTAATTATGACTATTCCATCTTACATATTTTCTATCACAATTACCATTCGATCTTATTAATGGTCGGTTTGACTACTAAAAGTCAAACGCCCCTTAGCATATAAATGCACATTCAAGTTCTATCTATCAATTAGTAGCTAACATGATCTTATACACTTAGTTACATGAACATGGCTACCAAATTTCATCATAACATTCAAACCCATTTCAATCATGTATGAACAAGTTCCCAAATCACTTAATTTGTTTGAGTGCCTTGTTTCTATTATCCAATATGATGATTTTAAACATAAACTTATCATCATCTTTACTATTACATAAAAACCCACTTCCTAGTTTACTTGTTAATCACATACAAGTGATATTACTTCAAGTTCTTCATGATTTCATCATATCTAACAAAACCCACTTCTAGTTACTTATGAACTCTTAACAAATCTCTAATTTGTTCAAGTAGTTCATTCATATGAATTAGTGTGATGTTTATAAACACCCTTAGAACATTAATTTCATCAATTCAACCAAAACCCACTTAGCTCATAATAGGGTAATTATCAAATCCCTAGTTTGACAACAATTCATCAAGATTTCTACTAGGGTTTGTTTCTAAACCAAGATATAATCACAATGACACTCATAGATTCAACATTCATTCCAAAAATTTCGATTATGATAGTTCATCATAATCTCAAAGTATCACCAAAAACTGAAAATTCGACATACCTTGTGATCCCCACGACTAGGTGATCATTTATATGCATTCATGCATCGATTTGGGTCTTGATTTGAGCTTCAATTTGTTGATTTGTTGGAGTTAAGGTTTTGGCTCTCCTTGGAGCTTTCTCCTGGTCATTCATGAACACACTAAATGTGTGTGTTTTGTTTTTGATTTTAGTAAATAATCTTTTAGATTATTACACCTTTGGCCCCTCAAGTTTTGTTAACTAATAAGTAGGCTACAACCTATTTATTTTCAACAATACTTTGTTTTGTTAACTAGGTTAAACTTTGCTAGTTTAACTTAGTGAGTTCGGGGGTAGTCATAACCCGTTTTATTTTAAGTCCCGTTATCTCGGGCCTTCTATATACCTTGTTTTCCTTAAAAGCTTTTATTCACTTTTTATTCAATATTAGGATTAATTATTTAAATCCTAATATTTACCGGGTAAATTTTACCACTAACGGTGCTTTACCCGTCTTTTAATATTAACATGGGTTAATTACCAAACCCGTTTTCGGGGTGTTACATCAAACTTATCATGTTTCAGCTCACGACTCATCCTCCAGTCCAGAAATCTCCTGCATCTGCTTTCAATCTTTTAGACTTCGAATCCGAAGATCAACTCTCCACTTTGGTTTGTCAAAAATAAAGCAGAAGTAAAAAAATCTTTTTGGATTTTTAATAAAGCTTCTAAACTAGGAATGAAATACAGAACTAAAATGCAGTAAAAGTAAACTATATACAAACATATTTTTGGTCAAGCGTGTTAGGGAATCATATCAGCTATACGACAAGTCAAAAGTATCGTTAAGCTTCAATTTCATACTCAGAATTAAACAATTCGCATAGATTGTCGATATACTGATCCATTTTAAATTCTCACACAAATTTCAATCTGTCCAGGATACGGATTTAGTGTTTTAAAGACTTAAACTTATACGTGTGTCCCACCTCTTGAATATACTCCCGTATCCAGATCCCGATATTCAGTCTTACAGGCAATTATAACACAAATGATATCTGTAAGAGGTTAATAAATTATGAAGCATCGTTCAGCAGAGAGATCATGACTCAACTTGTGGGTGTGTCCCCATTGTTGGTGCACTGAATGTCTGCTGATTTCGTCATTATCAAGTCTTGTGTCTAGAATTGTTTGATTAAACATGTATTAGGGTTTAAGTTAGGGTTTTTATGTTTAAACACATGATTTCGCTTGAAGAGGGTTTGTATATGCTTGAAGCGAAATCAACATCACATGATTTCGCTTCAGATATTCTCAAGCGAAATCAAGCACACTATAAATAGGTGTGTTGGTCATTTGAAGTGTAACAGTTGACTTTGTATGTGTAACGAAGTGCTGACGGATCTGTATCAGAAAACCTTGTACAAGCACTCAAATTAATCAGAAAAGAAAGATTAAAAGGATTAGAGCTGTTATGACTTTGTTTAAGTTGATTCCGCCTTCTTAAACTGAGATGAACTGCCTTGACTGACATTTTAGGGTCATACAACGGTCCAACAAGTGGTATCAGAGCTCAGGACGAGGAGTTCATACCATAGCAGCGGATTATCTTCTTTCTACTCATTTCTTTTTACATTTTTCAGATCTGAACTATTTCCAACGGTCGAAATGGTCTAATTTTCGAGTATAACGTGTAAAACGTAGTTTTAACAAAGCCTACAAAGATTCGGACTAAAATTCAGCTTAAAACATGTTAAAATTGACCTAAAACTAGGTTTCGCTTGAAAAGTGTTCGAAGGTTATACTTGATTTCGCTTCAGATCTGAATGTTTGGACTGTTTCGCTTGAAGATTTCCTGAAGCGAAATAGTTGTTTTCGCTTGAAGGTTCTGTTTTGGTTGAAGCGAACTAGTTGGTTTCGCTTGAGAATCTGATCTTGTGTGGTTTCGCTTGAAGCTGAAGCGAAATAGTTTGTAGTAGATTTCGCTTGAACAGTATTATTGTATTGATTTCGCTTGAAGCTGATTACTTCAAGAATTTCGCTTGAACTTGATAAATTTTTCAAAACCTAAAAATTTTCTAAGTGTTTGATTGGTTTTGCAGGTACGATCAAGATGGATGATATTTTCATGAATCCTTTCAGTGACATGTACGCATTCACGGGTAGTTCAGGAAACAATGAAACGTCTTCAAGTGATGCAAACAAAGGTCCACCGAAAGAAAGAAAGAAGGAAGCTTGGGAGTCCGAAAGTGCATTTGGAACATTTAACAAACCTCCTAAGCTGATGGCTATAGAAGATTATAGCAGGTGGGCAACAAAGTTTGAAGATTGGTTGATGGCATTTGCTTTTCCTTGTTGGAAGAGTATGAAGAATGGTTTTGAACAAGGAAAGAAAAATGGTGAAGCATTAAGATCAACTGAAGAGATTGAAAATTTTGTGGCTGAGCAAAAATGTGTGGCATTATTGTTTCAATCGGTGCGTGAAGACATCATTTCACTGATAGAATACTCCAATTCTAAAGACTTATGGGAAAAACTTGAAAAGAAGTGTCTTGGAAGCAAAGAGATTATAAAAAATAAAAGGAAACTTCTTAGGAAAGAGTTTGATATGTTTGGTTGTCTTAAAAATGAATCGGTGTGTAAAATGATTGAAAGGTTTGGTCATCTGAAGTTGGAATTAGCAAGACATGATATCAAATATTCTGATGAGGAGCAAGTAGACAAGTTGTTCGATGCATTGCCAGACGAGATGGAGTGGAGATATTATGCTCTCATGCTTAAGAACACTATTTCTTCTGATTTGTTGAAACCAGATTTGGTGATTGAGAAACTGGAAAGTCATGAACTGGAATTGAAGAAGACGTACAAAGTTAATCATTCATCTTATCAACAGAATCTGGATCTATACTATCCAAAGAGCATGATGCCGAAAGCTACTTCTCCAAAGACTGCATTTTCTGCTGAAAATGTGTCGACAGTCGGCAAAGAAAGTCAAAGTGGTCAAAGCAGTGGAAGTCAAAGTGGTTTTCATAGTGGATCTTCATCTTCTGGAAGTCATTCTGATGCAAAGAATCGGTTTCAATGCAACATCGCAATAGACTTGAAGAATGCACAGAATTTTGATGAGGAGTCGGCCAAGCAACAAATGGTCTTTCTAGCGTCTGTTTTGGAATCCTACGAAGGATTGGTGGCTGGAAAAATCGGGAATACAAATCTGACGAAAGAAGACTACGATCAGATAGACCCTGAAGAAATGGAGCTGATCGATATTCGTTGGGCAATGGCAAGTGCAGTTCGACGTGCACAACGCTTCATGGAGATTACAGGGAGAAAAACGATTGGTGGTCCATCTACTAAGTTGGGGTTTGATAAATCAAAGGTGACTTGTTTCAAGTGTAAGCAGAAGGGTCATTTTAAGAGAGAATGCCGAAATGCTTATGCTGATGAGTCGGAGAATCCGTTTCGAGATGATTATTACAAAAAGGCAATCTATCATCAGAATAAATCTGAGCCGCCTAGATTGAAGCAGTCTGAAGATAACAGAGACAAATCAAGGGCTCTTGCTGTGATTTATGATGATGAGGGGTATGATTGGAGTAAGGAAGTTCTACCGGAAGAAGATGCGGTGGGTTACGCATTCATGGCAAGCAATGATGAACCTAAGCCATGGAAACATGATCGTACTGAAGAACAAAAATATCACTACCGAAAGATGACTGCTGAAACAAAGATTATCAGACTTTCTGGTATCTTTCTGGAAGCTAGAAGAGCAAACAGATGGGATCCAGATAGAGAGTGCTATCTTGATAGGTATGGCAACATTGCAATTGATGACAAAACGCTTGATATAGAAGCCATCATCAAGGAGTACCAAGAAGAAGATTAATATTGGCAGCACAAGTGGTGGGGAACTCCAACTTCGAAAATGATTGAAGAAGCAAAAGAGAAAGAGAGAAAAGAGAAAGAGGAGAAAGAGAAGAAAGAAAAGAAGATTGATACAGGCATAATTGATACTACGCAAGAGTTGACAGCTGAGAACCTGGGAGTGATGGCTGACAAAGTGCTAGCTGCAAAAGCACTTGAGGTAGATCCTAATTCTGTCACTGAGTCAAAGGGATCGGTCAGTCAAAGTGTGTCAACAAATGCGTCAGGTAACAAGTTTGAAGGAAATGCTGACTGCAAAAATTGCACCAAACAATGCAATTTTTGTAGCACTGTCACGTATCTTAACAATGAGAAAATTCAGAATCTGACAACAAAGGTTAGAAATGTTGAAAATCAGATTCTCGATCGTGACAAAAGTGTAAGAGCTTCAACTGATCGGAACAAAGAATTAACGGCTCAAATTGAAAATGATAAAAAGGAACATGAGAAACTAAAATCTGAAAATGAAAAGTTAATTCTTGAAAACCGTCAAATTTCTGAAAAGTTTGAGAAATTGAAAAGCATTGTCAAAGATAGTGATGATCGTAATGGCAAAACATTTAAAGAAAATGAACATATAAGAGCTGTTTTGAGATTAAAAGAAGAATCGATTAATGAACAACTGGATCAAATTGCTAAATTGAAACTTAAAGTTCAAGAAGCTGAAATTGAAAATGAACGAATCCAGTTGAAGCTTAACAGCTATAAATCGGCAAGTTTTGTTTTGCAGCATATTGTTCCTAAACCTATAGGGAAAAACAAAGATGGCGAGGATGTGTTTTCTGATGGAACGGGTATAGGTTTTCACAAAGTTCCACCGCCAATTTTAGACAACTACACGAAAAAGCAGTCTAGTTTGGTGGAAATTGAGGAAGAAAGTGAAGTTAAACTTCCTGAAAATATTGATGTCATGTTTACATCTTCCAATGAAGAGGGTGTCCAAAGTGATGTGGTGAAAAGTGTGGTAGACAAAGTGCTTAATCCGGATTGTGACACTTCTGAGGAGGATGGGTGTTTTCTAGACAGATACATTTTGAAACAAAAGTCCAAGAACAACTTAGATGAGGAATCAAACCTTGTCATGTACAAGATGATGGGTTCGGATAAGTTGTTTTCGGATTCAGAGTTTCCAATAGAGAATGTTAACATGAACAAATTGACAAATGTTTTCAAACTTGTTGAAGTCGAGTTGTCAACAGTGAATAATCTGAGTCGAAAGAAAGACAGGGTTTATAACAAGAAAACTGTTTATTCACCACGTTTTTACAATAACAATCGAAACAATTGGTCGGGTGATTATCGGGGTGGTAATAGTTATCGGAAGAACAATTTTCAAAACAAGAGGTTTACAGAAAAGAAGGTGTTTGTGAATGGTTCGCGTTTACTTTCTGATGAGAAAAATGAAATCTTTTCAAAATCGAATGAAGAGTTCTTTGAGAAAAGAGCTTCACAGGCTCAGTCTGAAGGCACGAGTCGAGTAGCTGATACTCGTACTTGTTTTAGATGTGAACAAGTTGGTCATATTGCACGAAAGTGTACATATGTGAAGCCTAGGACTGAAGCTGTGAAGGTTCAACAAAAGAAGGTTGATGTGAAGGGTAAATCACCAATGTATGTTGAGAAAAAAATGGTTGAGAAGCAAAACGTTAAAATCAACAATGTAAAAACAAAAAATGAACCTGTAAAGAAATTGGTAACTCAAAATGACAAGTTTTATAAACGGGTTGCATTAACTGAACAAATTTGGAAACCAAAAGGTGAAATGAAAATTTCAACTTCTGAAGTGAAAAAGGCTGAAGAATCAATTTCGGTTGATTATGATGAAAATTTTCCACCTTTGAAGGCTAAAAATTTCAAAATTCAAATTGCGAGAGTCAAGGCTACACCTAAGGCTGATGAGGCCTGGGTGGACACCATGTTCGAATAAGCAGTTTGAATTGCCGGAGCTTCCTGGTTCGCGAAGCATGAATCGGCATCTTTCTTGAAGTTGTTTAAATTGTAGTTTGTTTTGTGCAGGATCTTCCACAACTGATATCCAGATGGATTATGGATAGTGGCGCATCTCGACATATGACAGGGAAGACCGCGTTGCTGTATGATGTGAAGAACATTAATGGTGGTTATGTGGGATTTGCTGGTCATGAAGGTGGTAGAATTGTTGGTGAAGGAACGTTATCCAATGGGATCGTGACGTTTGAGAGAGTTAACTACATCACTGAGCTGGAGAACAATCTGCTTAGTATCTCGCAGATTTGTGACAATCAGTATACTACTCACTTCACTGATAAAGAGTGTTTGATTTTGAAACCTGGTTTTGTTGTTCCTGAAGAATGGATTATTATGAGGGCACCTAGAGTGAATGATTTATATGTGTTAGACATGTCTGTAGCAACTACAACTACTGGTCAAGCACATTGTTTCGTGTCTAGAGCAACTGAGAAAGAATCCAGATTGTGGCACCGAAAGATGGGGCATATACATCTTAGAAAAATGAATCACTTGGTGCACAATGATTTGGTATTGGGTGTTAATATCAAAGGTTTTCATCTGGAAGGGGAGTGCATTAGTTGTATCAAAGGCAAGCAGAAGAAAAAGTCACACCCTTCAAAGAAAGTCAATTCAGTTTCGAGACCTCTGGAGAGACTTCACATGGATTTGTTTGGTCCGGTGAATGTCAAAAGTATTACAGGAGATTATTATTGTTTGGTCGTTACTGATGATTATTCCAGATTTTCGTGGGTATCTTTCTTGAAGACGAAAGATGAAACATTTGACAGTTTGATGAGTCTGTTCAGGAAGATTGAGAATTTGTACCAAAGGCGTATTAAGAAAATTCGAAGTGATAATGGTACTGAATTCAAGAACAGCAAGATGGAAGAATTTTGTGATGAAAGAGGTATTTTGCATGAGTTTAGTGCTCCGTACACTCCGCAGCAGAATGGAGTCGCAGAACGCAAAAACCGGACGCTAATCGAGACGGCTAGAACTATGCTCGCAGATTCAAAGTTACCGATTAATTTTTGGGCTGAAGCTGTTTCTGCCGCATGCTATACGCTCAACAGGGTTCTTACTGTCAAGAAGTTCAACAAAACATGCTTTGAGCTAATCAATAACCGCAAACCGAATTTGAAGTATCTAGAACCGTTCGAGTCACCTTGTACGGTTATAGAGCCTTTTGGAAAGTTTGGTCCGAAGTGCATTGAGGGTATATTTGTTGGTTATTCAAATCCATTGCTACGTGTCTTCGTTCCAAGTGAGAAGCGGATTATTGAAGCTGCAAATGTTGAATGTCAAGGTTATACTATGCCGCCGCAGAATCCTGGTGATTCATGGCGTTATCATTATGACAAACTTTGGGATTCGTTTGACATGAGAGAAGAATCAGAGGATGATGAATATTTCTTTGATGAGTTGGATATTTTGCGTGAATATGAGTCGCAGTTAAGATTCCCAGCTGAGTATTCATGGAGACCACGGGAAACTTCAAATGATGATGACGCAGGTCCAAGTAATGCTGGTGAACATGATGATGTCCAACAGAATGAAGTTGCTCAAGATAACCAGTCGGTTCAGAATGATAATCTAGAAGCTGAAAACATGCCAGTTTTTGATCATGGTGATTCAGATTCTGAGGGGGAGCAAATTCAGATTTCAGGTCAAACAAACCAAGTTGGTGAACAAGATGCAGAGCAGAATGTTATTAATCTGGAAGGAAATGTAGATGTTCCAAGCGAAGTGATGCCGCGAACTTTTTCATATCATCCAGAGGAGTTGATCATAGGAGAATTGCAAGCTGGAGTTCGCACTCGAAATCAGATTGATAAAGGGCTTACATGTTTTTATACAAAAGTTGCTCCTTTGCAAACTGAATTTTCTTTGAGTTGTTTTATCTCGCAGGTTGAGCCAAGAACTTACAAAGAGGCGCTTACTGAAGACTCTTGGGTCAATGCAATGCAGGAGGAACTTAGTCAATTCGAGAAATTAGGAGTGTGGAAGTTAGTTGATTTGCCGGATGGTCAAAGGAAAATTAACACTAAGTGGGTGTTTAAGTGCAAGAGGGACGATAGAGGAGTTGTCGTAAGGAACAAAGCTCGACTCGTTGTTCAGGGCTTTAGTCAACAGGAGGGAATTGATTTTACCGAAGTCTATGCTCCTGTAGCACGACTAGAGGCAATCAGAATTTTTCTTGCATTTGCGTCTTGGAAGAATTTCAAAGTATATCAGTTGGATGTTAAATCGGCGTTTCTTTACGGGAAGGTTAAAGAGGAGGTTTATGTTGGTCAGCCGCCGGGCTTTACTGACCCAATCCACAAAAATAAGGTCTACTTATTGGACAAAGCGTTGTATGGTCTACATCAGGCACCGAGAGCCTGGTACGAGACTTTGTCTCAACACCTACTCGCTAACAAGTTCATACGTGGAACAGTGGATGCCACTCTCTTCACTAAAGTCGTTGATGGTCATCTTCTGATAGTACAGATTTATGTGGACGATATAATCTTTGGGTCGACGAATGAAAATCTATGCAAAGATTTTGAATCAGTGATGAAGCAGAAGTTTGAAATGTCTTCAATGGGGGAGATGAAATTCTTTCTGGGATTACAAGTTGAACAACTTCCTGAGGGAATTTTCATTCATCAGTCAAAGTATGTTCATGATATTCTAGAGAAATTTGGGATGTCAAGTTCTACTCCAGCTGCTACCCCACTTGCAACAAATCATGGGATTCACCCAGATCTCACCGGAGACAGGGCTGATGAAACTTTTTATCGATCCATGATAGGTTCTTTAATGTATCTAACTGCTTCACGTCCTGATATCATGTACCCAACGTGCCTCGCAGCAAGATTTCAGTCTAATCCGAGAGCATCGCACATGATTATTGTGAAGAGGATATTGCGCTACCTGAAAGGAACTCCTTCATTGGGGTTGTGGTATCCTAGAAAAGGCGACTTTACGCTCGAAGGGTATTCCGATTCGGATTTCGGATGCTGCAAAGTCAATTCAAAATCAACAACTGCAGGATGCCAGTTCTTTGGTCCTAGATTGGTTACCTGGCAGTGTAAGAAACAAACGTCTGTGGCGTTATCTACTTGTGAAGCGGAGTACGTATCTGCTAGCAGTTGCTGCTCTCAGATCTTGTGGATACAGCAACAGATGCGCGACTACGGTTTGCAGTTTCTTAACACACCTCTTTTTGTTGATAATGAGGCCGCAATAAATATAACTAAAAATCCAGTACATCACGCTAAAACGAAACACATAGAAATTCGTTATCACTTTATTCGTGATTGTTTTGAGAAGAAGTTGATACGAATTGAGAAAATCCACACTGACGAACAGAAAGCTGATTTACATACCAAAGCTTTTGATAAAAATCGGTTTAAATATTTGTTAAAACTGAATGGTATGAAGCTTCTGTCGGTGTCGGATGGCATTATTGGCGTTGATGAGGGTACTGTTGCGGATGAAGACGAGAAACAATCTGCAATGGTTTGTCGAATTTTTACTTGTTTTGGTATTTAGGGGGAGTAGATGTTTGTACATAGTTTATTTTTAGAAAATACAAAAACAGTAAAAAATGCAAAAATACAAAAACATGATAAAATCTGAAAAAGAGCTTGTGTATATGGGAAAATGATAGTACATCAGCTAGACGGTCACAGTATGCTAAAGATTTGGAATGTTTAAAAGAGTTAAACAATCTTACTGATGATGTGTCGATAGGTTTTCGTACATTTAGTAGATTTATTCGGGATATAAACCTAAAATTCAAACTTGTGAATTCGTGGGGAACACTACTTGGATATATAGGTAACCCCTGAAATCTCGTTTGAAAGGTCTCGTAATCTGATATACTAGGTCTTTATACTCTATGATGTCTGGGGTATTATTCCGGGACTTCTGCTGAACGGTAGTTCTGACCTAGTCCCTGGCTAATACTTGCTGCAATGCTTGAAACACAGCATTAAACCCTCAGCATGCTGAAACAATAAAATTGATATATGTTGCTGTTGTAAGCAAAAAGATCCTCTAAAGGGGACATACCGAAAAGTCGAAGCTGATATCTCTCTGCGTATACGGAAGTATCGATCTGAGATCCCTCGGCCCTCGCATACCTAAATTATATACAGATATCATTGTATTATTCTCATCTGTAAGACTGATTATTGAGATTCTGGATACGGGTGTATATTCAAGAGGTGGGACACATGAATGATCTAAGTTTTTTTAATTCATCTAAATCATATCCTGAATAAGTTGAACTTTGTATGAGAATTTAAGATGGATCAGTATATCGACAATCGAGGTAAATTGTTTAAATCTGAGTATGAAATGTAGCTTAACGGTACTTGTGATTTGTCTGAAAAGCTGATATGATTCCCTGACACACTCATCAAAAATATGTTTGTAAATAGTTTACTTTGTTTAATTTCTGCAATTTAAGTTTCTTGTATTTCATTTTTTAGTTTAGAACACTTTGATAAAATCCAAAAAGATTTTATTTCTGCTTTATTTTAGACAAACCAAAGTGGAGAGTTGATTGTTGGATTCTCAGATATTTGAAGCAGATGCAGGAGATTCTGAGCTGAAGAATGAGGAGAGCTTACATTGAAGAAGTTTGGATTGTTTGATATGATAAAACAAGTTCATTAATTTGATACTTGTTATTTTCAGAAAATTTTGAAAATGTTGTTTTAAAATTTAGTTTGATTCGTCAAAAGTTCAACCAAGGTCATTAAATTGAACTTGGTAGATTAATTGAGTAATCAGGGTCATTAACTTGTACCTGAATACTTGAGTGAATTATTAAAGCTGATTGAGTTTGTGTTTTATTGTTGAAAAGATAGAATGGTTATGTTTGATGGTTGAGTAACAGGATTGGACTTCATTATTTCCCACGGAAGCTTATTGACAAAGCTTGAACCAGATATCTCAGATCCTAGCATATTGAGAGGGGGAGTCTGTGAAAGGGGGAGTCTGGATCAATAGTCAAAGGGAAGATTGAAGTTTTAAGTTTAAAAGCTTGAAGATAAAGATTGATGAGAGTTTTTACAATGTTTGAAGATTGTGAAAGACAAAGACTTGAAGCCAAAGACTTCATCAACATCCAAGGGGGAGTCTGTTGGTGCACTGAATGTCTGCTGATTTCGTCATTATCAAGTCTTGTGTCTAGAATTGTTTGATTAAACATGTATTAGGGTTTAAGTTAGGGTTTATATGTTTAAACACATGATTTCGCTTGAAGAGGGTTTGTATATGCTTGAAGCAAAATCAACATCACATGATTTCGCTTCAGATATTCTCAAGCGAAATCAAGCACACTATAAATAGGTGTGTTGGTCATTTGAAGTGTAACAGTTGACTTTGTATGTGTAACGAAGTGCTGACGGATCTGTATCAGAAAACCTTGTACAAGCACTCAAATTAATCAGAAAAGAAAGATTAAAAGGATTAGAGCTGTTATGACTTTGTTTAAGTTGATTCCGCCTTCTTAAACTGAGATGAACTGCCTTGACTGACATTTTAGGGTCATACAACGGTCCAACACCCATTAGAGGATCTTTTTTACAACAGCATTGCTAAGCAATTTTATTGTCTTATCATATATGCTGAGGGTGATGCTATGTTTCAAGCATTTGCGGAAAGTATTATTCAAGGACTAGGTCAGAACTTCCATTCAGCAGAAGTCCCGGAATAATACCCCAGATATCACTGAGTATAAAAACCTAGTATATCAGATAAAGGAATATTTCAAACGAGATTTCAGGGGTTACCTATATATCCAAGTAATGTTCCCCATGAAATAAGCAAGTAAAATTTAGATTTATATCCCGAACAAACCTACTAAATGAGTAAAAACCTATCGGCACATCATCAGCGAGACTGTTTAACCTTTTAAACATTCCATTTCTTTAGCATACCGTGACTGTCAAACCGATGTACTATCATTTTCCCTTTTTACACAAGCTCTTTTCTGGTTTTCTATTGTTTTTGGATTTTGAAAAATATCTCATGTTTTTGTATTTTTGACATGTTTTATTGTTTTTGTATTTTCTGAAATATTACCCTATACCTCCCCCTAAATACCAAAACAGGTAAAAAATCGACAAACCATTGCAGATTGCTTCTCAACATCATCTACAATGTCTCCTTCATCAACACCAATAATCTCCTCCAACATCGATAAAAGCTTCATACCATTCAATTTTAGCAAGTATTGAAAACGTGTTCTATCAAATGCTTTGGTATGTAAATCAGCTTTTTGATCGTCAGTGTGGATTTTCTCAATACGTATCAACTTCTTCTCGAAACAATCGCGAATGAAGTGATGACGAATCTCAATATGTTTGGTTTTAGCGTGATGAACTGGATTTTTAGTAATGTTAATCGCTGCCTCATTATCAACAAAAATAGGGGTGTTTAGAAATTGCAAACCGTAGTCGCGCATCTGTTGCTGGATCCACAAGATCTGTGAGCAGCAGCTGCTAGCAGATACATACTCCGCTTCACATGTGGATAAAGCCACAGAGGTTTTCTTTTTGCATTGCCAAGTGATCAATCGTGATCCAAAGAATTGACACCTTGCTGTTGTTGATTTAGCATTAACTTTGCAGCATCCGAAATCGGAATCGGAATAACCTTCGAGCGTGAAATCACCTTCTCTTGGATACCACAACCCCAATGATGGAGTTCCTTTCAGGTAGCGTAATATCCTTTTCACAATAATCATGTGCGATGCTCTCGGGTTAGATTGAAATCTTCCTGCGAGGTAGGTTGGGTACATAATATCGGGTCTTGAAGCTGTCAAATACATCAGCGAACCGATCATGGAACGATACATCGTTTCGTCTACCTTCTCTCCGGTGAGATCAGGGTTTATCCCATGATTCGTTGCTAATGGGGTGGCTGCTGGAGTAGAACCTGACATCCCGAATTTCTCCAAGATATCATGAACGTACTTCGTTTGATGTATAAAAATTCTTTTGGGTAGTTGATCAACCTGCAGTCCCAAAAAGAATTTCATCTCACCCATCGATGACATTTCGAATTTCTGCTTCATGACTCGTTCAAAATCTTTACATAGATCCTCATTTGTTGACCCAAATATAATATCATCCACATAAATCTGAACAATCAGAAGATGTCCGTCAACCTCTTTGGTGAAGAGAGTGGCATACAGTGCTTTGTCTAGCAAGTAGACCTTGTCTTTGTGGTGTGGATCGGTAAAGCCCGGTGGCTGACCGACATAAACCTCCTCTTTTACCTTCCTGTAGAGAAAAGCCGATTTTACATCTAACTGATATACTTTGAAGTTTTTCCAAGATGCAAATGCTAGGAAGATTCTGATCGCTTCTAGTCGAGCAACTGGAGCATACACTTCAGTGAAATCTATACCCTCCTGCTGACAGAAACCCTGGACAACGAGTCGAGCTTTGTTACGAACCACAACTCCTCTATCGTCTCTCTTACACTTGAACACCCACTTAGTGTTTATCTTCCTCTGACCATCTGGTAAATCCACTAACTTCCACACTCCCAACTTTTCGAATTGGCTCAGTTCCTCCTGCATTGCATTGACCCAAGAATCTTCAGTAAGCGCCTCTTTGTAAGTCCTTGGTTCAACCTGCGAGATAAAACAACTCAGTGAGAATTCAGTTTGCAAAGGAGCAACTGTTATATAAAAACATGTAAGCCCTTTATCAATCTGTCTTCGAGTGCGGACGCCTGTCTGCAATTCTCCAATGATCAATTCCTCTGGATGATATGAAAGAGTTCGTAGCATTACTTCGCCTGAAACATCTACATCGCCTTCCAGATTAGAAACATTCTGATTTACACCTTGTTCACTGACTGGGTTTGTTTGACTTGAAATCTGAATTTGCTCCCCCTCAGAATCTGAATCACCACGATCAAATACTGGCATGTTCTCAGATTCTTGATTATCATTCTGTGCCGTCTGATTATCTTGAGCAACTTCATTTTGTTGGATATCATCATGTTCACCAGCATTGCTTGGACCTGCTTCATCATCCTTTGAAGCTCTTTGTGGTCTTCTTGAATACTCAGCTGGAAACCTTTTCTGCGATTCTTCATACTCTCTTAAAATATCCAACTCATCAAAGAAATCTTCTTCTTCATCCTTTTCTTCTTCCATGTCAAACGAATCCCATAATTTATCGTAATTAAAACGCCATGAGTCACCGGGGTTCTGAGGCGGCATAGTATACCCCTGACACTCAACATTAGGAGCTTCAATAATCCGCTTCAGACTTGGAACGAAGACTCGTCGTAATGGACTTGCATAACCTATGAATATCCCTTCAATACTCTTCGGACCAAACTTTCCAAAAAGGCTCTAGAACAGTACAGGGTAACCCGAACGGTTCAAGATACTTCAGATTCGGTTTGCAGTTATTGATCAACTTAAAGCATGTTTTGTTGAATTTCTTGACAGTGAGAACTCTGTTGAGCGTATAGCATGCGGCGGAAACTGCTTCTGCCCAAAAATTTATCGGTAGCTTTGAATCAGCAAGCATTGTTCTGGCCGTTTCGATTAGCGTCCTGTTTTTACGTTCTGCAACTCCATTCTGCTGCGGAGTGTACGGAGCCCTAAACTCATGCAATATACCTCTTTCATCACAAAATTCTTCCATCTTGTTGTTCTTGAATTTAGTACCATTATCACTTCTAATTCTTCTGATACGTCTTTGGTACAAATTTTCAATCTTTCTGAACAACGCCATTAAACTTTCAAATGTTTCATCTTTCGACTTCAAGAATGATACCCACGAAAATCTGGAATAATCATCAGTAACCACAAGACAGTAGAGATCCCCTGTAATACTTTTGACGTTTACTGGACCAAACAAATCCATATGTAGTCTCTCTAACGGCCTGGAAACTGAATTGACTTGCTTTTTAGGGTGTGACTTTTTCTTCTGCTTGCCTTTGATGCAGCTAATACACTCCCCTTCCAGATGAAAACCTTTGATATTAACTCCAAGAACTAAATCATTGTGCACCAAGTGATTCATTTTTCTAAGATGTATATGCCCCATCTTCCGGTGCCACAACTTCGATTCTTTCTCAGTTGCTCTAGAAACAAAACAATGTGCTTGACCTGTTGTTGTAGTTGCTACACTCATGTCCAACACATATAAATCATTCACTCTAGGTGCCCGCATGATAATCCATTCTTCAGGGATAACAAATCCTGGTTTCAAGATCAAACATTCTTTGTCTGTGACGTGAGTGGTATACATATTGTCACAAATCTGCGAGATACTCAGCAGATTGTTCTCCGGCTCAGTAATGTAGTTAACTCTTTCAAACGTAACAATCCCATTGGATAACGTTCCTTCACCAATAATTCTACCACCTTCATGTCCTGCAAATCCCACATAACCACCATTGATATTTCTAACATCATACAACAACGCAGTTTTCCCTGTCATATGTCGAGACGCTCCACTATCCATAATCCATCTTGAAATAGCTCTCGGAAGATCCTGCACATATCACAAACAATTCAATAAAGATGCTGATTCATGCTTCACGATAACCAACTAGGAAGCTCCGGCAAGTCAAAAATCTTTAGTGAGATTTTGATGCCACCCAAGCCTCTTTTGACTCGGGTAACTTGACTTGAATGTGAGTTTTAGCAGTGTAAAGTGGCGGAAAATTTTTATCATTCATTTTCAAACTCTCATTTGATCCAACCTCAACCTTTTTGTATAAGAAAAACTCATCTATCTTAAGTTGACTAGTTGTTTGATTTTTCTTTTGAACATTCTTCTTCTCTGGTGGAGTAGAAGATTGTTTTTCCAATTTTTCATAATAATCCAAAGGAACATTCATCTTTACCGGTGTGGTAGAAGACGATTGTTTTTCTGACTCTGAAACCTTTGGTTTATCAACAACTTTTGGCTTCCATGTTTGTTGAGATGATGCAACCCGTTTATAAAATTTGTCATTTTTGGTTACCAAGTTCTTAACAAGTTCAATTTTGACTTTTGTTTTCTCATTTTTCAAAACTTTCTCAATAACCATTGGAACTTTTCCTTTTGAATCAACATTCTTCTGTCGATTCTCAACAACTTCAGTCTTAGGCTTGGAGTTGGTGCAATTTCTTGCAATGTGACCAACTTTGTTGCATCTAAAACATGTACGAGTATCAACTACCCGACTTGTGCCTTCAGACTGAGGTTGTGAGGCCCTCTTCTCAAAGAACTCTTCATTTGATTTTGAAAAGATTTCATTTTCCTCATCAGAAAGTGAACTTGAACTGTTCACAAACACTCTCTTCTCAGCAAACTTCTTGTTTTGAACATTTCTCTTTTGATAACTCTTACCACCCTGATAACCACCCAACCAATTGTTTCGATTGTTATTATAAAAACGCAGTGGAACTATAGGTTTCTTGTAGTAAGCTTTATCTTTCTCAAAATTCATTTGTCTCTTTGTTTGACTCAAACTGTTCACTTCTGACAACTCAACTTCAACCAATTTGAAAACATTTGTCACCTTTTTCACATTAACATTCTCATTGGGAAACTCAGAATCCGAATACAACTTATCAGATCCAGCCATCTTGTACATCACAAGACCCGGTTCATCACCTAAGTTGTTTTTGGACTTTTGTTTCGAAATGTATTTGTCCAGAAAACATTTTTCTTCTTCAGCTGAATCACTATCCAAAACACTTTCAGCCATACCTTTAACAATCTCAGTTTGAACACTATCATCAGATGATGATGAAGAAAATGTCACATCAATTGAATCAGGAAGTTTCACTTCATTTTCTTCCTCAAGAATAACCAACCCAGATTGCTTTTTCGAATAATTTTAAGGAACTGGTGGTGGAACTTGATGAAAACCCACCCCAGTTCCATCACAGTATACATCTTCGCCTGCTTTGTCTTTCCCAATGGGTTTGGGAATGATGTGTTGCAAAACAAAGCTTGCAGAGCTGTAACTGTTCAATTTCAAATTGATTCGTTCATTCTCAATCTTGGCTTCTTCAAACTGAAGTTTCAATTTAGCAATCTCATCCAATTGTGTGTTTATTAATTCTTCTTTGATTCTCAAAACACATTGCAATTGGCAATTTTCTTTGTAAGTTTTACCATTTCGATCATCATTATCTTTAATCGTGCTTTTAAGCTTTTCAAATTTTTCTGTGATCTGACGATTTTCAAGAACTAACCTTTCATTTTCTTTCCTAACCTTTTCCTGATCAATTTTATCAGTTTCAATTTTGTTAGTTAATTCCTTTAATCGTTCAGTTGAAGCTTTCACCATTTTGTCACGATCAAGGATTTGATCCTCAACACTTCTGACTTTAGTAGTCAGATCCTCAATCTTCTTACCTTTGAGATAAGTGTTTGTACTACAAACCTTGCATTCTTTGATGCAATTTTTGCAGTCAACATTACCACTGAGCTTCTTACCTGACTCAGTCGTTGACGCATTTGAACTGACTTGGATTTTAGACTCGGAAACGGATTTAGAATCTACCTCAATTGCCTTAGCTGCCAGCACCTTGTCAGCCATCTTTCTCATGTTTTCAGCATTCAACTCCTGTGTCGTGTCAATGATCCCAGTGTCAATCTTCTTTGACTTCTCTTTCTCTTCTTTCTCCTTCTTTTCTTTCTTTTCATCTTCACCGCTTCCCCACCATTTCTTCTGCCAATAATCATCTTCAACTTTATACTCTTTGATTATGGTTTCTATATCAAGAGTGTTATGATCAATAGCAATATTTCCATAGGGGTCAAGATAACATTCTCTGTCTGGATCCCATCTTTTTGCTCTTTTTGCTTCAGAAAAAATACCAGATATTCTGATCAATTTGTTCGTGGCCAACATCTTTCTGTGTTTATACTTCTGTTCTTCAGTTCTGTTATCTTTCCAAGGTTTAGGTTCAGAATTTGCCATGAATGCATATCCAACCGCATCCTCCTCAGGTAACAACTCGCTCCAGTCGAAACCTTCATCGTCGTGAATCACCGCAAGAGCTCTAGATTTTTCTTTGTTATCTTCAATCTGCTTCATTCTTGGTGACTCCGATTTGTTCTGATGATAAATCGCTTTCTTGTAGTAATCTTCTCTGAACGGGTTCTCAGATTCATCAGCATACGAATTTTGGCATTCACGCTTAAAGTGACCTTTCTGTTTGCATTTGAAGCACGTCACCTTAGACTTATCAAAGCCCAACTTGGTAGATGGTCCACCAATTGACTTCCTCCCTGTTATCTCCATGAAACGCTGTGCTCAACGAACTGCACTGGCCATACACCACCTTATGTCAATCAGTTCCATCTCCTCAGGATCAATCTGCTCATAGTCTTCTTTCGTCAGGTTGGTGTTGCCTATCTTCCCTGCTACAAGACTTTCATAGGATTCTAGCACAGATGCTAAGAAAACCATCTGTTGCTTTGCCGACTCCTCGCTGAAGTTCTGAGCATTCTTTAAGTCTACAGCGATGTTGCATTGAAATAAGTTCTTTGCATCAGACTGGTTTGAATTTGATGAAGACCCACTGTGATATCCACTATGATATTCACTGCTTTGACTTTCTTTGCTTGTTGTGGATACATTCTCAGCAGAAAACGCAGTATTGGGAGATGTATTCTTTGGCATCATGCTCTTTGGATAATACAACTCCAAGTTCTGCTGATAAGACAAATGATTGACTTTGTGTGTCTTCTTTAATTCCAACTCGTGACTCTCTAATCTCTCAATCAGCAGATCCACCGTAAGATCTGCAGGTTTGATCGTATTCTTCAGCATCAATGTATAGTATTGCCAATCCATTTCATCTGGTAGTGAGTCAAACAGCTTATCGACTAGCTCTTCTTAAGAATAGTGAATATCATGTCTCGCCAGTTCCAGTTTCAGATGCCCAAACCTCTCTATCATTTTACAAACTGATTCATTCTTTAAACACCCAAACAAATCAAACTCTTTTCTAAGTAGTTTCTTTTTGTTTTTTACAATTTCTTTGCTTCCTAAACATTTGTTTTTCAACTTATCCCAGAGATCTGTAGCACTAGAGTATTCAATCAAAGATATTATATCTTCTCTGATGGATTAAAACAGCAACGCAATACATTTTTGCTCAGCAACAAACGATTCTATTTCTTCAGTTGTTGTTAAGGTTTCGCCACTTTTGCCTCCATCATCATAACCATTTTTTAGACTCTTCCAGCTGGGAAAAGCAAAGGCTCTCAACCAATCTTCAAATTTCTTTGCCCACCGACTGTATTCTTCTATAGCCATCAACTTCGGGGGTTTATTGTAGGTTCCGAAAGCACTTTCAAACTCCAATGCATCCGATAGCTTTTTCTTTGGATTTTGATTGTTATCATTTGTGTTACTCGAAGATGTATCATTTCCACCAAATCTAGCAAATGCAAAAACATCATAGAATGGATTGAAATCATCCATCTTGAATGTACCTGAAAAACAATCAGCAAAACACTTAGAACTTTTAAGTTTTGAAAAATAACAAGTTCAAACAAAATCACTTGAAGCGAAATAGTAACAATTAAGTGAGACAAGCAAGAATCAACACTATTCAAGCGAATTGGTAAACAAGTTTATGAAGTTTAAGCGAAACAGATCAGTCTGAAGCGAAACCTCCTAGTTCGCTTGAACTTTCAAGCGAAATGGCTTAATCTGAAATGACCAGTTCAAGCGAAATGCTATAATCCCTATTCGCTTGAACCTTTCAAGCGAAACTATCTGAAAATCCTTTGTTTTCAAGCGAGATCAGCTGATTTCAAGCGAAACAGGGAAGGTCTGATTCAAGCGAAACATAGTTTTTATCCATTTTTTACCAGTTTTAATTCGAATTTTAGTCTGATTTTTTGTAGGCTTTGTTAAATCTATGTTTTACACAACATAAGTGAAAGTTAGGCCATTTCAACCGTTAGAACTCGTTCAAATCAGAAAAATATGAGAAGAAGTGAGTAGAAAGTAGAAAATCTGGTAGAATCAAGCTGCTATGGTATGAACTCCTCGTCCTGAGCTCTGATACCACTTGTTGGATTGTATTCGGTGACCCTAAAGTCAGTTAAGATAGTTCATCTTCAAATACGAGGGCGGAATCAACGTAAACGAAGTCAAAACAACTTGTATCCTTTTAAATTTCTTTCTATTACTGATTGTGAGCTTTTACAATGTATTCTGACAAAAATCTGGCAGCACCTTCACTCACACACACATACATGACCACTTCAAATGAACAACACACACTCCTATTTATAGACCTACAGGGTTTCGCTTGAGAGGTTCAAGCGAAAGGGCTTTCGCTTGAGATTGCACTGTTCAAGCGAATCTGCATGTTTGGGTTTCGCTTGAACTTGTCTTGAGACACTCTCAAGCGAAATCCTATTCCTAAAACTATACAATTTCTAATTTCGACCATGTTGTATGTTCATTCAACCTATCTAGACAAAAGACTTGTATAAGACAAAGTTAATAGACACTAAGTGTACCAACACTGACTGAGCAGTGCTTGCAGGATGATTCAATCCAAGAGTTTCTGTTATCATCTTTTTAATACCCTCTTTTACAAGGTCATCTCCTGACATTAACTCATCCACTGTTTCAGCATCCAACTGTTTTTGTTGTCTTCTTTTATAGATGGCAGCACCAGCTGGAGCAGTGGATTTCCTGATTTGCAGCTTTGGTGGTCTTGTTGAAACCTCTGCTTCAGGATAGTCAGGTTTTTGTGGAACCCTTGGATCTTTCTTCCTTAGTTCCTCCAACCTTTTGTAGGTGGTCCTGACTTTGTCTTCTTTCCATCTCATCACTTGATTTTTAGAACCATAATCAGCAGCAATTAGTTCCTCTTTCATTCTCTCCAGCTCCAATGTATTTTCAGGTATATTCTTCTTATACTTTACCCAATCAGGAGGAGTGTGTTTGACCTTGTTTTTAATCATTTCTTGAATCCTGGCTGCTTCACTTTCAAGCTCAGGAATGGTCCAATCTTTGTACATGTATTTTTCTCCCTTGTATTTCTTATGGGCCATAATGTTTTCAATATAATCTTTTCTCAAGGATTCGTCTACTCTTTCTGAAATTTGTCGACATACATTCTTTGCAAACTGCTCTAAAGATGTGACTTGTGTAAGCAAAAATTGATAATACCTTTGAATTTCTTTGTCAGACTTTCCTTGTGAATCTCTTTTAGAGATATCCTCTGCTTGTAGAGCCTTAACTTCCAAATATTCTTCAATATTTTTAGGCCTAGGATATCCTTCAACTGATGGCAACATCCTTTTAGCAGGTTCATCCTCAAAGTAGAAGGATTTGATCTCTTCTCTGACTGCTGCGAGTTCTAGAGGATATTGGATACCTGCAGGAGTGATGACAATGATTTGTTGTTGAACTTGGGCTGAAGAGAGAGAAACAGGATTTGGAATATTGAAAAGTGCATGAGATTGTGAAGATGTAGGTGGTGATGATGGAGAATCATCATCAGGTAAAATTACCCTTCTCCTTTTTACTTTAGGAGAGGCAAGTGGTGTGTTGGATGGTTGTGAAGTATTGATTTGAGTGGTGGAAGGTGGTTAACTAACAGTTGTTGAAACAACTGGTGTTTCAACCCCTGTTCTCATTACAACAGATGTTTTAACATCTGATGTCTTCTGCTTTTTTGCAGGAGATGATGGTGGTGAAGTTGTTTTTGGTGGTGATGGTAGCCTTGGTGGTGAACCGATTTCTGGTAGTGGTGGTATGGCAGTAGTTGTGGTGTGTGTTAAAGTGGTGTGTGTTGAAGTGGTGTGTATTGAAGTGGTGGTTTTTGGTTTAACAACTGCTGAAACCACTGAAGTACCAACAGTTGTTGATACAGCAGGTGATTCAACAGTTTTTTGTGTGGAGGTTTGATGTTTGGAGCCTTTGGAAGGTGGTTTGGAGACATGCTTTGTGGGACTGGATGGGGTGTGTTTGGGTTGCCTCACTTGTCTAATGGGCTTCTTATTATTATCCTTAGGATTTTCATCATCCATTGGTTCAGAAGGACCTTGCACATTCACCTCCATAAAAGCTCTTTTCTCCTGTTCCCACCTGGCTTCATCCTTAGCCTTTCTATCCCTTTTTACACTTGCTTTTGCTTCAGCAAGTGCATTTGTGGTAACACCAATCTTTTTACTACCATCTGGCAAGGGAATGTCTTTAGTCATGCTTGATTTTTCTGGTTCAATATAAAGACCATCTTCAATTCCCTTCTTCTTCCACTGCTTCATTTTCTCCCCCTTTTTGGCATTATCTGGTGGTGGGTTATCAATGAAGAGAACAGTGGGAGGAGCAGTGCCAGTGGTGTTTAGAATGTGGGCTTTTATAGCCTTGATGTCAGCTTGGGTATCTTTAAACCTTGACTCCAACATGTTTCTCAGCTTTTGAACATGTATCTCATGCTGATGATCAGCCAATTGTCTTTGTTGTTGGAGCAGTGGTTGAAATAAGTTCCATAACTCATTTGCAGCAGGTGTAGGTTGTGCAGGTGCTTGAGCTAGAGTAGCAGTGGTTGGGACCTTTTGAGCTTTCAACAATTGTTGCATCATATCTTTTATTTCAGCAATAGATGTATCATGACTATCAATTCTAGCCGTCAATTCCTGATATTTTAAATCATCACCCAACTTAGTGGGATCATCTGATTCCCCACCGGCAGTGGTTGTATCAATGTGTGATTTAGGGAACGAATTCCAAAAGTCACCCAATGATGCCCCTTGTTCTTGGTACTGGGGTCTTCTTCCTTCAACACTTGATAACCTTTTGATGGTACCAGTGGTCATAACAAACTCACTGGTGGATATCAGAGGCGCTATGGATGGAATTGCCTTCAAGGGAGTCTGATTGATGAAACAACTGGCCAAATGTAGATCTGTTGATCCAACATTTGTAGTTGCTGCTCCACTTGAACTACTGACTGGAATTTCAGGCAATTCCAGCAGTGTAGCCTCCTCATTTGTTGTTGGTGGGTTAACAAAGATAAAAACACCAGACTCAGTCACTTGTTGATGTATGTTCTCATTGACAGGTGTTTGAGAAGAACTGATTTGTGTCTGGGCAATATCAACTGCATCCAACAAGGGTTTTATGGATGGTGGAATTTGTGAAGTGACGATAGGAGTGGAAAGAAAATTTGCCCCGGGAAGTGGGCTGTGGATAATAGAATCAAGTGATTCTAGAGCATCATATTGTGGTGTCCCGATGTGTACAACATGTTCTTTTTGTGAAGAAGCAGGAGGAGTTTGAGGCATGGGTTGAGAAATTTCTACCATCTGCTGTGAGGAAGTAGCAGCAGTGGTTTCTTGTGACTTTTGTGCTGTCACTAGCAGTTGCTCTGGTGTCTCATCTTCCAAAGTTGCCTTTGATTTTGGTTTGGGGGGCTTTTTGGATTTCTTTTTAGGCTTTTTGGTAATGGCAGGTGTGGGTTTCATAGCAGTGGGTGTGCTACTATGATCACCTGGAGCAGTGGACTCAGCAGCAGATACCTGAGGAGAAGTGGTAACTACTAAAATCTGCTCAGGCACCACTGCTTGTGTTTTTGTAGGTTTTAACATTCTTGTGAATGTTTCAGCAGTTAAACAGTTTATTTGAAAAGGAGGACCCTGTATAAGTACACGGGCATTATCTTTTGAATTTTTTTTTATCAAAATAGTAACTCAAAAATCTTGGAAATAATAGAAAAGCCTTTTTCTCAACATTTTTGACCAAATTATCGAAGATTACCTGGGAATAATTAAAGTTTTCATCTTGAAGTATAGCATAACCCAGATATTGTATCTTCAACGGGATTTCATTGAAGGCGGTGGTTTTGTTAGAAACACATATAAGGAGGGTATGAAATAAAAACCTTGTAGCAGATGGAAAACTGCCCTTTTGTAAAGTATCTATTTTCATCTCTTCTCCATACCCTCTTTCAAGAAAATCTCTTTGGTACTCTGTTTTCGGAAAAGAATTTTTACCTTCAAGATCGTTGAGCTCAAAAACTTCAGATATGGCTTGAGGTGTGATAGAGATTTTTACACCTTTTATTGTGGAATTGATGGCAACAACCTTTTTGTGCACCTTCTCAAGAGTGGCATTCTTCCAAAATTCTCGTTGAGTATCGATGTAGATGGTTTCATTGCAAGTGAGCAAAGTTTTGTACTTTGTGGATGATAATGTGTCGATGATGGAATCGAAGGTTTTGGTGTCACTGGGTTTTTCAAAGATACCCAAGTAATTGTGAGACCATTTGTACGAAATCTCAACCGTGGCTGGCTCATTTGCTTTAGATTTGCTGGCCTTTTTCACCATGATTGAAAAGAGTTGAAAAGATTTGCTTTAGACGATGAAGGTTGTGGGAGAATTTGTTTTGGGGGAAAACTGTTTTGAGAAAGGAATTTTGAATTCGATTCGAGTGAAAACCTTGTTTGGGGGTTTAGGGCAGGGTTTTATAAAGTGAAAAAGTGAATGCTGACGTGGCAGCGGTTACAAAGATCTGATGGCGAAGAACTGACCACGTGCCAACCTCTGATGGAAGGATGAATAATGGAGGACAACTGTTTAGGGAACCACTGTTGAATCAAATATCAGTGGTTACAACAGACAAAATGAAGGCAGTGGGTGATTTTAGCTATCAGTGGATAGCTATATCAGTGGATAAAACACTAATTTTGAACAACAGTGATTATCAAGAAAATGAGAGAACAGGGGTTGACTTTCAGCAGTGGACAACATTTTGTAGAACATATGTTTGAACCAAAAACAGTGGTTAAGTCAGACTTTTAAGGTTTATGAAAAATTTTCATTTTAACTATTTATAAGGATGGATTTTTGATTTTCTGAAAACATTTTGATGCCTAAAATGCATGTTTAAACAAGTTTTGCTTGTTTATCCATGTAAGGCATATCAGTCCTAGTAATCAACTTTTCAGGGGTAAATATGTCCAATGTTTATGTTAGCACATCTACAGTTGATTCATAGTTTGAATATGAGTCAGAAAAATCAAACCTTTTTCATAGCAAACCTTCACAGGCTGATGTCTGATTGGAAAGTAATGGTAAGGATTTTGAGGCTAATTTGGTCTGCAACTGTTGCTGTATCAGTGGGTGAGCTTTAATAGTTGTTTTGAACAATTGCTACTGATGTGTGTAAAATGCAACATATAAATTACATCAAATGAGGCATAAAACTAACCCTTTTTAAGTACTAATGTTGGAAAAAGAGTGTTTTTGTCTTCCTTTTGTATTTTTAGGATTAAATGAACTCAAATTCACAAAAGAAGCAAAAAGACAGCTAAATCTAACATAAATACAAGAAAAGGAACATAAGTGGACTGCCCGACCCCTCAACGGCATCTTCCCAAGCAAAATAGAGAAGGCAGAAGACTGAACACGCCCCGTGCTCAGCCAGCACGGGGCCGTGCCCAAGAAGCAGCAGAAAAGACAAACCTATAGAAGCTTCTATTGCCCACCACGGGCCGTGCCCAGCGGACACGGGGGCGTGGCGAAAGTACAGCAGGCGCATTAATTGTAATTGCGAATTACAATTAACGAAGAGAGAGAGTGTCAGACAGGCACGCGGCCGTGTCCAGCGGACACGGGGGCGTGCCCAACCTTCTGTTCGGCCTATAAATAGGAGTGCTTGGTTTCATTTCAACTCATCCCTTGGCACACCACCTCTCTCACACTTCATCCACCACCCACCACCATCACAACACCATCATCCACCACCATCATCCATTGTCCATCGTAGAGTGTGTGAGTCGTCTCGGGATCCAAGATTGATCGTAAGAGTTCTTGACAATCAAGGCCATGTTTGCCTAAGTCTCTTACATCACTTGGTGAAGACAAAGTGTCTAGTATAATACTTTTTATTTCTAATCTTTTGCACTTTTTATTTGGTTTTGTATTAATGACTTTAATAACTAGTTACTTATGTTGAAGGTGATCTTTCCTTATCGTTTGTCCGTGGTGTCTTGGCATTATTTTACTGTCTATATAAAATAAAAGATTTTCACCATTCATATCTCCACGGTCTATATGGAGGTATGTTGGCTACCTGGTCGGGGGTTAAGGGAACGGTTTGGTAAAGGTCTTGCCATTGTTCAGCGTTTAGAGGTCCTGCAATGGACCTCAGTCAAATTTAGTAGGACCTCCTTCAATGCTTCACGGTATTGGATGGCGGGGGTACAAACTCTTTGATCCCCTCATAAGTTAACTACTATGAATACTATAACCCGACTATTTAGGACTGTATCCCTGCTGACTCAGACTACTTAGTCGACGGTAACGTCACCGCCAAAAGTGGGGCCTACCATAATACTGCATTAATAACTTAATTCATTATCTTCCAATAATCCACCCTTTTAGGATTGTATCCTTGCTGACTTAAACTACTAGGGTGAGGGTAACGTCACCTTCAAAAGAGGGGCCTACTACAATAACTAAGATAATCTCTTAATTATGTGCAAAAGTGCGGAAATAATCAAAGGTTATACTAGATCGAGTCGGAACCAAGTGATTCATCTTGTCTATCTGTTTTTCTTTTATTTTTATTTTTCAGCATTTTAGTTAGTTTTATTTTTCTTAGTTTAAAACATTTTTCTAAACTTTTTATTTTGATTAGACGTTGAGGATAAACCGGTACTAAAAGCTCTTGTGTCCTTGGACGACCTCGGTATCTTACCAACGCTATACTACGCTCACGATGGGTGCACTTGCCCATATGTGTGTTTAGTGTTAGTAAAATATCGTGTTTTATAAATTTAAAACTTGGCTAAAATAAGTGTTAAAGGGGCTTAAAATATACACCTAATATATATAACACTTCGCACGCATCAAGTTTTTGGCGCCGTTGCCGGGGACACAAGGATTTTAAGAAAGCTTAAAATCGACGGCCTAATCAGTTTTTCAAAACCTTTTTAAAAGCGCGCACATTTTTTTGCATTTTAGTTTAGTTTTGCATTTACAGTAACCTGTACACGGGGCCGTGTTCGCCGAACACGGGGCCGTGCTGCACATTTTCATAAAAACACCCAGTAACAGTAGCTTGAACACGGGTCGTGCTCACTGAACACGCCCCCGTGCTCAACGAAATCAGTAACTTTAATTAAAACGCCCAGATACAGATCCTGAACACGGGGCCGTGCTCACTGAACACGGGGCCGTGCTCACTGAACACGGGGCCGTGTCCAGCTTCTGTTTCCGTTTTTCTTTTTGTTTTCTGATCTCGAGACTTGGTTGTGGTCTGCTGAGTGATTCTTATGGATCAAAACTCAGTAGGTTACAACTACACCTTTGAGGAGGATGATTATAGGGGTAATTATTGCACTAATTGTCGTAATGCACGCTCGATTCAAAATAATCACTCATATCAACCATCCAATTCATACACCTACTATGAGGAGCCCAGGTACGAGCCATCAACTTCATACACATCCTATGAAGACCAAAGGTATGAACCTCCTCCCTCATACTCATATTTTGATGAACCAAGGTATGAGCCTTCTTACTCATACTTTGAGGAACCAAGATATGAGCCACCACCTTCATATGCTTACTATGAGGAACCTTGGCGTGAACAACCCACCTCATATGAGTATTATGAAGAACAAAATTACGAACCTTATCCATCATATGCTTACAATGAAGAACAATGGTGCGAACCATCGACTTCATATGAGTATTATGAGGAACAAAGGGTCGAACAACCGGATTCAAGCTTAGAAAATTCCGATTCTTTTTCTATAACCGAAGTGACCGATAGGATATTAGAACACATTAGAGTTATCGATCGATGTATAAAAGAAGCTCGCGCAAGGGAAGAGGAGTCCCGTGCAAGAGAAGAGTTAAAAAAGGAAGAGATAACTGAAAATGAAAAAAATGGAAGAACAAATAAGTGAAAAACCGACACATGAGTTAAACAACGAAAAAGGTGAGTCCGACAAAGTTAAAATTCAAGAAGAGTCTAATTTTGAAGAAATTAATCTCTTGTCACCTTCTTTCGAAAATCATTGTTTAGTACCCACTCATGCTAAGTTTTTAAAAGAGTTAAACACTAACACTAAAATTGACGAAACGGTAAGTGTTAAGTTAACTAATGATCAAACTTCACTAATAAAAGAAGACCCGTTTGAAATTAACATTACACCGGTTCCATGTTTCTTTCAAAATTCGTTTATTTGTAATGTCACAATCGATAAAGATCTTTGTGTTAACATAATGCCTAACTACATTTTCAAAAATTAAGTATTAGTGATTTTTCTCCACTTCAAATACCCATTTTTCTATCCAATCGGAAAGTAATAAAATCAATCGGTATAGTTGAAGATGTCTTGGTTCAAACAATTCAATTGGTAATCCCAACCGACTTTGTCATCCTCGATGACGCTCCTCTAGTGTTGGGACGACCATTTGTAAAAACTCACGAAGCTTTGAAAAACCGGAAGATCAACAATCTACCTCTTCAATTAGGGGCATTTAAAAGAAGTGTCGATCTCGAACGGTCAATGAAATATCCTTTCGGCAATAATGACCCCCTAATTGAAGATGAAGATGAACCACCCGATACAAGTGAAGAGATTGACCACTTTGTTGAAGAAGAGGTCGCCATAGAACAAACTTTTAAAGTTCTTGATCGAAATGAGCAACCAAATAAGGAGTCTCCCAAAGACCCACCACTTGAGCTCAAAGAACTTCCAAAAGGTTTGGAATATGCTTTTCTAGACAAAGATGGTAATTTACCTGTAATTATTTCATCTAAATTAGATAACTTAGAAAAAGAAAAATTAATTAATCTTTTGAAAAAACACAAAAACGCAATAGCTTGGAAACTTGTAGACATAAAAGGAATTAATCCTTCTATGTGCACACACAAAATTTTGATGAATGATGACTACAAATCGGTCATACAACCACAACGTCGAGTAAATCCAAATGTTCAAGAAGTGGTTAAAAACGAAGTCATCAAGCTACTTGATGCCGGACTTATCCATCCTATCTCCGATAGTCCTTGGGTAAGTCCCGTCCAAGTAGTTCCAAAGAAAGGAGGTATGACGGTAATAACTAACGAAAAGAATGAACTAATACCAACGAGAACCGTCACAGGATGGAGAGTATGTATAGATTATAGACGATTAAATGAAACAACAAGAAAGGATCACTTTCCTTTACCCATCATTGATCAAATGTTAGAAAGATTATCCGGTCATAAATTTTACTGTTTCTTGGATGGTTTTTCAGGTTACTTTCAAATCCCGATAGCGCCCGAAGACCAAGAAAAGACAACTTTCACATGTCCCTATGGAACTTTTGCTTATCGACGCATGCCATTTGGTCTATGTAATGCCCCAGCAACATTCCAACGTTGCATGGTAGCTATTTTCCATGACATGATAGAAAAGACAATGGAAGTCTTCATGGATGACTTTTCTATCTTTGGGGATTCATATGACCAATGCCTCGATAACCTTGAACGAATGCTATCCCGATGTGAGGAAACTAACCTCGCCCTTAATTGGGAAAAATGTCATTTCATGGTAACGGAGGGAATAGTACTCGGTCACAAGATCTCAATCGAAGGAATGGAGGTGGATCGAGCCAAAATAGATACCATTTCTAGATTACCACCTCCATCCTCCGTACGAGCTATCAGAAGTTTCCTAGGGCATGCCGGGTTTTATAGACGGTTTATCAAAGACTTTTCAAAAATCTCAAGGCCTCTAACGAAATTACTTGAAAAAGATGCCCCTTTCATCTTTGACAAGGATTGCAATCAAGCATTTCTAACCCTAAAGGAAATGTTAGTCAATGCACCTATCATGATAGTGCCTGATTGGAAATTTCCTTTCGAAATCATGTGTGATGCTAGTGACTTTGCAGTTGGAGCCGTCTTGGGATAAAGAAAAGAAAAGCATTTCCACCCAATTTATTATGCTAGTAAAACACTTAATGATGCACAAGAAAATTACACAACAACTGAAAAAGAGTTACTAGCTGTGGTATTTGCTTTTGATAAATTTCGTTCTTATCTTGTTCTTTCTAAAACTATAGTCTATACAGACCATGCAGCCATTCGATATCTCTTCAAAAAGCAAGACGCAAAACCACGTTTGATTAGGTGGATTCTACTCCTCCAAGAATTTGACATTGAAATCAAGGACAAAAGAGGAGCAGAAAATACCGCAGCAGATCATCTTTCACGTTTAGAAGACCCAGCTTTAGAGGCAACCAGGGACGAGCAAATCAACGAAAAATTCCCAACTGAGTCCCTGGAAATGGTGGAATACAAGGAAGAACCATGGTACGCCGACTATGATAACTACCTAGCTAGCGGTATAGTCGCAAAAGGGTGGCCACATCATCAAAGAAAAAAATTCTTTGCCAATGTGAAACACTACTTTTGGGAAGATCCATATCTTTTCAAAATGTGTGCCGACCAACTCGTCCGAGGATGCGTACATGGTAGTGAAGCACGAAGAATTCTCCGCCATTGTCATGAAGGTCCATACGGAGGACATCATGGTGCTGCTAGTACCGCACGAAAGGTATTCGATTCAGGATTTTATTGGCCAACCATTTACAAAGACGCCCAAAGTCTTGTAAAAACATGTGATGCTTGCCAAAGAACAGGTAATATTTCTTCCAAAAACGAAATGCCACAAAATGGCATTCTTGTTTGTGAAATTTTTGATGTGTGGGGACTCGACTTTATGGGACCTTTCCCACCATCGAAAGAAAACAAATATATACTTGTGGCAGTAGATTACTTGTCTAAATGGGCCGAGGCCGAGGCACTTCCAACAAATGATGGAAGAGTTGTGGTAAGATTTCTAAAAAAATTATTCTCTCGTTTTGGCACACCTAAAGCTTTAATAAGTGATAGAGGTACCCATTTTTGCAACCATCAACTCGAAATTTTTTAAACAAGATATGGGGTCTATCATCGGGTCTCAACAGCATATCACCCTCAAACAAACGGACAAGCCGAAGTGACTAATAGAGGTTTAAAACGAATACTTGAAAAAACCGTAGGGTTAAATAAAAAGGAATGGGCTGATAAATTAGATGATGCTTTATGGGCTTTTCGAACTGCTTATAAAACAACAATAGGTACAACCCCGTATAAGCTAGTTTATGGAAAAAGTTGTCACTTACCAGTAGAAATTGCACACAAAGCCTACTGGGCAATCAAAAATGTAAACTTAGATTTAGAATTTGCCGGTAAAAATCGATTTTGTCAATTAAATGAATTAGACGAGCTTAGGAATTACGCATACTCAAACTCTGAAATTTATAAGGAACGAATGAAAAATTTGCATGACAAACATATTAAACCTAATGAATTTCGAGTAGGAGATTTAGTTCTTTTGTTTAATTCACGACTTCGATTGTTTCCTGGTAAATTAAAGTCTAGGTGGTCAGGACCTTTTTCCATCACCCATATTTTTCCACACGGTGCAGTAGAAATTAAATCTCGAAATGGGCCTCCATTTAAAGTCAATGGCCAACGGCTGAAACTCTATCAAGGATTCATTTAGGATGAAGAAGAAGAGATCTCACTTCAAACGGTGGAGGAATAAAAACATCATGCCTGGTAAGTTACGAACGATTGAGACAACAAAATAAAGCGATAAGTTTTCTAACCATAGTTTATGAAAAAAAGGGGCACTCACACGAGCACAAAAAAAAAAACTTGCTCGGCACGAGGCCGTGTCCGCCGGACACGGGGCCGTGTCCGCGCTGCAGTCGGGATAAATCCCCTTTTTCAAAACAGTTACTTCATTCCACATGCCCCGTTTCCCTGAAAAAGCTCTGGTTTCCGGCGATTTTTCGCAGAATTTCAACGTCTCATATCGCTCTAACAACATCAATCTATGATTCTATCACTTTTAGTAGTTAGATTAGTTACTTGCATGTAGTTAAAACACCACAAATTTGGGGAAAAATCTAGGGTTCTTGAAGTTCATTCAAATCAAACCTAAAATTCTTGCCTAAATCTGTTTGCATTTAGTTAGATTAGAGTTAAGGGAAGTAAATACACTTGTATTGTTCATAGATTCAACCGATTTCTCACAAAAACCCCAAACCCTTGTTCTTGAACCGAAAAAGATAAAGTTGATAGGGTAAACGAGATATTTTGGGAAAAACGGCCCTTAGGGTTTCATTTTCGGAGGAAACCGCACCTATTGGACCAAAAATCTTCAAGTTTTCGAAACCGGGTCGAAAAATGGGATTTTTGAGTAACAGACCCCTGGACACGGGGTCGTGTCCAGCCCACTGTTTGCAGTTTTGTCCGAAAATATTTCTGTTTCGTGCTAACTTTTGGTGTATTCTTGCAGATGGCCAGGAAGTTCACAAGATTCAACGCCAATGAGCTCGATGCAAGAGCTCGATACGAAATTCTTCAAACAAGGCCGGAGGAATACCCGAGGCAAGCTTGCACGGAATTGCTAACCATGGTGAATCAAATTGACCGTTTCAACAACATTGTTACGGGACCACTCAGAGTCGCCCTAACAACTCAGCTCCGTTCCGTCCACGAATGCACGTTGGAATTCTATAGCAGTTTCGCATTCAACTCGAGGTGCGACCCGTTCGACAATGACGGGGTAGCTTTCCGATGTGGCGGAACGAAGTATTCGATCTCTATGGCACAATTTGGGTCGATTATCGGGTTGTATGCGGAAGAGGATGCGAGAAACGAAGAAAATACTGGGGGAATGAGAGAGGTAGGTGACAACGAACGCCAAGCCATGTGGGCTCAGATTGGAGAAGGGTTCTACAATCCAAGCAGGACTAAGAGTACAAAGCTGAGGGATCCGCTATACAGATACATTCATAGGCTCCTCGGCTACTCTCTTAGCCAAAGGCATGACAGTAGTGGCGTCGTTGGGTTAAGAGATTTGGTTGTCCTCCACTGCATTCAAAACCGCAGGCCGCTCGATGTTCCGTTCCTCATGCTCCGAAACATGCATCACAACCGCCTTGCTAATGCACCAACGCCCATTTTCTTTGCTCAAGCACTTCGCCCACATACCTAGGGCATTTGAGAGGAGCCCATGGTCGGGTACGGTGGATATTAACATATGCCGCTCAATGAACCTGATTTATGAGGCAGAAGACGGGACGGTAACCTTTCAAAGGATGCAAGGTCATGCATGGAACCCGCAAGAAGCACTTGTCCTCCCAGCTCCGCAACATCATCAGTACCAATACCAACCCCACGGTGATCTGGGCCAATCATCCTCCTCGGGAGGCGGTTTTCCTAACTTTCAAAGTTTGCATGATTTGTTGCAGGAAAACCTTATGTGTACTAGGAACACCTATAACATGGCGAGCAACACCTACCACCGGGTCGGAGCTATAGAAAGAAACCTATCCGAAATCCAAGACGATGTTGGATACATAAGAGACCACATTGCACGCCATGGAGGGGATGATGATGATGACGATGCTATGGAGTAGGCGAGAGGAGTAGAGGAGGAAGCGGTTGATTGATGACTACCCAGGTTAACCCTTTTTAATCTTGAATAATTGATGGCCTGCGTGCCAAATGTTGAACAATTTACTTTTCCTAACTTCTTTTATTTTCTGCATTTTTTTTACTCTGACATGGATGTTAACTTTGGTAAAAGTAGGATGTTTGTGTTACTTGGTGTGGTATTAAGTGATGAAACAGGTACAAACCAAGGATTGAAGTGCTAAGCCTCAGCACTTATAGGGCTAGGATGGAAAAACCGGGAGAAGAAACCTGTTTTTCAGGTTTACAGACTGTCCACACGGGGACGTGTCCAGCCAACACGCCCCCGTGCTCACCTCCCAGACCTGCTGTTTGGTTACTGTCCTGCAGATTTTTGTCAGATACGGGGTCGTGTCCACTCAACACGCCCCCGTGTTCATCTTCTGTAAGTTCTTGTTATTGGCACCTGAACACGGGGTCGTGTCCACTCAACACGGGGTCGTGTCCATATTGCCAGTAACACAAAATTTTGCTTTTTACACTATTTGACACATCTAATCAACCTAAAAATTTATTTTTGGGACACATTGAGGAAAATGTGTAATTTAAGTGTGGGGGGGATGCTAAAACATTGAAATTTTGCAATTCCTAAATACAAGCCTTACACAAAACTCTATTGGAACCGCTAATCACCCCAAAAAATTTTCAAAAATTTCATTTTTTTACTTGTCTAGGTTTAACTCGGGAAATTCAAGTTCTCAAAAAAGGTTATATTTTTACAAATTTACAACCGATAGCGTCATGATAAAAAGAACCAACATAAGAAAATTATGAAAAGGCATAGCAAACTTAGTTAAAATTTGATTATATATACTTGATCACATAAAAACCCATTCCCACAAAAGTGAGTTTTGAGCCTTTATTGAGCATACAAATTTACATCTTTAGACTAAATGCTCATTTTTCGTTTCTTGTGTGAATAGCCGCTTGGTTCTTACGACTCTAGAACTTGCCATGACGATACATTCCCGGTCCTTATCAACTTAAACCTGAGTAAGTAAATGATGGAGGCATTAGGACTAACCCTTTTTATTTCTACACCATTATTTTTCTTTTTCTTTTACCACCTACCCAAAAATCCCCCTAGTTAGCCCCTTTGAGCCTAAACCTTTTCATTTCATCACCCAAAAAACCCTTTTACCCACCAAACCTTTTTTTTATTTTTAACCCTTTGTTTTAGTAACAAGTTCGGTTTTTCCGTATGATCCTTAAAAAAAATTGTGTTGATGATGAAGCAAAAGAAAATAAACAAACAAGTTCATAAAAATAACTTTGTTTGAATAATAGCTTCATCAAAATAAGATGTTACAAAAATCGAAAATCCTACGAAAACCGACACTTGTTACGCTTTTTCACCCTTTTCTACTAACCACTACCCCAAACCACCTACCTTTAACCCAAGCCTAAACCTTCACCCACAAAGTCCTCTTGATATTTACAAAGGTATAAAAGTTAAAAAGGAGGAGGATTGATTGCTTGGCAAGCCTATGGTAGGAATAAGTTCCATGCCGCTCTCGAGTGATTCACTAAAAATACACCTTCGGCCGAGTGTGAGTGATTTCTCCCGTGAGGTATGTGAACGTGTATATAAATGGAATTTTAAAAAGGCATGTTATGCCCAAATAAGTAATTTTTCTTATGAAAAGTTTTAAATAAATCATGACGAATAGGATTGTAAATAAATAAAAATAAAACTACATAAAGAATCTTGGAAATCCCGACACTCTACTACAAGCCCAAAACCTTCTCTTCTACCCATTCCATTTGGGAGTGTAAGCCACATATTAAAGAGTTTTGCTTGAGGACAAGCAAAAGTTCAAGTGTGGGGGTATTTGATGTGTGTAAAATGCAACATATAAATTACATCAAATGAGGCATAAAACTAACCCTTTTTAAGTACTAATGTTGGAAAAAGAGTGTTTTTGTCTTCCTTTTGTATTTTCAGAATTAAATGAGCTCAAATTCACAAAAGAAGCAAAAAGACAGCTAAATCTAACATAAATACAAGAAAAGGAAAATAAGTGGACTGCCCGACCCCTCAACGGCATCTTCCCAAGCAAAATAGAGAAGGCAGAAGACTGAACACGCCCCGTGCTCAGCCAGCACGGGGCCGTGACCAAGAAGCAGCAGAAAAGACAAACCTATAGAAGCTTTTATTGCCCACCACGGGCCGTGCCCAGCGGACACGGGGGCGTGGCGAAAGTACAGCAGGCACATTAATTGTAATTGCGAATTACAATTAATGAAGAGAGAGAGTGTCAGACAGGCACGGGGCCGTGTCCAAAGGACACGGGGGCGTGCCCAGCCTTCTGTTAAGCCTATAAATAGGAGTGCTTGGTTTCATTTTAACTCATCCCTTGGCACATCACCTCTCTCACACTTCATCCACCACCCACCACCATCACAACACCATCATCCACCACCATCATCCATTGTCCATCGTAGAGTGTGCGAGTCGTCTCGGGATCCAAGATTGATCGTAAGAGTTCTTAACAATCAAGGCCATGTTTGCCTAAGTCTCTTACATCACTTGGTGAAGACAAAGTGTCTAGTATAATACTTTTTATTTCTAATCTTTTGCACTTTTTATTTGGTTTTGTATTAATGACTTTAATAACTAGTTACTTATGTTGAAGGTGATCTTTCCTTATCGTTTGTCCGTGGTGTCTTGGCATTATTTTACTGTCTATATAAAATAAAAGATTTTCACCATTCATATCTCCACGGTCTATATGGAGGTATGTTGGCTACCTGGTCGGGGGTTAAGGGAACGGTTTGGTAAAGGTCTTGCCATTGTTCAGCGTTTAGAGGTCCTGCAATGGACCTGGGTCAAATTTAGTAGGACCTCCTTCAATGCTTCACGGTATTGGATGGCGGGGGTCCAAACTCTTTGATCCCCTCATAAGTTAACTACTATTAATACTATAACCCGGCTATTTAGGACTGTATCCCTGCTGACTCAGACTACTTAGTCGAGGGTAACGTCACCGCCAAAAGCGGGGCCTACCATAATACTGCATTAATAACTTAATTCATTATCTTCCAATAATCCACCCTTTTAGGATTGTATCCTTGCTGACTCAAACTACTAGGGTGAGGGTAACGTCACCTTCAAAAGAGGGGCCTACTACAATAACTAAGATAATCTCTTAATTATGTGCAAAAGTGCGGAAATAATCAAAGGTTATACTAGATACGAGTCGGAACCAAGTGATTCATCTTGTCTATCTGTTTTTCTTTTATTTTTATTTTTCAGCATTTTAGTTAGTTTTATTTTTCTTAGTTTAAAACATTTTTCTAAACTTTTTATTTTGATTAGACGTTGAGGATAAACTGGTACTAAAAGCTCTTGTGTCCTTGGACGACCTCGGTATCTTACCAACGCTATACTACGCTCACGATGGGTGCACTTGCCTATATGTGTGTTTAGTGTTAGTAAAATATCGTGTTTTATAAATTTAAAACTTGGCTAAAATAAGTGTTAAAGGGGCTTAAAATATACACCTAATATATATAACACTTCGCACGCATCACTACTCAGATGAAGTAAATGATTTTGTCTTGTGAAACCATAATATCATGTCCAACATCTGGTGATGGTGACTATGAAATATCTGCAAAAATGACATCCTTTGCAAAACACATCTTAAATCCTCATTATCAAGATTAACACAGTTGTAGATTTTTCAGTTGTTTTATGAATACCACTGATTGAACAATATCAGTGGTTGCAACTGTTATAATGAAAACAGTGGCTGAATTTAACTATCAGTGGATAGCATATCAGTGGATGAAAACACTGATTTTGAACAACAGTGATATCCAATGAAATAAAGATAGATGAGATCTATCAAAGTTAGATGTTTATGATATAGATAGTGTTTTTTTCATGTGTGCAAGTGCAACTCTATATTCAGGCACAATTTAACATCAAAATAAACCGAATGTTTAAATAACCACAATAAAAAACGATCATAATAAAAAACACAGTTCATCCAGACTAACTGTCAGAAACATGGATGGGAAAACAGTTGTGAAGATATTAAAATTACACACATTAAACATTTAATTTAATATAATAACCACTGTTTAGTATATTACCAAAAAAAAAAAAACCATCACAAAACACACAATAGTTGTAAATGACACAATGATTTTAAGTAACACACAATATCATAAATAATAACAGAAACTTCAACATAAGCTTTCTTCTAAATTTACATTCTTATTAGAGCAATAAGAAAATTCAGACTAACTTTGAAGAAACAAAACAAAACAAAACATTCCATTAAAATAAAAATACCACCAATAACTCTTAATAATTGAATACAAACCACTTCACTATAACAACTATCACTAAACTTAGCAAAACTACTTATAAGGAAAGTAAAAACCTACGCTTCAACTCCATTTACTCATTAACTTGTCTAAATATCTCTAACATATGTGCCATTAACTGAACATCTTTGTTCCCACTCTCACCATTATTCAAAAGTGCTAGGTCACGAACAGCAGTTGGAGGCAATAAACGCAACGTCTCAGTTACATCATCACGAGAGCCAACTCCAGTCTTCAAAGAATGAAAGCATTTCCTCAGATATTTAGAAAACTCTAACTCAGCTTCCAAATCTTCCATCACTGCTTTATAAAACAGTTCATTCAAATCTTCTCCTTGATTACTTGATGAAGCCATTGAAAAAAGTTAACTTTTTAATTAGAAATCGATAAAACTTAAATAACTTGAGATACGATATACATGAAATGTCTGCATATACATATAAAAGGCTTATGGACACTAACGCGGAACCATTAATGGCATCAACGGTTACATGATGTAAAAATTGGTCCGGGAAACGATACAATCATACAAAAAACTGAAGAGACACACGTTTACATACAATTATTACTATAAACACACAAACCATTAATTAAACACGAGAAACTTAAACTGGTACACGGCTAACTATGCATCAATCAACGAAAATATTAATTACCCTTTAAATTATAACGAAAATATTACAAAAAAAACATGCATGTTTAAGGGAAAAGAAAATACACACATAAAAAAACTCCAACTCAACAGAGTATCATTACCAAAATATAATAACCATCATCATACATAAAAAAAACAACATAACTAATCTTCGCCAAAACTGTCAATTTCAATCACCTCATCTCACTTCCAATTCTTCAGCGCCTTTACCCTTTGATTAATTCTTCTGAAATTACGAGGCTAGAGAATAATATGTCAGTCACTCATCTAGAATATTAACTAAACACAACTAAACATATAGATATGGAACCAACCTTGTTGATCTCATGCTTTATAGAATTGTCGGGACATCCAACCAAAGCACCAAACTCCAAGTCCAAGCCTTTAGATTTGTTCTGAAATTTACAAAACAAAATATAAGCAAACATAATAATATTCAGCATAAACATCACCATCTATCACTAACAAAATAATATACATACTTTAACATAAACGATTTACCTTTGTAGCTCCGATTGAAGACATAGTCAAGTCAGGAAGTACACCAAACAATTCTTCAAACTGAAAAACAATATACTCATTAATAAAATAAACTACCATGTTGAACTAAAACAATGTTATCTTACAGTTATAAAAGAATTATTGCATACATCTCCAGTTTCATCAGATATCTTACTCAACTTTTGAAAATGATCATCCACAAAAATGTTGTCAGCCACAACCTGGAAAAAAAACAACTGATAATCACTGTTGTAATAGCATATTACAAAAATAAACCAAAAAACACAGTATCTGTAAAAAAACACAATGATTTTTAAAAATAAAAAACATGATAAAATATTTTACAAGAATTATTATGCACGTTTCCAACTTCATCACATGTCCTGCTCAACGTTTGAAAATGATCATCCACAAAAATGTTGTCAGCCACCACCTGGAAAAGAAAAAAAACAACTGTCAACCACTGTTGTCATAGTATATTACAAAAAAAAAAACAAAAAAAACCATCACAAAAAACACAATAGCTGTAAATAACACAATGATTCTAAGTAACACACAATATCATAATTAATAACAGAAACTTCATCATAAACTTGCTTCTAAATGTACATTCTCATTAGAGCAATAAGAAAATTCATGCAAATGACCATCCACACACTCGTCAGCTACAACCTGACAAAAAAAGCATGTCAATGATTTTTTACTATAATAACACAAAGGATTCCTACAAACACAAAACGATTGTAAAAAACACAATGCTATCTAAATCACAATACTTGACAAAACAAAATGATATTACATTTCCAACTATATTAGAAGACTTCATATCTGCTGGCTGCTTCATTTCCACAACGCTGTCCAACCCAACAAACTGAAAAACAAAGCATCATTATTCAAATGAACAAACATGGTTAAATAAACACAATACCATATAAATTAACAACTTACATTTTTCCCCGTAATTGAATCCTCATCATACACAGCATTATCCATCGATCATAACTGAAGCAAAACAAACAAACTAAATAAGAAACTATTATCGAAATATAACAAACATCATAAACACATAAAATATGTAACCACCTTACAGTGATATGCTTTATTGAAAAGGATGTAATGCAAAGCATGCACGGACATATATATACATCTTGTATGCTAACTACCACGTAGAAGTTATCCAAGTTGAACCGACAAGGTTGAGGGAGCGTACCCACGGAGCGAGAAACATGCAGAAAACACAGCAAAACTTAACTGGCGTTGAAAAAACAAACTGCCAAATTTTTTGGGTTTGAACGGATAAGATTAAATCTTGAAGGTAACCACCTGAATTATTACGGTCAGGATCTACTTGAACGTGGGTTTGACTGACGGTTGTTTCGCGGCGAACAATTTATTAATAATGTTAAAAATTCTAATCTTTATGTTCAATCATAAGGCTAGAGGGTGTGGGATAACCCCCCTTGGGGGGTTATAAGGACACCTCAGCGCCACCTAGGCGCCACATCAGCCAAGGGGCTTTATAACCCCCCCATTTAATTTGCTGGGTGTGGAATGGAGCCCCGTCATCATTGCCTAATTATTTGTTATTTTAAAAATCATTTAATTTTCATATATTAATTTATACCACATAATTTATATATTTTAAATAAAATGCCATAATTGAAATAATATAAATAAAATGTCATAATTTAAATAAAAACCATACAATGCCAGAGTTTAAAAAAAAGGTCACTCGTCGTCTTCGTGTTCTCCTCCTTGTTCACGATAAAACCATAGGTGCTCGGTCAGATCGGCTCGAAGGTTATGGTGTGTGTTCCTGTCTCGTACCTTCGATCGGATAGCTTCTTTTTCAGCGTATGTTAGTATTGGGTTCGTCGGTTGGATACTTTCATCATAACTTTCTCCACAAAACGCTCTACCCGAATCCTCCAATATCATGTTATGCAAAATGATGCACGTATACATGATGTTTCTCATTTTTCTTTTTTCAAGTATCCTCGACGGCTGGGCGATGATAGACCATCTCTTTTTTAACACACCGAAAGCCCGCTCGATATCTTTTCTTGCTGACTCTTGTTTTTTCTTGAAATACAATATTTTTCATCATCTGGACACGAAAGAGTTTTTACCAACGTCGCCCACTCAGGATAAATACCGTCTGTGAGATAGTACCCATACTTATACTCCACGTCGTTTGCATAGAATGAAGTATTTGGTGCAACACCGTCTATTACCTTCACAGAAATTTTCAAGAGAGTCACGACACATTCTTGCCGACATCCTTAAATATTCATCCCACGCATCACTCACTGTGCCATACGCTAGTTGCCTGATTGCTGCTGTACACTTTTGTATTCCAGAGAAACCAACTTTGTGACTTGCACTTTCTCTTTGCGTGAAAAAAGGGAACTCGCCCGCAAGATCACTATAAATTTTAACGAAAAGACGACGGCTCATACGAAACCTGCGCCTAAACTGCCCATCATCGTACAACGGATTTTCACAAAAATAATCGTGCACTAGAGGTTCATGAGCACCTAACCGATCCCGTTCAAGAGGCGGTTTCCTGATACGCGACGTAGAGGATTGGGCTTCTTCTTACAAATTATTAATCACCTCATGCGTCATTGCGATAACCATGTCGTCGAAACCACCATCGGATGAAGAGCTCGAAGAATCGGATGCCATTTTCTAGTTGTGATTGGTGTGTGTTTGGGTGGTAAATTTGTGATTGGTTTTTGAGATAGAGGTGTGTTTATATGGTGTAAGGTTTATATATATATATATATATATATAGATAAAAAGTTTAATTTTTTTTTAAACGTTTTCAAACGGTCATATTGACCTTTCTGTCTCGATCCACGCAATTGCATGCCGTTAACATGTTGGCGAGGGGTCTATAGCGCCCCGACTTAATCTCCTGGGTGTGGGTGTATAGCGCCGGGGGCGCTATAGGCGGTGACTTGGCAAGGGTGGCGCCCCCACACCCTCCGGCCTAAAAATAAAATGATGAATTCAGAAACCAAATCCACGAAGTCAACATAAGAATTATGTCGAGGTCGTTCTTTTTTTATGATTTTAACAAAGAAAAAGTAAACACAATATAAAATAAAGGAACAAACACCACTTTGGTAAATATTTTTTAAGGAACACCAAAATGATAAATAGTTTTTTTCCACCAACACTAGTTTAGGAAAAAACTCCTTTTATAATGACAACGATTGTTGATAAGTGTAGTACGTATGTATAGCTACATATTTCAAAGATTATAAAAAAAAGTTAAGCATCCTATTCTACATACATGCCAGTCAGTTCTAAATCGTTAGCATGGGTAATTAGACATTCAAATCGTCAAAACCGAACCATAAAACGCACTATATCAATCCCAAACCAGCCGGACCAGCCTACTTACTCCAGTTTAAATTCATTTTACTCGTGTGAAGAGTTTGTTAAAAAAGTAAAGTGATTTACATTTTCATAAAACTTGTAAGTGTAAAAAAATAGTAATAAATGCAACAATCAACATTCCATTTGCAATTAAGCATACAATTAACTTTTTTGAATATTTGTGTTTTTTCTTGTAAATGTAAGAATATTTTTTATAGGCTAATTCTATACACACCCCCCTCTTTACTGATTACACCCCCCCATTGTGAGAGGAAAACTGTCGGTCCCACGCAGGCCCCACCTGATCGTATGTGAGGGGAGGGGGGTGAGAAAAGTAATTAGGGGGGGTGAGAATAGTAGCACCCTTTTTATATTATATAACACATAAATACAAACAAAATAATATTTTTTTTAGAGTTAAATGCCATTTTAGTCCCTGTGGTTTGGGCCATTTTGCCAGTTTAGTCCAAAGGTTTCATTTTTAACCTGTGGGTCCAAAAAGGTTTCACAGTTGCCATTTTAGTCCACTGGGTTAACTCCATCCATTTTTTCTGTTAACGAGAAGCCCAATTTGGTCATTTTGTATGTAATTCTGTTAACTAAAAGGGCAATTCAGCCATATAAAATGACCGAAATTGCCTTCTGGTTAACAGAAAAAATGGATGAAATTAACCCAGTGGACTAAAATGACAACTGTGAAACCTTTTTGGACCCACAGGTTAAAAATGAAACCTTTAGACTAAACTGGCAAAATGACCCAAACCACAGGGACTAAAATGGCATTTAACTTTTTTTTTATTTCAATTTCTATTAATTGCTGAATGCAGTTCCAAAGTCGTAAAAATGATTGCAAAATATATGTTGCATGAGTTAAAGCTTTATTAAAACATGACATTTAGAATTTGACGTTAAAACATAAAAAGATTGTATTTTTTAATTCAAGGTAGTAATCCTATTTTTTTTTAACTGCAAGTTGTAATCCAATTAACTTAGTTTAATTATTAATCTAAAATATATTAATATGTATATTAGCAGCATCATAAAACAATTAACTTGGTTTTAATATTAATCAAAAATATATTAGTATATATATTAGCATCATAAAAATAAAAATAATATAGTTAATTAAAGAGTAAAAGTAAAAAAGAATGAATCTTATTGAAACTTACTAGTCAAAAGTAATTAAGATATAATTATTAGTTTAATTATTAATCTAAAATATATTAATCTAATTAACTTAGTTTAATTAAGATATAATTATTCAAAGTAGTAATCCTATTTTTTTTTGAACTGCAAGTTGTAATCCAATTAACTTAGTTTAATTATTAATCTAAAATATATTAATATGTATATTAGCAGCATCATAAAACAATGAACTTGGTTTTAATATTAATCTAAAATATATTAATATATATATTAGCATCATAAATAATATAGTTAATTAAAGAGAAAAACTAAAAAAGAAGGGTCATGCTAGCTGCACACGCCCAAAATTATTTTCACATCCCAAAGCGCCGCGCTATGGCCAAAGCGCGGCGCTTCGATCGACAAAACGTGCTTCGATTGACGTTTGAAACATTCGATACTGTTTGACAGACATAAAGCTGATTATGATGTTTTGTCGTTAACCCTAAGCGCCACGTTTTGGCCATAGCGCGGCGCTTCGACCCCAAATTTCACCCTTTTGCCCCTTTTAAAAGCAACCTCTGAGACAGACATTTCGATCATACACAAACACTTCGATATACATTTTCCTTCATTTCAGATCAAAGGTCTGTATTGCCTTTATTCCCCATCCGTTGTGTTTCTTCAAAATAACGCGCGGTTTTGCTGTATTAGTTACATCTCTTGAAAAAACGATGTCGTGGTTAAACAACTATATTTTCGGTCAATATTCTGACGAGACAGTTGTTCCTGATTCTTACGAGGGGACCGCTATTTCTGACTCGTATGAGAAACCGGTCTCGTCCAACTTGAGGGAGGCAGAGGTTGTATCTGGCATTCATTATCGTGATAACACGGTGACGCTGGGTTTGAATACCCCTGTGGAGGACCCTTACGCACAACAAGGTTATTCGAATTTCGGTTACGGTGGCGAGTACAGCTTTGTACAGCAGGAGTGTGGTCCAAACGACAGTTACGGTTGTCAACAGAGCTTACAAGGTTATTCGAATTTTGGTTACGGTGGCGAGCACAACTTTGAACATCAAGTATATTCGGACCTCGGTGACGATGGTGAGCCGGGGGATGTGTCTGTTGACGAGGAAGGCTGTTACCCGGTTACGTTTTCGTTTGATACGACGCAGACCTTTTCGTCACGTAAAGAGTTGGTGCGTTGGGTACAAGACACGGCAAAAGACAACGGTTACCTCATTGTGACTAAGAGGTCGAATAAAAGAGGAGAGAATTACAAGATTTGGTTTCAATGTACTTTTGGTGGGGAGCATAAGAGTATAGCTACACAGAGGAAAACGGGTAGCAAGAAAATAGGCTGCCCGTTCGAGATGATCGGGTTTTCGGAATCATCCGGAAGTGTTTGGAGGATCGAGGTGACGAAGGCGAAGCATAACCACACTCCTATTGAAAACTTAGAGGGTCACGCGTATGCGAGAAGGCTTTCTTCGGAGGATACAAAACTGGTTAAGGAGCTGGCAGAGCAAGACATTCCCAACCAAAGTATCTGGCGAACGCTGACAAAAAACAATCCGGCTAGAAAGCTTATTCCGAAAGATATACACAACGCTGTTCAGAAGATCAACGCCGAAAAAAATGTCGGTAAGTCTCCGATGCAAAAACTTGAAAGCATTCTTCTCGAAAAAAATTACACTTATTACATGCGCACGAATGAGATATCAAACGAAGTTGAAGATGTCTTCTTTGTTCACGAAAGATCATTCAATATGTGGTGTGCCTTCCCGCATGTGCTAATTATTGACGCCACCTACAAAACGAACATGTACAACCTGCCATTTGTTCAGGTCGTAGGCATGACGTCGACAAACAAATCGTTTACGGCTGCTTGTGCGGTAATTTCCGCTGAGAAGTCAGAGAACTACCTATGGGTGTTGCAGAGGATCAAGTCTATGCTGGTAGGATGTATGGAACCGCGCGTGATTTTAACAGACAGGGATTTTGCGCTGATGAACGCGTGTGAACAAGTTTTTCCAAAAGCGCATAAGTATCTTTGTCGGTTCCATATTCAACAAAATATTAATAAGAACAGCAAGAAGAAATTCTCTGACAAGGATTGGAAAGAATTCGTACGTAGTTTTTGGTTATTGTGCGAGTCTACGACCGAGGAAATATACAGGTATAACTTGGAAAACCTTGAAGCACAGCTGAAAGAAGATGACCGTGAACGTAGGTATTTCTTACATAATTATGTTGAAATTTTATATAATAACAAAAAACTCAAATACAATTTTTTCCTCCAAAAAACACTACCAAACTAACCCACATCTCACCTATTTCAAAAAAAATCAACACAAATTCCAGCCAAAGCGGGGCGCTTCGAGTGTGCAAAAAGACAAAGGTGTAGGTCCGGCTAGGGGAGGATCTAGTCGCCTAATCCTTGTATACGAACCACTCCGGTTGTGCGGAATCCAACCGAAATAGCAAACCGAGATAGAACATGTAAAAGCACGACACACAATATTCAACGATTAACACCACTTGTATTAATGCGTATGAAAGGTCCGTTACAAACACAAGGTTTACAAATCAGTTCTGCAAACTCTCTCTAGTGTGTGTGTGTTCCTGATCTGTCTAAGTGTCTGTCTGTCGAAGTGAACACAACACACGGGTATTTATACCCAAACCAGCAGGTCTGGTCGAAGGATCATGCAGACCGGTCGAAAGATCATCTTTCGACCAGGAACAGCTCGAATGATCAACATGTACCTCGAAAGATGTGATCTTTCGTGGTCCATCCATCGAAGGCTATCCTTCGAGCTCATCATCATCGAAGGATATAAGTGATCCTTCGATGACCATCCTTCGAACCAAACAAATTACAAACAAAATGTTGACTGTTTGGCCAAGTCAAACCAGGAGGATGGTTGACTTGGTCAAACTTACAGACTAACAAAGACATCGTTTTACATTGTGACCGAATACAGACAAAGTGCAGACATAAGTGCACCAACAAACTCCCCCTTGGCTGTAGCTTTGTCTGGCTTATCAACAAACAGCTGTTGCTTTGTCTCGATCTTCATTCTTGTAAGTTCTCGTGTCTTCAAGTCTTTGACTTCTATTCAAGTCTTCAATGTCGGAGGATCTTCAAAGTCTTCACGTCTTGAAAGCAGAAAGTGTATCAACAAACTCCCCGTTTCGTGTAGGAAGTGTGTTGACAAACTCCCCCTTAACATAAGCTCCCCCTTGAGTTATGCTCGTGAAAGTCTTTATCTTTATGAAGTGAGATCCTTGTGGTGTTGATGATGGTCAGCGGCAACTCGATCCTCTTCATCATTTGAGTGCCTTCACGTCGTGTCTTCATTCCGAAGCTTGTCATCGACCATGTTCTCCTAGCCTTTAGAATCTGCACATGCAAGAAATCTAAACGCGTAATGAGAACAACCGCCTGGAATATCATAAGTAAACGACACACATGTGACCATTGTTTAAACAAACACCGTCCGACAGTTTGAAAGTTTAGCAAATTTGTCAATTTTAATTCTTAACTTTCAACACTTTGCAAATTTCGACCGTTTATGAAGATTTAGTCATTTTCGGTTTTCGTTCAGGTTTCAGGTAACGAAGACTCGAGTTCCAACATCGTACGATCGAAAATAAGATAGAAATAAAATCTTTTTGGCTTTTTGAAAGTTTATATTAAAACACACTTAAAATCTTTTTGGTATTTTTTTTTTTTTTTTTTTAAATATTTCAAATGTAAAGACTGAAAGCAGTAAATAAATATATACAGACATTCTTTTTGCGAGTTTCGAGGGTAAGAGAATCATATCAGTGTACGGTCATGCCAAAACGCTCTTGTTGTTCAATTAGATAACATTAAAATAAGCATCCTATAACAATTATCGGTATTGTTGTCCACTTAAGCTCAACTTATCAGATGTAATCATGGCGAGGGGATACGTTAAGGTATGATTTATACTTACCGACCGGTGTTCATCCACATCACGACACATTCCCGTATCAAGGTATGCACGAGGGTTCATCTTACCGGTGAGTATACCGATTATCATCTGTTTGACCGTATATGATGTGAGATTCTCACTTATTTTGATTGAAAACAAGCCCTATGTGATATAATCACTTATTGATGAGGAACTTGATTTTCATATGCATGAGGGCACAGGAGCAAGTCCGTGAACAGGTCAGTACTTTCGTACAGCAGAGAGACGAACTTGACACCCGGAAAGAATTTGTGATAAATTATCACTTATTTGTATGGACATGTGATTGTTGATCACTTATTGAGGTCGTATGCAGTATGAAATATGTACACGTATGTATGGTATCATGGAAGATCTAGACTTGCGTCCCCGTTATTTTTCGGTAAAAGATACAACCATGATACCCAGATGATAAGCAGCATAAAGACCGAATATCTCAGAACCTCGGCAATCTCTCAAACGAAATTTCGGTACTAAGACCATATGCCAATGAATGGTTCCCACCTGGTCTTCGGTCGATTTAAGTTTATATCACCCTGCACACTTTAAAATGATTGTGAGCCTACCGATACATCTTATATAGAGCTGCTTATCGTTTTTCATTTTAGGTTTGAAGAGATTTAGACAGACCACTGATGTACTATCATTTTCTCTTTTTCTCGCCAGGAAACTCATTTTTGATTTTCTATTGTTTTTGTGTTTTTGAAATTTTTCAATGTTTTTGGATTTTCAAATTTTTGGATTTACTCCCCCTAAAATCAATAAACTAAGACAAATTTAAAACACAAAGGTATTTACAAAAATGATTTTCCGATGTGGATTACTCTTGCTTGACCTTAATGCCGTTTACCAATAAAAGATAGTCAAATCTTGATTTGTCAAAAGCTTTGGTAAAAAGGTCGGCACGTTGGTCATCGGTGTGGACGTAAGCAACATCGATTAGCCTTTTCTCAAAGCAATCACGTATGAAGTGATACTTAATTTCGATGTGCTTAGTCTTTGAATGCTGCACAGGATTTCTAGTGATCTGTAATGCAGCAGAATTATCAACGTAAATAGGAGTAGTTAGGAATTCAAAACCGTAATCACGCATTTGTTGTTGTATCCACAGGACTTGGGAGCAACAACTTGAGGCAGCAATGTATTCAGCTTCGCATGTTGATGTAGCGACGCACGTCTGCTTCTTGCACTGCCATGTGACTAGGCGATTTCCCAAAAACTGACATCCAGCCGTTGTGGATTTGCCGTCGATTTTGCATCCGCCAAAATCAGAATCACTGAATGCGATCAAGTCAAAGTTATTATCCCTAGGGTACCATAGACCGGTGTCAGGGTAACCCTTCAAATAACGAAATATCCTTTTTACAGCTGCAAGATGTGAGGCCTTCGGGTTCACTTGATATCTGGCTAGCAGGCACGTTGGGTACATTATATCTGGTCTTGATGCTGTGAGGTACATAAGGGATCCTATCATCGCGCGGTAGTGTGAGGGGCTAACATCTTGACCCTTCAAGTCTGGAGTAATTCCGTGATTTTGTGGCAATGGGGTACCGATGGGCGTTGCATCAGACATCTGGAACCGGCTCAAGATGTCACCAACATATTTAGTCTGATGGATGAATATCCCAGACTCGGTTTGTTGTACTTGTAGGCCCAAAAAGAAGGTCATTTCCCCCATAGCACTCATCTCGAATTTATCCTGCATAACACGCTCGAAATCCCTACACAAAACATCATTAGTAGAACCAAATATAATATCGTCAACGTATACCTGTACCAGTAGAAGATCTCCATCTTGTTCTTTGATGAAGAGAGTACAATCGATAAGACCTCTGCGAAAACCGCTCTCCAGCAGATAATTAGATAAGGTTGCGTACCAAGCTCGCGGTGCTTGATGTAGACCATATAGAGCTTTGTTGAGCAACCAAACCCGATCGGGATGGATAGGATCTTCAAAACCTGGAGGCTGTTCGACGTACACCTCTTCTTCCACCACACCATGTAAGAAAGCACTCTTCACGTCCATCTGGTATACCTTGAAACCTTTGAATGAGGCATAAGCCAGAAAGATCCGAATGGCTTCTAGACGTGCAACAGGTGCATATACTTCGTTGTAGTCGATTCCTTCAATCTGACGAAAACCTTGAACGACTAGCCTTGCTTTGTTCCGGATAACGATCCCACGGTCATCCTTCTTGCATTTAAACACCCAACGGGTACCAATCTTCTTGTATCCAGCAGGTTTCTCTACTAGTTTCCAGACACCAAGCTTCTGGAATTGTTGCAGTTCTTCCTGCATCGCTTCAACCCATGAGCTATCTTTCAAAGCATCTTTCCAAGTTCTTGGCTCTTCCTGTGAGACATAACACGCGAAAGACCAATCATTCTGTTGACCAGATTCTCGGATAGTTGCATACAAGCCTGCATTGTTGTTGTTTCGCAACATGTTTCTTGTTTGAACGCCACTTTGTACATTTCCGATGATGTTTTGTTGAGGATGGGTATTGTGAATCCTTGTTTCTGGATTATCTTGAACTGGAATATTTGTACCCAGATTGTTGAGATTGAGATCAGCAATCAATTCAAGTCCCGGAATTGACGAAGAGGATGATGCAGAAGTTTCAGCTGTTCTAGGGACATCCACTGGAGGTGTACCTTCTGAAGTACCATGTACTGCTGCTGTTGGTCCTTGATCTGCATCGAGAAATTCATCATCCTCTGAAGATTCGTTCAATTCGGCAGCATCTTGAAAATCCTCATTGTCGAGAGCATTGTTGTTCACTGAAGATGGTTCCTGATTGACAATAATGGGACGAACCAACGGTGAATCTGTTGCATTATCACTCTCGAAAAACATCATTGCTGCAGCACTTTCTTCAACTGCTTCAACATTGATCGAATTGAAAAAGTCATCGTACTCAAACATCCAAGGCTGACCAGGATTTCTGACTGGCAAAGTGTGCCTTTGTACTCTGACTTCAGACCATTCCTCGACCCTTTTAGTCTCTAGATTCCAGACTCTTAAGTTTGGGGTGGAATACCCAAGAAAGTATCCCTCAATTGATCTTGCCCCAAACTTTCCATTAGGATCGATAATAGTGCAAGGAGCTCCAAACGGTTCAAGATAAGACAAGTCTGGTTTCCGTTTGTTGATAAGCTCAAAGCAGGTCTTGTTGTGCCTTTTGACTGTAAGGACTCGGTTCATAGTATAGCATGCAGAGGACACAGCTTCAGTCCAGAATGGAATGGGCAGCTGCGACTCTACCAACATAGTCCTAGCAGTCTCGATCAATGTGCGGTTCTTACGTTCAGCGACGCCATTCTGCTGAGGAGTATAAGCTGCACTAAATTCGTGAAGAATACCTTTTGAAGTGCAAAACTCCGCCATGGCATGATTTTTGAATTCAGTACCATTGTCGCTACGTATCCGCCTAACCTTCAAGTTGTAAAGATTCTCAATCTGAATGATCAAGTTTTTGATAATACTGAAGGTTTCACTCTTGTGTGCCATGAACGCCACCCAAGAAAATCTTGAATAATCATCAGTAATCACGAGGCAATATTGATCATTCCTAATGCTTTTGTGCTTGACAGGACCGAACAAATCCATGTGCAAACGTTCAAGAGGAACAGCCACCGTGTTGACTTTCTTTGTAGGGTGCCGCTTCTTCGTTTGTTTTCCTTTTTGGCACGAGACACAGACGTCTTGAAGATGGAAATTTTTAAGAGGAACACCATTCACCAATTCATTTGACACCAAATGATTCATTTTGCGTAAGTGAATGTGACCCATTCGTCTGTGCCAAGAGATTGTGTCTTTTTCTGTGGCTTTAGAAACGAAACATGTTGCTTGTGCAGACGTTGTGATAGCTTGGCTCATATCAAGGACATACAGATCATTTATCCTTGGAGCCGACAAGAGAATCCATTCTTTTGGGATTTTGAAGCCGGGTTTCAGCACATAACATCCATTAGCATCAAAGTGTACTGAGAACTGCTTGTCACAAATTTGAGAAACACTAAGAAGATTGTGATCAAGTTGTTGCACAAAGTTGATCTTGTCAAAGCTAACAACCCCGTTGGAAATCATTCCTTCACCCGTTATATATCCGCCCTTATCTCCAGCAAAAGCAACATAACCTCCTCTAATAGATTTGACGTCGTAGAGAAGCTTCATGTCGCCTGTCATGTGCCTGGATGCCCCACTATCAACAATCCAATGACTACTGATAGTTCCTCCTGGAACACCCTGCACATAAACTCAATCGATTAGTTGGAGATGGGGACCCAAGCCATTGTGGTCTTGGGTCTTCCATTCTTATCAACAACAATAACTTCCACCTTTTGATGATTCGGAAATTTTGATGGTCCCCCTGATTCAGTGACCGTTTTCGGTTTCCAGGTCTGTTGAGTTTTACCAGTTTGATTGTTTGAAGTTTCTGAAAACTTTGAATTATCTGGTTTAACTGAAACAGATGGTTTGTGAACCACATCGGTCTTAAATGCCTTTTCAATTTTCTTGACCTGTTGGCGTTTATGTTTCTGTTCCCTTTCTCTTATGAGTCGAGGATCTTGTTTTACCGAAACAGATCGCCTGCGGTCAGTTGGGCCATGGGGAGCATCTTCTTTTCCTTTCAGCTTATGAAGATACGGGCAATTTCGGATGATATGCCCGATTGTACCACATTCAAAACATGATCTTCGTTCAACAAACCCCGAAGTATCATGTGGTCGTCTTGCCGATGATGAACTTTGTGAACCCGAGGTACTAGGTTTTGAACTACTTGGTTCATTCCTTTTCATCACTGTTGCCTTTTGGACAAAATTTAGGTTAGATTGATTTGCAAACTTTTCAATTTTGTCCGTTCCCTTTGATTTCACAAAGTTCACATTCTTCTTCTTCTTCTGATTCGGCTTCTTTTGATCTTGAGCCGGTGTCTTACCTTTGGGTTTGGTATGATTTTGCTGTTTTTCCACTGTTGGTAATTTCTTATTCCCAAAATGTTTTCTAACTTCAGCCTTTGGGATAGGAGGACACTGTGTGACTGTAACATGTGGTCCTGTCTTTCCCAAAAACTTACTTGTAGAATTTTCAAAGACTTTACTGATTAAAGATTGATTAACATTCTTAATAGGAAAATCTTTGTCTGAGTAAACTTTATCATCACCAACCAGAGTGTACAGCAAATCCACACTCTCCGACGCTTTTGCTGATGTGGACTCGGTTGGAACAGTCTTAGCAGGTTTAGTGGGAGGATCACATAGGATATGATTCTCAAGAGGTATGTCCTCTTCTTTGATTACTGCATCAGACTTTTCCGAATCAGTATCATCAGACTCATCATCAGAAGAATCAGCATCCTCAATCACAACTTGAGGATCCTGATTCTGTTCAGCAGTTACAAATGTATCCGCTGACACATCTGAATCGGATGATACTTCTTTCTTGTATCCGAGCCCTGTTGCAAATTCCTCAACGTCCAAAGGAACAGATGGCTCAAAGTGAGTCCTATACTCCTCATCAGGCAAAGCATCAAAATTGTTTCTCACGGGTGGTGGACATTTCTTGTAACCTATGCATGTGACATCCCGTTTTTCTTTCTGAACATCAATGATGTGATCCAACACATAGCTAGAACTCAAATAACTGTCTAACTTGAGTCGGATCGCCTCACTTTCTGTTTTAACACAAGCCATTTCTTTTTGCATAACCTCAAGACGAGTTATATACAGGTTAATGTCAGTTTGTTTTCGGGAAACCATTTTTGTCAACTCTGTTTTATCTTTCTTTAACGTTTCAATCATTGACTTAAATTCCTTTTCATGGTTTCCATAAAACATATTGGCTTCAGTGCATTTTGAAAGATCAACGGTCAATTTCTGATTGTGAATAAATGTCACATCATATTTCTCTTGCAAAGCCTCGTGTTTGCTTTGCAATTCACACCACCTATCATTCACAGAAACATGTTTGTCTTGCAATTCAAACAAACTAGCTTGTAAAGCATCGTGTTTGCCTTGCAACTCAGACATGTTTGCTTCCAACTCAGCACATCTCACATGCAAACTATCACAATTATCACAGCTAACAGAAGTGGGTTCATCGACACATACCTGACTTGATGAACTGTCGACATTCGCCATAAAGGCTGAATGGAGAGAAGACGAAGAATAAGCAGCTTGATCCACCAAGATAGATCTTCTTTGAATTCCTGCTGCAGTTTCTTCCAACAGCTCATCAATATTTGCATCGATTGACGCATTTGATGTCTCATCCACATGATCATCACCTGAGCTCGAGGATTCTTCATCCGAACTTCTGCTGTAACCAGAAGAGTCTTCATCCTCAGAGGAGTCACCACCATTGGCGGAAGATTCTCCACCACTGGTGTGATTAAGATCCTTGACAATCTCAGCAAAACACGCCGTTCCATCCGGAGCATCATTTCCCAACTGTAGTGACCAGTCACAACCTTCATCTACTTGAACCACAAGTGCCTGGTTGGCATTTGATGGTCCTGCCTGAGTCTGATTGTTGACAGGCACCATTGTGCGAACATTGTTCCTGTTCTGGTTCTGCTGGTTGCTTTGACCTCTGAAGGGATTCTGGTTCCCATGTTGAGATGGTCTTGTACATTCACGCTTGAAATGACCACGTTCACCACAATTGAAGCATTTAACAGCTTGTTTATCGAACCCATACTTGGTGTCTTTCTTGCCTTCCAAGCTGGTTCGGCCTGTTCTTTCCATAAAATCCTTTGCTCGCCTAACAGCACTGGCAAAGGCCCACTTGATATCCATCATCTCCATCTCCTCTTTATCTATCTGCTGATAGTCTTCTTGTGTCAGATTAATATTACCAATCTGACCCTCCACTAATCCACAGTATGCGCTCACCACAGTGTTTAGCAGCTCCATATGTTCTTTTGCTACTTCAACACTGACTTTAGAAAAGCTTGAAGTGTCGAGCCGTACTGTATTTGGCTTTGGTTGTTGACCAGCAGATGATGTACTTCCATAACAAGCTTGCTGTTGAGGAGGAAGTGGATTCCCGAAAATATCAGTTGTTCTGATTTGCTGTTGCTGTTGTGGTGCTGGTTGAGGAGCTGGATTAAGCGGATTTCCAAACATATCTGTTGTTGGAGGAGGAGTACCATACAAGCTCGTGCTAGACACAAATGCTGTTTGAAGTGGAGCGTGTGAAGATGGTTTTGCAGAAGTGCTAGAAGTTCCATAATAAATTTCAGGATTTTGTGGCACTGCAACTCTTTTTGCCTTTAGAGTTTCTTCCTGATTCTTGTTTTCCAGGAGTTGAGCAAAATCACCGAAGCTTGTTGTATCCAAAGTGCCATTGTACTTCATGATTTCTATGAAATTATTCCATTGAGGTGGCAGTGCATCTGCAAACTTCTTCACTATCTCTACTGAAGTTGTCACAACCCCAGTATTTGCCAATTCAGTCAGCAAATGGGTAAATCGACTTGTCAAATCTCCTAGAGATTCATTCTGCATACAAACAAAACCATCAAACTCTTTCTTTAGCAGATCTTTTCTTAATTGACGTGTAGCTTCATTTCCTATGCCCCTTATCTTCAATGCGTCCCACAACTGTTTCGTTGTCTTGAAACTGACGAATTGATGATAAATATCTTTGTTTAATGCCTGAGTAAGGATGGCATATGCTTTCTTCTCCAAATCATAGACTTTCTTTTGATCTTCGTTAAGATCTGCAAATGTAGCAGCAGATGATGCAGCAACCTCTATTGTTTGATCAAAATCTGTGATGAACCGCAACCACAACTCTGTATTTTGACCAAGGACATATGTATGAAATCTGTCAAACCATCCCGGATATTCACTTAAATGCATCAACTTTGGAGGCCTATTCAAACTTCCCGTTTCACTTTCGCTTAGTAAAATGCTTTGAACACTTGGCGTTTGATTTGATACAAAAGCCCATTGACCGGTAGATGTAGCATTAGCTTGCGAACCCGAATCCGGAGCTGGAGTGCCAAAATACATTTCTGCATTTACCGGAACGCCCCACATCGAATTCATTTTGATCAGCCGAAGGATACCTGCTCAAAAGACTTGAACAATACAAACTGTTAAACACAAACAGATTAAGGGTCGAAAGATCAACACCTGTTCGAAAGATCAACAGGGTTCGAAGGATCAATGTTTTCGAAAGATTCCCCACCGAAGGATCCTTATCCTTCGAAAACGTACTGTAGACCGAAAGATGAACACTGTTGAGTGTCGAACAATGACTTCGAAAGACTCCCCAGTCGAAGGATCCTTGTCTTTCGAGAATGAGTAGTAGACCGAAAGATGTATGTTTCGAAAATACTCCTTGGTTCGAAGGATGATTATCTATCGAACCTCCACTGATCGAAGGATGATCTTTCGACTTCGAAGGATATCTTTCGAACCAGCTCTGACACAGTTGACAAATCGGACAGTTTGGTGAAAAGTTGACGGGTTGGTAGAAACTTTCTGCAGAAAGTATGGTCAGACCATATCTTTCAGGTCTGAGCATGCAGGTTTTCACCAACCGGGTAATGATCCCAATATTTTAATCAGTTTACACTTTCCAATGCACAAACACTTTGAAGTTTAAAATTTTAAGATCAAATGTGTAATATTATGAAGAACACAATGAAGAACAATCCAGAAATATTTAAATTTCCAGCAAACCGACAACTATCCAAAACCCGTTTTTACTTGAAACTTCACTAAAAACCCATTTTTAACATGTGACAATGAGATGTGACAAGGTTTTTATACGAACAATGTAACACCTCGGAAATTTACGTCCTATAAGGTGTTGACACGTGTCATAAGTTTAAACGTGTGAAAGAATGTTCTTGAAGGACTAAAGTTGACAAACAGTGAAACTGTGTAAATAGAAGGGTTCAAAGTGTCAACAGTGGATAAATATACTTTGCAATAACCCTACAAGAAGTTTATAACCTTAAACGAATAGATCATGGATCATACGAAGCGAATCGTGAAAGAAAGTGAGAGATTACAAACTACAGGGGTTAAATGTGCCAACATGTTTAAGTTATACCTCTGAGTGACCTTTTGACAAACCCGAAGCTTTGTAACGATTAATTATGCTCACTAGAATGTACCACAAAAATTTCATGAAGTTTCGTTATCGAATGAGCAAGTTGTGACAAAATTCGTGTACGAGGGTTATAAGCGTCAACATTGAAATTTAGGGCTTTTCGGGTGATCACAAAGTTACCCGAGGACTTAACTAAGTGGGTATAAGTCTTAAAGCCCCACATATTAAATAAACAAAGCTTCTTGTGCAAGTTGGATTGAGAAAGCGATGTTTCGGAGGACCAGGGACCAAAACTGAAATAAGATTTGGCCTGATGATGGGCTAGCGCACCGCTACATTGATAGCGTAACGGTGCGCTAGGCATGCCCAGCGACAGAAAACATGACAGGTGCCTGTCCAAGCCTTCTAACCGACTTAAAATGACTTGTTGGGATTCTATGGGCGGCCTATAATGGTTTTTAGCCTTAGGAACACATGTTGGACATCTGATTACTTCCCTAGACTCATGTGGCATCAAATTAGAATGATCAAAAGTCCTTTTATAAGTCATAGTTGCAACTTTCCTGCACACTTCACTTCTGGTCGTTTTTGAAGAACTCCCAAGCTGATACAAGCATTCCAAAACATCCATTAATCAAGTGTAAGTATGCTTATCCCTTCTCGATTCAGTTTTACATCATTTATAGCCTAGAAGTCAAGCCGTCGTAACTACGGTTTGACTTGGCGATAAATCACAAACGATCCAGAGATTTGTCGAAACGAAAGCTGATACAAGTTGGTAATTATATGGTTATTAAACCCCTAAAAGGTCACTCACTGATTTTGATCCTAACTATGGCGTTCGTCGAGTCAAACCTTATTCGAAAAAGTCAACAGAATCGTTTGTTGTAAATTTAACGATACATAAGGTGTATAATCTGTTTTAACATTCATACAAACTAAAAATAAGTATAAAAACTTGTCTACGCTTGTTTGGTTCGACAACTTTCAGTTTTGAACCGATTCGGAGCCGAAAGTCGCGTAGTTTGACTTTCTGCTTTGACTTCGATTCTGACCCGATTAAGATAGATTTAGACATGCCTTAAAGTTCCGTTAGGACCTATTTATAAGTGTGTATAAGCCTCTGCGTTTATACCACTCGAATCCTTAAATCATCCGATGTTTCCGTTAAATGCCTAATTATGACCATATTGCCCTTATGTCCGTATAACGAGATTTTTGGAAATATGAAAGTATGATAATATTTATTACTGATTATTAAGTATGTCTGTAAATTTTCATGTCAATCGGATGTCTAGATTAGGAGATATGCTTAATGACGTAATTATTGACACTTTTATAAATTAAACGACGCCATTAGCGTAAAACCTATCTAAGCCCAATTTTTGGCACCAAATCTTTTACTTACTGAAGTAATATAATACTTTGGGATTTTAGAAGATTTTTAATTATTTTTAAACTGATCCTAAACTAGGATTAGCGCCTTAATTCGGTTAATACCGAAAATGCCCTTTTCGGCCATAAAATGAGTTTTACACGTCCGAATGGCGCCAATCCAATTGCTACTGATTTTAAATAATAATTGTAGTATTTTGAGCCTTTTAAACTGATCCGGAAACTCAGAATCGTATTTTAACCCGTACGTCGCTTAAAACGACTTTATACGCGTATTTAACGCATAGTTTGGGTTTAAAACTATTTTAATATATAAAACTTATAACCAAATGTTATACCCTGTGAAAATAAACCATTTTTCTGATTTAATCAGACCCGGATCACAGAAGATAAATTAATTACTTTTATAACCTTTAAAATGACCAAAATACCCCTACGGGGCTTAATAAGCGATTAAACTCGTTTTGGGCATAACGGAAGGTATCCTACGGATATCACAACATATTTAGGGCATGTTAACTTAGGAAACCTATTTAGGACTATTACGGATACCCGTTACGCTTCATGCGCGTTCGGTTCGGTTTATGTAACTAGTTTACATAAATTAGCCGAAACGGGTCAAACCTGATCGGTTTTATCTCAAAATCCAGAATGTGTATCATATACCCATATTAAACAAGTCTTCAAACTTGTCGGGTCTAAATCACATTCTATCCGGTCTTCGCTTAAACGTGCGTACGAACCGTATCTTTAAAACTAACCGGTCTAAGCGCAAGCTTAACTAAAGACCCATTAGTATTCTAATAGGTTATTATAAACCTTCGTTCCAGATTAGGAGAACCAGTAAAAGATATTTGCACTTGCTGATTTTGAACTATACTTGCTCAGGTAAATACTTTTAACTTATTTTCCCTATACGGGCTTGGGGTACGGTATATAAAATACCGCTTGGTCCAGCATTGAATCTTTAATCGAATAGAGGTTAAATCATTGATATGCTCTGTTTTGAAATGTTTTGTTGCTTAAAGCCTTTGGGGGGTTAATGACCATGTCCCGGATATCCCTGGCATCATCTTACGAGATGGCCACGACCTTAGCACTCAGGTGTAGGCGTACACCTGTCAGTGTCTCATTATATAAAGTGGTGTGTCTATTGATCTTTAATCCAGTTTAAGGACCGGACTACTGAACGCATAAGAAACATGTAATTCGTTTACAAGTATTATATATTTACATAATTATCCCAAGTTATAAAATATTATTTGTGCCTTGCGCCTTAAATGCATTTTCTTAAACTCTTTTCAAAATGAGTCGGTTGATTGTATTTACCAGTGTAAACTGACGTATTTTCTTAAAAGGTTAAGTGCAGGTACTACGCGAAATAGGCTGGCTTGTCTCCTAGCATCCACATTAAGTCTCGCCAGCTTGGATGTCATAACTGTTGAACATTTTGTTTCCTTTTTAAACTTGATCTACCTGTGGATTTATATTCGACTATTCGTAATACTTAATATTACAATATCGTTGGTTGAATTAAATCTATACTTTGCTTCCGCTGTGCATTTAAATATTGTGTTGTTTGACTATTATGTTGCCAACCACGTCACGATACTCCCCTACCGGGCCCACCGGTGACACGTGGAAATCCGGGGTGTGACAGGTTGGTATCAGAGCCAACTCTGAGTGAATTAAACACTAGCCTTTTTGTGTTTAATCTCAGTTACACAATTGCACATTCCTAAATCTTCGAGTCTAGACAAAGAACTTAGGAATAATCCAAATTGTTCAAATTTTTATTTAATTAAATTTTCGTCCTTTATATTTTTCCTTGTTATTATCTTGTGTATTTTAACAGGTACAATAATGCCGCCAAGAATTAGACGAGGTAGTCGGGGAAAGGAGCCAGCTAGTGCCCCTAACGACCATGAGGCAGGGCCTTCATATCGACGAACTTCTTCCACAAGGAATGACGAAACGAGGGAGCTATGGAGGACCTATGAAAATGATGCCAGGCGATCTTTTTCGCACGCCTCAACGCCTCCATATCATGACTCCTATGGGCCACAGTCAGAGAACGAACCCCACAACCCGCAACATTTCTTCGGCGACCCTACTCCTGTATTTCAGGGACAGTTTAACCCAGCAGAGTACCTACCCGAAAACGCGGGCTTTAACCCACTAGGGCCGGAGGATCACTTTTCTGGTGATCAAGATATGGACGAGGACACAGATCCTGTCGAAGCTTCAACCGGATCCCGGAACCATCCTTTTTCAATCTCTGATGGTTCATCTTACCACGGACCACCCTACGAAGGTCCGGATAGTCACATGGCACGGTTCGAACGGTGTGAGTGGTATTATACCCCATCTGAACACTCACCATCTCACCATACACCATCTCACCACACACCATCTCACCATACACCGTCTCACCATACACCGTCTCATTCAGCATCTCATCAGCAACAAGATCCCTCTGGGGATCCCCATTTCGAGGCAGTCACGCCACCGCCTCCACCGCCGCCAGTGCATCTAGAGCCTCCAGAGCCACCGAGACGTAGGAGGACTGGCCCACGGATGTCAGTACGACCAGTGGGAGTTCATATCACCACTCCTCAACACTCTAGCGGTAGCCATTACCCGCCTACTCATGGAGTCCCACAGATGGGGGGACCTTCTGTTCCAGTTTCAGAGGTGAACTCGGCACCTATTGTACCGCCATCACCGGGTTTTGGCCACCCAATCCCTGCTTATACTGCTCCGGCAGCCTACAACCCATATGGACCACCAGCATACCATGGCTATAACTATACTGATGATCCTTACAACGTGGCAGCAAGCTACCAAGCACATAATAATCCTGAGGGACCATACGGACCCCCTTGGGGAATGGGATACCCAGCTCAGGGGTATCAAGTACCTGTTCAGCCGCCACCACAGTACCAGCCACCACGGGCTCCTCCTCATGAGCAGGAGGAACTCCGTCGAAGACTGGCCAAAGTGGAGCAAGACTTCCAGAAGGAACGTAAGAAGAATGAGGGATTTATGAGTGGGTTGGCAAACTTGCTTAAGGGGAAGAAAAAGAAACGGGATCGTTAAATCCCCATATATGTATTATTGTACTTCCTTATTTAAATCAAGTCCCTACGTGGACATTTATTATTTGTATGAGTATGTAGTCCCTGCGTGGACATCTACCTTTTGTACTTAGTCCCATACGAGGACTTGTTTCTCTTTTAGCCCCTGCGTGGGCACATCTTTCTGTAAGACCCCTGCGTGGGCATGTACTGGTTTAAACCCCTGCGTGGGTAAGTTTGTTATTAGTAAAAGACCCGTTTAGGGCTGTGTGTAATAGTATAATAGATTAATGGAATGTTTGTTTTATAAATTTCAAAATTTCAATATGCGCATATATAGTGTATAAATGAAATAAATTAAAATCATTCCTTTTAAATTAATCTGCCTATGAAATAAATTAATTAAGGATCTTAAAAGTGTGAACCCTAGCCTCGTGTCAAATATAAGACCGGGCCAAAATGGTAAGACCTGTTTAAATGATTCAATTTCCTGTTAACATCTTAACACATGTTAACACTCCTGGCAGAAGTGATTCGTTAAAATCACATACGTCATATTATAAAGGAATTCTTTAAAAGATTCCTAACCTAGTTTAATGATCTCTGAATCCTAGGTTTACATCATCAATTAAGATGATCATATCTTAACCATACGTGGTAATATAATGCCTACGGGCCCTTCTCATTTTTCATATGAGACAAAGGACAGTATTAGTCTATGACCCTGTCTGAAAAAGGTAATGAACTTTGTTCAAACCTTTATGCTTTGATTCTCTGAAATCATAGCTTATAATCTAATTGTCCCAGTGACTAGGCCTTATGTGCTAATAAAACTACCATTGTTTTATAATTAGGATAAATTATATTAGAAATCCTAAATTTATGTGAGTAATAAATTAACCATATTTGGTCTAAGTTTACCACGGTTAACAAATTGCCATAAAAGACAATTTTATAATAAACTCACCAATAAATTGTTGTCAATATGTGACAGTTCTAGATACATGGCAGACTCAAACGAGGTCAACAGTCACCCAGGGATAGTGAATGAAAATGCCCAAGTTAACGTAGCGGGTCCAGAGTTGCAAGCTATGATAAATAATGCGGTTAATATAGCTATGGGTAGACAGCACCATGGATCAAGTGGTACCCATACGAGGACCCATTCTGCATCACACACCAGAACACCCTCCAGGACCCACACTGCCCACAACAGTAATTCTCACCACTCCTCGAACCAAAGGAGTAATCCATCCCAAAGAGCCTTACAAAACCAAGAACCTCGTAATAGGGGTTGCACCTATAAATACTTCGTATCGTGCAAACCCAGAGACTTCAATGGGGAAAAAGGAGCTGTTGATTGCATGACGTGGATGGATGAAATGGATACTGTGGTGGATATTAGTGGTTGTCATAATAGGGATATTGTGAAGTTTGTTTCACAGTCTTTCAAAGGAGAGGCCTTAGCCTGGTGGAGATCTTTGATCCAGGCCACAGGGAAAGTCCCATTATACAACATGACCTGGGAACAGTTCATGGCACTCATCAAAGAGAATTTCTGCCCTCAACATGAGGTAGAGAGAATTGAATCTGACTTCCTGGCACTGGTCATGAAAAACCTGGACTGTCAGGCCTACCTTACTACTTTCAATACTTTGTCAAGGTTGGTCCCTTACTTGGTAACTCCGGAGCCTAAACGTATAGCTCGTTTTATCGGGGGTTTGGAACCGGAGATAAAAGCAAGTGTAAAAGCTTCCAGACCAACCACTTTTCGGTCAGTAACGGACATATCGTTGTCCCTTACCTCAGATGCTGTCAGGCTGAGGTCACTAAGGAAAACTGATACGGAGAAAAGAAAGCGTGAGGACGACAACTCACGACGTTCAGATAAGAAGCAGAAGGGAAACCATGACTCTAAGAAGGGGTCAGGATTTAAGAAAGATGCTCAGCAGTCGGGTGAAAAACCCAGGTGTAAAATTTGCAGAAAGCACCATTTCGGAAAGTGCAGACTTGACTCAAAATCCCAATACCAGCCAAGGCCTTGTGGGATTTGCAAGTCTACAGAACATAAGACCCTTGAGTGCAAGAAGATAAAGGATGCAACATGTTATAGTTGCAATGAAAAGGGGCATATCAAATCCAACTGCCCAAAATATGCAAGGAAGAATGAAGAGGGGAAGAAGACCAATGCGAGGGTCTTCAGAATGGATGCTAAGGAAGCTGTCAAGGACGACAACGTTATAACAGGTACCTTTCTCGTAAATGATGTTTATGCGAGAGTGTTATTTGATTCAGGCGCTGATAAGTCGTTTGTAGATAATAAGTTTTGTGAATTATTGAAACTACCTGTTAGAACATTAAGTGTGAAGTATGAGGTGGAACTAGCTGATGGCACTTTAGAAACCGCTTCAACCTTATTAGATGGATGTTTCATATCCATTAGGAACCACTCTTTTCCTTTGTCCCTACTTCCTTTCAAACTAGCCGGATTCGACATAGTTTTGGGTATGGACTGGTTATCTCATAACCAGGCCCAGATTATTTGCAATAAGAAGCAAGTGAGGATCAAGACTTCGTCTGGTGAATCACTTACTATCCAGGGAGATACCCAGTATGGGCTGCCCGAGAAAATGTCTATACTCAAAGACTCAAAGTGTTTGAAGAAGGGCTGTGTCATCTACATGGCACAGGTGATTATTGATGAGCCGAAACCCAAGATTGGAGATATCCCAGTCATTTCTGAATACCCCGAAGTATTTCCTGAAGAACTACCTGGGTTGCCACCAGATAGGCAAGTGGAATTCAGAATTGACATTATTCCTGGATCAGCACCTGTTGCAAGGGCGCCTTATAGGTTGGCACCAACGGAGATGAAGGAATTGAGGACGCAGCTAGATGATTTGCTAGCCAAAGGTTTCATCAAACCTAGTTCGTCTCCTTGGGGAGCACCGGTTTTATTTGTTAAGAAGAAGGATGGATCGATGCGTCTGTGCATCGACTACCGTGAGCTTAATAAGGTTACTATCAAGAATAGGTATCCTTTGCCCAGAATCGACGATCTGTTTGATCAACTTCAAGGGGCAAGTTTCTTCTCGAAGATTGACTTGAGGTCAGGCTACCATCAATTGAAGGTTAGAGATGAAGATGTGCACAAAACAGCATTTAGGACTCGTTATGGTCATTACGAGTTCTTAGTGATGCCTTTTGGGCTCACTAATGCACCGGCCGCATTCATGGATCTCATGAATCGCGTTTGCAAGCCGCACTTAGACAAATTCGTCATCGTCTTCATCGACGACATTCTCATCTACTCAAAGAACCAAGCTGACCACGAGAAGCATCTTCACTGCATACTGGAACTACTTCATAAAGAGAAGCTCTATGCCAAGTTCTCAAAGTGTGAATTCTGGCTTCGAGCAGTCCAATTTCTTGGACATGTTGTTAGTGAGCATGGTATCCAAGTAGATCCTGCTAAAGTTGAGGCTGTCATGAATTGGCATGAGCCAAAGACGCCTACTGAAATTCGTAGTTTTCTAGGTTTGGCAGGATACTATAGGCGATTTATAGAAAACTTTTCAAGGATTGCTGCACCCCTGACTTCGCTGACACGTAAGAAGATTAAGTTCGACTGGGGTCCTAAGCAGCAGGAATCCTTTGATATTCTGAAACAAAAGTTGAGCAATGCTCCAGTACTGACATTGCCTGATGGAATAGAGGAGTTTGTAGTCTATTGTGATGCATCACACACCGGGATGGGATGTGTGCTCATGCAGAAAGGCAAAGTCATTGCCTATGCTTCACGTCAGTTAAAGGTGCACGAAAAGAATTACACCACCCACGACTTGGAGTTGGGTGCCGTTGTATTTGCACTAAAACTGTGGAGGCACTATTTGTATGGAATCAAATGTGTGATCTATTCTGATCACAAAAGCCTTCAACATCTGTTCAACCAGAAGGACTTGAACATGAGGCAACGTCGTTGGATGGAAACTCTGAATGATTACGATTGTGAAATAAGATACCATCCCGGCAAGGCGAATGTAGTCGCCGATGCCTTGAGTCGGAAAGAAAGGGTGAAACCCATTCGAATCAATGCCAAGAGCATGGAATTAAAGAACAGCTTAATAGAAAGGTTGTTAGCTGCACAGAAAGAAGCTGTGTTGGAAGCTAACTATCCTAAAGAAAAGCTAGGAGTAACTGAGGAGCAGTTATCTCTTAGTAAGGATGGAATTCTTAGATTGAATGGACGGATATGGGTTCCAATTTATGGAGGACTCCGAGATGTTATCCTCCAGGAAGCCCACAGCTCTAAATATTCTGTTCATCCTGGAGCTGATAAAATGTACCATGATCTTAGGGCAAATTATTGGTGGATAGGCTTGAAGAAGTCTGTAGCTACCTATGTAGCTAAATGCTTGACGTGTGCGCAAGTCAAGGCAGAACATCAAAAACCGTCAGGTCTGCTACAACAACCTGAGCTTCCTACTTGGAAGTGGGAGATGGTAACTATGGATTTTATCACCAAGTTACCCAAGACAAGGAAAGGAAATGACACCATTTGGGTGATAGTTGACCGACTGACTAAGTCAGCACATTTCCTACCCATTAAGGAGACTTACAGCTCCGATATGTTAGCCCAACTGTACGTTGATAAGATTGTGGCCCTACATGGCATACCTGTAGCTATTATCTCTGACCGGGATACTAGATACACATCACATTTTTGGAAAAGTTTCCAACAATCTTTGGGCACACGTTTGAACTTTAGTACGGCTTACCATCCACAGACAGACGGTCAGAGTGAGCGTACTATTCAAACGTTGGAAGACATGCTTCGTGCATGTGCGATCGATTTGGGAGGTAGCTGGGATAAGAACCTGCCATTGATCGAATTCTCCTACAACAATAGCTACCATACCAGCATCAAGGCTGCGCCTTTTGAGGCATTATACGGTAGAAAGTGTAGATCACCCGTTTGTTGGGCGGAAGTTGGAGAAGTCCAGTTATCAGGACCAGAGATCGTGTTCGAAACAACGGACAAGATTGTCCAGATTCGAAACAATCTCCAAGCTGCTCGGAATAGGCAGAAGATTTACGCTGATCCAAATCGTAAGGATCTTCACTTCGAAGTAGGTGAAAAAGTCCTACTTAAAGTGTCACCCTGGAAGGGAGTGATGCGATTTGGTAAGAAAGGTAAGCTAAGCCCGAGATACATAGGACCTTTCGAGGTTATCGAACGTGTCGGGTCAGTTGCCTACAAGTTAAACTTACCTGAAGAGCTCAGTGGTATACACAATGTGTTCCACATCTGCAATCTGAAGAAGTGTTTCGCTGACTCCGCGGACGAATCAGTGGTTATACCCTATACAGATGTGCAGATCGATGAGAGCTTGAAATTTGTGGAAAAACCTTTGTCGATCGAAGATCGACAGGTGAGGAAGCTTCGAAGGAAGCATATACCTTTTGTAAAGGTCAAATGGGATGCCCGTAGAGGTCCCGAATTCACGTGGGAGGTTGAATCCACGATGAAAGAAAAATACCCTTACTTATTTCAGTAAATCTCGGGTCGAGATTTATTTTAAGGGGGTGAGGATGTAACACCTCGGAAATTTACGTCCTATAAGGTGTTGACACGTGTCATAAGTTTAAACGTGTGAAAGAATGTTCTTGAAGGACTAAAGTTGACAAACAGTGAAACTGTGTAAATAGAAGGGTTCAAAGTGTCAACAGTGGATAAATATACTTTGCAATAACCCTACAAGAAGTTTATAACCTTAAACGAATAGATCATGGATCATACGAAGCGAATCGTGAAAGAAAGTGAGAGATTACAAACTACAGGGGTTAAATGTGCCAACATGTTTAAGTTATACCTCTGAGTGACCTTTTGACAAACCCGAAGCTTTGTAACGATTAATTATGCTCACTAGAATGTACCACAAAAATTTCATGAAGTTTCGTTATCGAATGAGCAAGTTGTGACAAAATTCGTGTACGAGGGTTATAAGCGTCAACATTGAAATTTAGGGCTTTTCGGGTGATCACAAAGTTACCCGAGGACTTAACTAAGTGGGTATAAGTCTTAAAGCCCCACATATTAAATAAACAAAGCTTCTTGTGCAAGTTGGATTGAGAAAGCGATGTTTCGGAGGACCAGGGACCAAAACTGAAATAAGATTTGGCCTGATGATGGGCTAGCGCACCGCTACATTGATAGCGTAACGGTGCGCTAGGCATGCCCAGCGACAGAAAACATGACAGGTGCCTGTCCAAGCCTTCTAACCGACTTAAAATGACTTGTTGGGATTCTATGGGCGGCCTATAATGGTTTTTAGCCTTAGGAACACATGTTGGACATCTGATTACTTCCCTAGACTCATGTGGCATCAAATTAGAATGATCAAAAGTCCTTTTATAAGTCATAGTTGCAACTTTCCTGCACACTTCACTTCTGGTCGTTTTTGAAGAACTCCCAAGCTGATACAAGCATTCCAAAACATCCATTAATCAAGTGTAAGTATGCTTATCCCTTCTCGATTCAGTTTTACATCATTTATAGCCTAGAAGTCAAGCCGTCGTAACTACGGTTTGACTTGGCGATAAATCACAAACGATCCAGAGATTTGTCGAAACGAAAGCTGATACAAGTTGGTAATTATATGGTTATTAAACCCCTAAAAGGTCACTCACTGATTTTGATCCTAACTATGGCGTTCGTCGAGTCAAACCTTATTCGAAAAAGTCAACAGAATCGTTTGTTGTAAATTTAACGATACATAAGGTGTATAATCTGTTTTAACATTCATACAAACTAAAAATAAGTATAAAAACTTGTCTACGCTTGTTTGGTTCGACAACTTTCAGTTTTGAACCGATTCGGAGCCGAAAGTCGCGTAGTTTGACTTTCTGCTTTGACTTCGATTCTGACCCGATTAAGATAGATTTAGACATGCCTTAAAGTTCCGTTAGGACCTATTTATAAGTGTGTATAAGCCTCTGCGTTTATACCACTCGAATCCTTAAATCATCCGATGTTTCCGTTAAATGCCTAATTATGACCATATTGCCCTTATGTCCGTATAACGAGATTTTTGGAAATATGAAAGTATGATAATATTTATTACTGATTATTAAGTATGTCTGTAAATTTTCATGTCAATCGGATGTCTAGATTAGGAGATATGCTTAATGACGTAATTATTGACACTTTTATAAATTAAACGACGCCATTAGCGTAAAACCTATCTAAGCCCAATTTTTGGCACCAAATCTTTTACTTACTGAAGTAATATAATACTTTGGGATTTTAGAAGATTTTTAATTATTTTTAAACTGATCCTAAACTAGGATTAGCGCCTTAATTCGGTTAATACCGAAAATGCCCTTTTCGGCCATAAAATGAGTTTTACACGTCCGAATGGCGCCAATCCAATTGCTACTGATTTTAAATAATAATTGTAGTATTTTGAGCCTTTTAAACTGATCCGGAAACTCAGAATCGTATTTTAACCCGTACGTCGCTTAAAACGACTTTATACGCGTATTTAACGCATAGTTTGGGTTTAAAACTATTTTAATATATAAAACTTATAACCAAATGTTATACCCTGTGAAAATAAACCATTTTTCTGATTTAATCAGACCCGGATCACAGAAGATAAATTAATTACTTTTATAACCTTTAAAATGACCAAAATACCCCTACGGGGCTTAATAAGCGATTAAACTCGTTTTGGGCATAACGGAAGGTATCCTACGGATATCACAACATATTTAGGGCATGTTAACTTAGGAAACCTATTTAGGACTATTACGGATACCCGTTACGCTTCATGCGCGTTCGGTTCGGTTTATGTAACTAGTTTACATAAATTAGCCGAAACGGGTCAAACCTGATCGGTTTTATCTCAAAATCCAGAATGTGTATCATATACCCATATTAAACAAGTCTTCAAACTTGTCGGGTCTAAATCACATTCTATCCGGTCTTCGCTTAAACGTGCGTACGAACCGTATCTTTAAAACTAACCGGTCTAAGCGCAAGCTTAACTAAAGACCCATTAGTATTCTAATAGGTTATTATAAACCTTCGTTCCAGATTAGGAGAACCAGTAAAAGATATTTGCACTTGCTGATTTTGAACTATACTTGCTCAGGTAAATACTTTTAACTTATTTTCCCTATACGGGCTTGGGGTACGGTATATAAAATACCGCTTGGTCCAGCATTGAATCTTTAATCGAATAGAGGTTAAATCATTGATATGCTCTGTTTTGAAATGTTTTGTTGCTTAAAGCCTTTGGGGGGTTAATGACCATGTCCCGGATATCCCTGGCATCATCTTACGAGATGGCCACGACCTTAGCACTCAGGTGTAGGCGTACACCTGTCAGTGTCTCATTATATAAAGTGGTGTGTCTATTGATCTTTAATCCAGTTTAAGGACCGGACTACTGAACGCATAAGAAACATGTAATTCGTTTACAAGTATTATATATTTACATAATTATCCCAAGTTATAAAATATTATTTGTGCCTTGCGCCTTAAATGCATTTTCTTAAACTCTTTTCAAAATGAGTCGGTTGATTGTATTTACCAGTGTAAACTGACGTATTTTCTTAAAAGGTTAAGTGCAGGTACTACGCGAAATAGGCTGGCTTGTCTCCTAGCATCCACATTAAGTCTCGCCAGCTTGGATGTCATAACTGTTGAACATTTTGTTTCCTTTTTAAACTTGATCTACCTGTGGATTTATATTCGACTATTCGTAATACTTAATATTACAATATCGTTGGTTGAATTAAATCTATACTTTGCTTCCGCTGTGCATTTAAATATTGTGTTGTTTGACTATTATGTTGCCAACCACGTCACGATACTCCCCTACCGGGCCCACCGGTGACACGTGGAAATCCGGGGTGTGACAAACAATCAGCAAAAACAGCAATATTTCCAGAAAAATATGAACTTTAAAACCCGAGAAACACCAAGAACACCTCGGTTTTAACAAGGATAAGAGCCAGGGCTCTGATACCACTTGTAGGTCCGGCTAGGGGAGGATCTAGTCGCCTAATCCTTGTATACGAACCACTCCGGTTGTGCGGAATCCAACCGAAATAGCAAACCGAGATAGAACATGTAAAAGCACGACACACAATATTCAACGATTAACACCACTTGTATTAATGCGTATGAAAGGTCCGTTACAAACACAAGGTTTACAAATCAGTTCTGCAAACTCTCTCTAGTGTGTGTGTGTTCCTGATCTGTCTAAGTGTCTGTCTGTCGAAGTGAACACAACACACGGGTATTTATACCCAAACCAGCAGGTCTGGTCGAAGGATCATGCAGACCGGTCGAAAGATCATCTTTCGACCAGGAACAGCTCGAATGATCAACATGTACCTCGAAAGATGTGATCTTTCGTGGTCCATCCATCGAAGGCTATCCTTCGAGCTCATCATCATCGAAGGATATAAGTGATCCTTCGATGACCATCCTTCGAACCAAACAAATTACAAACAAAATGTTGACTGTTTGGCCAAGTCAAACCAGGAGGATGGTTGACTTGGTCAAACTTACAGACTAACAAAGACATCGTTTTACATTGTGACCGAATACAGACAAAGTGCAGACATAAGTGCACCAACAAAAGGCCGTGTGCGAATATACCAGGCCAAAAAGAATAAGTCTTATTGAAACTTACTAGTCAAAAGTAATTAAGATATAATTATTAGTTTTGACTTTAGAATAAAATAATGTATTAAAATTGTTAATCATTACCATGTTAACTAATTTGATATGTTAATCCTTATTTTATGTCTATTTATAATTTTATATCCTTAAAAAATGTGAAGCATCCTATTCTATATACATGCTAGTCAGTTCTAAATCGTTAGCCTGGGTTATTATACGTTCCAATCGTCAAGAGTCAAGACTGAACCGTAAAACGCACTATATCAATCCCAAACCAGCCGGACCAGCCTACTTACACCAGTTTAAATTCATTTTACTCGTGTCAACAGTTTGTTAAAAAAGTAAGATGATTTACATTCAAATTCATAAAACTTTAAAGTGTAAAAAAATAATAAATGCAACAATCAACATTCCACATGCAATAAAGCATACAATTACTTCATTAAACCCAACCACAATTATTCATTCATTTATTTTTTCTCTTACAAACCACACAATTATGCAACCCATACAAGGTTATCGATGGGAATAACATGGCACGCCGGACCGCTGCCAGGATAGCCTCCGAGCAACCGGAACACCACATGGTCAGCGTCCCACATGGACGTGTCCTTGTGGCAAACAGAAATAGATTCAATTCTCTCATTATTATCCCCACGTAATGCAAGTTTAAAAATCCTAGTCATATGACCCTTGTGCCCATGACAATAGTAAACCAAATAAGGGTAAGCCACTGAATGACAAGCCACCATTTCAGATTGATTGACCTCTAATGGCTTCTCCACCAAAGTATAGTTTTGGTAAAGAGTATGATTAGAACTCAAGATCTTGGTGGTCAAAACTTTCGGTTTGACCGAACCAAAAAACTCTTGTGTCATATCCAACATGGCCTCCAATGATGTCACACACCGCTTGAACTCATCTCCTTTAGGTTTGCTCTCACATTGCCTGAGTGTTGTTTCCATGGCTTTGGCTTTTATAGAAGTGTTCGAGAATCGGAAGAATTCAAGAAGGTATGGGAGTTTTGATAAGGAGAAAGGGATCGAATCAGCTTGTGGTCTAGAGAGTAGATGCATAGGGGCAGAATCGTTGTTTGATTCAAAATAAAGTGGCATCCTTTTGCCTTGGTACAGATCGGTGACTTTGAAGAAGACATGTACAGAAGGGTCATTATCTGGATCTTCTTTGAGTTTGACAACGTTGTTGTGATTGTTTCCCATGATTTCCAAGGCAATGCTTCCAAGAGAGAACTTCAAAATTAAGAAAAACAGATTCAGATGTTCTTAATTTATTTGATATCTAGAATTTGAAATTTTGTTATCAAATATTTAAAGCTAAAATAAAATTTCGTGGTTATAATATAAGGCTAGGAGTTGGCTAGAAAGTCCAAATTTCCTAAAAAGTGTAAAAAGTCATAAAACACCATAATGTCAACCATAAAACACACCAAAAACCCACAAATAACATAATGAAGACAATTAAAACATCATGTATGTGGGTTTTGTGTTGTGTTTTAGATGTCAAGGCTCTGATTATGGAATGACAAATATTATTGTGTTTTATGTTGTTTAGCCTTTTGTGTTTTAAATTCATAGTTCTATGATGGTGTGTTTGAAGTTTTTATGGACTATTAGAGTTTGAATATGGTGTTTTAGTAATCTTCATTCTATTATTTATGAGTTTTAGGTGTGTTTTATGCCTGAAATTATTGTGTTTTATGACTTTTTACACTTTTTAGGAAAAACACACTTTCCGTAGGATCCCCACTCATAATATAATATAATATAATATAATATAATATAATATAATATAATATAATATAATATGGTTAAACTTACCCTACCATCATTTAATTTTCATCATACGCTACCCATCAAAACATTGAATCATTTTTGTTTTGTCTATTACTGTGAATATCATTACTAAGTTGAAAGGAGTAGTAGAACAAGTAAAAAGAAAATTGGGTTTTGTTTTGTTTTATTTTGATCAATTGTCCGTTGATACCTATTGAACATTGCTGACCTTTTTTTCAATAACATAGAGATTTACATGCAATAATATTAAAGCAAAAGAGAATTGAATATTCATGGATGAATACCTGAAGCAACAGTGCAGACAAGATGAAAGAAGCAAATGCCATCTTAGTAAGACTTGATGCGTTTTCTTTTTAGTTATGGTGTATATATAAAGGAGGAGTTATTTAATTACCACATTAAAAATATAATCCCATTATTCAAAATTTAATTATATGACTCGTATGCAAAAAGAATCTTTGAGAGGTGTACGACTGTACCCTCATCGTAAGGCATAAAAAATGTATCCATGCTTTCATATCTAAAAATATTAAGTACAACAAATATTCAAAATAATATATTATTATGTTACAATATATTATATTGTATCGCTTTCTATTATCTCATACTATATATGATTGCATAATATTACATTAAATCACATCACATTACATTAAATTATATTATATTAAATTAGATGATATTATATTATATTATACCGTAACTTAAAGAAGACATTATATTATATTATATAGGGAAGGTTCAGATAAAAATCACTAATTTTTGTGAAAACTCGAAAACTAATTAAAAATGCTAAAAAAACATACCAAATTTTTTTTTTCATAATAATTTTCGCTACTTTTAGTATATAAAAAAATTTCAATTTTTTTTTTTTGTAGTGCACATGTGTAATACCAATTTTTTTTTTGAAAAAAAATGTTTTTTTATATACAAAAACCTGCAATTTTTTATAAAAAAAATTGAAAAAAAAAATTGGTGTGTTTTTTAGGTTTTTTTAGTTAGTTTTCGAGTTTTCACAATAAAAGTGGTTTTCATTTAAAACATCCCCTATACTATACTATACTATACTATACTATACTATAACTTAAAAGAAGAAATTCTATGGAATTTTACCAACACACCCTTACCTTTTGCCTAAAGCCATAAAATCTCCTCACCTTTTCACCTTCTACTTTACTTTTTCACAACTACACCTTCATGGTTTACAAATTGTCTCCATTACCCTTTTACTTTGCTTTTTCACTACCGTACCCTCAACTTTAACACATTTCCACTAACACACCTCTATTTTTGCATTTCCACCACCACCCATCAACTTTTACATATTTCTGTCACTATCCCTCTACTTTTATACCTTGCGTTTTTTCCCTACTACTTTTACTTTCCGTTACTTTGTATATTTTTCCTTGCACAATTACTCCATTTTCACACCACCTCAACTTTAAAAAATTCCAATTATAACCCCTAGAATACAATCTTACTTTTGCAAATGCCAATGCATTGTTTTTACGAATGTTGTATAGCGTATTATGTCTTAGACATTGTGTTTTACACTTCGTGTCTACCATTATGTTTCATTTTTTTGTAATTATCTTTTACGCAGTGTGTTTTACGAATCATGTGTAGCGCATTGTGTCTTGCGCATTGTGTTTTGCACTCTGGGTCTTACTAAATGTTTCCATCCATCGTACGCCACAACACGTGACGGGCAAAATAGTAGTTAATAATAAACACACCCATTTTACACTCTCTAAATTTAGATACAGCCATACAGATATATCATCAAACCATTTTACACCCTCTAAATTTAGATACAGCCTATAGATCATAAAACCATTTTGTTTTAGTACATTTATTCATTTAGTATTATGCCACGGTTATTAAATACTTAGTAATAATAATATATTATTATTATTATTAATGTTCTGAAACTAGTTTAATTTTATTTTTCTTTAAAAAAACAAAAGTTTGAAACTCATATAATTTTTCTTTTCTTTATATTTTTTGTTTTTGGTTTTATTCAATAAATCAATACTTACAAAAATATTTTTGAAACATATTTTACTTTTTAATATTTTTATATCGTTATATTTTTTTTTCTTTTCTTCTTTCTTTTTTATGTATTTTTTGGAATTAACATTTTCTTAAATTATATTTTATATTTCAGCTTTTAGTAAAAAAGGTTTCTTTTTTTGAAGGAAAACATCATTATTGTTATTTTTAAGCTTTCCTCTTTTATTTTATAACACTACTAAGACCACCCGTAGTGGGGCGGTTTTTTAAAAAAAATAATTCAAAAAAAACGCTAAAAAATGCCGCCCCCATTACATGGGGCGTTGTTTGGCGTGGTTTTTGAAAAAAAAATTGCTTTGGCGTTTTATATAAAAAGCTTTGGACATGTTGACCGGCCAATCAAATCCCCCAACGGCTAGTTAACGGCTATTTCTTTATTTATTTATTTTTTTAAACCTTTTACCTATATATATATATATATATATATATATATATATATATATATATATATATATATATAAACTCATCCAAAATTAACCAAAACTCTCTCAAAAACACTACCATTTTATAAAAAAACTTGATGGATTCCCCTAGTTCTTCATCCATGATAAATTTTTACTACAAAGAGTTTTTTTCGGATGACGATGATTCCACCGATGAGGAGGTTGAGCAAAAGGCGGTTAAGAGTGCTTGTCAACTAGCGGTGAGATATGTGAAGCATTGTCATCGCCCCCAACCAAAAAAATAAAATAAAAGAGGTTATATTGAATGAGACCGACGCGCGGCACACGATCGTTTGATGAAAGATTATTTTGATGAGGCGCCGACATTTTCGAACCAAATGTTTAGGCGTCGTTTCCGAATAAGTAAGCGGTTGTTTCTACGCATAGTCGACGACTTGGAAGCCAACTACGATTATTTTAAACAAAAAGCGGATGCGAGAGGGGCACTTGGATTTACCGGTATCCAAAAGTGTACGTCGGCGTTCGAATCCTTGCTTATGGAAACACAACCGACATCAACGACGAGTATCTAAAAATGGGCGAGAAAACAACGCGAGACACCTTGGAGCATTTTTGTCGCGGTACAATTCCTATACTTTGCTATAATGTTTACATTTTTTTTGATGCTTATGTTTATGTATGTTTTTTATAAAGGTATTATTGATGTGTATGGTGCGCGTTATCTTAGAACGCCCACATGGGACGACCTTCAAAAGATCTACGAGGTACATTCGGCGGAGCATGGTTTGCCTAGTATGATCGGGAGCATAGATTGCATGCATTGGCGTTGGGATAACTGCCCAACCGCATGGCGAGTCCAACACACACGGGTGACCAAAAAGGACCCACTGTTATTCTTCAGGCGGTTGCTTCACAGGACCTTTGGGTTTGGTCGGCTTACTTTGGCGTGGTCGGGTCATGCAATGATATAAATGTTTTTGAACAATCTCCGTTGTTAGAGGAGTGGATTTATGGCAAAGTTCCAAAAGCGTCGTTTTACGCAAATGGAAAGTACTACCCTCATGGATATTATTTGAGCGACGGAATTTATGCTAGGTATTCGATTTTCGACGAAAATGTTCTAGTGTTTTTTTTTTTAATTTAGTCGGATTTTTTTTATTTCTAGTATTGTATTTTTATTTTTATTTTCAAGTAGTGTAATTTTTATTTTAAATTAATGAAGGTTTTTATGTTTTAAATTAAAAAAAATAATTGTGAAATGATTGCATGGGCGTTATTGGGCATTATTCCCACTACGCCACTTTTACAATAACCCCCAATAATGCCCCATGCTGTCTGAACTGCCACGTGTCGCAAAACGCCTCATTGTAAGGGCATTATTGAGGTAAACCACTACACATGGTCTACTAAAGGTTAAAAAGTTAAATAATCATTAATGGTAGTTTCTTTTAATTTACTAAATATTAAAACATGCTTCAATAGTTCATCATTTTTTGGTCTCATTTTTAATAAAATAATATTACCATATTATAAATTAGCAACTTTTGGTTGCATTGTGTGTTGTACCCCAAGCTTTAGGGATTTTTCAAAAAAAAATTTGATTTCACTTTTAACCCAAACTTTTTCATGTTTTGTATTTTGACCCCTTTTATTTTTTTTTGCTTTTAATCCAAAGTTTTCCATATTTTATAATTTAACACAACACTTTATAATTTAACACAACACTTTATTATTTACAAATTTGGTCCCCCATACATTTTATCTTTCGCAAGTTTTTCATTTTACGTTTCGTTCTAAATTTTGCGAGTTAACATCTCGTAGCGTGCATGTGAGGTTCAACGTTTTTTGCTCTATTTTTTCAAATTTGCCAGACCCGTCGCAACGTGTCCATTTTTTCTCTTTTGAAAAGTTCACCGCAACGGGCGGGTCCTAAATCGACTAAGTTATTATTTTCTACATTTTACGTTTCTGGTTAATTTCTTCGCATTAACACACTGTAACGGGTGTGCGTGGTTCAACGTTTTTAAGTCTGCATTTCGTTCAGTGTAATGTTTACCATTTTATCTATTTTATTTTTATGATGTTGAGAGTCGATGCCGTTGTGGCATTGGTGCTACTTGGCACGGTTTTACGAACGTTTTTAACCTATTAAAATTTTTACTAATATTTTGTTTTGGTTTACCCCTATAGTTCCTTTACTTAAAAACTATTTTTACGTGCCTATTTTATGTACGTGTATGTATAAATATGATTTGTTCTACATTCCGACGTAAACTTACTTTTATAGACGAGTCAGGTCAAATATGATACTTTTTCGTTTAAAGAAACCATTTTTACGTGTATTTTTTTATGTACGTTTTGGTATAAATTCAAGTTATACATTTCGACGTAAACTTTTTTAGATAATGATTCAGGTCAAATATAATTTGTTTTCATGTTTATTTTATGTATGTTTTGAACCGAGTTGAGTCAAATTAAGGTTTCTATTTCTCCCTTTTTTTCGAAAGCTCTAATTAATCACTTTCGATTACATGTGCATATTTTTCTTCATACCTGTTACGTTTTCTATGTATGAGTTGAGTCACATATAATACTTGTTTTCATGTTTATTTTATGTATGTTTTGAACCGAGTTGAGTCAAATTAAGGTTTCTATTTCTCCCCTTTTTTGAAAGCTCTAATTAATCCCTTTCGATTACATGTGCATATTTTCCTTCATACCTGTTACGTTTTCTATGTATGAGTTGAGACACATATAATACGTTATGATTGTTCGATATGAATTTGATTTACTTTACTTTACGTTTGATCCAATCACAATGCTTATACATGTTACATTGAGTTCATCTGGATACGTCGAAATGTGTGTTTTCATATGGTTAATGCATCATATAACGTTTGAACTAATCCATTCAATGTTTACGATGTACCCGCGCCGTAACGCGGGCGGGTCTTAACCCTAGTTCCATCTTATATATGATAAAGTTGGTATATATTAATTTAAATTTGTAGTATATCTGAAAGCTATACTGTAAACTTTAATTAAAATATCATAGCAGTAATAAAAATAATAAAAAAAGACCATTGAAAAAATGGTTAGTAAAAAATAAACAAATTTAAATTGAGTTTTTAATATTAGACGCTAAAGGTATGATTTAATTTGATTTTTTTTAGTAATATCAAAACACATAATATTTAACTAAAACTTTACATCACAATTTTTATACAAGCCACATGACCTATATTGTCACCCGCTCAAATTACCACAAGCGAAAACCATCGCGAGGAGTGTGATGTACCAAGATCTAGCCACTAATTACATTAAACCAACAGTAGAATAATAAACACATGTTCTATTCAATATGAAAAGTGCATTTCAAAACATTTAATTCAAACCAATATTCGTTCAGCGGAATCATAAATCATCGTTTAACCATTTCAACATCATTTTGTTTAGAAAACATCAGCAAACATTAAATGTCTTCACAATTGACACGACCCATGGTGTAACACCCCAAATTTCATGTGCTCTTTAATAAAGGCTAAATATAAACAAATAAGAATAGATTAGCCTTAAAAATATAAATACCATACTTGAGGGACCAAACTCGAAAATATGGAAAGATGTATTATTAAAACACAAATTTTGAAAACACAAACACATACATCACATGTATGTGTCGACTAGAGCTAGAAGGGAAAAGAAGAAAACCCTTGTCATCACAAAATCAATCAAATTGAAAGAAAATTGAAGCTTGATTGTATGCATGTATTAACATTTATGGTCATCTAAGTGTTCTTATCACCAAGTAAGTTAAATTTTATGTGATAGTAAATGTTGATGAAATAGGTTATGTGTAATCTCTGATTGTTGGTCCATATATTCAAACCCAGAAGAACAGATGACAAGGAAAGCCAAAACTGGTTCAGAACAGTTGATAATAACAAGCAGAGCTTGTAAAAGACTTTCCTCTTGACAGTGGTTTTTCTAGCATCTGATAGACTCCAAGCACTGATCAGCACAACAACTGTTAGCCAAATTCTTGATCTGATATAAAGACTAAAGCTCTATCTACTGATGTCTTCCAAGCACTGTTGAAGACAAAAGCACTGCCTATTCAAAAGACTGATCACCCTTTGAAGAAAACACTGATGCTCAACATCAGTGCTTAGACTACAACAGTGGAAAGTTGAATCAATGGTTTATGTAATCAATGTCTATTGTAATCAGTGTTTATATAGAATAGTGTTTAGCGTTTGTTAGGAGGTTAGATGTCACTTTCATGGTGACGTCAACAATGATGCTCAGTGGTTTCGTCTGTACTAAAAATAGAACACTACTCTGTATTATTCCATTAGCTCTTTCTTCACAAGTCATCTTGTACGAACAATCACTGAGCTCAGGCTAAAGGGGAGTCTAGTGCATGCATGCATAAATTGAATCTTGTAATAAATACAATCATTTGACTTAATGAAATCATGTTTGCTTAAAACTATTCTTCCTTGATTGTGTGATTAAAGTTTATTTCCATTTCCACTGTACTTCAATTCTCAGTTCCATCTTTCATTTCTAATTAAACAACACAATCTAAGAAACTCAGATCCTAACAATTGGTATCAGAGCTAGGACAATCAAAATTCAATCTAACAACCAATTAGACGTAAAAGTTTAGCTCAAATTTATTGATACTCAAAATTGTTCATATCAATTGATAAAAACAGAGTGAAAAGGTAATCACGTACAAAGTTGATTATTCTAAAAACTTTTGTAAAAATAAACCAAGATGGCATCACAATCACACGACCCTCACAACACCGGGACTCTTTTCAAACCACTGATGCTTGTCAGATCTGAGTACAACATCTGGCAACGTCGGATGGGCCATGTCCTTGCACAACAAAATACCGGCTGTTGGAAGTCAGTCATCTATGGACCACATGTTCCACAGGTGCCTAGTACTGAAGATCCCAAAGGCTTTGTTCCTAAAAGCCCTGAAAACTACTCAGAACAAGATTTTCAAAAAATTGAATTAGATGCAAAGGCTTTTAGCATAGTAGCCTCAGCTCTTCCAAATGACATTTATGCTGGACTGTTACATTGTAACAGTGCCAAAGAGCTGTGGGATGCTCTAAAAGAACAGTTTGGTGGTACAGATGAGGTGATAGAAAATAACAGGTAGGTTTTGAATCAACAGTATGAAACATTTCGCCATGTGAAAGGAGAATCACTAACACAGCAGTTTGAACGTTTTAGTTGTCTCATTAGTGAGCTGAAACTCGTTAATGTTGAATTTGCAAAATCAAATCTAAATAGTAGGTTTCTAAGGTCACTTCTTAAAAAATGGGACACAATTGCTTTTGTAACCAGAAATTCAATTGGATTCAAAGAGTTAAGTTTGACTCAACTTCATGGTCAACTCCTCACTTATGAGAGAGAGTTGAACTAGAAAAAAGAAGTTACAAGAGTCTGGGAAGGTTGTTGATGACTATACATTTGGTAGCACAACACTTCTTGGTCAAGAGGAATCTGGTAGTAATAAGGATCAGAGTTATGATCATTACATTAACATAACTGCTGGTGGAGCTTTTAATAACTCTGATTCTTACTCAACTAACTATGCTTTCACAACTAGTAGTGAAAACCAGAGTTCTGACAACTTATCATTTGAACTCAATGATCTTCAGCATTTTGATCCAACTGATTTGGAGGAAATGGACATATTGTATCAATTGGCACTGCTGAGTGTAAGAACCAGCAAGTTTTATAAAAGAACAGGGAGAAAATTTCCAGGGTTACATGGGAAGTTAAAAGTTGGGTTGGATAAATCAAAGTTAAAGTGCTACAAGTGTAACAGGCAAGGACATCTTGCTAGAGAATGTAGAAGCAACCAAAACAGTGGACCAATCATAACACATCCTAGCCTTAGACCTCAAAACACACAAAACACTGTGCACTATTACCAAAATACCCCTGCTACTCATGTAAACACTACTCATTATGCACACCCTGTAACACCTGTTCCAGTGCAATATGTTCAAACCACTGTTCCTTAAATACAGTATGTCCAAGCCCTAGTCTCTCAGGTCCAAGTGTAACAAACTGCACAACATGCTGCACAAACATCTGCTCCAGCAGAGGCCAGTCAGCAAAGCTTCTTTACCCAAGGCTTTGTTGATTGAAGTAGCATGCCTGATGAATTAACTGATGAAAACTTTGCTTTATTTGGTAAGAATGATGCTGCTGTTGATGAATTTTGTTTTGCAGTATTAGAGCCAATTCCTAAAGGGCTGGAAACTGAAGAAAGAGAATCTAGTGCTGAAACAGTGGATGAGATTGCTAAAGCAGTGGTTACTGCTGTTGTTGGTGAACATCTGATGGAGAAGGAAATCAAACCACTGTTAGAACCTCTTGCTGACCCATGGTGCAAGGAAGAAGAAAAAGAGAAGGAGAATGAGAACAACAGTGCTTGTGAAAATGTTTATGATTGTGCCATGATGGCTGCAGCTAAGGTATCACCTCATGTCTTGAAAAACCTATGTTCAGACAAATGCATCATAGCATTTGCTAATGTTAAAGAGGTGAATGAAAACCTTAGAGACAAGATTTTAAAAGATGAAATACAATTTGAAAAGTCTGTTAAAGAACTGAAAAACAAATTGTTTGAAAAGGAAAGTGAAATCTGCAGTCTTAAACATGAACACAACATAACCAAGGACCAACTTCAAGCCATGATAGAAAAATATCATGCTTGTAAAAAGGAGTTGGAATCCACCCAAATCACTTGTGAAAAGTGGGTGGAATCCTACAAAGGTTATGAAGTGATGCTAGAGAAACATATCAAAAGCAATGTAAAATTTGGCATAGGTTTCAGGAAAAATGACCAAGTTGAAAACACTACTGTAAATGAGTCTTGTTCTGTTGAGATAATTCCAACAAACAAGGATGGTCAAGAAATTAAAATAACTGATAAAGATGGTAACAAAATCACTCTGGAAAGACCAAATGGATCCTCAACCTTTGAGGAGATTGAAAAATACCAATTCAAACCCACTTGGTCAGATGAGTGTGACATCCTTGAGAATTTCAAACACATGGATTTTTCCACAGTTGAAGGTGTGAAAGCACCTAAGGCCAAAGTAATGCCTCTTAAAGACATCCTAACAGTGGTTCAAAACTCTGTTGCAAAGGAGGCTGAAAAGAGGAAAAAGAGAGAAAAAGTTAAAAATCTGTTTTGTGATTTTTGTGAAAAGAAAAACCATTCCACAAAGGATTGTTTTCATCTTAAAGCATATGATATTAACAAAACAAGCACAATTGAGCCTGCAAACAGTTGCACCATCTATGGAAAAACCAACCATCTCACTCATGAGTGTGTGTACCTCAAAACCTTTGAGGTTAAAAGAAAAGAGTACAATTAAAAAACACCCACGAGCTCATCAAAACAACCTGTCATGAAACAACCACCATTTGTGTCTGTCCAAACAGCTGAACAAAAACACTGCTCCAAGAGATGTGCAAGTGACAGATGCACCACCTGCCAACCAATTCCAAAGAGGAAAAGGTCAACCACCATACCAAAGGGTCCCACATGTTTATGAGTCCTACAAAAGGCCCCCTAAACCAAAAGTGAATAGGCATCCTTATGGGTTTCAACATCTGATAGGAAATGGTCCACAACAGTGGTTAGAGAAACAAATTTCAAAAACTGTCCAAACCCCTGAGCTAACCACTGTCCATGTTCCTGGACTTGACACTGACACTGTTGTAACCCCATCCAAAGCCTTATTGGCTTTGGAGACCCTCCTGAACTAATTGTTTACTTGATGTGCAGGGAGCTTCTGCATGCTTAGATAGTCTTTGGTATGTAGATAGTGGAGGCTCCAGGCACATGGCTGGATGTAGATCCCTACTCAAAGAATTCAAAACTCATGGAGGGGGTGATATATCTTTTGGTAACAATTCTAAGGGTAAGATTTTGGGGTGTGGAACAGTTCAATCTGGTAAAGTCAAGTTTGAAAATGTTAATCTCATTGACAATCTGAAATTCAACCTCCTTAGTCTCTCACAAATGAGTGACAAAGGCTATGGGTCATTCTTTGCTAAGGAGAGTTGCAAGATTGTTGGACCAGAAATGGTCAAAAAGATTGAAGAAATAATAGCCAATGAAAAAACCCAACTTGTTGCTCAAAGAAATGGCAATGTTTATGTAGTTGATTTGTTAAAAGAGTGCCATATGACTGATGCATGTCTGTTCTCAACTGCCTCTAACCAAGAGACAGAACTATGGCACATAAGATTGGGACACACAAATCTCAGGACAATCAATGCTTTGTCAAAACAAGGCCTTGTAAGAGGTCTTCCACAAAAATTGTTCACCTGTCCTGAGCATTGTGTTTCCTGTTTAAAGCAAACAACATAAAAGCTCATTTAAGTCCATTGAAAAGTCCAAAACAACCAAGTGTTTGCAAATGCTTCACATGGATATGTTTGGCCCAGTTAAAATCATGAGCTTGAAAAAGAAGAGATATTGTTTGGTAATTGTAGATGATTTTTCTAGGTTTACATGGACTTATTTCTTACATTCTAAAGATGAGACTGCAGGCATTTTGCAAGACTTTGTCAAACAGGTTCAAAAGCAATTTGACTTGCTAGTAAAAGTCTTTAGGAGTGACAATGGCACAGAATTCAGAAATAGGGAGTTGGATGAGTTTTGTGTGTCAAAAGGGGTTGTAAGGCAGTACAACATCCCAAGAACACCAGAGCAAAATGGGGTGGTTGAAAGGAAAAATAGAACTCTGATTGAAGCTGCTAGAACCATGCTAGCAGATTCGGGTTTGCCATTAACTTTCTGGGCAGAGGCTGTAAACACTGCCTGCTATGTCCAGAATAGAGTTTTGATCAACCCCAGGAATCAAAAGACTGCCTATGAAATTCAGTATAAAATCAAACCACTGATCTCATACTTCAAAATCCTTGGCTGCCATTGTTTCATTCTAAACTTAAAAGACTCAAATTTAAAATTTGCAGCCAAAGTAGATTGTGGTTATCATCTGGGATACTCAACTAGTGCCAAGGCCTAAAAAGTGTTTAACACTAGGACTAGGTGTGTGGAAGAGACCTTGAATGTTAAGTTCAATGAACTTTCATCTTTGAAAATCCTAGCAAATCCTGCTAAATTGTTTGATTTATATAGATTCACTTTTGAAGATGTGTTTGTCAAGACTAACCATGCAGGTACACCACAATCTCCACCACCAGACAATGGATATGAAGTTGTAATTACCATGGAGGATTGTGGTGAAGGAGAGGAAGGGAGGTATGAGACCACCATTGTGAACTTTCGGGTCTCACACCCGGCCGCGCTAAATGCCCCTCCGCCGCAAGGGCCAGGTAAGTAGCAATTTGTTTGTTGTATTTTTATTTCGTAGTTCTTATATCTCAGAGAATCTTGTATCTGCCGTAGGTGCGCTTGCTTCCCTAGGAGTCCACCCCGCAGCCGCGGTTGGTGGTATAGCAGGTGTGAAAACTGCAGGTGCGGTTGTGACCAAGGTCGGCAAGGCCAAGAAGCAAGAAAAACCTGTTACATTGCGGTAAAGCATGTTACATTAGGTACCTTCCACACCAGAATAACCAAATATGAAGATTACGTCTTAGTATCTGATACTCTTGAGGGGTTGGATGTCATACCCCAACCGATGGCGGAATTGTTGGAGTGAGATGAACGAGATTGTTCATTGCATCATAATACTAAAGTGACAATAAGGTTAAAGTAAACTGATTTCATTTCATTTCAAAAGTGTTACAATACAAGAAACACAAGTACTATAAGTTCTAGTACAACAAACAAGTAAAACAAAACATAATTCAAAATGGATACAACAGTTTAGAATCTATGATTTCTAGGTGTGAATCTAAGGCTTCAACACTATGCTCATTATATCATCAGCATCATCCTGCAATATGTTAAAATTACAAATCAACACAAAAAATGCATTAGCGAGTATACAGGTTTTCATACATAGCATTATGAATAAGTTTAAACAAATCCACATTGCAAGCTAGTTAAAACAAGATCAACAATAAATTGGCATGTGCATAAACTAGTCAATCCAAAGTTGAAACACAATAAGCTCTTAACATAACCCAATGTTCACAGGCGGTAAGTTAATCCTATAGCGCTATACATGTTAAGGTTAGGCACGTACGAAGTTAATGACAAGTTCAACACAAAACGTACAAACCCAGATTAAAGTATCAAGTATAACGTACGCATGCATGTATAAGGATTGTTTGTGCAGTTTAGTATAAAAGCATGAGTGTAAGTTCAATAGATTAACATGTTACACCCCAAAGTGTGATAAAAGAAAGGGGTTCAAGTATACTCACATTTTTGCTAACTTTGAGCTAGAATTCTTGTAAGCGTAGTTTTGGCAGTGGTAGACTAACGTAGTACATGAATGCCGAGGTTATGATGGATCTAGTACAGGAACGCCGAGGTTACCCTACAAGCAAACGAAGGAATGAGTTGGAGTTGGAGATTTAATTTTACGGAATTAAAGGACTGAATATATTGAGAATTCAACAGGAGGTAAAGTAACAAAAGTGTATTCTGATTATCAGCGATGAGTAACACTGAATCAGAATACAAACGGAATTTCAAACAGTTCGCTAACAGCCTGTTTCGGACAGATGCACTGTTCGTGCGGATGGCCATCCGTACTCATGGACAAGTCCATCCATACGAACGGACTGTTCATCGGTCAGATTTCTGTTTTGAACATTTAACTATCTAACAGTTACGTTCAATGATTCTGTTACTGATGTTATACGTATATTAGCAGTCTAAGTTAACTGTAGTATCATAGAACTCATGCGTGGAGGTTGTTTCACCTCGTTATTTAACACCAAAGAACAAATCAGTAGAACTGATCGGTTGGTCAAGTTTACAGAAGGAAATTACAGAATATAAATAATACTAGCTATGTCCAGAATTTACCACATCAAGTATAGCAATGGTTGATGTTGGAAATCGTCAGAACTTGTTCTGAACAGTGTGTTCATACGGATCGACTTGTTGGTTCGTACGAATCTACTGTTCTTGAGGTGAATCAGCTCGGTTTTGCTTGAACTAACCCTCTATTCGACTGAAATCAGCCCCAACACAAATCCACAACTATTTTTCTCAGCTTGTGAACTCGGTGGAACTTGGTTTCAGTTATGTTTAAATCTGAAAGTTTGTAAAATAGGGTTTTGAAAAGAGATTAACTTCATCCTTAGCTTGGTCCTTAATAGTTGAGAGTTTAATACATATTGCCTGTGCAAATCTGTGAAACCAAGTGTAAGGGAATGAAGAATCTTGTTAAATCTTTGTAAAAATGAAGAAAGGGGTAGAAATGGATGAAGAATAAAGGATTAACACTCACTTAGAGTGTCTGATGTGAGCTTCCAATGTTACTGATCAGCAGCAATTGAGAGTGTAAAGTGAGTGTGGAAGGTTGGAAGTGAAGAAGGAGTGTTGTATTTATAAAACTAAATTAGGGTTTAAGTGGATTGGGCCTAATACTTACGAATGGACTTATTTACAAATGAGCTTTGGGCTTACGAATGGACTCGTAATTACGGACCGGCCCATTAGATGCGGATGGACTTCGTTCGTTCGTACGGACCTACCAGGCCCAAGCCTAAATGTTTGGATTTTGATGTTTTAACTGATTTTAAGTGTTTTTAAGCGTATGAATGCAATGTATAAGTTTCGTGCATGAATAAAAGAGCGTAAAAATGTATTTTGTATGTATGATAAGTATGAATATGTATGAATTTGCATAGAAATAAGTATCAAGGGTTTGTGTAATATGAATAAGCACCAAGTATTTATGAATAATGTATAACACAAGTATAAAAAGATAAAGTTTTCCATTATGATTCAAGTCTCAGATTACAACGTATGAAAAGAAATACGAATACAAAGGATTACAAGTTTCCATATAAGAAAAGTACAAAGGACTTGCTAAATAAAGAAAATTACAAAACGTGAGGCGTTACAGTCTACCCTCTTTTAGAAAATTTCGTCCCAAGATTTAGGAAGATGTAACGGCAAACAGATGTGGATATTTTGCCTTCACATCACTTTCGAGTTCCTAAGTAAATTCAACGCCATGTTTTCCTTCCCATTGAATCTTAACGATAGGAATTTGACTGCGTCTTAATTGCTTGACCCCTCAATCCATGATCTCGATAGGTTTCTCCATGAAGTGTAGCGTTTCGTTGACTTTCAGATCTTCGAGTAGAACTTGAAGTCCTTCATCAGCTAAGCATTTCTTCAAGTTTGAAACGTGGAATACAGGATGAACGTTGTTGAGTTCTTCAGGTAGGTCCATTCTATACGCTACCTTGCCTATCCTTTCGAGGATTCTTAAAGGACCTACATAGCGAGTAGCGAGTTTCCCTTTCTTACCAAAATGAACTACGCCCTTCTAAGGGGATACCTTGAGAAGTACCAAGTCACCTATTTCGAATTCCAATGGTTTGCGACGCTTGTCCGTGTAACTCTTTTGTCGGCTCCTTGCTTTCAGCAAATTGTCTCGAACCTGTAAAATCTTGTCCTTAGTATCTTGTATAAGCTCGGGACCGGTGATTTGAGCTTCTTTGATATCGTACCAACAAATAGGTGAACGACACTTATGACTATACAATGCCTCGAAGGGTGCCATTTGAATACTCGCGTTTGTTGTACGAGAATTCGATCAAAGGCAAGTGCATATCCTAGTTGCCACCAAAATTGATTACGCATGAACGAAGTATATCCTCTAAGGTTTGGATAGTATGCTCAGTTTGACCATTAGACTGAGGATGAATAGCGGTGCAAGGGTTAAGAAGATTACCCATAGTGGATTGAAATGTTTGCCAAAGACGAGACGTAAAGCGACCATCACGATCGGAAATGATGTCAATGGGCATACCATGACGACAAATGATTTCATCCATGTAGATATGAGCCAATCTCTTGACTTTGAAATCTTCACGAATTGGGAGAAAGTGAGCTGATTTGGTCAATCGATCAATGATTACCCAAATGCTATCATGACCAGAGGACGTACGAGGAAGCTTAGTGAAAAAGTCCATTGCGATGCTCTCCCATTTCCAGACATGAATTTTTGGTTGTTCGAGCAAGCCAGAGAGACGTTGATGTTCAGCTTTAACGTTGGAACAAGTGAGACATTTCGAAATGAAGGTGGCGATATCTTTCTTTATTCCAGGCCGCCAATAGGACGTACGCATATCGTGGTACATCTTATCAGTGCCGAGATGAATAGAATACCTAGATTTGTGTGCCTCCTTCATTATAAAAGCTCAAAGGTTATCACGATTAGGGATCCAGATGTGATTGAGATGATATAGAATACCATCGGATTTAGACACGAGACTCTCTTCAGCACCACATTGCATCTCGTTGTAGAGGTTACCCACGTTAACAGACGCGTATTGAGCTTCACGATTGCGGTTTTCAAGATCGTTGATGAGTTGGCGACAACGAATACCCTTTACATGAGTTTTACGACTAAGTGCATCGGCCACTACATTCGCCTTACCTGGATGGTATCGAATTTCATTGTCGTAGTCGTTTAACAACTCTACCCAATGACGTTGACGCATGTTTAGTTCTTTTTAGTTGAAGATGTGCTGAAGGCTCTTATGGTCGGTGAAGACCACACACTTGGTACCATAAAGGTAGTGTCGCCATATCTTCAAGGCAAAAACAACTACACCAAGTTCAAGGTCGTGTATAGTGTAGTTCTTCTCATGTATTTTGATTTGCTTCAACGCGTAAGTGATAACCTTGTCTCGTTGCATAACTACATAGCCAAGACCTTGGTTTGAAGCATCACAAGACACGACGAACTCGTCGTTACCATCAGGAAGCGTAAGGATAGGAGCATTGCAAAGCATGTCCTTGAGCGTTTGGAAAGACTCCTCTTGTTCAGGACCCCAAACAAAAGGTTTATCTTTTTTAGTCCGGTAAGAGGAACAACGATTTTGGAAAAGTTTGAAATGAAAAGACGATAATAACCAACTAGACCAAGAAATAAATGAATTTCAGACGGAGACTTAGGAGCAATCCAGTTCCTCACAGCTTCAATCTTAGCAGGATCAATGTGAATACCAAGTTCATTGATGGTACAACCAAGGAATTGAACCTATTTTAACCAAAAGTAACACTTGGAGAATTTGGCGTAAAGGCGTTCAGCGCGTAGAAGCCAAAGGATAAGACGTAAGTGTCGTTCATGCTCTTCTTGAGTCTTGGAGTAGATGAGGATATCTTCAATGAAGACGATCATGAAACGGTCTAAATAAGCCTTGCACATGCGGTTCATCAAATCCATGAAAACTGCAGGTGCGTTGGTCAAACCAAAGGGCATGACCACGAACTCGTAATGACCATAGCGCATTCGAAAAGCGGTTTTGGGTATATCTTCTTCGAGGACTCGAAGTTGATCATAACCAGAACGGAGATCAATCTTAGAAAAACATGTTGCACCTTGTAATTGATCGGAGAGATCGTAAATATGAGGAAAAGGATATCGGTTTTTGGCAGTGAGCTTATTGAGCTCACGATAGTCAATACACATTCTGAATGATCCATATTTCTTCTTGACGAATAAAACGGGAGCGCCCAAGGAGAAGTACTTGGGCGTATAAAGCCTTTTTCAAGAAGCTCTTGAAGATGGCTCGATAGCTCTTACATTTCTAAGGGTGCTAAGTAATAAGGAGACTTAGTGACAGGCGTAACGCCATGCACTAAATCGATGCGAAAGTCAACAGAACAAGCAGGAGGCGGACCAGGAAGATCATCAGGAAAACATCGGGCAAATCACGAACAACGGTAACGTCACTTATGCTTGGGCCCTTGTCTCTTTTTTCCACAATGTGAGCAAGAAAGGCGGAGGTACCCATGCGTAAGCACTTGTTCGCTTGAGTACATGACATAAGCTTAAGACCTTTAGAAGGTTTCTCGCCATAGATGTGTAGAGAATCCCCATTGGGAAGAGGAAGCCAAATGAACTTACCGGAACAAACAACTTCAGCATCGACTCGCCTAAGCCAATCCATGCCTACTATGATGTCGAAACTACCCATTTACATAGGTATGAGATGGATTGGAAACATATGATCATTGAGGTTCAAAGAACACTTAGAAAGAATGGAATCGACTCTGACGGATTTACCATTTGGGACTTCGACAGCGAATGATCTTGGCAACTTAGAGCGTTTACACTTAAGCATAGGTTCGAATTCAATAGATACAAAACTCTTATCTTCGCCAATATCAAATAGGCAAGAAGCATAGACATGACTGATGAAAAACATACCAGTTATAACAACGTTGGCGTTTTGCGCCTGAGCAGCGGTGATGACAAATGCTCTGCCTCGAGATGGCTGTTGTTGTTGTTGCTGTTGATTGGTGTTGTTGTTGGCGCGTTGGTTGCATGCATTGGAAAGATAATTGGGGTCACCACACTTGAAGCAGGCATGAACAGGTGCGGCCTGTGGCTGAGCTTGTTTGGGTGTAGGGTTCTGGGTTATGACAACCTGATTTTGGTTGTTGGCAGGTTTGTGACATTGGGGAGAAAAATGCCCATACCGATTGCAATTAGTGCACAAACGACATGGAGCGGCTGGTGGATGATGGTACTGATAGTGATCACATTTGGGCTGAGTCCTAGTGTAAGCTTTTAGTAGAGGTTCGGTGTTGGGTGTAGGGTGTAGCAGTGACGGTTTGTAAAGGCTTAGGGTTTGACGGAGTAACAACCGCACAATATTGACTAGAAACCTCCCACTTCTTGTTCTTGTTCTTTTTGGTGGAGGAGGATGGTTCAGCAGGGGTGGTATCGGTGATGGCTTGGTGTGCGCTCTTTGATGGAGCCTTTTCAAAAGCCCCACGAATGACTTAGTTGTTGTTTAGGCGGGCGGCTAAGCGAAAAGTATCCTTGAGAGTCTTTGGAGAAGCGGCCTCTACGTGGTTCATGATCGATGTGGGTAGGTAGTGGATGTATTTGGTAATGGCCTTGTAGACAGAATCGACCTGACCAGGCCAAAGGATGCTGAGTTGTTTGAAGCGAGCGGTGAGACCATCATTGTCATCCCCGACTTGCTTAAGATTCCAGAACTCATGTTCTAGTTTCCAAAGTTCGTGGGGAGGACAGAACTCATCCCTCATGAGTTAACTCAATTCAACCCAGGGTAAGGCGTGGGCTACGTCATTTCCCCTAGTATTACGCTCGGAGGTCCACTATTCGAGAGCTCTTGAACAGAACACCCCTGTAGTGTTTAGGGTTCGCAGGTTGTCAGGACAACCGCTTTAAAGGAAGGTAAGCTCGATTGCATTGAACCAGGTTAGTAAGGCGGTGGCACCATCTTTGCCAGTGAACTCCAGAGGTTTACAGGCCATAAATTGTTTAAATAAAAACGACGCCTTAGGTATTTCCACCTTTGAGTCGACAGAGGCATGAGGCGAGTCAGGGTTGGGATAGATCCTGCTAATAATGTAGGGTATGACTCGGGCCATTTGGTTGGCCATTTGTTCATCGATAAGACCCACTAACTCTTACATGGAGATGGAGTCGGTGTCGTTGGAGTTCTTCTTTGAACGCGACTTCTTCTTGGGCGAGCTTGGAGATGCCATCTGGAAGTTCGAAAGAAAAAGAGAGGATGAGACTTGATCATATTTAAAATAAAGTTTTACATGTATAATGTCACACCCCCAAAAATACCACCTGCGGAAACCCCGCTAGGCTTGTGACATACCAGGATTTAGCCACTAATCACATTGAACTCATACCAAGAGTTCAAATAAAGTTGCTATTTATTACTAAAAATGTATCAAACATAAGTTTAATAAAATCCAACAAGGTCAGCGGAAGTAGTAAGTAAATCATTGTTTAAATGTTTCAAAAACCAAATGTATGAAACTCAGTAAGCCTATCATGCAAATCCAAGCAGTTCAACCCATGACCACTCCAGCAATCCCAGACAGCAAGTTCCTTGTCCACAGAATCTAACGACCTGTGAGCATGCAACAAGTGTATCAGAAAACGCTGGTGAGTTCATAGTTTTATGAAAACATTAACTGCCAAGTGTTTAGTTTAGTTTATTAATAATGTTGATGATAAATCGAGTACCGTACAAGATGGCTCCAGGTTGTTTTGCCCGTCCCAATGCCCCTATCTAAGCATTGGTCGTGATTAAGGTCATTAGTTCACGCCCTTCCTCTCAGGTACGGTGTGAGGTTGCCAAGCCTAATAGCGCTATCAACTAATACCCCGTTACCTCTCAGGATTCGGTATAAGATGGGACTTAAGGTGATAGGAAATGAGTGTTTTATCTAACATCCCAGTTTTTACCCAGAAAAGACTTATTCCTCTCAGAAATACCCGTTTGATTGTCCCACCCACCGGGACCCATGCTCAAGAGAAATGAACTCACCTTAGTTTTGCTCGGTATGTTAAGTTACCCATTCCAAGTTGGTCAACCAAACCCTACCGTGGTTACCAATATAATTAGTTTCATAATCAATTAAGTCACGTATTTTTCACAGATTGCATTCATCACAAAGATTAATGTACAACACGTAGCAAGTATTCAATTCTCATACAAGTCCATATCCCATGTGCAACACATAACAACACTTAACAAGTGAGTTTGCTACTTACACAAGTCAAATCAGATTTCTCATTCCTAATCAGCATTATTAACATGCAACAAATAGAATTTTATAAACAAAAATATCCATCATCATATACATCATAAACTGATTAACTGTTCTATCCATTTGCTCTTATGCAGCATCTCCATCAAGGTCCAGTTCTTCGTGGGATGCCTCCATGGCGAAGAACCCTAACGGCGAAGAACTAATCATCCTCGAGATTGAGTGTGACGAAGAACCCTAGTGGTTCGTCAGGAACCAGTTAACGAAGAACCAGGTTCTTCGTCAAACAACGTTCTTCGTGGGGGAGGAGTCTTTCTTCGCACCCTCATCAGACAGTTACAATTCCCCTAGTTTCAGGCGTAACAGATGCTAACAAGTTTGACAGTTTTCCAGATTAGATTAAACGACACTTTTCAATCATGATTATGCACCTTAATTATGAACAATCATCAAGCATCACAATACACCACAAAATCCTCGGTACCTTCAAGTAAAGACAAGATCGGAGCACTGCAGAGTTTTTGTTTCAAGAGTTGGAAGGCATCCTCCTGCTTCGTTCCCCAAGAATATACAACACCTTTCTGTGTTAATGCGGTGAGAGGTTGAGTGATCTTCAAGAAGTCTTTAATAAATCTGCGGTAGTATCCAGTGAGACCAAGAAATTGTCGCACCTCCGAAGGATTCTTCGGTGCCGCCCAATTTCTGATAGCATCAATCTTAGCAGGATCCACGTGTATCCCCATTTCATTAACAATGTGGCCAAGGAAGTGTACCTCTCGAATCCAGAAGTCGCACTTAGAGAATTTCGCATAGAGTTGCTCCTTCCTCAAGAGCTCCAAGATAAGACGCAAGTGTCGCTCGTGGTCCTCCTTGCTCTTAGAATAGATCAAAATGTCATCGATAAACACAATGACGAAGTCGTCAAGATACGGTTTGCACACACGATTCATGAAGTCCATGAAAACCACTGGTGCGTTTGTCAACCCGAATGGCATAACCAGAAACTTGTAATGGCCATACCGCGTTCGAAAAGCTATTTTTGGAACATCCTCCTCTTGGACTCTTATCTGATGATAGCCCGATCTTAAGTCAATTTTTAAGTAGAAGCTTGACCCTTGCAGCTAGTCAAACAGATCATCAATGCGAGGTAAAACATAACGGTTCTTGACTGTCACTTTGTTAAGCTCACGATAATCTATACACATACAAGAGCTGGGTCGGATAAAACCTTTATCCAACAGTTCTTGGAGTTGGTTAGACAATTCTTGCAACTATCCTGGTGCAAGACGATAAGGAGCACGAGCAATCGGGCTGCTCCTGGCGTAAGATCAATCTGAAATTCCACCTCGCGGTGTGGAGGTAAACCAGGAAGTTCTTCAGGGAATACATCGGAAAACTCACGAACAACTGGTAGGTCTTCAATTTTCCTCTATTGAGACTGAGTGTCAGTAACAAGTGCTAAAATAGCAGGGTAGCCCTTTCGTAGACACTTCTGGGCTTTCATGGCTGAGATGATTCCAACCATTGCACCACTACGATGACCTTGAACCGACAGGGATTATCCACTGGGGAGAGGGATACGTACAATTTTCTCCTTACAAAGAATTTTCGCTCGGTGCTTAGACAACCAGTCCATTCCAACGACTACATCGAAGTTTCCAAGAGTAACGGGAAGTAGGTCAATGTCGAACACTTGACCTATAAGATCGAGTTTACACCCAAAAAGAACATGTGAACCTTCAATCGATTTACCATGAGCTAATTCTACTACGTGTTTGTTTACAAGAGGTGTAGGAGTCAACCCTAACTGACGACTGAACCCCAAAGAAACATAACTCCAATCGACACCAGAGTCAAATAAAACAGAAGCAAATAGATTGTTCACGGAAAACGTACTGGTCACCACGTTGCCATCATTCCTAGCCTCCCCAGCACCAATAGTAAACACCCTTCCATGCGCACCATTCCCACCACTGTTCCCATTGTTGTTATTCCTAGTGTTGTTGTTATTATTCCCAGCATTCTGATTCAGTTGAGGGCAATCCCTCCTAAAATGACGCTCGTCTCCACAATGAAAACACCCCTTCCGATTTCCCTGGTTCTGCTGAGGCTGCTGCCGTTCCTGCTGCTGCGGCTGCTGTTGTTGTGGAGGTTGATGTTGCTACTGTTTTGGGAATGGGGCCCTGCAATATCTAGCCATATGGCCCACCTTTCTGCACCTGTGACAGATCCGGGTGCACGACCCACGATGATGGTAGTTGCACTTGCTACACCTCGGTTGTTTACCTGCGTAAGAACCTTCACTCGAGTTGTTGCTCTGATTTTGGTTAACAGAGGATGACTGGCTAAAGCTGCGGTTGTTACTGTTGTCTAGCTTCTTTTGTGACTGGTTTTAGCTGGTTACTTTGTCCACATCATTCCATTTGCATTTGCTGTCAGTAGCAGGAGTAGTAGTTGTAGCATAGTAGCAGCAGTAGCAGAAACACGTGGTGGTAGCGAGCCACACTCCACCTCCTGATCGGTGATCTTGTGGGCTAAGCGGATGATTCGAGTCAAGTTGTCAATATTTGCTGCAATGACTAAACCCTTGACCTGTGGTGCTAGACCATTGATGTTTAGCTCAATTCTACAATGTGGTGGTCGCGATAAGTTAGTACATATGTTCGCAAGTTCATGAGATCGCTTCGTATACGCCTTGATCTCAGATCCCACCATTTTCAAGTTATAATACTGATTCTCCAACTTTTGAATCTCATCTCGAGGGCAGTACTCTTCACGCATCAGTTCCTTGAAATCATCCCAAGTAGTCGCGTTGGCCATTTCAATACCCAACATTTGGACTTGGGAATTCCACCAAGTCAAGGCACCATCTTCAAGTATGCCCAAAGCATACTTCACTCTATCCCCAGCAGGACAGTTACACATAGCGAACACCGATTCTGCTTTCTCAAACCAACGTAGTAACCCCACAGCTCCTTCAGTCCCACTAAACGTCTGGGGCTTACAATCCATAAATGTTTTGAACGTGCAAACAGGCAGGTTGTTCTAATTCTGATTCACATGTTGACCTAAGGACGAAAGAAAATACAACACAAGGGTAAGAGTCGAGTACACGACACAAGGATAAAGAGTATTTGGCACATATCGTACCAGCCTGCTGAGCCGCTAGGGCTTCAGCCACACGAGTATTGATTAAATCGGTTAATTCAGCCTGGGACATGACAATATTGCCACGTCCACCGCCGCGGCCTCCACTACGTCCACCATTTCATCCGTTCATGATTCTATATATAAAAAGCAGAAAAGGTTAGAGGTCGGGATTGAGTAGGAGTCAAACATCACTATGAATTCTACAGATTACTGAGTTCTATCACTATATCAGACAACAGAGTGGACCCCTTTCACACTCGTTAAGCCTCACTGGGACTCACATGCACCCCACATTATTATTATGTGTGCACCCATAATAACAATACGATTTGCATGTTTATCTCAGCTCCTCCCAACTCATGCTAAAAGGTTCCTCAAATTCGAGTAGTAAGACAAAAGACACCACAACATAAATCATGAAGGTTTAGGGAAGTGTCACACTATCAATCATATAACGTAGGCTAGTAATACAGGAACTCATGCTGTAGTGCTAAGTGTGCATTCACATGCAATGTCATACATAAGTGTACACTAGATATGTTGTGCAATAAGTAAACGAGAGACGAACCTTGCAATCTGGAGCTGAGTGTCATGGTTGATTTCTGAACTGTTCGGTTATAGTCTGGTTTTATAAAAATGTTTTAAAACCTAGTTCACTATAACCAGTGGCTCTGATACCAAACTGTCACACCCCCAAAAATACCACCTGCGGAAACCCAGCTAGGTGTGTGACGTACCAGGATCTAGCCACTAATCACATTGAACTCATACCAAGACTTCAAATAAAGTTGCTATTTATTACTAAAAATGTATCAAACATAAGTTTAATAAAATCCAACAAGATCAGCGGAAGCAGTAAGTAAATCATTGTTTAAATGTTTCGAAAACCAAATGTATGAAACTCAGTAAGCCTATCATGCAAAATCCAAGCAGTTCGACCCATGACCACTCCAGCAATCCCAGACAGCAAGTTCCTTGTCCATAGAATCTAACGACCTACGAGCATGCAACAAGTGTATCAGACAACACTAGTGAGTTCATTGTTTTATGAAAACGTTAACTGCTAAGTGTTTTGTTCAGTTTATTAATAATGTTGATAATAACTCGAGTACTGTACAAGATGGCTCCAGATTGTTTTGCCCGTCCCCAATTCCCCCTATCTAAGCATTGGTCATGATTAAGGTCATTAGTTCACGCCCGTCCTCTCAGGTACAGTGTGAGGTTGCCAAGCCTAATAGCGCTATCAACTAATACCCCGTTACCTCTCAGGTAACTAATTCGGTATAAGATGGGACTTAAGGTGATAGGAAATGAGTGTATTATCTAACATCCTAGTTTTTATCTAGAAAAGACTTATTCTTCTCAGGAATACCCGTTTGATTGTCCCACCCACCGGGACGCATGCTTAAGAGAAATGAACTCACCTTAGTTTTACTCGGTATGTTAAGTTACCCGTTCCAAGTTGGTCAACCAACCGTGGTTACCAATATAATCGGTTGCATAATCAATTAAGTCACGTATTTTTCACAGATTGCATTCATCACAAAGATTACTGTACAACACGTAGCAAGTATTCAATTCTCATACAAGTACACATCCCATGCATGTCACATAACAACACTTAACAAGTGAGTTTGCTACTCACACAAGTCAAATCGGATTTCTCATTCCTAATCAGCATTATTAACATGCAACAAATAGAATTTTATAAACACAAATATCCATCATCATATATATCATAAACTGCTTAACTGTTCTATCCATTTGCTCTTACGCAGCATCTCCACGAAGGACCAGTTTTTTGTGGGATGCCTCCATGGCGAAGAACCCTAACGGCGAAGAACTATTCTTCGTCGAGATTGAGTGTGACGAAGAACCCTAGTGGTTCGTCAGGAACCAGTCAACGAAGAACCAGGTTCTTCGTCGAACTATGTTCTTCATGGGGGAGGAGTCTTTCGTTGCACCCTCATCAGACAGTTACAATTCCCCTAGTTTCATCCGTAACAGATGCTAACAAGTTTGACAATTTTCTAGATTAGATTAAACGACACTTTTCAATCATGATTATGCACCTTAATTATGAACAATCATCAAGCATTCAAAACGTAACAGTTCCCACTCATCGTACAAACCATAACTAACAACTTATCATGTGTATCATCATGCTAATCGACAAATCATCAGTTTGTAAATCCCTGGTTTCTAATCACTAAGTCCAACATAGTTTCATACCATAATCAATCACATATTCTAGATTTACGATCCTATAGATGAAACCCTAGTTTTACGTAATGTCACAACATCAAGATTCTAGCAATTAACAATGATGGACACTAACCGTCATACCGAAGTGATTAGTTTGTTCGAGATGAAAAGGCTTCGAGTCCCACAATTTCCGTCACATAGGAAGGAGAGGGAGAGAGAGAGTTTTAGGGTATGATATTGCAGGTTATGATAAGTTATGCAAACAAATAACAGTCAGGCCCATTCTGGGCCACGAATGGACCTGGGCCGAGAGCCCTTTTGGCGAAAGACCTCTTGGTGAAGAACCTTCTTCATCATGGTGTGTTTGGGACGAAGAACCCCAGTTCTTTGTCGACTTGTGTTTGGGACAAAGAACCCTAGTTTTTCGTCGACTTGGGTCTTTCGTGATTCAAGTGTGGTGCCATGTTATGTCTAAACATTAAACATTAAACAACTCCTAAATTGCATGATACAACGTGCACATGATACAACGTAAAACGAACTGTGAAAATAGGATTGTGAAACAAGTGATGCGTAGATGAAAGACCTTGAAATCTCGGGTTGTCACATATAAGCATGTAATTATCATGTAACACGTGTGTTTCACGTAAATTGCATGTATTCGACCAGTATTCAACAAGCATAAACAAGTAAGAATGCGTAAAAGAGTATAAATTTAGTTTGTTCACGAGGATTATTATTGTTTTTGATTGTGAGAGACGTGCGGATTGCGTATCGGTTTTGAGATGAACGAGGTAACAAGTATAAAATCACATAGTAATTGAGATAACATAAAAGAGAGGCTCAATAAAACATTAGATTGTTTCGGGATGAGAAATGTCGACTATCCAAAGTGAATCGAATGTCCTTTCTAATTAAGGAAGCGTGCTTTGGCCTATAGGTAAGATACTCTCGTCGAGAAGCGATTAACGGTATATTACCCTTCCAGTTACTACACGTCCCTAATCAATTGAAATAATCGAAACTTTGGCGGGATTGAAAATCGAAGAGTGAGACTAATCGACAAGATGCGGGTTTCACCCCTAACTTGATGATTTCGTACTCTAAGTGTGGTTGGTACTCGTCGGGCCGAGAAAGTTAATTCCGAAACTTTGACGAGGGTCCACTTGAGTTGAGTTGAAAATTTACCATCAAGTTCTGGATTTCACTCCTAGATTGATGGCGTAATTTCGTGCGAAATAAGATAAGCGGAGTGAGAGTCGCTCACCAAATTATGGGTTTCACACCTATTTTGGTGAACTTGTCTCATTTGTATTACTAATGTCTTGAAGTCTTCAACGTGTATTGTGTAAAGTGTCTTAGGAAAGACACGTTATAAGTATTAAGTCAAAAGGAAAGAGATAAATGCAAGTAGGAAGAAGTTAAACAATTTAAGAATCACAAAAAAAGTCGGTTTGCATGGATCAACAACCTCCATTCGTACAGATAAGCAAGCTTATTCGTATGGACGTACAGCATGTTGATTCGTGCGGATCGAGCAGATTCGTTCGGAAAGGCCTGTTTTTGGTACTTGGACTATAGACTAGGTCAAATCATGCAATTCTACCTAATTCCCTATAGTTATGGCTCTGATACCAATCTAACACACCCCAATTGATGGCGGAATCATCGGAGTGAGACGAAAACGAGATTGTTCATTGCATCATAACACTAAAGTAACAATAAGGTTAAAGTAAATTGGTTTCATTTCATTTCAAAAGTGTTACAATATAAGAAACACAAGTACAACAAGTTCTAGTACAACAAAACATAATTCAAAATTGATACAACATTTTAGAATCTATGATTTCTAGGTGTGAATCTAAGGCTTCAACACTATGTTCATTATATCATCAGCATCATCCTAGAACATGTTAAAAGTATAGTTCAACACAAAAAATGCATTGCCGAGTATACAGGTTTTCATACATAGCATACATGAAAAAGTTTAAACAAACCCACATGGCAAGCTAGTTAAAACAAAATCAACAATAAACTAGCATGTGCATAAACTAGTCAATCCAAAGTTGAAACGCAATAAGCTCTTAACATAACCCAACGTTCACAGGCGGTGCGTTAATCCAATAGCGCTATACATGTTAAGGTTAGGCCCGTACGAAGTTAATGACAAGTTCAAAACAAAACGTACAAACCCAAATTAAAGTATCAAGTATAACGTATGCATGCATGTATACGGATTGTTTGTGTAGTTTAGTATAAAAGCACGAGTGTAAGTTTAATAGATTAACATGTTACACCCCAAAGTGTGATAATAGAAAGGGGTTTAAGTATACTCACCTTTTTGCTAACTTTGAGTTTGAATCCTTGTAAGCGTAGTTTTGGCAGTTGTAGACTAATGTAGTACATGAATGCCGAGGTTATGAAGGATCTATTACAGGAATGTCGAGGTTACCCTACAGGCAAACGAAGGAATGAGTTGGAGTGGGAGATTTAATGTTACGGAATTAAAGGACTGGATGTATTGAGAATTCAATAGTAGGTAAAGTAACATAAGTTTATTTCGATTATCAGCTATGAGTAACACTGAATCAAAATACAAATGGAATTTTGAACCGTTCGCTAACAGCTTGTTTCGGACAGATGCACGGTTCGTGCGGATGGCCATCCGTACGAATGGACAAGTACTTCCGTACGAATGGACTATTCGTCGGTCAGATTTCTGTTTTGAACTTTTAATTATCTAACAATTATGTTCGATGATTTTGTTAAGTCTGTTACTGACGTTATACATATATTAGTAGTTTTAATTAACTGTAGTATCATAGAAGTCATGCATGGAGGGGTGTTTCACCTCGTTATTTAACACCAAAGCACAAATCAGTAGAACTGGTCGGCTGAACATGTTTACAGAAGGAAATTACAGAATATAAATAATACTAGTTATGTCCAAATTTTACCACATCAAGTTTAGCAATAGTTGACGTTGGAAGTTATCGAAACTTGTTCTGAACATTACGTTCGTACGTATGAGGAAGCCAGGTTCATACGGATGCACTTATCCATTCGTACGGATTGACTTATAGGTTCGTACGGATCTACTGTTCTTGCGGTGAATCAGCTTGGTTTTGCTTGAACTGACCCTGTATTCGAGTAAAATCAGCCCCAACACAAATCCAAAGCTACTTTTCTCAGCTTGTGAGCTCGGTGGAACTTGGTGTTAGTTATGTTTGAATCTGAAAGTTTGTAAAATAGGGTTTTGAAAAGAGATTAACTTGATCCTTAGCTTGGTCCTCAATAGTTGAGAGTTTAATATAGATTGCCTGTGCGAATCTGTGAAACCAAGTGTAAGGGGTAGAAATGGATGAAGAATAAAGGATTAACACTCACTTAGAGTGTTTGATATGGGCATCCAATGTTACTGATCAGCAGCAATTGAGAGTTTAAAGTGAGTGTAGAAGGTTGGAAGTGAAGAAGGAGTGTTGTATTTATAGAACGAAATTAGGGTTTCAGTGGATTGGGTCCAATACTTACGAATGGACTTATTTACGGATGGGCATTGGGCTTACGGATGGACTCGTAATTACGGACCGGCCCATTAGTTGCGGATGGACTTCGTCCGTTCATACGGACCTACCAGGCCCAAGCCCAAATGTTTGGATTTTGATGTTTTAGCTGATTTTAAGTGTTTTTAAGCATATGAATGCAATGTATAAGTGTCGTGCATGAATAAAAGGGCGTAAAAATGTTTTGTATGTATGACCAGTATGAATACTGGTGTGTGCGAAGCGTGATATGATTTTATTGATATTTTTTGCCCATTTTGCGCATTATTCAAGCTTTAAATTTTTAAAATACGATATTCTACTAACACTAAACACACACATGGGCAAGTGCACCCATCGTGAGCGTAGTATAGCGTTGGTAAGATACCGAGGTCATCCAAGGACACAAAAGCTTTTAGTACCGGTTTATCCTCAACGTCTAATCAATCTAAAATTTTTTGAGAAAAGATTTTAAAGCATGAAAATAAAAACTAAAAATGCAGAAATAAAAATAAAGTAAAAACAAATAGACAAGATGAATCACTTGGATTCGACTCGCCTTTAATGTATCCTTTGATGATGTTCGAACTTTTGCACTTTTTAAGAGATTATCTTAGTTATAGTAGTAGGCCCCTCTTTTGAATGTGACATTACCCTCAACCGAGTGGTTTGAGTCAGCAAGGATACAATCCCAAAGGGTCGGAATATTGAAAGATAATTAATTAAGTTATTAATGCGAAAAGTGGTAGGCCCCTCTTTTGAAGGTGACGTTACCCTCAGCTAAGTGGTTTGAGTCAGCAGGGATACAATCCCAAGTAGCCAGTTTAATGTATTAATAGTAGTTTACATATGAGGGGATCATGCCATTCGCACCCCCGCCATCCAATACTAGTGGGTATTGAAGGAGGTCCTAGTAAGCTTGACCCAGGTCCTTGCAGGATCTATACACTGAACAAGGCAAGAACCTTACTAAACCATTCCCTTAACCCCCGACCAGGTTGCCAACATTTCTCTATATAGACCGTAGAGATATGAATGGTGTAAATCTTTTACTTTATATAGACAGTAAAGTAATGCCAAGACACCACGAACAAATGATAAAGAAGTTTCACCTTCAACATAAGAAACTAATTATTAAAGTCATTAATACAAAACCAAATACAAAGTGCGAAAATATTAAAAATCAAAAGTAATACATTAAAGACTTGTCTTCACCAAGTGATGTAAGAGACTTAGCCAAACATGGCCTTTGATTGGCAAGAACTCTTACTATCAATCTTGGATCCCGAGACTACTACACACACTCTAAGGTAGATGATGGATGATGGTGGTGGATGTGGGTGTTGTAGTGGTGGTCGAGTGGTGGCAAAGTGAGAGAGTGGTGGTTTGCCAAGGGATGCCTTTGAAGTGAGCCAAGAACCTCTATTTATAGCATGGTTTGCCAACGGCCCCATGTCCAGCGGACACGCCCCCATGGTCATCCTTTTCTCTTCCTTCCTTAAATGCATGTGTCAACAGAGGGCTCAACACGGCCCGTGTCTAGTGGGCACGACCCCGTGTGCAGAAGCGTATCTTACTACCAAGATTTTGCAAGATTCTGCGTATCTTAGCGTTGACAACGCCCCGTGCTGAGCTGGGCACGCCCCCGTGGTGGGTGTAGAAGCTTCCACAACGTTTTCTTTTCTGCAGGTGGCTGACCACGCCCCCATGTCCAGTGGGCACGAGCCCGTGGTTAGTCTTATGTTTCTTATTTTTGCCTTTGGGGATGCTGCCGAGGGGTCGGACATGTCACGTTTATTCTTTTTCTTGGTATTTATGTTGGTTTTTGCTGTATATTTGTTCCTTTTGCTCGTTTAAGCTCATTTGGTCCTGTAAATTCACAAGGAAGACAAAAACACACTTTTTCCAACATTAGTACTAACAAGGGTTAGTTTTATGCCTCAATTGATGAAATTTATATGTTACATTTTGCACACATCAATATGTATGAATTTGCATAGAAATAAGTATCAAGGGTATGTGTAATATGAATAAGCACCAATTATTTATGAATAATGTATTACAAAAGTACAAAAAGATAAAGTTTTCCATTATGATTCAAGTCTCTGATTACAACTTATGAAAAGAAATATGAATACAAAGGATTACAAGTTTCCATATAAGGAAAGTACATAAGACTTGCTAAATAAAGAAAGTTACAAAACGCGAGGTGTTACATTGGATGTACTAGGGTCTTCCTCTGGCGTAGGTGCTGGTACCGGGCCCTTGATTGGGCAGAAGAGGAAGGTGGAGACCACGTCTGCCGGTGCGGAGAAGAAGGCAACCCTACGCCATGGTAGAACGGCGTTGCTTGGTATGCGCCTTGCACAGCCTTCGACGGGTAAGTTCACTTATTTATTATTAACGTTTATTTTGTTGAACTTTTTCCTTAATTATCTTTGTTGTGTTTTTGAAGTTTTCACAAGCACATCCGTTCCTATGCCACCATCTTCACCGCCCAAGTCTGCGGGTGAAGATAAGAAAAAAGAAGCTGGGCCTGAAAAAGTCGTTCAGTTTGTGAGTAGCGAGGAAACCCCCCTGTATAGCGCGCAGAGGGGCTGTTCGAAACTCCAGTGGGTGAGACCTGTATCTATGATGATACTGTTGATTCATCAGGTAATCTCATTGATCCCACCGCCCCACGGGGTTCTAGTGAAGGTGAGGGGGAAAATAGGCAGAAGTCCCCCATTCTTGAGCATAGGACCAGCTCCGGGGCAGGTGGAGAGAGAGTTGCTGATCAGCCCCCAATCCAGCCCAATGAGACAGTGCTAGACTATTATTACTGCTCATTCACCTAACTGTGAGGTGAAGCCACGCATTCCCCACCTGGAACATAAGTCAAGGGGATGTGATGACGGATCCTTCCCTTTGCAGGGAAGCCTTAAAGGGTGTTGGAACACCCGTAGAGTTGGAGAGGTTATGGGCAGGTGGGCGGGAGAGTTTATATCTGCAGCATGCCCTACAGTTCAATAGAGGCGCGGTGACTGGGAATTTTATCCTCCATGATTGGTACTCTCTTTCCAGGAAAGAAGAGGAGTACGATCGGTTGAAGTTCGAAGCGGTTGCAAGGATGAAAAAGATCCAAGTGGTTGAGGAGCGCCTGTCAAAGGAGAAAGCTGACTTCGAAGCGTATAAATGGACGGAGGAGTGGGCTGCTGCCGCAGGCCATAAACAGGTTCTGTACTTAAACCAACTTCTGTCAAAAGAGCACAAGCTTTGGAAAGAGGCTTGTGCTCGTGAAAATGAAAAGTTTTACCGTCTTCGTTAGGAAATTGTGAATCTCAAGGTGGCGAACACCAGCTTTGAGAAGAAAGAGGATGCGACTGTTGCGGCAATGGAGGAAGCAAATGCAAGCCGCGAAGCCATGGTCAAGGTCCTTGAGAAGGCCAATGTTGTCCGCATAAAAGCGGTGAAGGCGTTAGAGGAGGCTAAGCTCACATATTCCACGTTATAGGTATGTAATATACTTGGTAATTTATTGCACTAAATCAAGTAAGAAAATGCCTTCTCATATTGAAAGTTGTTTGTAAGCTGGAGAACGCGTGCAAGGAGCTGCAGGCCTGCGACGCGATTCTGGAAGATGTAAACCGGCGCTTGGTGGAGGTCGAAGCACGAGCAGTAAAGGCTGAAGAAGAGCGGGATGGCGTGGCAACGATGAATGCCAACCCTGTTGCCGATCGCGCTTGGATGCGTAACTTCGGTGTTGTTGTAGGATCGTTTACAGACCCGAACGAGTCAATCAGAATAGTTTTACTCAATACGAAAGGCGGAAACAGATGTATCGAGGTCAATTAAGCTAGAATATCACTTTAAGTGTCGATTTGATTGAAATACTGATGTTTTACAGCGAGACGACACTTCGGCAGCACTTCGTTGCTCAGACCCGAAAGTTACAAATGAAATCAAGACACAAGGTATATATTGAGAAGGTAATTTCTCTTGAACACGTCTCAAGCGGAATTACTTTCATCCGGAATTAGCTTCAAGCGAAATTAACTTATGTGATTTCGCTTGAATGTGCCATGACACTTTCAAGCGGAATTACATATGTTAATTTCGTTTGAAACTGCCACTCACCCTATATTTGACAGTTTTCTCGTATAACGTGCCCTGATCTATCTAAATACAAACAAGACTTGATACAAGACGAAGTCGACAGACACATGCACCAACAGACTCCCCCTCGAATGTTGACGAGTCTTAAAGTGTCGAGTCTTCGCATCTTCAGTCTTTATCATTCCTCTCGAACTCTCCGAAGTATCTGACACTGTAAGCATCCACAAATCTTCTCTCTTCTCTTTTCATCACCAACATACTCTCCTCGAACAAACAATTTTTCAGATCTCTTGATTCCATAAGTTCATCAGCATCAGCAGCTTGCGTGAACTCCAAGATTGGAACTTTGCTCTACAATCTTCAGACTTCCCCTCTCAGAAAGCTGGGATTGTAATATGGCTTTCATAGGTTCACAGGATCAAGAGCTGGCTCACATTCTTTCATGCAGGTTCATGACCAAATCCTGGCTTTACCTGCACAAGTCTCTACCTAACAATAAATTTCACAAATTTAAAATTTTACAAATTTATATTCTTCTAACCACTTGTGAAATCAATACTCAAAATGATTTATCATTTAAAATCACTGATGACCACTTGTGGAATTATTCAATCAAAGAATGATTTTACAATGTTTAATCTTTGATGAACCATTTGCAGAAATTGTCATTTTTCTTTTCAAAACACATTCTCCCAACCCAATTGTCATCATGTTTAGCACTTGGAATTTTGAAAATCAGCTCTCCAACATCAGTTGTCGAAAATCTTTTTGAATTTTTCAAAATTTATGCTAAAACACTCTGAAAATCTTTTTGGATTTTTTAGTAAAATGAAATGCAATAATGAAATATTTACAGACAATATTTTTGTGAGTTTGTGTAAGAGGATCATATCAGTTTATGACAAGTCACAAGTACCGTTGAGCTTAGTTACACATTAAGAATTAAACAACTCACTTAGACTGCCAATATACTGATCCACTTAAATTTTCACACGAATTTCAACTAAATCAGGATATGAATTAGGTGTATTAAGAACTTAAACTCATCCATGTGTCCCACCTCTTGAATATACTCCCGTATCCAGATCCCAATATTCAGTTTTACAAGTGAGTATACCACAGATGATATGTGTAAGGGGTTAATTGCGAAACCGTGAGAGCTCAGGTCAGAACTTCCGTTCAGCAGAGAGATGACGGCTCGACTTATGGTGGGTCCCCTTTAGAGGATCTTTTTTACAACAGCACATGATAAGCATATTTTTTCAATGTTTCATCATTTTTTTTATGTTGAGGGTAGGCTTTTATTTCAAGCAAGCGTAAAGTATTCTCCGGGGACTAGTCCATTGCTTCCGCATTATCAGAAGTCCTAGAATAATACCCCAGATATCACTGAGCATAAAGACCTAGTATCTAAGAAAGAGGGATCCTTCAAACGAAATTTTAGGGGTTACCTATATATCCAAGTAGTGTTCCCCACGAAATAAGCAAGTTTGGATTTAAGTTTATATCTCGAAAAAGCTTACTAAATGTCTAAAAACCTATCGGCATATCATCAGTGGGACCGTTTAACTCTATTTAATCATTACATTTCTTTAGCATACTGTAACTGTCTACTGATGTACTATCATTTCCTCTTCTTTGACACAAAAACTCATGTTTCATTTTATCATGTTTTTGACTTTTTCAAATTTTCAAATGTTTTTGGATTTTCTGAAAAATTCTTACTCCCCCTAAAATGCAAACACATTTAAAGAAAATTTGAAAACAAACTGTACAAGTAACGTGACAACCGGTATCGAATCGCTTCAAATCGCCATCCACTTGGCATAAACAATCAGAACTCCCCCTTACAACAAACTATTTTCCCATTGTGATTTCAAAATACTTAAGTTTGTTTTAATCAAATGGTTTTTCCGAAAAATAAGTTTTGTTGATTGAATTTACTACTTGTAGGTTAGGGGTTCATCACTTTGTTTTTCAAAATACCACTTGTAAAAAAAATAAATCAAGTACAAATTAATGTCCCTGATTAATCTTGAAAATTAAGTACCACCTGTAAGAATAGTTCAATCAAGTTCAACCTAATGGCCTTGATTAACCTTCTAATAAAATCACAAACCTCTTTTTCAACCACATGGCTTACCAACCAATATCACATGTAGGTTGAATTCTCAAGATGCCGATTCCTACTCCTCACTTACCAACCTGGGAGTTCCGGAAAATCATACTAGTGAACATATAAGAATGATGCCGATTCATGCTCCGCGATTACCAACTTGGGAGCTCCGGCAAGTCCAGATTTTTACTGTTCATAATAGGTACCATCCCAGTCACAAACTAGGGATGATACTTTACCTTGCTTCTTTGTTTTCTTCTCGTAAAATTCCTTGACTCCTTTTACCTTCCTGTCAACCATTTTTTCCAAAAATGTTATGAACTTTAGAGTTAAATGCCTTTTCAATATCAAATTCTTTCTTTTTAGAGAAAAATTGATTTGAAATTTCAACTTTGCCAATTTTTTGTTTAAAGTTTTCAGCCTTCAATGGTGGAAAATTGACATCATCCATTGGAGGAACTGAATTATCACATTTAATTCCAATTTGTGGCTCCTCTGATTTTGTGGAATCAGATTCATCGCCAGAAGATAGCTCCTCTGATTTTTACGAATCAGAATCATTGCTAGAACTGTCCTCTGATTTCTTAACAACCCATTTTTGGTTGTCAAGTTTTGCCCTTTTCTTGTAAAACCTGTTTGAACATTCACCAATCTCAAAAGTTGAATTTTTGAAAAGTTTGGTTCTCTCAATTGGTGGTTCAAACTCAACCTCTTTATCTTTTAGTTTACGAAAAACTCCCTGTTTTGATTGTATTGCCTTGGAACAATTTTTGGCAATATGACCAACAGTGTTGCATTGGAAACAGGTTCTCGTTTCTTTCATCTGATCAACAGTCTTCATCTTTTCTTGCTTCTTTGCAAAAAATTCTTTGTTCGACTGATTTCTGAACAAATTTTCTTTCTCTTCTTCAGATGATGTACCTGAAACAAATATCATTTTTGATTTAAAATCTCTAACATATTTTTCATTTTTATGATTTTCAGGTGGAATAAAACCTAATCCTTTCTTTTTGAAATTACCGTTATGGTTTGGTTTCTTGTGAAAACCAGAACCAGAACTATAACCCTTTTTCTTGTTTTCTCTTTGTTGAACTCTTGAGGTGTAATTTTTAGGTTTTTTCGAAAGATTTACATCTTTTATTTCAGAAATATTAATTTCTGTTAGTTTGAAAACCTTTTTGATCATTTCAGGTTTAACACCTCTTATTGGAAATTCCTCATCAGAATATAATTTGTCAGAATCATTCAAAGTATAAGCCACTTTAAATGTTTCGTCATTCAAATTAGATTTTGATAACAGGAATTCTTTATTGTAAACCCTTTTGCCCTGTTTGACGGTTTGACACGGAGTGCTGGACTCAGACTTTGACTCTGACATAAACTCCGACTTTAACTCCTCAGTTTCATCTTTATCCAACACCTGATCGGCCACTTTCTTTATTAACTCGGACTCATGATCAGTATCAGATGACGTAAACGTGACATCAATATTATCTGGCAAGTTAACTGAAGACTCCAACTCCCACTTTAAGTTTGTTGCCTTTTCGACTCTTTCTGAATTTGGATTTCTCGGAGAATATCCATTTTTCAAGCGGGGGTGGACACTTGTTGTAACTGAAACCTTGTTTCTTACCAGAATCATTCACTTTAGTATCCTTCTTCTTTTCTTTCTTCTTTTCAGGAGTCTTTTCTTCAGAAACCTTTTGTTCTTCAGTTACTTCATCATCCTAAAATGCCTTCAACAGTTGGATAAATCCTGTCAGTGACATAAGAAGTACATGAGTAACTTTTTAACAAACGGTTTACTCTTTCTGTTTCAATTCTTTGAGTTTCCAATTTTTGTTCCAGCACAGCACACTTCTCAACGTAGTTGTTCACACTTTTCTGCTTTATCATGAAAGCTCCTTGAAGTGTCTTCATGGCTGTTGCTTGTTCTTCACTTAATTGATTGTATTGATTCATGGCCTTGTTCAGAACATCATAAGATTCTTTCAACCTATTCATGTTGTTCATCAATGTGCTGTTCTACTTCTTTACAGCTTCACAATTTTCACAAATCACCGGACTCTTCTTTGCATCAACTTCTTCATCAACTTCTTCATCAACTTTGAACTTTGGAACTTCCTTTACCTTCTTCCTTATCACTGGTACTTCTTCATCATCACTGCTCACTGGTGTTTTGACCTTTTTCTTTTTCTTTTTAGCTTTTTCATCTTCACTATCACTTTCTGTCATCATTTTAAAATAATCTGCCATTAGTTTTGCATAATACTCTCTATCATCATCACTATCTTCTTCAATACGGGCAATAAAAGCTTTGGCTTTTAGCATTTCTTTATCCGGACAGTAATCATCCCAACTAAAACCTTCCCAGTTAAATCCTTCTGGTAACTTTTCATCATCTTGGTTTATCAGGCATGCTTTGTTATCAGCTGAAATATATTTGTCCCAACTGAAAACTTTTGTTGGCTCTTTGTCATCCTGATTCACCATACAAGCTCTCTTTGAAGATTCCTCGATTAATTTCCTACCATGTGCCACTTGCGGTTCTTGTTGTTGTTGTTGTTGAGCAACTTGATGATAGATCGATTTCCGATAGTAATCATTGTTGTTGAATGGATTTTGAGCTCCACTTGCTTCGCGATTAGTGCACTCCCTCTTGAAGTGTCCTTTTTCCCTGCAACGAAAACAAGTGACTTTAGATTTATCAAAGCCTAAATTAGAAACAAATGCATCACGGAAGTCATCTCTTCCTGTGATCTGTTTGAATTTCTCAGCTCGTCTCAACACACTAGCCAAACACCATTTTATGTCCATCAATTCCATCTCCTCAGCATCAATCTGATCGTAATCCTCTCTTGTCAACATTGGATTCCCGATCCGACCTGCTACTAGACTTCCATAAGACTCCAAAACAGTCCCCAACAAAGACATGTGACTTTTCGCAACTTCTTCAGAATAATCCTGATCATTCTCAAGATTCAATACAATGTTGCATTGTAGCTTCTTGCCATTCTTTGTTGCAAAAAAGTTTGGATCAAATGATGGATATGATGAAAAACTTGTGTTGCTGTTTGATCCTTTAGAAGAACTTCCTGATGAACTCTTTGCGTTAAATGCCGTTTCAACCTTCGGTGACATGTTGGTGGATTTATCACTGACGCCACCTTTGTAGTAAAGACCAATCTCTTGTTCACCATCGAAATCTTTCATTCTTAAAACCTTTCTCTGTTCCATCTCCTGAGCCTCAATCTTTTCAATAAACTTGCTCAGTGTCAAACTGCTAAACCCTTTCTTGTTTCTTAACATCATGAGATATGTGCCCCAAGTCTCATGCGGCAACGCATCAGCCAATTTTTCGATCAACTCTTCATTATCTTTATTGATGCTCAAACTCTTCGTGTTTGCTAGCAGATTGCAGTATCTTTCTATAATCTGTTTTGTGCTCTCACTTTTTAAACCACGAAATAGATCGAACTCTTTCTTCAAAAGCGATTTTTTGTTCTTAACCATCTCTTGGCTTCCATGAAATTTTGATTTTAATGCTTTCCGGATTGAATAAGAAGTTCCATTGTGTTGCAATAAAAGCAAGATATCTTCTTTCACAGCTTGTTGTAGTAGACTTAGCATCATTTTCTCATCTTTGTATTTCTTTCTATTTTCAGCACTCAGATCTTTAATAGCAATAATCTCCTCATCATCAGTCATCGGTCGAACATATTTCGTTTCAACACATTCCCAAGCATCTAGATAATTGGCTTGAACCCAGTTTTCAAATCGTCCTTCCCACCCTTTATATTCCTCAATTTTCATGAGCTTAGGCGGTTTTTGCATAGTCCCCGTTTCATTTTCCAACATCGTGTTCTGTGCAAGAGTAATCGGGGTAACTGGAGTAGCGAATGCCTTGTAAAATTCCTCTTCCATGTTTTGGATTTTCAAATTTCACAAAACAGGTTGTTCAAACGAAATTACACTGTTCAAACGAAATCCCTTTCAAACGGGATTAGCACTTTCAAACGGAATACCACCTTTAAAATGAAATTACCAAGTTCAAGCGAGATTACTAATTTCGCTAGAAGTCACTCAAACGGAATTACCCCTTTGAATCGGAAAAGCAAGTTTCAAACGGGATTACTGAAGCGGAATTACAATTTTCAAGCGGGATTACCGGTTTCAAGCGGAATTAAGGACTAATTCCGTTTGAAATGCTGCTGATGTCATCATTCTAGCGTTGTTTTTGAAACGAAATTAGAAATTTTATCAGTTTTAGATCGATTTTAGGCCTGAAACATTCAAGGCTTTGTTAAAACAGTATTGCGCACATTCTAAGAGAAATTTATCCAATTTTAACCGTGAAAACTTGTAATTTTTGAAAAAGAAGGTGTAGAAAACAGAAATTTCAGCTGAATTGGTATGAACTCTTCTTCCTGAGCTCTGATACCACTTGTAGGATCGTTTGCAGACCCGAACGAGTCGATCAGAAGAGTTTTACTCAATACGAAAGGCGGAAATAGACGTATCGAGGTCAATTCACCTAGAATATCACTTTAACTGTCGATTTGATTGAAATAATGATGTTTTACAGCGAGACGACACTTCGGCAGCACTTCGTTGCTCAGACCGGAAAATTACAAATGAAATCAAGACACAAGGTATATATAGAGAAGGTAATTTCGCTTGAACACGTCTCAAGCGGAATTACATTCATCCAGAATTAGCTTCAAGCGAAATTAACTTATGTGATTTCGCTTGAATGTGCCATGACACTTTCAAGCGGAATTACATATGTTAATTTCGTTTGAAACTGCCACTCACCCTATATTTGACAGTTTTCTCGTATAACCTGCCCTGATCTATCTAAATACAAACAAGACTCGATACAAGACGAAGTCGACAGACGCATGCACCAACAGTTGTTCATGTAAGTGCCTTGTCATTCGTCTGTATTTGTTTTTGCCTTAATACTGAATCATCATATGTAAATATTTTACGCAGGTTGTGAACGCAATCCTAGACGCACTGAAGAATACCAATGCGGTTGCTGAGGTAATCGATTGCGCGCGGGAAGCTAGGTATAAGGCCGGATACACTAAGTGTCTATCTCATGTGAATGCCTTTTTGACAAGAAAGTTCACTGATGAACGATGCGCCCTACGCGGGGTTGATACTAAAGCAGCAATGAAGGCCGCAACTAACGCATATGACGGTCTGGTGGTCCCTGCCCTTGCCCAGGTCGAAGAATGCTACGTCGACCGTCTGCGAGCCTTGTTCGAGGTAAAGGAAGGTGCTGAAGGGGAGAACGAGGATGAAGGCGAAGACTAAGTTGATCCTGCGTGCCTTTCCATTTTTTCTTTTTTGGCTTGTATAGTTTTTGATATTTTGTACTATTACAAGTTGCCCCTTACGCATCCAGCGGTGCACAAGTGTGGTGAATATATGACTAATTTGGCTTTAAGGAGTATAAGTAAAATGTATTTACTGTTTGCTTTGAAAGCGCGAATGAGTCGAACTCCATTATTTATTCAGGCTAGTTTTTAGGCGGGTGTAAATAATAGGGTAATATATATTGTATGCCACTGCGGAGGCGTGAGTATGAAGATGTGACTTTTTTGGCTTTAAAGCATGTAAGTAAAAATGTGTTTACTTGTTTGCTTTCTTTAAGCGTGAGTGAGTCGAACTCCTTTATTATTCTAGTCCATTTGTGAGGCGTGTGTAAATAATAGGTTAGTATACTGTACGCTACTGCCGAGGCGCAAGTACGAGTTAATTCACATTTATGCCCATAAGGGCAAAGGAAATGTTCTAACTTGTTCTTTGATTTGGCCATTTTTAAGGTGCAAAGTAGGAAATACTTTAGTGCGTGCGCCAAACCAGGTGCATGGAAAAGTTTGTACTTATAACTATTACAATACTTGAATGTGTTAGCCAGTTTGTGTGGGTATTACAAATGAAGATCTGCCAATCTGTTTTTGTGAATACCGCAAAGTGGAACATGCATTTGTAATAGAGTGTGATAGTATAAATAATGAATTTATAGAAACTATTGTTTATTGAAGAAAGCATGGCGTAGGGACATTTAATTGTAATACAAAGAGGGAAAGCAAATTACAAGCTTAAATATAACAACGTCTAAGTTGTTGTGCATTCCAAGTACTTTGATAAGGTCACCCGCTAACGTTTACAGTTTGTATGCGCCTTTGCCCAACACCTCATATATGAGGTAGGGGCCTTCCCATTTGGGGGGCAAGCTTACCTGGGCACTATGCGTTAGTGGCTTCATTATCGTGAATGACATAGTCTCCTGGGTTGAACGTGCAGATTCGCACCCGCGCATTGTAGTATTTTTCTAGCTTGGATTTGAATTTAGCCTCATTGATGGCCGCGTTCTCATGTCTTTCTTACAAGAGGTCCAAGTCTAGTCTGCGCTCCCTGCTGTTGTCAATGTTATTGATAGCCAACATTTTTGGTAAAGGGAGATCAATTTCGGCAGGGATCACTGCTTCGGAGCCATAGACTAGGCTGAAGAGTGTCTTACCGTTGCTTGTTTTTGGCATTGTCCTATGCGCCCATAGGATGCTCAGGAGTTCATCGACCGAGCCTCTCCTGGCTGTTCCCAACCTTTCTTTGATGCCCTCGACTAAAATTTTGTTGATACATTCTACCTGGCCGTTCCCTTGATGCGCCACAGAAGAGAAGATTTTCTCGATGTTTAGTTCTTTTTGCCAATTTTGGAAATCTTCGGAGGAAAAGTTGGTGCCATTGTCAGTTACGATGCACATTGGTAAACCGAAACTGCAGATGATGTGTTCCCAAATAAATTTGCGCGTTATTATAGCCGTGGTAGATGTTAAGGGTTTTGCTTCGACCCACTTGGTAAAGTAATCCACTGCCACTATGATAAATTTAACCGCACCTGGTGCGTCAGGGAAAGGTCCCACCACGTCAATACCCCATTTCTACAATGGTTAAGCGGCGGTGACTAGGACCAAGTTATTCTTTGGGCGCAAGGTTTTTGGTGAGTGTCGTTGACAATCTAGACACTTGTACAAGATTTTGACCGCGTCCAGGTACATGCTGGGCTAGTAGTACCTGGCATTTATGATCTTGGCTACTACCATGTGTGGGCCTGCGTGGATGCCACATATGCCTTCATAAATTTTGCTGACTAAGTATGTGGCATCTAATCGGAGGAGTGGTCTCAAGTATGATTTTTGGTACAAGATAGCATCTCCCATCTGATAGTGGCACGCTTTGTATTGCAACTTATGTGCCTCCGATTTGTTTTCTGGGAGTATGCGTGATTGCAGGTATCTTATAAAGGGTGTCATCCAGGATGTTAAACCATATTCGATCACGTTGACCTAGCGCAAGGGTACCGAAGGATTTTTGAGGACTTTAATACGTATATCATTGGCCATGTGTTGAAAACTAGTTGATGCTAATTTGGAGAGTGCATCAGCTGGTTTACTTTCATTCCTGTTGATATGAACAATTTTGAAGGAGGTGAATTGTGATATTATTTACTTGGTTTGTTCGAGGTATAGGATAATTATGTCCCCTTTTGTGGCGTACTCCATGCTTATCTGTCCCGTAACTAATAAAGAATCGACATGTGTGTTTTGGTAAAAAATTACCAAAGCAATTTAGGGATCAAATTAGTTTGGGAGGTAGTGTGCTAACAATGTTTGTGAAAAATATGTTGGTTTGATTGTTTAAGAAAACAGTTTCAGGATATAGCCTCAGGATATAAAGTTATACCAATGATCAAACAATGGGCTGCAAAAGTAAAAAATGGACACAAGATATACGAGGAAAACCCTTGATCAATCTAGATCTCCTGCATAAAACCTCGGGAGCTGACAATCGTCGGCTGCCTTGTTCTTCTTATTGCTTTGAATAACCAGGATAAGTGCAGGATAATGCTCATATCGCTACTAAGTGTTACAATGATTGTGATTTGTGAGTGTTAGAGTGTTTTTTCAGCTAGAAATAAGAGTGAATGAATAAGAGAGCTCGAAAGTGTGTCTGTTGTCCCCCTCTAAATCTACCATTCAGCCCTATTTATAGTATACAAGTATAAGCAAACCTTAATTAACTCTCCATTAATGCTGGGATCCAAAGAATATGCTCTTCTAAACGTTAGAGGGTTGTTTCAACTTGTTTCCCGTGTGCATATTAACTATAAATTCGGGTCTTCAGCTCACATAACCATTACAACATTAATTAGTATTAATCAACATCCGAAACTCTCGTAGAATATGCCTTCCTTTAATTCTGACCGTTACAAGACCCATTCCACATGTGTTTTAATGTGTATCTGGTAAATTAGCAAGCATTAATCACCTGCAGCCAAAGTCTACAAGCAAATCGTTAGTCATGACCAAGATATTCCTGCAGTATGTTACCAATATCCTGGTTCGGTATCCTGATCACAGATAAGCAACATAAAAATCAAGATATATCGTCAGGATATGGGCTTAGAATTTCACCCATAACAATTGTCCCCAAAAATATTATCGTTGGGGATCCCTGATCTAACGGTAATATCTTTCTAATCTCTTCAAAGCCCTTAATTGATTGAAGGTATGGTGTGACATGGAACAACTTCCTATGCGATTTTCACTCATTATTATCCAGCCCTTCCCTATAACTTCTTTGCATTTGCTTCTCCCACACCTACTCTACAGGCTAAGGCCCGAGCTTCAGGGTCCAAGAAAAGAAAGGGTTCTGACACTGTCGCTGCTGCTCCTGCAGGCTTCTCTTATGAGTACCTTAGCCCTGTTGACTCCTTTGAGCTTATAACCACTTTCCTTAACAAGGTAGATATGCTGGCCCTGTATTCTGTACACATATATTGAGTCAGTATCCTGGTTAGTTTACATTTAATGATACATGTATTTTGCTTTGTAGGGTCTGCAACATCTGCTGGCCCTCTACACTGAATCTTGTGAGGCGGTAAAGGTCCTGGAGGCCTGGGTAAAAATGTCATATGAGGCCAAAGATGTAGGCTTCGTATGCCTGACTGGCCAGTTGATTCTTGGGTGGCTAAGCTGGAGGACCTTGGAGGGAATCATGTGCCATATCTTGCCAAGTCTGGACCCGGTGAGCCTTCAAAAGCAGCTGAGGCAGCGGTTGAAGTAGGAGAGAAGGTGGAGGCTGGAGCAGATACTGGACCGGATGCTGGTGGTGACGGAGCCAAGAAGGTTACTGAAGGTGTTGTTGCCTGAGGGCAGCGAAGTGGGCGATGATGGATAATGATGCCTAGGCTGGAGCCCACTTTTTAAATAGAATGGTTTATATTTTATAATAATTTACTTTCCTGCACTTTGATACATTATGATGGCCAAAGGTGGAGGGATCCTGAGTTTTAGGACGAAGCCCTTGGTCATCATCGTTAATATGCTTTAAGATCTTAGTTGTATTCTTAGTGGATGGGTCTCATTTTGAGATGAAACTAAGAATACAACCTTTTGATATGTTAATAATAGACTAACCTTTCAGCCTTATCTTTGTCTTTGTGTTTTTATTTTGTAAAATATGTTCTGAATATCATGATCAAATATCCTGGTCAGGATACTGGTATGACGCTTAACAATTTCATCATTTTCATTCAAAAATGTTAAATAAAAACTTAGTTAAATATGATGTTATAAAAACTTAGATCATTTAGATAAGGCTTTCAAACTTAGGTAAAAATCCATACCAGAAACACTTAGGCAATAATCTTCATCTTTAACCTTTGAATCATTTGCAATGTCCCCAGCGTGGATGTCCCCTGTCTGTGCAGGATATCGCATTAGCATACTTGAATACTTCCTCATGTAGACTTTGTAATCTTCCAAAGACGTGTGTAAACACAATTGAAGTTTATCAAATATTTAGAACTTGTCCAATAAATTTTTAGTTTCACTAGGGATTAACCTTCAATTTACTGAGGATAAACCCTTAATTTTCAGGGGATAAACCCTTAATTTCGTGCGCTACAGGCGGGAGTGTATAAACTCCAAGACTTAGAAAGGTGAAAACCTTTAAACCTTAGAGAGTATGAAAATACCCTTTTGTGAGAGAGGGTGATCAATCCTCATATACCTTAAGGATCCAGGATATAGCCAACAATAACGAAATTGTCAGCCACTATTACATGAACTGGTCCCGTCATCTTGAATTATTCCTGGATAACTTGCGCTCCAGGCGGGGTGTTTAAACCCAATTCGAGATAAAGGTGAATACCTTTAAACCATTGAAGGGATATGAATCCCTTAAACGTGAGAGAGGGGGCAAATCCTCTAATCTTTCGATTCATCTTGAGTATATATCTTGGAGTAACATCCTAAAGCGTATCCTACAAAACAACTTTAAACTAAGGTGGGTGTTAGCTTTGCTAACACCCCTCTGATGCTTAAGTCAGTATTGGGTTCCAAAGAATAATAAATTAAATCAAACATATTTAAAAGAGATAGATTCCATACCATCCTGAGTTAGAGATTAAATTATAAACTCACTTGAAATAAGCTTTAAGGTGTATAGCATTCCAGGATCTTGGCAATATATTCCCCACCATGGTCTTGACTCGGTATGCTCCCTTTCCAGATTCTAATTCAATTTCATATGGACCTTCCCAATTTGGGGCTAGCTTCCCATCAGCAGGATTGGTTGTATTTTGAAAAGCTTTCCTTAACACCCAATATCCAACTTGAAATATGCTAGTCCTTAAATTCTTGTTGTATGACTTGGATATCCTCTACTGATATGCTGTCATTCTCAGATTTGCTGCATCTCTTGTTTCATCAACAGTATCTAGTTCTTGACATAAGACTTTAGGATTCGATTCAGGATCCCGTAGATTCGATCTAGCTGTAGGTGTTATGGGTCATTTTCTAAGCATACTTATCCTGACTATTATCCTGCTTCTAATTGTTTATTTGTGACCAGGATATTGGACGGGTATATTGCTAACATCCTGGGCGATATCCTAAGCTTGAGTGAATTAAACACGTGCGGGTTAATGGCTGCAAGTTACTAACGGTCATTAGGACTTCTTCTCCTCAAGACTCGGGCGTGTTTGTTGAAGGAGAGACGTTGAACCCGAAAGACCAGGTCTACAACGTTCGATTAAGGAATATTCGGTGGATCCCGGAAGTTTAGGATAGTTTGTTACATTATCTTTACTATAAATAGATGAGGGCGGATCAGTTTAAGGCACACAATCTTTCACTTACACTCTCGTACACTTTTACTCACTGCAAACACCACACTCAAACACTTGTATTCGAATTACATTGTAACACATAGTTGATCCGCACCACATCCTGGACTGTATCCTGATATTTGAAGCAATAGAAGAACAAGGCAGCTGCGATTGTTAGCTCCCGAGGTTTTATGCCGGCGATCTAGATTGATCAAGGGCTTTCCTCGTGCATCTCGTATCCACCTTTACATTTTCGCTCATTGTTTGATCATAGATACAACTCATTATCCTGAGCCGTATCCTGATAACTGTTTTTGCAAACTAATAAACCAATACATTTTTTACACATATTTCTAGCACACTACCTCACTTAACTAATTTGATCACTTAATTGCTTAGGTAATTTTTGACCAAAACAATTTGGCGCCCACCGTGTGGCAAGTGGTGCTACTTTTACTAAAAATATTTGCAAAATCATTAATCGGTTTTCTATTTTCTAAACTTTTTGCCACATTGTTTACAATGGCCTCAAGATCAAACATGAGCTCTTCCACTATGTCTGCTACAACCTCTGCTACCACTGGTTCGGTGCTTCCACCACCTCCTCCAAGGATGCCGTTTTCTTCACAACCTCAAGATGTTATCCCTACTCGGAGTGTCCAGGGATCTGCTCCTGTTTTAGCCTCTAATGATGAAATTTTGACTTTATTTGGAAGTGTGCAGGAACAAATGAGGCAGCAACAGGAGACTAACCAAATGCTATTAAGAGAAATACAACTCTTAAAAGCTAGCTCGAGTAGACTCGCCGAAGAAATTGTCACTCCTATACAGCCCAGGGCTTTGAACTTCAGTTCCGCAGTTTACACTGAGGATAATAGGGGGAATATCGTCCCGAGCCATTCTCAGAATCATACCCCTGAGATACCCTCTTCGATCAAAATATCGACTGTGAGAAGTTCAGGATATGCTTCAGGATATGGCCAAAATCCTCAGAACGGTAATGTGTCAAATAATAATATTCTTGCTACTAACAATAATGGCTCTTTGCAGGATGCAGGTATGACGTCAACATTTACCAGGGAACTCCAGAAATTGAAGGACATGATATCCAGTGTGCCTGGAGTGGTCCAACCAATTCCGGAAGTATCCCAAGACAGCCACAAGATATCTCGCTTTGCATATCCCATCTGTGATGCTGAAATCCCAAAAAGATTTCAGACTCCCAACATGAAGCTGTATGATGGGACTACGGATCCTGAAGAGCATATTTCTCAGTATAGGGAAAGAATGGAGATTAACCCTATCCCTCCGGAGCTCAAGGAAGCATGCTTGTGCAAGGGATTTGGTTCTACTCTAACAGGATCAGCCTTAAAATGGCTGTTAAACGTTCCTCCTCACTCAATTACTTCGTTTGCTCATTTGGTTAATTTATTTAATAGTCAATTTTCTTGTAGTCGGAGTTTTGAGAAACTAACCAGTGATCTTTACAGGATAACTCAAGCGCCTCAGGAATCCTTGAGGGATTATGTGAACAAATTCAGTCGAGAATCCTTAGATATCCCACATCTTGATGTTGCAACAGCTGTGCAAGCTTTTAAGATGGGGTTACAAAAGGATTCTCAGTTTTATCAGGATCTTGTAATGAATCCTTGCAGGAATCTCGACGAAGCTCGTAACAGGGCTTTGAGATATATCCGTCTGGAAGATGACAAGAAGATGCAGGAGAGGATGAACTCTACCTCAACCTATGAATCTACTAACAGGAAATCGGAGACCTCGTATAAGCCATATCGCTCCAGGCCATATGGCAGAAATGATAACAAGAAAGTGAATGCTGTTGAAGACGAGGATCCTGAAGAATATCCTGACTTATCTGAATATTGCTTTTCTGTTAATATACCTGAATTAATGTATGCTATGCAGGGCTTAGGAGACAAAGCTAGGTGGCCTCGGAAGAACCAGCAGAAAGTTGATTGGAAGGATAAGTCCAAATGGTGCGCCTTCCACGAAGACTTCGGACACATGACCGAGGATTGCATCGCTTTAAGGAAAGAAATAAGCTACCTGTTAAGCAAGGGGTATCTTAAGGACTTGCTGGGAAAAAAGAAGAATAAAGGGCAGGATCCCGAGAAGGATCCTGAACGAGCAGCATCACCCCCAGCAGATGCCAAGATAATTAACTTTATTTCAGGAGGATCTGACATTTGTGGGACTTCGTATTCGGCGGCCAAGAGACATGCAAAGAAAGCTAAGAGTGAGAGAGGGGACAGACCAGTCAGGATGACTACCCTCACAACTGATAAAGTGATCACTTTCGATGGTGATGACAGGGATACTGTTCAGGATCCTCACCATGATGCTTTAGTAATAACATTATATGTGGCTAACCATTTTGTACGCAGGATACTGGTAGACAACGGTAGTTCTGTCAATATAATTCAGCTGGAAACGTTGAAGAGGATGAATGTATCTCCGATGGACATTACTTCGAAGTCCACTGTGCTCGTTGGTTTCAGTGGAGAAGCTAGGAATACCGTAGGGGAGATAAAGTTACCAGTATATGTTGAAGGGGTCAACTCAATACAACGCTTCTGTGTGATGGACTCCTTATCCTGCTATAACATCATACTGGGAAGACCATGGATTCACGATATGAAGGTTGTGCCATCAACATACCACCAATGCATCAAGATCCCTACTCCTTGGGGGGTTGTCAAGGTGGAGAGTGATCAACAGGAAGCGAAAGAATGCTACTCATCCTCAATGAAATCCTCAACTAAGTCTAGTACAGCATAGCAATTAAAGATGCGGGCCCAGGATATTGTGGAGGATTCGGAGCGGGATGTGAAGAAAATCATCCTGGATCAGGATAATCCTGATATCTCGGTGCTCGTAGGAACCAGTATCCCTCAGGATATTGAAGAACAGTTAACTAACTTTTTGAAATGCAGGATGTCAACGTTTGCATGGAAGCATGAAGATATGACAGGCATATCCAAAGACATTATCACTCACAAGCTTGGAATTGACAAATCATTCAAGCCTGTTCAACAAAAAAGAAGAAAATTTGCTCCTGAGCGGAATGCGATTATCCAAGAGAAAGTTGAAAGGTTCTTGAAGTCCAGGATGATCAGGGAAGTCAAGTTTCCAACATGGCTAGTGTTAGGGGAGGATTTTCTAACAATTAGTGATCCTTATTCGTTATCCTAACTAGTGATCCTTACTTCTGTGACAGGTGGTGATCCTCAGAAGAGCTTCAGGATCAGGATCATGGATCACTTTAAGGATCCTCGTACTGACGATTGTTTACTTATGTTTTGTAGCATTTCGCAGGTATATTAAGCTTGACCAAGTCTAAGCGACATTCCTGGAGAATATTCCTGAACTATTCTGCACGTGCTTGACCGAAAATAGACGTTATGGAGAACGCGGAGGCTTGGCACGAAAGTCGGATAGTTAGTTTAGGTGGTTTTTTCTATTTTAAAAATGGAGTAACGAGCTAGTAGAACACACTTAGCCATTTTTCAGTTACACACACTCATACAAACGCTCATACAAGCTCTCGTTCAATCACTTAGCAGTTTCATACACTTTTTACACATTTCACCCTAGTGATCCTTGTACCTAGCTCGTTACTATCCGAAGTTGTAAACATTTAATCATTTATTTTAGCTTGGTGATCGGTAGTTTCCATCACCCGGGGTTTTTTGTGCCGGAGATCAACTCTTGATCAAGGGCTTTTTCCCCGTATAAATCCTTGTGTTGTTTGTGCATTTTACATTGAAGTGATCCTCATCGCTGTTACATATTTAAAGCATCATTCCCCTAAACAAAGAGTTTGGTTGCAATATCCTCATTAGATTTTTTGACCAAAACAGTTTGGCGCCCACCGTGGGGCAATTGGTGCTTCGTCCTTAAGAAAATACGCATTTCTGTGCTTAATTCGGTTCACTACAACCAAGCAGATGGCTTCCTCATCGAAGAATGCTTCAAACTTGATGCCCTCATTCACTTCTTCACAAGGCGTTCCCCCTTTGCCTCCACCACCTTCTGGATCCCAGAAGAATACTGAGAATGCTGCGAAGAAACCGACTCCCATTTTCTCAAAACCACCTACTTCTTCTGTTTCAACTAATCCCACTACTAATGATCTCTATGCCTTGATTTTGCAGATGAGGAATCATGCACAAGAGCAGGATAAAACCAACGAAAGGATCCTCCGGGAGATTGACGAAATTAGGAAACAGAAGAAAACGGCAGAGAATCACTCCCCACTGATGCCCAGATCTTTGAATTTTGATACTCCGGTGGTTACTTCTCAGCCATCAGTGGTTCCAGACATTCAATATGTGGGAGGACCAAAAGGAGTGCACTACGGAACAACAACCATGACCCAGGCATCAGGTTCACTTTTCCAGCCAGCGGGATCCTATCCTCAGCATATGGGATCCCTCACAAGTTCAGGAGTGCAACAGGTTCAAGGATCCTCCTTCGTTCCAGGATCATCCCAGGTTCAAGGATCCTCCTTCGTTCCAGGATCATCCCAGGTTCAAGGATCCTCATTCGTTCCAGGATCATCCCAGGTTCAAGGATCCTCCTTCATTTCAGGATCATCCCAGGTTCAAGGATCCTCCTTCGTTCCAGGATCATCCCAGGTTCAAGGATCCTCCTTCGTCCCAGGATCATCCCAGGTTCAAGGATCCTTCTTCGTTCCAGGATCGTCCCAGTTTCAGGGATCCTTTCAGATGCCAGGATCCTTGAGGAGTTTGCAAACAGGAAGTTCAGATGTCCATCAAGGAGATTTTATTCCAATGCAGACCAATGCCTCTACTGGTCCCTCGATCATTCCAGAGCCCCAACAATATGGATTAACATCCATTCTCCCTAACTTGAATCCAATGGGAGGTAACACTTTTAACAATTCTTATACTGCTAACCAAGGTCTTATGCAGGATCCAGGTATCAATCATGCCATGGCCAGAGAATTGCAAAAGCTAAAGGATATGATATCAAGTGTCCCGGGAGTAGTCAAACCTATCCCAGAGATTGCAGATGGGAGTCATAAGATATCTCGTTTTTCACCACCAATCTGTGATGCTGAGATACCCAAGAGGTTCCATGTGCCTACAATGAAGTTGTATGATGGCTCAACAGATCCTGAAGAACACATAGCACAATACAGGGAGAGGATGGAGATCAATCCAATCCCAGAAAGGTTAAAGGAAGCATGCCTGTGCAAAGGATTCGGATCCACTCTTACTGGATCAGCTCTCAAGTGGCTGCTAAGTCTTCCTCCCTATTCTATTACCTCATTTGCTAACCTAGTTAACTTGTTTAATAATCAGTTTTCTTGTAGTAGAAAATTTGAACGATTAACTAGTGATTTATATAGGATAACCCAGGGTCATAATGAATCGTTAAGGGATTACATTACCAAATTCAGTAAAGAATCCTTAGACATTCCTAACTTAGATATAGCCACGGCTGTTGAGGCCTTCAAAATGGGATTGCTTAGGGATTCGTTATTTTATGATGATCTTGTTATGACACCATGCAGGAACTTAGATGAGGTAAGAACCCGAGCACTTAGGTACATTCGGCTAGAGGATGACAAGAGGATCCAGGAGAGGATAACAGGATCCTCAAAGCAGGATAAGCAAGGATCCTCATTCAGGAACAACAAGTTCAGATCCTACAACAGATCTGATAACCAGAACGTGCATTCTATTGATCAAGAAGAGGATGAAGAAGATTATCCTCCACTCTCTGAATATTGCTTTAGTGTTGATAACAATGAATTAATCCTTGCTATGCAGAACCTAGGTGATAAAGCTAGATGGCCAAGAAAGAATGATAGGCCGGCTTCAACTAAGGATAAATCAAAGTGGTGTGCATATCATGAAGATTTTGGGCACCTTACAGAAGAATGCATTGCATTAAGAAAGGAAATTGGATACTTGTTGAGCAAAGGGCATCTAAAAGAGTTATTGGGAAGAAAAAAGTCAAGGACTCAGGATCCTGAAAGGATCCCTGAGAAGGCTCCAGCTCCTCCAGCAGATGCACAAGTGATAAACTTTATTTCTGGAGGATCCGACATTTGTGGCACATCCTTCTCAGCAGCTAAAAGGCACGCGAAGGAAGCTAAGATGGATAATGGAGAAAGACCAGTTCGAACATCAAGTGTCTCCGAAGGAAAAGTCATAACCTTTGATGAAGAGGATCGTGTTGATATCCAGGATCCTCATCACGATGGTTTAGTTATTACTCTTTTCATATCTAACCATTTTGTCCGCAGGATCCTAATAGACGGAGGAAGTTCAGTGAACATTATCCAGCTTGATGTTCTAAAGAAGATGGGTATCCCTGAATCAGAGATCATATCAAGATCCTCCGTGCTCGTGGGATTTAGTAGCGAAACTAAGAACACCCTGGGGGACATTAAACTCCCAATATATATTGAAGGATTACACTCTTATCAAAAATTTTGCGTTATTGACTGTTTATCTTGTTGTAATGTTATCCTTGGCAGGCCCTGGATACACGATATGAAAGCAGTCCCGTCTACTTACCATCAATGTGTGAAGCTCCCTAGTCCTTGGGGAATAGTAAAGATTGATAGTGATCAGCAGGAGGCTAAGAATTGCTACACTTCATCAATGAAACCAGCCTCGAAGTCAAGGGAGCAATAGCAATCAAGGTATCCTCCAAGGAATGTCTTGGAGGCCAGAGAGCAGGATGTGGTAGAAATCCTCATGGATCCTGATGATCCTGAATCCAAAATCTATATCGGATCAGGGATCCTTGGCGAAATGAAAGAAGACCTCATATCCTTCCTTAAAAGGAGAAAGACTACCTTTGCATGGAAACACGAAGATATGACTGGTATATCCAAAGATGTTATTACTCACAAGCTCGGCATCGACATATCCTTCAAACCAATCCATCAAAGGAGAAGGAAATTTGCACCTGAAAGGAATGCCATTATCCAGGAAGAGGTAGAGAAATTGCTCCGGGCAGGTATGATTAGAGAGGTCAAGTATCCCAGATGGTTGGCCAATGTGGTTGTTGTTCAAAAGAAAAACGGAAAGTGGAGGGTATGTGTCGATTTTACCGATTTAAATAAGGCATGTCCCAAGGATCCTTTCCCTTTACCCCACATTGACTCCATGGTGGATGCAACTGCGGGTCATGAACTGTTAACTTTTATGGATGCTTCATCTGGATTTCAACAAATCCAAATGGAACCATCCGACCAAGAGGATACAGCCTTCATGACTCCAACTGGTATATATTGCTATATTGCTATGCCGTTCGGATTGAGAAATGCAGGTGCAACGTACCAAAGGCTGGTGAATATGATGTTCAAGGATCAGATCGGACAAACTATGGAGGTTTATATAGATGATATGGTGGTAAAATCCATAAGAGCTGAGGATCACCTAAAGGATTTGGAGGAAGCATTTGATATCCTTGACAAATATAATATGAAGCTTAACCCTTCAAAATGTCATTTTGGTGTTAAAGCAGGTAAATTCTTAGGATACATGGTGACTAAGAGAGGCATTGAAGCTAGCCCGGAACAAATCAAAGCAATAGTAAACATCAAATCTCCGGCCAATGCTAAGGATGTTCAAAGGCTAACAGGCAGGATAGCAGCTTTGAACAGATTTATATCCAAATCCTCGGAGAAGTGCAAAGAATTCTATGATATCCTAAGGAAGAACAAGAAATTTGAGTGGACCGAGAAGCATGAAAATGCTTTGAGAGCCCTCAAAGATTACTTATCCTCAGCCCCATCCTTGATGAAACCGGAAAAAGGCGATGTGTTATCCTTGTATCTTGCAGTATCCTCAAAAGCAGTAAGTGCGGTCCTTGTTAAGGATCATGAAGGTACACAACATCCTGTCTATTATGTAAGTAAAAGTTTACTTGATGCCGAATCCAGGTATTCACACCTTGAAAAACTTATTCTTGCATTAATTATGGCATCTACAAAGTTAAGACATTATTTTGAAACTCATGTTATCATTGTTAAAACTAATTTCCCAATTAAGAATGTCCTTAGGAAACCAGAGATGTCAGGAAGGATGGCTAAGTGGGCAGTGAAGCTGAGTGCATATGATATAAGATATGAGCCTAGGACAGCCATCAAATCCCAAGCATTAGCTGACTTTGTGGCTGATTTCAGTAGTGATTTACAAGAAGAAGCTGAGTTAGAAGTCCAGCAGCTAGAAGAGACCAAGGATCCTTGGATACTTTATACTGATGGATCCTCAAATGTCAAAGGCAAAGGGCTTGGAATACTACTAAAATCGCCACAGGGGGACATAATACCCCATTCTATAGCTTGTGAGTTCCAAACCACTAACAATGAGGCTGAATATGAAGCCCTAATTGCTGGTTTGCAAATCGCTAAGCATATGGGAATCAGGTATCTTGAGGTACATGTAGATTCTTTGTTAATTACAAACCACTTTAATGGATCCTATGCTGTTAAAGGTGAAAAGCTTACCAAATATTTGGAGATAGTCAAAAGTTTGGCACTCTCTTTTGTTTCCTTTAGTTTGTCACAGGTACCAAGGGAAGAAAATACAGAAGCTGATGCATTGGCTAACTTAGGATCATCTTTGAAGATCCCAGAGGATATCAAGATTCCTATTATCCATATCCTGACCCCGGCTATCGAGGATCACCAGACTATGGAGATAGGAAATGATTCTGCAGTTATCCCTAGTGAGGATACTCAATCCTATTCAGGATCAGGATCATGGATTTCACCAATTATGAGATACTTACAACATGGAGAGATTCCTACAGGAGAAAACCCTAGGGCTTTCAAATCTAAGGTATCTCAATTCACAATTATGAATAATATGTTGTATAAACGATCTCTTGCAGGACCATACTTGAGATGCATTGAGGATCCTGAAGTTCAAGAAGTTTTAAAAGACTTCCATGAAGGAGATTGTGGAAACCACACTGGGGGCAGGGCCTTATTTTCAAGGATCCTGAGGACAGGATACTACTGGCCAACCATGAAGAAAGATGCTATGGAGTTTGCCAGAAGATGTGATCCTTGCCAGAGACACAGCAATATCCTTCATCAACCAGCTGAATTATTGCATCCTATATCCTCCTCTTGGCCATTTATGAGATGGGGTATGGATATAGTTGGAAAGCTCCCTAAGGCACCTGGTGGGAAAGTATTCATGTTAGCTATGACTGACTACTTCTCCAAGTGGATAGAGGCTGAAGCTTTTGCCCAAGTCAGAGAAAAGGAAGTTATATCCTTCATTAAAAGAAATATTATAACTAGATTTGGAATTCCTTCCGAGATTATATGTGATAATGGTTCCCAATTTATTGGGGGCAGAACCACTAACTTTTGTGACAGCTGGGGGATTAAGATGATAACTTCAACACCAGTCCACCCACAAGCTAATGGCCAGGCAGAATCATCCAACAAGATCATAATCAACAATTTGAAGAAAAAGCTTGGATCCAAGAAAGGGAAATGGGCAGAAGAACTACCCTATGTGCTCTGGGCTGACAGGACAACCCCTAAGAATGCTACTGGTCAAACACCATTCTCTTTGGTGTTTGGGGCAGAATCGGTGATCCCAACAGAAATGGTGGTTCCTACTGCTAGAACAAGTACCCGTGATCCTGAGGAAAATAATGAAAACTTGGCTCAAGATCTGGATACTATTGAAGAAACCAGGGATATGGCTAGAATAAGGATGGCCAGTTATCAGCAAAGAATGGCTGGTGCTTACAACAAAAATGTCAGGATCAGGAGGTTTCAAGTTGGAGATATGGTGTTAAGGAAAGCATTTCAAAATACCACCAATCCTGCTGATGGAAAATTGGCTCCAAAATGGGAAGGCCTTTATTTGATTGAAGCTAAAGCAGGAAAGGGGGCATATAGATTGCTAACCATGGAAGGTGATTTGATACCAAGAGCTTGGAATGCTGTCCACTTGAAGAAATATTTCATGTAAGCAGGATCCTTATGGCATAGGTGATCCTCACGATAGGGATATCCTTAAAGGATCCTCAAAGTATCGGTGATCCTTACTTAGGTAATATCCTAAACTTAAGCTATTTCATTTCATTATTTTCTCTTATAAGGATAAGGATCATGTATCCTTTATCCATCTCTCACGTGAATTCAAGTTTTGAAAGTTCAGGTATCTTTAGCACAACGTTGGTTATCCACAGAAGCAATCCGTCTTTTGGGTTAAACCCCAGTTATATGGGCTTGTCCCCAGATTCTACCTGTAGCGCACGATAATCCTGGTGTAGTTCAAGGCTTTGGGACCAGTACTCGTTCTAGGGGCTGATAATTCCATTGTTCTGGCTATGCTTAGGATCCTACGTATAATGGTAGACGTACCATACATCCGTTCATAAGGTTTCTAACGTTTTCACGTTAGCTAAGGTTTCTAACGTTTTCACGTTAGCTAAGGTTTTGGCATCTTCATGTCACTAAGTTTGGATAGTCGCCAGTTAGGGCCATACTCCAGTTCACACACGGTCCTTGGGCTTGTCCCCAGTTATCCTTGGGCTTGTCCCCAGTTATCCTTGGGCTTGTCCCCAGCTTGTCCCCAGTTATCCTTGGGCTTGTCCCCAGTTGCTAACTCTTTTCTTATATTGGCTTAGTCCCAAGATAGGCAGCTAGGGATCCTTGATCCTTATTTCACTCTAAGGTTTATCTTATAGTTATCCTTATTAAGGTTAGGATTCTAACTTGGATCCTCAGGTATCATCCTTAACTCTTTTGATTTTATTTATTATTCTTTTAAATAACCCTTATACTTGACAACTGAACTTGTACTTCTTAAATCATATCACTTTTTAAAACCTATCGGTTATGGGATATGTGATCCTTGTTCATTTCCTAAATTTTTTAGATATCTTTTCTAATTTTTTTCAAGGCTTGATAAGTATAAACAGAATGAACATTACAACAATTGGAAAGTAACATACTAAAAAGGATAGCAACACAAGATAAGCGACAAAAGGTTAAGTTTTTATTTATTAACATAAGGCTAACCCTTTAAAGGTTGTCAAAATTACCTACCCGAGCTTCTACCAGCAAAACGTGGCCCGTCCGCTGGGGTAGGTAAAGGGTGTCCATGATAATGAGTTCAAAAGTAGTGCAGGAATATAAAGGAGACAGGATCACAATGGCTTCATCCCCCAAACAGAGGATCCCTCCACCAATTGCAATCCTGCCTATTGTCCAAAGGATCATACATGATCCTTAATCCTAAAACCTATTATTCAAAGTACAAACCATGAAATTGTTTTAAACATCACAACCATCAAACTAAAAAAAATTGGGCTCCGGCCTTGGCACATATATCCATCATCGCCCAATTGTGCAGCCTACACCATTGCTGCATCCTCTTCTCCTCCAGCTGTGGTATCCTTCACCTGATCCTTCCCACTGCCACTTGCTTCAATCGCCAAAACCTCAGTAGCCTCCTCTTCATCATCCTCAAGATCAGCCAACCTTTCCTTCCAACCCTCAACATCCCAGCTGTTTTTATCAAAGCTAGGATCTTGAGCTTCCTGGGCCATCTTCAATTTTGTCTGGTACATCGTAATGGCGGCAGAGACCTTAGCATTTTCCATAAGTTCATGCTTTTCATAATCAAGGTTGATCAGAAGTTTGGCTGTCTTAGTCTTCTCATCTAGGAGTTCCTTCCGAGCATCAGCAAGTGCAGGATCCTTGAGCACAGCAACCTGTTGGAGGTCGGCAATCTTTTTATCTAGATCCTCAACGTGGCCCACATAATCCTCAATCTCAGCAAATTTCTGCAAAAGAAAAGGATAAAAGCAGTTCAAGACCAAGTGATCCTTATGCGAGTAGGATACATAGGCAGAATAAAGGATCCTTACTTCATTGAAGTATTCAAGGAACTGGTGGCGGATCAGTGGTAGACCCTGAAGATCCTCAGCATCAGAAGTTTTCCTCTTCTTGACACCCTTTCCTTTAGTGGGTGCCTTTGGAATGGAAATGCTAGGACTGCTGGTGGATCTCTTCCTTCTGGGTCGTACGACATCAAGGTTAGCTGTGTTGAATTGGGATACAGGCTTGGCAGATTTTCCAGCACCTATACAATTAAAGCAAGATAAGTATCTTTTCCTGGTTCATATTTCATTATATATCTAAATTTTAAACAAGGATACTTACTTGACATTGTGACAGAGCCCGAGGATACCTCCTGCGAATCTTGAGTTGTTGTCTTGAAAGTTCTTGTCTCAGGATCAAGTCTCTTGAAAGCGAGGAGCCTTTCCTTAGTAGCAGGGGACAGTTTGAGGTGTGAAACGGTGATAGCCGTATAACAAGAAAGCAAAAATATCAGTTATCCTTACATCAAAAGGAAGTTCCTGGTGATCCTTCTCAGGATCCTCCATCCTACCATGGGTAGCCCATTTTTTAGGAAGATCCTTTCCATCCTGGATGGAATCTCTCTTGATAAAAAAGAAGCGTCGTTTCCAATTAGCATCATTCTTGGTGGCTTTGAAGATCGGGTGTTCTTCACCAGGTTTACGTTTGAACAAATAACGGTGAGAGCCAAAGGTGGTAAGATCATACAGTTCTCCCAGCTCTGCCATTCCTAGATCTATTCCCTCTTGATCGATGATCCTTTCAAGGGTGTGCAAAACCCTCCAAATCATCGGCATGGCTTGGATATAAGAGATGCCGGTTAGGGAAAAGAAAGATTGGGTGAATGCTGGAAAAGGATATTTATAGCCTATGGTGAAAGGAGTGACGGGGAAAGCAACCCACTTATCGGAGATATGATCGCTCAAGGCATTGGGGTCAAAAGGCCTGAATTCGGTGTTCGCCAGAAAACAATAGCGAATCCTATCTATCTGAGCATCATTGAAGCAGCAGCGTTCTTTAATGGAATCTTCAATGATCCCCTGGCTTTTCGGAGGACTGTTCTTTGGGTGATCCTTGCCCGGTGAACTTCGAAGCAACATTTTCGTACTGACGGAGATAAAGGTAGAGAAACAGAGTAAGAAGGGAGAAAGAGGAGAAAGAATTACCTGGTTGCTCGTCGACTGAGAATTTAAAGGGAGTCTCTTTCGAATTTGAATGCATGATGATCCTATCTATATCTCTATTTATAATTATGATTCTGCAGGATTGTCACTTCCGTGACATCATCATCGCAATGGCTAGTTCTATTTTAACGGCTATATATCCGTTAGTTTGTTACGGATAAGATCAAGAAAACATAACTCGCTAATTTTACAATTTCACTCCTTATATTTTGGGGGCAATTGTTAGGGGAGGATTTTCTAACAATTAGTGATCCTTATTCGTTATCCTAACTAGTGATCCTTACTTCTGTGACAGGTGGTGATCCTCAGAAGAGCTTCAGGATCAGGATCATGGATCACTTTAAGGATCCTCGTACTGACGATTGTTTACTTATGTTTTGTAGCATTTCACAGGTATATTGAGCTTGACCAAGTCTAAGCGACATTCCTGGAGAATATTCCTGAACTATTCTGCACGTGCTTGACCGAAAATAGACGTTATGGAGAACGTGGAGGCTTGGCACGAAAGTCGGATAGTTAGTTTAGGTGGTTTTTTCTATTTTAAAAATGGAGTAACGAGCTAGTAGAACACACTTAGCCATTTTTCAGTTACACACACTCATACAAACGCTCATACAAGCTCTCGTTCAATCACTTAGCAGTTTCATACACTTTTTACACATTTCACCCTAGTGATCCTTGTACCTAGCTCGTTACTATCCGAAGTTGTAAACATTTAATCATTTATTTTAGCTTGGTGATCGGTAGTTTCCATCACCCGGGGTTTTTTGTGCCGGAGATCAACTCTTGATCAAGGGCTTTTTCCCCGTATAAATCCTTGTGTTGTTTGTGCATTTTACATTGAAGTGATCCTCATCGCTGTTACATATTTAAAGCATCATTCCCCTAAACAAAGAGTTTGGTTGCAATATCCTCATCAGATTTTTTGACCAAAACAGCTAGCTAACGTAGTTCTGGTACAGAAGAAAAACGGGAAATGGAGAGTCTGTGTAGACTACACGGACTTGAACAAGGCTTGTCCTAAAGACCCATTTCCTCTCCCTCATATCGATGCAATGGTAGATGCTACTGCTGGACATGAGATGTTAACGTTCATGGACGCATCCTCAGGATTTCAGCAGATTCAAATGGAGCCTTCGGATCAGGAGGATACTGCTTTCATGACACCAACAGGTATATATTGCTATACTGCTATGCCTATCGGTTTGAAAAATGCAGGTGCAACACACCAGAGATTGGTAAACATGATGTCAAGGATAAGCTGGGGGACACCATGGAGGTATATATCGACGATATGGTGGTGAAATCTAAAAAGGCTGAGGATCACCTCCAGGATATCAAGGGAGCATTTGATATCCTGGATCGATACAACATGAAGCTGAATCCTGCTAAATGCCATTTCGAAGTGGGGGCAGGAAAGTTTCTTGGATATATGGTGACAAAAAAGGGGATAGAAGCAAGCCCAGAGCAGATCAAAGCTATCCTGGATATAAAATCACCCTCAAATATGAAGGACATACAAAGGTTGACAGGCCGAGTAGTAGCTTTGAATAGATTTATTTTAAGATCCTCAGAAAAATGCAAGGAATTCTATGATATCCTCAAGAAGAATAAGAAATTTGAATGGGGAGCAAAGCATGAAGCAACCTTGCAGGATTTGAAGCGATATCTCTCAACCGCACCTCTATTAATGAAGCCTGAAAATGGTGAACCGCTATCCCTATACCTCGCTGTATCAGGGAATGCTGTAAGTGCCGTTCTTATAAAAGTTTGTTAGATGCTGAAACTAGGTATTCTCATTTAGAAAAATTGATATTAGCTCTAGTTATGGCATCGACAAAGCTTAGACATTATTTTGAAACACATAGGATCCATGTTAAAACGAATTATCCTGTCAAAAATGTGCTTAGGAAACCAGAGATGTCAGGCAGGATGGCCAAGTGGTCAGTAAAGTTGAGTGCTTATGATTTAGTATATGAACCTAGAAATGCCATAAAGTCTCAGGCTTTGGCTGACTTTGTGGCTGATTTCAGTAGTGACATTCAGGACGAGGCAGACCTAGAAGTTCAGCAGTTAGTAGAATCCTCAGGATCTTGGACATTATATACTGATGGTGCATCTAATATTAGAGGAGTAGGTTTAGGTATACTACTAAAATCGCCACAGGGGGACATATTACCCCAGGCTATTAGATGTAAATTTCCTGCTACTAATAATGAGGCAGAATATGAAGCTTTAATTGCAGAATTAGAATTGGCTAAGAATATGAGTATCAAGAATTTGCAAGTATATGTTGACTCCTTGTTAATTACTAACCATTTTAATGGATCCTATACTGTTAAGGGTGAGAGATTAATCGAATATCTCGATATTCTCAAAGAATTAGCAGGATATTTCGATGTTTTTACACTTGAACAGGTACCAAGGGAGGATAATGCTGAAGCGGATGCCTTAGCAAACTTGGGATCATCGATTAGGATACCTGAAGGGACCCAAATACCAACATTACACGTCTTATATCCTGCAACGAATCCTCAGGGTAAAGAAGTAGCGGGGATTCGGGATCCCGGAGCAGAATATCCCGAACAGGATCCTAAATCCTGGACGACTCCAATTGTGAGATATCTCAAAGAATGAGACACATCCCTGGAAATGAAAATCCTAAGGCATTTAGGATGAACGTATCGCGATTCACTATTATAAATAATGTTTTATACAAGAAATCTCTTGCAGGACCATATTTGAGGTGCTTGGAGGATCCTGAAGCCAAAGAGGTACTTCAGGATATACATGAAGGGGATTGTGGTAACCATACTGGGGGCAGGTCGTTATTCTCGAAAGTGTTAAGGACAGGATATTATTGGCCAACAATGAGAAAAGATGCAGCAGAATATGCTCGAAGATGTGACGCATGTCAAAGACATAGTAACATACTGCATCAACCTGCTGAACCATTATATCCTATTGTTTCCCCTTGGCCATTTATGAAGTGGGGTATGGATATAGTGGGAAAGCTACCAAAAGCTCCGGGAGGAAAAGTCTTTATGCTAGCAATGACGGATTATTTCTCTAAGTGGGTTGAAGCAGAAGCATTTGTTCAAGTTAAAGATCAAGAAGTAGTATCCTTCATAAAGAGGAATATCCTGACCAGATTTGGAGTACCAGCCGAGATAATCTGTGACAATGGTTCTCAGTTTATAAGCAAGAGAACTACTGACTTTTGCAAGAGTTGGGGAATCAAAATGATCACATCTACTCCGGTACATCCTCAAGTAAATGGACAAGCAGAATCCTCAAACAAGATAATTGTCAATAACTTAAAAAAAAAAGTCTTGGAGACAAAAAAGGAAGATGGGCAGAAGAATTACCCTTTGTTTTGTGGGCTGATAGGACAACGGTAAAGAATGCAACAGGCCAAACCCCATTTTCCTTGGTATTTGGAGCAGAAGCAATGATTCCAACGGAAATGACAATACCTACTGCAAGATCTACCCTAAGTGATCCTGAGCAGAATCCTGAAGCCTTGAGTCAGGATTTAGACACTATAGATGAGAAGAGAGATGCGGCAAGGTTAAGGATGGCAACATATCAACAGAGAATATCCAGGGCATATAACAAGAATATTAGGACCAGAAGATTTAAGGTTGGAGATTGGGTGTTAAGAAAGGCTTTTCAGAATACTACTAATCCTGCCGATGGCAAGTTAGCTCCAAAATGGGAAGGACCATATGAAGTTGAATCAGAAGCAGGGAAAGGAGCATACAGACTCAAGAATATGGAGGGGGATATGCTACCGAGGTCTTGGAATGCTATACACCTTAAGCACTATTTCAAGTGAGTTTAGAATTTAATTTCTAACTCAGGATGGTATGAATTCTACCTTTTTTTTAAATATGATTGGTTTAATTTGTTCTTTGTAACCCAATACTGACTTAAGCATCGGAGGGGTGTTAGCTTGTAAGGATGTTTTGCAGTATATGCTTTGGGATGTAGCTCCAGGATGCACACTCAGGATATTTCGGAAGATTACAGGATTGGCCCCCTCTCTCACGTACAAGGGATCCTGATCCCTTCACAGGTTTAAAGGTATTCACCTTTCTTCCGAATTGGGTTTAAACACCCCGCCTGGAGCGCAAGTTATTCAGGGATAGTTCAAGGTGGCGGGACCAGTCCATGTAAAAGTGGCTGACAATTTTGTTACTGTTGGCTATATCCTGAATCCTAAAGGTATATGAGGATTGATCACCCTCTCTCACGAAAGGGTATTTTCATACTCTCTAAGGTTTAAAGGTTTTCACCTTTCTAAGTCTTGGAGTTTATACACTCCCGCCTGTAGCGCATGAAAATTTGGGATTTTCCCCAGGATACAAGGGATTCATCTCCAGTACATCCTTGGGTTTTACCCTTGGGATATAAAAAATTGCCTATACAATGGAAACTGACATTCAGAAGATTTCTAAGTATTTGAAGACATTGTACACAGGGGACATTCCTACCAAGGCAGTGATGTAAAGCTCAAAGGCTAAAGCTCGGAACTGGTATGCTAAATATCTCACACAGGGGACATCTTCATTGGAAAAGTTGCAAGGAGATTGAGGTTTGATAATAGGGTTATATACTACTCCGGGTATGATCTTTCCTTTGTAAACATCGTCTAAGTTTTTAGTAACACTATGTTTTATAAAAAGTTAAGTATCCTGATATATTCTCAAAGTCCTTTTCAGGATATTTGATTAAGGTGTTTGAAACTAGTATTAGTTTGGAACTTTGATCATTTAGGTATTATCAAAAACTGGTTTTGGAAAAATAGATTGTTTTTCAAAAGCTTTCTACAAAGTTGGACGGACATTTGGAAGTCCTATCCAATAAAAAGTTTTTGCTGAGTATATTGGTCAGGATATAACAATTTTTGCAAAGCTAAGACTTATACTTAGGAAAAACGGAAGCTGATGGCAAGAAAAATAAAAAGATGAAATTATTCTTGAAGCAATTAATACTGGTTGATAACCGAAGGTTTCATCCTGAAACCCAGGACCCATCCACCTTCGGCTATCAAATTGTTTCGATACAGAAATAAAAATTGTTCATAAAAACCTAAAATTATTCAAACGATTTAAGATAAATAAGCTTTAGGGGGTAGTCCCTTCTTCGCCCATGGTAATTTCAGCAGCATCCATCTTGGGATCCGCCTCAGTATCCTTCTCGGCATCGGTTGCTTTCTCAACTGCTTTGGAGGATTCTTCGACAGCTGATTTGTAAGAAATGCCGCCGAGGTTCTTTAGCTTGGTCTCCCAGGCACTAACATCCCAAGAAGGGCATTCAAAGCCTAATGGTTTGGCTTTATGGGCCTTCTTCAACCTGGCTTGGAGGAGAGAAATGACGACGGAACTCTTGAGGCTTTCCCGGTAGCTGACCATATCCCGTTCATACTGCACGTGGGCAGCTTCAAGATCGGTCTGGGCTTGAAGAGTAACTTTGTTGAGAGCAGTTTGGTGTTCTTGAGTCATAGCTTTAAATTTCTGCTCGTAATGACGAGATTTGGCGGCTGCAATCATGCCTTGATCGGAGATTGTGATTTCTGCTTCCTTTAGCTTAGATTCAAGCGTCTTGTTAAGCTTGCAGGATTCTTCATATAAGTGAACCAAACGCTCAAGACCCAACAAAGGTAAGAGGACAGGGATTAATATAGATAAATCTTTGAAAATAATGTAAATCGCAGGATATGATATGAGAATACTAACCTGGTTAAGAAAAGAAGTCATAAACCCGCTAGCTTCAATGAACCCGTGCTTCTCATAAAGAAATGTGTCAGAAATGACAGGGGAATCAGGCTCTTTCCTTTTGCGGGAACTTGAACTCCGGGGCTTGGTAGCCGGTGAATGTTTGGGAATAATGATGGCTTTGGAACTGCTAGGTTTGGATGTGGTTGTGGTCTTGGGGCTAGGTTCTTTCTTGACCTGGATCTGATCAGAATAACTGTCCAATTCATCGAGGTCAAAGACTTCAGGAATCTTGGCCGGTGCTGCATAAAGGGAAAAATTTTTACTCTTTATTTTATTATTATATTGTTTTGACTAATTATTTTGAAAGTAATCCTTACCAGACATTTCAGATGATGAGTGTTAGGGGTCATTTTCTTAACGTATATATCCTGACCAATATCCTGCCTATGTTTGTTCATTTGTGACCAGGATGCTGGAAGAGGATATTGCTAACATCTTGGGCGATATCCTGAGGCTTATTGAATTAACCACGTGCAGGATAAAGGCTGAGACTTGCTAACGGTCAAGAGGACTTCTTCTCCTCGAGACTCGGACGAATTTGTTGAGGAAGAGACATTGAGCCCGAAAGACCAGGTCTACAACGTTCGAAGAAGGAATATTCGGTGGATCCCGCGAGTTTAGGGTAGTTTGTTATTTTATCTTTACTATAAATAGATGGGGGCGGATCAGCTTAGAACACACAATTTTTCACTAACACTCTCGTACACTTTCACTTTCTAGCTCATCGCAAACACTACACTTGTATTCAAGTTTCATTGTAACACTTAGTCGATCCGTACCACATCCTGCACTGTATCCTGATTTGTGAAGCAATAGAAGAACAAGGCAGCTGCGATTGTCAACTCCCGAGGTTTTATGCCGGTGATCTAGATTGATCAAGGGCTTTCCTCGTACATCCCGTGTCGTTTACTTTACTTTTGCTCATTGTTTGATCGTAGATACAGCTCTATACCCTGAGCCGTATCCTGAAACTGTTTTTACAATTAACTTGATTAACATATTTTCGACACTCATTTCTAGCACACTACCTCACTTAACTAATTTGATCACTTAATTACTTCGGTAATTTTTGACCAAAACAATTTGGCGCCCACCGTGGGGCAAGTGGTGCTCTCCTTACTAAATTTTTTTATCAAATCGCTAATCGGTTTTCTATTTTCAAAACTTTTTGCCACATTGTCCATAATGGCCTCAAGATCAAACATGAGTTCCTCTACTGTGTCTGCTGTGACTTCTGCTACTACCGGTTCGGTGCTTCCACCACCTCCTCCAAGGATGCCAGCCTCTACATAATCTCAAGATGTTATCCCTGCTCGGAGTGTCCAGGGATCTGCTCCCGTTTTAGCTTCTAATGATGAAATTTTAACCTTATTTGGAAGTGTACAGGAACAAATGAGGCAGCAACAGGAAACAAACCAAATGCTTTTGAGGGAAATACAACTCCTGAAGTCTGGCTCGAGCAGATCTGCTGAGGACAATGTCACTCCATTACACCCCAGAGCGTTGAACTTTAGTTCAGCTGTATATACCGAGGATAACAGGGGGAATATTGTGCCCAGTCTTCCTCAGAATCATACTCCTGAGATACCCTCATCGGTCAGGATGTCAACCATGAGGAGCTCAGGATATGCGTCAGGATATGGGCAAAATCCTCCAATGGGTAACGTGTCGAATAATAATAATACTCATGCTACTAACAATGGTGGATCTTTGCAGGATACAGGTGTAACATCAGCACTTACCAGGGAACTTCAGAAGTTGAAGGACATGATATCTAGTGTACCTTGGGTGGTCCAGCCGATCCCGAAAGTGTCTCAAGACAGCCACAAGATATCTCGTTTTGCATATCCTATCTGTGATGCTGAGATCCCGAAGAGATTCCAAACTCCCAACATGAAGCTTTATGATGGGAGTACGGATCCTGAGGAGCATATTGCTAAATATAGGTAAAGAATGGAGATTAACCCTATCCCTCCGGAGCTCAAGGAAGCGTGCTTGTGCAAGGGATTTGGTTCTACTCTAACAGGATCAACCTTAAAATGGCTGTTAAACGTTCCTCCTCACTCAATTACTTCATTTTCTCATTTGGTTAATTTATTTAACAGTCAGTTTTCTTGTAATCGAGTTTTGAGAAACTAACCAGTGATCTTTACAGGATAACTCAAGGGCCTCAGGAATCCTTGAGGGATTATGTGAACAAATTCAGTCGAGAATCCTTGGATATCCCACATCTTGATGTTGCAACAGCTGTGCAAGCTTTTAAGATGGGATTACAAAAGGATTCTCAGTTTTATCAGGATCTTGTGATGAATCCCTGCAGGAATCTCGACGAAGCTCGTAACAGGGCTTTGAGATATATCCGTCTGGAAGATGACAGGAAGATGCAAGAAATGATGAACTCATCCAACACTTATGAGTCAACTAATAGGAAGTCAGAATCCTCGTTCAAGTCATACCGGCCTAAGCCGTATAGTAGAAATGAAAACAAAAGAGTGAATGTTGTCGAGGATGAGGATCCTGAAGAGTATCCTGAGTTGTTCGAATATTGCTTTTCTGTTAATATTCCTGAATTGATGTATGCTATGCAGGGTCTAGGAGACAAGGCTAGGTGGCCTCGAAAGAATCAACAAAAGGCTGACTGGAAAGATAAGTCAAAGTGGTGTGCCTACCACGAAGATTTCGGACATGTGACTGAGGATTGCATTGCTCTAAGGAAAGAAATAAGCTATCTTCTAAGCAAGGGATATCTGAAAGATCTCTTAGGAAGAAAGAAGAATAAGGGTCAGGATACTGAGAAGGATCCTGAGCGAGTAGCATCACCTCCCGCGGATGCCAAAATAATCAACTTCATTTCGGGAGGATCCGACATTTGTGGAACTTCGTATTCGGCCGCAAAGAGACATGCATAGGAAGCCAAGGCCGAAAGGGGAGACAAACCTGTCAGGATGACTACCCTCACAACTGACAAAGTGATCACTTTTGATGCTGATGACAGGGATACTGTCCAAGATCCTCACCATGATGCTCTGGTAATAACGTTATATGTGGCTAACCATTTTGTACGCAGGATACTGGTTGATAATGGCAGCTCCGTCAACATAATCCAACTAGAAACTCTGAAGAGAATGAATGTATCTCCAATGGATATCACTTCAAAGTCTACCGTGCTTGTTGGGTTCAGTGGAGAGGCTAGAAACACAGTGGGAGAGATAAAGTTGCCAGTATACGTTGAAGGAGTCAACTCGATACAACGTTTCTGTGTGATGGATTCTCTATCCTGCTATAACATCATACTGGGAAGACCGTGGATTCAAGATATGAAGGCCGTGCCATCAACGTATCACCAATGCATCAAGATACCTACCCATTGGGGAGTTGTCAAAGTTGATAGTGATCAGCAGGAGGCGAAGGAATGCTACTCATCCTCGATGAAATCCTCAACCAAACCTAGTGCAGCATAGCAATTAAAGATGCGGGCCCAGGATATCGTGGAGGATCCGGAGTAGGATGTGAAGAAAATTATCCTAGACCAGGATAATCCTGATATTTCGGTGCTCGTGGGAACCAATATCCCTCAGGATATTGAAGAGCAATTAATTAACTTTTTAAAATGCAGGATGTCAACGTTTGCATGGAAGCATGAGGATATGACAGGCATATCCAAAGATATTATCACTCACAAGCTTGGAATTAATAAATCATTCAAGCCTGTGCAACAAAAAAGAAGGAAGTTTGCTCCTGAGCGGAACACGATTATCCAGGAGGAAGTCGAAAGATTATTAAAGTCCAGAATGATCAGAGAGGTTAAGTTCCCAAGGTGGCTAGCAAACGTGGTTGTAGTACAGAAGAAGAATGGGAAATGGAGAGTTTGTGTAGACTACACAGACTTGAACAAAGCTTGTCTTAAAGACCCATTTCCTCTTCCCCATATTGATGCAATGGTAGACGCCACTGCCGGGCATGAAATGCTGACCTTCATGGACGCATCCTCAGGATTTCAACAGATCCAAATGGAGCCTTCTGACCAGGAGGATACCGCCTTCATGACACCAATAGGTATTTATTGTTATACAGCTATGCCTTTTGGTTTGAAAAATGCAGGTGCAACATACTAAAGATTGGTAAACATGATGTTCAAAGACAAACTGGGGGACACCATGGAGGTATACATTGATGATATGGTGGTGAAATCTAAAAAGGCCGAGGATCACCTCCAGGATATCAAGGGTGCATTTGATATCCTAGATCAATACAACATGAAGCTGAACCCTGCTAAATGCCATTTTGGAGTGGGGGCATGAAAGTTTCTTGGATATATGGTGACAAAGAGGGGGATAGAGGCGAGCCCAGAACAGATCAAAACTATCCTGGATATAAAATCACCCTCAAACATGAAGGACGTACAAAGATTAACAGGCCGAGTAGCAGCTTTAAACAGATTTATCTCAAGATCCTCAGAGAAATGCAAAGACTTCTATGATATCCTGAAGAAGAACAAAATATTCGAATGGGGAGAAAAGCATGAAGCAGCCCTGCAGGATTTGAAACGATAACTCTCAACCGCACCTCTATTGATGAAGCCTGAAAACGGTGAACCACTATCCCTATACCTTGCTGTATCAGGGAATGCTGTAAGTGCCGTTCTTATAAAAGACCATGAAGGTCAGCAATATCCTATTTATTATGTTAGTAAAAGTTTGCTAGATGCTGAAACTAGGTATTCTCATTTAGAAAAATTGATACTAGCATTGGTCATGGCATCAACGAAACTTAGGCATTATTTCGAGACACATAGGATACATGTTAAAACGAATTATCCTGTCAAAAATGTGCTTAGGAAACCAGAGATGTCAGGCAGAATGGCCAAGTGGTCAGTAAAGTTAAGTGTTTATGATTTAGTATATGAACCTAGAAATGCCATAAAATCTCAGGCTTTAGCTGACTTTGTGGCTGACTTTAGTAGTGACATTCAGGATGAGGTAGACTTAGAACTTCAACAGTTAGGAGAATCCTCAGGATCCTGGACATTATATACTGATGGTGCATCTAATGTAAGAGGAGTAGGATTAGGAATACTACTAAAATCGCCACAGGGGGACATATTACCCCAGGCTATTAGGTGTGAATTTCCTGCTACTAATAATGAAGCAGAGTATGAAGCTTTAATTGCAGGATTAGAGTTGGCTAAGAGCATGAGTATCAAAAATTGGCAAGTATATGTTGACTCTTTGTTAATTACTAACCATTTTAATGGATCCTATGCAGTTAAGGGCGAGAAACTAATCGAATATCTCGATATTCTCAAAAAATTAGCAGGATATTTCGATGTTTTTATACTTGAACAGGTACCAAGAGAGGATAATGCTGAAGCGGATGCCTTAGCAAATTTGGGATCATCGATCAAGATACCTGAAGGGACGCGAATACCAATATTACATGTCCTATATCCTGCAACGAATCCTCAGGATAAAGAAGTAGCTGGTATTCAGGATCCTGGAGTAGAACATCCTGAAAAGGATCCTAAATCCTGGACGGCTCCAATCATGAGATATCTCATAGAAGGACACATCCCTGGAAACGAAAATCCTAAGGCATTTAGGATGAAGGTATCATGATTCACTATTATAAATAATATTTTATACAAGAAATCTCTTGCAGGACCATATTTGAGGTGCTTGGAGGATCCTGAAGCCAAGGAAGTACTTCAGGATATTCATGAAGGGGATTGTGGTAACCATGCTGGGGGCAGGTCGTTATTCTCAAAAGTATTAAGGACAGGATATTATTGGCCAACGATGAGAAAAGATGCCGCAGAATATGTTCGAAGATGTGACGCATGTCAAAGACATAGTAATATACTGCATCAGCCGGCTGAACCATTATATCCTATTGTTTCCCCTTGGTCATTTATGAAGTGGGGTATGGACATAGTGGGAAAGCTACCAAAAGCTCCGGGAGGAAAAGCCTTTATGCTAGCAATGACGGATTATTTGTCTAAGTGGGTTGAAGCAGAAGCATTTGTTCAAGTTAGAGATCAAGAAGTAGTATCCTTCATCAAGAGGAATATCCTGACCAGATTCGGGGTACCAGCTGAGATAATCTGTGACAATGGTTCTCAGTTCATAAGTAAGAGGACTACTGACATTTGCAAGAGTTGGGGAATCAAAATGATCACATCTACTCCGGTACATCCTCAAGCAAATGGACAAGCAGAATCCTCAAACAAGATAATTGTCAATAACTTAAAGAAAAGGCTTGGAGCTAAAAAAGGAAGATGGGCAGAAGAATTACCCTTTGTTTTATGGGCTGATAGGACAACGGTGAAGAATGCAACAGGCCAGACCCCATTTTCCTTGGTGTTTGGAGCAGAAGCAATGATTCCGACGGAAATGACAATACCTACTGCAAGATCTACCTTAAGTGATCCTGAGCAGAATCCTGAAGCCTTGAGTCAGGATTTAGACACTATAGATGAAAAGAGAGATGCGGCAAGGCTAAGGATGGCAGCATATCAACAGAGAATATCCAGGGCATATAACAAGAATATTAGAACCAGAAGATTTAAGGTTGGAGATTGGGTGTTAAGAAAGGCTTTTCAAAATACTACCAATCCTGCCGATGGTAAGTTAGCTCCAAAATGGGAAGGACCATATGAAGTTGAATCAGAAGCAGGGAAAGGAGCATATAGACTCAAGAATATGGAGGGGGATATGCTACCGAGATCTTGGAATGCTATACACCTTAAGCTCTATTTCAAGTGAGTTTAGAATTTAATTTCTAACTCAGAATGGTATGAATTCTATCTTTTTTAAATATGTTTTGGTTTAATTTATTCTTTACTGACTTAAGCATCGGAGGGGTGTTAGCCAAGCTAACACCCAACTTAGTTTACAATTGTTTTGCAAGATATGTTTCAGGATATAGCTCCAGGATATGCACTCAGGATAACTCAGAAGATTAGAGGATTGGCCCCCTCTCTCACGTTTAAGGGATACTGATCCCTTCACAGGTTTAAAGGTATTCACCTTTCTTGCGAATTGGGTTTAAACAGCCCGCCTGGAGTGCAAGTCATTCAGGGATAGTTCAAGGTGGCGGGACCAGTCCATGTAAAAGTGGCTGACAATTTTGTTACTGTTGGCTATATCCTGAATCCTAAAGGTATATGAGGATTGATCACCCTCTCTCACGAAAGGGTATTTTCATACTCTCTAAGGTTTAAAGGTTTTCACCTTTCTAAGTCTTGGAGTTTATACACTCCCGCCTGTAGCGCATGAAAATTTGGGATTTTCCCCAGGATACAAGGGATCTATCTCCAATACATCCTTGGGTTTTGCCCTTGGAACGTAAAAATTTGCCTATGGAAACTGACATTCAGAAGATTTCTAAAGTGTTTGAAGACATTGTACACATGGGACATTCCCACCAAGGTGGTGGTGTAAAGCTAAAAGGATGAAGTTTGCAACTAATGCACTAAGTACCTTGCACAGGGGACATCTTCATTGGAAGAGTTGCAAAGGGATTGAAGTTTGGTAATAGGTTTATACCCTATTTCTGGTATGATCTTTCCTTTGTAAACATCATTTAAGTTTTTAAGTGACATTATGATAAGTATCCTGATATATATCCTCAAAGTCCTTTTAAGGATATTTGGTTAGGGTGTTTGAAACCAGTATTAGTTTGGAACTCTGATTATTTAAACATTATCAAAACTTGGTTTTGAAAAGATAGACTATTTTTTACTTTCTAAAGAAATTTTTACAAAGTTGAAGGAACGTTTGGAAGATCTATCTAATAAAAGGCTTTTGCAGTATGTTGCTGAGCATACTGATCAGGATATTTTATAAGATAACAGTATGAAATTTTTTGCAAAGCTAAGGTTTACACTTAGAAAAATAAAAAGATGAAATTATTCTTAAGCAATCAATACTGGTTGATAACCGAAGGTTTCATCCTGAAACCCAGGACCCATCCACCTTCGGCTATCAAATTGTTTAGAGACAGAAATGAAAATTGTTCATAAAAACATAAAATTGTTCGAATGATTTAAAGAAAATAAGCTCTAGGGGGTAGTGCGTTCTTGGTCCATAGCTGTTTCAGCGACATTCATCTTGGGATCCGCCTCAGCATCCTTCTCAGCATCGGTAGCCTTTTCAACTACTTTAGAAGGTTCATCAACAGTTGATTTGGAAGAAGTACCGCCAAGATTCTTCAGCTTGGTCTCCCAAGCACCAACGTCCCAAGAAGGGCATTCGAAGCCTAACGTTTTGGCTTCATGAGCCATCTTCAACCTAGCCTGGAGAAGTGAAATGACGACGAAACTTTAGAGGCTTTCTCGGTAACTGACCATATCCCGTTCGTACTGCACATGGGCAGCCTCCAGATCAGCCTGGGCTTGAAGAGTAGCTTTAGTGAGAGCAACTTGGTGTTCTTGGGTCATAGCTTTGTATTTCTCCTCGTAATGACGAGATTTAGCGGCCGCGATCATACCTTGGTCAGAGATTGTGATTTCTGCTTCCTTTAACTTAGATTCAAGTGTTTTGTTGAGCTTGCAGGATTCTTGATATAAGTGAACTAAACGCTCAAGACCCTACAAAGGTAAAAGGACAGGGGTTAAGATTGTTAAATCTTTGAAAATAATCTAAATTGCAGGATATAGTGTGAGGATACTAACCTGGTTAAGAAAAGAAGTCATGAACCCATTGGCTTCAATAAACCCGTGCTTCTCATAAGGAAAGGTGTCAGAAATGACAGGAGAATCGGGTTCTTTCCTTTTGCGGGAACTTGAACTCCGAGGCTTGGTCGCCGGTGAAGGTTTAGGAATGATGATGGCTTTGGAGCCGCTGGGTTTGGATGTAGCAGTGGTCTTGGGGCTAGGTTCTTTCTTGACCTGGATCTGGTTAGAATAGCTATCCAGTTCATCAAGGTCAAAGACTTAAAGGATCTTAGCTGGTGCTGCATAAAGGGAAAAGTTTTACTCTTTATTTTATCATTATATTGTTTTGACTAACTATTTTGAAAGAAATTCTTACCAGACATCTCGGATGATGAGTACTGACTTGAACTCGGGACGTGTGTGGTGATAGTCCTGTCTATTGCAGGTAACCGGTAAACGGTATTGATTCTCTCTTCTGACTCAGCGGTAGGGGGAGCGACTTCCTTGAAGTTCACTGCATAAAGATCAAAAAGAAGAATATTAATAGAAGATAACAATCAAATCGTCTATGAGGATATTTATGATCCTACCGGTGGTTAACCACTCCACCGAAAGGCTGGCACCCTCAGCAATGGAATCTCGTTTGACAAAGAAGAATTTGCGTTGCCATCCGTCTTCGTTTTTGGTGGCTTTGAGAATCAGGGGTTTGCTGGAGGTCGAGAAGAGCAAGAACCGGCTAGAGCCATGGGACCGGAGGCGATAAGCTATAGGTAAATCCTCGATGCAGAGGTCGGAGCAATAGAGGTTTTTGATTTGGTTGAGTACAATTAGTACTCTCCAAACCATGGGCATGGTTTGAGCAAAAGAGATGCCAGTAATACGAAAGAATTGCATCATGAATTCAGGAAAAGGGTATCGAAGACCTAATGAAAAAGGATATGCTGGAAAACAGATCCATTCGGTAGAAGAAACATCCGATCGGATTGACCGATCGAATGGCCTAAAGACCGTGCTGTCGGGGAAAGCGCCGGAGGCTCTTAGAGCTGCAATGTCTGGGTTGTCAAAAGCGCAGATCTCCTTTTCGGGATTTTTAAGAAGGTTCTGCTGGGTGAAGGTCTCGGCGTCCATTGCAAGTAAGATGAAGTAAATTGACAGGAAGAAAGTCGGAAATACATTGCAAGTTGGAAGTTACGATGTGATCTTGACCGTCGCTTCGTTTTAAATGCCTTGAGTTATGGGATAAGATTTTTGAAATATATCTGTTGGATTGGTATCCCAACCGATATATTTGGGGACAATTGTTAGGGGTCATTTTCTTAACGTATATATCCTGACCAATATCCTGCCTATGTTTGTTCATTTGTGACCAGGATGCTGGAAGAGGATATTGCTAACATCTTGGGCGATATCCTGAGGCTTATTGAATTAACCACGTGCAGGTTAAGGGCTGAGACTTGCTAACGGTCAAGAGGACTTCTTCTCCTCGAGACTCGGACGAATTTGTTGAGGAAGAGACGTTGAGCCCGAAAGACCAGGTCTACAACGTTCGAAGAAGGAATATTCGGTGGATCCCGCGAGTTTAGGGTAGTTTGTTATTTTATCTTTACTATAAATAGATAGGGGCGGATCAGCTTAGAACACACAATTTTTCACTAACACTCTCGTACACTTTCACTTTCTAGCTCATCGCAAACACTACACTTGTACTCAAGTTTCATTGTAACACTTAGTCGATCCGTACCACATCCTGCACTGTATCCTGATTTGTGAAGCAATAGAAGAACAAGGCAGCTGCAATTGTCAGCTCCCGAGGTTTTATGCCGGCGATCTAGATTGATCAAGGGCTTTCCTCGTACATCCCGTGTCGTTTACTTTACTTTTGCTCATTGTTTGATCGTAGATACAGCTCTATACCCTGAGCCGTATCCTGAAACTGTTTTTACAATTAACTTGATTAACATATTTTCGACACTCATTTCTAGCACACTACCTCACTTAACTAATTTGATCACTTAATTACTTCGGTAATTTTTGACCAAAACAATGAGTATTGACTGGAACTCGGGACGTGTGTGGTGAAAGTCCTGTCTATTGCAGGTAACTGGTAAACAGTATTGATTCTTTCTTCTGACTCAGCGATAGGGGGAGCGACTTCCTTGAAGTTCACTGCATAAAGATCAAAAAGAAGGATATCAATAGAAGATAAAAATCAAATGGTCTATGAGAATATTTATGACCCTACCGGTGGTTAACCACTCCACCGGAAGGTTGGCACCCTCAGCAATGGAGTTTCGTTTGACAAAGAAAAATTTGCGTTGCCATCCGTCTTCGTTTTTGGTGGCTTTAAGAATCAGGGGTTTACTGGAGGTCGAGAAGAGCAAGAACCGGCTAGAGCCATGGGATCGGAGGCGATAAGCAATAGGCAAATCCTCGATGCGGAGGTCGGAGCAATGGAGGTTTTTGATTTGGTTAAGTACAATTAGTACTCTCAAAACCATGGGCATGGTTTGAGCAAAAGAGATGCCGGTGGTTCGAAAGAATTGCATCATGAATTCAGGAAAAGGGTATCGAAGACCTAGCGAAAAAGGATATGCTGGAAAACAAACCCATTCAGTGGAAGAAACATCCGATCGGATTGACCGATCGAATGGTCTAAAGACCGTGTTCTCAGGGAAAGCGCCGGAGGCTCTTAAAGCTGCAATGTCTGCGTTGTCAAAAGCACAGATCTCCTTTTCGGGATTTTTAAGGGGATTCTGCTGGGTGAAAGTCTCGGCATCCATTGCGAGTAAGGCGATGTAAATTGATAGAAAGTAAATCAGAAATGGAGAATTACCTGAAGGTTCTGTTGAAGATATCTGCTTTTCAAACAAGAAAAGAGAAGATATAGGGGCATTGTGGATCTCCATTGAGCAAAAAGCGCGTTGGAAGTTACGATGTGATCTTGACCGTCGCTTCGTTTTAAATGCCTTGAGTTATGGGATAAGATTTTTGAAATATATCCGTTGGATTGGTATACCAACCGATATATTTGGGGACAATTGTTATGGGTCATTTTCTAAGCATACTTATCCTGACTATTATCCTGCTTCTAATTGTTTATTTGTGACCAGGATATTGGACGGGGATATTGCTAAAATCATGGGCGATATCCTAAGCTTGATTGAATTAAACACGTGCAGGTTAATGGCTGCAAGTTACTAACGGTCATCAGGACTTCTTCTCCTCAAGATTCGGGCGTGTTTGTTGAAGGAGAGGCGTTGAACCCGAAAGACCAGGTCTACAACGTTCGATTAAGGAATATTCGGTGGATCCCGGAAGTTTAGGATAGTTTGTTACATTATCTTTACTATAAATAGATGAGGGCGGATCAGTTTAAGGCACACAATCTTTCACTTACACTCCCGTACACTTTTACTCACTGCAAACACCACACTCAACCACTTGTATTCGAATTACATTGTAACACATAGTTGATCCGCACCACATCCTGCACTGTATCCTGATATTTGAAGCAATAGAAGAACAAGGCAGCTGCGATTGTCAGCTCCCGAGGTTTTATGCCGGCGATCTAGATTGATCAAGGGCTTTCCTCGTACATCTCGTGTCCACCTTAACATTTTCCCTCATTGTTTGATCATAGATACAGCTCATTATCCTGAGCCGTATCCTGATAACTGTTTTTGCAAACTAATAAACTAATACATTTTTTACTGTTGGTGCACTTGTGTCTGTACTTTATCTGTATTTTGTCATGATTCAAAACGATGTCTTGTGTTAGTCTGAGTTACGTCTTAGTTTTGTTAATATGTGCGTTCGATGTAAGTTTGACCAAGTCAACCATCCTCCTGGTTTGACTTGACCAAACAGTTAGCACATTGGTTGTAATATGTCTGTGTCGAAGGATGTGTCATCGAAGGATTGTGTATATCCTTCGATGAGCTCGATAGATAAACCTTCGATGGATAGACCTCGAAGGATATCATCCTTCGAGGTATATGTGATCCTTCGGTAGGTTTCTGGTCGATAGATGATCCTTCGATCAGTCTATCTGATCCTTCGACCAGACGGTCTGTGTTGGGTATATATACTCATGTTATGTGTTCACTTCTATGTGAGAGGAAGACAAGTGAGAGCACACACACACACGAGAGAACTTTGAGAGTTTATGGAATACATCTGTAAACATTGAGCTTGTAACTGATCTTTTCATACGTATTAATACAGAGGTGTTAATCGGTGAATCTTGCGTGTCGTGTATTGTCGTCTTCGATCTCGGTTTGCATTCTAGCTTGGATTCCGCACTTGCTAGTGTGTTAATCATAACAAGGATTAGGTTTGACCTCAACCTCCGAGGGACCTACAAGTGGTATCAGAGCCGTGGCTCTTTTCCTTGTTAAAAACCGAGTTTATACAAGATTTTGGAGTGTTTTGGACAAAAACTCACATGGTTTAGCACCCGTTTTTACTGTTTTTCTCGCTTTTTCAGACGTTAAAACGTGTTCTAAACTATCCGGGTGTGTTAAAGGGCGGTTTGGGTAACTTAAAAACTTGTTTCTAAGAAAGTTGGTATTTTCCGGCCAAATTCCGGCTTACTCCGGTGACCGGTTTCTGGTTCAGAACCTTGTTTTACTTGGCAATATTTTATTTGTTCAAATCTGGTTTTGGCAGAAAGTATGGCCTGAGCATACCTTCTGCCGAAAGTTTCTATCAACTTGTCACCTTTTTCACCAACCTGTCACCGTTTGTCAACTGTGTCAGTGCTGATCGAAGGATATCCTTCGAAGTCGAAAGATCATCTTTCGATCAAAGGAGGTTCAATAGATAATCATCTTTCGAACATCCTTCGAAGTCTGTGACTTATCCTTCGATCCAAGGAATCTTTTCGAAGCCTACATTTTTCGGTCTACAGTTCTTTTTCGAAAGATAAGGATCCTTCGTTTGGAGAATCTTTCGAAATCTTTGTTCGAAACTCAACAGTGATATTTCGAACACTGTTGATCCTTCGAACAAGTTCTGTTCCTTCGATACTTGTCTGTTTAAGTTTAACAAGTTTGTGTGTTTCAGGTCTTTCGATCAAGGATCCTTCGGCTGGTTGTTATCATTCGAGATATTAACATAGTTTGTGAAAATTAAATTTTAAAAAGGGAAAATTTGTTTTTAAAATTTTAAATCAATTTTCACTTAATATATTAATTTTATAAAATGGGAACAAACGGTCAGTGGGATCCAACCGCGTGGACTCAAACAACTTCGACTCCACAATCATCAGCTACGCACGGTCAGTGGGATCCAACCGCGTGGACTCAAACAACTTTGACTCCACAATCATCAGCTAAGCAATCAGCGTCAGATTTCAACAAAACTGCATGGATGCAGGCTATTGCCCCACCTCAAGCTGCAATGATAACTGCAAATCAATGGGCTTTGGTTACAAATCAAAGCAGCAACATTCAAGCTATGATGCAGAACGACAGTGAAACTGGTACAAGCACAAAACCGCCAAAGCTAAATCACATCAATGATTGGGGATGGTGGAAAGAAAGGCTGAGAACTTATGTTCAGGGGCAAGGTCAAGATCTATGGATGTGCTTCTTCACCGCATTTGAAAATGATTTGGAAGTTGCAGGATCTAATCCAGAAACTTACAGCACTATGTCTGATGATGATAAGAAGAAATTTGAGTTAGAAAAGAAAGCATTCATGATTCTCACACAAGCTCTTCAAAGAGACATTTACCACCAGTTTGTTTACTGCACGACTACTAAAAGCTTGTGGGATATGCTCACGTTACGATGTGAAGGAAATGCTCAATCTAGAAAGATCAAACAAGAATTACTGAAGAAAGAGTTTGAAGGATTCACGTGTATGGAGAATGAGACTTTGGCAGAGTTATCTACAAGGTTCCATCACTTGTTGAGCGAGATGTTTGCTTTTAGAGTCACTGCCACTCCACAAGAAATGGTGAAGAGATTCGCTGATGGCTTACCAGCAAGGTGGAGCGGTTATCTTGAAATTCTCAAAGAAAATGGTGTTCTAGACACAATCACCGTTTATGAGTTAATTCAAAAATTGGAGAACAAGGACGTAGAAGAAAAGCTTAAGGCAAAAGGACACTAACCCATCAAAATCCAGAGATGTACTTTGGGATTGCAGGAGGTATCAGTGGAGAAAAACCAGCCTCTCAACATGCGAAGCTCCAAACAGCCTTCATCTCAAACACCGGACCTTCCACATCAGATCAGTTTGATCCTTCAGCATACACGATGTATTCAAGACCAGTTTCTTCTTCTCTACAACAGAATGTGCAACCGACAGCTCAGCAGCAACAACCGCAACAGCAAGGGTTTTATGGAAGCTCTTCAAACTTTCAAGCCACTTCCAATCCGAACACAGTCAGATTAGACACTTCCAACTTTTCCAAAGTCAGTGTCGAAATAGCCAAGGAGCATATGGAGATGTTGAACACCTTGGTTAGTGCTTATTGTGGATTGGTCGCAGGTCAGATTGGGAATATCAATCTAACCAATGAAGATTATCAGCAAGTGGATAGAGAAGAGTTTGAAATGATGGATATCAAATGGGCTCTTGCTAGTGCAATTCGAAGAGCAAAGGAGTTTATGGAAAGGACGGGGAGAACCGACTTGAATAGCAACAACAACACCAAGCATGGTTTTGATAAGAATGCTGTCACTTGCTTCAATTGTGGTGAAAAAGGTCACTTCAAACGGGAGTGTCAGAAGCCACCTAAGCAAGGAAATCAGAATCCCTTCAGAAACAATTCTGACAGATCAATAGTTCACGTTGGAGGAAATGCATCTGGATCCACAAATACTAATCCCCACAGAGGATTGGTTGTTCAAGCTGATGAAATCTGCAATTGGAACCTTTAGCTTGGAGAAGGAGGAAATGGTGGAACAGCATGTTATGCTAAAGTGGTTGAGAAGGTAGTAGAACCCGTGTCTGCTGGTGAATCTTCAGAAGATGAAGATAGTTCGGGTTATAGTGGGAGCATGAATGGGGAATCACTTGATGCTGGTGATTTATCAAGTGATGCTTTAGATTTGGAAGTTGATGAGCTTTTGGCTGAAGCTGAAGCATTATGCAAGAGGAGATCTATTCTTTGCCAGAAATCTGCTGGAACTTCCGAGAAGCTTGCTCAGTTCTTCTCTGAAGATGGATCTTTTTCTTTTCATACAGCCTTTATGGCTCACGTAGAAGGCCAGACTTCTCAGGTATGTGATACTAATTCTGACTCTGTTTCTGTTCCTATTGAATGTGCAAAGTGTTTGAAATATGCTGAAAAGGAAAGTCAGTTTGAAGTCACATACAAACACAATCAAGAATTGATTGTAGATCTTTCTAAAGCAACTGAAGCTAACTTGTTTTTAACCAGAAATGAAAAGGAATTTAAAGAAACAATTGCGTCATTAAGACATGATGTTTCAGAATTACAAAAGGCTGTTTTGCGAAAACAACATGCTAATAATAATCTTATTGACACAATTGAAAAGCAAATGGTAGAGTTGGCAACAGCTCGATGTGAATGTGAGACAATTAAGCAGAAACTGGAAAGCTATTCCAATTCCCGCTATGTATTGGATCACATCATTGACGTTCAAAAGAAAAAGGGGGATGCAAGATGTATTGGATTCAAATCATGTCCTCCCCCAATGAATCACAATTACTCCAAATTGCCTGATGACGAGGATATGCCCCGTTTTGAACCCACTGTGCCACTCGATCTAGATGACTTTGCAGCAGGCCTCGGGTTCACAACTGGTACATCATCCTCGGGTCAATCAGAATCTGAATCTGAGAATGAGACAGATTCATCGTGTGTTAAGGAACAGAGTCCTCCCATTGTTGAGGATGCTGATTCTTCGGATGATGAATCTGAAGAAACTGTGAAACAACAGTCTAACTCGGTTACAACAGATATTCCAATCGAGAATCACATCCTGTGTGATCCACCAGTGAAACCGAGTAAGACTGAAATGTCAAAATCAATGGAGTCCCTTATATCTAGCAGTGAAGAGAATAACTTGTTGTACACGCTCAAAGGAGATAACAAAATCTACTCTAACAAAGATTTTCCAATTAAAAATGTAAATCAAGATTTAATTGAGCAAATTTTTGAAGGATGCACTGATAAGTTTTTGGGGAACAAAAGTGGCAAAGTTACCGTCACTCAATGTGATCCAATTCCGTGTGAACAAGTTAGAAAACAATACGGAAACCAAAACCAACAATTGAGCGAAAACAACAAGTCAACTCCGGAAAGGGTAAGGTACAGGGAAAGAAGGCTCAGAACAAGAATGTTCAAGCACCTAAAGTTCAGCAGCCTAAGACTGAACAACCAAAGGTTCAACAACAAAAGGTGCAGAACAAAAGAGCTCATGTTAAGAAACGAGAACCGAAAATGAACTTTGTTGGATCCACGGGTTCAGACAAACTTGAAACATTTCAGGATAAATCTAACATTGATTTTATAAAACAAGTTAGAATTTTAAAACGAAATGATCAGAATAATTACACCCAACACACCAACGGATGTGATTTAGGTCCAAGCACGTCTAGATCACAGAGTTCATTGTCTGGTTCTCCGTCTGGTCATCAACATGTTTCTCCGAAGTTTGTAGAGCGGAGAACATGTTTTGAATGTGGGACAGTTGGGCATATTGTAAGATATTGCCCACACGTGCAGAAGCTGAAGTAAAAAACAAGTGCTCCCCAAGAAATCGATTACCGAAAACGATCAGTTTCCCCGAAACAAGACCCACGTGTCTTGAAAGAAAGGGAAAAGAAGTTAAAGCAAAAGAATCAAAAGGTAATTGAAAGGGCCTTAAAATCAAAGGTCAAAGAAGAAAAACCTGTACAAGCAAAATCTGAAACTGTAAAACCAGTAAATGCTAAAACAATAAATTCAAATACTGGTAAAGGACAAACAGCTTGGAAGCAAAAGCAGGTAATTCAATCAGGGGGAGCACCACAGGTTCTTTTTCCTAATCATCAAGTGATTGAGATCACTTTCCTTGATGATCAAGGACGACCCAAGTCCACAAAGGCTTGGGTCCCCCTCTCAATCTGATAAGTTAAGTGAGTGTGTAGGATATTCCAGGAGGAACTTTCGATAGTCGTAAGATTGTTGATAGTGGAGCGTTCTTACACAAGATAGGCGACAGAAGAAAGTGTTGCTTTTGATGAAAAGAAAAAGAAAAGGGAAACAGAGTTGTCCGTCGAAAGAAACTGATAACTTCGACAAAATGAAAATCATTTCAAAAGTGTGATTGTTAAAGGCTTTCATCGGATCCCCGGGATAGATTCACGTAAAATGTACGCACCTGCAGCACGTCTGAAGTTCAAACTCAACAAAATGAACGTGCAGTGTACATTTCTTCGTGGTGTGATTGAAGAAAATGTGTTCGTTGAACAAACCAACCGGGTGTGCGGATGCCTTGGCATGGATTGAACAACCGCACACTACTTCTCAAAGAGAAAGACAAAGACCTTCGCTGGTGCAATGTGGAAAACCAGCCGGACCCGGAGGTTTATGATCTTGTTGCTGTGAAGGGATTTCAGTAGCTACAAAATCAACCTTGAAATCCACACCGGGTGGATATCCAGTTTGGGAGAGCACTCAGATTCCTGTCAATGCACGAAGCAGTTGAAGGATACGGTTTTAAAATTTCTAATCTCTCATATACTTGTCGATATTTAAGCTGTTTTTTGAATTATTATCTCGTACAGCACTCTTTGACCAGACAATGTTGTCATGGTCCGCACCGCAAACCGACATGCCAACTGATTTTTCCAAAATTCAATACATCATTTCTGATTCAAAATTAATTTTGGTAAACGGCATTGAGGTAAAACATGAGTTAACCGACATCGGAAAATCGTTTTTGTAAATACCTTTGTGTTTTTAAGTTTTACCTTAGTTTGTTGATTTTAGTGGGAGAAATCCAACTTTGTAAAATCCAAAAACATTTCCAAAACACAAAAACAATAGAAAAGCAAAAATGAGTTTCCTGGCGAGTAAAAGAGAAAATGATAGTACATCAGTGGTCTGTCTAAACCTCTTTAAACCTAAAATGAAAAACGATAAGCAGCTCTATATAAGATGTATCGGTAGGCTCACAATCATTTTAAAGTGTGCAGGGTGATATAAACTTAAATCGACTGAAGATCAGGTGGGAACCATTCATTGGCATATGGTCTTAGTACCGAAATTTCGTTTGAGAGATTGCCGAGGTTCTGAGATATTCGGTCTTTATGCTGCTTATCATCTGGGTATCATGGTTGTATCTTTTACCGAAAAATAACGGGGACGCAAGTCTAGATCTTCCATGATACTATACATACGTGTACATACTGCATTCGACCTCAATAAGTGATCAACAATCACATGTCCCTCAAAATAAGTGATAATATATCACATTCATCCGGGAGTCAAGTTCGTCTCTCTGCTGTACGAAAGTACTGACCTGTTCACGGACTTGCTCATGTGCCCTCATGCATCGAAAATCAAGTTCCTCATCAATAAGTGATTCTATCACATAGGGCTTGTTTTCAAATCAAAATAAGTGAGAATCTCACATCATATACGGTCAAACAGATGATAATCGGTATACTCACCGGTAAGATGAACCCTCGTGCATACCTTGATACGGGAATGTGTCGTGATGTGGATGAACACCGGTCGGTAAGTATAAATCATACCTTAACGTATCCCCTCGCCATGTTTACATCTGATAAGTTGAGCTTAAGTGGACAACAATACCGATAATTGTTATAGGATGCTTATCTTAATGTTAACTAATTGAACAAAGAGAGTGTTTTGACATGACCGTACACTGATATGATTCTCTTACCCTTGAAACTCACAAAAAGAATGTCTGTAAATATGTGTTTACTGCTTTCGTTTCTGCATCTTTGTATATATTTATTTATTGTTTTCCGTCTTTACTTTTGAAAAATGAAAATGCCAAAAAGATTTTAGGTGTGTTTTAATATAAACGTTATAAAATCCAAAAAGATTTTGCTTCTAGTTTATTTTTGATTGACTGATGTTGGAACTCGAGTCTATCCTACCCAAAATCCTGATTATAAGCCGGAAAACAATTGCACCTTCATAAATGGTCGAATTTAACACATTTTGAAAGTTAAAGGATTAAAATTGTACATTTTCTAAACTTTCAAACTGTTGTCGGTTGGTGTTTGATTGAGATTTGATCTCATATGTGTCTTTTGTTTTAATGTTAACTATATTCCAAGCGGTTGTTCTCATTATGCGTTTAGCTTTCTTGCATGTGCAGATGCTAAAGGTGAGGAGAACATGTTCGATGACAAGCTTTGGAATGAAGACATGAAGTGGAGGCACTCAAAGGATGAAAATGATCGAGTTGCCGCTGACCATCATCAACACCACAAGGATCTCAAGTTGTATAGATCAAGACATTCACGAGCATAACTCAAGGGGGAGCTTATGTTAAGGGGGAGTTTGTCAACACACTTCCTACATGAAAAGGGGAGTTTGTTGGTACACTTTCTGCTTTCAAGACGTGAAGACTTTAAAGATCCTCCGACATTGAAGACTTGAAAGGACGTCAAAGACTTGAAGACACGAAAATCGAGACAAAGTTACAGCCAAGGGGGAGTTTGTTGGTGCACTTATGTCTGTACTTTGTCTGTATTTTGTCATGATTCAAAACGATGTCTTGTGTTAGTCTGAGTTACGTCTTAGTTTTGTTAATATGTGCGTTCGATGTAAGTTTGACCAAGTCAACCATCCTCCTGGTTTGACTTGACCAAACAGTTAGCACATTGGTTGTAATATGTCTGTGTCGAAGGATGTGTCATCGAAGGATTGTGTATATCCTTCGATGAGCTCGATAGATAAACCTTCGATGGATAGACCTCGAAGGATATCATCCTTCGAGGTATATGTGATCCTTCGGTAGGTTTCTGGTCGATAGATGATCCTTCGATCAGTCTATCTGATCCTTCGACCAGACGGTCTGTGTTGGATATATATACTCATGTTATGTGTTCACTTCTATGTGAGAGGAAGACAAGTGAGAGCACACACACACACGAGAGAACTTTGAGAGTTTATGGAATACATCTGTAAACATTGAGCTTGTAACTGATCTTTTCATACGTATTAATACAGAGGTGTTAATCGGTGAATCTTGCGTGTCGTGTATTGTCGTCTTCGATCTCGGTTTGCATTCTAGCTTGGATTCCGCACTTGCTAGTGTGTTAATCATAACAAGGATTAGGTTTGACCTCAACCTCTGAGGGACCTACATTTACACATATTTCTAGCACACTACCTCACTTAACTAATTTGATCACTTAATTGCTTAGGTAATTTTTGACCAAAACAGTAGGTATCACCATTTCTGTCAGGATCATTGCTTCTGCCCCCAAACACTAAAGAAAACGGGGTTTGCCCAGAAGCATTCTTCACAGTTGTTCTATCAGACTATAGGACAAATGGTAGTTCTTCTGCCCATCTTCCTTTTTTGGCACCTAACCTCTTCTTCAAGTTATTGACAATTATCTTGTTTGAGGATTCTGCTTGTCCATTTGCTTGAGGATGCACTGGTGTCGACGTGATCATCTTGATTCCCCAACTTTTACAAAAATCAGTAGTTCTTTTACTGATGAATTGGGAGCCATTATCACAAATTATCTCAGCCGGTACCCCAAATCTTGTCAGGATATTCCTCTTTATGAAGGATACCACTTCTTGATCCCTAACCTGGACAAAGGCTTCTGCTTCAACCCATTTGGAGAAATATTCTATCATTGCCAACATGAAAACCTTTCCTCCTAGAGCCTTTGGGAGTTTCCCCACTATATCCATACCCCACTTCATGAATGGGCAAGGGGAGTTGCCCAGTAGTATCCTGTTCTCAACACCTTCGAGAATAAAGATCTGCCCCCAGTATGGTTGCCACAGTCTCCTTCGTGTATATCCTTAAGTACCTCTTATATAAAATATTATTTATGATTTTAAAACGCGATACCTTCATCCTGAAAGCCTTAGGATTTGCATCCATTGGGATATCTCCTTCTTGAAGATACTTCACAATTGTAGTCATCCAAGATTCAGGATCCTTCTCAGGATATCCATCACCAGGATCCTGGATACTTGCTTCTTCTTTATCTTGAGATTTGAAATGTTCCATCGCAGGATACAAGATGTGCATTATTGGTATATGAGTTCCCTCCGGTATCCTGACAGTAGATCCTAAGTTTGCTAGAGCGTCTGCTTCAGCATTCTCTTATCTTGGTACCTGTTCAAGTGTAAAAATTTTGAAATATCCTACTAATTTTTTAACGATTTCAAGATATTCAGCTAACTTTTCACCTTTGACTTCATAAGATCCATTGAAATGGTTAGTAACCAACAGGGAATCAACATACACACGTAAACATTTAATATTCATATTCTTAGCCAATTCTAATCCTGCTATTAAAGCTTCATACTCAGATTCATTATTAGTGGCAGGTAATTCACATCTAATAGCCAGGGGTAATATGTCCCCCTGTGACGATTTTAGTATATCCCTAATCTACACCTCTTATGCTGGATGCACCATCCGTATATAATATCCAAGATCCTGAATTCTCATCTAGTTGCTGTACTTCTAGGTCAACTTCATCTTGAATATCACTACTAAAAGCAACCATAAAGTCTGTTAAGGCCTGAGACTTTATAGCATTTCTAGGTTCATATACCAAATCATATGCACTTAGTTTTACGGACCACATAGCCATCCTACCAGACATTTTAGGTTTCCTAAGCACATTTTTAACAAGATAATTGGTTTTTATATGAATCCTATGTGTCTCAAAATAATGTCTCAGCTTAGTTAATGCCATGACTAGGGCTAATATCAATTTTTCTAAATATGAGTATCTAGTTTCAGCATCTAACAAACTTTTACTGACATAATAAATAGGATACTGCTAACCTTCGTGATCCGTTATCAAAACAACACTTACTGCATTCCCTGATACTGCAAGATATAAGGACAGAGGTTTACCATCCTCGGGCTTCATCAGCAGAGGTTCACTTGAAAGATATTGCTTCACTCCTTGTAGAGCAGCTTCATGTCTTTCTCCCCATTCAAACTTTTTATTCTTCTTCAGGATATCATAAAATTCTTTGCATTTTTTTGAGGATCTTGATATGAACCTGTTCAACGTTGCTACTCTTCCAGTTAATCTTTGCACATACTTCATCTTAGATGGTGATTTAATATCCATGATAGCTTTAATAAGTTATGGGCTTGCTTCTATCCCCCTCTTGGTCACCATATATCCTAAAACTTTCCTGCCACTACTCCGAAGTAGCACTTAGCAGGATTCAGCTTCATATTATACTGGTCCAGGATATTGAAGGCACACTCTAGATCCTGGAGATGATTCTTCGCTTTCTTGGATTTCACAACCATATCATCAATATATACTTCCATCGTGTCCCCCAGCTTATCCTTGAACATCATATTGACCAGCCTCTGATATGTCGCACCTGTATTTTTTTAAACCAAAGGGCATGGCAGTATAACAGCATATATATGTGGGTGTCATGAATGTTGTATCTTCCTGGTTAGATGGTTCCATTTGGATTTGTTGAAATCCTGAGGATTCATTCATAAAAGTCAGCATTTCATGCCTGGTAGTTGCATCTACCATCGAATCGATATGAAGCAATGGGAACGGGTCTTTAGGACAAGCTTTATTGAGGTCTATGTAGTCTACACAAACTCTCCACTTCCCATTCTTCTTCTGGACCACCACCACGTTTGCTAGCCACTTAGGGAACTTAACGTCCCTAATCATCTTGGAATTCAACAGCCTTTCTACCTCTTCTTAAATAATTGAATCCTTTCAGGAGCAAATCTTCTTGTCTTTTGTTGAACGTGACTGAAAGACTTGTCAATTCTAAATTTGTGAGTTATAATATCTTTTGATAAACCTGTCATGTCTTTGTGTTTCCATGCAAACGTGGACATTCTGTATTTCAAAAAGTTAGTAAGCTGATTTGCAATATCCTGAGTGATATTGATCCCTACAAGCATCGAGATATCTGGATTATCCTGATCGAGGATAACTTTCTTAACATCCTGCTCGGAAGCTTCCATGATATCCTAGCCTTGTATCCTTAATTGCTATCCTACCCGGGATTTTGTCGAAGCCTTCATTGAAGAAGAGTAGCATTCCTTCGCCTCTTGTTGATCACTTTCCACTTTGACTAACCCCTAAGGAGTAGGAATCTTGATACACTGATGATAGGTGGAAGGTACAACCTTCTTATCAAGAATCCATGACCTGTCTAATATAATATTATAGCAGGATAATGAATCCATGACACAAAACCGTTGCATCGAATTCATTCCTTCAACATATACGGGCAGTTTTATCTCTCCAACAGTGTTCTTTGCTTCTCCATTGAACCCTACAGGCACAGTGGACTTCGAGGTAATCTCCATCTCGGGGATCTTCATTCTCTTCAGGGTTTCCAATTGGATGATGTTGACCGGGCTACCATTATCTACCAATATACTGCTGTCACACCCCAACCAATGGCGGAATCATCGGAGTGAGACTTGTTCAAGATTGCACGAGACTTCATAACGCTATTTGTGACAAGTATTTAATAATTACCCTTTTCGTTGCTTTAATCAGATAATACGAATTTCAAATTACAACACATATAAAAGAAATATAATTTCATTTCATAACAATTTAATACAGTGGTTTTGGAACTAATTACAACGTGTATGAAGTAAGATACAATACAACAAGTATTTAACATTCAAATGCGTTTCTAGGCAATCCTACTAGATTCCATGCGTCATTGATATTCCTGCAACATGTATTAAAAGCATAGATCAATACAAAGGTATTGACGAGCATACAAGTTTGAAAAATATGTATAAACGTAAAGTTTGTCACAAATCTATGATGGAAGTTTTATATCTAGAATTTAAACTACCATACCTAAACAACCTAAGCATAACGAAATAGAATGGACATACAAATTGAAACTAGCAAGTATAACTAACACAAGCGTAACAAATAACATGCATGTACAAAATGAAACTAGCGTGCATAACTAACGTAAGCATATCGAGAATACGTTTGATTTCGTATAATATGAATTGTTGTTAATGATACATGTTGCACCCCAAAACGTGTTAAAGTATAAAATAAGGGGTCAAGTATGCTCACCGTATTGCTAAGACTTCCGATTATCCAAGTTGACGAGTGTATGAGATTAGGAGGATAAAACACCGAGCTCACCCTAGATGGGCAACGAATGTATGAGTAAACGGAAATATGACGGCGGACATGAAGGGGGAATATAGAGTATAACCCGCGGATATATATGCATATATATACATATATATATATATATACTTTATATAGTTTATGCAAAATTTATAAATTAAGTTTATCGGAAATATAAGAGAATTATTGTCAAAATAAATATACAAATACAATTATTTTATAAAAATACTTGAACTTCGATAGGCTCCGTTTTATAAAATTAGCGCGTTTCGTTTTACGGAATTTTACAAAAAAAACGGGTAGGGTTTCCTCTGTTTTCGGACGATCCCGACAATACTAGTTGTCGATATATATTTTTCAAAATTCAACAATTCAATAATAATATAAACAAATATAGTTAAATGTATTTTATAAATAAGTTATAAGGTTCGGTTTCACAGAAAAATATTAATTAAGCACGAAAAAAATAAATTAATAATCTCGTCATTGTTATTCGAGGCTCGGGTTTAACCCGTTACCCGAGTTAACCAGTTGACTGTTTGACCCGACACGAGGAACTGAACCGACTCGAACTAGACTAAACTGAGTTAACTCAGACTGAACCGAGATAACTCACACCAGAACGAAACTGAGCTTGAATGAATACGACAGCCACTACTGTTGTCACCAGTTGCAAGAAACACTGGGTTCGAACCGTTCTTGGACCTGCAACGGACAATTCCCAACTTGATATCTAGAACCAAACTAAGAACTGAGTTTAAAACCGGAAATGAAAACAAACCTAACTGTTGTCGGCCGGAGCTGATTGACGTCGGCCACAAATTGAACCCAAAACCGAAACTGAAACAATCTGGTGCCAAACCCTACTCGACCTGAACTGCTGGAAATGGACTGAGCTGATAAACACCTCCACCGCCACCATTGCCGGTTCCACCGAAACCAAAACTAGAGTCGAAGCAACCCGAACAGAAACTGAATCGGCTGACCCGAGACCGAACCACCAACCAACCAGACTCGACCCGAACCATAACTCACAACAACCGACCGAAATCGAGCCGAATCGGGGCGGGGCGACTGCCGCCGCCGCCGCAGATGGCGGCACTGCCTTCATCTCTCCCCACTTCTCTCTCTGCGTTCCGTTCTCTCTCTCTCTCTCCTCGGTTGTTCTCTCTCTCTCTCTCTCTTCGTTCATGTCGCACTAAAGATCCTCGTCGGAGCTCGTGCTCGCCATCGGTCGACGATCAGAGGTGGGGGATGGTGTGTGTGTGTGTGTTTGGAGGTATATCGAGAGGGAGAGGAGAGTAATAAGAGGGTGAGTGGCTGATTTGTGTAAATGAACCTGAGAAGATGAATCTGGCTCTATTTTGTGTGTATAAGTTTTGAATGAGGTTAGGGTTTCTTGTGTAAGTGTTTAGGTAAGGTGCAGACAAAGGAGTTTAGAAGGAAGTGATGGAGTTAGCGGCTAATGATATGTAGAGAAAAGAATTTAGGGCTTTTTGATTACACTTAAATACATAGTGTTGGATTAATGGGCTTGGGCCCCAGGCCCACAAGTCCAATTCCCGTGTTTTGAGTGGCTCAATCGTACACGTGATCCCTTTTTCAAATCCCGAACGTCGTGTAATGTTGTAATTTGTTATTTTAGGGTCATAATCATTTAAAATAGTGTCAGTAATCGTTATTAATTGCGTACGTTCGTCGGTCTCATTAAAATCGCGCAAGTAAATGCTTCGGTTTGTCGTTTCTTATTCCGTTCTTCGAGTGAGATTCTAAAAATAGGGAAACGGCACGTATTTCCTAAAAATATGAATTTACAGAAATACGAGGCATTACACCTGCATACAAAATGGTTAGCAATATATAAAGTAATTACCAGACCATCATGGTGAGGATCCTGGATGTTATTCCGGTCGTCACAGTCGAATGTTACCACTTTGTCATTTGTAAGCGTTGTCATCTTTGTTGGTTTGTCTCCACTTTCTGCCTTAGCCTCCTTGGCATGCCTTTTAGTTGCAGAATAAGAGGTTCCGTATATATTGGATCCTCTAGATATGATATGATATGAAATTGATTATCTTGGCATCTGGTGGAGGTGATGCTGCTAGTTTAGGATCCTTGTCAATATCCTGACCCTTATTCTTCTTCCTGCCAAGAAGATCTTTCAAGTTTCCTTTGCTTAGCAAGTAGCTTATCTCCTTCCTCAAGGCTATGCAATCCTCAGTTATATGCCCAAAGTTTTCGTGGAAGGCACACCATTTGGACTTATTCTTCCAATCAGCCTTCTGTTGATTCTTCCTTGGCCATCTTGCTTTATCTCCTAAACCCTTTATGGCATACATTAGTTCAGGAATATTAACCGAGAAACAATATTCTGATAACTCAGGATATTCTTCTCCATCCTCATCCTCGACAACGTTTACTCTCTTGTTGTCATTTTTATTATACTGCTTAGAGCGGTATGGTTTATACGAGGATTCTGACTTCCTGTTTGTTGTCTCATATGTTGAGGATGCATTCATCCTCTCTTGTATTTTCTTGTCATCTTCAAGCCTTATATATCTCAAAGCCCTGTTCCAAGCTTCGTCAAAGTTCCTGCAAGGATTCATCACAAGATCCTGATAAAACTGGGAATCATTTTGTAGTCCCATCTTGAATGCTTGCACTGCTGTAGCAACCTCAAGGTGTGGGATATCCAAGGATTCCCTGCTGAATTTGTTTACATAATCCCTTAGGGATACTTAAGGTCCCTGTGTTATCCTGTAAAGGTCACTTGTTAATTTTTCAAAGCTTCTACTGCAAGAAAATTGACTGTTAAACAAATTAACTAAATGAGCAAATGATGTAATTGAATGAGGTGGAACATTTAGAAGCCATTTCAAGGCTGATCCTATTAAAGTAGAACCGAAACCTTTGCACAAGCATGCTTCTTTAAGATCCGGAGAGATGGGGTTTATCTCCATCCTCTCCCTATACTGGGCAATATGCTCTTCAGGATTCGTCGTCCCGTCATAAAGCTTCATATTGGGAGTTTGGAATCTTTTCGGGATTTCAGCATCAAAGATAGGAAAAGCAAACCGAGATATCCTGTGACTATCCTGGGTTACTTCCGGTATAGGCTGCACTACCCCAGGTACACTTGATATCATATCCTTTAGCTTCTGGAGCTCTCTGGATTGTGCCGACGTTACACCTGCATCCTGCGAAGATCCAAGGGTATTAGTAACTGGAGTATAAGTATTTAGGCAAGTTACCAGCTTGATTATTCTGGCCATATCCTGGAGCGTATCCTTGGCCCCTCACAGTCGATATCCTGGCCGTCGAGGGTATCTCAGGAACATTGCTCTAGGAACGGCTTTGTATGATATTGCCCTGATTATCCTCAGTATATACTGCTGAACTAAAGTTCAGCGTCCTGGGCTGCAAAGGGGTGACAATATCCTCCGCAGGTTTCTTGGAGTTGGACTTCAAGAGTTGTATCTCTCTCGTTATCATTTGGTTAGTTTCCTGTTGTTGCTTCATTTGATCATGTATACTACCAAACAAAGTTAAAATTTCATCATTAGAAGCCATAACAGGAGTTATCCCTGGAACACCAGATCTGTTGACATTCTGAGCAGGAGGAGTGTCTCAGGATATTTGGCTTTCATTTCTCTTTGGAGGAGCTTGAACTTGTGGAGGAGGAGGAGGAAGCACCGAACCTGTTGTAGCAGAGGTTGTAGCAAGCATTGAAGAAGAACACATGTTTGATTTTGAAGCCATTGAAAATAGTTGTGTAAAAAGTTTTGAAAATAGAAAACCAAGTAATGATTTTAACAAAGCTTGTAACAGAAATAACACCACTTGCCCCACGGTGGGCACCAAATTGTTTTGGTCAAAAATTAACAAAGCAATTTAGTGATCAAATTAGTTTGTGAGGTAGTGTGCTAGCAATGTTTGTGAAAAATATGTTGCTTTGAATGTTTAAGAAAACAGTTTCAGGATATAGCCTCAGGATATAAAGCTATACCAATGATCAAACAATGAGTTGTAAAAGTAAAAAATGGACACAGGATATACGAGGAAAGCCCTTGATCAATCTAGATCTCCGGCATAAAACCTCGGGAGCTAACAATCATCGGCTGACTTGTTCTTCTTATTGCTTTGAATAACCAGGATACAGTGCAGGATAATGCTCAGATCGCTACTAAGTGTTACAATGATTGTGATTTGTGAGTGTTAGAGTGTTTTTTCAGCTAGAAATGATAGTGAATGAATAAGAGAGCTCGAAAGTGTATCTGTTGTCCCCCTCTAAGTCTACCATTTAGCCCTATTTATGATATACAAGTATAAGCAACCCCTAATTAACTCTCCATTGATGCTGGGATCCTGAGAATATGCTCTTCTGGACGTTGGAGGGCTGTTTCAACTTGTTTTCCGCGTACATATTAACTATAAATCCGGGTCTTCAGCTCACATAACCGTTACAACATTAGTTATCACTAATCAGCATCTGAAACTCTCGCAGAACATGCCTTTCTTTAATTCTGACCTTACAAGACCCATTCCACATGTGTTTTAATGTGTCTCCGGTAAATTAGCATGCATTAATCAACTGCAGCCAAAGTCTACAAGCAAATCGTTAGTCATTACCAAGATATTCCCGCAGGATGTTACCAATATCCTGGTTCGGTATCCTGATCATAGATAAGCAACATAAAAATCGAGATATATCGTCAGGATATGTGCTCAGAATTTCACCCATAAAAGTGTGCCTCCAGATGTTCCATGTCCAGTTTGATCGCTAGTCGTAGCCCCAACAAGAAACGCTTCATATTCGGCCTCGTTGTTTGTACTTTTGAAGTCGAGGCGTATTGCGTAGGTGAGTTCTTGGTTGTCAGGGATGACTAGGCGTAGATCAGTTTTTTGGCCAAGAAATGTGTCAAAATTTACATGGATGACTTTATCGACATAATTGGCTAATAACCTGTTTAGCATGTCCAGCCGGCCAGCTAAAGTTTGCATTTCTTTTATCGTGGATGGCGATGGCATGCGCTCGATCGCTTGCACCTTTTCTGGGTTCACCTGGAATCCATCCTTTGTGACGATGAATCCAAGGAATTTGCCTTCTTCCATTCCAAACGAGCATTTGCCTGGGTTTAGCTTCATATCAATGTTGCGAAGAGTTTGGAATGTTCTTTCAATATCTTTGAGCATGGTATCCTCTTCCATGCTCATGTCGATAAAGTCATCCATGTAAATTTTGACACATTTGCTAATTTGCTCGCCAAACATGTCGTCCATCAATTTTTGATAGGTTGTGCCCACGTTGCGCAGCCCAAACAACATTTTCGTATAGCAGAAATTTCCCACAGTTGTCTAAAACGCCGTTTTAGCCTCGTCCTCGAGTGCTATTTGTACCTGGTGGTAGCCTTTGTAGCAATTGACGAAGCACTTCCATCTAAACGGTGCGAGGCTTCCGACCTTTTCATCGACTTCTAGAAGTGAGTAGCAATCTTTGGGGCAGGCCTTGTTAAGGTCTTTGTAATAGACGTACATGCGCCAACCCCCACTTGGCTTTTCTACCATAACCGGGTTTGCCAACAAGGTTTGGTATTTGACTTCCCGTAGAATCCCTGCAGCGAGCAATTCCTTTACTTACTCGGTCATTGTGCTTTTTTTTGCGGGTCCCAGATTGCGTCTTGCCTGGACCACGGGCTTGAAACCTGGCATGGTATTCAAGAAATGTTCCGCGATGTCACATGGGACTCCAGTCATATCTACAGGAGTCCAAGAAAATATATCTTTACTCTTGAAGAGCAGCTTCTTCAACTGCGTTCTCACGTTGTTCGACAAGGCGTGACCTAAGGTGATTGGTTGCTCGGGATTCTTTGCGTGAAATACCCATTTCTCCGGTTCCATTCTAGGGTCAACCTTGTCGTCTTTTCCGGACGTAGGTTGTCCGTGGACATGACTTCTCGGTGGGTGTAGATGATCGTGATCCCCGTTTTGGTTAGAAAACCGATTGCGGAGTGGGGAGTGGAAATGATCATATTGAAATCGCCTTGTGCTTCTCTACCGAGAAGCACGTCATATCTGAAGTATGGGTTAGGACCATAAAATTGACCTCCTCCATCCATGTGTGTTCCTACCATCGGTAAGGCGCACCGGAAAGGTGATTTGACCGAGTGAGAACACTGTTTCCCTCGCAAACCCGGCCACAGGGTAATCTACCGGCTGCAACCTATCTTTGTCCTCTTGATGGAACTGGTTGAAGCATTGTTCGTATATGATATCGGAGGTACTGCCCTGGTCTATGAAAAGACGCTCTGTGCAGTAGTGTACCAAACAGTCGGTGATTACGATTGCACGCTTGTCACACCGTCTGACTCGAATGCGGGGAAAGACGACTTGGTATCACGCTAACCGTCATCCTGCCCCTTTTTACCGCCCTCCGCGGTTGTGTATGGCCCCCACAGATCATGTGGGTTGCCACGTACTTCATCTTTTTATCGGAAGTGCCCTCATCGTGGGGAGTTATGCGCTTGGTTTGCTTTTGCGCATATGGCAACAGGTGTTGCAGTTTCCCCTCCTTGAGGGCTCATTCAATCTCCAGCCGAAGACTGATATAATTGTTTGTAGTGTGACCACTGTCCTTGTGATAGTCACAATAATGGTTGAGGTCCAGGCCTCTTTTGTTTTTCGTCTCCGCGGAGGGTTTGAAGTTCCATTCTTCTGTGAGAAGAACGTCCCTTGGCGATTTGGTGAGCTCGGTCCATTTGCGGTCTCAAGTCTCCTTTTTTTCCGGCCCTCTGGTCCCGCTGGGCACTAATCGTCGATCTGGTGTCAGGTTAGGACCCACGGGGATCGTACGATTTAGACTCGTGGTCTAGGGTCCACGAGTTCCTATTGCACTTGTTTTTGTTGCGCCGGCTGGTTCATGGCGAGAAGATTTCCCTTCTGGGAATGAAGGGCGATCTTTGTTTGTACTCGGGCGTAACAAACGCTCTGTTTGGGCATACGTCTTGACTGCCGTTATGACGTCGTCCCGCTTCTTGGGCAAGACTTCCTTGCCCGACATCGTCTTTATCATTTCATCATTTTTAACCGGTTTAATGAAATGTGCACATGTAAGCGCGTCTGGTACCCCGTCGATCTTGAGGCACTGTTTATTAAAACGGGTAATGAAGCCTTCCAAGCCTTCATTATTGCCGAACCAAGTATTCATGACGTCTGAGGTATCACTAGCGTGACGTCGCTGCTGGCAGAAATACGCAAGAAGTTTTTCTTGCAAATCTTCAAATCATGCTAGTGAGCCTACTGGCAAAGAATCAAAACAGGCCCTGGCGGTTCCCGTGAGGGTCTGGATAAATAAATGGCACCATAAGGGTTACGTTCAGCCACCGACGAAGCCGACACTGATAAATACGCACATGTGGTCGTTAGGGTCTGATAACCCCCTGTACTTGCCCACGTTGGGCGGAAGTTTGGACCTTGCAAGTGGTGCCAAGGCAATCTCTTTAACAAATTTGGAATTTCCCACTGTGGACTTCGGTCTGTAGACCGACCTGTAATCATGCTTTGCAGCACGATGGTAAGTTGTGTGGGGTTGCGCCGGAGTGTAGTCATCGTGGTCATCTGACCGACTGTAAGCTGTGTAGGAATCCCCGCAGTACGTATAATCATCCGGCTCGGTTCTGTCATCTGCGTCGTTATTGGGATGGGGCCCAAGATTTCTTAGTATACCGGACCCACGTCGAGTAACCGATTCTCGCCTATGTTGTCTAGGTGGGCCTAGGCGCTGATGCGTAGAGGCCCTGGCCTAGGATCCGTAAGTTGAATCCCCTTCTTGTAATGTATGGAGACTCATATACGAGTCCCTATGCGGGTCGCACCTATCCCTAGACGCGGGATGCTGTGGAGGTGGCGCCTCGTATTGAAGAATATAGGGCGTGGGTGTGAAAGGTGTCGGTGTAGGCCCTCCGACATGTTACGCGCCTGTGCAGGCTTGTGCATAGGTTGTGTTTAAAAGAGCCTGTTGTTGTAGGTAACCGGAGTGAAAATCAACTCCTGGTGGTAAAGTAGGTGCAAAGTAGGGAATCTCCGTTATGTTCGTCGAGAGATAACCCATTTGCGTAGATGTGCCAATATGGCTTATTGGATGGTCGGGGGAGTATTCCCTGTTTTCCCGACACTTGGTAGGATAAAGGGTTCCACCATGGTAAGATTCTTCTGGTCAGATATGATCGTAGAAAAGAAGAGAGGAGTGTGCTAATAGAAATAACGGTGGACGCCAATGATGAAACAATGATTAACCAAGAGGTTAGTCTACGGGTCAAGTCCCGTCGAGTAGGTTTAATCCCTCCTTTCCTCGATCGATGGCTGGTTCGATTTCTAATCCGTCTCCTTCACAATGAAACATACCGTGACTCGCAACAAGGAGAATGGGGCGGGGGTTGCTCCTTGTTACCACCCTCCGAAGTGAGTATAAGTATTTGCTTGGGAAACAAAATAAGTATTTAAGTAGTTGTTGTGAGAGAGCAGATTAGCATTACCTCAAACCTGGTTCGGGGTGGGTATTTATAGTCGAAGAGTGAAGGAGAAAGGCCAATGAGCCGCTTGATGGGCCTAGGGCCTGACTGACAATGTGTAGGTTTAGTAAACGTGACAGGAGTGTAGGTCACGAAAGTGTTGGGCGCACGCAGAGGTGTTGCCATGTGTCCTATTGTATTGGATGCACGAAGGAACACCCGTCACGTGGCCTGCTAGGGTTGTCAGTTTGTTCACCAGCTTTATGCATGTGGGCTGGGCAGCTACGCATTGGGCGGTCAGCTGACCACTGCTGTCAGTGCCCAGGCATACCACTTGCTGGTTGGCCACGGGAGTCAAAGTGACAATTCCACTTGTATAAAAATATGATGCGGTTTTGCACCGCATCGCTATTAGCGGTAAACTGAGCACAAACCAACACTTTCATTGTCGTTCCGTGCGAACCAGCGCGGGAACGTTGCATGGAAATGTGTTTGACCGAAAGTGAATGTAGTGAACTACTATCATCCTTGATAGTAATTACCGCACCCTATGTATGTTGACGAAAACAACCATTTTCATATACAAGGTGAATCTTCTCGTCTTTCTTCGTGAGGGAAAGCAAACCGGGTTCGCGCATGCCAGCACGAACAGAGGTAAATCCTATCGGTATGGGCCATGACTCAGGTGATGATCCCTCACGCCCAAACCTGGTGCGAGATTTGGGACCATACCTGAACTAGCCTACTTACTTCGATTTAAACTCGTTTTTCTAGTGTCAACAGTTTATTGAAAAGCTAAGGTGATTTAGGGGGTGTTTGTTTTTTCTTCAAACATCTTCAAGGGAGCTGATGTCTGCAGGCGCGCAGACGTTACCCTTGAAGACTGTTTGTTTTTTTTCTTTTAAACAGATCTGAAAATGACATTTTTCAGCTTAAAAAAAGCTATGACACCCTTTCTTCAAACATCTTCACAAAAAAACCTCCTCCTTCATATACGTTCTGAACTCAAATTTGAACCAAAACTGGACCACCACCATTGTCGTAAGGTCACCGGCGCCGGCCATCGCCTCAGTCGGCCACCACCACCGTGCCAGAAAAAGGCGCCGGAGTGCCGGCCGGAACCGGCATAGCTTCAAGTTAGTTATAACAGATAATATATTCAACTGGATTATATCTCATTTCGGTAAAAAAAGGAGAATTCGAGAAGTTACAAGAAGTAAAAACGATCCAAAGGACTGACAGTAACCCAAATGAAACCACCCTTGATTCAAGCTCAAGCTCGGTCCAAGTACAACAAAAGGATGAAACTACTCTTGGTTCAGTAGTAACATGTCCGCCTTCTAAGTCTTTTACTGACCGGGATCTTCACAAAGCCTGTAAAATTGTGTCATCCTCTATGACTTGGTGCCCAAAGGAAGAAGCTTTACAAAAATGTGATCTTTATATCACACCTGATTTAGTTGTGGAGATGCTGCGAAATGCAGCCTACATGGTGGTGCAGCGTTGCGTTTTTTCTCATGGGTTGGAAAGATAGACGGTTACCGACACACTGGGTGTGTTTGCCAGAAAAAGGCGCCGGAGTGCCGGCCGGAAGCGGCTTCGGTGACCGGATCAAGAGAGAAGGCAGAAAGGAGGTAACTGATTTAGGATGTTTGAACTTAAAAGATTTTGGAGGTAATTGGTTTAGGATGTTTTGATGTGAAAAATAAAACAAAGTTCATGTAACTTGTACAGACGGTATCAATTTATAAAAACAAACAGTCTTATATTTTAGCTTGAAGAGGTTTAGACCACATCTTCAGTTGTAGACATGAAAACAGATGAAATCAGCTTGCAGACAATTTATGTCTGAAAAAACAAACAACACCTTACATTCATATTCATAAAATTTTTGACATGTAAAAAAGTTATTTAATTCAACATTCTGTATGCAATTAAGCATTGATTTAGGGGCTGTTTGGCTAAGCTTTTCAAAACTACTTATTTGCTTTTCTGTAAAGCAAATAAGTCAATAATCTGTTTTGAAAAGCTATAAAATGGAGCTTTTCAAAATGACTTATTTGCTTATTTGCTTTTCAGAAAGCAAATAAGCAAATAAGTCATTTTGAAAAGCTTAGCCAAACAGCCGCTTACTACATTAAACTAAACACCAATTATTCATTCATTTATTTATTATTACTTATACAAACTACACAATTACGCAACCCATACAAGGTTATCGATGGGAATAACATGGCATGCCGGACCGCTGCCAGGATAGCCTCCGATCAACCGGAACACCACATGGTCAGCGTCCCACATGGTCGTGTCCTTGTGGCAAACAGAAATAGATTCAATTCTCTCATTATTATCCCCACCTAATGCAAGCTTAAAAATCCTAGTCATATGACCCATGTGCCCATGACAATAGTAAACCAAAAAAGGGTAAGCCATGGAATGACAAGCCACCACTTCAGATGTATTGACCTCTAATGGGTTCTCAACGAAAGTATAGTTTTGGTAAAGGATATGATTAGAACTCAAAATCTTGGTGGTTAAAAGTTTAGGTTTGACCGAACTAAAAAACTCTTGTGTCATATCCATCATGGACTCCAATGATGTCACACACCACTTGAACTCATCCCCTTCAGGTTTGAGCTCACATTGCATGAGTGTTGCTTCCATCGCCTTGGCTTGTGAAGAAGTGTTTGAGAATTGGAAGTATTCAAGAAGGTATGGGAGTTTTGATAAGGAGAAAGGGATCGAATCAACATGTGATCTAGGGAGTAGATGCATAGGAGCAGAATCGACTTTTGATGTAAAATAAAGTGGCATCCTTTTGCCTTGGTATAGATCGGTGACCTTGAAGAAGACATGTACAGCAGGGTCATTAACTGGATCTTCTTTGGGTTTGACAACGTTGTTAAGATTGTTTTCCATGATTTCCAAGGCATTGCTTCCAAGAGAGAACTTCAAATTTAAGAAAAACAGATTCAGATGCACTACCCATCAAAACATTGAATCATTTTTGTTCTGTCTATTACTGTGAAAATCATTACTAAGTTGAAAGGAGTAGTAGAACAAGTAAAGAGTGTTGGTTCAGTTCTGTTTTGAACATAATGTAAAACATGAAAACATACCTTTGATTGCATCAGATAGGCTAGCAGTAGTGTTTGACATGATTGTCAGCTTGATCTGGTTCCTCCTTAGGGTGCAATCTGATGATGGGGCTAAGAAAACCGATAAGGGAATCGGTTTGGAGAGGAGGTCGATTGATGTTATGAGTTATGAGGGTTTGTGTAATTGTCTAACTGAGTAACCCTTTAACCTCCACATAACTCTCCTTATATAAGCACCCAGGAGGAAACCCTAATTAGTTAATAAGGGTAATATGGTCCATCAACAATTACCAACTAATTATTTAATAGGATTGTTATATATTTTGATCTATATAATGTAAATGATTATAATGGCTACTAGATTAAATATTAATACATAATATATTTAATCTTACATTCTCCCACTTAGCCGAGTAATCATTTACTATGAGTATTAGATAAGCCTGATCAGGAGTTAACACTCATTTTAGCCTTAAACAAGTACTATAGCAGAGAAATACAGCCGTTGAATCATTATGCGACTCAGGACCCCCATTAATCATACTATAGCCTTAATTTAAAACCTAATCGTTATGATCAAAATACGCATAAGCCCTTTGTTTGATTTGTAACTATATTTGTCTATATGCCGTTATGCTAGCTTGACATATTCTTAGAGACATACAAAATCAAACTGATGAGGAAAATTAACTAATACTTAGTCATTCATAGTACGATATGCAGTTGCGCATGGCCATCAATTAATACCCGTCTCTGAGCTCTCTTAATAAGACTTATGGGTAATAGCCCTTCAATTATAGGATCCTTAAGCATATCATGAATGTATTCGATACAAAACTTAGTTTCCTCAATTCGTTCATAAACGAATAATTAATTGCGTATCGAAAATTAATGCAGCACCTCTTGAACTGTTACTGTTCAAGGAGTCATGGTAGCTGACTTTATCACACTAAGTCTTCAAAACGTTATATGGAGTCATTAAACTTATGAGTCCACTGATAAACTTTCAACAACATTTAGTGACTATATTATGTCGTTATAACTTAGGTTGTTAATATCAGTACATTATGACTCCTCCATGAGATATGTTTTGTCTGCTAACATAAGGATATACCCGAAATTACATTCTTGTCATCTTTGAATATCTCAAAGTTAGAGTAATAAACCGGTTTTAATTCTCACTTCTTCTTTAAATTGTAGCCTCTCGTTTATTTAAAGATATTGTAAAACTCCATTAGATGCTTCATATTAATCTAGACATATCTAGTGTGTTGCAATGTGAGTAATATCTAAACGAGTATAGACTTAAACTTACATAAGGCTTCTAATTAATGAAGCGTAAATAAATAATCTCATTTATCCTATTATCCTCTAAAGGAAAGCAATATTGTCTGTTACATACGTAAGGACCCATTTAATGTTAAACTTATGGAACAGAACTAATATCCCATTGGGTCTATCTCAGTATGTTATGATATCAATCACGTAAGAGATATCTCTGAGATTTATTATATCAAAGTTTGTGTTAACGATGCTTTGACTTATGTAACATATACTTGTCAAAAGAATGTTATCTATATAGACAAGTTTATCTTAGTTGTTCCCACTCATTTTGAGGTAGGTACATTTATCCACTTGATTCTTGATGAAAATAATCACATTAGCTTTTCATCACATTATGATGTTTGCATTAACCCATACATGGATATTATTGGCTTACAAATAAAGTGTTCTTTAACCTTCAGTTTGAAACTTTAGGTTGTTATCTAATGAACATGTAAATGTGTCAGCCATTTGTTAGGGAAAATTGTTTATAATGTTCATCTAATGTAGCTTTAAACTATTATAAGCTACTAGAACAGTGATGATCCTCAAAGAAATCTTTTGTTAGATATGTAATAAAGATTCTTTAATAATTTATCTCTTCCCGAGTACAACCTTTGACAATCAATCAAGCTTCTTCGTGTCTTAACGCTTATATTAGGATTTGGTTTAGTTATGAACACTCTTAGGTAATTCAATCAAATCCTAAACGTTATACGAACACATAAAATCAGTTTTACTAGAAAACTGTTTTATTCCATTTAGAAGATTAATTGACACTAATGGCTTAATTTGAAGAGATAGGATCAGCAAACATTTCCAAAATCCATTTCAACTTCAATTAGAGAGGTTATGTAATCATCAAAGTTAGTAGGCTTTTAAACCTAGATGACCTCCTGAGTTGATTATTGGGTTCATTAGAAGTTTCAATTTTATGGATTAGCTCTTGGTTAGGTTGCTATCATTTTCAGGATTCTAAGTTTGAAAGAGTTGGTGCAGTATGGTGTACAAGAGGTGTAATCGGAGTTAAATTCGGAGTGAAATTTAATGACACTCTTTCCCCCGCCTCTTGTATTCCTTGCAAATCATAATAAGGACTTTGACTGCTCCCACTAACCTTAGAAATCTTTAGGAACTCAGCATGCTTAGGGTCAATATGTAACGACCAAGAAATTCTAATAGAGAAACACAAATTAATGACGTTAGTCGTTGTGATTTCTCTTGTTGAGGATTATGTTAGTTCAGGTAAGAAATCTAGGTGTGTCCACAATTATGCAACAATGAAACTTTTTGTAAGAGTAGCATTAGATTTAAGGAGATTTGATAGAACAGTGTCATGATGGAGCGATGTCTTGTACAAGAGGTGCAAATTGAGGTAATGTAAAAATTTTCACTCCCCCACTTCTTGCAACTATTGCAAGTTATTATTAAGACACTTAATGCTCCCACTGATCTTTAATATCTCTAAAATGCTACAAGAGAAGTTTCAATGAGCTACGTGACGTGGGAACCAATCACATATACGTTAGACTTTAATTGATTTCCTTAATGTCCAAATATCATAAACTTTAGGGACATATCTAATAGAAATCTTATTAAGTATATACATATATATGAATAGATTTCTTCTAAGACCTTGAGCCATATGCAACAAGTTGATAGTCTTTTAAATGATAAATGAATTATGTCTGAATATTCCATTTGGAATAAGTTCCACGAATGTCAATGAATGACTTATGATGGACCCATACTTATTCCTTAAGCCAAGTCATATTTAGGGCTATAACGTCATGATTTAAAATCACTTAGAATGAGATTAAATGAAAAAATCATCCTCATTAACCATGTCATGATTTCTCATAAATTTTGGTTATAATGGATGAAATTTATAAGTCTCATTTTCCTTTTGTCGAATTCTCATTTGCATGATGACAAAAGTTGTGAAAGCGTAAGGTATCATCTAGTTCCATCTTAGTAATGTTTCAATCCAGATATTTAGAACAAATAAGATGAGAGTTTAAGGTAAGTGTGACTTTATGTTGACTATCCAAACCTCACAACCTTCATGACGTAGCCTAAGTAATGATACTGTATTCTGATTAATCTTCAGAATGTATAAGGTATCGAAAGGCGTTGTTAGAAGACTGATTATTATGGTTCTTATAGCCTTAACATTTAATTTTGTCACTAACTCTCATGTTAGTTATTTGTCAAGTTCTGGTAAGGAAACGTATGGAAACTAGAGTCAACTAATCATGTGTTAATTGGAATATTAAAATTATCAGACTTAAATATCATTAGTAAGTGACTACCTAATTAACTTATCCAACTGTTCTTTGGAATAATGGATAGTCTCGTTGCTTTATGCCTAGTCTAATGACATAATTATGCAGTGAGATTTTCCCTTGAAGAACCTTAGAGTTGGGATTAGCACTTGTAATTTATCTATGGACCTTAGAGCAATCCTCTTTTAAAAGTATTAGTGGTTCTAAGGTGAGTGACAACTTATTTTCCAGCTTCAAACATTTATTTCTTTGTACATATGTTGCTTATCAACACACTCGTTATACTTTGGTACTTTTAAGTGTTATAGTTGATTTATAATGCATCAAATTGTACAAGTGAGAATCTTAGTATGTAATGTACTGGAAAAATGTACTTATTTCCATGCGTAAGCCCTTAACTTTATGGGTCATGGTATTGTACATGATTATGTATTCACATATACCACTTAGCTTTATAGTTTATAATTTTAAATGAAGGCATGCATCTTAGGAGTTTTAGTAATTATTCCACAATTATAGATTAGTCTTAGGAAAGACTTAATCTGGAATAACCTTTTAGTGACAGCACTTATTCTTGATTATTATAAGAGACATCATGTTCGATTTATCCTAATCATCATGCCCTACTTTGCTTCTGTAGTGCTTTATCAGAAGAGAGCAATAGGATTATCATGTCTTAAGAGATAATCAAGGATTTAATTTAAGAGCTAATTCTAATAGAAACTTTAAGCAAAACATATTAGATTTAGGAATTAGAGTGGATGAAATATAGACTTATAAAAGGAAATTATAGTGAGAAAAGTTATGGGTACTTAAAATAAGGCAGACAAAATGATCATAAAAATTAATTAAGGATCATTAATATAAGGATCATTGTGTGAAGAGGTTGTGATATGTCTATTACTAACATCAAAATAATAGACTTAGCTAAAATTCTACTTAAACGAAGACAAAACAGCTTTTGCCAGAAGTGTAATCATTTAAGCATATGTGCAAAGTGGTTGTAACAAATCAGCTTTGGCAAGAAATTGAGACAATCACTTTAGTTATGCACTCGTTAAGTATGCCATCTATGAATGAATTAAATCAGCTTTGGCCAGAAATTAAGACATTCATGCTTATGATGCATACTTAACATAGCTTTCGTAATACTTGAACGATAAGTAGATGTATCAAGTCCGCTTTGGCCAGAAATGATACATCAAAAGCTCATTCAAGTTAAGCTATTTTGGTTTTGTAAAACATTATTTGATCCTTATTAATTAACTAAATATTTACAAAACCAGTTATTTAATAGCAAACCACCCGTTAGCGCGGATCGAACTCCGCGGTGAGTTCGCTGGGATTGCGGGGAACATCGAAAAAAAATTTAGTTCACATTAACTGCTCAGTAAAGTAACAGGATTTCGAATAAGTCTTGAAATTTTATGAACACTCATGATTTCGGATGATCAGACAGTTATTGATCCGTAATGGACAAACAGATGTTCATCCGGAATGATCAATTAGTTGTTGATCCGTGATGATCCGTAAAGATCATCCAAAATGTGTTCCTCAAGCTATAAAATCCTTAATTTAAGCAGTTACTAATTGATAAGGTTCAAATCCGAAATCTTAGGGATCATGGGATTAAGTTTCCTGTTTAAAAGTTAGTTATTTTTATCTGCTTATTTCGAAAAAAATTTATCCATTAATAAAATAACAGATTTCGAAAATTCTAATTAGATAAAAAATAAATCAAACAGGAACAAACACCCAATAATCCTAAATCATTCCAAAACTAAGGGAAATTTCGAACTTTCTGATGAACAAGTGATGAAAATAAACATTCAAACATTCATCCGAAATGCATCGGTAATGATCCGAAATCATCCGTAATGATCAGAGATGATCCGTAATGATGTAGATCCAGATCCGAAATCATCCGTAATGATCAGAGATGATCCGTAATGATGTAGATCCAGATCCGAAATCATCCGTAATGACCAGTGATGCTCCGTAATGATGAAACTCCACATCCGAAATGATCCGTAATGATGAAACCTCAGATCCGAAATCATCTTTGATTGATCCGTAATGATCCGAAATGGATGATTCTAATCCGGAATGGCATCTCGGGTAAAAAGGTTTGAAGACGTTCATCCGTGATGCATCCGTAATGGATCTGTGATGATCCGGAATGGCATTTCGGATCAAATCATTTGAAGATATTCATCCGTAATGGATCCGTAATGATCCGAAATGGCATCTCGGATGACAGAAAACGGATTTTAAATGGTTTTCAATTCTGTTTTTCAGTTTTATTCCAGATTTACGGATATAAAACAGAACCGACTAATCAACATATGCTCTGATACCACATGTTGGTTCAGTTCTGTTTTGAACATAATGTAAAACATGAAAACATACCTTTGATTGCATCAGATAGGCCAGCAGTAGTGTTTGACATAATTGTCAGCTTGATCTGGTTCCTCCTTAGGGTGTAATCTGATGATGGGGCTAAGAAAACCGATAAGGGAATCGGTTTGGAGAGGAGGTCGATTGATGTTATGAGTTATGAGGGTTTGTGTAATTGTCTAACTGAGTAACCCTTTAACCTCCACATAACTCTCCTTATGTAAGCACCCAGGAGGAAACCCTAATTAGTTAATAAGGGTAATATGGTCCATCAACAATTACCAACTAATTATTTAATAGGATTGTTATATATTTTGATCTATATAATGTAAATGATTATAATGGCTACTAGATTAAATATTAATACATAATATATTTAATCTTACAAAGAGAAAATTGGGTGAGGTACGTTTATCACTACTATATGTTAATTAAAGGAGTTGTAACGTTTCGCTTTTTCTGTAAGATTTTGATCAATTGTCCGTTGATACCTATTGAACATTGCTGACTTTTTTTTTCAATAACATAGAGATTTACATGCAATAATATTAAAGCAAAAGAGAATTGAATATTCATGGATGAATACCTGAAGCAACAATGCAGACAAGATGAAAGAAGTAAATGCCATCTCAATAAGACTTGATGCATTTTCTTTTTAGTTATGGTATATATTTATAGAAGTAGTTATTTAATTACCACATAAAAAGATAATGCCATTATTCAAAATTTAATTATATGACTCGTTTGCAAAAGAATCCATGAGAGGTGTACCCTCATCCTAAGCCATAAAAAATGTATCCATGCTTTCATATCTAAAAATATTAAGTATATGCTTTCAGATCTAAAAATATTAAGTATAACAAATATTCAAACTAACATATTATTATGTTACAATATATTATATTGTATCGCTTTATATTATCTCATACTATATATGATTGCATAATATTACATCAAATTGCATCACATTACACTAAAATTATATTAAATTAAATTACATTACATGATATTATTTTATTATATATATTAATATGAAGACTTGATGAATAGTAAAATGAATTTTTTATGTTATTATTTTATTTTTTTAATTTCCAATTTCAACCATATACTTTAAATAATATACGTTTTTAATCAATTTAGATATAATAACAGAAAGTTATGATGAATAGTAGTTGAAATATTTTAAGTATTTGTTTTTATGTCTTGATGAATAGTAAAATTAATTTCTTATGTTATTATTTTATTTTTTTAATTTCTAATTTCAACCCTATACTTTAAATAATATACGTTTTTAATCAATTTGGATATATTAACAGAAAGCTATGATGAATAGTAGTTGAAATATTTTAAGTATTTGTTTTTATTTAGTAATATTTTATCAAGGTATTTGTTCTTTTTGTTAGTAGCATTTTGTTTAGCATTTAGTTAGATTTTTTTATAATAACTTACGTTCGGATCACTACGATAGCGATACGATATATATTATCAAATAAAAAACCATAAAAATTAATACATACCGGTAACTATGTTGTTCAGTTCGGTACCGTATGATAGTCATACGATCTTAGTTTATCGAAAGGAAAAACAATAAAAATAAATCCTGGTAGTGATACAAATGTTGTTCAGTCGGTTTCGGTTTGGGTTCGTACGATAGCGCCACAATAGCCGTTTTCCATAATGTTTATATGCCAACGCTTGAAAAAAATAAACATAAAATGCAAACCAACCAAACTGATATCAACTGAACAACGTATAAATTAAATGATGTGTTGTGGGGGTTGATGTGTTGTATTGCAAGCAACTGACGCAAGTTCGATTGTTGTTGTGTCTGATTCTATGTTTTGTCAATATGAGGCTAGCCCACTTGATAGAGATATATGCCTCTTAAGGGAGATGTTTCAGGTTCAATCCAAGGCAAGAGTGATAAATATTAGGATTATTGGTGAATAGAGCAGACAAGGCGTTGTCATTAAAAAAAAATGAACAACATCGGTACTAGTATGGATATTCGTTTTTATTGTTTTCGATCGATGTAAGGTTTTCTCTTTCGATTACTATAACGAGTGTAAGTTCCATAACGAACCTGATATATACCAACCTTTCGCTGCGAAGCGCGGGAGGAAAATCACTAGTTATATATATGAAAATAAACTCTTGATGAATAGTAGTATACAATTTTTTATTTGTAGTAATATTTTTATTATATAATTTGTTTTTAAGTTATATATAATAGTTGCAAATATTTAAGTATTTGTTTTTTTTAACTTTTATTATTTATTATTCAATTTGTTTTTAGTAATATCTTGTGTTCCTTAACTTTGTAAAATATATAAATCTGTATCTATGCTTATTTATTTTTTTAACATTCTAAGTTATCTGGTCGCGTGTTGTGACGATGCGTTACCGCGGGGGCATAGTATCGATTCGGTTCGTTACAATACCGATACGATACAAGCACTCTGTATAGAAATCAACACGCGATTTACATTAGTCAAAAACCATAAAGACGAACATCGGTACCGACACCGATGGATAAATTGGTTCAGATTATCACGATACTTGTACCGATATTCGTTTATTGTTGCAGACAGAGTTGTATAAATGTTTTTCTTTTGAAATTTGGAAACCACAAAAATGAATTCAAGTACTGGCATGCATGTTGTTTAGTACGGTAGTGATACAATGTCAGTTTATCGAAAGAAAAATGATTAAAAAATGAGTGTTACCCAAACCAATGTTGTTCACTTAGTTCACTACGCTAGCGGCATGGAATCCGCTATTAAACAGAAAACCGTAAAAAATACATACAAGTACCGATGTTGTTTAATTTGGTCCGGTATGGTATGATGGCAATACCGTGTCAGTTTATCGAAAGAAAAATCAATAAAAATAAATACAAATACCGATATGGATGATGTTCAGTCGATTTCGATACGGTTTGGTACGATGGCAGCACCTGCCGCAAAACGCATTAGAATCTCACTAGTTAGTATTAAACACACCCATTTTACACCCTCTAAATTTAGATGCAGCCTACACAGATATATCATCAAACCATTTTGTACACCCTCTAAATTTAGATACAACCTACACAGATACATAATCAAACCAGTTTGTTTTAGTACATTTATTCATTTAGTATTATGCCACTGTTATTAAATACTTTAATAATAATAATAATATTAATAATATTAATAATAATAATAATATATTATTATTATTATTAATGTTCTGAAAATAGTTCAATTTTATTTTTCTTTTAAAAAACGAAAGTTAGAAACCACATAGTTTTTCTTTTCTTTATATTTTTTGTTTTTGGTTTTATTCAATAAATCAATACTTTTAAAAATATTTTTGAAACATATTTTAGTTTTTAATATTTTTATGTCGTTATATTTTCTTTTCTTCTTTCTTTTTTTATGTATTTTTTTGGAATTAACATTTTTTAAGTTATCTTTATATTTCAGCTTTTAGTTAAAAAGGTCTCTTTTTTGAAAAAAAAAACATCATTATTGTTATTTTTAAGCTTTCTTCTTTTATTTTATAACACTATTAATAAAGGTTAAAAATTAAATAATCATTACTGGCAGTTTCTTTTAATTTACTAAATATTAAAACATGTTTTATCATAGTTCATCATTTTAATAAAATAATATTCCATATTATATATGATAAACTTGGTATATATATTGATTTAAATTTGTAGTATATTTAAAAGCTATACTGTAAACTTTAATTAAAATATAATAGCAGTAATATAAATAATAGAAAAAGACCATTGAAAAAAAATGGTTAGTAAAAAATAAACAAAATTAAATTGAGTTTTTAATATTAGACGCTAAAGGTATGATTTATTTTGATTTTTTACATGGACAATCATTTGATAAATTATTTATTAATATCAAAACACATAATATTTAATTAAAACTTTACATCACAATTTTGACACAAGCCACATGACCTATATTAATAGAATCCGGTCATCATACACTTTTATTAAAATAACATTTAATAATAATGATGTTAAGAGCATAATAGGCATATGGAGCATTTAATAAAAAAAAATTAACTAACTGATTAAATTTAAAAATAAAGAAAATTTTATGAGTGGTACACGAATTCTATAAGGCATTTAATAAAATAAGTAGTTTTTTTTTACGTCGTGTGTTGCGGCGAAACCGAGCAAATGATAATGTAAAAGAAACGTGATTTGAAAATAAAACATGTTGTTTAGAAAGCCAAACCATTAGAACCATTTCGTTTATCATTGTACCGTTTTATAATACCAAATAAATACTTTAATTTAAGTACAACTTCGTTTTTAACAAAACTTATAACGGAATGTCGAGTGAAAAAATCAAACACAACTACTACTTAAGTTTTTTTAAAAAAAGGTTATAAACGTAAATTATTTAAGAAATATTAAATTATTTGATAAATTTATATATGTTTAAAAAAAGAAAAAAGAATTATAAAAAAATGGTAAAGGAAATATATGGTTTAAAAAAGGAAAAAAAATTAAAAATACGTTATAAAAGTAAATAATAAACTATTATAATATATTAAATAAAAAATAAAAACTATGTATTATTTTAAAAATAAAATAACTATTCATCGTCTTTAGTAAACTCTATATATATAACTAGTGTTATTTATCTTCACGAGTTGCGCGATTCACAATATGTTTTTTTGTGGTGTTTCGTATAAGGTGTATTCGATTCTCTAGTATGTGTGAATTGGACTTGAATCTAGTATGCGTGAATTGGACTTATACGATGTATATACACAATCTGTATTGAATTGGACGGAATAACGTTTAGGACAAAATAAGTATCAAATCAGATCCATTTAAGATTGTTGCCTCCATTGTTTGTCCACACTGCCCCTGCTGCTGGTAGTTAGGCCCTCCTACCATGCTTGGTGGTATTGCTCCAGTGTTTTGCGGCGGTGGTGAGCCATTCTAGTTGTTTGCTGGCCGTTTAATGTTGCTGGGTGGTAGTGGTCTATTCCAGTTGTTGAGTGGTGGCCTAATCTTGATGAGCGTAGTTGTTTGAAAAAATACTCATGTCTGTATATTAGATAGTGAAAGGGAAATCTGCAAACTAACAAAGCACAAAAACGATTATAAGCGAGTATTATCTCAAACTTTAACATCAAGATAAGCAATAAGTATACCGAAATACTTTTATAGTCGAGGTTGAACTGTTACACCTCGACTTTTTTAGTCAAACACAGTACCCTTACAACACAAAAACCATCCCAGTTTGATAAAACTTTAGCACCAACAACTCTCCAACTCTTGTACATGGTATTGGGTTTAATGTAACTGTAAATTTAAAGAAAACCATTATCTTTTATATCGATTAATATTTCACAAGTTAAACCTTTTACAAAGACTTGATTAACCCTTTCTTTTGAAACATATGTTATTAGGTCATAAATCACCCAGCATTTAACTAATATGCCTTACTGTTTGACTATAAAAGTTAAAGCCCCCTATGTGCAGTTCAAGAACTTTGTGAATCATAACAAAGCAATATAAATGAATTATTTTGTGTGTGTTAGGGTGGGGTTTTACCACTTTACCTGTACAAGATTTCCGTCTCGCGAGTCCTTGGATTGTCACTGTTCCTCAAGCAACGCTACCTGCCACATTGAATTTGTAAGGATGAGCAAATAGTACCCGGTACCGAACCGGTACCGGTACCGAATTTACCGAACCGGGTACATTTTCAGTACCGGTTTTACCCTCAAATACCGGTACCATACCGTACCAGTACCAGTACCTACTTTTGCGGATTTTCGGTACCGGTCGGTACCGAGCTGATCCCTATTCACTACTATAAACAGTAGCTGCACCAACTGGAAAAAGCCACATGATATCAAAAAATCAGCGGAACCAAAATAAAGAAAATCACCGAATAAAGAACTAAGGTCTAAAATACCAAATGAGCTTACATGTATAATTAACGTTTATCAACATCGCACAGCACGTCAACACACTAATACTGGTAATGATCATTATATTATAATTTTATAATTAATGAAATAACACTTTGTTTTGTTGGTTGTTGGTTGTTGTTTGTCTTCAATATCTTATTACATCAGTAGCCGTTTGAAGAAACACTAGATAAATGGTCGGAACCGAGATATCTAGGGGGTTTGAAACCGCATAAAAAGGTTAGCTCTCTCTCGATTGATTCAGTTGCAGCTGATCTTCCTCTTCGAATTTCAGCAAAAAAGAGCACCGTTAGCCTCGCCAAGGGGAGAAGAGGGTTCTCTCCTTGACCCGACTCCGGTGTGAGAATAAGTATGGGTAATGAAGAAGAAGAAGTATTTGAGAAGTGGGTGTCATCTGAATTCATACCTGGGTTGTTTCTCATATTTATAGCCGGGAGTCGTTTTAGGCGGGAAAACCCGTTAGTGAAAAATTAACGGAAGATGCTAACCCCGTAAGCGATTACATTTCCTTCCGTTTAAGTTCTTTGATCCGACGTGAGAGCACACGGATCGTGGTCTTGATCGAAGGCTGGGGATTTGCCACGTGTAAAGTGATTAAGTGGAGATTACTCTCCAATTGCATGCCTTCGTTGTGATTTCGGGGGTGCCTGTGGTAATGACACGTGTCCAGACGGTTATAACCGTTTGGGTGGTGCACGATTGCATTCCTTCTGGAAGATTACTACTGTAATCTGGTGTGACACCTTACCATATGGAAACAGATGAATAAATCCCAAGTCTGGGTAAAATAATATCCAAGTCTGGATATTTGGGCGGAAATATCGATCCCAGGATTTTTATCCTTTGCTAATGGGAGAAAGTGCAAGGATTTATGTTCTCCTTTGGGCGCGCGATTATAGATTGCTGATTTCTTTCTTACTTTTGTAAGACCAGTGCGCGGCCGCGCAAGGTTAAAAGGTTAAAAAGCCAGGTTGTGGTATGGTCTCAAATACTTATTATGAGGTTTTTGGGACCTTACCCCTTCAAGTCCCCCAAGTCTAGTGTTGTACTTATGCAAATAAGTGGAGCACTGGACTTATGAGAGGGAAATGCTTTTTGGGCGCGAGAAATAAGAAAACTTCTGGACGAAGATTCATTTTGATCTTTGTAAAGATTTTTTGAAAATCTTTGACTTTTAATGAGACTGGTACAGTAAATTGAGTGACAATCTGTCATTGTCAGTTGTTTTTTACTGTCCGTGTTTTACACGCGCGCGTGGAGACGCGTGTGTGTCTGACATTTACTTTTTTCTGCTGCTTGGGGGACTGTGATACCCGGAAAAGTTGCTGTGACGGTTACCGATGTTATTTATTGCGATGAGTATATATAACGTTTGGGTAACCTCTTCTGTGTAATCATTGTTTTGTTGAAAAGCTTTTCATTCCTTTTTTCTTGAGAAGAAAAAATTCCATCATTCGTCCTCTTATGTCAATCGGAGAATATCAAGAAGATCTTGTTGAAGAGATGTCGACTGAACTTCCAACGTTGAAGTGGCCTAGGGCATCCTTTGATGGTTTGATTCGGAATCTCAAATTTCCAGAAAACTGGGGTGCTCTATACCCTGAGGAGGGACAGACAGCGGCGGATGCTCCGGCTGGGTATATTACCCTCTTTTGGGATTTTTTCTGTGATGGTAACTTTCGCTTGCCTGTTACTAGATGTTTTCTTGAAATCCTTGGGTTTTACAACCTGCATATCTCCCAACTTCACCCAATTGGCATGGTTAGGGTTCGACATTTCGAATTTGTGTGTCGGACAATGCATGTTGAGCCGACCGTTTCCCGATTTAGGGTTTTCCATCAGATGCATTGTACCCAAGGGTTCTATTCGTTCGTTCAGAGGGCTTCTGCAAAGAAGATTCTACATCAACCCCCAAAATCTTTTCATGATTGGAAGCAGAAATTCTTTTTTATCAAGGCCGGAGTAATTCCGGTGAGGATGGTTCTCAGGGGGAAAGAAGATGTTCCGATCGAAACCCTTCAGACTCCGGTTGATGAAAACTGGTATCAGGATTTGAAGGATGTGCCCAATATTGCATTGCCGGAGAAAGCTCTTGTCGGAGCCGGCATGAGTTTAAATTGGAAAATGGAGCGTGATGACAAGCCCGTATACACGGAGGATGGTCATAGTAAGTTTGGGGCTTTTCCACTCTTTCTCTCTCTTTTTTTTTTTGACCTGTTTTCTTTTTGAATGTAGTCGTTTCCTTGTATGTTGTTGCATTCAAGAGAGAAGGCGGTAAAATGGGTACCATCAAAAAGAAACCTGAAGAGGAGCTTTGGTATCACCGTATTGTAAGGAATTTTGTTCTTCCGCGAGATGCGGACCTATCTGCTCAACCAGCTGCTGGTGTTGGTAAGTTATATCTGCTTTTCTTTTCCTTTTTGCTCTTTGTGGGTAAGTTTTTGCTTTGCGCTTTTGTAGGTGAATTGTTGAATTTGGGCATAGGCCCTGAGAAGCAGAAACGTGCAACGACTTCTACCTCTATGCCAAAAAGGAGTGAGACTGTTAAAGCTCAACCTTTGAAGAAAAATGTTGGAGAGAATAAAGGTACGCGCCGTTCTTCTGACTCCAAGTGTGATTATGTGGTGGTTTCTGACTCTTTGGAGGGTCTTACTCCTGCAGTGACTATACGGGAACCGAAACCTGAACCAAGGGATTATTCTGATATTCCCCCTTCTAACCCGAATGAGCCTATCGATTTGGATTCTAGTCCCGAGCATTTGGTTCATAGGAAGGCTGGTAAAAGGAAACAGATTGATACTGAAGAGGAGGGTCAACCTCCTAAGAAAGTGCAAAGGAAGAAAATTACCAGGAAAGGGAACCTTGATGCTTTTGTTTCAGATACTATTCCTGGTAAGTGTCGTTTCTCCTTGTTTCCTTTAAGCGGACTGAATTCTTACAGATTTTTATTTGTCTAGAAGTTCTTGTTTCCCCTATTCCCACATAAATGCAATCTGTGGTTAATGAAGAACTTCCCTCTACTCCTCCACGCGCTTCTGTTGCAGACCCGATAGAGCCTACAGAGGTTGCTGGAGACGGTGTGGAGAAGACTGTTGAGGCTGAGAAGCCTGTAGGTGTGGATACAGAGACTGAAAAGGTTGTTGAAACGAGCGTGGTAGATGGCGCTGATAATCCACCAACCCCTGAAGCTGTTGTTCAAGATTTGGGGAAAGAGCAGACTGCTGAAAAAATTTCAACTTCTTCCCCTCGACCTTCTGATGCTATGCCTGAACATACTGAGAGGGTCACCGCTGAGGAACCAGGCTCATCTGCTGGTGTTGATAAACAATCTCCAATTCGCCCAGAAGAAACTCTGGGAGAATATTATTACCGGACTTATACGGAAAAAGATGCCTCTGATCCTCATGTCCCTGTTTGGAATTTGAAGAAAGACGATACCTTCTCGGATTGGCGTGTATGTCAAGATTGGTTTCAGGGGATACTTCCGCCTGGCGAGATTAAGTTTCAGGAAAATCAACCTTATGAACAGACCTATCAGTCTTATCTTGCAGAAACTGCTTCTCATGTTTCTACTACTCACCGCATAGTGCGTGAGTGGTATAGTATGCATAAGGAGCATGCATCTTTCATGGCATCTCAAAAGAAGTTTGCTAAAGATGAAAAACATGTGGCTCAGTTGAAGTCTAAACTAGAAAATGAGCGAGCCAAGTTTGAAGCTGAGCGTAAGACTAAGGAATGGTCTGTTGCTGGTTGGAAGAGAAAAGCTGAAGCTGAAGCTGCTCTCCTGTCTGAGGAACGCAAAAATTGGAGGAGAATTTGCGAGAAAGATAATGCTGAGAAGGCAAACCTTTGTAATATCATTAATAACCTCAAGGCTGAGGTTGAAAATTTGAAGAATCAAGATGCGGAGATAGAAAAATTGAAGAAAGAGAAAGCTGATGTAGAAGCTGCACTGGCGGAAGCGCGTTCTCATAGGGAACGTAGTGAGCAACGGGAGGTACAAGTTTTCGCCACTCTTGCCCTTAGAGATAGAGAGTTAGAGGAACTTACTTCTTTGGTTTCTGACCAGGAACAATTAAAGAAGGATCTGGAGCTTGCGCATTCCGAGAATACTGAAACCTCCCGTCGTTTGGCTGAGATTGAAGAGAAGCTAGAAAATTCAGAAACGGCGCGGGTTACAGCGGAGAGCGAGCTTGAACCTTTAAAGACTGATATGACTTGGTTAAAGGATCGCGGGATTTCCTGTGTAAGTTTCTTTTCTCTTTTTGTTGTGGGATCATATATGTGCTTTTTTTATACTCATTTTTGCTTGATTTCATAGTTTGCTGAATCTGTGTTAAACTCTGAAGAGCTGGATAAAACTGTTGCTAATCTAATGGTTGCTGCGCAACGAGATGGGTATGCGCAAGGTTATGCGGAATGTTCCCAGCATGTGAAAAGTGCGTTGAAGGTTAACTGGGATGATAGCAAATATGCAACTTTTGGCGTAAATACTGCTGCCGCGCTTGCTTCCATGAAAACAGAGTTTAATAATTTGCAACTTCCAGTTATGGAATTGATAAATGTGGTGCTGCAATCGGACGATCACGTGGCGCAACTTAAAGAAATCTTTCCGGATGGGGGTGAAGATTTAGAGTAGCATGAAATTGTATTGAACAATTTTTTATGCGGGATGTAAATCCCTGTTTTGATGTTGCGCTGTTGCTTAAGTATTTTAAACACTGTCGTGTTTGAAAATCCTTAGGGCGTATCTGTACGCTGAAAACAATATGTTTCTATTTGTTTTGTTTAATGACTTTACAATATTTTGCATGAGTACAATTGCTTTTATTGAGTAAGGCGAATGAAGTTGGTGTAAAGCTCATGTGTGAATTTATGGTCGTTTGTGACGTGATCACTGACCGCGCATGGAGCTTGTTTTATACTACCATAATGTTTTTGCGCTTACTAAAAAGAAATTGCATGCACTTTGTAAACACAAAAATAATAGAAACTTTGTAATTTTATTCATGGATAGAGCACAGAGGCTTTACAAAGTTTTTCTAATAATTATATGGAACTTAACTTACTCTCTGATAGTTCCGCCGCATTTGATGGGTCATGTTTTTCTGCGGGAAACTTATAGAGTCGTTGCTTAAGTTTTGGCCCGTTTGCTTGGGCCTTCTTCTCCCCGGGTTATCTACTTAATCTCTTTGCGCATGTTTTGGAGTAAATGCGTGAGTTCACCGTTCTTGAGGGCTTTCTCTATTTCTGTGCGCCGAGATATGCAGTTGTTAGTGGTATGCCCGTTGTCTTTATGATACTCGCAGTATTGCGCCGGTTCTTGTCCACGTTTACTCTTCATTGGAATCGGAGGTTTGAATTGATAGTCCTCAGTACTCAGAACCTCCGCCGGGGTCTTTGTTAGGGGAGTCCACTGCCTCTCCCTATTTTCTTGTTTGTTCTCCCTTTGCACGGAGAGTTTGTTGATTGTTGTGCGCGCATCTTCAGAGGATCGACTTCCTGACCCGGACTCTCGCCATGACTTCTTAAACCTTCTTTCACCAGTTAAGCTTAAATCCGCGGGCCTGTTGTGCGGTGGTGGCGGCCTGTTTGTTGTGAGGTTTTTCTCAGTTTGCGCATAAACTTTGGCCGCCGCCATTATCTTTTCCCAACTTGTTGGAAGGCCCACTGTTCCGGATAAGACTTTAACCATGTCATCACACCTAACCGCGTACTTGAACTGAGCACGGATTAGCTGTTCATGATCACCGCCAATTTCCAACACTTCCTTATTGTATCTAGTGATGAAATCCTCTAGATTTTCGTCATCACGACGCCATATATTCATGACGTCAGAAGTGTCTCTAATGGAGCGCCGCTGCTGGCTGAAGTGTGTTAAAAACTTGTTAAGCAGATCTTTCCATGATTCAATCTGTCCAGTTGGTAGATTATCAAACCAGATTCGCGCTGGGCCAGTTAATGTTTGTACAAACAAATGACACCATAGCGGAAGGGTCCAACCTCCAACCAAACCCGCGCTGGTAAACACTCTCAGATGATCATCGGGGTCTGACAATCCATTAAACTTCCCTATGTTGGATGGTAATTTTTCCTTCTCTAATGGAGCTAGAGCTATCTCCAGTATGAACTTCGAGTTTTCCGCTGCTTCTGCAGGGCGGTAAACTAAGTCATAATTGTGCTCTGCCTCAGTGTTATAAACCGCTCGAGGTCTGCATTTGTTATAGTTTGGCTGCAGTCTGTTGAATACACTGGTGTTTGCACTTAAACGATATGTTTGATCGGATTCATCGGTATGAGTGTCCCGTTGGGAACCCAGCCTATCATGAACCGATTGTCTTCGACGAGGGTGTGGTTCACCATGGTGTTGTCTTTGATAACCGCCTGTCTGAGTGTATTCTCATTGTGACGTAGATCTGGCATGAACTTCTGTATCTTCATAAGTTGATTCTTCCCGTTGGGAGGCATGGGCACGAGATCCTGGTCTCCGTGATTGGGTCATGGGAGCAGTTTGAGCACACAGCTGTGTGTATACTGCGTTTAATGCCCCTTGAGACCGGACATACCATGATATCGGAGTTTCTCCTGGTGGTAAAATTGATTGAGCAGGGTTTGCTGGTAACATTCCTGGAGTGGCAGGATCATTTGCTCGATTAGACTGAACCTCGTTATCGTCTGAGGCTTCTTCTACGATTCCTTCTACTTGTAAATTGTTTCCGACATTCGGTCGAGGACCGGGTTGCCGGTGAGATGAGGAGTTTTCTGCCATGCTAAAAACAGAGTATGAGATGAACTGAATCGAAACGAGATAAAAACTAGAAAACAGAGGAATCGGTGGGCGCCAATGAAGAAACACTAGATAAATGGTCGGAACCGAGATATCTAGGGGGTTTGAATCCGCATAAAAAGGTTAGCTCTCTCTCGATTGATTCAGTTGCAGCTGATCTTCCTCTCCGAAGTTCTGCAAAAAAGAGCACCGTTAGCCTCGCCAAGGGGAGAAGAGGGTTCTCTCCTTTACCCGACTCTGGTGTGAGAATAAGTATGGGTAATGAAGAAGAAGAAGAAGTATTTGAGAAGTGGGTGTCATCTGAATTCATACCTGGGTTGTTTCTCATATTTATAGCCGGGAGTCGTTTTAGGCGGGAAAACCCGTTAGTGAAAATTAACGGAAGATGCTAACCCCGTAAGCGGTTACATTTCCTTCCATTTAAGTTCTTTGATCCGACGTGAGAGCACACGGATCGTGGTCTTGATCGAAGGCTGGGGATTTGCCACGTGTAAAGTGATTAAGTGGAGATTACTCTCCAATTGCATGCCTTCGTTGTGATTTCGGGGGTGCCTGTGGTAATGACACGTGTCCAGACGGTTATAACCGTTTGGGTGGTGCACGATTGCATTCCTTCTGGAAGATTACTGCTGTAATCAGGTGTGACACCTTACCATATGGAAACAGATGAATAAATCCCAAGTCTGGGTAAAATAATATCCAAGTCTGGATATTTGGGCGGAAATATCGATCCCAGGATTTTTATCCTTTGCTAATGGGAGAAAGCGCAAGGATTTATGTTCTCCTTTGGGCGCGCGATTATAGATTGCTGATTTCTTTCTTTCTTTAGTAAGACCAGTGCGCAGCCGCGCAAGGTTAAAAGGTTAAAAAGCCAGGTTGTGGTATGGTCTCAAATACTTATTATGAGGTTTTTGGGACCTTACCCCTTCACCGTTCTTCATCCTTTTGCAAGTCAGTCAACCGTCTTTTAGAGTAAACCGTAACCACCACAGTGGTTGCAATAGCTAACAAACCTAAAAACCACGCACATAAATTGCGGCATTGAAAGTGTTGTTGGTGGTGCTGGTGTTACTCTTGTCAACATCCATCATTTTCGCTTATTCAACAACAAAAAGATCAATAATTTTCATAAAGAAAACCCATTTTTGATTAAAGATCAAAGTCTTAAATAAAGGGTGACCATGCTCTTAGTATAGATGTACTCTACTACAAATAAATTGAAATTTTGCATTCCTAACCTGGAAGTTTCTTTTGATCCATTCGTCTCATCAGTCCCTTTTTCATCAGCTAACCACTTGCTAGAAAATGTTGTCTCTCCTTAGGTGGGCCTCCAAATTAGTAACTTTCACATCATCAGCATCTCTGTCCTATAGTAGCTTGAGATGTGGACATCAACCCAAATAATTGCAGAAGCAAACTGAATGTCATGAAAAAAGTAAATGTCAAAAAATAAAAACTTGACTCTATGGTAATTAACTTTTGAGTGAAAAGAAATGCTACCATCTTCACTATCTCTTGATCACAACCCTCCGCTTTTGTTCTCTTCAATTATCTAGTTACACGGTTAGTGTCCTCCTAAATTTATGATGTATTGTGAGATGAAAGATTATATTAAAAAAGAAGCATAAGTTCACTAAAAATTAAACTATCAATTTAGTGTGTATAAATTTCAAGAGATGGGTTTAGGGATCTGGGGCTTCTTTTTGTATGTAATGCATTGTATATCATAGAATCGTCTTATCCATTTTGAGACTCCAAAATTTGAAGCAGGACCACCATCATTTCTACATATTCTAATGGCGCCATTTTACATGAAAATCTTCATATCAACCAAAAATTGACAAAATAACTCCAAATCATAACAACTTCAAACAACATGATGGTAAAATGAAATATGAATGATTAAACCTGTGATTAATCAGCTGCACGATCAGCGCAATATCGACACCTTGACCGGCGCCGCCACCGTTGTTAGGGTTCCTGGAAAACCCTACGCATCAGATCAACATGAGTCTTCGGATCTAACCAAATAGCGAGCATGCAAGAGAAAAGGGCTTACCGAAAAGATGCCGGAACTTGATCGGAACCCTATCCGTTTAACCGTCGTCACTGTCAGAGCCATGGTAGCCTCCGAGCTAACATCCCTGTCGCCCTCTACTCCTGTACCATCACAAACGTTGGTTGTTCTCTCTCTCCGACGCCGCGTTGTCTCTCTCTCTCCCCGATGCCGCACTCTTTCTCTCTCTCTTTGTAAATGTTCTGTCGTCTGCCGTATTCCCAATGTTATCTTCTTAAATTGATGAGGCATTTAAAATTACCAACATGCCCTCGTTAACTGTTCATTTAACTGTTCATTGCCTTTCTCTATTATCATATAGTAATTGCTATAATCAAACAACATGCTAAAGCACAAGAATGTTAGATTATTATTATTTTTTATTTTTTTTTTGTCTTTGATAAATGGTAAAAAAGTTTGCTAAGATATCAACCAAATTAAAACCATTTACTATCTAAAAGCATCTAACTTTTTTTTATTAGTGAGGTATCGGAATATAAAGCACCGAGCAGTAAATGCTTTCATGTTATTATTTCCACACTTATCTTGATGAGCGTCTTTCATAGAATAGATTTGTGTTAGATTATTTGTATTCGTGTTTATGGTCTTTGCGGTTAATTGACTAAAACATCGTAGGAAGTTATTTCGTGAATCAAGTAGGTCTAAGCGGGCTACTAATCTCAAAACCTGTAAAGTGAGGGATTGCCGGTTTGTCTCGGTTGTACTTTATAAAAGGCAGATTTAGTTAACCTTGCAATTCGTGCTAACCGAGTCAAATTAGTTTACCATAGTCACCTTAGATAACTACACCGCAAGGGAACTTATCACATTAATGTACTTAGTTAATTCAATTGGAGGACTGTAAGGAAATCCATGTAAAATCGGTGTTCTAATAGCTTGCTAATTTCTATAGGTATCCTCCTGGGAAGGGTTGGGGGTCTTGTTCGGTTTCTTAGTAAGTTTAGTATTTTAAGATCCTGGTTCCATAGTTAAGGCACGTCAATAGAGAATTCCATTTCGAGTTAATTAGGATTCCAGTCTAGGTAGTTATTTTACCATCATCTGAGTACAATTCCATATTCTTGTCAGCGTATTTAGTTTGTTTACTTAGTTAATATTTAATTTAATTGCAATTATAGGATTTTGGAAACCCCCCATAAAACATAAAAACATATAGTTGTGTCAGTCTTTCAGTCTAGTTAGTTTAATTCACATAATTTACGTGACCAGTAACACTTCCTATATATAGGTTTGTTTGTTCTTTATAATAAGGGTTATTGGATTTTATCACCCCAACTAACACTTTGACCCCCGGCACCTCCAACTTGACTTTCAGTCTGTGCTGGCACCACTCTGTTAACTTTGCACTAACCTGGTTAGTTTTTTTTATGACATGACTTGTTTTTGATGAGGTGTCATGATAAGGTGGCCAATTATGTATATAACAATATGTGTAGGTATATGTACAGGCAATAAATCATCCCCAAATTCAATATATAAAATCAAATCATCTTCATCTTCAACCCCTTATCAATATACAAAATCAAATCATCATCATCTTCATCGGTTCTTCATCTTCATCACCACAGGTGATGCCAGCTTCAAACGATCTCTCCGACTACCTCTAAAGCCTCAGCTTCAACTCCTCCACCTACACCACCACCAACACCGACATCAACCGCAACACCAGCTCCTCATCCGAAATCAACTGGACCAGCACCACCAAACCCCACCTCTCCTTCTCCGGCCTTCGTTTCCCCTACCGCCTTGGATCCATTTGATTATCAACAATATTATCATCTGGGTGTTGCTCAAAATGCCTTAATTGATCTGGGTTTTGCTCAAAATTAACTGCCACTATAGTCGGATTGAACGGTACGGACTCTGGAATTGACTTCTGAAATATGCTGGTAAAATTGATCGATCTTTATCTTCATCTTCTATGCGTATATAACAAGTTCCGTTACGACGATTTGCAATTGTTGATTTAGGATGAATTTGTAGTGTAATATGTTTGATTTCTCCAGATTTATTTGATTTGAATGTAGTTGTGGTGAATCGTGTGATTCATCTTCATCTTCTATGCGTATAACAAGTTCCGTTACGACGATTTATACGTAATTGTTGAATTATGAGGGGTTAGTAGTATAATCATTTCGATTTCTGTAGATTGATTTGATTTGAATGTAACGTGGTGAATTAGTTGATTTTTTTTCCATTTTTATTAGTGACTTTGATCTCTTAACCAGCCAAGTTTGTTGGTATCACTTCAACCAAGTCAGATTCAGTTTTAGCAGTGTTTTCAGAAATTTGGTCATTTTTCCTAAACCCAATGCCAAATTTCACATTGCTCTTGATCTGCTTTTCCAACATCAACTCACAACCTTTACAAGATTCCACCCATTGTTCACAAGTGATTTGGGTGGATTCAAGCTCCTTTTTTTGCAACTTTGGTTTTTTTTTCTACCATAGTCTGGAGTTGATCTTTGGTTATGCTTGATTCATGTTTTAAGCTGCTAATTTCATTTTCTTTTTCAAAAAAATTGTTTTTCAAGTCTTTAAAAGTCTTTTCAAATTGTACTTCATCACTTAAGATCTTGTTTCTAAGGTTTTCATTCACCTCTTTTATGTTAGCAAAAGCAATAATGCATTTTTCTGAACACAAGTCTTTTAAAACCTGAGGTGATACCTTAGCAGCAGCCATCATGACACAGTCACATTCACCATCACATACACTGGCATCCCATGGATCAGCCAGAGGTTCCAACAGAGGTTCAACAAACCTTCTCTTCTAACAGCTGTTCACCAACAATATCTGTTGTAACCACTGTTTCAGCAACTTCTTCCACCACTTCAGATCTGATCTCCACTTCCTCAGCTTCAAGCCCTTCAGGTATTGTCTCTAATGGCATAAAACAGAATTCATCAGGTTCAACTTCTTTTTCTGGTTCAACTCTCTTTCATATGTGAGAAGCCTACCATGAAGTTGGGTCAGACTCATCTCCTTGAACCCAACATAATTTCTAGTGATAAAGGCTATAGTGTCCCACTTTTCTGGTAGTGATCTAAGGAACCTACTGTTTAGAGTAGAGTTAGCATATTCAACATTAACCAGTTTTAGCTCACTAATCACTAAACCTCTCAAAGTGCCGGGTCAATGACTCTCCCTTAACATGTCAAAACGTTTCATATTGTTGGTTCAACACCTCTCTATTGTTTTCAATAACCTCTTCTGTCCCACCAAATTGATCTTTGAGTGCATCACATAGCTCTTTTGCACTGTTACAGTGTAATAGGCCAGCATATATGTCGTGGGGTAGTACTGTAGCAACTATACTGAATGCTTTAGCATCTAACTCAATCTTCTGAAAATCCTGCTCAGAGTAATTTTCAGGTTTCTTAGGTACTTGGTCCTTGGGATCTTCTGCACTTGGTACCATTGGAACATGAGACCCAAAGATAATCGACTTCCAGCAACCGGTGTTTTGCTGTGCAAGGAAATGGCCCATCCTACGTTGCCAGATATTGTATTCAGATCTGACAAGCATAGGTGGCTTGTACAGTGTGCATGAATTGCTATCTCCCCCTCAGCCTGAGATCACAGTGATTCTTCATACAAAATGCAAGTGTATGTGAAGTGATCTAATAGAATAGTATAGGCACTGTCTATTTATAGTACAATCCTAACCACTGTGGTATCTTTGCTGATGTCACCGAGACGGTGACATCTAAGAATACTAACAAACTCTAATCACTGCTAATGCTAAACACTGTTACATTAATAAAACACTGATTACAAAACTCTGTTGATACTATCCTCTGATGAAGCTTTTAGCAGACTTTCAGCAAAGGATGATCAGACCTTTGACTTCCAGCAGACCTTTGACTTCTTCAGTGGTTTAGTCTTTAACAGTCTTTATAATCCAGCAGAGCTTAGCACTACGAAGACCTTCGAAGCAACAATTGTTAGATGTCTTGCCATTGAAGGAAGTAGTAATTCAAAACACTGTTTATTCTGGATCTGTTGTTGCAGAACTGTTTTGGATTTGTATCATCTTTTCTCAAGGAAGAATTCACATGAGCCAACATTGCTCTGATACATCGAAGCTCACCTTGACCCTACATCGATTTTAGTATATTTCCAGCATCCATTGCTCTACGAAGTAGCACCTGTAACACAAGTAACCATCATATTATCTCAAATCTTAATGAGGAAAAGATGAAAGTAATAAACATGAAACAATAAGAGAGTAAAATTGCTTACCTGCACCAACTACATTGTGAATTTCAACGACGAATAAGAGAGTAAAATTTCTTTAAGTCGTTCCTCAAAATCCCCCCTGTATTTAGCACCAGCAAGCAAAGAACCCATATCCAGAGAGATCAACTGCTCAAATTATTAAAACAGATTTCTAATTTTGACCACAAATGCTAATTTAGTAACCAAAATATATATTAGATTCGGAAAGTTGCGTAACCTTACGATTCTTGAGAGGTTCAAGGACATCTCCACGCACAATTCTTTGAGCTAATCTACATCATACATAAATTTTCATAATTTACAAATTACTGTGTGACAATTGTCAAATTTGCATGTATTCGTACAATTATTAGACAATGATTAATGCTTAATGACTGTGCTGATTTCACATTTATGACATGAATTGCTTTCTGATTGTCATCATTTACATGCATGTTCATCACATACTGCATAATGACATATCATTATTGCTGTTATGGCTCATTTTCTAAGCATGCGTATCTTGAACTATATCCTACTTTTAATTGTTTATCTGTGATCAGGATACTGGACGGGGATATTGCTAACATCCTGGGTGATATCCTGAGGTATATCGAATTAATCACGTGCATGTTAAAGACTGGGACTTGCCAACGGTCAAATAGACTTCATCTCCTCAAGACTCGGGCGTATTTGTTAAAGGAGAGACGTTGAACCCGAAAGACCAGGTCTACAACGTTCGACTAAGGAATATTCGTTGGATCCCGGTCATGTAGGATAGTTAGTTACATTTGTTTTACTATAAATAGATGGGGGCGGATAAGATTAAGGCACTCAACTTACACATTTTCAAACACTTTCTCTCTAGCTCATCGCAAACACTACACACAACACTTGCATTCGAATTACATTGTAACACATAGTCGATCCGCACCACATCCTGCACTGTATCCTGATATTTGAAACAATAGAAGAACAAGGCAACTGCGATTGTCAGCTCCCGAGGTTTTATGCAGGTGATCTAAATTGATCAAGGGCTTTCCTCGTACATCACGTGTCAACCTTTACTTTTTTGCTCATTGTTTGATCATAGATACAGCTTTATATCCTGAGCCGTATCCTGAAACTGTTTTCATATCTAACTTGGTTAACATATTTTTTACACATAATTCTAGCACACTACCTCACTTAACTAATTTGATCACTTAATTGCTTAGGTAATTTTTGACCAAAACAATTTGGCGCCCACCGTGGGGCAAGTGGTGCTACTTTTACTAAAAATCTTTCTAAAATCGTTAATCGGTTTTCTATTTTCAAAACTTTTTTCCATATTGTTTACAATGGCCTCAAGATCAAACATGAGCTCCTCTACTATGTCTGCTACAACCTCTGCTACTACCGGTTCAGTGCTTCCACCACCTCCTCCAAGGATGCCATTTTCTTCACAATCTCAAGATGTTATCCCTACTCGGAGTGTTCAGGGATCTGCTCCCGTTTTAGCCTCTAATGATGAAATTCTGACTTTATTTGGAAGTGTGCAGGAACAAATGAGGCAGTAACAGGAGACTAACCAAATGTTGTTAAGAGAAATACAACTCTTAAAAGCTAGCTCGAGCAGACCTACTGAAGAAACTGTCACTCCTATACAGCCCAGGGCTTTGAACTTCAGTTCCGCAGTTTACACCGAGGATAACAGGGGGAATATCGTCCCAAGCCATTCTAAGAATCATACCCCTGAGATACCCTCTTCGGTCAGGATGTCGACTGTGAGGAGTTCAGGATATGCTTCAGGATACGGCCAAAATCCTCAGACCGGTAATGTGTCAAATAATAATATTCTTGCTACTAACAACAATGGCTCTTTGCAGGATGCAGGTGTGACGTCAACATTTACCCGGGAGCTCCAAAAATTGAAGGACATGATATCCAGTGTACCTGGAGTGGTCCAGCCAATTCCGGAAGTATCCCAAGACAGTCACAGGATATCCTGCTTTGCATATCCTATCTGTGATGTTGAAATACCAAAGAGATTCCAGACTCCCAACATGAAACTGTATGACGGGACTACGGATCCTGAGGAGCATATTGCCCAGTATAGGGAACGGATGGAAATCAATCCTATCCCTCCAGATCTCAAGGAAGCATGATTATGCAAGGGATTTGGTTCTACCCTGAGAGGATCAGCCTTAAAATGGCTGCTAAACGTCCCTCCTCACTCAATTACTTCGTTTGCTCATTTGGTTAATTTATTTAACAGTCAATTTTCTTGTAGTCGGAGTTTTGAGAAACTAACCAGTGATCTTTACAGGATAACTCAAGGGCCTCAGGAATCCTTGAGGGAGTATGTGAAGAAATTCAGTCGAGAATCCTTGGATATCCCACATCTTGATGTTGCAACAGCTGTGCAAGCTTTTAAGATGGGGTTACAAAAGGATTCTCAGTTTTATCAGGATCTTGTAATGAATCCCTGCAGAAATCTCGACGAAGCTCGTAACAGGGCTTTGAGATATATCCGTTTGGAAGATGACAAGAAGATGCAGGAGAGGATGAATTCTACCTCAATCTATGAATCAACTAACAGGAAATCAGAAACCTCATATAAGCCATACCGCTCCAAGCCATATGGCAGAAATGATAACAAGAAAGTGAATGCTGTTGAAGACGAGGATCCTGAAGAATATCCTGACTTATCTGAATACTGCTTTTCTGTTAATATACCTGAGTTAATGTATGCTATGCAGGGTTTAGGGGACAAAGCTAGGTGGCCTCGAAAGAACCAGCAGAAAGCTGATTGGAAGGATAAATCCAAATGGTGTGCCTTCCACGAAGACTTCGGACATATGACCGAGGATTGCATTGCTTTAAGGAAAGAAATAAGTTACCTGTTAAGCAAAGGGTATCTGAAGGACTTGCTGGGAAAAAAGAAGAATAAAGGCCAGGATCCCGAGAAGGATCCTGAACGAGCAGCATCACCCCCAGCAGATGCCAAGATAATTAACTTTATTTCAGGAGGATCCGATATTTGTGGAACTTCGTATTCGGCGGCCAAGAGACATGCAAAAGAAGCTAAGAGTGAGATGGGAGACAGACCAGTCAGGATGACTACCCTCACAACTGATAAAGTGATCACTTTCGATGGTGATGACAGGGATACTATTCAGGATCCTCACCATGATGCTTTGGTAATAACATTATATGTGGCTAACCATTTTGTACGAAGGATACTGGTAGACAACGGTAGTTCTGTCAATATAATTCAGCTGGAAACATTGAAGAGGATAAATGTATCTCAGATGGACATTACTTCGAAGTCCACTGTGCTCGTTGGTTTCAGTGGAGAAGCTAGGAATACCGTACGGGAGATAAAGTTACCAGTATATGTTGAAGGGGTCAACTCGATACAACGCTTCTGTGTGATGGATTCCTTATCCTGCTATAACATCATACTAGAAAGCCATGGATTCACGATATGAAGGCTGTGCCGTCAACATATCACCAATGCATCAAGATCCCTACCCCTTGGGGAGTTGTCAAAGTTGAAAGTGATCAGCAGGAAGCGAAAGAATGCTACTCATCCTCAATGAAATCCTCAACTAAGCCTAGTACAGCATAGCAATTAAAGATGCGGGCCTAGGATATCGTGGAGGATTCGGAGCAGGATGTGAAGAAAATTATCCTGGATCAGGATAATCCTGATATCTCGGTGCTCGTAGGAACCAATATCCCTAAGGATATTGAAGAGCAGTTAACAAACTTTTTGAAATGCAGGATGTCAACGTTTGCATGGAAGCATGAGGATATGACAGGCATATCCAAAGACATTATCACTCACAAGCTTGGAATTGACGAATCATTCAAGCCTGTTCAGCAAAAAAGAAGAAAATTTGCTCCTGAGCGGAATGCGATTATCCAAGAGGAAGTTGAAAGATTGTTGAAGTCCAGGATGATCAGAGAAGTCAAGTTTCCAAGATGGCTAGCAAACGTAGTTGTGGTACAGATGAAAAACGGTAAATGGAGAGTCTGTGTAGACTACACGGACTTGAACAAGGCTTGTCCTAAAGACCCATTTCCTCTCCCTCATATCGATGCAATGGTGGATGCTACTGCTGGACATGAAATGTTAACGTTCATGGACGCATCCTCAGGATTTCAGCAGATTCAAATGGAGCCTTCGGACCAGGAGGATACTGCTTTCATGACACCAACAGGTATATATTGCTATACTGCCATGCCTTTCGGTTTGAAAAATGCAGGTGCAACATACCAGAGATTAGTGAACATGATGTTCAAAGATAAGCTGGGGGACACCATGGAGGTATATATTGACGATATGGTGGTGAAATCTAAAAAGGCTGAGGATCACCTCCAGGATATCAAGGGAGCATTTGATATCCTGGATCAATATAACATGAAGCTGAATCCTGCTAAGTGACATTTCGGAGTGGGGGCATGAAAGTTTCTTGGATATATGGTGACGAAAAGGGGGATAGAGGCAAGCCCGGAACAGATTAAAGCTATCCTGGATATAAAATCACCCTCGAATATGAAGGACGTACAACGGTTAACAGGCCGAGTAGCAGCTTTGAATAGATTTATTTCAAGATCCTCGGAAAAATGCAAGGAATTCTATGATATTCTCAAGAAGAATAAGAAATTTGAATGGGGGAGCAAAGCATGAAGCAGCCTTGCAGGATTTGAAGCGATATCTCTCAACTGCACCTCTATTGATGAAGCATGGAAATGGTGAACCACTATCCCTATACCTCGCCGTATCAGGGAATGCTGTAAGTGCCGTTCTTATAAAAGACCATGAAGGTCAGCAATATCCTGTTTATTATGTTAGTAAAAGTTTGTTAGATGCTGAAACTAGGTATTCTCATTTAGAAAAATTGATATTAGCTCTAGTTATGGCATCGACAAAGCTTAGACATTATTTTGAGACACATAGGATCCATGTTAAAACGAATTATCCTGTCAAAAATGTGCTTAGGAAACCCGAGATGTCAGGCAGGATGGCCAAGTGGTCAGTAAAGTTGAGTGCTTATGATTTAGTATATGAACCTAGAAATGCCATAAAGTCTCAGGCTTTAGCTGACTTTGTGGCTGATTTCAGTAGTGACATTCAGGACGAGGTAGACCTAGAAGTTCAACAGTTAGGAGAATCTTCAGGATCCTGGACATTATATACTGATGGTGCATCCAATATAAGAGGTGTAGGTTTAGGTATACTACTAAAATCGCCACAGGGGGACATATTACCCCAGGCTATTAGGTGTGAATTTCCTGCTACTAATAATGAGGCAGAATATGAAGCTTTAATTGCAGGATTAGAATTGGCTAAGAATATGAGTATCAAGAATTTGCAAGTATATGTTGACTCCTTGTTAATTACTAACCATTTTAATGGATCCTATGCAGTCAAGGGTGAGAAATTAATCGAATACCTCGATATTCTCAAAAAATTAGCAGGATATTTCGATGTTTTTACACTTGAACAGGTACCAAGGGAGGATAATGTTGAAGCAGATGCCTTAGCAAATCTGGGATCATCGATCAGGATACCAGAAGGAACCCAAATACCAATATTACATGTCTTATATCCTGCAACGAATCCTCGGGATAAAGAAGTAGTGGGTATTCAGGATCCTGGAGCAGAGCATCCTGAAGAGGATCCTAAATCCTGGACGGCTCCAATCATGAGATATCTCAAAGAAGGACACATCCCTGGAAATGAAAATCCTAAGGCATTTAGAATGAAGGTATCACGATTCACTATTATAAATAATGTTTTATACAAGAAATCTCTTGCAGGGCCGTATTTGAGGTGCTTGGAGGATCCTGAAGCCAAAGAAGTACTTCAGGATATACATGAAGGGGATTGTGGTAACCATACTGGGGGCAGGTCGTTATTCTCAAAAGTATTAAGGACAGTATATTATTGGCCAACAATGAGAAAAGATGCCGCAGAACATGCTCGAAGATGTGATGCATGTCAAAGACATAGTAACATACTGCATCAGCCTGCGGAACCATTATATCCTATTGCTTCCCCTTGGCCATTTATGAAGTGGGGTATGGATATAGTGGGAAAGCTTCCAAAGGCTCCAGGAGGGAAAGTTTTTATGTTGGCAATGACAGATTATTTCTCCAAATGGGTTGAAGCCGAGGCATTTGTCCAAGTCAGGGATTAAGAAGTAGTATCCTTCATAAAGAGAAATATCCTGACCAGATTCGGAGTACCAGCCGAGATAATCTGTGACAATGGTTCTCAGTTTATAAGCAAGATAACTACTGACTTTTGCAAGAGTTGGGGAATCAAAATGATAACATCTACTCCGGTACATCCTCAAGCGAATGGACAAGCAGAATCCTCACACAAGATAATTGTTAATAAATTAAAGAAGAGACTTGGAGCCAAAAAAGGAAGATGGGCAGAAGAATTACCCTTCGTTTTGTGGGCTGATAGGACAACGGTAAAGAATGCAACAGGCCAAACCCCATTTTCCTTGGTATTTGGAGCAGAAGCAATGATTCCAACGGAAATGGCAATACCTACTGCAAGATCTACCCTACGGGATCCTGAACAGAATCCTGAAGCCTTGTGTCAGGATTTGGATACTATAGATGAAAAAAGGGATGCAGCAAGGCTAAGGATGACAGCATATCAACAAAGAATATCCAGAGCATATAACAAGAATATTAGGACCAGAAGATTTAAGGTTGGAGATTGGGTGTTAAGAAAGGCTTTTCAGAATACTACTAATCCTGCCGATAGCAAGCTAGCTCCAAAATGGGAAGGACCATATGAAGTTGAATCAGAAGCAGGGAAAGGAGCATATAGACTCAAGAATATGAAAGGGGATATGCTACCGAGATCTTGGAATGCTATACACCTTAAGCTTTGTTTCAAGTGAGTTTAGAATTTAATTTCTAACCCAGGATGGTATGAATTCTATCTTTTTTAAATATGTTTGGTTTAATTTATTCTTTGAAACCCAATACTAACTTAAGCATCGGATGGGTGTTAGCCAAGCTAACACCCACCTTAGTTTAAGGATGTTTTGCAGTATATGCTTCGGGATATAGCTCCAGGATGCTCACTCAGGATACTTCAGAAGATTAGAGGATTGGCCCCCTCTCTCACGTACAAGGGATCCTGATCCCTTCACAGGTTTAAAGGTATTCACCTTTCTTCCGAATTGGGTTTAAACACTCCGCCTGGAGCGCAAGTTATTCAGGGATAGTTCAAGGTGGCGGGACCAGTCCATGTAAAAGTGGCTGACAATTTCGTTACTGTTGGCTATATCCTGAATCCTAAAGGTATATGAGGATTGATCACCCTCTCTCACGAAAGGGTATTTTCATACTCTCTAAGGTTTAAAGGCTTTCACCTTACTAAGTCTTGGAGTTTATACACTCCCGCCTGTAGCGCACGAAAATTTGGGATTTCCCCCAGAATTCAAGGGATTTATTTCCAGAACATTCCTGGGTTTTACCATTTGTAACATGAAAAATTGTCTATACAACGGGGATTGATATCCAGAGGATTTCTAAGTATTTGAAGACATTGTACACAGGGGACATTCCTACCAAGGCAATGATGTAAAGCTCGAAGGATAAGGTTCAGAACTAATGCACTAAGTGTCTCAGACAGGGGACATCTTCGTTGGAAGAGTTGCAAAGGGATTGAAGTTTGGTAATAGGTTTATACCCTATCCCTGGTATGATCTTTCCTTTGTAAGCATCGTTTAAGTTTTTGATAATACTATGTTTGGTAAAAGGTTAAATATCCTGATATATTCTCAAAATATGTTTTCAAAATACTTCACAGAATATTTGATTAAAATATTTGAAAATAATACTAGTTAGAAACTTTGATCATTTAGGTATTATCAAAACAGGTTTTGGAAAAGTGGACTATTTTTCACTCTTTAAAAAGCTTTCTACAAAGTTGAATGAATGTTTAGAAGTTCTATCTAATAAAAAGTTTTTATAATATATCGCTGAGCATATTGATCAGGATATTTTCATAAGATAACAATACAAAATTTTTACAAAGCTAAGAGTTACATTAAGTAATGCAAGGCAATAACAATTAAGTCAAAAGATAGTTATATTATTAACAAGTCAAAAGTTGTGCTTTTGGTTTCACCTTAAACCAAGGCCCATCCGCCAAAAGCACAATTAGTTTTTACCATACCTACGTAACGGTTGAAGGTTTTATCTCAAAACGAAACCTGTCCGCCTTCAACCGCTACGAAGTTCAAAACAGATTATACTAACCGATGACCAAGGGCTTCATCCTAAAACCTAGGACCCATCCACCTTTGGTCATCATATTGTTCTAATGCAGGAAATATAAATTGTTCGAAGACAGGAAAAGTAAATTGTTTACACAACCACAACCATGAAATTTAAAAAAGTGGGCTCCGGCCTTGGCACGTATATCCATCATCGCCCACTTCGCCGCCTAAGAAGCGGCACCTTCTTGATCAGCAACCTCCTTCCCAGCATTCGCACCAGCATCAGCCTCAGGATTCTTCTCGGCATCATCACCAGCATTGGCCACTTCCTCTGCCGCCTTAGAAGGCTCTTCACCAGCATGCTTTGCAGGATGAGCAACGGGATAACCTCCGAGATCCTATAGTTTCGCTTCCCAAGTCTTTATGTTCCAGGAGGGGCATTCGAAACCCAAATCCCTGGCCTCATAAGCCATCCTTGTCCTGGCTTGGAGAAGAGAGACGACCACGGATGCTTTGAGACTGTCCCGATATGAACTCATATTCTGCTGATATTGGATAAGGGCGGCATCTAGTTTGGATTGAGCATCTTCATTGGCTTTGTGGAGGGCAGCTTGATGTTCCTGGGTCATTGCCTTGTATTTGTCCTCATAATGTTGGGATTTGGCAGCTGCAATTGTTCCTTGATCGGCTATGGTGGCTTCGGCTTTTTCGAGCTTGATCTGCAGCATCTTATTAAGCCCACAGGCGTCTTCATACAAATGCATGAGACGTTCCAAGCCCTGCAGTTAAAGATACAAGTATCGGCGTAAAATGGACAGGATAATGATTAACATGCATGTTCAGGATATTGGAAAGGAATTTTTACCTGCTTGAGGAATGAAGTAGCTTCACTAAACCCATGATGCTCGAGAGAGAATGTTTCCGAGGCGGTTGGAGAGTCCATTTCTTTCCTCATCCTGGAACTAGAGGCCCGGGTCCTGGATGCTGGAGGGGCTTTAGAAGCGATAGTAGTCTTTGAAGTGATGGGTTTCGGTGTGGCAGATGGCTTCGGCTTAGGTTCTTGTTCGGCAGGCACAAGGCTGGAGTAACTATCCAACTCATCAAGTTGGAAGCCTTCGAGGTTAATAACTGGCACTACATAAGGGAAGATGTTTTAAGCTTATTATACTTCTAAAAATAATAATCAGTTTAATATAAAGATAATTCCTGAAAATATGCTTACCAGGCATGTTGGAGCTTGATCTTTGGCTTGAGCTTGTGAGTAGCAGGTTAAAGGTTCTTTCACCTTCTGGAAGCTTGTAGATCTCTTTTATTCTCCCTTCCGATTCAGCACCAGGAGGAGCTAGTTCTTTAAAGTTTGCTGCAAGAAAAGAAATACACATATCAGGATGTTGGTTCAGGATGGAGGTTCGGGATATGATTGGGGATATTCCTAAAACCCTAAGTCCTACCAGAAGTCAACCATCTTTTAGGGAGGTCAAAACCCTTATCAATGGAGTCTCTTTTCACAAAAAAGAATTTTCTTGTCCACTTATCCTCGGTCTTGATAGCCTTGAGGGTGAGAGGATCTTTGGAAATAGAGAATAGAAGGAATCGACTGGAACCATGAGATCTTAAACGATAAGCCTTTGGAAAATCTTCGATGCACATGTCGGCCACATGGCGAGCCTTAAATCCTTCCAAGGTGACTAATATGCGCCAAACCATGGGCATGATTTGGGCAAAGCTCAGGCCAGTAAGTTCGAAGAAACGGGAAATAAAAGGTGAAAACGGGTATTGAAGTCCTATGGAGAAGGGGTAGGCGAAGAAGCAGACCCATTCGTCGGAACAAAAATCCGATCGGACCTCTCGGTCGAATGGACGGAAGATTGTCCCAACGGGAAAGGCACCGGAAGCTCGTAGGGCCGCGATGTCAGAATTATCGAAAGAACACACCTCTTTTGAAGGTTTCTGAAGCATATTCTGTTTGTGGAAGGTGGAAACGGAGTCCGCCATTTGCGATCTGGTACGGGTCGCCATGGAAGATCATAATCGGAGAAAGGGAGATATAAACAAGGAAAATAGAAAGGATAGAGAGGAAAGTACCTGATATCCGGTTGAAGATAAGGGTAACCATAATGAGGAGTCCCTCGGTTAATATAGGCTGAATATAGAGGGGTAAAGAGTAAATAACGCTTTGGAAGTTGCACCACTGTCATTTCAAGGGTCTAGTCGTATTGATTGCCTTAAGTTATGAGGTGAAACTTTTAAAATATATCCGTTGGATTGGAATACCAACTGATATATTTGGGGACAATTGTTATGGCTCATTTTGTAAGCATATGTATCTTGAACTATATCCTTCTTTTAATTGTTTATCTGTGATCAGGATACTGGACGGGGATATTGCTAACATCCTGGGTGATATCCTGAGGTATATCGAATTAATCACGTGCAGGTTAAAGACTGGGACTTGCCAACGGTCAAATGGACTTCTCTCCTCAAGACTCGGGCGTATTTGTTAAAGGAGAGACGTTGAACCCGAAAGACCAGGTCTACAACGTTCAACTAAGGAATATTCGTTGGATCCCGGTCATGTAGGATAGTTAGTTACATTTGTTTTACTATAAATAGATGGGGGCGGATCAGATTAAGGCACTCAACTTACACATTTTCAAACACTTTCTCTCTAGCTCATCGCAAACACTACACACAACACTTGCATTCGAATTACATTGTAACACATAGTCGATCCGCACCACATCCTGCACTGTATCCTGATATTTGAAGCAATAGAAGAACAAGGCAGCTGCGATTGTTAGCTCCCGAGGTTTTATGTCGGCGATCTAAATTGATCAAGGGCTTTCCTCGTACATCACGTGTCAACCTTTACTTTTTTGCTCATTGTTTGATCATAGATACAACTTTATATCCTGAGCCGTATCCTAAAACTGTTTTCATATCTAACTTGGTTAACATATTTTTTACACATAATTCTAGCACACTACCTCACTTAACTAATTTGATCACTTAATTGCTTAGGTAATTTTTGACCAAAACAATTGCACACAACATTTTATTGATTCAAATGATGCACGAAAAAAGAGTTAGCACACTTATCAGACGAATCAGAAAAATGTTGACGGAGTTCAGTACATAGACAGGCATGGTATTGAGACACAGAATGAGCCAGAAACCAAGAGTTTCACTAGTATAGTGTGTAGGAAAGTAAGGATCATAAAACTGCCTTCCTAGTGATATTCTAAGTGCCGAAAAGTGCCTAAAACTCGCATAAACTGCAGAATTCTGCAGAATTCAGCAAAATTCAACATTTAAACAACTTAATATCATGCAGAAATATGGTTAAATGGTCTAGAATGCTTTCCTAAGTATCGAGAATCAAAACTGTCACAAAAGATAAAATAAAGCACACTAAACTGCATAGTTTAGCACCTTAACAAACCGGTAACCAACCAAACAACCGGACACTACCCGAAACATTAAATTCTCACAGAAGCATTGTTTTATCATTTCCGAGCTAGTTATGGTCCCCGAACATCATAACACTCTATATAACATCCTCATAACTAATAACCTAACTAATTCACTTAGATTTCAACCATTAAATCCAACTAACCATTACACCCTAACCAAGACCCCCCCCCCCCCTCATGAACTCGGCTAGACAAGCATGACCCACCATGGATTTCATTTGAATATTATAATAGATAATGTCCTTAACTTTACTAAACATATGAACCATTAGATTATTAAGTGTTGAAGTGTTATAAGATTAACCAAGAGAACATAAACTCATCATTCTCACAACTCACCACACTTGAAACTCTCTCTTCCCCTTTCCCTCACTTACGGCCGAGAACACACACACACACCACCCTCACCTTCATTCAATTCTCATCCATTTTCAAGACATCACAACGTGTAAGAAGCAATACAAAGAAGCTAGGAACTCTTGGAAGTTGAAGGACCTCTCTTACAAGTTTTTAACCACCTCATCTTCATCTTGTGATCATCCCTAGCCTTGAGCTAGTAGTAAGATCATCTACACTCCATTTTACATGTTATTTTGTTGGTTAAATAATGATACAAGTAAAGAATCATGAAGAACACTAATGAATCAAGAACATGAAACTTAAACATAAGCTTAAAAATCATAAGAATACATGTTGTTAAGTGTTATTATGCTTCTTAATGGTTGATTATTTGTGTTTATGATGTTAAACATCATATGATCTTGCTAGATGGTGATTAAAGACATAATCTAGCAAGATGAGAGGATAACGATGTTAGAAATCAAAGTGATCATCCTTATGTAAAGCGTGAACTTGAAGTATAAATTGTTTTCTTGAAGTGTGATGATCAAAGTGAATATAAAGTCTTGTAAACATAAGATTTTAAGAAGGATTTTCTCAAGAAACCAAGTTAAAATACAAGATTTACATAAGCTTGGTTCTTAAAGAAATTAATCACATTTTTAGTGGTTAATCAAGTGTAGGATCATGTATTTAACAAGAAAAACTCAAGAAGAAATATTTTTAGAAAAATGATTTACAAGTTGTAAAAATCTAAATCCTTCAAGAATGATGTTTTTAAATAAATAACCACACTTTAAAGGGTAAGTAAGCTTACTAAACACACTAGTAAGTTACTACAAATTTTTATAAATTTTCAAGTTCAAAAAGTAGTGATTATAGCTTGATTTTGGCAAATTGGTAAGTATTGGTTGATTTGTTGTTGATTGTGATGATTTATAAAAGAAAATGATATGCTTTGAAAGTATGGAAACCTCCATTTTAAGGGGAAACTATGGCAAAATTTTTCTAGAACTTAAACACTTAGAAAAATATTTTTAAACAAATATTTACAAGTATAATTTTTAACCATGATTTTTATACAAAGTTTGCCATAAATTTTATTAAAAAGATTACAAAATATTGGAGGTTGGTTTTTGTAAATGAAAGTGACTAAATATGTATTTAGGATAATATATATTTAGATGTCACCATGTGTGTGATTATTTGTATATTATGTGTATTAGTTATATTATTTTAGGACTTGAAATAATATAACTCACCAAAATACCAAGATATTACAATCCAAAATATTACAAAAATCCCAAGAATTAAATATATAATTTATACCCAAAATTTTGGAGAAAAACGAACAAGGAATATAACTTATAAAATATTCCGGAATTAAATTCGTAAGTATATTTTTGGTAAATAGTATTTTCGACACCAAGAGAACAAAAATATGTTTTCTATAATTATTATAAAATATATCATATTTTTGACAAGGATAAAATATATTATTTTTGGGTAAATAAAAATATATGTGTTTTCATGAAATTATTAGAAGATATATTATTATTGGGAGAAAATATATATTTTCTTAAATAAACATAGAATACATTATTTTTTGGTGAAAAATAAATTTATATATATTTTCTAAGTTAAACTTAAAAATATATTATTTTTGAGATCTATATGAAAATACAAACATTTTTGCCAAGAAGAAATATAAATAGATTTCTATAAATAATTTCTTAAAATATATATTTTGAGAATATATATTGGTGAATTTTTATTAGAAATATTATTTCGAAAATAAATACAAAATTAAGTATAAGGATACTTAATAAACACAATAAAAATACGTATTCTCGTATGTATAAATACACCGGAATACGCCATCGATACTTGGAAAAAATATACAAGGTTAAGAATACAAGTATAAATACACCCATCCTTGGGAAAGATATACATGTACAAATGCATATAAGTGACAAGTTAAAATATATTATTTTAACTAATATTCCAAAATTTAATAAATATAATTTAAGTTAAAATATTAATTATTTTAACAAATAATTATATAACTTGGAATAATATTGATGGCACAAAGAAACGTAACTCCAAGACACTAATTAAGACTAAGCAAAGGCACGACCCACCCGTCTAATAAACCATAGTACGTTGTAGGTAGTCGTGCACACAAGTAGCAGCTTTGGGTTACATTGGATTCAGGACGCAAAACCGTGAGTTCATGTCACCCTTTTCTCTTAACTGATTTCGTTTTATAAATCCGGGGGTGAAGTACATGTTACAAATTGTTTACAAATGTTTATACATTGTATGGTTAGCTAAGGAAGGTACTTGAGACACCCTAACACGTAATAACTTAAAAACGACGCAACGGAAAAAGAGCTTTAAAAATTTCTTTCTTTATTAGTCACATTACTTACATAAAGGCTCAATTACGAAATGTCAAGCATTAACTAAAGGAAATATACAACATTTACTTCCAATTAACACTTTAAGACGTTACATAAATAAAGCTAAGTGACCGTTCTTTCTGTACAATCCTTGCTCTCGATTCGATCTATGTTCTATTTTGAAATGAATTATATTTTCATTGATGGCGGTGTTGTTGTTATCTAAGGAATCATACTGATATGATGTTCAAGGGTTTGAGCCTTGGGAGAAACATCGCCTTTCGAAAAAAAGAACCTAAAATATTCTAATTTTAACTATACAAATAATAGTGTTTTGGCGTGTTTTCCACTTCTCTCTTTCAATCCTTAGTATACTTCTTTGGTCAAATTTCCAAATATTGGCTAAGTTGTGGTTTATTTGCTTCTAGAATATTTATTCAAATGGAATTTAATCAACATGTACTCAATATCCACTAAATCCTTTAAACTACAGCAGGTTCTTCATGTAGCTAATATTGGAGACACAGGATTTTTGGTAATAAGAGTTTAAGACATGGTGCTATTTATAAGAAGTCTTCTCCATTGCTTCACGAGTTCCATTTTGCATTGCAAGTTGAAGACTCTGACGACCCCTTACAAATTGTGTAGGTATGGTAACTATAAATATCACTTATATGCACAAAGATTCTTTATGTTCTGACAAAATCTCCAACTTTTTAACAATTGATCTCAGGAATCTTTAATTGAACTAGAGGTGGGTGACATAGTTATATCTGCTACAGATGGAATTTTTGACAATCTTTATAACAGAGAGATAACCATGGTTGTCTCCAAGTCATTGCAAGCTGGGATGAAACCGAAGGTAAACACTTATGTCCTTTCTTAAAGTAATCACAAATTAGGTACATGTTTATAATCATTAGTATGTTATAATCATTATTTAAAACATCATTAGTTATGTGGAAAAAAGTTTTTTCCTTAATAAAGACCCAAAGTTGGTTGATTTGTTCATAGTTGGTTGTCCCATCTTTACAAGATATGATCTTGATGGGTAGATGCATAGTTTGCTAACAAATATAAGTGTTCTGTTTCATCTAACCTGATTCATTAAGAAACAATATCATATATGTGACGAGGAACTAATATTTGGTTAGCGCGTAATAAGTGACATTAAGCTTAAATAGTGATTTATGTTCCTTTTATTGTTACGAAATTGCTAACATTTTGGCAACAAGAGCACAAGAGGTAGGGAAGTCTTCATTTGTAAGAAGTTCGTTCTCATACACTGCACAGGCTCCTGGATACACTGGATATGCTGGTGGCAAGCAGGATAATGTGGCAGTGATTGTGTCTTTGGTGGAAAAAGGATCCAACCTTCTTGCAGTGTAATATCAACTACTTTCTTGCATCAGATTCTCTGATTTCTACTTTAGAAATACAGTTAAGGTACACCCTCATCTCTTTTGAACCAAGTAATTCTTTCTGATCAACCGTGTGTAAAAAAATGAGACTTTTCTGGTCAATATGTTGCAATATGGGTACGGGTTAAAATGGGTTTTAGTACCGGTCAAGTTGGCGGGTTGACTAAAACACTTTTTCCAATTCTTTCTAAAAGTAACTAACACAAAAATTTATTAGCCACACCTGTATTTATCTTTAATTTTCATTTTAGAAAGTAGTCACTTCCTATAAGAAGTGTAAAAGCAATTATAAATTATACAACTATCTCGATGTAAATTCAGTTTGTATAAAGCATAAACAATATGTTATTATCCTTGATCCTTCTATAAATTATACAATACAAAAGATTTACTTGATACTTTTTTAGTGAACCCAAAATTAGATGCTAATGATGTTTGTATCAATTTTAATTTACATGTCATTTTATTGCCTTAAATTTCACATACCTACCCATATGTACTTTTAGTTTAGGAGATTTGAGTGTTTGAATAGCTTTTGTGTTTTTATCATATTGTCTCATATACATGTTAGAAGAGATATAACTTAGTTATACTATTTATAATTAGAGTTAACTGCTATTTTCGTCCTAGTGGTTTATTCACTTTTACCATTTCAGACCAATTTTCAAAAATACATACTGGAAACGTGCCACTTCAGTACAAAAATTAAAACCCAGTTAAGTTAGACAGGTTAAATTTAATTGCTCTTTATATATTAAAAAACAAAAAAAATTAAAGGCTGCCATCTATCGCTACAGACCATATGGCGAGCATGTACCTATATGCCACACTATTCGCTATAGCGACCGTAGCGATCGAAATATGGAGATGGGAAAAGGGGAAGAAAACTCTGTTGTGGATGGATAAATGGGTGGGAATGGCTCCGTTGGCCAGCCTATTTCCTGACGTTTTCCGCTTGGTACATGAAGGACAAAAATACTCATGTCTCCTCTTGCTATACGTGAATTGGTAACGCTACACAATGGAGTTGGGGTTGGGTGCGTAATCCTACTTCTTTAGAAGAATGGTTCAAGGTCGATGACATCATGATTCATGAAGAGGCTGCAGGCAGTTCAAATTTTAGATGTGAGTGATGTTTGGAGATGGGAGAATAATATGCGAGTGAACATCTCTGTGAAAGCCCTGAGAATGAAGTTGGCTGAAGCGGGTGTCTATTCAGTCGCTAATTCGAAGCTGTTTTGGCACTCATGGGAACCCCTAAAAGCCAATATCTTGACGTGGAGGGCAGGTATTGGAAGAATAGCGTCTAAAGTTGCCTTAGTTGCGACAAGAGTGGCCATAACGGATCGAGCGTGTCAAAAATGTAGGCTGCAGGACGAGACTGCAGATCACATATTTGTTGAATATCTAATGTCTAGAATAGTCTGGTGGCATATCTTCAGATGGATCAGAGTTTCCATACCAGTTGACTTATATACAATGGGGAGATGCTCAAGTGGATTCGAAACCAAATAGGATCTAAAAGATGGAAGAAAGTGGTCATGGTTGTAGCATTGGCGACGGTTTGGAGATTATGGGATGCGAGAAATGCTATAGTGTTTAGAGAAAGGTTTATACCAACTATGAAATTGGTCGACCGCATTAAAAAGGATGCGTTTGTGTGGATTAGCTCCCTTGCATGGGAAACATGTTCTGTTCCCATCTGCTTGCTCAATCCTTTATATCCGATATATAAAGTTGATGCTCAAAAAAGGTGTTAGTTTATTATTATTTTTAAGAGGTGTTAATTTATTTTTCTTGATTGTTTATAAACATACATAAACCTTGATCTTACATTTACAAGTATTTGAAAGGTTTTATTTAATTTCATATGTTTGAAACTATAGTTGGTGGTTTGTTGCTCAAAATGGTTTACTTTTTGTACGCGCAACGAGATGGGCTAAGTTGATTCGACACTTTTACTAACATGCATATACGAATACTTTGCATGTCAAGTAAGACCCAATCAAGCATCATTAGCCCAAAGTCAGCATGTGGTTTCACAGGTATATGCTAACAACTTATCTCTACATCGAATTGTCATTATGCACGCCTAGAATCACCGTTCCTTATAAATTCATTGATGTATCTGGAATTTGTATTCTACTTTTGAACATTAAACTACTTTTGTTGCTGTCATTATGCAAGGACTAAGATCAGCTCCATCTGATGTGTAGTGCAAGGAAAAATTCTTGATACAGAGCACAATTGATGCTGGGACAAAGGAATAAGATGCAACTTTTGAATTGGTAGGTATTTTGATTTACATTTAAAAAAATCTTTATTAATGCTGATGGTTTGGTGAATTGATTATGATCAAACTTGGTGTTTATTAAGGTCCATCAATTAGTAATTTATACAAGTTTTATGTTTGTACTCTTTGTAAGAAATTCTTTATACAACTTTCAATTCTTGAATTAGAAGGGCACCTACATACTATGCTTTGTACCAACCATGTATGTAGAAGCACAAAGATTTATGCAAAAGTAAGTTCACCGGGTCATCAATTTTAAAGCATTCTAATCATTGTATCAAACAAATAGTGTACACCTTACTATAAAGTTGCATAAATCGGGTATTGAAGAGGAAATCAGTTACGTGTAGGGTCAACCATGTAAAAAGCCGGTTTTTTAAAGGAAGTGGTCAGCTTTTCAGGTATCTAGGTTTTCTTTTATTTTTATTTTTTTGACCGATTAAGCTTCGGTATAACTAGGTTGGAACCTATACATGGTGGGTAGGGTCGGGTATGGAAAATGGCATGGAATAAACGGGTTGTTATATAATGGTTTCAGTTTTTTTTATAGGATTTTATACTTGGTTGTTTTTGCATCTCTACTATAAAATTTAAAAGATTTTATATTTGGGTTGTCCCTATTTCTAAGCCATTTTACCAAAATATTGTTTCCTCATAACACAATTGTTTTTTATTTTATCAATAGATTAATCATAAAAAAATTGATTATTAAAATGATGAAAGATATAGACACCTTTAATGTTTTATGAAATCTGGTATTTTAGGCATACTTTTTCATGGACCGGAGTCGAAAACCTTTTGATGCTTCATGTAATTTGGTATTTTGGGCACACATTTCATGTGACTGGTGTCGAATTTGCTAGAACTTAAATTGAATTTGTATTGTCGAATTTGCTAGAATTGCAATTGTTTATATAATCGAATCACCCGTCATCAATATTTATCAAACTGACGAGTCACTTTTTTTTCGTTTGTGTGATGAATTAGATTGTTTTTCAGGGGTGTTATCGGTAACCGAATGGGTTTTATTCAAATGACTTTCAAGTTTGAGTGACTTAATATAAGTAGTTGGCAAACTTGATTACATTTCTTTGACTTTTTTCGTTATTTTTAACTTTTTCTTTTTAGTCATTTATTGTATACCATACAACAAAAGTTTTGTATAAGAAAATATTTTGATCCAATCTTTTTGGTTTGTCTCCTTTAGAGATCTCCTCGAAATGCATATTGTGGTGGGGTTATTGGAAGGGGCTAGCATTGCTTTCTATGGTATTGTAATAGTGGGGTGTTGGAGCTTGTGGAGGGTGAGAAATAACTTGGAAGTTCTCGAATAAACCGGTTCAGATTGAAGACATTATGAGCGAAGTAACGTCGGTTGGCTTCTTATGGTTTAGAAGTAGATTGAAGTTTAAAGAATTATCTTGGGCGGATTAGTGTAAATTTGTAATTATGTAGTCATGTTTTGTGGTCGGCCCGGTTTGGGTCGGTGTGTTTTTCTAATCAAGTTCACCGTTAAAAAAAGGAAATATTTTGAGGTTTATAAACATAAGTAATGGAATGTTTTTTTTTCATTTCAAATTTTATGTCAACATTTTTAAATATTATATAATTAAGTTTAAGTAACCAATGCAAGAAGTGATTACATATAAGACGTAGTTGATAGGAGTGTTGAGTGCATCGATCATATTGAAGCCAATCATGTCATGATCTCTTCTTTTAAACGTGTTCATGATGTATGAAGTTACCGTATAAAACAACCAATGTGGTTTATAAAGAGATCTTCAACGAATTGTGATCGTTGCATATTTATGTATTTTAATTTGTCGTTTAACTCTAATATATTCGTTTGTGTTGTATCAAGGGTGAAAATAAGAGATGGGATCAAACTACTAATACTTGACAACGACGGGAAACCTACAGATAAAACAACTAATGTGGTGTATAAAGAGATTTTCAACGAATTGTGCTCGTTGCATATTCATGTATTTCAATTTGTCGTCATAATCTAATATATCATGTCGTCTTTTTACAGTGTATAAAATAATAATATTTAATGTCAGCGGTATTAATGAAGAAAATTTATTTTAGCAAACCGCGAACCTCGCGGGTTCTTAAACTAGTTATGGTATATATTTATAGAAGTAGTTATTTAATTACCACATTAAAAAGATAATCCCATTATTCAAAATTTAATTATATGACTCGTATGCAAAAGAATCCATGAGAGGTGTACCCTCATCCTAAGCCATAAAAAATGTATCCATGCTTTCATATCTAAAAATATTAAGTATATGCTTTCATATCTAAAAATATTAAGTATAACAAATATTCAAACTAACATATTATTATGTTACACTATATTATATTGTATTGCTTTATATTATCTCATACTATATATGATTGCATAATATTACATCAAATTGCATCACATTACACTAAAATTATATTAAATTACATTACATGATATTATTTTATTATATTATTATTATACATATCAATAGAAACCGTTCATGAACAGTGTTCACAGGTTTTAATGGGCCTTAGATTAATGGGCTCAGTTTATACACATATTAATATAAACCTTAGATCTTAATTTTTTAACTATTAGCTTACGTATCTCTTCACTTTTGTGTTGTTCTCTTCTATGGCTGCCGCGTGTATTGTTTCAATGACATTCATCAGTGTAACTGGCTTCCAGATCATCGACTTTCCAATCTTCTTTTCGCTGAAAAACAGAGCCTTCATCAATTACAGTGGTTTCCAAATGATCGACCTTCCAAGCTGTCCTCTCACTGAAAAGACGGAGCCTTAAATTGAAGCAGCAAGTGTTCCACAGGTTTGTTGCTATTTTTATAAATCATTTATCTATTCAGTTCATGATTTTGGTGGGGATGGTTGGTGGTTTTGGAATGGCAGCTGATGGGAAAAATCTTGAAGGTTTTTGGGATCGAATTAGGGTGGGGGGAAATTAGGGATTTGGGGAGAAAGGGGTGGAGTGACTTGCCACTTGCCTATGTTTGATTAAAAAGTGGTATGTTAATAACCGATGTCTGTTTGCAGCAAAAATTGAGTTAAACTGATAATCAAACAAAGTAAAAATACAAAAACAATTAAAAAAAGTGATAATATGTGTATATTAGGTTTGTTACATATGTATAGCTTTTCTTAAAATTCATCCTCTCCGGCTATAGCCGTCATTCCTTCTACATTATGTATCTTAGGATCCTTACATATATGTGGCTTCTTATTGGTCTTCATCTTTTTCGAATGTAATCCTCACTATCATCTTCTTACAAATAGTTTGCTTTTGACCCCCAATTTTGTGGTAGTTTCCTTTTCAGCCCCAACTTTGTTATAGTTTCCTTCTTATCCCAAAACTTTAAATAGCCTAGAACCGCTCTTTGTCCTGTATTCGATTATTAGAGGAAGACATTTGAATGTTATTGGATTACTAAAAATATTTAGTTCTGTGTCTCCTAATTATCGATGAAGCTATTTCAACTTTTTGTTGCTACTTTATTTCATATTAATGAATATAAAACTTTCTTGACACTAACATCATTTTAACTGGTAGAAGTTTGTTAAAAAGCATTGTGTTCACAAAAAAACTCCAATTAAGAATGGCTTGAATCTGTATTAAAAAAACAAAAAAAAAACCCTTTTTTTGGGAGAATAACTTGAATCTGTATTAAGAATGACTTGAATTTGTGTTTACATATTTAACCCTGAATCTTCTGCTGATGTGTAGGAAGAAACTCAAGTATTACCCAGGAAAAAGAGGTTCTCCTGAATTATCTAAAAATAGGTACTTATTCAACTGTTCATATATGGTCATTGTTCTTTTTTGGGGTCTATTTTTATATTACATCTTAGTAGTAACAGTTATTTAGGAAAATTCACATAGGTAAAGTGATAACAAAATAAGTTAACACTAGAAACTCAGTTTGTAATTAATATATCTGGTAACTATTATTTAACAGAAAAAGACGGCCACATCTCAAATTTTGATTTTGTTGTATTCGGTTCCAGTGTTTGTGTTTATTATTGTTTAGAATTGGGATGTATCATATTTTATCATCTGTTGGTCGGTTTGGTTGAGATAAAAGCGCTCTTTTGTATATTGGTTCACTTAATTCGTATACTACCTGATGTTTTTGTTCGTTTTATAGTCCAACCTTATTTCCATTTTGCCCCAGCGTTTGCAAAAGTATGGCTACCCATCCTTTGAATAGAAAACGAAAGGCTCTTGCACTTGAAAATATCAGCAAACAGTTTTCCTCGAAAGTACCTAATGAGTTTGGTGTGCAAACAGTTGCTCAGTCAGTAAGGCGATCAGCCATGCTGAGGGCTGCCGCTAATCAAAGCTCCTTACAGTCTCTCACTTCCATCCAGCCTAATATGGAACAGTCTGAGGGTGCATCAACATCATCAGTTCATTCACAGTCGCCTGGCCCTTCATATGTTGATTTGGGAGATTGTACCAGCGAATGCGAATACTGTGGCGCATTGTTTTGGTTTGAAGAGCGGCTGAAATCATCTCCTTTAAGACAAAGGCCTAGATATAACACGTGTTGCAAAGCAGGTGGTGTACGCATTCGTTTTCCAACTGAGCCACCGTCATGTATCAAAGAATTGTATTCCAGCTCACAATTCATGTTAAACATACGTGCGTATAATTCAATGTTTTCCATGACATCGTTTGGTGCTAACGTCGATGATACAGTTAACCATTCTGCTGGTCCATACGTTTTTAAGGTGGCTGGTCAAATTTCACATTGGATTGGATCTTTGTGCCCTCCCGAAGGCCAGAGACCTAGGTTCCTTCAAATGTATGTCTATGATACACTACACGAAGTTGAAAATAGGCTTCACTTTTTTGATAGTGATGATGAACGCCGGTTGTCCTCAGATGTTGTCTCACTTCTTACACGTACATTAACTGAAATCAATGGTTTTGTACGCCTTTTCAAGAGTGCTGCTGAGCTTTGCTCGCAACAAGTACCGGAGTTTGCAATTACTCTTTATAACAAGGCTAGGCAAAACAATTACGGCTTACCTGTTGCGGGTACTCTTGGTGCTATCGTACGCGACAATGACCCTTTAGCAAGCGATTTTGATATTGTGATACATAGTAAAGAAGGCATACCCAAGCGTGTGAGCAAGTTGCATCCTTCGTATATGCCTCTTCAGTATCCGCTTCTTTTCCCTTATGCGGAACCAGGCTGGTCTCCAGAACTTCAACTGACTCTGGATTCTAGAGAAAAAGACCGAAACCTAACCATGAATATGTTTTACGCCTATCAAATCCACGATCGTAAGGACACGTACACATTATTGTTAAAGGCAGGTCGTCTCTTCCAACAATATTTGGTCGACGCCTATGTGTGCATAGAGCAATGTCGGCTTGAATATTTCCGTAACAATCAAAATAAATTCCGCTCTGAATTCTTACGTGGCATCCACGATGCCTTCTCAAAAGGTGATACCGAAGGTCGAGAGGTCGGAAAAAGAATAGTCCTACCATCTTCTTTTACCGGCGGCCCTCGATATATGTACAAGCATTATCAAGATGCTCTTGCAATTTGTAGGGTACACGGTAACCCACAGTATTTCATAACTTTCACTTGTAGCGTCAAATGGCCGGAAATTAAGCGTTACTTGAATAACGTTGGTTGCGCAAACTCGCAAGATAGACCGGACATCATTGCTAGAGTGTTCCAAATGAAGGTTGAAGCTTTAGCTAAGTTTTTGAAGACAAATAAGACTTTTGGGAAGGTTGCAGCGGGTATATTCCTCAACTTTGTGTTATTAGTTAACACGTATGTTCTTTTATCCCTTAAGTACTAATATTCACAACCTCACTTTTTTCCAGATCTATACACAATCGAATTTCAAAAAAGAGGCCTTCCACATTGTCATATGCTTCTTTGGGTTACGCCAGAATACAAGATACAAAATGCAGAAGATGTTGATAACTTCATTAGCGCAGAAATTCCTAACCCGTCAACTGATCCGGTTTTGTATCGAATAGTAACTGAATCTATGATGCATGGACCTTGCGGATTGCCAAGAATGAATGCTCCCTGTATGCTAGATGGTAAATGTTCTAAGTCGTTCCCAAAGGCTTATGAACGTGTTACCCGATTTGACGACCAAGGTTATATTCATTATAAAAGATCACCAGATAGCATTCAAGTAGATAAAGGCGGGGTACCACTTGACAATGGATATGTCGTTCCTTACAATAGAATTTTGTGTCTACGTTTTGAGGCTCACATTAACGTTGAATATTGTGGATGGAGTATGCTTATTAAGTATCTTTTCAAGTACATCTCCAAAGGTGCAGACCGTGTACGTTATGCTGTCACAAGGTCTGTTGAATCTTCAACACATTCTGAATCTTCAACACAATCTGACACTAACGTTGTTGAAACTGTTAACGAGATAAATAATTTTATCGATGGAAGATTCATATGTCCTCAAGAGGCAGCATGGAGAATTCTACAGTTCCCAATTCACCATAGAAATCCACCAGTGCAGTTGTTGGCCATACATCTCGAACACATGCAGAATGTTACTTTTAAAGAAAATCAAAAATTGCAAAGCATACTAGGTAATCCAGGAACAAGCAAGACAACTTTGACTGAATGGTTAAGAAACAATCAATCAGACCCTAGCGGCAGGGATCTCAGATACATTGACTATGTATCCAGATATAGGTGGGAACCTTCTGGAAAAGGCTGGATCCGAAGATTGTTGGCAACAAATCCAACAATTGGACGATTAGCATATATTCATCCTACATGTGGTGAGCCTTACTATATGAGATTGTTGCTTGGACACCAAACAGGCTGTTGTTCCTTTGAAGATATCCGAACAGTTTCCGGTGTCATTTGTCCAACGTATCGTCTTGCTTGCGAAAAGCTGGGTTTGATTGGAGATGATAGAGAATGGACATCGGCATTTATAGAAGCATCAAGCTGGGCTACATCTGCAGAGCTCAGGGCCCTGTTTACTCACATGCTGCTATATTGTGAAATATCAAATCCATCGGCATTGTGGCAAGAACATTGGCAAAAGATGAGTGACGACATAGCTCTCAATTTAAGGCAAGTTGCTGGGACATCAAACATGCATTTTGGTGGTCCAAATTTGCAACAATACGTACTCTATGAGATAGAGTTGCTTCTTAATTCAAACGCAAGCTCCCGCTCGCTCGCAGATTTTGGTCTTCCAATGCCTCCTGTCACCATGGTCACAGCACTTAGAAATCGGTTGCTTATGGAAGAAAAGTGCTATGATCTTGAGGCACTAGCTGCCCAAAGTGTTACAATGTTACGTGGTCTAAATCTTCGACAGCGAAAAATATATGACATGGTCCTTAAATCAGTAAATGATGATGTACAAGAACTTTTATTTGTGTATGGCCATGGAGGTACGGGCAAAACGTATCTTTGGACTGCCATTATTGCTGCACTTAGGTCCACTGGAAAGATTGTTTTAGCAGTAGCAGCATCTGGAATTGCCTCATTATTATTGCCATTAGGAAGAACAGCCCACTCTCGATTCAAAATACCCTTGGATTTAACTGATGACTCTTTGTGCTACATAAAAAAACACACACAACTTGCACAACTACTCATAGAAACATCCCTTATAATTTGGGACGAGGCTCCAATGAGCGATCGTCGGTGCTTCGAATCTTTAGATAAAAGTCTCAGAGATGTTCTTGGAAACCAAGATAAACCATTTGGCGGAAAATCAGTACTATTGGGAGGAGACTTCAGACAAACACTTCCGGTCAAACCAAAAGCTTCAAAAGCAGAAATCATAGCATCATCACTACCCAGGTCTTATTTGTGGGACAAATTCAGCATTCACAGGCTCACAGAGAATATGCGCTTATCACAATCCAATGCAACTATCGCTGAAAAAGTAGTTATAGCATCCTTCTCCAAATGGCTACTTGATGTTGGGGATGGCAGGACAGGTGCAATTGACAAAGAATCACCGTCTGACTCAAAATTCATTGATATACCTTCACAATATGTTATCCAATCTGGAGAGAACGGACTACGAGAGTTAATAAGATTCATTTATGATGATGACCTGCTCAAATTTCCTACATCAACTACTTTGTCCGAAAGAGCCATAGTATGCCCGAGAAATGACACTGCTGATGAAATAAACGACATGATACTTGCATCTTCCCCCGGAGAATGTTTAACATATTTAAGTCTCGACTCGATGGTACCTCACTCCGAAACTAGAGGTGACACAGATATTATGTACCCTCCTGAGTATCTTAACTTACTAAACTTCAACGGCATTCCCCCACATTGCCTAAAACTTAAAGTGAATGCCCCTGTAATTCTGCTACGCAATATTAATCAAAAATCTGGTTTGTGTAACGGTACTAGATTGTTAATATCTCAATTGTTACCCAGAATTATTGAGGCACGTGTAATTACAGGCACCGCTGTAGGCCACCGTGTTTACATACCTAGAATTAACTTTGTACACAATAGCAACGACTTGCCCTTCGTCTTCACAAGACGACAATTCCCGATAAAAACATGTTATGCAATGACCATAAATAAAAGCCAAGGCCAATCACTAAAAAAAATTGCTGTTTATTTGCCACAACCTGTTTTTAGTCATGGCCAACTATATGTTGCTCTATCAAGAGCAACATCCCCAACAGGTCTCAAAGTCCTTATAGAACCTCAACAAAATTGCGAAGCAAACAAAACAAAAAACATTGTGTACTCGGAGCTGCTAGATGAAATTACAGCTCACGAGGTTATTACCAGACTTCACAAACACATTTAAAGAATAATAACAAGTATAATAACTATCATGAATACTCATTACAACTTCTAACTTAATCAAACTACCCTTTACTTAGATTACTTATTTAATAGCATTAGTGCCTTCAATACTCTTATTAAGACGCAATAACTACTAAATCCAATACATTGTATTTACTAACATCAATGTTTTTGCTCAGCAGGACGACAACCATGACTGACTTCAGAATAGCATCGATCGTCCCCGGTGGCGATCCAGCACCAATAGAGGTCCGTGTTATAAGAAAGTGGAAACGAAGTAACGACCTCTACTACTTCATGATAGACAAATATGTATGTACTTCCTTTACACACATTACTTACTCATTATCATCATTACAATAAAATAACCTATCGTAAATGCAGGGAGATGGAATACAGGCAACCGTCCCTTGGTTAGACAACGATTACTTTGAAAGGAAGATCAGTCTGTTTTCATGTTACTTGCTGGACGATTACATATGCAACGATGCACCTGCATCACTAAAAGTTAACACACATCCAGCCAGTATTTACATGGGAACAACAACAACAATAACCTTGATACCTGCCTCAGAAACATTCCCAATGTATTACTTTAACTTTTGTCCATATGCTGACTTGCATCTCCGGATTAACGATAACCTCACAGAGGAGAGGCTAGGTGTTCTCACAGGTATTGCATTTGTTATATTAATAGATCAAATAATACTGAATGCATGCTCAATATAGCTATAACAACCAACCAAGTATAAACCGATGATGAACAGTAGTTGAAGATTTTTTTAATATTATAGTTTTTTTAGTTTTCTTTATTTTATTATTTTACTACTTTAATTTATTATTTTCATTCATGAACTTAGATATCTAGCTGGTATATTCACTTCTTAACACTTAATAAAATAATCCACTCATTAGTCGATACAAGTATCGGTATATGCTTAAAAATTTTCATACTTTTAACCCATTTAGTTTATATATAATTTCGATTTCTTTCCATAATTCACATTCATTAACTTTTTTATATAAAGTTCAATACGCGACTTTATTCCATACTTTTTCTCATCCTTCTTTTATTAACTTTCTTGAAAAAGATTTTATTTTCTTATTAGTACCATGAGTTCATAACAACCAACCCAATACCGATATCGGTACCGGTACCGGTGTAGTTATTATTAGAAGTTTGTTTTCTCATCGTCTAATATATGTTTTTTTTCACACGAGGGATTGGTTTTGGGGAACTGGCATTTAAACTTATGAAAAAAAAATTCATTCTTATACTTAATCAATTCAAAAGTTCTTAAAAAGATGAAACATGTATTTCAAGTACTTCTGATATTAGAGATACCTGTATGTCTGTATCCATTCTTTGATGCTAGGTTTTACTTCAGGAGTTTAAATGATATACCTCTGTGTTTAAGCATTTAGAACATTTTTTTTAGTTAATATGTTGTGAATTAAAAAGCTCAATATGGTTAAAAAAAAAAATTTAGAACATTTTTTTTAGTTAATATGTTCTAAATTAAAAAGCTCAATATGGTTCTTTTGTATGCTGGAAGTAGGACTATTGATTTATGTTACGTGCTCTTTGAAGTTCAAACAATTTTTTCCTTATTACATATCTCTTAAAATATGAGACTCTATATTTTGACCAAACTTTATTGATGTTTGATGTATGAGGTTTTGTGGAGATATGTTTGTTCAATTTTCTATTTTTTACTTCTTTGATTTGGCAGTTTATGGTTTCTGCTTTTCAAATTTAGCGCTCTATGCTTTTTTGAGTTGTTAATTGAATTAAACAAAAAACCCTTTAAATATTTATAAAACCGTATTAAATTAAAAAACTAAATAAACTACAACAAAAACGATAAATTAAAAGCGCTTTTTTGAAAGATACCCACTTCCATCTATACCTTTATTCAGTTGTACATTCAAGCATGACACTGTATTTATTTTGACAGATTACATGGGCAAAATAGAAGACACCATACCAGGTACCACTAAAAAGGGGAACGAATATTTGCGTCTCAAATTGACAGATATCAGGTACTATTATATAACAAATGCTTCATACATTAACTTTAATCAGAAAATAACAACAAAATCAATACAGTGGTTCAACCATTGATGTCACCCTATGGGAAGAGGTTCTACCACGCTTTGATAGGCAGACAATGTTAAGTGCAGAGGAACCAGTTGTCGCTGCATTCACATCATTGAAGGTCACCATCTTCAAAGGCCACACGTCAGAGAAACTACAACTATCATCAACCCCAGCAACACACATTTACTTTAACCCCACTGTAGACAGTGTCATAGAAACTAGAAACAGGTAAAGAAGAAAACTCTTTATCTTACTCAATTATAAGATTTACTTTCTAATCTAACACACAACTTTACTTCTGTAGGTTCAAAGATGGAACACAACTTCTACTGACAGCAACCCCTGGCCACGAATCACATGAACGCCATCTTCGCACAGAAGACAGAAACAAAAGAACGATTTCAGAACTCCTAGAACACCAAAAAGAAAACCAGGTACTCAAATAGACTTCTTATAAAAGTCACGACTTATATTATTCATTAAAATAATGTCACGCTCTAATAACTTTGTGATATAGGGACAAACGTTCAATTGCAAAGCATCAATCACAACTTACATCAAAGGCAGGCCATGGTACTACACAATGTGCCCACAATGCCCAAGAAAAATAATCCAAACAAAAAGAGGTTGGTCGTGTGGTAGCCACCAAAACCTACCTGAACCAAAATTCATGTAAGCCTAAGAAAAATAAACACAAAAAACAAAAACAATAAACCATATATCCTAATTAATAATTAGTTGCAGGTACTGCGTCACAGCAACAATCGCAGACAACACGGCTCCTACTACGGCAACATTCTTTGACGAGGCAACCGTTGGGTTAATCGGCATCCAATGCAAAGACATGATCTTGCAACATGGCTTCGCAGACCGTTATGAAACACCAGAACCCCTATATCAAGCCATTGGAAAAGAGGTCACTATGCAGGTTCAATATGCCCGTGCATCAACTGCCAACTCAAGTCTTCTCTCTGTCAACAAAGTCTTCAACAACACGCTAAACATCACAGCCACACCGCCTTCGCCTACCCAACAAACAACACCTGCTGCAAACAAAAAGTTGGCCTTAGAATCAAGTGAAAACAGACCTTCAGCTAAACGTCAACTATATCAATCAGGTATCCCATCCTATTCCAACTATTAACTTAAACCCATTTTTAACAAAGACATCATTACTAATAAACTTAAACAACACATACAGAAGGCGTAAGCGACACCAAGAAACTCAGGTTCCCGGAATAGATCGCTAACAAATACCAGCCCAGCAAGAAGAACGCAACCAAATGCATCAGAATGCGCTACATTTTGTGCATCTTAACTAACTGAAGTAGTTATTGTAAATAAACTTATGATACGTTCTGCAAAACCCTGGGCTCCTTTTTGTATGTATTAACCACATTTTGTAACCAAACCTTGCAATCTATTATATGAAAACCAGGTTGCACCTTTGATCCTCAACTGATTTACTGCCGCGAAGCGCAGGTCAAATCATCTAGTTATATATATTAATATGAAGACTTGATGAATAGTAAAATGAATTTTTTATGTTATTATTTTATTTTTTTAATTTCCAATTTCAACCTTATACTTTAAATAATATAGGTTTTTTATCAATTTAGATATAATAACAGAAAGCTATGATGAATAGTAGTTGAAATATTTGAAGTATTTGTTTTCAAGTCTTGATGAATAGTAAAATTAATTTCTTATGTTATTATTTTATTTTTTTAATTTCTAATTTCAACCCTATATTTTAAATAATATACGTTTTTAATCAATTTGGATATATTAACAGAAAGCTATGATGAATAGTAGTTGAAATATTTTAAGTATTTGTTTTTATTTAGTAATATTTTATCAAGGTATTTGTTCTTTTTATTAGTAGCATTTTGTTTAGCATTTAGTTAGATTTTTTTATAATAACTTACGTTCGGATCACTACGATAGCGATACGATATATATTATCAAATAAAAAACCATAAAAATTAATACATACCGGTAACTATGTTGTTTAGTTCGGTACCGTATGATAGCCATACGATCTTAGTTTATCGAAAGGAAAAACAATAAAAATAAATCCCGGTAGTGATACAAATGTTGTTCAGTCGGTTTCGGTTTGGGTTGGTACGATAGCGCCACAATAGCCGTTTTCCATAATGTTTATATGCCAACGTTTGAAAAAAATAAACATAAAATGCAAACCAACCAAACTGATATCAACTGAACAACGTACAAATTAAATGATGTGTTGTGGGGGTTGATGTGTTGTATTGCAAGCAACTGACGCAAGTTCGATTGTTGTTGTGTATGATTCTATGTTTTGTCAATATGAGGCTAGCCCACTTGATAGAGATATATGCCTCTTAAGGGAGATGTTTCAGGTTCAATCCAAGGCAAGAGTGATAAATATTAGGATTATTGGTGAATAGAGCAGACAAGGCGTTTTCATTCAAAAAAAAATGAACAACATCGGTACTAGTATGGATATTCGTTTTTATTGTTTTCGATCGATGTAAGGTTTTCTCTTTCGATTACTATAACGAGTGTAAGTTCCATAACGAACCTGATATATACCAACCTTTCGCTGCGAAGCGCAGGAGGAAAATCACTAGTTATATATATGAAAATAAACTCTTGATGAATAGTAGTATACAATTTTTTATTTGTAGTAGTATTTTTTATTATATAATTTGTTTTTTAGTTATATATAATAGTTGCTAATATTTAAGTATTTGTTTTTTTTTTAACTTTTATTATTTATTATTCAATTTGTTTTTAGTTATATCTTGTGTTCCTTAACTTTTTAAAATATATAAATCTGTATCTATGCTTATTTATTTTTTAACATTCTAAGTTATCTGGTCGCGCGTTGTGACGATGCGTTACCGCGGGGGCATTGTATCGATTCGGTTCGTTACAATACCGATACGATACAAGCACTCTGTATAGAAATCAACACGCGATTTACATTAGTCAAAAACCATAAAGACGAACATCGGTACCGACACCGATGGATAAATTGGTTCAGATTATCACGATACTTGTACCGATATTCGTTTATTGTTGCAGACAAAGTTGTATAAATGTTTTTCTTTTGAAATTTGGAAACCACAAAAATGAATTCAAGTACTGGCATGCATATTGTTCAGTACGGTAGTGATACAGTGTCAGTTTATCGAAAGAAAAATGATTAAAAAATGAGTGTTACCCAAACCATTGTTGTTCACTTAGTTCACTATGCTAGCGGCATGAAATCCGCTATTAAACAGAAAACCGTAAAAAATACATACAAGTACCGATGTTGTTTAATTTGATCCGGTATGGTATGATGGCAATACCGTGTCAGTTTATCGAAAGAAAAATCAATAAAAATAAATACAAATACAAATACCGATATGGATGATGTTCAGTCGATTTCGATACGGTTTGGTACGATGACGGCACCTACCGCAAAATGCATTAGAATCTCACTAGTTAGTATTAAACACACCCATTTTACACCCTCTAAATTTAGATGCAGCCTACACAGATATATCATCAAACCATTTTGTACACCCTCTAAATTTAGATACAACCTACACAGATACATCATCAAACCATTTTGTTTTAGTACATTTATTCATTTAGTATTATGCCACTGTTATTAAATACTTTAATAATAATAATAATAATATTAATAATATTAATAATAATATATTATTATTATTATTAATGTTCTGAAACTAGTTCAATTTTATTTTTCTTTTAAAAAACGAAAGTTAGAAACCACATAGTTTTTCTTTTCTTTATATTTTTTGTTTTTGGTTTTATTCAATAAATCAATACTTTTAAAAATATTTTTGAAACATATTTTAGTTTTTAATATTTTTATGTCGTTATATTTTCTTTTCTTTTCTTCTTTCTTTTTTTATCTATTTTTTTGGAATTAACATTTTTTTAAGTTATCTTTATATTTCAGCTTTTAGTTAAAAAGGTCTCTTTTTTGAAAAAAAAAAAACATCATTATTGTTATTTTTAAGCTTTCTTCTTTTATTTTATAACACTATTAATAAAGGTTAAAAAAATTAAATAATCATTACTGGCAGTTTCTTTTAATTTACTAAATATTAAAACATGTTTTATCATAGTTCATCATTTTTTGGTCTCATTTTTAATAAAATAATATTCCATATTATATATGATAAACTTGGTATATATATTGATTTAAATTTGTAGTATATTTAAAAGCTATACTGTAAACTTTAATTAAAATATAATAGCAGTAATATAAATAATAGAAAAAGACCATTGAAAAAAAATGGTTAGTAAAAAATAAACAAAATTAAATTGAGTTTTTAATATTAGACGCTAAAGGTATGATTTATTTTGATTTTTTACATGGACAATCATTTGATAAATTATTTATTAATATCAAAACACATAATATTTAATTAAAACTTTACATCACAATTTTGACACAAGCCACATGACCTATATTAATAGAATCCGGTCATCATACACTTTTATTAAAATAACATTTAATAATAATGATGTTAAGAGCATAATAGGCATATGGAGCATTTAATAAAAAAAAATTAACTAACTGATTAAATTTAAGAATAAAGAAAATTTTATGAGTGGTACACGAATTCTATAAGGCATTTAATAAAATAAGTAGTTTTTTTTACGTCGTGGGTTGCGGCGAAACCGAGCAAATGATAATGTAAAAGAAATGTGATTTGAAAATAAAACATGTTGTTTAGAAAGCCAAACCATTAGAACCATTTCGTTTATCATTGTACCGTTTTATAATACCAAATAAATACTTTAATTTAAGTACAACTTCGTTTTTAACAAAACTTATAACGGAATGTCGAGTGAAGAAATCAAACACAACTACTACTTAAGTTTAAAAAAAAGTTATAAACGTAAATTATTTAAGAAATATTAAATTATTTGATAAATTTATTTATGTTTAAAAAAAGAAAAAAGAATTATTAAAAAATGCTAAAGGAAATATATGGTTTAAAAAGGAAAAAAATTAAAAATACGTTATAAAAGTAAATAATAAACTATTATAATATATTAAATAAAAAATAAAAACTATATATTATTTTAAAAATAAAATAACTATTCATCGTCTTTAGTAAACTCTATATATATAATTGCTATAATCAAACAACATGCTAAAGCACAAGAATGTTAGATTATTATTATTTTTTTTTGTCTTTGATAAATGGTAAAAAAGTTTGCTAAGATATCAACCAAATTAAAACCATTCAGTATCTAAAAGCATCTAACATTTTTTTATTAGTGAGGTATCGGAATATAAAGCACCGAGCAGTAAATGCTTTCATGTTATTATTTCCACACTTATCTTGATGAGCGTCTTTCATAGAATAGATTTGTGTTAGATTATTTATATTCGTGTTTATGGTCTTTGCGGTAATTGACTAAAACATCGTCGGAAGTTATTTCGTGAATCAAGTAGGTCTAAGCGGGCTACTAATCTCAAAACCTGTAAAGTGAGGGATTGCCGGTTTGTCTCGGTTGTACTTTATAAAAGGCAGATTTAGTTAACCTTGCAATTCGTGCTAACCGAGTCAAATTAGTTTACCATAGTCACCTTAGATAACTACACCGCAAGGGAACTTATCACATTAATGTACTTAGTTAATTCAATTGGAGGACTGTAAGGAAATCCATGTAAAACCGGTGTTCTAATAGCTTGCTAATTTCTATAGGTGTCCTCCTGAGAAGGGTTGGGGGTCCTGTTCGGTTTCTTAGTAAGTTTAGTATTTTAAGATCCTGGTTCCATAGTTAAGTCACGTCAATAGAGAATTCCATTTCGAGTTAATTAGGATTCCAGTCTAGGTAGTTATTTTACCATCATCTGACTACAATTCCATATTCTTGTCAGCGTATTTAGTTTGTTTACTTAGTTAATATTTAATTTAATTGCAATTATAGGATTTTAGAAACCCCCCATAAAACATAAAAACAAGTAGTTGTGTCAGTCTTTCAGTCTAGTTAGTTTAATTCACATAATTTACGTGACCAGTAACACTTCCTATATATAGGTTTGTTTGTTCTTTATAATAAGGGTTATTGGATTTTATCACCTCAACTAACACTTTGACCCCCGGCACCTCCAACTTGACTTTCAGTCTGTGCCGGCACCACTCTGTTAACTTTGCACTAACCTGGTTAGTTTTTTTTATGACATGACTTGTTTTTGATGAGGTGTCATGATAAGGTGGCCAATTATGTATATAACAATATGTGTACGTATATGTACAGGCAATAAATCATCCCCAAATTCAATATATAAAATCAAATCATCTTCATCGTCAACCCCTTATCAATATACAAAATCAAATCATCATCATCTTCATCGGTTCTTCATCTTCATCACCGGTGATGCCAGCTTCAAACGATCTCTCCGACTACCTCTAAAGCCTCAGCTTCAACTCCTCCACCTACACCACCACCACCACCACCGACATCAACCGCAGCACCAGCTCCTCATCCGAAATCAACTGGACCAGCACCACCAAACCCCACCTCTCCTTCTCCGGCCTTCGTTTCCCCTACCGCCTTGGATCCATTTGATTATCAACAATATTATCATCTGGGTGTTGCTCAAAATGCCTTAATTGATCTGGGTTTTGCTCAAAATTAACTGCCACTATAGTCGGATTGAATGGTACGGACTCTGGAATTGACTTCTGAAATATGCTGGTAAAACTGATCGATCTTTATCTTCATCTTCTATGCATATACAACAAGTTCCGTTACGACGATTTGCAATTGTTGATTTAGGATGAATTTGTAGTGTAATCTGTTCGATTTCTCCAGATTTATTTGATTTGAATGTAGTTGTGGTGAATCGTGTGATTCATCTTCATCTTCTATGCGTATAACAATTTCCGTTACGACGATTTGTACGTAATTGTTGAATTATGAGGGATTAGTAGTATAATCATTTCGATTTCTGTAGATTGATTTGATTTGAATGTAACGTGGTGAATTAGTTGATTTTTTTTTTCATTTTTATTAGTGACTTTGATCTCTTGACCAGCCAAGTTTGTTGGTATCACTTCAACCAAGTCAGATTCAGTTTTAGCAGTGTTTTCAGAAATTTGGTCATTTTTCCTAAACCCAATGCCAAATTTCACATTGCTCTTGATCTGCTTTTCCAACATCAACTCACAACCTTTACAAGATTCCACCCATTTTTCACAAGTGATTTGGGTGGATTCAAGCTCCTTTTTTTGCAACTTTGGTTTTTTTTCTACCATAGTCTGGAGTTGATCTTTGGTTATGCTTGATTCATGTTTTAAGCTGCTAATTTCATTTTCTTTTTCAAACAATTTGTTTTTCAACTCTTTAAAAGTCTTTTCAAATTGTACTTCATCACTTAAGATCTTGTTTCTAAGGTTTTCATTCACCTCTTTTATGTTAGCAAAAGCAATAATGCATTTTTCTGAACACAAGTCTTTTAAACCTGAGGTGATACCTTAGCAGCAGCCATCATGACACAGTCACATTCACCATCACATACACTGGCATCCCATGGATCAGCCAGAGGTTCCAACAGAGGTTCAACAAACCTTCTCTTCTAACAGCTATTCACCAACAATATCTGTTGTAACCACTGTTTCAGCAACTTCTTCCACCACTTCAGATCTGATCTCCACTTCCTCAGCTTCAAGCCCTTCAGGTATTGTCTCTAATGCCATAAAACAGAATTCATCAGGTAAAACATCAGAATTAGCAACTAGAGCAAAATTTTCATCAGTTAAGTCCTCAGGTAAGCTACTCCAATCAACAAAACCTTGTGTAAAGAAACTTTGTTGACTGGCCCCTGGTGGAGCAGATGTTTTGTGCAGCTTGTTGTGGTGCAGTTTGCACATAAACCTGGGGTGCAGGGGCTTGAACATACTAAATTTGAGGAACAGCGGGTTGGACATACTTGACAGGAACAGTGTTTACAGGGTGTGTAAAATGAGTAGTGTTTTGCATATGAGGAGCAGGGGTATATCGGGAATAATGGATAATGCTTTGGGAGTTTTGAGGTCTTGGACAAGGGTGAGTGATAATTGGTCCACTTTTTTGACTCCTACATTCCCTAGCAAAGTGACCAAGCCTATTACACTTATAGCACTTAATTTTTTATTTATCCAACCCAACCTTCAGATTCCCATGCAACCCTGGAAACTTCTTACCAGTTCTTTTATAAAACTTGCTTGTTCTCACACTCAACAAGGCAAGCTGATGCAAAATGTCCATCTCTTCCAGATCTGTGGGGTCAAAATGTTGAAGGTCATACAGCTCAAAGGATAAGTTTTCAAAGATCTGGTTTTCCCCATTAGCTGTGAAAACATAATTGGGTGAGTAAGGCTCAGAGTTGAAGGCTCCACCTGTAGTTATGTCAATGTGATGATCATAACTCTAGTCCTTACTACCACCAAATGACTCTTCCTGGCTAAAAATTGTTGTGTTAGCAAAAGAGTAATCATCAGCCACTGTCCCAGATTCTTGCAACTTCTTTTTCTGGTTCAACTCTCTTTCATATGTGAGAAGCCTACCATGAAGTTGGGTCAGACTCATCTCCTTGAACCCAACATAATTTCTAGTGACAAAGGCTATAGTGTCCCACTTTTCTGGTAGTGATCTAAGGAACCTACTGTTTAGAGTAGAGTTAGCATATTCAACATTAACCAGTTTTAGCTCACTAATCACTAAACCTCTCAAACTGCCGGGTCAATGACTCTCCCTTAACATGTCAAAACATTTCATATTGCTGGTTCAACACCTCTCTGTTGTTTTCAATAACCTCTTCTGTCCCACCAAATTGATCTTTGAGTGCATCACATAGCTCTTTTGCACTGTTACAGTGTAATAGGCCAGCATATATGTCGTTGGGTAGTACTGTAGCAACTATACTGAATGCTTTAGCATCTAACTCAATCTTCTAAAAATCCTGCTCAGAGTAATTTTCAGGTTTCTTAGGTACTTGGTCCTTGGGATCTTCTGCACTTGGTACCTGTTTTGGTCAAAAATTACCTAAGCAATTAAGTGATCAAATTAGTTAAGTGAGGTAGTGTGCTAGAATTATGTGTAAAAAATATGTTAACCAAGTTAGATATGAAAACAGTTTCAGGATACGGCTCAGGATATAAAGCTGTATCTATGATCAAACAATGAGCAAAAAAGTAAAGGTTGACACGTGATGTACGAGGAAAGCCCTTGATCAATCTAGATCGCCGGCATAAAACCTCGGGAGCTGACAATCGCAGCTGCCTTGTTCTTCTATTGCTTCAAATATCAGGATACAGTGCAGGATGTGGTGCGGATCGACTATGTGTTACAATGTAATTCGAATGCAAGTGTTGTGTGTAGTGTTTGCGATGAGCTAGAGAGAAAGTGTTTGAAAATTTGTAAGTTGAGTGCCTTAATTTGATCCGCCCCCATCTATTTATAGTAAAACAAATGTAACTAACTATCCTACATAACCGGGATCCAACGAATATTCCTTAGTCGAACGTTGTAGACCTGGTCTTTCGAGTTCAACGTCTCTCCTTTAACAAATACGCCCGAGTCTTGAGGAGATGAAGTCCATTTGACCGTTGGCAAGTCCCAGTCTTTAACCTGCACGTGATTAATTCGATATACCACTGGATATCACCCAGGATGTTAGCAATATCCCCGTCCAGTATCCTGATCACAGGTAAACAATTAAAAGCAGGATATAGTTCAAGATACGTATGCTTAGAAAATGAGCCATAACAATTGTCCCCAAATATATCAGTTGGTATACCAATCCAACAGATATATTTTAAAAGTTTCACCTCATAACTTAAGGCAATCAATACGACTAGACCCTTGAAATGACAGTGGTGCAACTTCCAAAGCGTTATTTACTCTTTACCCCCCTATATTCAGCCTATATTAACCGAGGGACTCCTCATTATGGTTACCCTTATCTTCAACCGGATATCAGGTACTTTCCTCTCTATCCTTTCTATTTTCCTTGTTTATATCTCCCTTTCTCCGATTGTGATCCTCCATGGCGACCCGTACCAGATCGCAAATGGCGGACTCCGTTTCCACCTTCCACAAACAGAATCTGCTTCAGAAACCTTCAAAAGAGGTGTGTTCTTTCGATAATTCTGACATCGCGGCCCTACGAGCTTCCGGTGCCTTTCCCGTTGGGACAATCTTCCGTCCATTCGACCGAGAGGTCCGATCGGATTTTTGTTCCGACGAATGGGTCTGCTTCTTCGCCTACCCCTTCTCCATAGGACTTCAATACCCGTTTTCACCTTTTATTTCCCGTTTCTTCGAACTTACTGGCCTGAGCTTTTCCCAAATCATGCCCATGGTTTGGCGCATATTAGTCACCTTGGAAGGAATTAAGGCTCGCTATGTGCCCGACCTGTGCATCGAAGATTTGCCAAATGCTTATCGTTTAAGATCTCATGGTTCCAGTCGATTCCTTCTATTCTCTATTTCCAAAGATCCTCTCATCCTCAAGGCTACCAAGACCGAGGATAAGTGGACAAGAAAATCTTTTTTGTGAAAAGAGACTCCATTGATAAGGGTTTTGACCTCCCTAAAAGATGGTTGACTTCTGGTAGGACTTAGGGTTTTAGGAATATCCCCAATCATATCCCGAACCTCCATCCTGAACCAACATCCTGATATGTTTATTTCTTTTCTTGCAGCAAACTTTAAAGAACTAGCTCCTCCTAGTGTTGAATCGGAAGGGAGAATAAAAGAGATCTACAAGCTTCCAGAAGGTGAAAGAACCTTTAACCTGCTACTCACAAGCTCAAGCCAAAGTTCAAGCTCCAACATGTCTGGTAAGCATATTTTCAGGAATTATCTTTATATTAAACTGATTATTATTTTTAGAAGTATAATAAGCTTAAAACATCTTCCCTTATGTAGTGTCAGTTATTAACCTCGAAGGCTTCCAACTTGACGAGTTGGATAGTTACTCCAGCCTTGTGCCTTCCGAACAAGAACCTAAGCCGAAGCCATCTGCCACACCGAAACCCATCACTTCAAAGACTACTATCGCTTCTAAAGCCCCTCCAGCATCCAGGACCCGGGCCTCTAGTTCCAGGAAGAGGAAAGAAATGGACTCTCCAACCGCCTTGGAAACATTCTCTCTCGACCATCATGGGTTTAGTGAAGCTACTTCATTCCTCAAGCAGGTAAAAATTCCTTTCCAATATCCTGAACATGCATGTTAATCATTATCCTGTCCATTTTATGCCGATACCTGTATCTTTAACTGCAGGGTTTGGAACGTCTCATGCATTTGTATGAAGACGCCTGTGGGCTTAATAAGATGCTGCAGATCAAGCTCGAAAGAGCTGAAGCCACCATAGCCGATCAAGGAACAATTGCAGGTGCCAAATCCCAACATTATGAGGACAAATACAAGGCAATGACCCAGGAACATCAAGCTGCCCTCCACAAAGCCAATGAAGATGCTCAAGCCAAACTAGATGCCGCCCTTATCCAATATCAGTAGAATATGAGTTCATATCGGGACAGTCTCAAAGCATCCGTGGTCGTCTCTCTTCTCCAAGCCAGGATAAGGATGGCTTATGAGGCCAGGGATTTGGGTTTCGAATGCCCCCTGGAACATAAAGACTTGGGATGCGAAACTACAGGATCTCGGAGGTCATCCCGTTGCTCATCCTGCAAAGCATGCTGGTGAAGAGCCTTCTAAGGCGGCAGAGGAAGTGGCCAATGCTGGTGATGATGCCGAGAAGAATCCTGAGGCTGATGCTGGTACGAATGCTGGGAAGGAAGTTGCTGATCAAGAAGGTGCCGCTTCTTAGGCGGCGAAGTGGGCGATGATGGATATACATGCCAAGGCCGGAGCCCACTTTTTTAAATTTCATGGTTGTGGTTGTGTAAACAATTTACTTTTCCTGTCTTCGAACAATATGATGACCAAAGGTGGATGGGTCCTAGGTTTTAGGATGAAGCCCTTGGTCATCGGTTAATATAATCTGTTTTGAACTTCGTAGCGGTTGAAGGCGGACAGGTTTCGTTTTGAGATAAAACCTTCAACCGTTACGTAGGTATGGTAAAAACTAATTGTGCTTTTGGCGGATGGGCCTTGGTTTAAGGTGAAACCAAAAGCACAACTTTTGCCTTGCATTACTTAATGTAACTCTTAGCTTTGTAAAAATTTTGTATTGTTATCTTATGAAAATATCCTGATCAATATGCTCAGCGATATATTATAAAAACGTTTTATTAGATAGAACTTCTAAACATTCCTTCAACTTTGTAGAAAGCTTTTTAAAGAGTGAAAAGCAGTCCACTTTTCCAAAACCTGTTTTGATAATACTTAAATGATCAAAGTTTCTAACTAGTATTATTTTCAAATATTTTAATCAAATATTCTGTGAAGTATTTTGAAAACATATTCTGAGAATATATCAGGATATTTAACCTTTTACCAAACATAGTATTATCAAAAACTTAATCGATGCTTACAAAGGAAAGATCATACCAGGAATAGGGTATAAACCTATTACCAAACTTCAATCCCTTTGCAACTCTTCCAATGAAGATGCCCCCTGTCTGAGACACTTAGTGCATTAGTTCTGAACCTTATCTTTCGAGCTTTACATCATTGCCTTGGTAGGAATGTCCCTTGTGTACAATGTCTTCAAATACTTAGAAATCCTCTGGATATCAATCCCCGTTGTATAGACAATTTTTCATGTTACAGGGGTAAAACCCAGGAATGTTCTGGAAATAAATCCCTTGAATTCTGGGGGAAATCCCAAATTTCCGTGCGCTACAGGCGGGAGTGTATAAAATCCAAGACTTAGAAAGGTGAAAACCTTTAAACCTTAGAGAGTATGAAAATACCCTTTCGTGAGAGAGGGTGATCAATCCTCATATACCTTTAGGATTCAGGATATAGCCAACAGTAACGAAATTGTCAGCCACTTTTACATGGACTGGTCCCGCCACCTTGAACTATCCCTGAATAACTTGCGCTCCAGGCGGAGTATTTAAACCCAATTCGGAAGAAAGGTGAATACCTTTAAACCTGTGAAGGGATCAGGATCCCTTGTACGTGAGAGAGGGGGCCAATCCTCTAATCTTCTGAAGTATCCTGAGTGAGCATCCTGGAGCTATATCCCGAAGCATATACTGCAAAACATCCTTAAACTAAGGTGGGTGTTAGCTTGGCTAACACCCCTCCGATGCTTAAGTTAGTATTGGGTTTCAAAGAATAAATTAAACCAAACATATTTAAAAAAGATAGAATTCATACCATCCTGAGTTAGAAATTAAATTCTAAACTCACTTGAAATAAAGCTTAAGGTGTATAGCATTCCAAGATCTCGGTAGCATATCCCCTTTCATATTCTTGAGTCTATATGCTCCTTTCCCTGCTTCTGATTCAACTTTATATGGTCCTTCCCATTTTGGAGCTAGCTTGCCATCGGCAGGATTAGTAGTATTCTGAAAAGCCTTTCTTAACACCCAATCTCCAACCTTAAATCTTTTGGTCCTAATATTCTTGTTATATGCTCTGGATATTCTTTGTTGATATGCTGCCATCCTTAGCCTTGCTGCATCCCTTTTTTCATCTATAGTATCCAAATCCTGACACAAGGCTTCAGGATTCTGTTCAGGATCCCGTAGGGTAGATCTTGCAGTAGGTATTGCCATTTCCGTTGGAATCATTGCTTCTGCTCCAAATACCAAGGAAAATGGGGTTTGGCCTGTTGCATTCTTTACCGTTGTCCTATCAGCCCACAAAACAAAGGGTAATTCTTCTGCCCATCTTCCTTTTTTGGCTCCAAGTCTCTTCTTTAATTTATTGACAATTATCTTGTTTGAGGATTCTGCTTGTCCATTCGCTTGAGGATGTACCGGAGTAGATGTTATCATTTTGATTCCCCAACTCTTGCAAAAGTCAGTAGTTCTCTTGCTTATAAACTGAGAACCATTGTCACAGATTATCTCGGCTGGTACTCCGAATCTGGTCAGGATATTTCTCTTTATGAAGGATACTACTTCTTGATCCCTGACTTGGACAAATGCCTCGGCTTCAACCCATTTGGAGAAATAATCTGTCATTGCCAACATAAAAACCTTCCCTCCTGGAGCCTTTGGAAGCTTTCCCACTATATCCATACCCCACTTCATAAATGGCCAAGGGGAAACAATAGGATATAATGGTTCAGCAGGCTGATGCAGTATGTTACTATGTCTTTGACATGCATCACATCTTCGAGCATGTTCTGCGGCATCCTTTCTCATTGTTGGCCAATAATATACTGTCCTTAATACTTTTGAGAATAACGACCTGCCCCCAGTATGGTTACCACAATCCCCTTCATGTATATCCTGAAGTACTTCTTTGGCTTCAGGATCCTCCAAGCACCTCAAATACGGCCCTGCAAGAGATTTCTTGTATAAAACATTATTTATAATAGTGAATCATGATACCTTCATTCTAAATGCCTTAGGATTTTCATTTCCGGGGATGTGTCCTTCTTTGAGATATCTCATGATTGGAGCCGTCCAGGATTTAGGATCCTCTTCAGGATGCTCTGCTCCAGGATCCTGAATACCCGCTACTTCTTTATCCCGAGGATTCGTTGCAGGATATAAGACATGTAATATTGGTATTTGGGTTCCTTCTGGTATCCTGATCGATGATCCCAGATTTGCTAAGGCATCTGCTTCAGTATTATCCTCCCTTGGTACCTGTTCAAGTGTAAAAACATCGAAATATCCTGCTAATTTTTTGAGAATATCGAGGTATTCGATTAATTTCTCACCCTTGACTGCATAGGATCCATTAAAATGGTTAGTAATTAACAAGGAGTCAACATATACTTGCAAATTCTTGATACTCATATTCTTAGCCAATTCTAATCCTGCAATTAAAGCTTCATATTCTGCCTCATTATTAGTAGCAGGAAATTCATACCTAATAGCCTGGGGTAATATGTCCCCCTGTGGCGATTTTAGTAGTATACCTAAACCTACACCTCTTATATTGGATGCACCATCAGTATATAATGTCCAGGAACCTGAAGATTCTCCTAACCGTTGAACTTCTAGGTCTACCTCGTCCTGAATGTCACTACTGAAATCATCCACAAAGTCAGCTAAAGCCTGAGACTTTATGGCATTTCTAGGTTCATATACTAAATCATAAGCACTCAACTTTACTGACCACTTGGCCATCCTGCCTGACATCTCTGGTTTCCTAAGCACATTTTTGACAGGATAATTCGTTTTAACATGGATCCTATGTGTCTCAAAATAATGTCTAAGCTTTGTCGATGCCATGACTAGAGCTAATATCAATTTTTCTAAATGAGAATACCTAGTTTCAGCATCTAACAAACTTTTACTAACATAATAAACAGGATATTGCTGACCTTCATGGTCTTTTATAAGAACAGCACTTACAGCATTCCCTGATACAGCGAGGTATAGGGATAGTGGTTCACCATTTTCAGGCTTCATCAATAGAGGTGCAGTTGAGAGATATCGCTTCAAATCCTGCAAGGCTGCTTCATGCTTTGCTCCCCATTCAAATTTCTTATTCTTCTTGAGAATATCATAGAATTCCTTGCATTTTTCCGAGGATCTTGAAATAAATCTATTCAAAGCTACTACTCGGTCTATTAACCGTTGTACGTCCTTCATATTCGAGGGTGATTTTGTATCCAGGATAGCTTTAATCTGCTCCGGGCTTGCCTCTATCCCCCTTTTCGTCACCATATATCCAAGAAACTTTCCTGCCCCCACTCCGAAATGGCACTTAGCAGGATTCAACTTCATGTTATATTGATCCAGGATATCAAATGCTCCCTTGATATCCTGGAGGTGATCCTCAGCCTTTTTAGATTTCACCACCATATCGTCAATATATACCTCCATGGTGTCCCCCAGCTTATCTTTGAACATCATGTTCACTAATCTCTGGTATGTTGCACCTGCATTTTTCAAACCGAAAGGCATGGCAGTATAGCAATATATACCTGTTGGTGTCATGAAAGCAGTATCCTCCTGGTCCGAAGGCTCCATTTGAATCTGCTGAAATCCTGAGGATGCGTCCATGAACGTTAACATTTCATGTCCAGCAGTAGCATCCACCATTGCATCGATATGAGGGAGAGGAAATGGGTCTTTAGGACAAGCCTTGTTCAAGTCCGTGTAGTCTGCACAAACTCTCCATTTCTCGTTTTTCTTCTGTACCACAACTACGTTCGCTAGCCATCTTCGAAAATTGACTTCTCTGATCATCCTGGACTTCAACAATCTTTCAACTTCCTCTTGGATAATCGCATTCCGCTCAGGAGCAAATTTTCTTCTTTTTTGCTGAACAGGCTTGAATGATTCGTCAATTCCAAGCTTGTGAGTGATAATGTCTTTGGATATGCCTGTCATATCCTCATGCTTCCATGCAAATGTTGACATCCTGCATTTCAAAAAGTTAGTTAACTGCTCTTCAATATCCTTAGGGATATTGGTTCCTACGAGTACCGAGATATCAGGATTATCCTGATCCAGGATAATTTTCTTCACATCCTGCTCCGAATCCTCCACGATATCCTGGGCCCGCATCTTTAATTGCTATGCTGTACTAGGCTTAGTTGAGGATTTCATTGAGGATGAGTAGCATTCTTTCGCTTCCTGCTGATCACTTTCAACTTTGACAACTCCCCAAGGGGTAGGGATCTTGATGCATTGGTGATATGTTGACGGCACAGCCTTCATATCGTGAATCCATGGTCTTCCTAGTATGATGTTATAGCAGGATAAGGAATCCATCACACAGAAGCGTTGTATCGAGTTGACCCCTTCAACATATACTGGTAACTTTATCTCCCCTACGGTATTCCTAGCTTCTCCACTGAAACCAACGAGCACAGTGGACTTCGAAGTAATGTCCATCGGAGATACATTCATCCTCTTCAATGTTTCCAGCTGAATTATATTGACAGAACTACCGTTGTCTACCAGTATCCTGCGTACAAAATGGTTAGCCACATATAATGTTATTACCAAAGCATCATGGTGAGGATCCTGAACAGTATCCCTGTCATCACCATCGAAAGTGATCACTTTATCGGTTGTGAGGGTAGTCATCCTGACTGGCCTGTCTCCCCTCTCACTCTTAGCTTCTTTTGCATGTCTCTTGGCCGCCGAATACGAAGTTCCACAAATATCGGATCCTCCTGAAATAAAGTTAATTATCTTGGCATCTGCTGGGGGTGATGCTGCTCGTTCAGGATCCTTCTCGGGAACCTGACCTTTATTCTTCTCTTTTCCCAGCAAGTCCTTCAGATACCCTTTGCTTAACAGGTAACTTATTTCTTTCCTTAAAGCAATGCAATCCTCGGTCATATGTCCGAAGTCTTAGTGGAAGGCACACCATTTGGATTTATCCTTCCAATCAGCTTTCTGCTGGTTCTTTCGAGGCCACCTAGCTTTGCCCCCTAAACACTGCATTGCATACATTAACTCAGGTATATTAACAGAAAAACAGTATTCAGATAAGTCAGGATATTCTTCAGAATCCTCGTCTTCAACAGCATTCACTTTCTTGTTATCATTTCTGCCATATAGCTTGGAGCGGTATGGCTTATATGAGGTTTCTGATTTCCTGTTAGTTGATTCATAGGTTGAGGTAGAATTCATCCTCTCCTGCATCTTCTTGTCATTTTCCAAATGGATATATCTCAAAGCCCTGTTACGAGCTTCGTCGAGATTCCTGCAGGGATTCATTACAAGATCCTGATAAAACTGAGAATCCTTTTGTAACCCCATCTTAAAACCTTGCACAGCTGTTGCAACATCAAGATGTGGGATATCTAAGGATTCTCGACTGAATTTGTTCACATAATCCCTCAAGGATTCCCGAGGCCCTTGAGTTATCCTGTAAAGATCACTGGTTAGTTTCTCAAAACTCCGACTACAAGAAAATTGACTGTTAAATAAATTAACCAAATGAGAAAACGAAGTAATTGAGTGAGGAGGGACGTTTAGCAGCCATTTTAAGGCTGATCCTGTCAGGGTAGAACCAAATCCCTTGCATAAGCATGCTTCCTTGAGATCTGGAGGGATAGGATTGATTTCCATCCATTCCCTATACTGGGCAATATGCTCCTCAGGATCCGTAGTCCCATCATACAGTTTCATGTTGGGAGTCTGGAATCTCTTTGGTATTTCAGCATCACAGATAGGATATGCAAAGTGGGATATCCCGTGACTGTCTTGGGATACTTCCGGAATTGGCTGGACCACTCCAGGTGCACTGGATATCATGTCCTTCAATTTTTGGAGCTCCCAGGTAAATGTTGACGTCATACCTGCATCCTGCAAAGAGCCATTGTTGTTAGTAGCAAGAATATTATTATTTGACACATTACCGGTCTGAGGATTTTGGCCGTATCCTGAAGCATATCCTGAACTCCTCACACTCGACATCCTGTCCGAAGAGGGTATCTCAGGGGTATGATTCTGAGAATGGCTTGGGACGATATTCCCCCTGTTATCCTCGATGTAAACTGCGGAACTGAAGTTCAAAGCCCTGGGCTGTATAGGAGTGACAGTTTCTTCAGCAGGTTTGCTCGAGCTAGCTTTTAAGAGTTGTATTTCTCTTAACAGCATTTGGTTAGTCTCCTGTTGCTGCCTCATTTGTTCCTGTACACTTCCAAATAAAGTCAGAATTTCATCATTAGAGGCTAAAACGAGAGCAAATCCCTGAACACTCCGAGTAGGGATAACATCTTGAGATTGTGAAGAAAATGGCATCCTTGGAGGAGGTGGTGGAAGCACCGAACCGGTAGTAGCAGAGGTTGCAGCATACATAGTAGAGGAGCTCATGTTTGATCTTGAGGCCATTGTAAACAATATGGCAAAAAGTTTTGAAAATAGAAAACCGATTAACGATTTTACAAAGATTTTTAGTAAAAGTAGCACCACTTGCCCCACGGTGGGCGCCAAATTGTTTTGGTTAAAAATTACCTAAGCAATTAAGTGATCAAATTAGTTAAGTGAGGTAGTGTGCTAGAATTATGTGTAAAAAATATGTTAACCAAGTTAGATATGAAAACAGTTTCAGGATACGGCTCAGGATATAAAGCTGTATCTATGATCAAACAATGAGCAAAAAAGTAAAGGTTGACACGTGATGTACGAGGAAAGCCCTTGATCAATCTAGATCGCCGGCATAAAACCTCGGGAGCTGACAATCGCAGCTGCCTTGTTCTTCTATTGCTTCAAATATCAGGATACAGTGCAGGATGTGGTGCGGATCGACTATGTGTTACAATGTAATTCGAATGCAAGTGTTGTGTGTAGTGTTTGCGATGAGCTAAAGAGAAAGTGTTTGAAAATGTGTAAGTTGAGTGCCTTAATCTGACCCGCCCCCATTTATTTATAGTAAAACAAATGTAACTAGCTATCCTACATAACCGGGATCCAACGAATATTCCTTAGTCGAACGTTGTAGACCTGGTCTTTCGGGTTCAACGTCTCTCCTTTAACAAATACGCCCGAGTCTTGAGGAGATGAAGTCCATTTGACCGTTGGAAAGTCCCAGTCTTTAACTTGCACGTGATTAATCGATATACCACAGGATATCACCCAGGATGTTAGCAATATCCCCGTCCAGTATCCTGATCACAGATAAACAATTGAAAGCAGGATATAGTTCAAGATACGTATGCTTAGAAAATGAGCCATAACAGTACCATTGGAACATGAGACCCAAAGATAATCGACTTCCAGCAACCGGTGTTTTGCTGTGCAAGGAAATGGCCCATCCTACGTTGCCAGATATTGTATTCAGATCTGACAAGCATAGGTGGCTTGTACAGTGTGCATGAATTGCTATCTCCCCCTCAGCCTGAGATCACAGTGATTCTTCATACAAAATGCAAGTGTATGTGAAGTGATCTAATAGAATAGTATAGGCACTGTCTATTTATAGTACAATCCTAACCACTGTGGTATCTTTGCTGATGTCACCGAGACGGTGACATCTAAGAATACTAACAAACTCTAATCACTGCTAATGCTAAACACTGTTACATTAATAAAACACTGATTACAAAACTCTGTTGATACTATCCTCTGATGAAGCTTTTAGCAGACTTTCAGCAAAGGATGATCAGACCTTTGACTTCCAGCAGACCTTTGACTTCTTCAGTGGTTTAGTCTTTAACAGTCTTTATAATCCAGCAGAGCTTAGCACTACGAAGACCTTCGAAGCAACAATTGTTAGATGTCTTGCCATTGAAGGAAGTAGTAATTCAAAACACTGTTTATTCTGGATCTGTTGTTGCAGAACTGTTTTGGATTTGTATCATCTTTTCTCAAGGAAGAATTCACATGAGCCAACATTGCTCTGATACATCGAAGCTCACCTCGACCCTACATCGATTTTAGTATATTTCCAGCATCCATTGCTCTACGAAGTAGCTCCTGTAACACAAGTAACCATCATATTATCTCAAATCTTAATGAGGAAAAGATGAAAGTAATAAACATGAAACAATAAGAGAGTAAAATTGCTTACCTGCACCAACTACATTGTGAATTTCAACGACGAATAAGAGAGTAAAATTGCTTTAAGTCGTTCCTCAAAATCCCCTCTGTATTTAGCACTAGCAAGCAAAGAACCCATATCCAGAGAGATCAACTGCTCAAATTATTAAAACAGATTTCTAATTTTGACCACAAATGCTAATTTAGTAACCAAAATATATATTAGATTCGGAAAGTTGCGTAACCTTACGATTCTTGAGAGGTTCAAGGACATCTCCACGCACAATTCTTTGAGCTAATCTACATCATACATAAATTTCCATAATTTACAAATTACTGTGTGACAATTGTCAAATTTGCATGTATCCGTACAATTATTAGACAATGATTAATGCTTAATGACTGTGCTGATTTAAAATTTATGACATGAATTGCTTTCTGGTTGTTATCATTTACATGCATGTTCATCACATATTACATAATGACATATCATTATTGCACACAACATTTTATTGATTCAAATGATGCACGAAAAAAGAGTTAGCACACTTATCAGACGAATCGGAAAAATGTTGACGGAGTTCCGTACATAGACAGACATGGTATTGAGACACACAATGAGTCAGAAACCAATAGTTTCACTAGTATAGTGTGTAGGAAAGTAAGGATCATAAAACTGCCTTCCTAGTGATAGTCTAAGTGCCGGAAAGTGCCTAAAACTCGCATAAACTGCAGAATTCTGCAGAATTCAGCAAAATTCAACATTTAAACAACTTAATATCATGCAGAAATATGGTTAAATGGTCCAGAATGCTTTCCTAAGTATCAAGAATCAAAACTGTCACAAAAGATAAAATAAAGCACACTAAACTGCATAGTTTAGCACCTTAACAAACCGGTAACCAACCGAACAACCGGACACTACCCGAAACATTAAATTTTCACCAGAAGCATTGTTTTATCATTTCCGAGCTAGTTATGGTCCCCGAACATCATAACACTCTATATAACATCCTAATAACTAATAACCTAACTAATTCACTTAGATTTCAACCATTAAATCCAACTAACCATTACACCCTAACCAAGACCCCCCCCCCCCTCATGAACTCGGCTAGACAAGCATGACCCACCATGGATTTCATTTGAATATTATAATAGATAATGTCCTTAACTTTACTAAACATATGAACCATTAGATTATTAAGTGTTGAAGTGTTATAAGATTAACCAAGAGAACATAAACTCATCATTCTCACAACTCACCACACTTGAAACTCTCTCTTCCCCTCTCCCTCACTTACGGCCGAGAACACACACACACACCACCCTCACCTTCATTCAATTCTCATCCATTTTCAAGACATCACAACGTGTAAGAAGCAATACAAAGAAGCTAGGAACTCTTGGAAGTTGAAGGACCTCTCATACAAGCTTTTAACCACCTCATCTTCATCTTGTGATCATCCCTAGCCTTGAGCTAGTAGTAAGATCATCTTGTTGGTGCACTACGTCTGTCGACTATGTCTTATGTCGAGTCTCGGGTTCGTTGCAGATCAGATTGAACAAGAAATAGAGAAACAATAGGGTTCCGTTTGAAACCATTGTTTGAAAGAGGGTTCCGTTTGAACTGGTAGTTAATGACCCTTCCGTTTGAAATGGTCGTTTGAAGACCCTTCCGTTTGAACTGATCGTTTGAACTATTATGTTTACTTTCAAATGGAAGGGGCCATCTCTATAAATAGGAGTCAAACAGATTCATTTGTAACGATTCAGAAATCTATACCGAAGTGCTGCCGGTATTTCCTCGTACTGTAAACGTTTGTTATTGAATGATAAAGAGGATTAAAGTGATTTTCTAGCTGTTTATCCATTCGTTTCTTAGTTTCCGCCTCTGAAACGAATTAGAGCTTCTCCAACCGACTCATTTAGGTCGAGATCGATCCTACAATTGGTATCAGAGCTCAGGACGAGGAGCTCTTGCCATATTCAGCTTGAAAATCTCATTTTCTACACCTTCTTTCTTAAAATCGATACTTTTTACGGATAAAATCAGCTCAAATCTTCACACTATGTTCGGAATTCACTATTAACCAATCCTTGAAAGTTTGAAATCAAAATACGACCTAAAACTGATCAAAATCATGTGTACCGTTTGAAAAGTTTCGCGATTTGATGACGTCATCGTTTGAAAACTGATCCATCGTTTGAAAACTAGTCCATCGTTTGAAAATTATGTTCCATCGTTTGAAACTGATGTCAATCGTTTGAAGTTTGGGTCCCATCGTTTGAAAAACTGCTGTCAATCGTTTGAGTTTGAATCCATCGTTTGAAAGTTCACTCGTTTGAACCCATCGTTTGAAAAACTGATCGTTTGAAATTTTGTCGTTTGAAAGTTCATAGTTTGAAAGTCCACCGTTTGAACCTGATCTGACAGTTTGAAAGTTACACCCTACAGTTTGAAAGTTGTTAACATGACAGTTTGAAAAATGGTTCCTGTTTGAAAATGGTTGAGTCTTCACGTGATAATTGCTTTAATCTGATCAGATGTGTCATGCCCATGTGATTATTTCAGCCAAATAGGAATATTCTGTGATCATGTTGTCGGCTGCATGTTGTCATTAGCATATGTTGAATTGAAAATATCAATGTATTGTCAGGTCATGATGGTGGGCATGTGACACAAAAGTCTCGAATGATGTTTGTTTAATTGATAATTGTCAATCAGTTTGTCATTTACATGTGATCTGAATTAAAAGGTGTTAGCACACAGCATACTAAGAGTTGTCGACTTTTTAGGTATTTGGTCCAATCATAATAGAATTAAGTTGAGATTTGTTGACTATATGTGATATGATAATTTGTTGCATGTTAAACATGTAAGTGTGTCAGTCATATACAGATTTCATGTGATTACTTTTAATTTGTTGTCGGATAAATGTATTGTGACACAAAGTTTGGAGTTTAGTCGGTTCACTTGATTTGATCAGTCCATTTATCAGTCAAATCGTATAGTGTGGTCAGTTCGCGTGATAAAGTCCAGTTCGTACGATTTGGAGTTCAAAGATTTCGAAGGGTCAGGTCAATTGAATTCGAACCGGGTCATATCAGTCTGTACAGTTGGTCAACAGTCAGTCAGCACAGAAAATTCACAAGTTCGAGTACCAGTTTTATTCAGTTAGTTGATTAACTGTTAAACTGATTGCATTTTGTTTGTTTTTGTGTTGCCGGTAATCGACAGGTATTTTACAAGGTGATACAGCTCATTTTGAAAATTCGAAACATGGAGAACGAGTTCTACAATGCTTTTGCTAGTCCAGTTACAATCACTCAAAGTGCTATGATTGAAAATGAAACCGGGACGTCTCAGAAACCACCCAAACTCATGGATATTGATGATTACAATGGATGGTCCGAAAGGTTTGGAAATTGGGTTGAGGCGTATCACTTGGATGCGTGGGAACACACTGAAAAGCCGTATGTTAAACCCACAAAGAACGATGTTGTGAATGGTACTCCATTGACACTTAGAGAAATGACTGCTGTAGATAAAAAGAAATATCGAGATGAGAAATTGATGGTAAGTCTTCTTCAGCAAGCGATAAAAGAAGATATTTTGATACTGCTTCAACATGATGGAACTTCATATTCGATATGGAAAGAGTTGGAAGCAAAGTTTACTGGAAGTGACGATATGCTCGGGAATAAGATGTCTCTCATGAAAAAGGAATTTGACTTATTTCGGGGATTAAAAAATGAAAGTGTCAAGCAATTAATTGATAGATATTGTAACTTGGTGAGAAATATGACGAAACTTGGTGTTAAGAAAGATACTGATGAATTGGTTGAAAAACTTGCAGATGCGCTACCATATGAAACATGGGGAACATTTCTGATGATGCTGAGATCCAACAGAAAAGATTATAAAAATATGACACTGGGAGATTTTATCAAGCATCTGGAAGCTCAGGAGATGGAGCAGAGGAAGATTGCTAGGATGAAGAATTACGATGGAGAACAAGATATCAGTTTGTATTACAAAGGTGGTGTCAACGAAAAGTCAAATTATTCTCCAAAAATTGAAACTGCTTACAGTGTGAATGATTCTTCTGAAAAGAAATCATCCCAGGGATCAAGCAGCACTAGATTTTCATCATTCGATCCAAACATTTCTGCAACAAAGAACGGAAGAAAACTTCAATGCAATATTGTATTAAATCTTGAAAGTGATCAAGATTATTCTGAAGAAGTTGCCAAAAATCAAATGTCTTTGTTGGGAATGGTTCTAAAGTCCTATAGTAGTTTTGTGGCCGGAAAGATCGGTAATCCAATGCTCACGAAAGAGGATTACGATCAAATCGATGCTGAGGAAATGGAATTAATGGATATTAAATGGTGCATGGCCAGTGTAATGAGAAGAGCTGAGAAGTTTAAACAAATTACTGGAAGAAATGATTTCCTGGATGCAAGTGTTTCAAATTTAGGCTTTGATAAATCTAAAGTTACTTGTTTTCGTTGCAGGGAAAAGGGGCATTTCAAGAGAGAGTGCAAAAATCGTGAAGCTACTGGAGCCCAGAATCCTTTTGGAAACAACAATTATCACAAAAAGGCGATTTATCATCAAATCACACCACCAGCATTGCATCAGGCACAAACTGCACATGGAATGATGCAGATTAAAGACTCAAAGAAAGCTTGTTTGGGAAATGATGGTGGATTCAGTTGGGATAAATATGTTCCAACAAACAGCAAAGTGTGTTTGGCAGAACAAGATGATGAAAAACTGGCTGAAGGTTTCAATTGGAACAATTTTTGTCCAGATCAAGAATTTATGGCCAAAGAGATGTCTAAAGATACTTCAAATGTTAATGTTTTTTTTGCTAATGCTTATGATTTGAAATGTGCAGAAAGGTGCAGAAAAGTCATGGAAGCAGCTGAAGAAAGACGAAGGAAGAACCAAGAAGAGGAAGAAGAAGAGAGATTGAAGAACGAAGCGAAAGCTGAGAAAAGAAGAAGAGCTGAGTTTTTACAATCAAGCAGAAGTGTCAAAGAAGTTCCAGAATATGAAGTGAAGATTGATGAAGAACGTGTTGAAGTTTCTGAAAAGTGCATGAACTGTGATTCATTAATCAAACAAAACAATGAGTTATTGCACAATATTCACAAGTTGAAAGAATCGTATGACACAATGAACAGAGAAATTAACAAATATACTGATACGAGTGGTGAACAAGCAATGGCGATGAATACATTGAAAGTAGCATATCTTAGACAGCTGGATGATGCTAACTTTTATATCAAGAAATGTGCTGATTTAGAGTTGGAGCTGGCAACACAAAAGATAGAGACTGAGAAAGTTAAAAAGTTATTAAACAGTTACTCATGTTCTTCTTTTGTTGTTGACAGGATTTATCCCGTAGTGGAGAATTTGAAGACATTTGAAGAAATGAAAATGTCTGAAGAAGAGAAAGCTGTGACAAAAGATGAAGTGAAAACTTCTGGTAAGAAATCAAGTGTGGTCTACACTAGATGTCCGCCCCCGGTTGAAAATGGATTTTTACCTCGAAATCCAAATTCAGAAAGAGTTGAAAAGGCAATAAACTTACAATGGGAGTCTAGGACGTCGGATAACTTGCCAGAAAATATTGATGTCACATACACGTCGTCTGATACTGATCATGAGTCAAAGTTGATAAAAAGTGTGGTCGATCAGGTGTTAGATAAAGATGATTATGAGGAGTCAAAACCGGAGTCCAAATTCAAGTCAAAGTCTGAGTCCGATGCATCAAAGTCAACAGTCAAAAAGGACAAACGGGTTTACGATAAAGAGTTTTTGATATCAAAATCTAATTTGAATGATGAATCATTCAAAGTGGCATATACTTTGAAAGATTCTGACAAATTATATTCTGATGAGAGTTTTCCAATAAGAAGTGTTAGATTTGAAATGATTCAAAAGGTTTTCAAAATCACAGAAATTAATATTTCTGAAATAAAAGATTTAAATCTTAATGGAAAACCTAAGCAATACACTTCAAGAGATCAACAACGTTTAAACAAGAAAATGGGTTACAATTGTGGTTATAGTTTCCAAAAGAAACCAAACCATAATCGTAATTTCAAAAAGAAAGGTCTTGGTTTTGTACCACCGAGAAATTATAAAAATGAAAAATTTTCTAAACCAAAAACTGTGTTTGTTTCAGGAAATACTTTAGATGATGAGAAAGAGCAAGCATTCAGAAAGCAGACAAATCAGGAATTCCTTGCCAAGAAGCAAGAAGAGTTGAAGAAAAATGCTGTGCCAAAGAAGATAGAAACCAGAACCTGTTTTCAGTGCAAGATTACTGGTCATGTTGCTAGGAATTGTCCGAAAATATTCAAACCAAAACAGGAAGTATCTGGTAAATTGAAAAAGAAAGTTGTGGAGAAAACTGAACTTACAACCAAACCATTTACTGGCTTTGAAAATTCGACCTTTGAGATTGGTGAATGTTCAAAGAATGTGCTAAAAAGAAAAGAAAATGTAATAAATCAAAAATGGGTTGTGAAGGGTTCAGGTAATAATTCTGGTGATGAATCTGATTCCACAAAATCAGAGGAGCCACGTGTTGAGAAATCAGTTCCAACTATGAACGATGAAAATTTTCCACCGTTGTGTGCTGAAAATTTTATGAAGAAAGTTGGAAAAGTTGAAATTTCAAATCAATTTTATTCTGGCAAGAAAAAATTTGATGTTGATAAGGCTTTTAACGGAACTGTGAAACACATTTTTGGCAAAATGGTCAATAGTAAGGTTAAAGGTGTTAAAGAATTTTACGCTGCTAAAAGAGGAGGTCACAGGTTCGCTGAAAGTAAAAATAAAGAAGAGGTTGTTACACCCAAGGAAGGTCAGGCTTGGGTGGATATATTTTTCAAAGAATAAAAACCTGACTTGCCGGAGATCCCAAGTTGGTAATTGTGGATCATGAATCGGCATCATTCTTTATCATGTTTGTATAATGTGTTTGAAAAGTTTTGCAGGATTTGCCGGAACTCCCAGGTTTGTAAGCGAGGAGTAGGAATCGGCACCTTGAGAATTCAACTAACAGATGATGTTTGGTTGAAAATGTTTGATTGGATTGATCTTAAAAGTGGTAAATCAGGGACATTAAGTTGTATCTGATTTTCTACAATGGTTGAAAAACAACGTGATGTTTTGATCCCCAATTTTACAAGTGATAAAATCAACAAAACTTATTTTCCGGAAAAACCGTTTGATTAAAACAAACTTAAGTGTTTTGAAATCATAATGGGAAAATAGTTTGTTGTGAGGGGGAGTTCTGATTGTTTATGCCAAGTGGATGGCGAATTGAGGCAATTCGATATTAGTTGTCATGTTTGTGTACAGTTTGTTTTCAAATTTCCTAAAATGTGTTTGCATTTTAGGGGGAGTAAGAATTTTAGAAAATCCAAAAACATTTGAAAATTTGAAAAAGCCAAAAACATGATAAAATCAAAAATGAGTTTTTGTTGCATAAAAGAGGAAATGATAGTACATCAGTGAACGATCACAGCATGCTAAAGAATTGGAAAGTAAAAATGTGATAAACGGTCTCACTGATGATGTGCCAGTAGGTTTTTGCACATTTAGTAGATTGTGATGAGATATAAACCTAAATTTCAAACTTGCTTGTTCTGTGGGTTAACACAAACTTGGATATATAGGTAACCCCTGAAATCTTGTTTGAAAGGTCCTTTATTCTGAGATACTAGGTCTTTATGCTCAGTGATATCTGGGGTATTATCCCGGGACTTCTGCTGAAAGAAATTTCTGACCTAGTCCCTGGATAATGCTTTCTGCAAATGCTTGAAACATAGCATCGCCCTCAGCAAGCTGATAAAACAATAAAATTGATAGTCGCTGCTGTTGTAATGCAAAAGATCCTCTAAAGGGGACACACCAAAAGTCGAAGCCGTCATCTCTCTGCGTATCGAAAGATCGACCTGAGCTCTCACGGCCCTCGTACTATAATTTATTCCCCTGACAGATATCATCTGTGGTATACTCACCTGTAAGACTGAATATTGGGATCTGGATACGGGAGTATATTCAAGTAGTGGGACACACGAATAAGTTCAAGAGCTTAAAACATTAATCTCGTATCTCGGATCAATTGAACTTTGTGTGAAAATTTAAGTGGACAAACATACTGACAATCTAAGTGAATCGTTTAGAACTTAAAATGAAATGAAGCTTAACGGTGTTGGTGATATGTCTCAGAAACTGATATGATCCTCTTGCACGAACTCACAAAAATATTGTCTGTAAATATTTCATTTCTGCATTTAGTTTCTTTAAAAAACCCAAAAATATTTTAGTGTGTTTTAGCATAAATTTTGAATAATTCAAAAAGATTTTCGACAATTGGTATTGAAGAGCTGATTTTCAAAATTCCGAGTGCTAAACATGATGAACAAATGGTTTGGGTGAAAGTGTTTGAAGATTTTTGAAATGAAATGAGTAAAGTTTTGAAATTTAAAACATTATTCCTGCAAGTGGTAAATTAGATATGAAAATCTTATCTATGAATTGTTATCAGAAAATTTATTTTTGGGTAGAGTTTTTGCAGGATAGGATGAAAAGTTGCTAGACAGAAAGCCAGACAATGATCCTAAAGCTGATGATGCTGATGATCTGAAGAAATGCCAGCATATCGCAAGGGGGAGTCTGAAGACCTGCAAGAAAAGTTTGAAAGTAAAGACTAGAGACAGATTAAGACTGAAGATGCGAAGACTCAACACTGAAGACTCCGTCAACATCCGAGGGGGAGTTTGTTGGTGCACTACGTCTGTCGACTACGTCTTATGTCGAGTCTCGGGTTCGTTGCAGATCAGATTGAACAAGAAATAGAGAAACAATAGGGTTCCGTTTGAAACCGTTGTTTGAAAGAGGGTTTCGTTTGAACTGGTACTTAATGACCCTTCCGTTTGAAATGGTCGTTTGAAGACCCTTCCGTTTGAACTGATCGTTTGAACTATTATGTTTACTTTCAAACGGAAGGGGCCATCTCTATAAATAGGAGTCAAACGGATTCATTTGTAACGATTCAGAAATCTATACCGAAGTGCTGCCGGTATTTCCTCGTACTGTAAACGTTTGTTATTGAATGATAAAGAGGATTAAAGTGATTTTCTAGCTGTTTATCCATTCGTTTCTTAGTTTCTGCCTCTGAAACGAATTAGAGCTTCTCCAACCGACTCATTTAGGTCGAGATCGATCCTACACATCTACACTCCATTTTACATCTTATTTTGTTGGTTAAAGAATGATACAAGTAAAGAATCATGAAGAACACTAATGAATCAAGAACATGAAACTTAAACATAAGCTTAAAAATCATAAGAATACATGTTGTTAAGTGTTATTATGCTTCTTAATGGTTGATTATTTGTGTTTATGATGTTAAACATCATATGATCTTGCTAGATGGTGATTAAAGACATAATCTAGCAAGATGAGAGGATAATGATGTTAGAAATCAAAGTGATCATCCTTATGTAAAGCGTGAACTTGAAGTATAAATTGTTTTCTTGAAGTGTGATGATCAAAGTGAATATAAAGTCTTGTAAACATAAGATTTTAAGAAGGATTTTCTCAAGAAACCAAGTTAAAATACAAGATTTACATAAGCTTGGTTCTTAAAGAAATTAATCACATTTTTAGTGGTTAATCAAGTGTAGGATGATGTATTTAACAAGAATAACTCAAGAAGAAATATTTTTAGAAAAATGATTTACAAGTTGTAAAAATATAAATCCTTCAAGAATGATGTTTTTAAATAAATAACCACACTTTAATGGGTAACTAAGCTTACTAAACACACTAGTAAGTTACTACAAATTTTTATAAATTTTCAAGTTCAAAAAGTAGTGATTATAGCTTGATTTTGGCAAATTGGTAAGTATTGGTTGATTTGTTGTTGATTGTGTTGATTTATAAAAGAAAATGATATGCTTTGAAAGTATGGAAACCTCCATTTTAAGGGGAAACTATGGCAAAATGTTTCTAGAACTTAAACACTTAGAAAAATATTTTTAAACAAATATTTACAAGTATAATTTTTAACCATGATTTTTATACAAAGTTTGCCATAAAATTTATTACAAAGATTACAAATATTGGAGGTTGGTTTTTGTAAAAGAAAGTGACTAAATATGTATTTAGGATAATATATATTTAGATGTCACCATGTGTGTGATTATTTGTATATTATGTGTATTAGTTATATTATTTTAGGACTTGAAATAATATAACTCACCAAAATACCAAGATATTACAATCCAAAATATTACAAAAATCCCAAGAATTAAATATATAATTTATACCCAAAATTTTGGAGAAAAACGAACAAGGAATATAACTTATAAAATATTCCAGAATTAAATTCGTAAGTATATTTTTAGTAAATAGTATTTTGGACACCAAGAGAACAAAAATATGTTTTCTATAATTATTATAAAATATATCATATTTTTGACAAGGATAAAATATATTATTTTTGGGTAAATAAAAATATATGTGTTTTCATGAAATTATTAGAAGATATATTATTATTGGGAGAAAATATATATTTTCTTAAATAAACATAGAATACATTATTTTTGGGTGAAAAATAAATTTATATATATTTTCTAAGTTACACTTAAAAATATATTATTTTTGAGATCTATATGAAAATACAAACATTTTTGCCAAGAAGAAATATAAATAGATTTCTATAAATAATTTCTTAAAATATTTATTTTGAGAATATATATTGGTGAATTTTTATTAGAAATATTATTCCGGAAATAAATACAAAATTAAGTATAGGATACTTAATAAACACAATAAAAATACGTATTCTCGTATGTATAAATACACCGGAATACGCCACCGATACTTGGCAAAAATATACAAGGTTAAGAATACAAGTATAAATACACCTATCCTTGGGAAAGATATACATGTACAAATGCATATAAGTGACAAGTTAAAATATATTATTTTAACTAATATTCCAAAATTTAATAAATATAATTTAAGTTAAAATATTAATTATTTTAACAAATAATTATATAACTTGGAATAATATTGATGGCACAAAGAAACGTAACTCCAAGACACTAATTAAGACTAAGCAAAGGCACGACCCACCCGTCTAATAAACCATAGTACGTTGTAGGTAGTCGTGCACACAAGTAGCAGCTTTGGGTTACATTGGATTCAGGACGCAAAACCGTGAGTTCATGTCCCCCTTTTCTCTTAACTGATTTCGTTTTATAACCCCGGGGGTGAAGTACATGTTACAAATTGTTTACAAATGTTTATACATGGTATGGTTAGCTAAGGAAGGTACTTGAGACACCCTAACACGTAATAACTTAAAAACGACGCAACGGAAAAAGAGCTTTAAAAATTTCTTTCTTTATTAGTCACATTACTTACATAAAGTCTCAATTACGAAATGTCAAGCATTAACTAAACGAAATATACAACATTTACTTCCAATTAACACTTTAAGACGTTACATAAATAAAGCTAAGTGACCGTTCTTTCTGTACAATCCTTGCTCTCGATTCGATCTATGTTCGCTTCTCTTTGTTAGTGGTAGAAGAAATCCGTGTAATACCTGTGGACATCACATACAACATAACCATTAGTCATTAACAACATCATACGACTTGATTCTCATATAGTCTAATAATGAATGACATTTAAAAATAGGAACTTTGATTCATTCAACTATCCTCTCGTATTTTCTTGTTCCGAGTTCGACTTCGATACCTCATGAACCCGGTGTTCTTTACCTGCATTACATTTCAATCTCAAAGCACACCGTTAGCAATCGTTAATGCCCAAACATAAGGAAACCATTCCTTCATACATTTATAACATCTCGCATTCACAAACGAATACCTTCCTAAATCCTACGTGCATTCATAGCAACCCACCTTCGTACATACATAAGTTACAACGTACGACCATAAAATCTTATTTACCTATATGAGTGCATATACGGTTACAGGCTCTTGCTTACTACTTTTACATACATACTCTCACGTTATCATGTCAAAATTTTAACTTTACTTAATATAGGCATTATACATATCGTCATACACACTCACTTGTTTCTAGATACGTTTACTTATAAATTGTTTCCTTCACTTACACGAGGATAATTCCATACTTTTACTATCTGAAGAACAATAACATTCATTTATAACAAAACCACTATTTAAGGTATTCATTTGCAATCATATACGTGTTTACAATCGAGTCTGGGTGCTGAAACGAACTAGAAAAACAAGTTTTGCCAGCTTACTGGCTCTCGCGGGGCGCGACAGATACTGTCACGGCCCCCGGCCCGGGTTTACCCATTTCAGGAGCCGCGGGACAGAAACCCGTGGTAATTAATATGTTGGCAGCGGAATTTTAACAGGATCTTTTAAACTTGAAAATGCCCAATTAATTTTATTTCATAATTTGGGGATAACACCCGTAATTTACAATAAAGTTGGTTTCACTGGGAAACCCTCGTTTTACAAAAACATGTTTCTTTATTTTATTGAGCCACTTCTTCAAGCTTGCAGTGCTACATGGCACTTTTTCCTTGATCATAGCAGATCACCTGAAACATATTTTAAAAAGGATTTATCAGCAGGGAAATACTGGCGAGTCACTCAAGTTGCACAAAACGACACATTGTTATAATATACAGTATTAAGGGTGATTATATTGTTTCTATCTACCAATTACCCCAAATCGGTATTTATCACTTGACAGTATCTGTGACTATGGTCAGATCATGCATTGGCTAACCCGTTGTCCAATGGTGACGGGTATCAAGTAATGTATACAAAACCTCACATACCGGCAGTAATTGAAGACTTACAAAGACTTAATCCCTGTAATTATAACTTTGAAAATAAATAGGGTTTGGAGAACAATTTGGAAAAAAGAGAATGACTCACATTGCAAGTTTAGACGGCCAGCGTTTAGCCTACTGATTTTAGCTTGGTTAACCTAATTCAAATAACAATGCACACAAAAACTAGGTCAGTAACTTAATACAACTTTTACGACAACTCACGAGATCAAAACCTTCACGACGAATGACAAAGTATAGCCCAAATACGGGCATCACTTAAACATCCATCGGATTGGTTTTTATCGATCGGACATTGAATCGTAGCAGTAATCGAGTTAATACCCAGTATCGTAGTAGCGTTTCACTACTGTGAATGTGATTTTCGAATTTGAGCAGTGTAGGATCGTTTTGAAAGTAAGATTTCGAGCACAGATGAAAGCCCCATGCACAGGCTACTTATAGCCACTTTTTGAGTTTTACGCGGCTCGCGTAAACCTTAACACGGGTTTTACGCGGCCCGCGAGAGCCCCTAGTCTACGTGTAGGGCTGAAGTGTCATCAGTAGGTCTGCCACGTGACTGCCACGTGGACTGTAACGCTTATCCGGTCAACTTAAGTTTGACACGGCCCGCGTAAGCTGAAGCTTACGTTTTACGCGGCCCGCGTGAAATCCGGAAATCTTGTTTTCTTGGTTTTTCATGCACATTAGGGTTTTAGGGGTCCGGGTTTTCACTTACGGGTCGTTTTGGGGCATTTTTACAGGTCCTTACATCCTCCCCACCATATTTAAAATCCCGTCCTCGATATTTATTGAAATATGTGAGGATATTTTCGCTTTATCTCCGATTCCAGCTCCTAGGTGTATTCGGGTTCTCTTTTCGAATCCCACTTGACTTTGACAAGTACCAATCTTTTGTGCTTGAGAAACTTAACCTTTCTGTCTTCTATTTGAAGCGGTTTCTCCACGAACTTCAACTTTTCATTCACCTCTATGTCTTGAAGAGGGATTACCAGTGATTCATCCGATAAACATTTCTTGAGGTTAGATACATGAAATACATCATGTACTCCAGCTAGCTCTTCTGGTAGTTGTAAGCGATAGGCGACTGGTCCTATTTTCTAGATTACTGGGAATGGTCCTACGTACCTTGGGCTTAGCTTTCCTTTCTTTCCGAATCGGACTACTCCTTTCCAAGGAGAAACTTTCAAGAGTACCTTGTCTCCCACTTGAAATTCTAGTGGCTTGCGTCGATTGTCTGCATAACTCTTCTGGTGATCTTGAGCCATTTTCAGTCTTTCCTTAATTTGAGTGATCTTGTCGGTGGTTTCTTGCACAATCTCAGGACCTGATAATTGGCTTTCTCCTATTTCTGCCCAACAAACTGGAGTTCTACACTTACGTCCATGTAGTGCTTCAAACGGGGCAGCTTTAATGCTTGCATGGTAACTATTATTATAGGAGAATTAAATTAAGGGTAGATGGTCATTTCCACCAAAAATCTATTACACATGCCCTGAGCATGTCTTCCAGGGTTTGAATCGTCCTTTCAGTTTGGCCGTCTGTTTAGGGATGATATGCAGTGCTTAAGTTCAGTTTGGTCCCCATTGCTTCTTGAAAACTTGTCCAGAAATGCGAAGTGAAACGACTATCTCTATCCAATAATACAATAGAGAGTGGGATTCCATGTATGGATACTACCTCGTCTACGTATAACTTTGCTAACCTTTCCATGCTAAAGGTTTCTTTCATAGGTAGGAAATAAGCTGATTTGGTTAATCGATCCACAATTACCCAAATCGCATCGTTACCTTTTCTGGTTTTGGGTAATTTAGTAACAAAGTCCATTGTTATGAGCTCCCATTTCCATACAGGCATTTCTAATTGCTGGAGTAACCCTGGAGGTTTCTGGTGTTCTGCCTTAACTTGCGAACAAGTTAGACACTTAGCTACATATCTAGCTATGTCCTTTTTCATTCCTATCCATCAAAAGTTATTTATTAAATCTTGGAAGATCTTATTATTACCAGGATGCATGGTATACCTAGATTTATGGGCTTCCTCTAAAATCTTACGTCTTAAGTTGCCTTGCTTAGGTACCCAAATCCTTTTCTTGTGGAATCTCCAAATTCCATCACTTCCTTGCTTCAAGTCTTTTATCCTTCCTTTCATTCCTTCAGAATCATCCTTGATTGCTGCTTCTTGAATGTTTTTCAGTTGTTCCATTAAGTCTAATTATAAACTTAATCTAAGAGCACGAACTTGCTTTTGTTTTTCATGATACTTACGACTTAAGGCATCTGCAACTACATTTGCTTTTCCTTCGTGATATTGAATATCACAGTCGTAGTCACTTAGAATTTCCATCCATCTCCTTTGCCTCATGTTCAATGCTTTTTGCCCAAATATGTATTTTAAACTCTTATGATCTGTATAGACTGTAAACTTACTTCCATACAGATCATGTCTCCAAATCTTAAGGGTAAAAATTATGGCTCCTAATTCTAAATCATGAGTCGTATAGTTTTCCTCGTGCTTCTTCAATTGCCTTGAGGCATACGCAATTACCTTTTTGCGTTGCATTAGCACACATCCTAATCCTAACTTAGAAGCATCACAATAAATATCAAAATCTTCTGTCCCTTCAGGTAAGGCAAGAATTGGGGTATTTATTAATCTTTGTTTTAAAATCCTAAAAGCCTCTTCTTGCTTAGGTCCCCATTCAAACTTAATTGTTTTACAGGTTAGCTTAGTTAATGGAGCTATCTTAGAGAAATCCTTAATAAAGCGCCTATAGTACCCAGCTAATCCTAGAAAACTTCTAACTTCCGTAACTGATTACGGGACCTTCCATTGGGTGATTGCTTCTATCTTGGAGGGATCTACATGAATACCTTCGTGATTCACCATGTGACCTAAAAATTGCACCTCCTGTAGCCAAAATTCACACTTCGAAAATTTGGCGTAAAGCTTTTCCTTTCTTAACAAAGTTAAGAGTGTTCGTAGATGTTCACAATGCTCGTCCTGATTTTTGGAATAAATAAGTATATCGTCGATGAAGACAATTGCAAATTTATCCAAGTATGGTTTACAGATTCTGTTCATTATATCCATAAATGCTGCTAGAGCATTTGTTAGTCCAAAAGGCATAACTGTAAACTCTTAATGACCATACCTAGTTCTGAAAGCTGTTTTAGGTATGTCTTCTTCTTGTACTTTCAACTGATGGTATCCGGAGCGTAAATCTATTTTAGAAAAATATCTAGCTCCCTGAAGTTGATCAAAAAGATCCTCAATCCTAGGTAATGGGTATCGATTCTTAATTGTAACCTTATTCAATACCCTATAATCGATACACATTCGCATCGAACCATCTTTCTTCTTTACGAACAACACTGGTGCTCCCCAAGGGGATGAACTAGGTTGTATGAATCCTTTACTGAGCAATTCATCTAATGCTTTTTCAATTCTAACATTTCGGTGGGTGCTAACCGATAGGGTGCTTTAGCTATGGGTGTAGTTCCAGGAATTAGATGAATTCTAAATTCTACTTCCCTATCGGGTGGTAATCCAGGTAGTTCTTCTGGGAATACATCTGGGTATTCTGATACTACAGGAATTTCCTTAAGTTCCTTACCTTTAGTGCTAATGATTACCGAAATCATATACACTATTCCTTGCTTTCGTTCATAACTAGCAACTTTCATTACTGAAATGAACTTCATTGGTTTGCGTGGCTTATCCCCTGTAATCATAATTACTTCTCCGGTAGGTGCACAGATTTCTATGGTATTTTTATCACAGAGGATTCGAGCATGGTTGGCTGCTAACCAATCCATTCCTAATACGACATTGAATCCAGCTAAATTCATGGGTAATAGGTTTGCAGAAAATTTATGACCTGAAAGTTGTATGTTTTCTTTTTGCAAAACCGTATCTATGTTAACAGAATTCCCGTCTGCCGTCTCTACCGTAAAAACTTGCCTAAGTTTGGTTAAGGGTAGCTTAAGAGCTTGGCAGAAAGAATTATTTATAAAACTTTGGTTTGCACCAGAGTCAAATAATAATTTCGCATAAACGTTGTGAACTAAGAACGTACCAGCTATTACGTCAGGAATCAGTTCAGCTTCCTGCATGCTCAATTGGAAGGCTCTTGCGTTTTTCTTGGTAGTTCCTTCTGCAGGTTTGGCCTTGTTGTCCGTTGGTTTGACCAATTTAGGGCATTCTGGTCTAAAATGCCAAGCTTCTCCACAGTTGTAGCAGATCTTTGTTTTCCTTCTGCAATCTTCTTAACGATGTCCTATAGCTTTACAGAAGTTGCAGGTTTCATTACATTTTCCAAAATGTTTCTTTTTACAGTTCCTGCAGAACAGCGGAGTGGAAGATGATCCAGTTCCCTTTCTTTTGAAGTTGCTACTATTACCCACACGAAATCCTTGGGTAATTTTCTAAGCCACTTACTTCTTCTTGTTTTCTTCTCGTGTACGCACCAGTCCGTCAGTCAAAGTGTTGGCCAATTCTACCGCATCATCGATTGTGCGGGGTCTCGCAGCTTTGACAATATCCCGGATCTCGCTAATTAAACCCCAAATGTAGCGAGAAATAAGTACCGGTTCTAGCGAAGCCAGAGTAGGCATTCGAGCATAATCGAAAAACTTCGAAGTATACCCTTGCCAGTCAACATCCACCATTCGGTGGATCAGGAATTTGTTCGCCATTTGTTCTTTTTCATATTCTGGGCAGAATTTCCTTTCCACCAGACGCTTAAATTCTTCCCAACTCATGCCATAGGCCATGTCACTTCCCTTAGCTTGTAATGCCGTATTCCACCATTCTAATGCTTCATCCTTGAAAAGATGAGAAGCATACATAACTTTATCCTCCTCGGCACATTTACTTATTTTAATTACTGCCTCGGTTTTCTCCAACCAACGCAGTGCAGCAGTCGCCCCTTCATTGCCTGCAAATTCAACAGGTTTACAGGCAAGAAATTCCTTGTAAGTGCAACCAAGCGTTGCAGCTTTCATTCTCTTAAGAATTAGCGCCTGCATCACATCATCGTTATTGTTATTGTTGCCACCTCCATTTATGCTATTATTGAAGTTGTCTTCATGAGTACGTTTGCTAGGAATAATTGGTTGAGGTTCAACTGGATTTTGGGCAGCATCAAGGATTGCTAGAATATCATTGGCTATTCCTTGAGCAACGGTGTTTTCTATATCTTGTCTATTCAGAAAATGGTCCTCATTGTTTTGCTCGGATTGGTTAACCTCGTTAACAGGTTCATTACCAGCGTGTTCCATCTGGTAATTAATATATATAACTTATTAGCACAAAATGAATAACAACCGAACACAATAAACAATCGCACATAATCATGTCAACACATATAGCCAAAATTATCGACTTTGCGACGTTGATATTTTTATATATTAGTATGCGTCCGTACACACCGGTTATCTTACAAAAGTTTTATTTTAAGTTATTTTACATGATTATATTTTTAGTATTATTATTATTATTATTAAACACACATTCCCACAACCACATACGATCCTCATCAGCTGGCATTTCAGAAACGACGTTCCCTCTCGTCGTATTTCCATGATATTCTCTCCCACACCTCCCGGATTCTATTTCCTGCGTCCACCAACTCTTCGCCATAGTGGTGGAGTTCAACCAAGTTCTCATTGCTCATAGGTGGGTTTGGTGCAGGCTCGGGGTCAAACTGAGGGAAAAAGGTGTTAGGGTTATTTAAAAGATTCTGAAATTGCCAGTCAGTTGTCCACCATTCTTCTAACTCTCCTGGTAGAGGTTGGGGAATGGATAATCGGATCTAGGATAGCAGGTTCCAGATTAACTGGAAGTTGTGCTTCCGCTGGGTAATTGAAAAGGTTTTCATCGGCAGGTCCGATGAGGTCACTAAGTGCCAGTTTACGATCCAGCTCCTCCCATGATGGCATTTCCTGGGCTTGCCCTGAACTTTCCCCGATCTCCTTTCCTTTGCCCTTATCATTTGGATCCTCAGTCTTTATAACTTTTCGTGTTGCTGGTTTCTTCCTACGCACACGCCTCCAGCCCACGAATCTTCTTCTCTTTTTTCGGTTTGGGTTTCTCCTGGGTTTGGGCTTGGAATTCCATAGGTTCATCAGTGTCGGCCCAATAACCGGAAAAGCCCCCGGAAACTTCCATGTCAGCATAATGTATAGTGATATTCTGAAGAGCTTCAGACAACTCATTCATGCTGCTAGCATATATGAAGAAACACACAAAATTCTAAGTTAAAATTTTGTAAACCCCATTTTCACATAATCACAGAATGGCAATCAGAAAAATTAAGTATTTCTACATACTTAATTGGCTTAAATCAGTGGCTCTGATACCACCTTTTTCTGTCACGGCCCCCGGCCCGGGTTTACCCGTTTCAGGAGCCGCGGGACAGAAACCCGTGGTAATTAATATGTTGGCAGCGGAATTTTAACAGGATCTTTTAAACTTGAAAATGACCAATTTATTTTATTTCATAAATTGGGGATAACACCTGTAATTTACAATAAAGTTGGTTTCACTGGGAAACCCTCGTTTTATAAAAACATGTTTCTTTATTTTATTGAGCCACATCTTCAAGCTTGCAGTGCTACATGGCACTTTTTCCTTGATCACAGCAGATCACCTGAAACATGTTTTAAAAAGGTTTTATCAGCAGAGAAATACTGGCGAGTCACTCAAATTGCACAAAACGACACATTGTTATAATATACAGTATTAAGGGTGATTATGTTGTTTCTATCTACCAATTACCCCAAATCAGTATTTGTCACTTGACAGTGTCACACCCTGGCTTTGCGGAAGCGTGGTTATTTTGGTGTGACTTCTTAATACCATAGCTTAACCATAACAAAGCTATATGAAATAAAACCATGCAAGATCATCCATTTAATTAAGTTTTAAAAACCGAATACAACAACATTGTCTCAACGGAAACACATCCTAACGACATTGTTCAACAAACACATACATCAACATGACATAAACACAGTTTAAGGACTGTGACTTGTCCAGGAAAGAGTCACATTCCCCAAACCCGGATGACCTCGTAACTAGTGCAGCGGGAAAACGTGTCATACCGCGCCAGATCCTTTAATTCCCTGAAATACATGTAAGTTGAAAAATCAACAATAATGTTGAGCGAGTTCATGTGTAGTGAGTATGTAAAACACTTGTAAGTATAAAAATCCCTGGTATGTAGCAAATAAGGAAAAAGAGATCACCAATGGTTTGCAAGGCCATTGATATGTGTGAAGTGCAAGTAGGAAGACTCAAACCTAGCGGATTTTGCGTTGGGCACAAAGTCACCCCGAGGTCCGTACTATTGGACCTGGAGTTGGGCTCGCTACACCCAGATAGATCTACTGCTTACGTCCCTCGGTCCTACAATGAGGATTAATGGCCTCCAGTTCCCGCCTACCCACTCACATGATCTAAGTAGTAACCCTCCTTACGCTAACCATACCAGGTATAAAGTACTCGTAATCATGGTAACATGTATTTCACCCCCGCAGTTTAGAAAACTGAAAACAGTTAAGAGAAAAGGGGGACATGAACTCACAGTGGTGCGTCTCTACCAAGTATGTCTCCTGATCAAGCAGCTGTGTGACGACCTACACGTACTAATTCTATTAGACGGACGGCCGTGCCTTAGCTTTATGGTTTAAGTTTTTGGGAAATAGTTAGACAACTATTTCGTGTTTACATTTAGTAAATACTTGGTAATCGTTTTCCTTCCCAAGGATGGGGGATTTAATACATGTGTGTTCGAAATATATTATTAAGTCTCACTTAAAATATATTTTATTTCTAACTCCAAAATATAAATATTCTTCTCAAAAATATTATATTTTCTATTAAATAAATTTTCCCAAAATAATACCTTGACAAAAATACGCGTTAAGTCATATTTTCTTAAAATGCGTAAGTTACGTTTTAATGATCGAGTGGTAATAATAATTACCGGTGTAACTTATATATTTATCGTAGAGACGTTCGTATTATTTTGGATCCATTAACATTCGATAGTATTATTTTTACCCTAAAAATAATACTAGTATTTTCACAAAATAATCATAAACACATATCAAGTGACTTTATGAAAAATATATACTAAATATATATTTACCAAGTTTTATTTTGTGAAATCCCACCTCCGATGTTTTGTAAATAAAGTCGTGGAGAAATCTATAATTTGAAAACAAGTCGAAAAGTATTTCTAACACTTATAGTGAAAATATTTCTAAGTGTTAGGTTTTTGGAAAAATTTCGCCAGAGTTTCCCCTGTAACTGGAGGTGGCCACGCTTTTAAGCGTATCATTTTCTTTCATAAATCAAACCAACATTCTTTTCATTCAATCAAAACAATGTCCAAAACAACAAACTAGTAAATAAATATGTATATCGCATAAATTACATGAACTTGCGTTTTATCCAAGAATATAAAGTAAATTTCATTACTTTTAGTGGATCTTTATATAAATCAATCCGGTTTCGTAAAAACCCCGTTTTTAAAGAAATTCCATTTTTACAACTTCTTATCAATTTTTACAAAGATAGTTATTTTGTCGAAACTTAGTGCTACACATTTTTTACACTTGTGTGCTCTAAAAATCATTCTTGCTCATGTAAGATCCATTTTTAGAAAAATATGGTTTCTTTGACACTCGGTCCTTTGAAAATACCGCTTTTAGATCCGTAGATCTACTAGTTTTAAACACTATTTCGTAAGTAAAATCATTTTTACACAAGTTCAAGTTTGATGTGTGGCAGAGTTTCATCACTTAACCCTTGTTACACTTAAACAAGCTTTATGTCATAATCCCTGATCATGACCAATCCGGGTTAAACGATGATCCGAGCTACCACAACATAGATCGGGCCTAAATAACCACACAAATCAAATACTACAAGATTTACACAACATTCAAGCTTTTGACCACCATTTCTAGCATTTTTAGTAGACTTTTATGTATCATCTTGTATGTTTACGAGTTTTAGCCGTTACATAACATTTTAACCACTTCAAAATAGTTCGAGAGTGTGATTCAAGCAACTTACTACTAGCTCGAGGCTAGGAAAGAATCTAGACGCAAAATGAGTGGATAAAAGCAATAGAGTGAGGTCCTTCGCCTTCCGATTGCACCAAGTTTCCTTGTAGGTGATCCTTAACACTTGTGTGATCTTGGAATAGCTTGAACAAAAATCGAAAAATTGATGGATGTTGAAGGGGGTTCGGCCGAGAGCTTCTTGAGAGAGAGAGAGAGAGAGAGAGAGAGAGAGTTGTGTTGTGATGTGTTGAGATGGAAATGATTAGTGTGCTAAGTGTTGATCTTATAGACATTTCATATGATCTTTAACCAATGGTTTATGTGTATATTAGATATTAGACACTAATGAATTAAATAATTACAAAAGTACAAGGGTGTCCCCCCTAGGGGACGGTTTGGTTAGGGGGGGGGGGGGGTAATCCGGTTAGATTCCAACTAAACCTTAAGTATTAGTTAGTTAAGTGTGGAGGTTAACTCGGTTACTAGTGTGTAGTAAGTTGTGACGGGTGTTAGGGTATTCAGGGACCCTAACTGGCTCAGAAAAAGAAAAACAGTGTTAATGACAATATTTTTATGTTCTGGGTAAAGTCCGGTTGTTCGGTTGGATAGAGGTCCGTTAAAGTGCTTAACAAAGCTTTAAAGTGTCGTTATTATTATTTTTAGTGACACAACTTATTCCTCCAAAGTGTCGGGAATATTTTCCTCATGTTTTGGCACTTTATTAGTTAGCCAAAAGCTGAATTTTGTACTTAGAGTACGTTTTAGGCACATCCGGTCACTGTAATTTATTCCTAGTGACGCAGTTTTACAACCCTTATATCCCTACACTCACCACTAGTGTAGCAAACTATCTCAGGCTCTTACAGGCCTTAGAGGCAGTACCTGCCTGGTGCTAGTTATGACAGCACGTTTAATAGGTTATCCGTTCATTGTGCTACTGTGCTTTTGGTGCATCAAGGTTGTCACAAAGGTGCTGTAAGCAAAACATGGAGTGACAGCAAGTAAAGTATGATGCAAGTAAGTACATGTATCAGTATTCAGGTAGCAGTTTATCCACAAGTTCAAGCAAGCACAGTAATTAAGCAGTAATTAATTATTAATTAAGTCGTACGGATACCTGGTTTAGTGAGGGTTGTCACATTCTCCCCCCGTTAGAAAAATTTCGTCCCGAAATTTTAAGTTCTGCTTGTAGATGCAGGGTTCTTAGGAAATAAGTGGGGGTATTTCTCTTTCATCCGGTCCTCACGCTCCCAGGTGTATTCAGGACCATGTCTGGCATTCCAACGATCTTCGACGAGCTTGACACTGCTCCGGCGGGTCTTGTTTACTTTCCAATCCGTAACCTCAACCGGTTCTTCAACGAAATGGAGCGTGTCGTCAACATGAATCTCGTCGGTGGGAATGGCAACGGTATCTTGAGTTGGACTTTTCTTCATGTTGGATACATGAAATGTATCGTGAACTCCATTTAGCTCGGTAGGTAAGTCCAGCTTGTATGCTACTAGCCCTATTCTTTCCAAAATTCTGAAAGGGCCAATGTAATGCGGATTTAACTTCCCACGCTTTCCGAAGCGTGCCACACCCTTCCCGGGTGAAACTTTCAATAAAACCATATCTCCAACTTGGAATTCCAAATGTTTTCGGTTTGGATCTGCATAGGCTTTCTGTATGTGGCGAGCTGCTTCGATGCGTTTTCGAATCTGTGCAATCTTGTCTGTCGTCTCTTGGACGATTTCGGGACCAACAAGCTGCCTATCACCTGCGTCAGCCCAGCATAGGGGTGATCGGCACTTGCGTCCATAAAGGGCTTCAAATGGCGCGACTCCAATACTGGTGTGGTAACTGTTGTTGTATGAAAATTCGACCAAGGGCAAATGCTTGTCCCAGCTACCACCCAAATCCATTACACATGCTCTCAGCATATCTTCTAACGTCTGAATCGTTCGCTCGCTTTGACCGTCAGTTTGCGGATGAAACGCAGTGCTCAGATTTAATTGTGAGCCAAAAGCCTCTTGGAAGGATCGCCATATCCTTGACACAAACCTTCCGTCTCTATCAGAGATGATCGAGAGAGGCACTCCATGACGTGCGACGATCTCTCTCATGTAAATTTCAGCCAATTTGCTAGTGTTATCCTTCTCTTTGATTGGCAGAAAGTGTGCGGACTTTGTTAGGCGGTCAACTATCACCCAGATAGTGTCATGACCTCTTGGCGATCTTGGCAACTTTGTAATAAAATCCATTGAGATTTGTTCCCATTTCCACTTGGGAATCTCAGGTTGTTGCAGAAGTCCTGAAGGCTTCTGGTATTCCGCTTTCACCTTAGCACACGTTAGACACTTGCTCACATAAACGGCAACATCGCCTTTCATCCTAGGCCACCAATAGTAATCCTTGAGATCTTGGTACATCTTATCCGCTCCTGGATGGATAGAGTACCGCGATTTGTGAGCTTCATCAAATATAACTTTCCTTAAACCACCAAACAGAGGAACCCAAATCCTTTTCTCAAAACATAACGTTCCTTCCTCGTTTGGCACCAAAAGCTTCTCTATCCCACGGAGATATTCTTCTTCAAGATTTCTTTCCTTAAGAGCTTCTTTCTGTGCGGCACGAATGCGTAAGGAAAGATCGGTTTGGATAATCATTTCTAAAGCCCTAACCCTTATGGGCTTGATCCTCTCCTTTCGACTTAGGGCATCGGCGACCACATTCGCCTCCCCTGGGTGGTACTTTATCTCGCAGTAACCCATCGTCTCTGCCTCATATTCAGCTCCTTCTGATTGAATATGTGTTGTAGGCTCTTGTGATCTGTGAAGATTGTACATTTCGTACCATAAAGGTAGTGTCTCCAGATCTTTAATGCAAAAACCACTGCGCCAAGTTCCAAATCATGTGTGGTATAGTTCTTTTCATGTACTTTCAATTGACGCGATGCGTAAGCAATAACCTTTTAGCGTTGCATCAACACACAACCCAATCCTTGACGTGAGGCGTCACAGTATACCACGAAATCATCTGTACCTTCTGGTAGTGCTAAGATTGGCGCATTGCAGAGCTTATCCTTCAATATCTGGAACGCTTCTTCCTGTTTGATTCCCCATTCAAACTTCTTATCTTTCGGCGTGAGGAGCGTCAATGGTTGAGCGATTTTTGAAAAATTCTCAATGAATCTTCGGTAGTAACCAGCCAAACCTAAGAATTGCCGAATTTCGGTTGGCGTCTTTGGCGTTTCCCAATTCTTGATCGCTTCGATCTTGGTTGGATCCAAATGGATTCCATCTCCGTTCACCACGTGTCCAAGAAATTGTACTTCACGTAGCCAAAACTCGCACTTAGAGAACTTGGCATACAACTGTTCCTTCTTCAGCAACTCCAAAATAACTCTTAAATGTTGTTCGTGCTCAGCCTTTGTTCTTGAATAAATCAAGATGTCATCGATAAATACAATCACAAACTTGTCCAAGTACGGCTTGGAAACTCTATTCATCAAGTCCATAAAGACCGCAGGTGCGTTTGTCAATCCAAACGGCATAACAAGGAACTCGTAGTGTCCATATCGAGTTCTGAAGGCTGTCTTCGGGATACTCTCCTCTTGTATCCTTAACTGATGGTATCCAGATCGAAGATCGATCTTTGAATAAAAGCTTGAACCTTGCAGTTGGTCGAATAGATCATCGATTCTTGGCAGAGGATATCTATTCTTGATCGTCAGCTTGTTCAATTCTCTGTAGTCGATGCACATACGAAAACTACCGTCCTTCTTCTTGACAAACAGGACCGGAGCTCCCCAAGGCGAGAAGCTTGGTCGGATAAATCCCTTGTCTAACAACTCTTGAAGTTGTGTCGACAATTCTTGCATCTCAGACGGGGCAAGTCTATAAGGTGCCTTAGCCACAGGCGCGGTGCCTGGAACTAAATCGACGTGAAACTCTACTTGCCTCTGAGGTGGCAGTCCAGGCAAGTCCTCTGGGAAGACTTCTGGATATTCCCTCACGACAGGGATGTCTTCGATCTTCGGTTCTGCAGCTTTCTTGTCTACAATGTGTGCCAGGAAAGCAGCACATCCTTTCTGCAAACACTTTCGCGCTTTCAGGCAGCTGATAATTCTTAACGGCGTATCACGCTTTTCACCATGAACCACAATTGTTTCACCCTCTTCGGTTGGGATACGAACAACCTTTTCGTGACAAACTATCTCAGCCATGTTGCCTGATAACCAATCCATTCCTACCATCACGTCGAAGCTTCCCAACTGGACTGGTAGTAAATCCAAAGCAAACTCACGCTCTCCCAATTCGATCACACAGCCTCTGACAACTTCATTGGCTTCTACTAACTTCCCATTGGCCAATTCGATTGAGTAGGGAATATCTAACTTACTAGCGGTTAAACGAAGCATATTCTTAAATTCTAACGATACGAAACTATAATCGGCACCAGTATCAAATAAAACGGATGCATAGCGTTGGTTCACAGTGAACGTACCAGTAACGACATTGGGGTCCTGGCGCGCTTCCCTCGCTTCGATATTGAAAACCCTTCCACGTGCTCGGTTCAATTCTGGGCAGTTCCTTTTAAAATGCCCAATGTCACCACAGTTAAAACAACCCATTCTTTGACCATTTCCTGCTCCATTCCCAGCTTGATTGTTGTTTTGGTTCGCATTACCAGCTTGATTCACATTGTTGCCTAGATTCCCGTTTCCTCCATTGTTCCCCTGTGGGCGATTCCCAATACCACCACGATTATTATTTCTATTCCCAAATCCTCCTTGGCCTCCCCGGCCAGTACTAGCCCAGCAAGAATCCTTCAAGTGACCAGTCTTTCCACAAGCTTCACATACTTTTGGCCCGCATCGGCCAGGGTGATGGCGTTGGCAAGAGTTACACTTGGGATGTGCACCCATATATCCATTTCCTTTCCTTCTAGTACCAGTCATAGCTTGGACCGGTGCGCTTGGTTCTCCTTTCCTGCCATCACTGCTTGTGCCTTGTTTGAAATTCGAGAATTTCCTTTTGTTATCCCCGGATGACTCTACATGAGTCTCCTTCTTCCTTTGCTCAACATCAGAAAACTTGTTTAGGCGGATCGCCTCCTCAGTGAGAGCTACGCTTAGATCGATCGCCTCAGTGATTGTTGCCGGTTTTGAAGAGGTTACCATATTAATGATTTGAGGAGCTAAACCCCAAATAAAGCGTTCAATCCGCTTGAATTCTGGAGTGACCATATAGGGTACCACATGCGACAGGTCGTGAAACCTCTGAACATATTCCGCGATCTTCGGACCTTCCATCTTCAAATGCCAGAACTCAGTTTCCAATCTTTGGATTTCAGCGCGAGAACAATACTTTTTGCGCATTAGTTCCTTCAGTTCGGTCCATGTTAGTGAGTAGGCAGCAGCTTCACCAAGTGTCTTCACTTGCAAATTCCACCAAGATAGGGCTCCATCCAAAAATAGCCTAGAAATGTAGGTGACTTGCTGGTCTGGTGCACTTTTGCTCAGGCGAAGTACAGATTCAGTTTTCTCAGCCCAACGAACAAAGGCGACAACACCTCCAGTGCCTTCAAAGTTGACAGGCTTGCAGTCTAGAAACTGCTTGTAGGTGCACCCTGCACATACATTATAACATGTGATCGGCATTAGCATCATTGCTATAGATATCCAATTAGGTCATGGTATGTCTTAATGACTTAGTATTACCATGAGGTGGATTGTTGTTGCCAATGTTGTTTGAGCTGCTTCCGCTGGGTCCTCCTTGCGAGGCGGCGTATTGCGCGATGGCGGCAGCGATGACTTGTTGGAGTTCTGCCTCATTGGTAGGCATCGGCGTTTGACGTCTCGGCGGCATCTTCTAAAAGATGAGTTTACGTTGGTCAGGCCATAGTAAAGATCCCATGTTATAATACATACGCTTTATTATGATAGTAATAGTACATAACATATCATGTTATAATCATATCAATCACACAACATCCCATGTCACAAACATCAATCACACAACATCCCATGTCATAGAATATAAATAACCAAATCAAGCATCAAATATGATGAGAATACTGCGATTGCCATATATTGAGACCACATAGTAAGCGTACAAGTACATCACAGTGTCATACAACATCAGTCGACTAAGGGCTACATCACCCTAGTCCAAAAACTATATCAAATCAGTGTCAATACATCCCATATACATGATCAACAAAAGTCAGAATCAAAATGTAGTCTCCAAAAATGTTGTGCAGTCTAAAGTATTCGTCGTCTTCTCACCAACGTCTACCCATACGGTACTGAAGAGCCCTACACAGATGGCGGTGGAGGAGGGGGAAAGTGAGTGTAGAACAAATGACGCAACTGGAGCCAGTCCTCCTCCATGGCTCTCTGAGTACGCAACCAAGAAGCAACCTGCTGCTCAAGTGTCAAAAGGCGTGCAGCATAGTCAGGTAACAATGGTCGAGAGTGCTGCGAAGAAACAGGGTGGATCTGACCCTAACACTGGCACGGCGGTGGCTGAACTCTCTCGAGCTCCTGAATACGCCGTGTGAGCGCCTCCTGCTGGACAACAAACGACATCAGAACGTCCTCAATAGAATACCCCATATGGAAAGGATGGTAGGGGTCGGTCGGTGGCATATCAGAAGGTGACGTCCAGAGAAACGGCTCGCTGGCTGGATCAAAAGGTGTCACATGAAATGGAGGAATAGGGGGTAAAACAGGTGAAAACTGTGGCATAACGGGAACAGACGTCGGCACATGCCCAAAGGGATGGGCCGAAGAACCCTCTCCAGGTCGTGCTGGAGGTGTAAACTGAGGGAAAGTAAAAGAGGTATCAACGTGACGGGTATCGGTGATCTGAGGGGGAATAGGTGGAACCTCATCATCAGCAGGAATCCACCCATGCTGGGCGTGCTCATCTCGTGGGTTAATCTGTGCATCAAAAAGTGCTCGATCAATCTGCACAGGCATAGGGTCAAGGTGGGGTGCAACAAGAGGGTCAGCAGGTACATCAGCGATAAGTGGGGGATCAACATGATCAGCAGCAACGACATGATCGCCCTCCAACAACGGGGCATCCACAGGATGATCATCAATAGGTGGGTCAGCAATCACAGGATCAATAGGCATGCCAGCATGAGCAGGGTCATGCTCAAGCACTGGGTCAGGAGCAGGGTCCAGTGGCTGCTCGGGATCATCAAAGGCCATCTCAAAATCAAACTCAGGGTCGATGGGATCAACTGGGTCGACCGGATCCTCCATAGGCTGATCCATGGGTATAAACTCTATATCCTCATCTGGGTCGAATCCTGGGGGAAAGACAGGATCGGAGTCCTCCTCAACATCGTGGTCGAAAGCAAAGCTAGAAGCAGGGGCAACAGAGGATGCTCTATCTGGATCTGAACCGTGAGAAAAGTGTTGCGCACTCTGAGTGTGTGAAGGTGCGGAGGCCACAGACTCGAAAGAGTCTGGGACCGGAGAGTGAGCAGGTGACACCTCAGCGGGAGCATCTGCGATCAATAAAAGATCTCCAGCAGCAAGAAGGGCCTCGCCCTGAACCTCATCCTCTAAGGGCTCGTCATCAAACAGATCGACGTCGGGAAGCAAATCGTAAGCAGGATATGAAGCAAGTGGTATGGGAGCAGGGATCTCTACAAGTGGTAGGTCCCCGGCCAAAGGGCCATCAGCGAGCTCATCAGCACCATCAGGTAGCGCAAAGGGCTGAAAGTCATCCTCGTCTGTGCTAGTAACGTCAGATGTGTGAACCTCGCGCTCTGAAGGCTCTAGGTCGTCTGATACTATAGGTCTAGGGCCTGTGGTGTCTGAATCACCAGTGCCGGTCGAGTCCATGTGTCTGTAACACAAATGTGCACAAATAATCAGTCATACAATCAGATAAGCACATTAGTCACCAAGTAAGCAATCAAATAATTCTCCTAGTCCCACTAGCCTCCCAGCCTCCCAGACTGCTCTTCCTAGTCCCACTAGCCAATTCTCCTAGTCCCACTAGCCAATTCTCCCAGTCTCTTAGACTGCTCTTCCTAGTCCCACTAGCCAATTCTCCTAGTCCCACTAGCCAACTACCTCGGCCTCCCAGACCGAGCCTCAGCCTCCCAGACTGAGCCTATAAATAATAAATAAATGTGCTCAAATTGCACAAAATGACACATTGTTATAATATACAGTATTAAGGGTGATTATATTGTTTCTATCTACCAATTACCCCAAATCAGTATTTGTCATTTGACAGTGTCACACCCTGGCTTTGCGGAAGCGTGGTTATTTTGGTGTGACTTCTTAATACCATAGCTTAACCATAACAAAGCTATATGAAATAAAACCATGCAAGATCATCCATTTAATTAAGTTTTAAAAACCGAATACAACAACATTGTCTCAACGGAAACACATCCTAACGACAGTGTTCAACAAACACATACATCAACATGACATAAACACAGTTTAAGGACTGTGACTTGTCCAGGAAAGAGTCACATTCCCCAAACCCGGATGACCTCGTAACTAGTGCAGCGGGAAAACGTGTCATACCGCGCCAGATCCTTTAATTCCCAGAAATACATGTAAGTTGAAAAATCAACAATAATGTTGAGCGAGTTCATGTGTAGTGAGTATGTAAAACACTTGTAAGTATAAAAATCCCTGGTATGTAGCAAATAAGGAAAAAGAGATCACCAATGGTTTGCAAGGCCATTGATATGTGTGAAGTGCAAGTAGGAAGACTCAAACCTAGCGGATTTTGCGTTGGGCACAAAGTCACCCCGAGGTCCGTACTGTTGGACCTGGAGTTGGGCTCGCTACACCCAGATAGATCTACCGCTTACGTCCCTCGGTCCTACAATGAGGATTAATGGCCTCCAGTTCCCGCCTACCCACTCACATGATCTAAGTAGTAACCCTCCTTACGCTAACCATACCAGGTATAATGTACTCGTAATCATGGTAACATGTATTTCACCCCCGCAGTTTAGAAAACTGAAAACAGTTAAGAGAAAAGGGGGACATGAACTCACAGTGGTGCGTCTCTACCAAGTATGTCTCCTGATCAAGCAGCTGTGTGACGACCTACACGTACTAATTCTATTAGACGGACGGCCGTGCCTTAGCTTTATGGTTTAAGTTTTTGGGAAATAGTTAGACAACTATTTCGTGTTTACATTTAGTAAATACTTGGTAATCATTTTCCTTCCCAAGGATGGGGGATTTAATACATGTGTGTTCGAAATATATTATTAAGTCTCACTTAAAATATATTTTATTTCTAACTCCAAAATATAAATATTCTTCTAAAAAATATTATATTTTCTATTACATAAATTTTCCCAAAATAATACCTTGACAAAAATACGCGTTAAGTCATATTTTCTTAAAATGCGTAAGTTACGTTTTAATGATCGAGTGGTAATAATAATTACCGGTGTAACTTATATATTTATCGTAGAGACGTTCGTATTATTTTGGATCCATTAACATTCGATAGTATTATTTTTACCCTAAAAATAATACTAGTATTTTCACAAAATAATCATAAACACATATCAAGTGACTTTATGAAAAATATATACTAAATATATATTTACCAAGTTTTATTTTGTGAAATCCCACCTCCGATGTTTTGTAAATAAAGTCGTGGCGAAATCTATAATTTGAAAACAAGTCGAAAAGTATTTCTAACACTTATAGTGAATATTTCTAAGTGTTAGGTTTTTGGAAAAATTTCGCCAGAGTTTCCCCTGTAACTGGAGGTGGCCACGCTTTTAAGCGTATCATTTTCTTTCATAAATCAAACCAACATTCTTTTCATTCAATCAAAACAATGTCCAAAACAACAAACTAGTAAATAAATATGTATATCGCATAAATTACATGAACTTGCGTTTTATCCAAGAATATAAAGTAAATTTCATTACTTTTAGTGGATCTTTATATAAATCAATCCGGTTTCGTAAAAACCCCATTTTTAAAGAAATTCCATTTTTACAACTTCTTATCAATTTTTACAAAGATAGTTATTTTGTCGAAACTTAGTGCTACACAAGTGTTTACACACTTGTGTGCTCTAAAAATCATTCTTGCTCATGTAAGATCCATTTTTAGAAAAATATGGTTTCTTTGACACTCGGTCCTTTGAAAATACCGCTTGTAGATCCGTAGATCTACTAGTTTTAAACACTATTTCGTAAGTAAAATCATTTTTACACAAGTTCAAGTTTGATGTGTGGTAGAGTTTCATCACTTAACCCTTGTTACACTTAAACAAGCTTTATGTCATAATCCCTGATCATGACCAATCCGGGTTAAACGATGATCTGAGCTACCACAACACAGATCGGGCCTAAATAACCACACAAATCAAATACTACAAGATTTACACAACATTCAAGCTTTTGACCACCATTTCTAGCATTTTTAGTAGACTTTTATGTATCAACTTGTATGTTTACGAGTTTTAGCCGTTACATAACATTTTAACCACTTCAAAATAGTTCGAGAGTGTGATTCAAGCAACTTACTACTAGCTCGAGGCTAGGGAAGAATCTAGACACAAAATGAGTGGATAAAAGCAATAGAGTGAGGTCCTTCGCCTTCCGATTGCACCAAGCTTCCTTGTTGGTGATCCTTAACACTTGTGTAATCTTGGAATAGCTTGAACAAAAATCGAAAAATTGATGGATGTTGAAGGGGGTTCGGCCGAGAGCTTCTTGAGAGAGAGAGAGAGAGAGATAGTTGTGTTGTGATGTGTTGAGATGGAAATGATTAGTGTGCTAAGTGTTGATCTTATAGACATTTCATATGATCTTTAACCAATGGTTTATGTGTCTATTAGATATTAGACACTAATGAATTAAATAATTACAAAAGTACAAGGGTGTCCCCCCTAGGGGACGGTTTGGTTAGGGGGGGGGGTAATCCGGTTAGATTCCAACTAAACCTTAAGTATTAGTTAGTTAAGTGTGGAGGTTAACTCGGTTACTAGTGTGTAGTAAGTTGTGACGGGTGTTAGGGTATTCAGGGACCCTAACTGGCTCAGAAAAAGAAAAAAACAGTGTTAATGACAATATTTTTATGTTCTGGGTAAAGTCCGGTTGTTCGGTTGGATAGAGGTCCGTTAAAGTGCTTAACAAAGCTTTAAAGTGTCGTTATTATTATTTTTAGTGACACAACTTATTCCTCCAAAGTGTCGGGAATATTTTCCTCATGTTTTGGCACTTTATTAGTTAGCCAAAAGCTGAATTTTGTACTTAGAGTACGTTTTAGGCACATCCGGTCACTGTAATTTATTCCTAGTGACGCAGTTCTACAACCCTTATATCCCTACACTCACCACTAGTGTAGCAAACTATCTCAGGCTCTTACAGGCCTTAGAGGCAGTACCTGCCTGGTGCTAGTTATGACAGCACGTTTAATAGGTTATCCGTTCATTGTGCTACTGTGTTTTTGGTGCATCAAGGTTGTCACAAAGTTGCTGTAAGCAAAACATGGAGTGACAGCAAGTAAAGTATGATGCAAGTAAGTACATGTATCAGTATTCAAGTTGCAGTTTATCCACAAGTTCAAGCAAGCACAGTAATTAAGCAGTAATTAATTATTAATTAAGTCGTACGGATACCTGGTTTAGTGAGGGTTGTCACAGACAGTATCTATGACTATGATCAGATCACCCATTGGCTAACCCATTGTCCAATGGTGACGGGTATCAAGTAATGTATACAAAACCCCACATACCGGCAGTAATTTTAGATTTACAAAGACTTAATCCCTGTAATTTTAACTTTGAAAATAAATAGGGTTTGGAAAACAATTTGGTAAAAAGAGAATGACTCACATTGCAAGTTTAGATGGGCAGCGTTTAGCCTACTGATTTTAGCCTGGTTAACCTAATTCAAATAACAATGCACACGAAAACTAGGTCAGTAACTTAATACAACTTTTACGACAACTCACGAGATCAAAACCTTCACGACGAATGACAAAGTATAGCCCAAATACGGGCAACACTTAAACATCCATCGGATTGGTTTTTATCGATCGGACATTGAATCATAGCAGTGATCGAGTTAATACCCTGTATCGTAGCATCGTTTCACTACTGTGAATGTGATTTTCGAATTTGAGCAGTGTAGGATCGTTTTGAAACTGAGATTTCGAGCACAGATGAAAGCCCCATGCACAGGCTACTTATAGCCACTTTTTGAGTTTTACGCAGCCCGCGTAAACCTTAACAAGGGTTTTATGCGGCCCGCGAGAGCCCCTAGTCTACGTGTAGGGCTAAAGTGTCATCAGTAGGTCTGCCACGTGACTGCCACGTGGACTGTAACGCTTATCCGGTCAACTTAAGTTTGACGCGGCCCGCGTAAGCTGAAGATTACGTTTTATGCGGCCCGCGTGAAATCCGGAAATCTTGTTTTCTTGGTTTTTCATTCACATTAGGGTTTTAGGTGTCCGGATTTTCACTTACGGGTCGTTTTGGGGCATTTTTACAGGTCCTTACAGATACAACCTCGGGCGGTCGCGGGGCGTGACAGTGGTCGCGTTGCGCGACGGTAAAGATGGTTTGCTGTCACATAGCGCGATAGCCCCTTTTCGGCAGAACCATTTCTTTTGCTGCTGCACTTTTTGCCCAGCTATGCATTCTAACCAGTTCTCAACTTAAAACTTATATAACTTATGACCTAGACGTCCGTTTTGAGTAATTGTTGATTCTACGCGTCTGTAATTTAATTACGGATCCTTTTAGCATCCTAACTGACATCAAAAGCTGAATTATAAGAAAAATACTTATAGATCCTTCATTCCATTATTCGACCCGTTTAATTTCATCATTTTAGTTCCGACATAACTAACTACTTTCAACCCCATTAATCTTTCCTACCTTAGTAATTCCAATCACTGCTTAATCAAACAAGATTTCCTTGTATTCGTAATTATTAAATAATCCCCTACACATACTAATAAGTGAGTCGGAAGTTGCTTACCTCGTGCATCCGAGTTTGTGCATAGCTTCCGTATTTACCTTTGACCCATTGCCCTTCCATGCTCGTGCCCATGTTGACATGGCTCCTACGCTTTCAGGTTATCATCAACTCATTCTTGTTAGCATACATCATTGTACTTGATAACGAGCATACATTTGCATAATTTCATATTCAACTTGCATTAATCATTCCTAACAAGCATACGGCATGTACCCGATTTCACATCATTTCAAACCCTTATAATCCATCATGTCATTCCATTAATCACATATTTATATACCATGTACCATACGATTATCTATAATCTTATAATCACAACAAGTCTAGCCATGTTCCTTATGCATAGTTGACTTTCAGAGTCAACGATTTATCATTTTAACTTTCGGCTTAATCTCATATACTCATGACATCATAATAGGCTGTTTTGGGGCGTCCATTTACTGTACTTACGAGCATGCAAAAATTACAATCTTTTTATGTGACGTGCCCCTTGGAGGGTTATCCTTGTGTTAAATTTTTAGAGTCTAACTCTCTACCAAAAATTTATAAAAATTCATTTACTAAGCTGCAATCAGATTCGTCACTTCTGACTGCAGCTTACGGAAAAATTCATTTAAAATTCCTCGTTTATCCGATTGACGAAATTCCAGTTGGAGATTTTTGGAATCACCAGAAGATACCTACAGTAAAAATTTGAGATTATAACTCAATTCCTAAATTGACATATGACATTCGTAATAGGCTGCAAATTCTGCCAAAAACGCAGCCTGAACCTTCGATACGGAAAAATTCATAAAACGTTCATTTTTCATCGAAAAAAATGCAATTACAGTTGGGTTTGAAAGGTTTTTCATGGGAGTTTATCACAAACTCAATAAACATAAGTTTTTGACAAGATTTGACCCAGTTATAGCCGATTACATTCGGCTGTAACTTTTTGGACAGATTTAGTTTTCATCAAATCTTTTCTAAATATCTGTCACTCTAAGTTCACCTAGACATTTCATCATACACCTTGTGTGCATACCACCAATAAAGCACATGATACAAGTAACTTATGCATTACTGTTGGTGTATACATCTGTCGACTTCATCTTATATCGAGTCTCGGTTGCTTTGCGGATCTGAACAAGTGTGACATCATCTTATGAATTGATGACATCATCAATTGCATCATCTACACAAGAGACAAAACAGTTTTGAATTACACATGATGATTCGCTTGAAACATATTATAATATTCCATGTGTTTCGCTTGAATTAGGAAATTTGTAGGTTTCGCTTGAATGTCATTACATGTGGGTTTCGCTTGACTTGAAATGCTTGTTTCAAGCGAACCCTGAGTCCTATATATAGTTGATTCATGCATTTTTATTTGTAACAGTTTTTCAGATTTGATACCGAAGTGCTGGCGGTATTTCTCTTGAATGTAATAGTTGTTAAATCAATATACAAGAGGTTTAAAGTGTGAATCAAGCTGTTTTCACATCCGTTTCTTTGTTTCCGCCTCTGAAACGGATTTGAGCTCTTCCGAACGACTCATTCAGGTCGCAATTCGGTCCTACAAGTGGTATCAGAGCTCAGGACGAGGAGTTCTTACCAAAACAGCCTGTTTTAGTCACTTATTCTGTTTCTACACCATTCTTTGTCAAAATTAAAAAAATTTCAAGGTTAAAATCGGCTAAAATTCACACATATTGTGCGTAATCATGTATTAACAAATCCTGGAAAGTTTCAGCGTTTAAATCGACTTAAAATTGGTTCAAATTGAACTTTCGCTTGAAAAGTTGTTCGAAATGCTGATGTCACTATGAGTCTCGCTTGAAATTTGGTGGTGTTTGAAGCGAAACACCGGCTTTAGCTTGAATCTGACCTTTCGCTTGAGTTTACATCGTGAGTCTCGCTTGAAACGACCGCTTGAATCACCAGTTCACTTGAGTGTGTACGTGGAGTTGTGTGTAACATTTCACAAGTTGGTCAATTGTGCATGTGAATTGTGTCAGCTAGAATTAATCTGGTACGTATATACATCTCGGTCCAATCAGAAATAGTTTTGACTTGAAATTGTCGGCCATAAATTTGTGGGAAACAGTGTGTATGTTTTGAAAAAGAGATTTTTACTACTTTTAATTGAGAAGTCCAAGAAAGTTATATTGATAAAGTGGTCGTCTAACATGTGTTCAAAATTAGATAATGATTATCGGTTAAGTGGTTTGTAAGGTCCTATGAGAATTTAGAGATAAAGGTGTTGGCCACTATCAAGTGTTGTCCAATGGGAATTGAGTAGTTATCACTATTGTCCGCCACTTGATATATTCACAAGATTAAAAATATGTTTTCGGCTCAATAGATATCAAAAAGGTGTTGTCAACCACGTGAATTGAAAAGGCACGGTCCAATCAGAATTTTTAGTATCTTCGGCCCAAGTTAATATCATTTAGCCCAAGTGATTCATAGCAATCGTCCCAAATTTGAGAGTTGGAGCATAAAGTTCATATTTTGTAACCCATTTGATCTAGTCCATTGATTCAGTGATTTCATATCAAAAATATTGGAACGAGTCAACAAATCTTCGACACGAGTCTTCGATTGATTTCATCAACACACTTTTACGTTATCAATTCGTTTAAACTGATCGTTTGTTTGTTTATTTGTTTCCGGTATTCTTACAAGATCATTCAGCTCATTTGAAAATCCGAAACATAGACGAGGATTTTTACAACGCATTCGCTACCCCAGTAACCCCGATTTTTCTTGCACAGAATACGATGTTGGAAAACGAAAGGGGAACGATGCAAAAGCCGCCTAAGCTCATGAACATCGAGGAATATAAGGGTTGGGAAGGACGGTTCGAAAACTGGGTACAAGCAAACTACTTAGATGCTTGGGAATGTGTCGAGACAAAATACATTCGACCAATGAATGATGATGAAGAGGTGGTTCCGATAAAAGATCTGAGTGCCGATGCTAGAAAGAAGTACAAAGATGAGAAAATGATGCTGAGTTTATTGCAACAAGCTGTGAAAGAAGACATCTTAGTGTTATTGCAACATAATGGAACTTCATATTCGATTTGGAAAGCATTAAGGTCAAAGTTCCATGGAAGCCAAGAGATGGTTAAAAACAAGAAATCACTTTTGAAGAAACAGTTCGATTTGTTTCGTGGGTTGAAGAATGAAAGTACAAGGAAAATCATTGAGAGATACTGCAATCTGCTAGCAAACATGAAGAGATTGAGTATTGAGAAAGTCAATGAAGAGTTGATCGAGAAGCTTGCTGATGCTTTGCCATACGAGATTTGGGGCACATATCTCATGATGCTTAGAAACAAGAAAGGTTTTAGCAGTTTGACACTCAGCAAGTTCATTGAGAAGATTGAAGCTCAGGAGATGGAACAGAGAAAGGCTTTAAGAATGAAAGATTTCGATGGTGAACAAGACATCGGTCTTTACTACAAAGGTGGTGTTAGTGATAAATACACCGACTTGTCACCAAAAGTTCAAACAACATTCAATGCAAAGAGTCCATCTGAAAGTTCTTCTAAAGGATCAAGCAACAACACAAGTTTCTCATCATTTCCATTTTTTGATCCGAACGTTTCAACAACAAGAAATGGAAAAAAGCTTCAATGCAACATTGTATTGAACATTGAAAATGATCAGGAATATTCTGAAGAGTTACCAAAAAGCCATATGTCTTTATTGGGAACTGTTCTTGAATCTTATGGTAGTTTTGTTGCAGGTCGAATCGGGAATCCAATGCTGACAAAGGAAGATTACGACCAGATCGATGTTGAAGAAATGGAGCTGATGGACATAAAATGGTGCTTAGCCAGCGTGTTGAGGAGAGCTGAGAAATTCAAGCAAATCACTGGAAGAGATGATCTTCGTGAGGCTGGTGTTTCTACTTTAGGTTTTGACAAATCTAAAGTCACTTGTTTTCGTTGCAGGGAAAAGGGTCACTTCAAGAGGGAGTGCACCAATCGCGAAGCAAGTGGAGCTCAGAATCCTTTTAACAACAACAATGACTACTACCGAAAAGCCATCTACCATCAAGTTGCTCAGCAACCATCTCAACAACATCAACATCAAGCACAAACTGCACATGGAAGGATTGTGATTGAAGACTCTGGAAAGAGAGCTTGTGTGGTTAATCAAGATTCTTCAAAGAGAGCTGATGGTAGTGCCTTGATAATAGATCAAGATGACGAAAAGTTACCTGAAGGGTTTAGCTGGGAAAATTTCACATGGGATAATTATGTTCCTGATCAAGCTATAGCTCACACGGCTTTTGTAGCCCGAGTTGAAGAAGATAGTGATGATGATCGTGAATATTGGGCAAAGAAAATGGCAGATCATTTAAAGATGATGGCTTAGAGTGATAGTGAAGATGAAAAGCCAAGAAGAAAAAGAAAAAGATCCAGACACCAGTGAGCAGTGATGATGAAGATGTTCCAGTGATAAGAAGACAAAAGATGAAAGAAGTTCCTAAGTTCAAGGTTGATGAAGAAGTCGATGCTAAAAAGATTCCTGTGAAATGTGAAAACTCTGAAGCCATAAAAAAGCAGAACAGCACACTGATTTACAACTTGAACAGTTTGAAGGAATCTTATGATGTCCTGAACAAAAAAATGAATCAATATAATCAAACAAGTGATGAACAGGCAACAACAATGAAGACACTTCAAGGAGCTTTTATGATCAAACAGAAAGTTGTGAACAACTACATCGAGAAGTGTGCTGCTCTTGAACAAAAGTTGGAATTGCAAAGAATTGAGACTGAAAGAGTAAATCGTTTGTTGAAAAGTTACTCATGTACTTCTTATGTCATTGACAGGATTTATCCAACTGTTGAAGGCGTGAAGGCATTTGAAGAGGATGAAGTAACTGAAGAAAAGAATGCTGAAAAAGTTTCTGAACAAAGGACTCCAGAAGAGAAGTCTGAAAAGAAGACTGACGCAAAGAAAAAGACCGACAAGAAAAATTATGGTAAGAAACAAGGTGTCAGTTACAACAAGTGTCCACCCCCACTGGAAAATGGATATTTGCCCAGAAATCCAAATTCTGAAAGAGTCCAAAAGGCTACAAACTTACAATGGGAGTCGGAGTCGTCAGTCAATTTGCCAGAAAATATAGATGTGACGTTTACATCATCTGACACTAATCATGAGTCCGAGTTAATAATGAAAGTGGTCGATCAGGTGTTTGGATAAAGATGAAACTGAGGAGTCAAAGTTGGAGTCAAACTCAGAGTCAAAGTCAGAGTCAGAGTCAAAGTCTGGTTCTGAAAGTTCGAGTTCGACAGTCAACAGTCCAAAGTCTTCAGTTAAAAGAGTTTACAACAAAGAATTCATGTTATCAAAATCTAATTTGAATGACGAAACATTCAAAGTTGCATATACATTGAATGATTCCGACAAATTATATTCTGATGAGGAATTTCCAATAAGAGGTGTCAAACCTGAAATGATTAAAAAGGTTTTCAAACTAACAGAAATTAATATTTCTGAAATAAAAGATTTAAATCTTACTGATAAACCTAAAAAATACACCTCAAGAGTACAACAAAGATTAAACAAGAAAAAAAAGTTACATTTCTGGTTCTGGTTTTCACAAGAAACCAAACCCTAACCGTAATTTCAAAAAGAAAGGTCTTGGTTTTACTCCAACAGAAAAACAGAACAATGAAAAATATGTTCGTGATTTTAAAGCAAAAATGACATTTGTTTCAGGAACTAGCTCAGAAGAGGAAGAAAAGAAAGAATTCTGGAGGCAGTCAAATAGTGAGTTCCTTGCAAAGAAGCAAGATGACATGAAGAAGATGGCTGAACAGAAGAAAGATACGAGAACCTGTTTCAAATGCAACAAAGTTGGACATATTGCCAGGGAGTGTTCAAAGGCAATACAATCAAAACAGGGAGTATCACGTAAACTAAAAGAAAGAGTGGTTGAGTTTGAACCACCAATTGACATAACTAAATTGTTTAAAAATTCAAAATTTGAAATTGGTGAATGTTCAAACAAGTTTTACAAGAAAAGAGCTCAATCTGACAACCAGAAATGGGTTGTTAAAAGGTCTGGTGGTAGCTCTAGCGATGATTCTGATAGGTCGAAATCAGAGGAGCTATCTTCTAGCAATGAATCTGATTCCTCAAAATCAGATGAGCCACGGGTTATTTCAAAAGGAGAAAAATCAGTTCTGACTGTGGATGATGAAAATTTTCCATCACTTCGGACTGAAAACTATAAAAAGAAAATTGGTAAAGTTGAGATTTCAAACCAATTTTATGATGACAAAAAGGTTTTCGATGTTGAGAAAGTCTTTAACTCCAAAGTTCATCATATTTTTGGAAAAATGATTGACAGGAAGGTCAAAGGAGTAAAGGAGTTTTACAAGAAGAAAACGAAGAAAGATAAAGTTGAACCATCCCTGGTTTGTGACTGGGATGGTACATATTACGAAAAGTAAGACTGTGGACTTGCCGGAGCTCCCAGGTTGGTAAGAGTGGAGCAGGAATCGGCATCTATCTTTCTTGGATGGAAATTTTACAAGTGGTACAAATGGTAAAGTACAGGTGATATCATTTAAATTGTTAGTTTTCTACAAATGGTATGATTGGTAGGAAACCTACAAGTGGTTGAAGAAGGTTTACACTTACAAGTGGTAAAATCAAGGACATTAAGTTGTACTTGCATTTTCCTACAAGTGGTTAATCAAGGTCATTAGTTTGAACTTGATTTGGCCATACATTCAAGTGTTTGATTGAGAATCAAGATGATGAATTCCTAACCTACAAATGGTAAAATCATTCAACAAAACTTATTTTCCGGAAAAATCATTTTGATTAAAACAAACTTAAGTGTTTTGAAATCATAATGAGAAAATAGTTTTGTGTAAGGGGGAGTTCGGATTGTTTATGCCAAGTGGATGGCGAATTGAAGCGATTTGATATCGGTTGTCAAGTTTATTGTACAGTTTGTTTTCAAATTTCCTAAAATGTGTTTGCATTTTAGGGGGAGTAAGAATTTCAGAAAATCCAAAAACATTTGAAAAATTGAAAAAGACAAAAACATGATAAAATGAAAAATGAGTTTTGTGTATAAAAGAGGAAATGATAGTACATCAGTGGACTATCACAACATGCTAAAGAATTGGAAAGTCAAAAGTGATAAACGGTCTCACTGATGATGTGCCAGTAGATTTTTGCACATTTAGTAGATTGTGACGAGATATAAACCTAAATTCAAACTTGCTTATATCGTGGGGAAACATCTCTTGGATATATGGGTAACCCCCGAAATCTTGTTTGAAAGGTCCCTCTTTCTGAGATACTAGGTCTTTATGCTCAGTGATATCTGGGGTATTATCCCGGGACTTCTGATTTTGCGGAAGCAATGGCCTAGTCCCCGGAGAATACTTTCTGCTTGCTTGAAATATAGCGCCGCCCTCAGCAAATTGATGAAACAATAAAATTGATAATCATTGCTGTTGTAAAAAAAATCCTCTAAAGGGGACACACCCAAAAGTTGAGTCATGATCTCTCTGCTGAACGGTAGTTCTGACCTGAGCTCTCATGATTCTTCATAATTTATAACCCCTTACAGATATCATCTGTGGTATACTCACCTGTAAGACTGAATATTGGGATCTGGATACGGGAGTATATTCTGAGGCGGGACACGCGATTAAGTTTAAGTGCTTAAGACATTAATCTTGTATCTCGAAACAGTTGAATTTTGTGTGAAAATTTAAGTGGACCAGTATATTGACAATCTAAGTGAATCGTTTAGAACTTAAAATGAAATGAAGCTTAACGGTGTTGGTGATTTGTCTCATAAACTGATATGATCCTCTTACACAAACTCACAAAAATATTGTTTGTAAATATTTCTTTACTGCATTTCATTCTATTCAAAAATCCAAAAAGATTTTAGGTGTGTTTTAGCATAAATTTTGAAAAATTCAAATAGATTTTCGACAACTGGTGTTGGAGAGCTGATTTTCAAAATTCCGAGTGCTAGACATGATGAACAGATGGTTTGGGAGAGCGTGTTGTTTTGTAAATGAAAATGATACATCTTCAAATGGTTCATCAAAAGATTTACATTGAAAAATCATTCTTTAAATTGTATAATTCCTGCAAGTGGTTCATTAGATGGTGAGATTGTTTTTACAAGTTATCATCAGAGAATTTATTTTTGGGTAGAGAATGTGCAGGTTATTTGAATGATAGAAAGCCAGGTTCTGATACCTGAGGACTTTGTGATCTCAACATGCCAGACTGCGATCCCAGCATATCGAAAGGGGGAGTCTGAAGACATCCGAGTAGAGATTGTTCGTGGAGAGTCTGTTGATGCTGAAGAGGAGAAGGAGATAAAGTTTGAGGATACTTACAGCGTCAGATATTTCAAAGAGTTCGTTAAGACTAACAAAGACTGAAGATTGTGAAGACTCGACACTTAAGACTCGTCAACATCTGAGGGGGAGTCTGTTGGTGTATACATCTGTCGACTTCGTCTTATATCGAGTCTCGGTTGCTTTGCGGATCTGAACAAGTGTGACATCATCTTATGCAATGATGACATCATCAATATGACATTATCAATTGCATCATCTACACAAGAGACAAAACAGTTTTGAATTGCACATGATGATTCGCTTGAAACAGATTATAATATTCCATGTGTTTCGCTTGAATTAGGAAATTTGTAGGTTTCGCTTGAATGTCATTACATGTGGGTTTCGCTTGACTTGACATGCTTGTTTCAAGCGAACCCTGAGTCCTATATATAGTTGATTCATGCATTTTTATTTGTAACAGTTTTTCAGATTTGATACCGAAGTGCTGCCGGTATTTCTCTTGAATGTAATAGCTGTTAAATCAATATACAAGAGGTTTAAATTGTGAATCAAGCTGTTTTCACATCCGTTTCTTTGTTTCCGCCTCTGAAACGGATTTGAGCTCTTCCGAACGACTCATTCAGGTCGCAATTCGATCCTATAATTACCCTACTAGTTCACTCATAATTCATCAATTACAACAAGAATCAACTTAAGTACATACTATAATCAACCTATCTAACAATAATTCATTACATACAACATATACATCAATGATTCAAGCTAGGTTTTAACATGGGTTAATCACTTATGTCATCATCTTCACCACTAGAAGTGGGTTTAACTTCTATCATCCTACTACTCAAAATCTTTCACAATACATGTTCCATATGAGGATTATAACACTTATTCATACTCAATTTTTGCATCAATTCACGGATTGGCCATAACCCATATCATCAAACAATACCAAAACATAAAATTAAACTTACTTAATGTGAGAAACGCTTAAGGGATCATCATTCTTGGTTCATGCACACAATCAGCCATCGATTTCCTTTTCAATTGATTATTTCTTGTGGTTAGGGTTTACACCCCTTTCCCCCTTCTCCTATGCGATCGTACGTACGCACACACACACCTTGTGTGTGTGTGTTATTTTTGTTTTAATAAATTAAATTTCATTTTTGGCAATCTAAGTCCCTCAAGTTTACCATTCCATTATAGTTGTCACAAGTTTCATTCGTTAACCTGTTTATTAGGCATTTAACTAAGTTTAATAACTTAGTTATTGTATTTCATTTAATTACACATGGTAACCTGCTAACGAATTTTAATAATTCGAGTTTTGGGGTGTTACAAATCTACCCCCTTAAAGAAGGTTTCGTCCCTGAAACCTACTTCATCTATATCGGTTAATACATTAGTAAGGTCATAACTTTAAGAACATTATTTCTAGAAATCCTAATTATCCATCTCACTCAACAAATCAGACTAGCTAGATTTGTACGTAACATTCCTTAAACATCAAACATATAGTCCATCCGACCTGCTCACAACGGGCCAAAGTTTTGACCATTATCCTAGCCCATCATGCTTGTCTTAATTGACCCATCCATAACGGGTCAATACATACCTTTTCATCATTGTCCTAATTTCATCCCTTGCGACCCATTACAACGAGTCACTACTTATACAATTTCTTTATTATGCTTTCTACATCACATCGACCCGACCGTAACCGATCGACTACACATACCTTACATTTCCATTCTTTATCAATTTCTTCTTAAATTTTCAACTCATCACATTATCGTACTTAAACTAAAGTGTGCAAACTAGTAGCATTCTAAAGAGTCTAATACCATGATTTACATTACAACAATTTGAAGTTCATATCAACTTACTAACACCCTTCACCGTTAGTATTAGTCCTAATAGTTTCACTTATACCTGGAGTTTTATTTCTACCTCCTTACTCAAACACACTGCTTACTTGTCACACCCCGATATTTTCACATATTACCCGGTGGGCCCGGTGGGGAGTATCGTAACGTAGTTGATATCATCATAGTCAATATACACAATAATGTAGCACAGCGGAAGGCTTAGGTAAATAATTACTATTACAAACCTTAATGTCCGAGCGTCCAATTAAAGAATATACAGACTGGTTGTAATAAAGATCCACAAGCGGATCATAAAACAAATACAAGAAAACTAGATTAACAAACTTCAAGCATCTAGATTTGCAAGGTCCTCTTAATTGACACCAAGGAGCTCTAGCCTAATTTTGTGAGGTACCTGTTGCTTAGTCTTTGGAAAATACGTCAGTTTTCACTGGTAAATACAATTAACCGACTCATTTGAAAAGAGTTTATGAAAATTGATTTAGGTGCACAAAGCACAAATCATTTATAACTTGGGACAATTTTTATATAAAATCTTGTATACAGTTTTACATGTTTGTCATACATATGGGGCCGGTTTGGAAGCCGGTCATGATTAACCGACTCACCACTATAAAACCCATAAAGGAGTTATCCCCAACATGTGGGTTATTTAGCATTTGCATCTGTCAGGTGTATGCCTACACCCCGTGCATAGGTCGTGGCCATTTTTAAATGAAATGAGCCGAGGATATCCAGGACACGGTCGTTAACCCCCAATGCTTATGTTATCAAACAAAACAGATTAAAACGGGTTATGCAATTTATTAATCACAATCCGATTAAATGATTTCATACCCGACCAAGCGGTATTATTATACTGTATCCCAAGCCCGTATAGGAAAATAAGTTAAAAGTATTTACCTGAGCTAGATGTGAAAAAAGTAACTCAGCCGTATATTTCCTAAAGCTTTATGAAAATACCTTCTACCGAAGCTACTTAATCTGTATAGAAGGTTTATTAACCTATTAGGATACTAACGGGTCTTTATTTAAGTCAAAGACTTAGACCGGTTAGTTTGAAACATACTTTACGGTTCTAAACGCTAGATTGAGCGGAGACCGGAATAGAATGTGGTTTAGACTCGACAAGTTTGGATACTTGTATAATATGGGTAAACTAAACATATTCTGGATTTTGAAGTGAAAATGATAATGTTAAACCAGTTTCGGCTATTTTATGTAAACTAGTTACATAAACCGAACCGAACGCATAAAATGCATAACGGGTAAACAAATGAATTATATACAGGTCTCATATGTTATTATGCTTAAAGTATGTTAATACATCAGTAGGATGTTAACATATATGCTCAAATGTATTTAAAATCAATTTAAGTCCCGTAGGGGCAATTTGGCCATTTTAATGTTTATAAAAGAGATTTATGTGACACCCGGCTATTCAGGCCGTACCGTACAATTTATAGCATATGTGAAATTTAGTGTATTGATAAAAATTAGTGTATTGATAAAATTAAACTTTGGTAAAAATTATGTTGGCAACGGTAAGATAGACGTTTATCGCGTAACGATTAAAATGGAAACGAACATCGGTGACCAACCGGACAGTGTTAAAATCCTAAAAATAGCCTGTTATAATTAAAATAATAGTTTTAATCCTATTCGTGAGGAAAAATAAATTAAAACGCTAAGAAACTCTATTTTTCAAGTTTAAGCGCGTACCGCGCGATGCAGCACGTATACCGACAAGATACTGTCAACACAGCCCGTCAAGACAACTGAAAAACATTTTAGCAATAATTTGATAAACTTATTCTTGTAGAATGACAAAAATTAAACAAAAACGCTTAAATTCCTATTTTTGCGATTTAAACGTGTACCGCGCAACACAGCGCGCATACTGCCAAATACCGACAACGTCGCCAGTCCAGCCAAACAAAATATTGTTCAGTAATATTTTGGTGAGTTTATTTTTATAGAGCATTAAAAATAATTTAAAATGCACTAAAATGGGTTTAAAACGCTAGATAAAATACCCGGTATCCAGTAAAATACCTGTTTTTAACACTAGATAATATATGTAAGTGTATGTATAACATGTGTGTGTGTGTGAGGGTGATAGGTGGCGGCCATAGGGCAGCCCACCTCTTTCAATTTTCATTCCCTCCGTGCCAAGTGTTGTCTTGGGAAAAATGAAAAATCATTAAAACCATCTAAACACTCCATTTCAACAAATCAATATCAAAAAGTCTCTCTCTCTCTCTCCCTCTCTTGAATATCTCGGCCGAAACACTCCTTACACACACACATTCAAAAATTTTAAACTATTTTCATGATGATTCAAGGTTCTTTCAAGATGATTTCAAGCTAAAAAGGGTGTTTGGAAGTGATTTCAAGCAAGAACAACCTCCATCTCATCACCTATTCTCAAAAACCCGTCTAAAATCTTGAAGGTATAAAATTTATTTCATAAATCTTGTTTTGATTCTTGATGATCTAAAATAATGATGGAAGTTTCTCTTGTTCTTGAGTTTAATCACAAAACATGTATTCTACAAAGAATGAGACTTAAATCAAAGAAAAGTGAATTTGAATATGTATTGTACATAGGGCCGAAAGTTTATGAGTGGGAGTGTAACTTGTTATGTTTTGATTTTGTTAAATGATTCTTACTTGATTTGATTTTGAAAAAATGATTACATGCATGTGTTGTAAAAGAGTCATAAAAGAAAGTTATTGAAAAGGTTCCATGATTTGAAGTAGATGTGTTAAAAAGTGAGGTTTTGGAAGTTTATGGATGTGTATATGTGTGTATGTCGTGTATGTATATATGTATATGTAAGTATATACACTAAATTTTGTCATCTTTAAATAAAGATGGAATGATGCATTTATGTGAAATGATCTAATGATTATGAGATGAACATGTTGTGATTTATAAGAACATGAAGTAAATGTATCCTTAGATGCATTTAAGGTTATGTAAGATGATGATGATATGATATATGTGCATTAAGTGCCTGTACATAGTCATATATGTGGGTGTATGTACATAAAATGATGGATAAATGATGTTATGATAAAAATAGTTTTAGATCAGATTATAAACCTTAAAATAAAGTTATTTTGAAGTGTTTGATGATATGTAACTTTGTCATAATGCTTGCTAGCTTTGTAAGTTGTACTTGGTGCATAAAAAGTTGTAAAATATGTGAAATCGCATGAGTTATGTCACTTAAATAAAAACTGCACTAATATGAATATAATCACTATTTTAATCAGTAAATAACATGTATTGTGTTAAAATATCAAATCATTTCGAGTTGGGGTGGTTACGGTAACGTTTAACGCAAAACTATGCGTTAAAACGGTCAAAAATCGGCTTTTCGAGTGATTTATATAAAACTGAATTATATCAGTAAATAAACTGATATTTTTAGTTTAAAATTTAATATTTTAACTAATTTTAAGTTTACTTGGTGTTTGGTTGGTCATACGTGACTTCTGACGCCCGAAAACGTTACCGAATCGCTAAAATATACATTTTTCGATGAACACTAGTATGGGTAAATTTTGAGTGAACCTTATGTAATAAAATATATTAAGTAATTTGAACATGTAAATGTGATAATATTTTAAGTGTCAATTGGACAATGAGAAATTTAGACTATGCATGTATGCATGTACGTTTTGTGCGGTAAAAACGATAAAAGTGCGTTAAATGTGTAACTTGTTTGTCTAGCATGAAATTTGATATATATATATAGGATATTTCATGTGTATTTTCTTTGAAAATCACAAAATAGATAAATTAACAAGATTTCGTCTGTTTCAGTGTTAAATTATATGAACGTTTGTATATAAATATTATGACGCGCAAATCGTAGGTATATCACGTATAAACGGGAGAGTTAGGGGAATTACACAATAATGGTCACCTATAAAATCGTTCAAATCAAAAAATCATATATATTAACATGCCAACATAATAAAAAATGACAGCTTTTCGAGAAAATCTCAAGGTTATGTGATAATTCTAAGAAACGGAGAAACTTAGAACTTTTGTGTTGAATACGTATATTGATTTAGAATTGTTCCCATATTAGGACGTATATAATCAATTTATGGGATTGCGGCATTAAAAATACGCACCCAAAAGTGAGTGTCACTAAACCCCTCTTTTTACTGTTTTGTATATATTCTGGGGGTAGAACACACCTAAAAGGGTTTAATAATGTTTTTGTAATAAAACATACCTTTTGATATAAATTATATATTTTCGTTGAAAATATATGGATTTTTGATAAATTATAAATATATTTCGGGATGAAATGGTTTTGGAGAAAAATATGTTTGGGGTGGAAACGGGGTTATGCACGGTGTTTGGGAGAAAACGACCGTGTAGTTGGAACGAATTTGCCTGATCTCAAGAGAGTACGTAGCAGCATAGGCTTACATTTCGGTGGGGATTTCAGGGGATTCGTACAACATTGTGTATTAAATTGTCATATTAGTAGGATATATATATTGTACGTGAGGCAGACATCATCTTGTTCTTCGAGAAAGAACCCCGCGCCCGTGATGTCGTTTAATCAGTTAAGTATGGTACGCGAAGAATTGTTGGTAGATCTACCGGGTTGACAACCCCGTCGTGACCGGTCGCCCCGAGTCAATGTCAAACGACGAATTAAGATTTTGTTTATTGTCTAGCATTGATTATCCCTGCATGGTTAATATATAGTTCGTATTGTCTAGCTAACATACGAGTCTGAAAGTTGACACTAGAATTTAATATACAAAACCTGGGCAGTACTGCAATCGTCGGAGTAATGAACCGATGGATGCCCATGGATTTTATTAAGGAAGTATAATGGACTTTCTAAAAATTTCCTGAATTGTTTTTTAAATAAACACCTAATTAGAAAGTTTTCCTTGGAATAAAATTTGTTAGTTAACGAATGAGTGAACTCACCTTCCTTTGTGTTGACACTTGATTTTAACGTGTTCTACAGATACTTGAACTCGGCTTCGGGAAATCATGGTATATCTTGTGGTGGATGATGCATGTTGTTTCTTTTAAATATCTTGGACATCTTTTAAACTTTCTGGGACTTTTGTAATAAGATCCGCGAGGATCAAAGACATCTTAACTATGTAATTGTGTCGTGACTTAAAATGTAATGTTTAACAACTTATGTTTAAAATAAACCAATATGTCCAACAATAAAATGCATCGCTCGACAAGATATAAATGGGCACCAACTTCCGTCTCCACTACGTTTAAATATTCTGCTGCGACGTTTTTGGGGTGTGACAGAAGTTGGTATCAGAGCCATTGGTTGTTAGCGAACTAGATGTTTTCGTGAAAAACACTAGACTTTAACCGAAGAATTTTGAAATATAAAGTCCAAAATTCTCGAAGCCAAGATTTCTAAATAAACATAGAAAATGTTTTATCATGTGTGAAAACCATTATGTGTTTTATGTGCGTACGTGATTTTCTGCTTATTTTGTGCCTTATGCGTTACTATTTATGTCGATCACACACTTACTTGTATCGTTATATATGTGTGTCACAGATGTCGCACGAGCACGAGGTCATCGAGATCAACGACTCAAGTAGCGAGCCAGATTTCGAGACTTCACCCAGATCTATTTTACCAGAGGCACCTATCACGACCCCACAGATGGTTGGTATGGCTGAGTTTGCTTCATCATTCCGTGTCGACCCTGCCTTCGCTAGTCAGGTAGACCCCCGATATGCTTTCACGAGCAACGGGTGGATTGATGACAACGATGACGCTCCTCTCTCGATCCATGAGACAGGACAATCATCTGGCATAGTACCAGTTATCGAAGACGTGATCCGAGATGTCCCTGTATTTGGAGGACCTTTTAGTATTGCACCAGCAGTGGATGCCACTTTCGTTACAGCTCGACCATTAGAGCCGACTGTTGCTCCACCTGCTACTGTGATCGAGCCCGTTGCTGAGGTCCCTCCACCTGTTTTGTCAGAGTTACCCTTACCTGTTATTGAGACACGCGCATCTCCTACGCCTCTATTAGTGTATTATCGCCGCAGAAAGAGAATTAGGCCAGCTGGAGAGGTAGCTTCTACATCACAAGCTGAGACTGCATCTGCTTCTAAGAAGCAGAAAGGAGTTTGGGTGGATCGATGTTGCCACTGTGACCGACAGTTCGCTGCCATGCGTGAAGAGCTGGAAACGACCAAATGAAAGCTGAAGGACCTCGAAGGACAAATTGACTGGTTTGATGAGTTGAAGGAGTTAGATGATAGTGCGATGAGTCAGATGCATGGGAGGATAGTAGGTCTGGAGGAGTTGGTTAGGAAGATGCTAGACTTCATGGGGATGAAGCGTTAGAGGTTATTTATCTTTGTTGATGGTTGTTTGTTTTTGGTTGTTGTGTCTGGATACTCTTTTTGATGATTTTCTTTTGGGAGCCTGCGAGCCGATTATGTTTTGTGATATTAGGTAGAAATTTTGTGAAAAACTTGTTTTGGGTGTCGATGTAGACATGCCAATGACTAGATATCAAGTACCGAAAAACAAGTTGATTAATTTCTATAATAATATCAGATAAGTTAACTTTTGGTTTAGAAATTGTTCTCATTAAAATGTGGATATTATACATGCGCTATGTTTAGTCCACTAATATTTAATTATTTAATTATTTTTATTTTGGTTATCGTCTCATGTGATTATTATTGTTGTAAATAATAGAAACGACGAAAATGCCGCCAAAAGCAAAACCGGATACTGGACTACCTGCCACCCCAGAGAAGTTGGCAAGACTCATAACCCAACACGTTAATACTGCCTTGGAACAGCGTGATGCTAACCAAAATGACGGTCAGAAACGTGAATGTGATACCCCTGGGCAGGATCTTGGTGGGACACAGTTTCGAAACCCTTCAGGTAAAATAATGATCGGAAAGTTTTGGTTGTTCATTTGTCAAGATCTCATTGGAACGTATTCCTGATTTCTATTAACCATATGAACAGTGCACCGGAGCATACACAAAATAATCCAGGGTTGTAGCCCAAGATCATTTACTGGTGTTCTATGCAATGACGTGACCTCGATATGCGTGATATCAGGCTGTCAGAACGAGTCAGTTATCCGAGTGTTTCAGCGATTTGAACCTGAAATTGGAAATTCGAAGAAGCGCAAACCCGAGAGCTCCAAGAAGACTCCCGAAGTTGGAACTAGGAAGAAACGCAAGTTTGAGAAAGCAAGTGCAGCTAACCCTCAAGATCCAGGAAAGGATAAGGACGGCGATGGACAAGAGAAGTGCGCCAGATGTAGCTGAACCGGACATGTGACTTCCCAGTGTTACGCTAAGAGTACATTGGATGGAGTTGTGCTTGAAGGATGTTTTACATGCGGTGGACAAGGACACTACAAAAGAGAATGCCCGAATTCGAAAGGACAGGACGTTAAGAGTAATTCCGTTGGGACAAGTGTCAGGAAGGCAAGTGAGAGCCCTGCTACTGTCACCGGTATGTTTCAAATCAAAAGCCAATCTATGTTCATATTTATAATGCTAAAACTGACACGAAAATGCAAGGTGATTGTAGTTTTAGAGATTGAATTCGTTCAAATCAAAAAATCATAAATAAATATATATATATATATATATATATATATATATATATATATATGGATTCATATATATTAACATGCCAACATAATAAAAAATGACAACATTTCGAGAAAATCTCAAAGTTATGTGATAATTCTAAGAAACGGAGAAACTTATGACTTTTGTGTTGAATACGTATATTGATTTAGAATTGTTCCCATATTAGGACATATATAATCAATTTATGGGATTGCAGCATTAAAAATACGCACCCAAAGGTGAGTGTCACTAAACCCCTCTTTTTACTGTTTTGTATATATTCTGGGGGTAGAACACGCCTAAAAGGGTTTAATAATGTTTTTGTAACAAAACATACCTTTTGATATAAATTATATATTTTCGTTGAAAATATATGGATTTTTGATAAATTCTAAATATATTTCGGGATGAAATGGTTTTGGAGAATAAATATGTTTCGGGTGGAAACGGGGTTATGCACGGTGTTTGGGAGAAAACGACCGTGTAGTTGGAACGAATTTTGCTTGATCTCATGAGAGTAAGTAACAGCATAGGCTTACATTTTGGTGGGGATTTCAGGGGATTCGTACAACATTGTATATTAAATTGTCATATTAGTAGGATATATATATTGTACGTGAGGCAGACATCATCTTGTTCTTCGAGAAAGAACCATGTGCCCGTGTTGTCGTTTAATCAGTTAAGTATGGTACGCGAGGAATTGTTGGTAGATCTATCGGGTTGACAACCTCGTCGTGATCGGTCGCCCCGAGTCAATGTCAAACGATGAATTAAGATTCTGTTTAATGTCTAGCATTGATTATCCCTGCATGGTTAATATATAGTTCGTATCGTCTAGCTAACATACGAGTCTGGAAGTTGACACTAGAATTTAATATACAAAACCTGGGCAGTACTGCAATCGTCGGAGTAATGAACCGATGGATGCCCATGGATTTTATTAAGGAAGTAAAATGGACTTTCTAAAAATTTCCTAAATTGTTTATAAATAAACACCTAATTAGAAAGTTTTCCTTGGAATAAAATTTGTTAGTTAACGAATAAGTGAACTCACCTTCCTTTGTGTTGACACTTGATTTTAACGTGTTCAACAGCTACTTGAACTCGGCTTCAGGAAATCATGGCGTATCTTGTTGTGGATGATGCATGTTGTTTCTTTTAAATATGTTGGACATCTTTTAAACTTTCTGGGACTTTTGTAATAAGATCCGCGAGGATCAAAGACATCTTAACTATGTAATTGTGTTGTGACTTAAAACGTAATGTTTAACAACTTATATTTAAAATAAACCAATATGTCCAACAATAAAGTGCATCGCTTGACAAGATATAAATGGGTACCAATTTCCGTCCCACTACGTTTAAATATTCCGCTGCGACGTTTTTTGTGTGTGACAATTTAATAGTATACTGAGGTTCTGGTCTAAAACATTTAGTAAAAATATTTATTTTATCAAGTTATATCAGTAAGATATCATACATATGTGAGGGTTACCATTTATGGCCAAATTATGCCCCGAAAGGGTATTTTGGTCATTTCACATATGCTTTTAAGGACATTTTTGGAAGTCTGAGTTCATGACTTATACCTACTGTACTAGCATTAAAATTTGTTTATAAAATCTGTAGGTAACAAATCTTAGGTGTTTAATATGGTTTTTAATCATACCATGCGCTTAAATAGCGTAAAAGTCGCTAATTGACGATATTGAAGATGTTTATGTGATTCTGAGATTTTGAACAGCCTTGGATGCTTAAAATATTTTATTTAATATATAATATCAGTAGGAAAAGGTTTGGTATGCAAATTATATATTAATCTCATTTTATGAATGAAAAATGGTATTATCGTCATTTACCGAATTATACAAGAACTCAATGATATGGTCAGTTTATAATCTGACCAAAAATTCCAAAGATTCCTAAAGTTAATATCTTAACAGTTGGTAATGAGTTTTGGGTCAAAATCCATGTTTAAACATGCCTTATGCAAGATAACGCAATTTAATTAATAAAAAGTTTCAATTTAGGATATCTTGCATAACTTTAGTTTGAGACCAGAAATTGATGTCAAATATATTTGGCATACTTATATATCAGTAATGAAACTTTTTGTCCTCTCACATTTTCAAAATTCTTGTTTATATGACATAAGGGCAAAACAGGCATTTATAAGCATAATAACGGACATGAGCATATAATTCAGAATACTAATGACCAGGTTAATATAACCTCAGGGAGTTATACTACAACATCATGTGGTCGTAATGAAAGCTTAAAACATGGAAGAATTAAGCTTAATCGGGTCAGAACTGAAAGTCAAAGCAAAAGTTAAGCTTTTGTGACTTTCGGTTGCGAACCGACCCAAAACTCAGAATTGTCGTGTTGAACATGCCTAAACATGTTCTAATAGTAATAACTTAGTTATTAGAGTGTTAAAATATAATTTATAACCTCTGCATTATTAGTTTTAATTATTATTTACATTTCTGTCCAGTTTGACTTTTTAATTAAATAGTTTAACCCGACAATTAACTAAGCAAACGAAATAATTAGGAGGTGCCCTTTTAAGGGGTTAACACCTACCTAATTATAGTCACATAACCATATTCAATTTGAATAATGGCTGGACCATTTGAGTTTAAACCGAAGGTCAAAGTCAGATTACGATAACTTTGACTTTTCGGTTTTAAATTATAAAACTGAACTAAAGATAGGGGATAAGACACTTACAAAGGGTCCTAGCAATCCTTTCTACTAAAGATGAGCTCCCTTTTGAATCAGGAACCTCCAGAATGTTCAAGAACCCAAGCTAGAGAGATGAGAGTGATTTTTAGTGAAAGGTGCAAGTGAAATGGCTGCACAATGAGCCTATTTATAGTGAATGAAGGTTGTCTAAGATGATCACAGGTGTTCTCATGTGTTGCAAGATAGCTCCAGGTGTCCTAGTGGTATTAAAAACCATCAACAAGGCCCTAGTTTCCGTTTTGTTTTGGTTTCGAGCACAAGGAAGAAGATAACCAGCACTTGTCCTCACTGTTTTGTCAAATTAGAGCCGTCACGTCGCACGATGGTAGAATGGCTCCAAGGTCGCGCAGCGCGACACCTCCCATTACCAGTCAAACAAGTTTCGGCTTTGACAAGTTCAGTCCCTGCACCTTTATAAGCTCAATATCTTTCATTTTAGGCATTTCTAACCCTTGTAGTTAGTTTGTAGAGGATCTAAGGAACATAACCAAGCACCGTTAGGCCTGGTTTCATTAAACGATCACAGAAAATATAAGTTTCGCCTCGTTGACGCTTTAAACCCTAAATCTTGGGAATTTGCGTAAATATCACATAACGATATCGAAACCTCATGAAATTGATATCACTTATTCTTAAGAGTATATTTGAATATTACGAAACCTCAGGTTTGTTAAAAGGTCACTCAGAGGTAAGAATTAACATGTTGACACGTTTAACCCCTGTAGTTTATAATTTTCGATTATTTTCACAAACGGCTTCTCATATCTGAATAATTACTCGTTTAAGAATATATTCTCCGTGTGTGGTTATTCAGAGCCACAAGTTTGGCATGTTGACACTTTTAGTCCCTTCGCATACATAATTTCATCGTTTTACAACCCTAGTCCTTCAAACTCAATCTTTCACATGATTAGGGTTTAGGACACGTGTCTTCACCTAATTGGACACGTTTTTATGAGGTGTTACATCCTAACCCCCTTAAAAGAAATCTCGACCCTGAGATTTACTGAAACAAGTGAGGGTACTTTTGTTGCATAGTGGACTCAACCTCCCACGTATATTCTGGGCCCCTACGGGTATCCCATTTAACTTTCAAAATAGACATGTGCTTCCTTCGGAGCTTTTTAACCTGTTGATCCTCGATCGATATAGGTCTTTCAACAAACCTCAGGCTTTCATCAATCTATACATCTTCATGAGACATTGCTAATGATTCATCAGCTAGACATTTCTTTAGATTACAGATGTGGAACACATTGTGAATTCCACTAAGCTCCTCAGGCAAGTTTAGCTAATAAGCTACGTTGCCGACACATTCGATGATCTCGAATGGTCCAATATACCTTCACTTGTCGAATGGTCCTCAGGCAAGTTTAGCTAATAAGCTACGTTGGCTTAGCTTGTCTTTCTTACCAAAACGCATCACGCCTTTCCAGGGTGATACTTTTAGTAAGACTTTGTCGCCAACCTCGAACTTTAGAGGTTTTCGCCTCTTATCAACATAACTTTTCTGCCTATCCCTGGCAGCTTTTAGGAGATCACAAATTTGGACAATCTTGTCCGTGGTTTCATGGACTATATTAGGTCCTGATAACTGAGCTTCTCCTACTTCCGCCCAACAAGCAGGCGTTCTGCATTTCCTCACATACAATGCCTCAAAAGGTGCAGCCTGAATGCTAGTATGGTAACTATTATTATAGGAGAACTCGATCAATGGTAGGTGGTCATCCCAGCTACCACCTAAATCAATAACGCATGCACGAAGCATGTAGCGCTCAATTTGTCCATCTGTTTGAGGATGGTAAGCAGTACTAAAATTCAAACGAGTGCCTAATGATTGTTGGAAACTTTTCCAAAAGTGAGAGGTGTATCTAGTATCTCTATCGGATATAATAGATACCGGCACTCCGTGGAGAGATACAATCTTATCCACATACAACTGAGCTAGCTTGTAAGAGCTATGAGTCTCTTTGATGGGTAAGAAATGTGCTGACTTAGTCAGTCTGTCAACTATGACCCATATAGTATCATTTCCATGCCTTGTTTTTGGTAAAATGGTCATGGTTACCATCTCCCACTTCCATGTGGGAAGTTCTAGCTGTTGTAGCAAACCTGACGGCTTTTGATGTTCAGCTTTAATCTGAGCACAAGTTAGACACTTAGCTACATGTGTGGCTATAGATTTCTTCAAACCTATCCACCAATAATTAGCTTTCAAATCTTGACACATTTTGTCACATCTAGGGTGAACTGAGTATTTTGAATTATGAACTTCCTGGAGGATTATATCTCTAAGTCCTCCATAGATAGGAACCCAGATCCTACCATTCAACCTGAGGATTCCATCCTTGCCAGGTAACAACTGATCAGCTGTTACGCCTAACTTTTCACTTGGAAAGTTAGTTTCTAATGTAGCTTCCTTTTGAGCAACTAACAGCCTTTCATTCAAGCTGTTCTTCAGTTCAATGCTCTTGGCATTAATCCTTATAGGTTTAACTCTTTCCTTTCTGCTGAATGCATCTGCGACCCCATTCGTTTTACCAAGATGGTAGCGAATTTCACAATCGTAGTCATTTAGAGTCTCCATCCAACGGCGTTGCCTCATATTGAGATCCTTCTGATTGAATAAGTATTGGAGACTTTTGTGATCTGAATATATCACACATTTAGTTCCATATAAATAATGTCTCCACAATTTAAGTGCAAATACAATGGCACCCAATTCCAAATCATGGGTGGTGTAATTCTTTTCGTGCACTTTTAGTTGTCGCGATGCATAAGCAATCACCTTGCCTCTCTGCATAAGTACACAACCCATACCGGTGTGTGAAGCATCACAGTACATGACAAACTCTTCTATTCCTTCGAGCAATGTCAACACCGGAGCATTACTCAATTTCTGTTTAAGAATCTCAAAAGATTCTTGTTGTTTGGGACCCCAATCAAACTTTACATTCTTGCTGGTCAGAGTAGTCAATGGTGCAGCTATCCTTGAAAAGTTCTCAATGAATCTTCTATAATAACCAGCTAATCCCAGAAAGCTGCGAATTTCGGTCGGAGTCTTTGGCGCTTCCCAGTTCATTATGGCCTCTATCTTAGCGGGATCCACTTGGATACCACGCTCGCTCACAACATGTCCAAGGAATTGGACTTCGCGAAGCCAGAACTCACACTTGGAGAATTTAGCATATAGCTTCTCCTTTTGAAGCAAACCTAAGATACACCTAAGTTGTTTCTCATGATCAATTTAACTACGGGAATAGATAAGTATGTCGTCTATAAAAACAATAACAAACTTATCTAGGTACGGCTTGCAGACGCGATTCATGAGGTCCATGAATGCTGGAAGTGCGTTAGTGAGTCCGAAAGGCATCACTAAGAACTCGTAGTGGCCATACCTTGTTCTAAACGATGTCTTAGGTATATCTTCAGTTCTAACCTTGAGTTGATGATACCCAGATCTTAAATCGATTTTTGAAAAGAAGCTCGCCCCTTGGAGTTGATCGAATAGGTCATCGATCCTGGGTAAGGGATAACGATTCTTGATAGTTACTTTGTTCAGCTCGCGATAGTCAATGCATAGACGCATTGACCCATCCTTCTTCTTTACAAATAATACGGGTGCTCCCTAAGGCGATGAGCTAGGTTGTATAAAGCCTTTTGCCAGTAAATCATCCAATTGGGTTCTTAACTCCTTCATTTTCGTAGGAGCTAAACGGTATGGAGCTCATGCAATGGTGCCGCTCCTGGAAGAATGTCTATCCTGAATTCAACTTGCCTCTCAGGAGGTAACCTAGGTAGTTCAACAGGAAATACATCAGGGTATTCAGAGATGATTGGAATGTCTTCAATCTTGGGCTTCAGTTCATCAACCGTTACTTATGCCATATAGATGACACATCCGTTCTTCAGACACTTGGATGCTTTGAGTATAGATACATTGTCGGGCAGACAACAATGTGTATCTCCGTGAATGGTGACTAATTCACCAGATGGGGTTTTGATGTTTACTAGTTTCTTATCGTAGGAAATTTGGGCTTTGCTTATGCGATAACCAATCCATGCCTAGAACTACATCAAACCCTGCCAATTCCATTGGTAAGAGAGATAGCGGTAAAGAATGGGTCTTAATGGATATAAAGCATCCATCAAGAAGAGTTGAAGTTGTTTCTAAGGTACCATCGGCAAGCTCTACCTCATATTTTATGTCTAGAGTTTTAATAGGCAGATTCAGTAACTTACTAAACTTTTGATCTACAAAAGATTTATCAGCACCTGAATCAAATAAAACTCTAGCATAAATATCATTAATGAGGAAGGTACCTGTTATAACGTTCTCGTCATTCACCGCCTCCCTTGCGTTCATCTGAAAAACCCTAGCATTGGTTTTCTTTGCCTCTTCAGGCTTCTTGGCATTTTTAGGGAAATTAGTCTTGATGTGCCCCTTTTCGTTGCAACCATAGCAGGTTGCATCCTTAATGTTCCGGCACTCCACAGTTTTGTGCCCTTTCTTTTTGCAGATTCTGCAAGGCTTGGCTTGCGGATCCTGATTGCACTTCCCAAAGTGCCTTTTATCACAAACTTTGCACCTAGGTTTGTCACCAGGCTGACTTTTCTTGAACCCCGAACTACCCCTCTTCTTCTTCTTATTCGACTGCTGTGATCGATCATCTTCTCGTTTTCTCTTCCCGTCTTCAGTGATCTTCCTTGACCTACTTCTTATCACGTCCAGAGTCAAAGACAGTGAAAGATCCACAACTGATCTATAAGAAGTAGGCTTAGAAGCCTTGACATTCCCCTTGATCTCAGGGGCTAAGCCGCCAATGAAACGCGTAATGCGTTTTGGCTTTGGAGTAACCAAATACGGGACGAGTCGAGACATCGAGTTAAAACTTGTAACATAAAATCTACAATCCAAATCTTTCATGACCAATGTGAGAAAGTCAGTCTCTACCTTTTTCCACTTCATGTTGTGGGCAGTACATCTCTTTTATAAGATCAACAAATTCAGCCCAAGAAAGGTTATATAATGGAATCTTTCCTATGGATTGCACTAAAGCTTTCCACCATGCTAGAGCGTCACCTTTGAAGGACTGTGACACAAACTTAACAACGTCCTCCTTGGCACACCCACTGATATCAACTACTGTTTCCATTTCATCTAACCACTTCATGTAATTGATACCTCCCTTTTCCCCAGTGAAATCTCTTGGTTTACAAGAGACGAAGTATTTGTAGGTACAACCCTTGTTGTACCTGGGAGTCTAATTCAGCACGACATTTTGGGGTTCAGACCCTTGATTGGATGAATGTTGAGATTCATCCTTTTTCGACGTATGTGATTTCGTGTGGGACTTCGTATGAGTTTTAGACCGAACATTACTCAGTTCTTTGAATATTTCATTCACAGCTTGAGCAACTGCTGTGTTAATCATCGCTTGTAATTCAGCGCCAGTAACATTTATCCTGGCATCATTATTGTTTCCTTCTACCGGATGACTGTTAACTTCGTCCGAGCCAGCCATGATTTACTTACTAAAATCAAACAATAATGATTTATTTAGATTATATAATAATTCTTCGTATCTAATGATTAAATGGTCATGGTATTTAATAGACCATATAGACCATAAGTTAAAATGATTTGCCTAGGCTATAATGAACCATTATTGGCAATCAAGTAGGATATAATCATTTACATTTATCAAACAGGGAATATAAGTCACAACTGTAAATGCCATAAAGACATTTTCATATAGCACAAAAGGCTTATCTCGAAGGACATTTAATGGCACAAAAGGCCTTGTCACAAGGACAATTAAATCATAATCAACGATCTCTTGAATCAGTGATTTTTAAAGGTCGAACTTAGTTCATTGTCTTGAACACCTATTGGCCCATAGGCAAAACACCTTAAATGGATGTTTTGGTGTATACATCTCATTGATGTTAATAGCCATGATTCATATTAATCATATAGGCTATGTAGGTGGCTCGGAAAGATCCATGTACTTTTTGGAAGGCTAGTGTGGTCTCTCAAATCACACTGCTAGGAGTGTTAACATCTTTACAGATGTTAATAGAGAATTTATCGTCTTAAAAAGGTTGTACCATCATAGCCATTAATATTTTGGCTAGGTTATACCTTTTAGAACTTCTTTTGAAATATCATTGGCAGATCAATTTAAAATTGAAATGATATTCGCATAATGATGTAATAAAATACAGATATAAGATTTTCAAAAGAAATTCCATTAAAATATCAAACGATTACAAGAAATGCCCTAAACGGGTCTTGAAACAACAAACTGTCCACGCAGGGACTAAAGAAAAGAACAAGTCCTCGTAGGGACTAAGTACTGAAATGAAATGTCCACGTAGGGACTTGATTGGAATTACAGTACAAAATAAAATAAATAAACTTCTACTTCTTCTTGCCCTTTATGAAGTTCGCGAGACCTTTAAGAAATTTGTTGTGCTTTTTCTCGCGTTCCTCCGCTTTTTGCTCAACCTGATCTAACCTTTGTAAGATTTGTTGCGTTTGCTGATGTGGAGGTGGAGGTTGTTGTTGATAAGAAGGGTATTAATACCCTTGCACGGGATACCCAGATGGGTATGTTGGAGGGAATGGTGATAGATATAGGGCGTTAAAGTGAGCTGCCTCAAGATATGGATCCTGGGCAGGAGCTTGGTACTCATAACCAGTAGGAGTCTGATATTCAAACGGGTTATACCCAGACGAACCTGGGTAAGTTGGTATCGGGTTTTCATAACCCGTTGGCTGTGGTGGTGGTGCATAAGTAGCTGACGAGGGATCATTATCCAGCACCGCGTGAGAAGGTCCACCCATTTGTTGATCTTCGGGAATAGGAGGGTATGTGCTTGAAGCTTGTGGGGAACTGAATCTAGGTCCCCCTCACACGGACATCCTTGCAGTTCTCCTTCGCCTTGGTGGCTCGGGAGGTGGTTGCGGTGGTTGTTGAGGTGGTTCCTCGTCAGGTAAAGGCGGTGGAGTAACCGCTTGAAGATATGGTTCCTCCAATGGTGTAAGGACCTGCAAAATTTTCCATAAACGACCTGTAAGTAAAAACCTGGACCCCTAAAACCCTAATGTACATGAAAAACCAAGAAATTTAGGGATTTGGTTTTCACGCGGGCCGCGTAAGCCATAAGGTAAGGTTTATGTGGGTCGCGACAACTTAAAAATCCTCCGGATAAGTGTTCAAGCCACGTGTCGCACACGTGGCGGACCTACCTGTGAGACACAAGCCCTACACATAGACTCGGGGACCTCGCGGGCCATGTAAGAGTCAAGCAAGGGTTTACGCGGGCCGCCTAAAACCCAAAATCTGGCTATAATTGGGTTGGCCATGAGCAGTTTAGTTGTGTGTGAAAAATTTTCCAAAATCACTTTCTGCATGTTCGAAAATCACATTCAACTTAAGAAAAAGCTGCTACGATCAAGGGTAATGACTCGATCACTGCTACGATACAATGTCCGATTGATTGAAACCGATCCGATGGATGTTTAAGTGCTATACTTTGTCATTCGTCGTGAGGGTTTTGATTTCGTGAATTGTCGTAAATGTTGTATTAAGTTACTGACCTAGTTCTGTATGCATTGTTATTTATATTAGGTTATCAGGCTTATCAGTAGGCTAAACTCTGCCCAATTAAACCTGCAATGTGAGTCATTCTCTTTTTCTCAAAAATGTTTTAGAATACCCAAATGTTTTCTAGTTATATATTACAGGGATTAAGTCTTGGTTATCTTAAATCACTGGCAAGTGGGGTATTGTGCACATTACTAATTTCTCACGGCTAGGTTTACCAACCTAACAGTGATAATCATCACTACTTGGGTGAAAGGATCCAAGAGTGGTATGACCATCGTCACCAGGGTGTGACACGGCGCCAGATAAAATTAAGATAGTAGCCATTGTAATCGCTCTTATGCTATAATTCATAACTGTGTGTCGTTTTATCAAAATTGAGTGACTCGCCAGTATTTCCCCGCTGATAAAATATTTTTAAACATGTTTCAGGTGACCTACTGTGAATCAAGGAAAAGTGCTACGGAGCACTAACAAGCTTGAAGTGGTGGATCAGTAAAATAAATAAACATGTTTTGTAAAACAAGGGATTTCCTCGGGAAATTACCTTTACTGTAAATTATGGGGTTTGTCCCAATTTGTGAATTAAAATAATTGGGCATTTTCAAATTTTTAAAGATCCTGCTAAACTTCCGTTGTCAAATTAAATAATAAATACCACGGGTTTCTGTCTCGCGACACCTGGACTGGGTAACACCGGGATGGGGGCCGTGACAGAAAAAGGTGGTATCAGAGCCACTGATTTAATCCCATTAATTATTTAGAAATACTTAATTTCTTAAATTGCCACTCTGTGATTCTGTGAAAATTTAACTTGCAATATATAACTTTCTAATTAGGATTTTGTGTTTTCTCTATATCTGCTAAACGTCATGAATGAGTTGTCTGAAGCTCTTCAGAATCTCAATATCCATTCTGATGGTATGGAAGTTTCCAGAGACTTTTCCGATTATATGGCCGACACTGAAGCACCTATGGAATTCCAGGCTCAAGCCCAGGAGAAACCCAAGATGAAGAAAAGAAGGAGAACCATAGGCTGGAGACGCGGACGGAGAAAGAAACCAGCTGCCCAAAGGATTAAAAAGACTGAGGAACCGAAAGACAAAGGCAAGGGAAAGGAGATCGGGGAAAGTTCAGGGCAAGCCCAGGAAATGCCACCATGGGAGGAGCTTGATCGCAAACTGGCAAATTCTAACCTCATTGGACCTGCCAACGAAGACCTCTTCAATTACCCAATTGAATCACAACTTCCAGTTAATTTGGAACCTACTATCCCAGATCCCATTGTCAACCACCAACTTCTACCCGGAGAGCTGGAGGAATGGTGGACAAGTGATTGGCAATTTCAGAATCTCTTGAATAACCCTAACACCTTTCCCCCCCAGTTTGACCCTGAGCCAGCACCAAACCCACCTATGAGCACAGAAAACTTGGCTGAACTCCGCCACTATGGCAAGGAGCTGGTGGATGGAGGAAATAGAATCCGGGAAGTGAGGGAGAGGATATCATGGAAATACGACGAGAGGGAACGTCGTTTCTGAAATGCCAGTTGACAGGGATCGTGTATGGTTGTGTGGTTACGTGTTTAATAATAATAAAATAATATTAAATATTAATAAAAATATAATCATGTTGGACCGTTCTATGACCCTAAAATGTCAGTCAAGGACGTTCATCTTCATGTGTAAAGGCGGAATCAATGCACATAAAGTCATAACAGCTCTAATCCTTTTAATCTTTCTTTTCTGATTGATTTGAGTGCTTGTACAACGTTTTCTGATACAAATCTGTCAGCACTTCGTCTCACATACAATGACCAAGTTTTTTTTGACAAATGAACCACACACCTATATATAAGATTGAGATTTCGCTTGAACCTGTTCAAGCTAAATCAGATTTCCCTTGAAACAGTTCAAGCTAAATCATGATTTCCCTTGAAACAGTTCAAGCTAAATCATGATTTCCCTTGAAGCAGTTCAAGCTAAATCATGATTTCCCTTGAAACAGTTCAAGCTAAATCATCAAGTTAACATGTAAAAACTCTAATGTGTGTTCATTCAAACTATCTAGACACAAGACTTAATGCAGACGAAGTCAACAGACATTCCATGCACTAACAGACTCCCCCTTGGATGTTGACGAAGTCTTCAGCTCCTGAGTCTTCAGTCTTGGTCTTTTCTCCAACTCTCTGTCTTTTCAACAAAAACACTCTATCTTCACAGGTTTAGAATCACAACATGACTCTATCTTCAAACTCCCCTTTGACTGTTGATCCAGACTCCCCTTTTTCATTGACTCCCCCTCTCGATATGCTAGAATCTGAGATATCTGGTTCAAGCTTTGTCATTTAGCTGCCGTTGGGAATAATGAAGTCCAAACCTGTTTAACCTGCACATCCTCTACCACAATATAAGTTTCACAAATTTTTAACCATTAAATTTAAAAACTTACTGGTAGACAACATTCAACAATCTATAAAGTTACATCAAGTTCAAATAAATGACCTTGATTAACTAACTCCACAATCTTTCAAAAATATTTGTATATGACATTCAAAGTTTTCAACAAACTCTCCCAATCCTCTAGTTCATCAAGTTTAGCACTTAGAATTTTGAAAATCAGCTCTTCAATCATCAGTTGTCGAAAATCTTTTTGAATTTTGAGTTTAAAAAAAATGCAGTAAACAAATATGTACAAATAATATTTTTGTGAGTTTGTGTAAGAGGATCATATCAGTTTATGAAACAAATCACTAGCACCGTTAAGCTTTAAACATGTTAAGTTTTAAACGATTCACATAGATTGACGATATAGTTGTCCTCTTAAACTCAATCTAAAAACTTTCGAAATGCTTACCGATACTTTAAGGTATATTAATTTTGCACTAAATTCTTATGGACCCCACGATCTCAGCATATCCCCTCATCATGTAATACACTAACTCAAGTAATGCCTTTAAACTTTCATCAACTGTGATATGTGCGAAAACAACGCAGAATGTTTAAACATTAACAATCAGGTCGATACTTCCGTATACGCAGAGAAAGTCCAATGTTTAAACAAAATAAGAAAATAAAACAAGTTGAAGTTGTTTAGGCTTTAACCACCAGGTCGATACTCCCGTATACGCAGAGGTGATCCAAAGCTTAAACGAAACACCAAAGAAAATAAAGCAGAACGTTTAGGCAACAACATCCAGGTCGATACTCACGTATACGCAGAGGATGTCCGATGCTTAAACAAAATAAAGAAATAAAACAAGTTTAAATCTTTGCAAAATGAAATGCACAATCACAGTGAATACTTTTCAGCAAAGTTGTGAAAGTTCACAAACTTGACCAGTTTTATGTCTTTCGACAATCAGCGATTACCGAGTAGGCACACAGTCAAGAAGGACAAAACTAAGTACTATGCTTTCAACCGTGTTTTCCACTAGAACTAGGCTTTTTCATTTAGATTTGTATCGTTATTGCAAATCTACTAGTCTAGCTGAGCCTATCGTCACATCTTTAGTGAGACCGTTTATCACTTTTAGGCTTTACATATCTTTAGCATGACTTAATGCAGACGAAGTCAACAGACATTCCGTGCACTAACAGACTCCCCCTTGGATGTTGACGAAGTCTTCAGCTCTTGAGTCTTCAGTCTTGGTCTTTTCTCCAACTCCCTGTCTTCACATCATAAACATTCTTCACAGGTTTAGAATCACAACCTGAATCTAACTTCCATCTTCCCTTTGACTGTTGATCCAGACTCCCCCTTTCACATACTCCCCCTCTCGATATGCTAGAATTTGAGATGTCTGGTTCAAGCTTTGTCATTTAGCTTCCGTGGGAATTCCTTAAACCTGCATATTCTCTACCACAACATAAGTTTCACAAATTTATAATACTTAGATTTAAAAAACTTACTGGTAGACAACATTCAAACAACAAACATACTAGTTACATCAAGTTCAAACGAATGACCTTGATTAACTAACCACTCAATCTTTCAAAACATTTGTATATAGCATTCAAAGTTTTCAACATATTCTCCCAATTCAATTCATCATGTTTAGCACTTGGAATTTTGAATATCAGCTCTTTAACATCAGTTGTCGAAAATCTTTTTGAATTTAGATTTTAAAGAAATGCAGTAAACAAATATGTACAAATAATATTTTTGTGAGTTTGTGTAAGAGGATCATATCAGTTTATGAAACAAATCACTAGCACCGTTAAGCTTTAAACATGTTAAGTTTTAAACGATTCACATAGATTGACGATATAGTTGTCCTCTTAAACTCAATCTAAAAACTTTCGAAATGCTTACCGATACTTTAAGGTATATTAATTTTGCACTAAATTCTTATGGACCCCACGATCTCGGCATATCCCCTCATCATGTAATACACTAACTCAAGTAATGCCTTTAAACTTTCATCAACTGTGATATGTGCGAAAACAACGCAGAATGTTTAAACATTAACAATCAGGTCGATACTTCCGTATACGCAGAGAAAGTCCAATGTTTAAACAAAATAAGAAAATAAAACAAGTTGAAGTTGTTTAGGCTTTAACCACCATGTCGATACTCCCGTATACGCAGAGGTGATCCAAAGCTTAAACGAAACACCAAAGAAAATAAAGCAGAATGTTTAGGCAACAACATCCAGGTCGATACTCACGTATACGCAGAGGATGTCCGATGCTTAAACAAAATAAAGAAATAAAACAAGTTTAAATCTTTGCAAAATGAAATGCACAAAATCACAGCGACTTTTCAGCAAGTTGTGAAAGTTCACAAACTTGACCAGTTTTATGTCTTTCGACAATCAGCGATTACCGAGTAGGCACACAGTCAAGAAGGACAAAACGAAGTACTATGCTTTCAACCGTGTTTTCCACTAGAACTAGGCTTTTTCATTTAGATTTGTATCGTTATTGCAAATCTACTAGTCTAGCTGAGCCTATCGTCACATCTTTAGTGAGACCGTTTATCACTTTTAGGCTTTACATATCTTTAGCATGCTGTGATAGTTCACTGATTTTCTATCATTTCCTCTTTTCTCAACAAAACTCATTTATGCTTTTTCAATATTTTTGAAATTTTCAAATTTTCTAATTTTTTTAAAATTTTCTCCCCCTAAAATCAAAATATGTTTCAATTATGATTTTCTGAGAAAATTTGAAAACAAACTATACAATAAACTTGACAAACTGATATCAAATCGCTTCAATTCGCCATTCACTCAGCATAAACAATCAGAACTCCCCCTGACAACAAACTATTTTCCCATTATGATTTCAAAACACTTAAGTTTGTTTTAATCAAATAGTTTTTCCGGAAAATTAGTTTTGTGTGTCATTTCACAAACTCGGGGTTTCATCACATTGTTCTTTTTCAACCATTTTAAAGAAATTAACAATTAAGACCCTTATCAACAATAAACATTAGTAGAAAATCAAGTACAACTTAATGTCCCTGATTTACCACTTGTAAATCGAAATATCACAGTTACCATCCTGTGAATTTCTCAAAAAAGATGTCGATACCTGCTTCACACTTACCAACCTGGAAGCTCCGGCAAGTCAGGTTTTTCATTTGAAAAGATCTACCCAAGCCTGACCAGCCTTGGGTTTTACAACTTTTACCTCAACAGATGGCTCTTCTGGTTTTGACGAACCAGAATCATTGCTTGATTGTGGCTTGTCTGACTTTGATGAACCAAATTCATTGCCGACATGTGGCTCCTTTGTTTCCAAAGAAACAAATTCATCACCAATAACTTTCTCTTTCTTCACTCTCTCTTCTGTCCTCAGATTTGCATCTGATGAATTCGTTTTACTTGCCTTTTTAGTTGAGGAAAGCAATTCATCAGAACTTTTTCTCGGATTACCAGTTGTATCCGAGGACAAAATTTTCTCGAGATATTCTCTAGCCTTCTTCCTTTTCTTTCGCAGTCTGTCTTTCTGCCCCTGAGAAAGTTTTACTTTTGCTTCCTGAACTTTAGGTTCTTGAACCTTCTGTTCTTTGGGCTTGATGTTGACTGTCTTCTTTGCCATTCTTTGAGAATCAGCCCTCGATCGTGCCTTTGATCTCATTGGGCAATCTCTAGCAATGTGACCTCTAATTTGGCAGTTATAGCATCTTCTTGTCTCATAACTCCAACTCTGGCAGTTAACAGCAATGTGTCCTTGATAACCGCATCTGTAACACATTCTGTTATCGTACCATGTACCACCTTCAGTCCAAACATTCAAGTCATAGCACTGTTTGGCTCTGTGGTAATCGTCACTCCTCCTGAAAGCTGGATTTGGCCTTTGAGCTCTGTGGTCCGACCTGCACCACTCATTACCAACTATTTTTTAGTTTTTGTTTTTAGATTTTTGTAATTTTGCAAAACGATTGGATGACTTATCTGATTGTTTCTGTTCTGCATTCTTCTTTACAGGTTTTTGCGTTGAGCATTCACCTTTCTCAGTAGAATGTAAAACAGTATTTTTAAACATTTCATTTAATTTCAAATATGTTTTTCTATTCTCTTCTTTTTCATCATCAGATATTTCATCACAATCTTCAATTTTGACTTTGACTTTGTCAAAATTTGTGACATTTTCACTTATAGAAACGGAATTGATAGGTTTTGGACAAACATGTGATGTAAAATTCACAAAACCTTTCGATTTAACTTCAAGCTCTTTGATTTTCATCTGAGCTTTTTCAGCTTCTTTTTCAAGCTGAATGATTTTAGCAAGATGAGAATTGATTTCAATTTGTTTTTGAAGATTATCTTTACCAAAAATATCTCTCTCATCTTCTAAAATCTTGATTTGATTTTGAAAATCTTTTTCTTTTTCTTTTAAATCGTTAATTTCCAATGTCAAACTGTCCAAACTACTCAACAGTTTGTCATTTTCTGACGTCAATTTCTCACACTTTTCTCTCATTTCAAGAATCTGTTTATTATCAGATTCTTTCTCATCCTTCAAGCTTTTGATTTCTACTGTCAAATTCTCCACATCTTTCAAGAGTTTCACACTGTCTATTTCTGATTTTTTACATTTCAAGCATTTTCCATTCATCTCTCCATTATCAGCTTCTTTCTTTGTTTCCTTCATGTATGTTCCTGCACAGAAAATTTTAACAAAATTAAGAGGATTCATATTTTCATTAATATAACAACCCCTCTTAATATCGTATCTCATAACATTTTTTGCTGCAAGACACACAGTGATTCGTTTTCTCATTTCAATGAACACCTCCAAATCTATCTTTCTTGATTCTTCTTTTATTTCATCCAATAATTTCCTCTTTCTTGAATCTTCATCACTCCTATGATTTGTTATTGTATTGATGAAATCTCTTAAATCAAAGCGTGATAAACTAGAATTCCGTCTCAGTTCATTCACGAATTTATCCCATTCCAAAGATAAAGCATCAACAAATTTTGAGATTCTTTCATCTTTTGAATGATATATCTTATGTCTTTCTAACTTGATGATTAGATCATAAAACCTTTCTTTTAACTCCTCCACTGATTCATTCTTCTTACATAAAAAATTTTCCCATCTTTTAATATAAACATCCTTATCACCTAATCTCTCATTCCAAGCTTCCTTTTTCCAGTTATTCAGATTTTCAAGATTCTCATTTTCCTTTTCGTCAAACATTTTGATATCACCTGCAAACAAAACAAACAAACAAACACTTTTGTAAAATTTTAAGTTTTGAACACTCAGCCACTTCAAGCGAAATACTTGAAGTAATCAGCTTCAAGCGAAATCAGCACTATTATACTGTTCAAGCGAAATCTGATAGACCAATTTCGCTTCAACTTCAAACGAAATTCTGATGATCAATTTCGCTTCAACTTCAAGCGAAATCTAAGAACTAATCAGATTCAAGCGAAATCCACTATTTCGCTTCAGGAAGTTTTCAAGCGAAATTAACTATTTCGCTTCAGAGTTTCAAGCGAAATAGTCCAAATACAATCCAAAATGTCTGATCTCAAGCGAAATCTATCAATAATCTCGAAACCTTTTCAAGCGAGACCCTGTTTTAGGTCAATTTTAACATGTTTTAGTCTGAATTTTAATCTGAAACTTTGTAGGCTTTGTTAAAACTCAGTTTTACACGTTATACTCTGAAATCAGACCATTTCGACCATTGGAACTAGTTCAGATCAGAAAAGTAAGAGAAAAAGTGAGTAGAAATAAGAAAATCCGGTAGAATCAAGCTGCTATGGTATGAACTCCTCGTCCTGAGCTCTGATACCACTTGTTGGACCGTTCTATGACCCTAAAATGTCAGTCAAGGACGTTCATCTTCATGTGTAAAGGCGGAATCAATGCACATAAAGTCATAACAGCTCTAATCCTTTTAATCTTTCTTTTCTGATTGATTTGAGTGCTTGTACAACGTTTTCTGATACAAATCTGTCAGCACTTCGTCTCACATACAATGACCAAGTTTTTTTTGACAAATGAACCACACACCTATATATAAGATTGAGATTTCGCTTGAACCTGTTCAAGCTAAATCAGATTTCCCTTGAAACAGTTCAAGCTAAATCATGATTTCCCTTGAAACAGTTCAAGCTAAATCATGATTTCCCTTGAAGCAGTTCAAGCTAAATCATGATTTCCCTTGAAACAGTTCAAGCTAAATCATCAAGTTAACATGTAAAAACTCTAATGTGTGTTCATTCAAACTATCTAGACACAAGACTTAATGCAGACGAAGTCAACAGACATTCCATGCACTAACAAATCATGTAAAATAACTTAAAATAAAACTTTTGTAACATAACGGGTGTGTATGGATGCATACTAATATATAAAATATGAACGTTGCAAAGTCGACAATTTTGGCTATACATGTTGGCATGATTATGTGTGATTATTTTATTATGACTGGTTATTATTTAATTTATTTTGTGCCAATAATTTATATATCTATATATTGATAATTATCAGATGGAACACGCCGTCAATGAGCCAGTTAACGAAGTTAATCAATCCGAACAAAACAATGGAGACCAATTTCTCAATAGGCAAGATATAGAAAATATCATCGCCCAGGGAATAGCCAATGCTATCCCAGCCATCGTCGCTGCTGTTAAAGGCCCTGTTGAACCTTTACAAGCTAACCCCAGTAAACTCACGCGCGACGATAATTTCAGTAACAGTGTAAATGGAGGCGGCAACAATAACAATAACGATGATGTGATGCAAGCCCCATTTCTTAAGAAAATGAAAGCTGCAACGCCTGGTTGCACTTACAAGGAATTTCTTGCCTGTAAACCAATCGAATTTGCAGGCAATGAAGGGGCGACTGCCGCACTGCGTTGGTTAGAGAAAACCGAGGCTGTGATTAAAATAAGTAAATGTGCCGAGGAAGACAAGGTCATGTACGCGTCACATCTTTTTAAAGAAGGGGCACTCGAATGGTGGAACACAATACTACAAGCCAAGGGAAGTAATTTGGCTTATGCCATGAATTAGGAAGAATTTAAGAGAGTGGTGGAAAGAAAATTTTGTCCCGAATACGAAAAGGAACAAATGACAAATAAGTTCCTGAACCACCGGATGGTGGATGTTGATTGTCCAGGGTATACTTCGACATTCTTCGAGTATGCTAGAATTGTACCTACCCTGGCTTCACCAGAACTGGTACTTATTTCTCGCTATATTTGGGGTTTGATTGGCGAAATCCGTGATATCGTTAAAGCTGCGAGACCCCGCATAATTGACGATGCAGTGGAATTAGCCAACACCTTAACAGACGGGCTGGTACGTACAAGAGAAGAAATCCAGAAGATGGAAATAGCTCAAAAGATTACCCAAGGATTCCGTGTGGGTAATAGTAGTAACTTCAAGAAAAAGGGAACCGGGCAACCTTCCACTGCTCCATTTTGCAGTACCTGTAAAAGAAAGCATTTTGGAAGATGCAAAGGGTATTGCAATTTCTACAAAATTTCAGGGCATCAAGAAAAAAACTGCAGAAGGAAGAAATCAACAATCTGCTTCAACTATGGAGAAGCGGGACATTTTAGACCCGACTGCCCGAAACAGGCCAAACCAGCTTAAGGAACTAATAAGAAGAACGCAAGAGCCTTCCAGTTGACTACCCAGGAAGCAGAATTAATCCCCGATGTGATAGCTGGTACGTTCCTAGTTCACAATGTTTATGCGAAAGTATTATTTGACTCTGGTGCAAACCAAAGTTTTATAAATACTTCATTCTGCCAAACTCTTAACCTACCCTTAACCAACCTTAGGCAAATTTTTACGGTAGAAACCGCAGATGGGAATTCTGTTAACATAGATAACGTTTTGCAAGAAGGAAAGATAGAACTGTTAGGCCATAAATTTTCTGCAAACCTGTTACCTATGAATTTAGCTGGATTCGATGTGGTGTTAGGAATGGATTGGTTAGTAGCCAACCATGCTCGAATCCTCTGTGATAAGAATTCCATAGAAATTCATACACCCACAGGAGAAATAGTGGTGATTACAGGAGATAAGCCACGTAAGCCACTGAAATTCATTTCAATAATGAAAATGGCAAGTTATTCAAGAAAACAAGGAATAGTGTATATGATTTCGGTAATCATTAACACTAAAGGTAAGGAACTTGGGGAAATTCCAGTAGTATCAGAATACCCGGATGTATTCCCAGAAGAATTACCTGGATTACTACCCGATAGGGAAGTAGAATTTAGAATTCATCTAATTCCTGGAACTACACCGATAGCTAAGGCACCATATCGGTTAGCACCCACTGAAATGCTAGAATTGAAAAAGCAATTAAATGAATTGTTAAGCAAAGGATTTATACAACCTAGTTCATCCCCGTGGGGAGCACCAGTGCTGTTCGTGAAAAAGAAAGATGGTTCGATGAGAACGTGTATTGATTATAGGGAATTAAATAAGGTTACCATTAAGAATCGATACCCACTACCTAGGATTGATGATCTCTTCGATCAACTTCAGGGAGCTAGATATTTTTGTAAGATAGATTTACGCTCCGGATACCATCAGTTGAAGGTACAAGAAGAAGATATACCTAAAACTGCCTTCAGAACTAGATACGGTCACTACGAGTTTACAGTCATGCCATTTGGGCTAACAAATGCTCCTGCAGCATTTATGGACATGATGAATAGAATCTGTAAACCGTATTTGGATAAATTTGTGATCGTCTTCATTGACGATATACTCATTTATTCCAAAAGTCAGGACGAGCATTGTGAACACTTGCATGCACTCTTAACTTTGTTAAGAAAAGAGAAACTTTATGCCAAATTCTCGAAGTGTGAATTTGGCTACAAGATGTGCAATTTTTAGGACACATGGTGAATCACGAAGGTATTCACGTAGATCCCTCTAAAATAGAAGCGATCACCAAATGGAAGGTCCCGCAATCAGCTATGGAAGTTAGAAGTTTTCTAGGTTTAGCCGGATACTATAGACGATTCATTAAGGATTTTTTGAAGATAGTTGTTCCATTAACTAAGCTAACCTGTAAAGCAGTGAAGTTTGAATGGGGACCTAGACAAGAAGAGGCTTTTAAGATTTTAAAGCAAAGGTTAACAAACGCCCTAATTCTTGCCTTACCAGAAGGAACAGAAGATTTTGAAGTTTATTGTGATGCTTCTAAGCTAGGATTAGGATGTGTGTTAATGCAACGCAAGAAGGTAATTGTGTACGCCTCAAGACAATTGAAGAAGCATGAGGAAAACTATACGACTCATGACTTAGAATTAGGAGCCATAATTTTTTCCCTTAATATTTGGAGACATTATCTGTATGGAAGTAAGTTTACAATCTATACAGATCATAAGAGTTTAAGATACATATTTCGGCAAAAAGAATTAAACATGAGGCAAAGAAGATGGATGGAAATTCTAAGTGACTACGACTGTGATATTCAATATCACGAAGGAAAAGCAAATGTAGTCGCCGATGCCCTAAGTCGTAAGTATCATGAAAAGCAAAAGTGAGTTCCTGCTCTTAGACTAAGTTTACAATTAGACTTAATGGAACAACTGAAGAATGTCCAAGAAACAGCAATCGAAGATAGTGCTGAAGGAATGAAAGGACGAATACAGGAATTAGAGCAAGGAAGGGATGGAATTTGAAGATTCCACAAGAAAAGGATTTGGGTACCTAAGCAAGGAAACTTAAAAAATAAAATTTTATAGGAGGCCCATAAATCTAGATACACCATGCATCCTGTTAATAATAAGATGTACCAAGATTTAAGAAATAACTTCTGGTGGATAGGAATGAAGAAAGACATAGCCGGATATGTTTCTAAATGCCTAACGTGTTCGCAAGTTAAGGCAGAACACTAGAAACCCTCAGGTCTACTGCAACAATTAGAAATGGCTGTATGGAAATGGGAACTAATAACAATGGATTTTGTTACTAAGTTACCTAAAACTAGGAAAGGTAACGACGCAATTTGGGTAATTGTAGATCGATTAACGAAATTAGCTCATTTTCTACCCATGATAGAAACCTTTAGCATGGAAAGGTTAGCAAAGTTGTATATAGACGAAGTAGTATCTTTACATGGAGTTCCACTCTCCATTGTATCAGATAGGGATAGTCGCTTCACTTCACATTTTTGGACAAGTTTCCAAGAAGCCATGGGGACGCGATTAAATTTAAGTACAGCCTACCATCCCCAAACAGATGGAAAAAGTGAAAGAACGATCCAAACCCTGGAAGACATGCTTAGAGCATGTGTTATAGATTTTGGTGGAAACTTGGATGACCACCTACCTTTAATTGAATTCTCCTATAACAATTGGTATCATACAAGCATTGAAGTTGCCCCATTCGAAGCACTATACGGACGTAAGTGTAGAACTCCAGTTTGCTAGGCAGAAATAGGAGAAGGTCAAATATCAGGTCCCGAGATCGTGCAAGAAACCACCGACAAGATCACTCAAATCAAGGAAAGACTGAAGACGGCTCGAGATCTCCTAAAGAGTTATGCAGACAATCGACATAAGCAGTTAGAATTTCAAGTTGGAGACAAAGTACTATTAAAAGTTTCTCCTTGGAAAAGAGTAGTTCGGTTCGGTGAGAAAGGAAAGCTAAGTCCAAGATACGTAGGACCATTCCCAATAATCCAGAGAATAGGACCGGTCTCCTATCGCTTACAACTACCAGAAGAGTTAACCGGGGTACATGATGTATTTCATGTATCCAACATCAAGAAATGTTTATCTAACGAATCCCTGGTAGTACCTCTCCAAGACATAGAGGTAAATGAAAAGCTAAAGTTTGTTGAAAAACCACTCCAAATAGAAGACAGAAAGGTCAAGTTTCTCAAACACAAAAGACTGGTACTAGTCAAAGTCAAGTGGAATTAAAAAAGAGGACTCGAATACACTTGGGAACTGGAATCAGAAATGATGCGAAAGTATCCTCACTTATTTCAGTAAATCTCGAGGACGAGATTTTAAATAAGGTGGGGAGGATGTAAGGACCTGCAAAATTGTCCATAAACGACCCGTAAGTAAAAACCAAGTAAGGTTTACGCGGGCCGCGACAACTTAAAAATCCTCCGGATAAGTGTTCAAGCAACGTGTCACACACGTGGCGGACCTACCTGTGACACACAAGCCCTACACGTAGACTAGGGGCCCTCGCAGGCCACGTAAGAGTTAAGCAAGGGTTTACGCGGGCCGCGTAAAACCCAAAATCTGGCTCTAAATGGGTTGGCCATGAGCAGTTCAGTTGTGTGCGAAAAATTTTCCAAAATCACTTTCTACATGTTTGAAAATCACATTCAACTTAAGAAAACTCTGCTACGATCAAGGGTAATAACTCAATCACTGCTACGATACAATGTTCGATTGATTGAAACCGATCCGATAGATGTTTAAGTGTTGCCCGAATCCGGGCAATACTTTGTCATTCGTCGTGAGGGTTTTGATTTCGTGAATTGTCGTAAATGTTGTATTAAGTTACTGACCTAGTTCCGTATGCATTGTTATTTACATAGGTTATCAGGCTTATCAGTAGGCTAAACTCTACCTAATTAAACCTGCAATGTGAGTCATTCTCTTTTTCTCAAAAATGTTTTACAATACCCAAATGTTTTCTAGTTATATATTACAGGGATTAAGTCTTGGTTATCTTAAATCACTGGCAAGTGGGGTATTGTGCACATTACTAATTTCTCACAGTTAGGTTTACCAACCTAACAGTGATAATCATCACTACTTGGGTGAAAGGACCCAATAGTGGTACGACCATCGTCACCAGGGTGTGACACGGCACCAGATAAAAATAAGATAGTAGCCATTGTAATCGCTCTTATGTTGTAATTCATAACTGTGTATCGTTTTATCAAAATTGAGTGACTCGCCAGTATTTCCCCGCTGATAAAATATTTTTAAACATGTTTCAGGTGACCTACTATGAATCAAGGAAAAGTGCTATGGAGCACTAACAAGCTTGAAGTGGCGGCTCAGTAAAATAAATAAACATGTTTTGTAAAACATGGTATTTCCTCGGGAAATTACCTTTACTGTAAATTATGGGGTTTGTCCCAATTTGTGAATTAAAATAATTGGGCATTTTCAAATTTTTAAAGATCCTGTTAAACTTCTGCTGTCAAATTAAATAATAAATACCACGGGTTTCTATCCCGTGACTCCTGGACCGGGTAACACCGGGATGGGGGCCGTGACAAATGGAGGTTGTGGAGAGTTATGAAAAGATGGGGTAAATTCCCATTGGTACGTGTTCCACCTTTCGGCCCATGAATCGGGGCCTTGATACGGCGATCCTTGATAAGAAGAACCGCTAGAGATACTGATGGGATGAGTTGGTGTCCCGGTTGGCGGCTCTGGATCAGGATCATCATCCATCTCCATATCTAGGGAGAAACGGTCCTCGGGTCCTAAAGGATTATAACCTAGTGGTTCATTAATATAATCGTTTGGGTTAAATTGGGCCGGGGAATAAGTTGAGTCAGAATGGTGAAAAGAATGAGAGTGTAAATAGTGGTATGAATGATGTGAATGGTGTGAATGTTGGGAATGGTGAGAATGTTGGGGCTCGTCTTGAATAGGTAGCCCAAAGGAAGGGTGAAATGAAGGTGATGTACTTAGCGAGACGGATCGCCTCGCGGGTTGCAAGGATTGCCTCCAATCATCATTCGAATCAGAGGTGCCAAAGGACGTAGATGGAGTGCGCCTATGTGAGGGTCCAGTTTGGCTAGACGGTCCTCCCCTCATAGGACCTTTTCCTTTTCCTCCACTGCCTCAGAATCTTGGCGGCATTTTGATTAGTAAACCTGTCAAAACAAGTAAAACAAAACATAAACGACAAAAGGAAGATTAAGAATAATCCTAGGTCATTTTCCTAGACTCAGAAGTCTAAGGAATGTGCTTATTTTGTCATTGAGATTAAACACAAAAGGCTAGTGTTTAATTCACTCAATGTTGGCTCTGATACCAACCTGTAACACCCCGATATTTCCACATGTTACCCGTGGGGAGTATCGTGACGTAGTTGATATCATCATAGTCAATATACACAATAATGTAGCACAGCGGAAGGATTAGGTAAATAATTACTATTACAAACTATAGTGTCCGAGCGTCCAATTAAAGAATATACAGACTGGTTGTAATAAAGATCCACAGGCGGATCATAAAATAAATACAAGAAAACTGTATTAACAGACTTCAGCCATCTAAGGATTTGCAAGATCCTCTTAATTGACACCAAGTAGCTCCAGCCTAATTTCGTGAGGTACCTGTCACTTAGTCTTTGGAAAATACATCAGTTTTCACTGGTAAATACAATTAATCGACTCATTTGAAAAGAGTTTATGAAAATTGATTTAGGTGCACAAAGCACAAACCATTTATAACTTGGGACAATATTTATATAAAATCTTGTATACAGTTTTACATGTTTGTCATACATATGGGGCCGGTTTAGAAGCCGGACATGATTAACCGACTCACCACTATAAAACCCATAAAGGAGTTATCCCCAACATGTGGGTTATTTATAGCATTTGCATCTGTCAGGTGTATGCCTACACCCCGTGCATAGGTTGTGGCCATTTTTAAATGAAATGAGCCGAGGATATCCAGGACATGGTCGTTAACCCCCAATGCTTATGTTATCAAACAAAACAGATTAAAACGGGTTATGCAATTTATTAATCACAATCCGATTAAATGATTTCATACCCGACCAAGCGGTATTATTATACCGTATCCCAAGCCCGTATAGGAAAATAAGTTAAAAGTATTTACGTGAGCTAGATGTGAAAGAAGTAACTCAGCCGTATATTTCCTAAAGCTTTATGAAAATACCTTCTACTAAAGCTACTTAATCTATATAGAAGGTTTATTAACCTATTAGGATACTAACGGGTCTATATTTAAGTCAAAGACTTAGACCGGTTAGTTTGAAAGATACTTTACGGTTCTAAACGCTAGATTGAGCTGAGACCGAAATAGAATGTGGTTTAGACCCGAAAAGTTTGGATACTTGTATAATATGGGTAAACTAAATGTATTCTGGATTTTGAAGTGAAAATGATAAGGTTAAACCCGTTTCGGCTAATTTATGTAAACTAGTTACATAAATCGAACCGAACTCATAAAATGCATGACGGGTAACCAAATGAATTATATAAAGGTCTCATATGTTATTATGCTTAAAGTATGTTAATACATCAGTAGGATGTTAACATATATGCTCAAAAGTATTTAAAACCAATTTAAGTCCCGTAGGGGCAATTTGGTCATTTTAATGTTTATAAAAGAGATTTAATAGTATACTGAGGTTCTGGTCTAAAACATTTAGTAAAAATATTTATTTTATCAAGTTACATCAGTAAGATATCATACATATGTGAGGGTTACCATTTATGGCCAAATTATGCCCCCAAAGGGTAGTTTGGTCATTTCACATATGCTTTTAAGGACATTTTTGGAAGTCTGAGTTCATGACTTATACCTACTGTAATAACATTAAAATTTGTTTATAAAATCAGTAGGTAACAAATCTTAGGTGTTTAGTATAGTTTTAAATCATATTATGCACTTAAATAGCGTAAAAGTCGCTAATTGACGATATTGAAGATGTTTATGTGATTCTGAGATTTTGAACAGCCTTGAATGCTTAAAATATTTTATTTAATATATAATATCAGTAAGAAAAGGTTTGGTATGCAAATTATATGTTAATCTCATTTTATGAATGAAAAGGGTATTATCGTCATTTACCGAATTATACAAGAACTCAATGATATGGTCAGTTTATAATCTGACCAAAAATTCCAAAAATTCCTAAAAATAATATCTTAACATTCGGTAATGAGTTTGGGTCAAAATCCATGTTTAAACACGCCTTATGCAAGATAACGCAATTTAATTAATATAAAGTTTCAATTTACGATATCTTGCATAACTTTAGTTTGAGACCAGAAATTGATGTCAAATTTATTTGGCATACTTATATATCAGTAATGAAACTTTTTGTCCTCTCACATTTTCAAAATTCTTGTTTATATGACATAAGGGCAAAACGGGCATTTATAAGCACTAGTGGTAAACCCGCGCGCGTTGCGGCGCGATAAACAGATTTTTTCTATAATTCTAACCGGCAATACGGGGCGAAAAAAGAATTCAAACATTAAAACGATAAATAAATCATATATAAGTTGTATATCTATATTACCGATCCGATTGGTGTAAAAGAATACCAATCCGTATCTTATATTGTTTGATAACTATAAAGACTTATGTCCGTACCGTAAAGAACAACACCGATTTCGATCAAATACAGTACCGTCAGCAAAACAAAACAGAAAACCAAAAAATAGAGTCGTAGTATGAGTAAAACGGTATGAACAAGTGTTCGAATTGACTCAATAAAAATAATAAAAACAAACAAACCCCATTGCATAATGCCACAATGCCATACATATCAAATTTACTGAAGTACTTACTTATTTCAGGGGCATGAAATCATCTCGCGAGGTACGGAATGATCTCATTTTTTTCCATTCCAGCAAACATAGGATTACTGAAGTCGCAAAGCTTTAGAACATTTTCCGTGTCATTTACGTGAAAAATCGTACGACTCAACTCTCAAGAGTGGTTACATAAATAGAAGGAAAATAACGGAAAAGTTAATCAAGATAGAAGTACAAACCAGCATGTTATCGGGGTTAATGTCGGTATAAAGAACACCCCAGCTTCAAATATTTTTTAGAGCAATGAAGAGCTGTTTTACATAAGCCTTTACAACAGTTAGTAAAAGACCAATATTACAACCAAACTTCTATAATACTTCGCAAAGATTCATATGAAGGGATTAAAAAAGTAAACAAAGATAGTTCATGTACTTGAAACTGGAAAGAAAGCTAACACAATGGTGTCTGTCTTCCAAGTCAGCACCAACTAATTTCTTGAAATCACCAATTCTTCTAAACAGATTTATACCTGCTCATGTCAAACTAAAATCAACCAGCAATAGGTAATAAAATATACATTAAACAATTAAAATGTTATCATGCAAAGCACTCAATACCAACCCTTTGTCGTTCAGTTGACATGGACGGCCCCGAACCAACTCAACAAACTTCAAAACTCACTGCACGTAACACAATTTTGACAATAATAATGAAATTCTAATCAAGTCTATATTGAAAACATAAACCGGTGGTCAGGCTATTACATTTTTTCTTCTTGCTTGATTCATCCTCATCCCCATCCGTCGACTCCTTTTCGGGTCAGAAATTTCTGAAGAATTTTCTCTATCTGGGTCCATCGCCTAAAAACTTTAGCTATATCGACTTTGGGCTGACCTCTTCCGCTTCTATCAGTTTTTCCATCTGAAGAATTTTCTCTGTCTGCGTCACCGGATGAGACTTGAGTACTACTTTCATCCATAGCTGCAACAAGAGATGAACCCGAAATACGGTATCTGACAAACAAACATACTAAATATTTAGTACATACAACAAATACCGCTAACAGAGCCCAAAATGTGTAACTTAGGAAACGTAAATACCAGATTTTAGGGGATAACTACCGATGCTCCCGATGTGATATAAGGTTCGCAATGGGCCCTGAGGCAAGAACTTCGGTTGCAACTTCGATTCCGATTTCCTGTTCGATTTCTTCTCATTCTTAAAGCCATCGTTTTCCAAGTTGTCATCTTCATCGTCTAAATCTTTTGATCCAAATATTAACACGACACAAATTGTCCCTAACATAAAAGGCCCAACAAAATACAACCTAATTTCAGCGAACGATTTAGTCAAAAAGTACCTTCTGAGAGATAGGTGTGTGATTCAGCATAGCGAATATCCTATATGTTTATGGCAAATTATATCCAAATAGCCATGTTAAAGATAATATACATCAGACTCCTAGTTTTGTATAAAAAATTTATTACCTTTTGTGGGTACCTCTTTCGTTATCCATTGGACCTGGTAGATTGAAGGTTTTTGTGAACCTTTTAATAACTTAGATGCCCAAACTCTCAATGAATGTCTAGCTAGCGGATGGTTAGATATGATGATACACGATCTGTGGCGCGAACCTAACGAATGAAAATCGGCCTTTGTGTGTTCCATTTGTTTTGTTGGCATGTTAAAAAAAAGCATAGTTCGGTATAGCCATGTGAGTATGGCAACAATGCCTCGCCATAGTCGAGTCTAGCGCTCATGCTTCTTCTAAAACGACTTTGGACCGGCTGGACCTCAGCCCAGAATATGCTGTACACGGGCCTATGATCCGAAAATCTTGATTCGCCACGCACGTATGATAACTGATGAAGACCTTGACCATGCCATAGTATCCGGTCACACCTGCATTTCCAAATACCATTATTACTCGTATCAGACCTGGGTACCGAAAAGTGTGTGGAACTCTAGGGCTGCCATCATATTTTCTTCCTTGTATTGAAGATTTTACTGCTGTAACAACTTTCACATGTATAGATTATAGAGATCCTGATAGAACATTAAAGCAAAATAAACAAGAAAAGACCAAAAAGCGCAATCAAACAATGAAGATCAAATAAAACAAATAAAACAGACCTTTGAGCTTCAATAATCGGTAGCCGAACAACCACAACCTCGCAAAACAACTTAATAATTTCTTGAGCTGCCATCATTTTCTCTTCCCTTATAAGTTACATAACCAAATGTCAATTAATATCTTATGTACTTTTTCTAGTCCAAACAAAAGCATGTATTATACCCGAATTTGGGTCGTAGCTTCTTGACCGGTCTCTAAAAGTTTCACAATATCCCACCGCATCTGTTTCTCTAGGATTCCTCAACAATTTTATCCGCGGTATCGTCAACTTCAAAAGCGTTTTACTGCAATCAACAATTCACAACCAAATAGTTACAATCAAACCCTCGGCCATACAATACAAATTAAATACTCCGATAATTTCACTACCACAACAACTTTAACCTAAACATTTCACTGTCAATTAACAAACACAAGGTAAATCTAGACAAAAACAACAATTAAGCATATAAATAAGGTTTTACCATTTGGAACCCTTAAAAAGCCCCATTAGCGAAGATCGAATCAAGCATCGACATCTTAATCGAATTTTTTTTACTGCTGAAACAACTTTCACATGTATAGATAATAGAGATCCTGATAGAACATTAAAGCGAAATAAACAAGAAAAGACCAAAAAGCGTAATCAAACAATGAAGATCAAATGAAACAAATAAAACAGACCTTTGAGCTTCAATAATCGGTAGCCGAACAACCACAACCTCGCAAAACAACTTAATAATTTCTTGAGCTGCCATCATTTTCTCTTCCCTTATATGTTACATAACCAAATGTCAATTAATATCTTATGTACTTTTTCTAGTCCAAACAAAAGCATGTATTATACCCGAATTTGGGCCGTAGCTTCTTGACCGGTCTCTAAAAGTTTCACAATATCCCACCGCATCTGTTTCTGTACGATTCCTCAACAACTTTATCCGCGGTATCATCAACTTCAAAAGCGTTTTACTGTAATCAACAATTCACAACCAAATAGTTACAATCAAACCCTCGGCCATACAATACAAATTAAATACTCCGATAATTTCACTACCACAACAACTTTAACCTAAACATTTCACTGTCAATTAACAAACACAAGGTAAATCCAGACAAAAACAACAATTAAGCATACAAATAAGGTTTTACCATTTGGAACCCTTAAAAGCCCCATTAGCGAAGATCGAATCAAGCATCGACATCTTAATCGAAATTTAGGTACAAAATCCTGATGTTGCAATAAGAATAGCTGATGCCCTTTTGCACTTGCACACAACACAGAATCAGTTTGATGATTTCTCCATTAAGATACACTAGATATTGCTGGACAAGGTAATTTCCGTTATTTATGATGCAACTATATATGCCAACCAGCGTTTTTGTTTCTCATTTTAGTTGGTGCAGAATGTAGGACTTCAACGCAAAGATTTCTGACTTTGAATCCATTTAAAACCAACCAAACTGAAGCAAGACAACTTGTTTGGCCATTTTGAGATTTAAAAGGTTTACTTCACGGCTTGGTTTCACAGTTTACATAAAATTGAGTCAGTTAGGGATCTTGTATCTCTATTGAATCAAGCAAGAAAATTTTAAATCCTTAGATAAAAACAAAATGGGTGATACGGGCCAAAACTCGCCTAGGTTGTGTTTCTATGGTTACAACGTTATGTAACTTTCTTTTGTTAAATGATATTTAATAGTACAACTTTTGTAACCATATGAAACATAATATTTATATATAGAAATGAAAATTGTGCAGAAAGACCATGGTGGATCAAATTAACCCAATAAAATCCAATTTGGCACTGGCTTAACAAGTGATCGTTTCTATTATAAAAAGTTTTGAACCCTTACCCCGTCCCCATTTTGTAACCTCAAGTTTTCAAACCGTTACACCCCCACCCCCATTTTGTAACCTCCACTGGTCCCGACTTAGCATCATTAATAAAGTCATACCGTCACAGGCTTCGAGAAGTTATAAATTAGATAAAAATTTGTAGTGACAAACTCTTCCTTCATGAACTCTAATGAGAAATCATGATGAGTCAAGAGTGAGAAGTATTTGACAAAAGATGGAAATATCAATCATTTCTTCATTATAGTCTGTCGACGTTTAGCAATTCGAAACAACTCCTTTGTTCATTGAAATTAAGTTAGTAAAAAAACACTCTCGGGTGCAGCATAGTCCCAAGTCCCAGCCTCCTGACTCCTGATCCTAACAAAGCAGTAGCAACATCAGAGACCAATCTTGAGAAAAAAAAAGAATAAAGATATAATCTAAGTCGCTACAATAATAACCATTTTTATGTTTACCTTGTTAGTCATGTTTTCTTGTCAAGTTCATACTTTACCTTGCTCCCCTTGCTATGTTACAGAAACAATGAAATGAAAGAAAAGATTACATGTAATTTAACCATGCGAAGCATGATCATCCAACGGCGCTTCATCAACGAACACTCGAACAAAACTTAACGAAATAGCTAATCTTTTTAGGGTTCGACATATACGAATCAAGAACAATTCTAGAACAACTTATCTGCAAATCTTAACAAAAATAGAGTTGAAAAAAGCGTTGGTGAAAAGAAATTAGGGCCCAAATTGTTGGAAATATGCATAAGCTTGTACACAAATTGCATCGGTTTCAACAGATGGGTTTAGGGATTCAGGGCTCACCTAGGGTTCATCAATTTCAGGAGTGAAGACATGCCATCTTGTATGAAGCGATTGATGTTAGACTTGCATCTCTGTTCCTTAGTTGCCAGACATAACAGTAAAATGAAAACTGAACATTCATTATTTACAGTAAAATGATTCACTCAAAAGCAAGTAATCCATCAAAGTAACAAGAAACTACATAAATCATAATCCCAATTAACACCACAAAAAGTAAAATGCATTTCACATAATTAACACCATTTATGCTCCAAATAAAGAAGAAAACGTGTAGGGTTAGGATCTATACCGAATGTCCATTAGATTAGGGTGGTAAACAACTCCAAAATTTACTCTCCAAACATCAGAATCAAACCACAAAAAATACAAGAAAATTAAAGCAGACAATTTTAAAGTTTACCTAGTAGAAAATATATTTGAAAACGACACATAAGCGAATGATTGGCGAACCAAAAACCCGACCGTCGCTATCATCTTCAGTCTTCCGGTAGTTTACCCTAGCCGCCATCATATCTCGTTCGCCTGCCTCGAAAATACACAGGTAGATGATCAATTCCTACAGGATGAAGGTGAAGGTTAAAAAAGGATGGAAATCGAACCTGCTGTCAATGATGGTGGTGGCCGCTGGAGGCAGTGCCTATCTCCCTATCTCTCTCTTTGTCGTTCTCTCTCCCGTAGCTTTTCACAGTCTCAATCTTGGCGTTTTGTTTCCCAGACATAAATGTTGTTTCAGATTAAATCCCTAAATTGCCCTTGAGGTGTCTTAAAATGTTGAGCACTTTCCCATACTACCCCTCTAAAATATGTTGCATTTCTTTGTGCATGCTGCTTCAAAACTTGTACGTGATGTAAAATTACGTTTCAGTACATCACTTCTCCTTTTTATAATAGTATAGATAATAACAGACATGAGCATATAATTCAGAATACTAATGACCAGGTAATATAACCTCAGGGAGTTATACTACAACATCATGTGGTTCTAATGAAAGCTTAAAACATGGAAGAATTAAGCTTAATCGGGTCAGAACTGAAAGTCAAAGCAAAAGTCAAGCTTTTGTGACTTTCGGTTGCGAACCGACCCTAAACTCAGAATTTTCGGGTTGAACATGCCTAAACATGTTCTAATAGTATTTACTAAGTTATTAGAGTGTTAAAATATAATTTATAACCTCTGCATTATTAGTTTTAATTATTATTTACATTTATGTCCAGTTTGACTTTTTAATTAAATAGTTTGACCCGACAATTAACTAAGCAAACGAAATAATTAGGAGGTGCCTTTTTAAGGGGTTCACACCTACCTAATTATGGTCACATAAACATATTCAATTCGAATAATGGCCGGACCATTTGAGTTTAAACCAAAGGTCAAAGTCAGATTACGATAACTTTGACTTTTCAGTTTTAAATTATAAAACTGAACTAAAGATAGGGGCTAAGACACTTACAAAGGGACCTAGAAATATTTTCTACTAAAGATGATCTCCCTTTTGAATCAGGAATCTCCAGAATGTTCAAGAACTCAAGCTAGAGAGATGAGAGTGATTTTGAGTGAAAGGTGCAAGTGAAATGGCTGCACAATGAGCCTATTTATAGTGAATGAAGGTTGTCTAAGATGATCACAGGTGTTCTCAGGTGTTGCAAGATAGCTCCAGGTGTCCTAGTGGTATTAAAAACCATCAACAAGGCCCTAGTTTCCGTTTTGTTTTGGTTTGGAGCACAAGGAAGAAGATAACCAGCACCTGTCCTCACTGTTCTGTCAAATTAGAGCCGTCACGTCGCTCGACAGCAGAATGGCTCCAAGGTCGCGCATCGCGACACCCCCCATTACCAGCCAAACAAGTTTCAGCTTTGACAAGTTCAGTCCCTGCAGCTTTATAAGCTCGATATCTTTCATTTTAGGCATTTCTAGCCCTTGTAGTTAGTTTGGAGATGATCTAGGGAACATAACCAAACATCGTTAGGCCTGGTTTCGTTAAACGATCACAGAGAATATAAGTTTCGCCTCGTTGACGCTTTAAACCCTAAATCTTGGGAATTTGCATAAATATTACATAACGATCTCGAAACCTCGTGAAACTGATATCACTTATTCTTAAGAGTATATTTGAATATTACGAAGCCTCGGGTTTGTTAAAAGGTCACTCAGAGGTAAGAATTTACATGTTGACACGTTTAACCCATGTAGTTTATAATCTTTCGATTATTTTCACAAACGGCTTCTCATATTCGAATAATTACTCGTTTAAGAATATATTCTCTGTGTGTGGTCATTCAGAGGCACAAGTTTGGCATGTTGACACTTTTAGTCCCTTCGCATACATAATTTCATCGTTTTACAACCCTAGTCCTTCAAACTCAATCTTTCACATGATTAGGGTTTAGGACACGTGTCTTCACATAATTGGACACGTTTTTACGAGGTGTTACATTACTACATAAGCCTAAACTCAAACTCATTCTTAATCAACTTCTAAAAGCCAAGCCTTCCTTTTCATAACATATTCTGCGCTACATTATTTCGTACGAAAGTACTTTTTCAACCATAGCTAAAATTTTACATTCATCTATTAAACAATTTGCTAACCTTACTACTTTGGCGCGTTACTTCAATATGCAGCAACGAGCCGGTCCTCTTCGTCACCATTCATACCATGTTTCAGATTGACCTCATTCATCCGTGTGATGAGCTTTCGCTTGTGAGCATTCTTTCACTGACCTTGCCAGGTTTATCACATCTCCTGATTCCTGCCATTCTCATTATAAGATTAGGGGTTTACACATTTTATTCGATTTCATTCAGACATGATGTTTATTACATCACCTTAATTACCTATAAATCCTTTCTCGATTCCTCTTTATAACATTAGTACGTTTGACCCGTTCATAACGGGTCAATACATGACCATTTCCTAACATATCACTTTCGTTGTTTGACCCGTTCATGACGGGTCAATACATAACCATTCTTTCGCAGATCTTTAACTCATTTGTCAACTTTTGCAGTTTGACTTTTCAAAGTCAAACCGGTACTTCTTACTTATGTAGGATCGATTTGGGACCCGAATGAGTCGATCAGAAGAGTTTATCTCAGTTTCAGAGGCGGAAACTAAGAAACCGAGTTCAATTCAGCAAGCAATACACTTTAAACTGTTGTTTCTATTGATTGAATAACATTTACAAGCACGAGAAATACCGGCAGCACTTCGGTACAATATTCTGATTCCCCACGAAAATGTCATGTCTATTTCGTGGGAAATCAACATTCCGTGCCCTAATCTAAACAATTCTATACAAGACTCGATACAAGACGAAGACGACAGACGGATGCACCAACAAACTCCCCCTCGGATGTTGACGGAGTCTTCAGTGTCGAGTCTTAGCACTTTCAGTCTTTATCAGCCTTTGGGCTTCTTTTCTTTGAAATGTTTGACGTTGTAAGTATCCTTCCTTCAATCTTTATCTTCTCTTTTCTCTTTTTATCACCAACATACTCCTTCCTTTAAGTGTCTTCAGACTCCCCCTTTCAATATGCTGGGATCGCAGCCTGGCTTGTTAAACTCACAGAGTCCTCAGGTATCGGAACCTAGCTCTTCCTCAAACCTGTACATTCTCTACCACAAACATAAGTTTTCTAATATTAAACTTTAACACACTCAGACACTACTTGTAAATATCACAAAAATGATCTAACACTTATAGTCTCTGATGAACCACTTGAAGAAATATCATTTTCTTTACTTCTGATGACCACTTGTAACAAGATTCTAAAATCTTTTACATACAACACTCCCAAACCAGTTCGTCAAGTTTAGCACTTGGAATTTTGAAAATCAGCTTTTCAACACCAGTTGTCAAAAATCTTTTTGTATTTTTCAAAATTTACACTAAAACACACTAAAATATTTTTGGATTTTTGGAAATTAAAAGAAATGCAGTAAAGAAATATTTACAAACAATATTTTTGTGAGTTTGTGTAAGAGGATCATATCAGTTTTTGAGACATATCACCAACACCGTTAAGCTTCATTTCATTTTAAGTTCTAAACGATTCACCTAGATTGTCAGTATACTTGTCCACTTAAATTTTCACACAAAGTTCAACTGCTTCGAGATACGATGTTAATATCTTAAGAACTTAAACTCAATCGCGTGTCCCACCTCAGAATATACTCCCGTATCCAGATCCCAATATTCAGTCTTACAGGTGAGTATACCACAGATGGTATCTGTAAGGGGTTATAATGCGAGGGCCGTGAGAGCTCAGGTCGATACTTCCGTATACGCAGAGAGATGACGGCTTCGACTTTTGGTGTGTCCCATTTAGAGGATCTTTTTTACAACAGCAATGATTAGCAATTTTATTGTTTATCCGTTTGCTGAGGGCGGCGCTATGTTTCAAGCAAGCGGAAAATATTCTCCGGGGACTAGGCCATTGCTTCCGCAAAATCAGAAGTCCCGGGATAATACCCCAGATATCACTGAGTATAAAGACCTAGTATCTCAGAAAGAGGGAACTTTCAAACAAGATTTCGGGGGTTACCCATATATCCGAGAGATGTTTCCCCACAATATAAGCAAGTTTGAAATTTAGGTTTATATCTCGTCACAATCTACTAAATGTGTAAAAATCTACTGGCACATCATCAGTGAGACCGTTTATCACATTTTTACTTTCCATTTCTTTAGCATGCTGTGATAGTCCACTGATGTACTATCATTTCCTCTTTTATACAACAAAACTCATTTTTCATTTTTTACTGTTTTTGTCTTTTTGCCAGTAGGTTTTATCATGTTTTTGGCTTTTTCAAATTTTCTAATGTTTTTTTATTTTCTGAAAATTTCTACTCCCCCTAAAATGCAAACACATTTTAGGAAACTTGAAAATAAATTGTACAAAAAAACGACAACCGATATCAAATTGCTTCAAATCGCCATTCACTTGGCATAAACAATCAGAACTCCCCCTTTCAACAAACTATTTTCTCATTTAGATGTCAAAACACTTAAGTTTGTTTTAATCAAAATGATTTTTCTGGAAAATAAGTTTGTTTTTATCACTTATAGGGGCATGGTTCATCATATTGTCTTTCAACCACTTGTATGAAGATTACATCAAGTTCAAATTAATGACCTTGAGAAATCACTATGTCAGAATAAACCTCTGTATCACTTGTACGATGAACTTATCAAAGTAAATTTCAAGATAAATGCCGATACCTACTCCACACTTACCAACCTGGGAGTTCCGGCAAGTCAGGTTTTTCATTTAAACAGATTCACCCAAGCCTGACGGTCCTTGGGTGATTTCGAATGCTTGCTCAACAATGGTGGAAAATTTTCATCATCCATTGTTAAACCAGAATTCTCAACTTTTACCTCAACACAAGGCTCTTCTGGTTTTACCATACCAGAATCATTGCCTGAATGTGGCTTGTCTGGCTTTGATGAGCCAGATTCATCGCCAACATGTGGCTCCTTTGTTTCCGAAGAAACAGATTCATTGCCAGGAACTTTCTATTTCTTCTTTCCCTCTTTCGTCCTCAGATTTGTATCTGATGAATCCGTTTTGCTTGATTTGTCATTCTTTGGCGAGCAAGACGATTTATCAGAACTTTTATCTGTTTTACCAGTTGTATCCGAGGACAAAATCTTATCCAGATACTCTCTGGCCTTCTTCCTCTTCTTCCTCAGTCTATCTTTTTGCCCCTGAGAAAGCTTCACTTTCTTTTCTTGAACTTTAGGTTCTTGAACCTTCTGTTCTTTGGGCTTGACATTGACTGGTTTCTTCACCTGCTTCTGAGATTCAACCCTCGATCTTCTCATTGATCTCATTGAGCAATCTCTAGCAATATGGCCAATGATGTTGCAGTTAAAGCATCTCCTTGACTCAAACCTCCAACTTTGGCAGTTAACAGCAATGTGTCCTTGATAGCCGCATCTGTAACACACTCTGTTATCATACCAATCACCATTTTTAGTCCAAACATTCAGATCAAAGCACTGTTTGGCTTGGTGATAATCCTTTCTTCTCTTGTTTGCTGGATTTGGCTTTTGAGCACTGTGGTCCGACCTGCACCACTTATTGGCAACAATTTTTGAATTTTCAATTTTTACTTTTTGTAATTTTTGATTGCGATTGGATGATTGATCTGATGAACTTTTATTTTCTTTTTGAACATTTTTCAAAATTTTCTCTTTTTGTTTTTGTTCCACTTTCTTCTTAAAAGGTTTTTGCTTAGAGCATTCTCCCTTTTCAGCTGATTGTGGAACAGTTTCTTGAAACTTTTCTTTTAACTTCAAAAATAAATTCTTTTTCTTCATTTTTTCATTTTCATCATCAGATTTCTCATCGCAATCTTCAACTACGACTTTGTCATAGTTTGTGACATTGTCACTTATTGGAACTGAATTAACTGGTTTTGGGCAGGGAATAGCTGAAGTATTCACAAAAACCTTCAACTTTTCTTCCCATTCCCTGATTTTACCTTCTAACTCTTTGATTTTCTTTTGAGCACATTCAGCTTCTTTTTCAAGTCGAATAATCGTCTGAAGATGAGAATTTATCATTTTTGCTTTTCAATGTTATTCTTGCTAAAAACAGATCTCCCATCTTCAAGAATCCTTATTTGACTTTGAAAATCTTTTTCAATCTTTACTTTTTCATTTTCCAAATTGTGTATTTGATTTTTCAAAACATTTTCTGATTTTTTGAGATTTTTGTTTTCTAATGACAAACTCTCAACCTCCTTCAAGAGTTTGTCATTTTCAGATGTCAACTTCTCACAATTTTTCAGCAAAACAAGAATCTGCTTCTCATCAGCTTTTGTCTCAACCTTTAAAGCTGAAATATTTTCAACCCGTTTCTTTTCCTCATGAACACTTTCATCCTTACTCTCTTTTTCTGATGAATGATCAAAGATAGGTGCATCTTCTTCAACCTTTTTCTTTAATACTGGTTCAGGATTCACAGATACAGGTTTTTCAGATTCTACTTTCTCAATCTTGACCGCTGGAACTTGTTCAACCTGCCTTTTCACACTAGGTTTGATTTTCTTTTCTGTTATTGCTGCTTTTACTTCTTTCTCAGCTCTGATCTCTTCTTTAACAATAACTGCCTTTTGATTCTTTCTTTTTGCATCTTGTTTTTCTTTCAATTTTTCAATTAAATCGGCATAAAATAACTTTCCACTACGTGGATCAGATGGAAGTTGTTGTTTAAGATTTTCAAGTCTTTGGATTTCTTCTTCATACTTGTCACTCTCTTCATCAGACGAATGATCAAAAACTAGAACTTTTTCAACAACTTCTTTTGCTGAGACTGTTTCTTTATTAGCCTGAAAATAACTCTCCCGTTGAGATACATAGTAATACAACATTATATCTTCAGCAGATTCCATGCTTTGGCAACAAATTTCACACAAGCTTTCAAACGATCACCTAATGAAACACCTGTATCACCTGACAAACAAATAAACAAAACACAGTCAGTTTAAAGACTTATCAATTAACAGAATAAAACTGGTACTCGAACTGGTGAATATTCTGTGCGGACTGAAATCAATTTGTGCGAACTAATGATAACACAATCCACTCGTGCGAAGTGGACTCTCGTGTGAACTGCTGACTTCGTGCGACCTGATGTGATAGCAAATCGTGTGAGCTAGACTTTAAATTTCAAACAAACCGGTACTCAGTCAAACAATGCGAACAGATACGAATTCAACTATTAAACCGTGCAAACTGTTTAACCAACTTGTGTCTAAAATTTCCTGATTTGATCAATGTGTTTGGGACATGATCACTGAATGACAGAATCGATCAAAAGTGAATTCAATTGGGCCGATAAATTCTTCACATAGGCTTTTAATCACATGACATGGGCTGACACAAATTAATTGAAATCAAATTCTATTGGGCCGCCCAATTCTCTTAACCGGTAACTCAAGATTAAACAAAACTGATTGGCCCGCTTTACTTACTATTACTCAACTGCTGATTGGGCCTAACAAATCCACTTAGCTGACAACTTTTAAAACACAATGTTCAATTCTGATTGGGCCGTTTCAATATCACATGCAACCTTGGATCACATGCAGCCGAAAAATGTTATGAACCGTCAATCTCTTTTATCAACTAATGTCTGACATCTACTCTTATTGGACCGATGAATGATTGTAATAAATGAATTCAAAGATTCACTTAATGTGGCCGACAAAGACTTTCAAGCGAGATCAACTAAACACTTTGGAGCGGAATCAGAGATCAATTTGGAGCGGAATCAAACTGAAATTTCGAGCGGAATCAGAATCTGAAACTATGAGCGGAATCTCAAATATTTTGGAGCGGAATTAGAGTTTTAGAGCGGAATCTCAAATATTTTGGAGCGGAATTAGAGTTTTCGAGCGGAATCTCAAATATTTTGGAGCGGAATTAGAGTTTTCGAGCAGAATCAGAAAAATTTCTTTCTAGCGGAATCACTTCTCGAGTTGATTTTGGTCATTTTTACATCGAATTTTGCTATGAAACTTTCAAGGGTTTGTCTATATGACATTCCGAGTAGTGTGTGAAAATTTGAGCCAATTTTAACCGTGAAATGATGTTCAATTTGAAAAGAAGGTGTAGAAAAACAGAAAACGCAGCTGAATTGGCAAGAACTCTTCCTCCTGAGCTCTGATACCACTTGTAGGATCGATTTGGGACCTGAATGAGTAGATCAGAAGAGTTTATCTCTGTTTCAGAGGCGGAAACTAAGAAACCGAGTTCAATTCAGCAAGCAATACACTTTAAACTGTTGTTGCTATTGATTGAATGACGTTTACAAGCACGAGAAATACCGGCAGCACTTCGGTACAATATTCTGATTCCCCACGAAAATGTCATGTCTATTTCGTGGGAAATCAACATTTCGTGCCCTAATCTAAACAATTCTATACAAGACTCGATACAAGACGAAGACGACAGACGGATGCACCAACAACTTATCATAGACGTATCAAAGTACACGTTCATAATTCCTTTCCATTCTTGCATACTTGCAAAGACTTTATTTCATCATTTTAATATTAATTGCAAGCTTTTACCCGTTCCCGTCCCTACTTAAATCATTTGTCTAGGTCGTAACCGTCATTCACTACGACTCCCAAGAGTCAATTTATGATATGTCTAACACGTTACTTATTTCAAAGCTTATTTCTTTCGACTAGGGTTTCTTGCTACTACAATAGTTTTCATCGGTCTTACCTACTTAGTGAATCAAATACTTCATGCTATTTTACAATTACTTCCTTAATAATCATCAACTTACTTTGTTTGACTTTTTGGAAGTCCATTGTAAATACATTCTGACCTATGTTTACCAATTGCCCAGTTCTGAGACATCCCTCTCTAGTCGAGCTATAAGCTCTTATTAAAAGCATAACCTTTATACATACATGACGCGAGTCAAATCCATTGACTCGTTATCCATGCCTTGCGTTGATTATTTCCTTCCAATTTTTGACATTACATGACCATACATTATGCTCACCTACAAATATATGACTTGACCATTTCAAACATTAAATACCGGGTACAAATGGCAATCACCATTTGACCCGCATAACTCATTTGCCCTTTCAACCATTCTTGCATACAACACATTAGCATAAATATATTCATATATATATATATATATATATATATATATAAGTTTAAAACATAACTTGGATAATATCCGCCTTTTAGAGAATATTTACTTGTTTGGTCTGTAATTACTTACAAATTTGTACCTTTCATTCTTATCATTCATTCTTACTTATTCGATTCATACCTGCTTACGAATTCAAACTTTTCATTCTTTCTTTCATTCCCTTCTATGTTTCGAATCCATCTTGCGGTTTCTAACATATCATTCATATCCTTTATTCCTTCTATGTTTCGAATCCGTTTCGCGGATTCGAACATATCATTCACATTCTTCATTCCTTCTATGTTTCGAATCCGTCTCGCGGATTCAAACATATCATTCACACTTTCCATTATTTCTATGTTTTGAATCCGTCTCGCGAATTCAAACATATCATTCATCCTTCTCATTTTGCATTTGGTACTTTCAATTCCTTGAGAGTCTTACATTTCCTTCACCCCTACGTCCACCTACTACCTAATTCTAACAGACATACCTGTAACAATTATCATGTTCTCACGAACGTCATATATTTCATGTGTACTGGCCAGGTACACAATCCACATACTAGTTTCGTGTCTTCGTGTAATCCCCGCCTTATGTTCGAAGAATTAGGTTTCAGCACGTGTACCAAAACTTCATTACTATTCCATTATTATCTTTCATTTAAAATTTTCATTCACTTGATAGGTTTTACCATTACATGCAACCACATATTAAATTTACGTACCTAGGGTCAATTTGTCTTATTACATGCCTTGGTGTCGGTCCTATTCCGCATCCGCGGATCATCCTTTCCAAACAATTATGCTCACCTTACACATAACATACTGTTAGTTTTCTTCAAATACATACTTTAATACATATTTACATTCACTTCTACCTTTAGGTCTCGATCGAGTCTTAGATTGTACGGGTTGTCACACCCCCAAAAATCAACACGCGGAGTAACACCGCTTGGAGGCGTGACTGACCAGGATCAAGCCACCAATCATATTGAACAAGCATGTAAGTAGTATATAAAAATCCAACACAATACAATTGGTGTCTAAACAAAACATAGTTTAAGTTGCAAGCGGAAGCATAATGTTTAAAACCAAGTCATAAGTTTAAACGTTTCAAATGTTTAGCATGGCACACAGCTGTCCATGTCCCACAACGACTCTTCCCACTCCAATGCAAGCTCCATGAGTACCTAATGACCTGCAAGGCATGTAACAACGAGTCAACAACAAAGTTGAGCGAGTTCACAGTTGGTTGTTTAGTTATAGCATTCGTTTCGTAAATCATATGTTCGTTTTGTAAACCATGTATCATATTAATTCGTATCGCGAACTCCCAGACATGTTTGCGAAGATTAGTGGGGGCTTCCCATGTGTATCGTATTAATCCGTATCGCGGCTTTCCAAACATGTTTACGATGATTAGTGGGGGCTTCCCATGTTGTATGTTACTAGACTAGTCGTATCCGTACGTGCCCTTCTTGATCCAAGGATCGTAGCAAGTATGAGTGTACGTAGGTTTTACGTACGTGCCCTTCAATCCGAGGACAGTAGTAAGTATGAGTGTACGTAGGATTTACGTACGTGCCCTTTCCAACCGGAGGACAGTGAAAAGTAGTTTAATAGTAATGATAGTACGAGTAGTTATTCAATCCCATTCCCAACCCACCGGGAATCCCATGCCTTAGGAGTGTGAACTCACCTTGGTTTGCTCGGTATGCTAAACTATGTGCTCACAAGTAATCAGTCAAGTCCTATAGTTATGCACGTATACACAATCAGTACATGTTGATAAAGTTTCACATGCAATCTAGGTCACTAAGTGTACTGGATGGTTAACATCGTGTAACACGTAAACAGTTAATCAAGTTCACATAATTCACGCTTCACATAGTAGATTTCCCAGTCTGCTCTAACAAGATTATTCATTAACAGTCATGGTAAGCTTAACAGTGTTAACAACATTAATCGGGATTAACAAATTTAACATACATAATAAAGTTACACATTTAACGTAGTTAATATACATAACTGGGTTAACTCAGTTAACCTAGTTACTGTGCCATAACAGGGTTGGATCAGAATTAACAGAGTTAACATACGTAGCAAGGTTAACATACTTAACGTGGTTAACATAACTCAGTTAACATACTTTACATATTTGACATACTTAACACAGTTAATACTTAACAGGGTTAACCACTTAACAGAGTCAATAACTTAACGGAGTTGATGCGTCACAATAACTGAGAAATCTTGCATGTGGCGAAAACACCATTTGGCGAAATCACTCAGGCGACGAAACCCAAATGATTTCGTCGGGCTTAGTGTTTGACGAAAACACTGGGTGTTTTCGTCTGGTCCTTATGCTTTCGTATGATCCAACATCATTATCATTTAACCAGATCAATTCACGAAATCATCATGCAGTCATTAGCAAGTTGTTGTGTTTATCAAGAATCCTAATCATCATTAACTGTTAGTCCTTAACATAAATCCTCGTTGTGAATCATACATCACTAGATCATCATCAACAGTTACAAAAAAACACAAAAACCCTAATGATCGTCTAATAATTTCATCAGCTGCAACAATCATATACTTAATCATGTTAACTTATACATTCACATAGATTTCTCAATCATCAACACAACACAACCAGAATCATCATTCATTATCACACCATATACATGCCAGATCATCAACATACAACACCATTCAAATCACATGATCGAAGTCGTTACGCCCTAACAGTTAATTCATAAAGCCAACAAATAGTAAATCTTGTTTTAAATCAAACAGTCATCAATAGTTGATCGCTAACCTTAACAGAAGAAACAATAAATCGGTCGGTATACGGGCTCAAATGCTCAGAGTTGTCGTCGAGTTTCAAAGGAGAGCGGGAGAGAGGATGAGAGTTGTCTAGGGTTTGCCAATTGTAGTAGCTTCAGCCTCAGTAGTGGTTGCACTGTTTCCGAATAACTGGGGATACTTGAGTTTCATTTGATCTTCTCGTTCCCAGGTGAACTCTGGGCCACGACGTGAGTTCCAACGAACTCGAACAAGAGGTATTCTGGTGTGCTTGAGGACCTTAACGTCTCGGTCCGTGATTTCAACTGGTTCCTCAATGAATCGCAACTGATCGTCGATAGTGAGCTCCTTCAAAGGAACTATGAGGGTCTCATCTGACAGACATTTCTTCAGATTTGACACGTGAAAAAAGTTGTGAACTGCACTGAGTTCTGCGGGCAGGTTTAGTTTGTAGGCCACTTTGCCTATTTTCTCAATGATTTCGAATGGTCCGACGTAACGCGGATTAAGTTTGCCTCGTTTGCCAAAGCGAACCACACCCTTCCAGGGTGAGACTTTGAGTAGCACTCGATCCCCAACCTGGAACTCGAGTGGTTTCCTGGGCTTATCAGCGTAGCTTTTCTGGCGATCACGAGCTACTGTCATTCGTTGTCGTATCTGAGCAATCCTTTCTGTAGTATCAACTACGAGTTCTAGGCCAGTGATTTGGCTGTCGCCAACTTCTGCCCAGCAAAGAGGTGATCGGCACTTACGCCCGTACAGTGCCTCAAACGGAGTGGCTTGAATACTGGTATGGTAACTGTTGTTATACGAGAACTCCACTAACGGGAGATGTTTTTCCCAGCCATTGCCGAAATCGATTACACATGCACGAAGCATGTTTTCTAGAGTTTGGATGGTGCATTCAGACTGCCCATCTGTTTGCGGATGGTAAGCTGTGCTCATATCTAATCATGAGCCAAAGGACTTGTGCATTGCTTGCCACAGTTCTGAAGTAAAACGTGCATCATGATCGGAAATAATAGAGGTGGGCACCCCGTGCCTCGAAACCACTTCTTTAAGGTAGACATCTGCTAGAGTGGAGAATTTATCTGTTTCCTTGATAGCCAAAAAGTGTGCAGTTTTCTGAGTCGATCCACGATCACCCAAATAGTATCATTCCCACGTTGAGATCTAGGTAGGCCAGTGACGAAATCCATGGAAATTTGCTCCCATTTCCATTGCGGTATTTCTGGTTGTTGGAGTAGGCCCGATGGTTTCTGGTATTCGGTCTTGACTCTCGCACAAGTCAAACATTTTCTAACGTAAGTTGCTATGTGAGCTTTCATGCGAGGCCACCAATACGTAGTTCTGAGATCGTGGTACATCTTATCCGAACCAGGATGTACCGAGTAGCGAGACTATGTGCTTCATCCATTACAAGTTCTCGTAAATTGCCATAGAGTGGGACCCAGATGCGTCTTGTTACATAGTAGGCATCGTCTGCCTTTTGTTCTAACCGTTGCCTTGAGTCGCGTAATGCTTCAGCCTTGACGTTTTCGGGTTTCAATGCTACTACCTGAGCATCTCGTATCTGAGAAGGAAGACTAGACTGAATAGTGAGTTGCAACGCTCATGCACGCCTAGGTGTAGTATCCTTTCGACTGAGGGCGTTGGCCACCACATTGGCTTTGCCCGGATGGTACTTTATAGCACATTCGTAATCGTTTAAAAGCTCGACCCATCGACGTTGTCGCATGTTCAACTCTTTCTGCTTGAAGATATGCTTGAGACTCCTGTGATTGGTGTAAATGGTGCACTTGGTACCGTACAGGTAATGTCTCCATATCTTGAGTGCGAAAACAACAGCTCCCAGCTCCAAATCATGTGTGGTGTAATTCCTTTCGTGAATCTTAAGTTGGCGCGAGGCGTAAGCAATGACCTTATCCCGTTGCATCAATACACAACCAAGAGCCTGAATTGACGCGTCACATTAAACCACAAAATCCTCTGTGCCTTCAGGCAATGAGAGAATAGGTGCGCTACAAAGTCTATTCTTCAGATGTTGGAATGCTGATTCTTGAGCATCACCCCAACGATAGGTGACACCCTTTTGAGTTAGTAGCGTAAGCGGCTGTGCAATCCTTGAGAAGTCTTTGATGAACCTTCTGTAATAGCCTGCCAAACCCAAGAATTGGCGGATTTCTGTTGGTGTACGCGGTGCAGGCCAGTTCTTAATCGAGTCTACCTTGGATGGATCAACATGAATCACATCCTTGTTTACCACGTGGCCTAGGAAATGGACTTCACGAAGCAATAAGTCACATTTCGAGAACTTTGCATAGAGTTGCTCTGTACGTAGAAGTTCCAAGATAAGTCGTAAATGCTACTCGTGTTACTCCTGACTCTTGGAGTAGATCAAAATGTCGTCGATGAATACAATCACGAACTTATCCAAGTAAGGCTTGCACACTCTGTTCATAAGATCCATGAAAACTGCAGGTGCGTTTGTTAACCCGAATGGCATGACCAGAAACTCGTAGTGGCCGTAGCGAGTTCTGAATGCTGTTTTGGAGACGTCCTCGTCCCGGACTCTCAGTTGATGGTAACCCGATCTCAGATCGATCTTGGAGTAGTAGCTCGACCCTTGCAACTGGTCGAATAAGTCATCAATGCGTGGAAGTGGATAGTGATTCTTCACGGTCACCTTGTTGAGTTCATGGTAATCGATACACATTCTGAAGGTACGATCTTTCTTCTTTTCGAATAATACTGGTGCTCCCAGGGCGAAGAGCTAGGACGAATGAAACCCTTTTCCAAGAGTTCTTGCAATTGCTTAGACAGTTCTTCCAGTTCGGTTGGAGCTAAGCGGTACGGTGCACGAACTACGGGCGCTGCTCCAGGAACTAGCTCGATTTGGAATTTGACCTGGCGATGAGGCGGTAGACCACGTAATTCCTCGGGAAACACTTGAGGAAAGTCGCGTACAACTGGAATATCCTATATCTTCTTCTCTTTCGTTGATGCGTCAGTAACGAGTGCTAAAATGGCAGTGTGGCCCTTTCGCAAACACTTCTGGGCCTTAAGAAAGGAGATGATGCCCACAACAGCACCACTCTTGTCGCCTTGGATCACGAGAGATTCTTTACCAGAACGGGGAATACGAACAATATTCTCTTTGCAAAGGATCTCTGCTTGCTGTTGGGATAACCAATCCATCCCAATGACGATGTCGAAACTACCTAAAACTATAGGAATGAGATCGATAGAGAAAGTCTGACCAGCTAAGACAAGATTACAACCCTTAACTATGTGTGTGGCTTCTAGGCTTTTACCGTTTGCTAACTCTATGGCATGCTTGGTGTTCAAAAGTGTTGGTGTGAGTTTAAGCATTTGACTAACTTTTAGAGACACATAACTGGTATCGGCACCCGAATCAAATAAAACAGTAACAAAAAAGTCGTCGAGAAGAAACTTACCTATCACCATGTTAGGATCATTCCTTGCGTCACCCTGACCAATCACGAACGCTCGACCCCTGGCACCATTGCCGTCGTTATTTCCCCCATTTTTGTTCCCGTTGCCCTGGTTATTGTTGTTGTTGTTCTGATTCTAGTTTAATTGGGGGCACTCCCGCTTGAAGTGGCCTTCAGCACCACACTGAAAGCATCCCCTGTTGCCTCGTTGTTGCTGCTGTTGGTTCTGTGGAGCTGGTGGTTGTTGTTGATGGTTCCGATTCGCAGGTCGTGAGCTCCTGCAATCCTTAGCTTCATGACCCACCTTGAGACACCTCTGACAATGACCCTTGTTGCACTGACCATTGTGGTGTCTGTTGCATTGGTTGCACATATGGAGGTTTCCTCGATATGCACCCTGCCCTTGACTACCAGAAGATTGCTGACCAGGGCTCTGATAGTCATCAATTTTTCGCTACTGTGCCTGGGACTGAACTGTAGTCGAACCCTTGCTGGAGGCTCCATCCCATTTTCTCTTGTTGTCACTGGGAATAGTAGTAGTAGTAGTAGTAGTAGTAGTCGTCGTCGTCGTCGTCGTCGTCGTCGTCGTCGTCGTCGTCGTCGTCGTCGTCGTCGTCGTCGTCGTCGTCGTCGTCGTCGTCGTCGTAGTAGTAGCAGCACCGATACGCTTAGGCAGCTTGTTTTGTTCCACTGCCTGATCTGTGAGACGATGAGCAAGACGAGTAACATCTTAGATGGTAGCAAGGTTAGCAGCAGTCACATGGCTTTGAATCTCTGGTACTAAGCCCTTGAGGTACAGCTCGATGCGTTTGATGGGAGGATCCTCCATAGTTGGACATAACACAGCCAGTTCATTGGATCGCTTCGTATACGCCTCTATCTCTGACCCCGTCATCTTCAAGTTAAAGAACTCCACTTCCAACTTGTGGATGTCATCACGATTACAGTATTCTCGCTTAATCAGTTCCTTGAAGTCGTTCCATGGGGTGGCGTTTGCAGTTGCCAGCCCTAGCATTTAAACCTGAGCATTCCACCACGTGAGCGCTATGCCCTCGAGAGTACCAGTAGCATACTTCACCCTACGAGCCTCAGGGCATTCACACATTTCAAAGACCGACTCGAGCTTCTCGAACCAGTGGAGGAGGCCTACAGCTCCTTCAGTGCCGTTGAAAGTAGTAGGTCGGCAATCCATAAAGGTTTTGAAAGTACACACAGGAGGCTGAGCGTGTTGACATGTCGTGTGTGTAAAGCAAAATTAAGCACAAGTGTTGGTTTACGAGAGTAGGAACTAAAGATCCTAGAGTAAGTTGTGATGACTTAAGCACAAGTGTTGGTTTACGAGAGTAGGAACTAAAGATCCTAGAGTAAGTTGTGATGACAGGTTATACCTCCTGCCTGGGCAGCTGCGAGTGCTGCAGTAACTTGTTCAGTGATCAAAGCCGCCAACTGGGCTTGAGTTAGGTTAACGCGTCCACTCATGATCTTCATATCAAAGGAAACATGAGTGAGAAAGGTTCGCGAAAATGCGATGACAGAAGAGAGTAAGCACACATGTGTTTCAAACAATAGTTGTTACTTTTATCTAAGCATACTATGAGCAATGTACTATGTAACTAGCAAGTAGGTAATATAAACATAAACCATATCACCTAGAATGTTGAGCCTTGCACGTGGAGCGAAGCGTCGTTGTGGATCGTTGAGCACTGTACAAGTTATAGTCTGGTTTTAACAAAAACTTTTCCCGTATTAAAACCATGTTCACTATAACCAATGGCTCTGATACCAATCTGTCACACCCCCAAAAATCCACACGCGGAGTAACACCGCTTGGAGGCGTGACTGACCAGGATCAAGCCACCAATCATATTGAACAAGCATGGAAGTAGTATATAAAAATCTAACACAATACAATTGGTGTCTAAACAAAACATAGTTTAAGTTGCAAGCGGAAGCATAATGTTTAAAACCAAGTCATAAGTTTAAACGTTTCAAATGTTTAGCATGGCACACAGCTGTCCATGTCCCACAACGACTCTTCCCACTCCAATGCAAGCTCCATGAGTACCTAACGACCTGCAAGGCATGTAACAACGAGTCAACAACAAAGTTGAGCGAGTTCACAGTTGGTTGTTTAGTTATAGCATTCGTTTCGTAAATCATATATTCGTTTTGTAAACCATGTATCGTATTAATTCGTATCGCGGTCTCCCAGACATGTTTGCGAAGATTAGTGGGGGCTTCCCATGTGTATCGTATTAATCCGTATCGCGGCTTCCCAAACATGTTTGCGATGATTAGTGGGGGCTTCCCATGTTGTATGTTACTAGACTAGTCGTATCCGTATGTGCCCTTCTTGATCCAAGGACCGTAGCAAGTATGAGTGTACGTAGGTTTTACGTACGTGCCCTTCAATCCGAGGACAGTAGTAAGTATGAGTGTACGTAGGTTTTACGTACGTGCCCTTTCCAACCCGAGGACAGTGAAAAGTAGTTTAATAGTAATTATAGTACGAGTAGTTATTCAATCCCATTCCCAACCCACCGGGAATCCCATGCCTTAGGAGTGTGAACTCACCTTGGTTTGCTCGGTATGCTAAACTATATGCTCACGAGTAATCAGTCAAGTCCTATAGTTATGCACGTATACACAATCAATACATGTTGGTAAAGTTTCACATGCAATCTAGCTCACTAAGTGTACTGGATGGTTAACATCACGTAACACGTAAACAGTTAATCAAGTTCACATAATTCACGCTTCACATAGTAGATTTCCCAGTCTACTCTAACAAGATTATTCATTAACAGTCATGATAAGCTTAACAGTGTTAACAACGTTAATCAGGATTAACAGATTTTACATACATAATAAAGTTACACATTTAACGTAGTTAATATACCTAACAGGGTTAACTCACTTAACATAGTTACTGTGCCATAACAGGGTTGGATCAGAATTAACAGAGTTAACATACGTAGCAAGGTTAACATACTTAACGTGGTTAACATAACTCAGTTAACATACTTTACATATTTGACATACTTAACAGGGTTAACCACTTAACAGAGTCAATAACTTAACGGAGTTGATGCGTCACAGTAACTGAGAAATCTTGCATGTGGCGAAAACACCATTTGGCGAAATCACTCAGGCGATGAAATCCCAAGTGATTTCGTCAGGCTTAGTGTTTGTCGAAAACAATAGGTGTTTTCGTCTGGTCCTTGTGCTTTCGTCTGATCCAACATCATTATCATTTTACTAGATCAATTCACGAAATCATCAATCATCATGCAGTCATTAGTAAGTTGTTGTGTTTATCAAGAATCCTAATCATCATTAACTGTTAGTCCTCAACATAAATCCTAGCTGTGAATCGTACATCACTAGATCATCATCAATAGTTACAAAAAACACAGAAACCCTAATGATCGTCTAATAATTTCATCGGCTGCAACAATCATATACTTAATCAGGTTAACTTATACATTCACATAGATTTCTCAATCATCAACACAACCAGAATCATCATTCATTATCACACCATATACATGCCAGATCATCAACATACAACACCATTCAAATCACATGATCAAAGTCGTTATGTCCTAATAGTTAATTCATAAAGCCAACAAATAGTAACTCTTGTTTTAAATCAAACAGTCATCAATAGTTGATCGTTAACCTTAACAGAAGAAACAATAAATCGGTCGGTATACGGGCTCAAATGCTCAGAGTTTCCGTCGAGTTTCAAAGGAGAGCGAGAGAGAGGATGAGAGTTGTCTAGGGTTTGCCGATTAACAGTTTTTACGTAAAGGTTGGAAGTCAAAACATATAATAGATCGTTACTGGGCCAAGGCCCATTCCTGTTTTCGTTGGCCTCTTAGTAGACGAAAACACCCTGTGTTTTCGTGGGGTGTGTTTTCGTAGGGTGTGTGGGTGTTTTCGGCTAAGGGTCCATGTTTAAATAATTCCTATTATTAAAGCAAGATATGTATAATACATACACTCTAACATACACATCACAAAATAACACTTATATTATAAAAACACACTTTGCAATTAAATACCAAGTTAAGTCGAATAGAGACCTTGAAAACTCGGGTTGTCACACGGGTTCCTTGTCACAAGAGCACACAGGTTTGAGTTCAAGTATTTACCTCCTTCTTCTTGATTTCTCTCAAACCAGGGCTCTGATACCAACTTGAGACACCCTAACACGTAATAACTTAAAAACGACGCAACGGAAAAAGAGCCTTAAAATTTTCTTTCTTTATTAGACACATTACTTACATAAAGGCTCAATTACGAAATGTCAAGCATTAACTAAAGGAAATATACACCATTTGCTTCCAATTAACACTTTAAGATGTTACATAAATAAAGCTAAGTGGTCGTTCTTTCCGTACAATCCTTGCTCTCTGTCACACCCCGACCACGTAGAACATACAAAACGTGGCGGAAACATCGGGGAGTGTTGTAACAGAATTAATTGTTTCAAATCCATGGCAATTGAAGTTTCGTTTTATTAATCAAACATGAAAGTTTACATTGTTTTAAACAAGAACTAAAGAGTACATAACATAAGTTAACTAGTTCTTGTCTCGTTTTAAGTCACTAAGGCACAGGTCCGCCTAAGTATATCTTGATAAGTCCTATGCGTCATCTCCTGAAAACACATGTGAAAATAGGTACGTCAGCATAAAAATGCCTGTGAGATACAAAGGTTTTGTGAAATAGAATTCACGACTTATGTTTGAGAAAATGTTTAGTCATGAACCTTGTAATTTGCTTTGTCTTGTAAATCATTTGAAAAACGATAAGATCAGATGATATGTATAAATAAGAGAATAATGTATGGTTAAATGAATAACCGTGTAAAATGAGTTTGTATGAGATAAGTTGTTTGTAAATCAATGTCTTGTGAAAAGCATGTTATTTGTATAAAATGTTATATGTCTCAAATTGAAATGATTCAAATAACGCTACAATATGTAATACCATACAAACACTTATATATAGGAAGTACCAGCGGCGTATCCACCATGCTTGTATCATATTACACACGCCTCGTTACTTAAATCACTTACTCAAACCAACCATCAAGATGTAATGTTTAACAATTATAGAAATGTTTATGTATAGTCCAAAGTCTATTGTCAAATGTAAATCATGTCAACAGATACAAATGGTTCACACGGTTCAACAGTTACAAACGGTTCATATAATCAAATGGTTACGACGGTTCACATAGTCAAATGGTTACAAGGGTTCAAAATGTAATATAATGTGTTCATATGCTGGATGAGCATATGCAACAAATTGTAATGTAAAACAATGTACTAAGTATGCACACAATGGACATACATAGCATGTAATGCAATGTAAAATAATGTACTAAGTACGCACACAATGGGCATACATAGCATGAAATGTAATGTAAAACTATGTACTAAGTATGCACACAATGGGCATACATAGCATGAAATGTATTGAAATCATGTACTATAAATGTACTAAAGAACATAGCAAGTATATGATGTCAAAACAGGAAAGCATGAAAGTAACAAGTAGGCACATGTGTTTCACCCCAAAACAGTTTGAAAACAGTAAAAGTGGGGTTCTATGTACTCACTTGAGATTGCTCAGTAGTCCTTGAGTGACAACCAAACAATGCTAGAGATCACGGATATCAAACGGCACCTAATATAGGTAACTATGTTAATAAACCGGACCTAAATCGGAGGATCGGATAGAATGAGGGTTCGTAAACCAAACGAGTATGGAGACTCGTGTAATATGGTTTAACAAAGCCTACATACTAAATGAAACCTAACATAAGTGCTTACGACCCATTACGACCCGTTTAGGTAGCTTATGCTACTTTAAAGCGTCGTTCGCGTGAAACGCGTTCGAACCGCTTAACTAGTCCTATGACAAGTAACATATTCCTTAACATGTCTAATATTGTTGTCAAATCAGTTTAGATGTCAAAAGTTATGTTACATATGTTTAAAATGAATTTTGGCATCAAAGGGGTATTTTGGTAATTTACCTAAGGCATATAAACTACCTATCATACAACTACTTAAACGAAGCGACTATAAGGTATAACCTTGGAAGGTTATTCCCTACATACTATGGTCACCTAATGTGTTTGGTCGGATCCTAATGATCGACCAAATGGGTCGGGTTCGAAGGTATAAGCGATTTATTAGATCGCTTACCCTTACGACCCTAGACAACGTGGTAATCAGTAGGCATAGTCACAAAGGACTATAACCATCGTGATTACAATCACGTTGCGAAGTTCAAACGAACTTCGCATTGACCATAAACTGGTCAACGCAGAAAGTCAAACAAAGTTTGACTTTCGGACTCGAAAAACAATAAAAGAACGAAGGAACACTTACAAAGGGTCCCCGAATGCTAATCTAGATCATAATAGCTCCGGTATGAAACAAAGGTTTCAACTTAGAGCACATTAGATCAGATTCTTATGAGGAAAAGTGAAGGGTGGAGGTGGGTATTTATAGTTTTCGGTTCACCGTTAGGATCGTTTCTTGGAAAAGAGGGAATGATCTAGCCCGTACACTTGTCGGAATGTTGTGGTAACTGATTTTGGCCACCACAAGAGATTAACATGTGGCACTTGGCCTTTGGGGAGTGTTTAAGGGCAGTTAACAGCTGAGAAAAACGTTTTGCTGCATCTGGCCCCTGCTTGCGCACCGCAACACTCCCATTGTTGAGGTGCGCAAGGACCATGTTTGGCAGATTTACAGTTTTGGTCCCTGCTGTGTAATAAGCTCATTTCCGACACGTTTAAGGCCCGTTAACCCCATTTCAAAGCTCTAAAATGAAGTTAAAGTATAGGGAACTTAAAATGTGCTCAAAAATATGTCGGATGTCGGTTCGTTTAGCCATACGGTTGCGTTGTTCGGTTAATTACGACGGAATGCGCATAAGCGCGAAAAACGATCCAAATGACGTGACGAATGGATTTTTCTTATGCCAAACACTAAAATAAAATGTTTTAGTTCTTACATAAATTTTTGGATGTCCGGATGCATTCAAAACGTAAGTTATGCGCGAAAGTGCAAACTTGTGCACTTTTTGACGCTTTTAGTCCCTGAATGACCCAAAAGTTTATTTTAGCATACTGAACACCTCAAAACCTATTTCTAAGATATGTAAAGGATATTTATGGTATGTTTAACTTATGGTCATGTTCCGGAATGTCTGTTACAGTTCAAATTGGCATACTTTCGCAGTTTGTCAAGTTTAGTCCCTGTAAGCGAATTAACTTAATTTTGCCATACCAAAGCCTTCAAAACTTATTTCTAAGTTATGTAAAGTTTATTTAAGGTATGTTAAGCCTATTTCACTATTCCGGAGCGTTCGTTGCATTAAACTGGTTATATTTATGCATCAGTGCGCCTATAACCTTCCAGAAAGCGATTTAGAGCTTGAAATCGAACAAGAATTGATATGTGCAAAAGATGCACATATTTATACGGATCCCAAGTATGAAATACAATATTTCATTGGCTTGGTATTAGTTTGAAGGTCACAGTGACCCAGGTGTCACACTCTCGACTCGATCTGTGTTCGCTTCTCTTTGTTAGTGGTAGAAGAAATCCGTGTAATACCTGTGGACATCACATACAACATAACCACTAGTCATTAACAACATCATACAACTTGATTTTCATATAATCTAATAATGAATGACATTTAACAATAGGTACTTTGATTCATTCAACTATCCTCTCGTATTTTCTTGTTCCGAGTTCGAATTCGATACCTCATGAACCCGGTGTTCTTTACCGGCATTACATTTCAATCTCAAAGCACACCGTTAGCAATCGTTAATGCCCAAACATAAGGAAACCATTCCTTCATACATTTATAACATCTCGCATTCACAAACGAATACCTTCCTAATTCTTACGTGCATTCATAGCAACCCACCTTCGTACATACATAAGTTACAACGTACGACCATACAATCTTATTTACCTATATGAGTGCATATACGGTTACGGGCTCTTGCTTACTACTTTTACATACATACTCTTACGTTATCATGTCAAAATTTTAACTTTACTTAATATAGGCATTATACATATCGGCATACACACTCACTTGTTTCTAGATACGTTTGCTTATAATTTTTTTCCTTCACTTACACAAGGGTAATTCCATACTTTTACTATCCGGAGAACAATCATATACGCGTTTACAATCGAGTCCGGGTGCTGAAACGAACTAGAAAAACAAGTTTTGCCAGCTTACTGGCTCTCGCGGGGTGCGACAGATACAACCCCGGGCAGTCGCGGGGCGCGACAGTGGTCGCGTTGCGCGACGGTAAAGATGGTTTGCTGTCGCGTAGCGCGACAACCCCTTTTTGACAGAACCATTTCTTTTGATGTTGCACTGTTTGCGCAACTATGCATTCTAACCAATTCTCAACTTAAAACTTACATAACTTATGACCTAGACGTCCGTTTTGAGTAATTCTTGATTCTACGCGTCCGTAATTTAATTACAGATCCTTTTACCATCCTAACTAACATCAAAAGCTGAATTATAAGAAAAATACTTATAGATCCTTCATGCCATTATTCGACCCGTTTAATTTCATCATTTTAGTTCCGACGTAACTAACTACTTTCAACCCCATTAATCTTTCCTACCTTAGTAATTCCAATCACTACTTAATCAAACAAGATTTCCTCGCATTCGTAATTATTAAATAATCCCATACACATACTAATAAGTGAGTCGGAAGTCACTTACCTCGTGCGTCCGAGTTCGTGCATAGCTTCCGTATTTACCTTTGACCCATTGCCCTTCCATGCTCGTGTCCATGTTGACATGGATCCTATGCTTTCAGGTTATCATCAACACATTCTTGTTAGCATACATCATTGTACTTGATAACGAGCATACATTTGCATAATTTCATATTCAACTTGCATTAATCATTCCTAACAAGCATACAACATGTACCCAATTTCACATCCTTTCAAACCCATATAATCCATCATGTCATTCCATTTATCACATATTTATATACCATGTACCATACAATTATCTATAATCTTATAATCATAACAAGTTTAGCCATGTTCCTTATGCGTAGTTGACTTTCAGAGTCAACGATTTATCATTTTAACTTTCGGCTTAATCTCATATACTCATGACATCATAATAGGCTGTTTTGGGGCGTCCGTTTACTGTACTTACGAGCTTGCAAAAATTACAATCTTTTTATGTGACGTGCCCCTCGGAGGGGTTATCCTTGTGTTAAATTTCTAGAGTCTAACTCTCTACCAAAGATTTATAAAAATTCATTTACTAAGCTGCAATCAGATTCGTCACTTCTGACTGCAGCTTACGGAAAAATTCATTTAAAATTTCTCATTTATCCGATTGACGAAATTCCAGTTGGAGATTTTTTGGAATCACCTGAAGCTACCTACAGTAAAAATTTAAGATCATAACTCAATCCCTAAATTGAGTTATGACATTTGTAATGGGCTACAAATTCTGCCAGAAAACGCAGCCTGAACCTTCGATACGGAAAAATTCATAAAACGTTCATTTTTCATCGAAAAAATGCAATTCCAGTTGGGTTTGAAAGGTTTTTCCTGGGAGTTCATCACAAACTCAATAAATATCAGTTTTTGATAAGATTTGACCCAGTTACAGCCGATTACATGCGGCTGTAACTTTTTGGACAAATTTAGTTTTCATCAAATCTTTTCTAAATATCTCTCATTCTAACTTCACCTAGAAATTTTATCATACACCTTGTGTGCATACCACCAATAAAGCACATGATACAAGTACCTTATGCATTACCCTACTAGTTCATTCATAATTCATCAATTACAACAAGAATCAACTTAAGTACATACTATAATCAACCTATCTAAAAATAATTCATTACATACAACATATACATCAATGATTCAAGCTAGGTTTTAGCATGGGTGAATCGCTTATGTCATTATCTTCACCACTAGAAGTGGGTTTAACTTCTATCATCCTACTACTCAAAATCTTTCACAATACATGTTCCATATGAGGATTATAACACTTATTCATACTCAATTTTTGCATCAATTCACGGATTGACCATATCCCATATCATCAAACATTACCAAAACATAAAATTAAACTTACTTGATGTGAGAAACACTTAAGGGATCATCATTCTTGGTTCATGCACACAATCAGCCCTCGATTTCCTTTTCAATTGATGATTTCTTGTGGTTAGGGTTTACACCCCTTTTCCCCCCTTCTCCAGTGCGATCGTACGCACACACACACACCTTGTGTGTATGTGATTTTTGTTTTAATAAATTAAATTTCCTTTTTGGCAATCTAAGTCCCTCAAGTTTACCATTCCATTATAGTTGCCACAAGTTTCATTCCTTAACTTGTTTATTAGGCATTTAACTAAGTTTAATAACTTAGTTATTGTATTTCATTTAATTACACATGGTAACCTACTAACGAATTTTAATAATTCAAGTTTTGGGGTGTTACAGTACTGCTAGATCATGTGAGTGGTGGGTACAACGCTTAAGACCATTAATCCTCGTAGTAGGACCGATGGACATGAGTGATAGATCTATTTGGGTGTTGCGAGCCCCACCCATGAGGACCGGGATTTGGCCCATGAGGTGACTATGTCTTCCAGTCGGAAGTCCGGTACAAAATCCGCTAGGATTGAGCCTTCCTGCATCACGTCCCACATATTAATGGCCTTGCAAACCATTAATCGATCTGTTTTCCTTGTTGCTTTCATACCGGGTTTTACGAATACATACATACCTACAATGTTTACAAGGTTTATTCGTGCACACATACAAAACTCATGAACTCGCTCAACTTTTGTTGATGTTTTCAAACTACATGTATTTCAGGAAACTCAATGTGGATCTGGCGGACGCTGAAGTTTCCAAGTCGTGTCATTAATAAAAGATGGCATCTGAAGTCAAAGGGTTTGGGTTATGAATTCTATCTTGGATAAGATACATGGCTCAAAACCTAGTTTGTTATTGTCTTTTATGAAGTCCTGATTGGGAACTTAAACATGTTAGCATTGTATTTTGAACATGAAGTCTGCGTTTGGATTTTAAGACAATGTTGTTTGGAATGTTTTAAAACTATCTATGGATAAACATCTTGGGTTTTATCATATAGTTGTTTGTTATGGTTGAATGCACTGATATTAAGCAAGTCACACATAATCACGCTTCCGCAAAAAGTCAGGGTGTGACATACTGTGTTACCAAAACATGAACAGATGTACATGCAAAAATCAAGATCAATAACATACCCTTGAGCAATTTCAATTACCCAATGTCAGGCTCACTAATAACAACATGATTATTTTTAGTTCTTCTAGATAATATCTAAATATACCATCTGATTTCATCATCTCTGCCTATCACCGGATCAAGTTTCCCCTTTTCTAGTGAGTTTAGTCAAGTCATTACCATATTTGTCAAGTGACTCGTATTTCCCTTCAGGGTCTCTTCAATAAAAGAGATATTATGATCACAAGTTTGGTAAAAGAAACAAAAAAGGTTAAACTTTGAAGCACACTAATTGTTGGAACCTCGACGAATTCTTATCTCCTTACCCATACCCAAACTATAAGGAATACTCACAATATCAAAGGAAAATAAGAGAACAAATTTGGACAATTGGCATTGAGTGTGAAGCCTTACAAAGAATTTAGAAACAAATTATAACCAAATCAAAGTAAACACATAACTTCAGATCGTAAATCCTACTTCACCAGAAAAAGTGCAAAAGCTCAGTCGAATCCATAAAAATGCGTTTTGATTTTTTAGAAAACCAAAAATTTTTGTAACAAAGACGTATCTGTTTGATAGTAACCAAACTGTGAATTAATGTGATTACCATAAAACTCAATCTCACCACCACCACCACATGCCTATGCTCAGCTACACAAACTCTACACCACATATTACATTGGTTCTCATCAGATTAATAAATTATGATATTCATCTTTTTGTTAAAAAAAATTGGTATATATTTTAAATTAACTAAATATATTTACTTGGAACAAAATAAAACAACATTAGACAATTTAACTTCACAATATTTTAAATAATCTCGATAAGCACCATAAACTACTTTATAATATAAAACAATTTTAGTCTTTGAAATACTAATGTAAATATTATATTGATTAGACATCAAATTTAGTTCTTACTCCTCGGTTTTGGACCGAAGGTAACTGAATAGATTAAAACCAAACCGAAGATATTTAAAAGAAACCATTTTACTCCACCAATTTTAACTAACCGAGTAAATATGTTCAATTGTGACTTATCCATTCAAGCAATTTATTAGCATAGAAAAGTTCACATCTTGCGACAAAGAATACTAACCAACTGAGTGATTGACCCATTCAAATTTCTCCTCTAGATAACAATTTCCATGAAAATTCAAGATCAAAAGTATACATTTGGACCGTCTACTCAGGGCCGGCCCTGAGAATTCATGTACCTTGTTCGAGCTCGAAAAGCGTGCCCTTAGATATTAACTAAATAAAAAATTTAAACTAGTTTTTTCATACAACTTTGAACCGTAATCGGCCCTATTATATATCTTGGAACAATTGGAACAACTTAGATATTTTAAATAAAAAATATCATTCCAATTGATACTAACTAATCTACCAATTCACAACTGATGGCATATGTAAATAAAAAATAGATGGGAATATGGGATGATAACCTTTATGGATGAATGGATGATCCTTATCTCCTACACCAGTTCACCGAATGCCAGAGCCCAGAAGCACTGAAGGAATAATGGAGTCTGCGACTTTTCAGTTTTGTTCTGTTTTTCCCGCCCACACATCTTTCTTTAATTAGTTTTTAGAAAAAAATTGGGTATTGAGCTCACTAACCTAATGGGCTAAATAGTTTAAACAATATATATTTTTTTAAGTGGGCCTATCTTAATATTTTTTTTGTTATACCCTATTAAAAAAAAATTTTTACATATGTAATATCGGATTTTTTTAAAAAATTACGTGCCCTACGAAATCACGGGCCCTGTTCGGTTGTCCTCCCCGCCCTCCTTCAGGGCCGGCTCTGCGTCTACTTAAAACCCAACACATATAAAACAACTATTGGTCTATGTCTAAAAGGAAAGTTTCACATGGGCATTTCATCGATCAATTGGTGTGCATTTATCAAAAACATTGTAGAAACCTAATATTTGATTCAGTTGAGCCCCATAATAATAAGTTTAAATAAGAATCATCCTAATAGAAGCATTCATTGGTTTAATTTAAACATTTTAATTTAAGATTGAAAAATAATTAGAACCTGCAAGGTTGATAGTCATTCAATTCTTTGAGTGTAGCAGGTACATCAGACGACACTTCTCCACCATTAGCATCTTCTTTCAACATCTTTGTTATGCATATCAAAATCAAATTAACAAGATCTGATTTTCAACATATAATACCAAAGTAAAGATTCAAATGAGCAGAAGTTGGTTTAGAATTGCTACAGCTTGTAATATTCTAAGCACCACTAAGAAGATAACAACATTTTAGGCACTGATTATTATATTTATTAAAGACCAATCTTGAAGAAAATGGCATAGACATGTTTAATACAATATAATTAGCAATCTTAACTATCCAATCTCGTAGTGCAACACCATCGGGACAGGCTTTGCGACCATCAAATAGTAGAATCGGTACACTCACTCGATCTAAATCAATTACATATATAAACAGAAAAAGAACAATCGAATAAACATCAAAGAACATTACATATTCGATAACGGCAACATAAGGAATTAGATCTGGTTAATACGGTGACAAATTTAGGGCAAGAAGGACGAATGAAACATACATGTGTGAGTGACGGAGTGATCTAATCAATCGATTCAAAATAAAGTTACAATAGATTCAAATAAATGTATACTCGATTCAAAGATCTGGACTTCTAAGTTATCATCCACGGGGAAGGTAAGAAGAAAGATAGAGCATGGTAGAGGCAATGGTGAAACTAAAATTAGGGTTTTAAGGATTGATTGAAGAGACGACGTGTTGGAGAAGATTTCAAGTGATTGAGAATTGATTAGAGTTTCCATATTGTAGAACATAATAGTGCTTTAACAAAATGGAGAAGGAATGAGGAAAAGGATTTGCTGCTCAAATTCACAATTCTCTGCATATGTAGCAATGCCACATCATCAAGTGAGGTCTCAAAATTATTTTGCTTTAGTATAGGTGATAGATTTATCATATTTTGATTTATAGTTTAGTATTTGTATATAAAGAAAATAATTTACATATAACTAAAATAATTTATCATGTAAGTTTTTCCAGTTAGATATACACAATAAAAAAATCCATATGTTTTTATAACTATTCAAATTCAAAAAGATATAATTGATAATTACTCTCTTAGTACACTAGATGATGTAATGTCTATATTTTTAAAAAAAAAGTAAAGAGCAATTGCAGGGATACTATATACATGTTGTAGTGTTATGCACTAGACGTTGTCAACATCGGTATTGGTATTCGTTATAATGATTTCTCGATGTTTCGTTATAAATCGTTGAAAAGGGAGTTCTATCCGCAATAGAGTATCTATTTGATACCATAAGCTATAGCGAGTATTAGTATTGTGCCGAAATGAACCGATGCCATCTGAAGTCCGAACAATATTGGTACAAATAGGGTAACTGATTTATCTTTTCTGTTGTTATATTGAGTGATGATATCGTACCAATCCTATACAAATCAAACTGTTATCGACCAAAAAAGGGTCGTGAAGCGTGCGAATCCCACTAGTTTAAAGTAAATAAACAATATAGTTTCTACGGTTAATAAAAAATAAAAACTAATGTATTTAGAAATTTATATGTGTTTATTTAAATGAACTAATATAATATAATATAATATAATATAATATAATATAATATAATATAATATAATATAATATAATATAATATAATATAATATAATATAATATAATATAATTGCTTTGTATAACATAGTGTTCATTTTTTCTTGAACAGCCAATTAAATCACCGGATAAGCATTATGCAATGCTCTCAATCAAGCAAATATATCCCCTCCTCCATAACGGTCAGAGTTGAATGCATACCCGAGTCACCAAGCCACACCAGTCCCTGTCGTTAAACATACTTGGACAACTTTAAGCTTCCAACACAAATAATATTGGTCATTTATTTAGTTTTCGATTTCTATTACAAACCATGTAACTAAGAAGATGCGACCCAAACAAGATTATCAGCCGGCAGAAAATGGCACACCGGAGAACCAAGCTGTTCTCCGAGCACCTGAAACACCACGTTGTTTGGATCCCACTTGGACGTGTCCATGTGGCAAGTAGCAATAGCTTCCACTCTCTCACCATTCTGATCCCCACTTAATGCAACCCTAAATACCCTAGTGAAATTATCCTTATCCCCATGGCAGTAGTAAACCAGATAAGGGTAGGCCTTGGTATGACAAGCCACCACTTTGGACACATAGATCTCCACTGGCTTCTCAACAAAAGTATACCACTGGAAAATGGTATGATTGGAACTTATGATTTTGGTGGTCAACAGATTAGGTTTAACCGTACCAAAAAAGCCACGTGTCATGTCCACCAAGGACTCCAATGAGGTGACACAAGACTTGTATTCATCCTCTCTAGGCTTGAGTTCACATAGGGTGAGTGTGGTTTTCATGGCCTTAGCTTGCGGGGAATTGTTAGAGACTGAGAAAAAATCAAGAAGATATGGGAGTTTTTGCGACGAGAAAGGGATCGAATCCGCTTCTTCTCGAGATAGTAGATGTGTTCGGTTTGGATCGTCATTTCTAGCAAAATAGATTGGCATTCTTTTGCCGATGTGTAGATCGTTGAATTTGAAAAAGACGCTTAAATATAGATTATCATGATGTTCTTTGTGCTTGACAACATTTTCAGGGTCGTTTCTCATGGTTTTCTCGTAAATTTCGAGAGCATGGCTTCCGATAGAGAACTGTTAAACATTGAACAAACAGATTCAGAGATCATTCTTATGTATTCAAGTAAAAGATTTGATGGTTCAGTTATCTTATATAATTTTTTGGTTACAGGTTCTTAAGAGTTGAAAAAAATCATGATAAATACCTCAAGAAGCAATACACAGCAGAGGAAAGAAGCAAGGGGCTGCATCTCCATGAGGCTTGATTTTTTTTACTTAACTTCTATCAGTTTTTAACTCTTTATAGCAAAGGGTTAGTTTCCAAATGAATAAGAAATTCTCTTTATTGTAAATTAAATGACTATTGAACAAATTTAATTTAAATTCTCTTTATTGTAAATTAAATGACTATTGAACAAATTTAATTTAAAAATTATTGGTCTCCAGTTATAGCTTAATTGGCATTTGAGAGGAAGTGAAAATTTGGGTTTAAGGTCATAGGTCGTAACTTTAAATCCGGTTCCAATCGAGGTTTACCGTAGTGGGCCTTTGAGCAGTTGGTTTTCCCCAGAATTGAAGATGGTGGGCTTGGACTTTTCAGCGTTGTTTGCAGTAACGAACATGTAGGGTCGTCTTTTGCTGTTAGGACCCGGGTCGCTAAGCTTTTATTCGTTGACCGTTCACAAAAAATTTATTGGTCTCTTTAGGTAATATATTAATGTATTTTATAAACTTTTTTTGCATTATTTTTTCTGTAACAACATGAATAACGTGTTTGATATTATGGGAGAAAATTGATAAACGAAATCTTAATTTTTTTTAACGGCCAACAAACTCAATCCCGAGCACTCTCGGGTTAATTTTTTTTAACGGCCAACAAACTCAATCCCGAGCACTCTCGGGGCACCCACTGGACAAACGGAGTACTCCGAGAGTAACCCGAGTCCACCACCAATTCCGGGGAAAACCCGGTAACCCACCCGCCCGTAAGCACGACAGTGAAATTACCGGTAAAACCCGTTTGGCTCAAGGATCCAACCCAGGTTTTCCCTAGGTCTCCTATCATTGCCCACCAGTGCCTCACTCTGCACCAAGTGGGAGTTGAACCTGCATCTCTCAAGAGAAATACAAGCCCTCCACCACTTGATCTAGATATCATTGGCATAAACGAAATCTTAATAACTATTGATGTATTATTTATATCAATATTATTGTTTCCAAAATAATTTTGCACTTTTGTAAATAACTATGATTTGTTGTTTTTTTTAAATAAAAAACGCTTGCTCCAACTCAGTTATATCAATATTCTAAATTATTTACCTTATTCATAATTAAACCTGAGACCTCTCCTCCAGAAGATATAAATCTCTATCAAATGAGCTAGCCCTACGTTAGTTTTTTTTTTTTTTTTATTAACTGGCGTCAACATTAAATTACTATACCCTCTGGTGCTTTAAATGCAAAGATTAAAAAAAAATAGAAAAAAAACTGAATTTATAGTTTTATTAATTACACAAATTATGGTGCTTTAAATGCAAAGATTTAAAAAAAAAATTATATAACCTGAATTTAATTTTTTTTTAATTACACAATTATAAGAAAAAAAAAATGATGTATCTTACATATATCATCTACATATCTGTCAAAATATTATCACGATGTCGCTTACTTTTTAAAGATATCTGTCACAATATTGTCACTATGTCGCTTACTTTTTTTTATGATTAATATACACTAGCAACAGTTAAAAAAAAATTAGACGCTAACTAAAATAAACTGGACTTGTAGCACAATTGTCCCAATTGATGTTGAAATGATTTTCGTCTTCTAAAGTAGTGAGAATTCAAGTCTTATTGTAGACAAACAGTATAAAATAGGATTAGTTGTAGGGTGTATGATAGTATGAGCTTGGCGTTTGAAAAAATATCAATTATATTCACATTAAATCATTCGTCAATACTCTCTAAAAATAATTTTTGAATCCACCATTAATAATTATTAATGACAATGAACAAATGAAGTAACTTTTATTTTCATCACTCCACTTGACCACTTAAAAGTATATTATATGATCATTATTTTGTTTATAAATTAATATATTATGAATGTGTAAATGTATTTTTTTATAATAAACCAGGTAATGACCAAAGTAGTAATCAATATCTTATTCCACATAATTTTTAGGATTTAAATAAAATCTATACTATATAATAAAAGAAACCATCTTTGGGACACATGGCGTTCTACGAGGCATTCTTAATTATTTTTTTAAATATTTATTATGGAAAGTTAATTATTGATAATGTTAAATTTAAAATTTAAAAATATAGAAGAGATTTAATGATGAAGAAACACTAACTAAATGGTCGGAACCGAGATAGTTAGGGGGTTTGAATCCGCATAAAAGGGTTAACTCTCTCTCGGTTGATTCAGTTGCAATGGAATTTCTTCTCCGGTAGTTCTGCAAAAAAGAACACCGTTAGCCTCGTCAAGGGGAGAAGAAGGTTCTCTCCTTGACCCGACTCCGGCGTGAGAATAAGTATCGGTAACGGAGAAGATAAGTATTTGAGAAGTGAGAGTGATCTGAGTTTTTACCTTAACAGTTTTCTTATTTATAACCGGGAGTTTGGGAGGGAAAACCTATTATTGAAAAGATGACGGAAGATGCTAACGCCGTAGCGGTTATGTTTTCTTCCGTTAAGTTCTTTGATCCAATTGTTGAGTTGTCTCGATCCGGTGTGAATGCACACGGATCGTGGTTTGATCTACGGCTAGGGGATTGCCACGTGGAAAGTGATTAAGTGGAGATTACTCTCCAATTGCATGCCTTCGTTATGATTCTAGGGTTGCTTGTGGTGATGACACGTGTCCAGACGGTTATAACCGTCTAGGTGGTGCACGATTGTATTTCTTTCTAGAAGATTACTGCTGTAATCTGGTGTGACACCTTGCTGTGTAGACACAGATAAATAAATCCCAAGTCTGGGTAAAATAATATCCAAGTCTGGATATTTAGGCGGAGGCAAAGGATTTTAATCCTTTGTAAATGGGAGAAGGCGCAAGGATTTATGTTTTCCTTTGGGCGCGCGACTATACATTACTGATTGCTTTCTTCCTTTTTGTAAGACCAGTACGCGGCCGCGCAAGGTTAAAGGGTTAGAAAGGTTGGTTTGTGGTATGGTCTCAAATCCTCTTTTCGAGGTTTTTGGGACCTTACCCCTTCAAATGATAAAGACAAAGATAACTGATAATAATATATTAATTATTATAATCATATATTAATTATTAAAATCTAAAAAAATATATTAGCGTTTTAAATATTTAGAGTTAATTACATAGTTAGTCTCTGTTTGTTTGCATAAAATAACATCTTTAGGTACTAATAGTTTAAAATCACCTTCTAGGGTATTAACTTTTTATTTTTTAACGTTTGGATGTATTAACTTCTAGGGTATTAACATAGTTAGTCCCTATGGTTTGCACAAAATAACATACTTAGGTACTAATAGAATGTGATTTTAAACCTACAAATAACGTTAATACCTCCAAACGTTACAAAATGAAAAGTTAATACCCTAGAATGTGATTTTAAACTATTAGTACCTACGTATGTTACTTTGTGCAAACCACAGGGACTAACTATGTAATTAACTAAAATATTTATAAAGATAAAGATTTTATTTAATTGGTAGTTTAATTTGTTTTTATATTTGATGATATGGACAAGGATAACTGATAATCACATATTAAAATAAAAATATTTATTTTAATCAACTGTTTCGTCAAAAGGATTTATTCAATACATGTAGAACATATATATTTTTTATACATGTGGTATAATTAGAATCCCACTTTTAATAAAAGATCTCTTTATCCCGTTTTACACTCCAATGAAATAATAATATTACATCATAATATCCAACTTATCTCTTGTGTATTTAAAAATTTTTACTATAATATTTCTTTTTTTTTCTGCTGATTATCCAACATCAAGTAATACGTAAGTTTCTAACCTAATAATAAATAAAAAAACAAAGTAAAATGTTATAAACCATGTAATACACAACTCTTTAACCTAATAAAAAAATAAAGTGAGATGTTACAATAAGTAAATAGTACCTCAAAGTTCATTTTGTTAGAAAACATATCTTGATGACTAAATGTGTTAACGGATTTCATTATTAGTGTAAGACATGTGTTTATTCAAATCGTGTAATACACGAGTTTTTAAAAGATGTAATTATTTTATTACTTAGTGTATAAAGTTATATTTATTCAACACGTTTAATACACGGGGTTCTAACCTAGTGTGTTCTATAATAAATCAGGTAATGACCAAAGTAGTAATCAATCTCTTGTAGTAGTGGTCAATCTCTTATTCCATATAATTCTTAGGATTTAAATAAAATATACTCTTTAATAAACCAGGTAATGACCGAAGTAGTAATCAATCTCTTATTCCACATAATTCTTAGGATTTAAATAAACTATTATCAGATTGTATTTACAATTTACTTGCACATTAAATTCTTAGTTATATACATAACAAATTGTAGATATTATGCCAATGCCCCCTCAAGCATTCTTTGCTCAAACCAAATTTCACCATCTATATTTATCTATAAATATGAATAAATCAATTGCGTAGTCAACAAAAACTCAAAACTTTCACAAACACCAAACATTGAAACATGAGATCTCTCTTTGCAATCTTGTTTATCTTCTCCCTCTCCCTCCTTACAGTAAGTAATCATGTTAATGCAGTAATCATGTTAATGCATTTGTATTAAAAATTATTAGATCAGTCGGTCTAGCATTGTTTTCTAACTTTTAGTATTTGTTTATACAATTAGCTTGCAAGTGTCAATGATGCAAGAATGGGCCCAGAAGAATATTGGAGAAGCGTAATGAAAGACGAGCCTATGCCGGAGACGCTTCAGAATGTTTTAGTTCACGATTCGTCTTCATTAGAAGATAAAGAGAAGAAGAAAGATCGATTCATAAGGAACTTTGATACAAAACCTAATCTTATCATCTACCACTCTCATGTGATGTACAATCAAAAAGGTCATGAGTTAGCATCTTCTAAGTTGAACTAGTGTTGTTCAAGAATCGCTTTCATATATTTTTCGGGAATACAAATAAAGTTTGGGCATTGGTTTTTCATGATATTCATACACTTGTATGGTTGTAACTTTAAGTATTTAATTGAAAAATCAAAAGACAGCATTTTATATTAATATTTTTATTTCTATTCTAAAAATCAGAAACTTATTTTAATTCATACATTGTATTCTTTCTGTATCTTGATTTTTTTTTATATTTATGCTTTCGAAATTCACCAAACAATTTGTACATAATATAGTATATTAAATTTATATTTTTATAGAACAACTAACTTACACATCTGTCTTCTCCACTTAGTGGAGTTGGCATCGGCAACGAAGATAAGAACTAGGCCTCTTGTCACTTCGAATCCAACTCACACGGGGGGTTTTGTCCAACCTACGTTATGCCAGAGAGTTTCAATTCTTGAGGTGGCGCAACTGGTATCAAGTGGTATCAGGGGTTATGGTTCCTCCGAGGAAGCGGTTTGGCCCCGTTAAACAGGTGTTGTGCCCTGAAACCATGTGGGTTTTTGAACCGGGGTCAGTCTCGCAGGCCGCCCTGAAACCACCCAGTTAGTCAATCTGAGAAAGTAGTCGTTCTAAAAAAAACTAACTTAGACATCCGATAAGAAAACGCATTTACTACACATTGATACAATTAGGCTACAAGCCATTTGGTTATTGAATTTATATATTTTCTATAAACTGACAATTTTTGTTCGACATTTAGAACTTTCAGTCAAATGATTTAGAAAACACTTATTCATAATGTGTAATAACTCTTGAAAATTTACCAATTTATAATCCATATCAGTCAGTCAACACACAATATATATTCTTGTCGCGTACGTTACATAAACCTTTTTTTACCTATGCATATATTCTACCCGGTCATATGCTTATAGCTATTATATGCATAACTATTTAGAACCACCAGATTTATATTATAATCATTTAAAATTATTTTTATTTTAACTATTATCATTTAAAATTATTTTTATTTTAACTATTATCATTTAGAATTATTTTTATTTAAACTATTGTATTTAAGGTAAATTATATTTTTCATCTTTTAAGTATATAATAATTTGTACATTTCGTCCTTAATTTTCATTAATTCCATGAATGATCCTTTATTTTTAAGGTTTGTCATGAATTTCCTCCTTTTCTCTAACTGACGTTTCATCCTTTTAGGTAAAGGTTACCCATGACTCATTCGTAAATTAGTCATTGCATCAAAGGACCACTGACTAATCATTGTTCGACATTCGGCTACTGTGAATCCGCCTAACTTGCGCCTGCCTCCTGGCCTCGCTCCATCTATCCCGACATCCCTCATGTTCTTGAGTGCTCTAGTGCTCCGACCTCCATCTACATGTGTGTGTGTGTGTTTTTTTTTTTTTTTTTTGTTAACTTCAGACACTTTAAAATCCAAATTACTTGTTGATATTTCATAGAAACAAATCATAGTTGCTTTTATAGATATCTGTCACAATATTATCACTATGTCGCTTATTTTTTTATGATTAATATACACTAGCAAAAGTAAAAAAAAAAAAAAAAAATACACGCTAACTAAAATAAACTGGACTTGTAGCACAATTGTACCAATTGATGTTGAAATGATTTTCATCTTCTAAAGTAGTGAGAATTCAAGTCTTATTCTAGACAAACGGTATAAAATAGGATTAGTTGTAGGGTGTATGATAGTATGAGCTTGGCGTTCAAAAAATATCAATTATATTCACAAGTATTCAGGTCTTCAACTGCAGCGCAGTGGTTGCTCCCATCTCGGTGAAGGCTTGGCCCGGGGTTTTACCCGGGTTCGAGTCCAAGGGGGCGGGCACAGTTTTACGTATTCCACGGGGTTTCTGAGCATCTGAGGTGTGCTACGCTTTCTAGCGGTGGTCGAGTAGTCGGCCTTTGGACATAGCTCCGAAAGGGTGCGTTTACATGTGGAAAGCAGTTAGCCGTTAAAAAAAAATATTCACATGTATTCGATCAAATTTATCAATCAAAGGCATCTTAAATACAATCTATTATTGTTATTATCTATTATTTATTCTTCCTAATAAAATACACAATCTATTATTGTTATTATCTATTATTTATTCTTCTTATAAAATACGAATGGTTAAGATTTTTAAGAAAATATATAACTTTTTGGTAATATGTAAAAGAGAGAGAGTCAAAAACGAGGATAGAGCATAAATTGATGTGGTTCCCCAAATCCAGTGGCATACTCACATGTAAAGGAGGGAGGAGTTGATCCGGAATCCGGATCATTGCCTTAAAAGTTTGATTAAGCTCTCTGATTGTCCTTGATTATCCCTCGTGAAAAAAAAAATCTTGTTCCGTCATTATTTGATAAGGTAACATTGCCTTCCCACACTTATTTTCATACCCCCTCTCCTGTTAAATGATAATATCAAATAATCATTTTCCTGTTTCTCTCTCTTTTAGATAATACTGTTAATATATATATATATATATATATATATATATAGGGTAGGGCTACATAGAAAACCCTATCTATATGAAAAACCCTAGAAAACCCAACCTCCCGACATTTTTTTTTTTTTTGAAAAAAATAACACATGTAATATACATGTTTTTAAGAGTTTTGGGCCAAAAAAATCAAAAAAGCACCGAAGGGATCTTTTTAAAAAAAAAAAAAAAAAAATTCAGCAACTTTCAGCATTGTTGCCTAACACATGTTAGGCACTGAAATTTGTTTATTTTTTTTAAAAAAATCCCTTCGGCCCTTTTTTGTTTTTTTTGGCCCAAAACACTTTAAAACATGTATATTACATGTGTGATTTTTTTCAAAAAAAAAAAATGTCGGGAGGTTGGGTAAAAATGGGTGGAGATTTGAGTTTTCAAAGTTTTCTATGTAAATAGGGTTTTCTGTCTATCTTTATCCTATATATATATATATATATATATATATATATAGGGAGAAGATCATGCGAGAACCACCTCTTATTGCGAGAACCGCGAGAACCAATGTGAACACACCAAAAATGCCTAAAAATAGCTAAAAATCACACAAAAAAAAATTTTTTGATTTTTTTAATATTTTTTAAAAAAAAAAAATTTTTTTTTTTTTTTTGCTTCGAAAAGTAGCGATTTTAACCTAAAAAATAATAAAAAAATCAAAAAAAAATTTTGGATTTTTTTTTGATTTTTTTAGATTTTTTTTAGATTTTTTTAGGTTTTTTGGGGGTTTAGTTTTTAGCATTTTAGCTTAGGGGGGTGGGGGGGTTTAGGTTTTTGGGGGGTGGGGGAGGGGGGTTTAGGCTTTTTTTTAGCTTGGGGGGGGGGGGTGGGTTTAGGTTTTTTTGGGGGGGGGGGGGGGGGGGGTTAGGTTTTTTTTTTTGGGGGGGGGGGGGGGTTTAGGTTTTTGGGTGGGGGGGGGTGGGGGTTAGGTTTTTTAGGGTTTTTTAGCTATTTTAGGTTGTGTTCACATTGGTTCTCATGGTTCTCACAATAAGGGTGGTTCTCGCATGAGCCCCTCCCTATATATATATATATATATATATATATAGGGGGAAGATCATGCGAGAACCACCTCTTATTGCGAGAACCGCGAGAACCAATGTGAACACAACCAAAAATGCCTAAAAATAGCTAAAAATCACACAAAATTTTTTTTTAATATTTTTTTTATAAAAATCGTTACTTTTCGAAGTCAAAAAAAAATTAAATTTTTTTTTAAATTATTTTTTTTTTGCCACTAAAAGTAGCGATTAGAGCATAAAAATTATTTTTTAAAAAAAATTTAGATTTTTTTTTTTAGATTTTTTTAGAATTTTTTAGGTTTTTTGGGAGTTTAGTTTTTAGCATTTTAGCTTGGGGTGGGGGGGTTTAGGTTTTTTGGGAGGTGGGGGAGGGGGGGTTTAGGTTTTTTTTTTTTGGGGGGGGGGGTAGGTTTTTTTTTTAGGTTTTTTGGGGGTTTTAGTTTTTAGTAGGGCTGGCAATTGGGGTACCTGTTAATACACGATTAGACCTGTTTGACTTGAAAAATATACCCTTTGACTTTTTTTAATTTTTAAAATAATTAAAATTACAATGTTATGATCTATTATTTATTCATGGAATAATGGAATTTAATAATCCCAACTTTCATCAGTTGGCCGGCAACGGACCCAACTTCAAAAATAGCCACTGGCTGGTCTCAACTTTTGACATTTTGTTAAAACATTGGACCCTTGCTAACACCCTTATAACGGTGATGATGTGGCATGATGACGTGTCATAATTTTTTAAAGCTGGCAGGTTACGTGGCAATTATGCTGATTATGTGGGCTT